>OY821740.1:43621761-44961136 GCA_963682055.1 Primula veris
TTTATAAGCGTTTCCGAGAGCAGTCAGTGAAGCAAAAAAAAAAAAACTGGATACATTTTCTTCCTCCTTATTTTCATTTCTTTCCGAAGTGTTTGTTAACAATTTCATAAAAATTCGCTCACTTTGGAAGCATGTGATTAAACGTGGAAGTGAACGGTGCGTACTAAAGTATACTTAACTACTAAATCAATAACTCATTTTGCTAATTTCTACTTGTAGAAACCATTAGATAGACCTGTCTATCCAAACCAATAATAATTTATAAGTGTGTACGTCAAATCAATTTAATTTTTTTGTTTGTTTTGATTGGGGATGCAGCGTACCTGACTCTGAGTCAAGGTGACTCAGAGTCCACAGCCATTGGATATTACTACAGTTAAAATATGAAATGTACTGTAGCAATATCCAATGGATGTGGATTCTGAGTCACTCTAACTCAGAGTCAGGTACGCTGCTTCCTTTGATTGGTTGGTTCACTATTCTTTTGGTATTCTTTATTTTTTATACTCAATAATAAATTCCCTAATAAAATACATGGTGTAGCTAAAAAAGCATAAATGAACATAAAACAGAAGCAAAAGAATTAGGACCCAAAAAGTAAAAAACAAAAGAACCAAGACTTAATTGAAAAATCCAAAATCCCTATATATAACTTATCGGCAATGGAGGTCGCACATACAGAGAGAGGGAGGGAGGGAGGGAGGGAGGGAGAGGGAGAGGGAGAGAGGGAGAGAGAGCTCGCAATGGAGGTCGAGATGAAGAAGAGCAGTAGAAACAAAGAGGAGAAAGAAAAGGGAAAAGTGGTGGTGATATTAGGAGCAACTGGTTCTGGCAAATCTCGACTCGCTATCGACCTTGCCTCACACTTCCCTATCGAAATCGTCAGTGCCGACTCTATGCAGGTCATATATATACATACATATATACCGTATTTACACAACTTTTTAAATGATAGTAAATACGGTATAATAATACCTAGTTAATTATTATTTATACCAATCATAATATCTGGTTACAAATTGTACTCATTTATACTATAGTGGAAACAAATAGCTCTACTTTATGTAGCCAAACGATAACAAAATAGAAATAAACTGGTATACCGTATATTCCCTGTATTCCAATTTAAACGTGAACGTTCATTTATTTTAGTTTACTACTAGTGTGCTACTACTAATATATACTAACATTGTTTCTATTGCTCTTATAGGTTTATCAAGGTTTAGATGTTCTCACCAACAAGGTTCCTGTTCACGAGCAAAACGGTGAGGCTTCTTCGGTTAGAAATACAATTACCTATGCAATAAACTTTTAAGAATTTAAATATGCCGTGCTCTATCGTTGCGTTGTGTATAAACGTATTGGGATTAAGTTTTAGTTACTGAACTCATTTCCGTTAATTTGCGATTACATTAGTTATAAGTATGTTGCTAGAATGGAAATGTAATTTTACTTTGTTCTTTTGGCGAACACCCATCCCGGTATGCTATTAAGTTTTACTAGAAACTTGGCTGATTGCTTAAGTTTGAATATGTGGAACGAGAAACTTATCTAATTCATAAACTCTTAATTTGTTAAATAAGTAAAAGTAAATTATTTTATTATTTTCCCGCTAGCATAATGTTTAACCAATTGGCATTCAAATAAAGCTTATCCTATATACCGGGTATAAGTACCACTAGCATAACACCTTCTCTGCGAATTGCACCAACATGAATCACAGGCCATGTGATATTGTTCTAATTTGGTACTGTTTTGTGATATGTGGGTATTAGCTACTTCTTCTTGTAAGCTAAGTTACTTATTTGGTGTAAAAGGTTTTTTCCACAACTATTTTCTGTAAGCGTTTGGCAATAACTAGGAATTAGTCTATCGATTACATGAAATAGTCTTTACTTAATGAAACTTACTGTTTTCAATACATTTCATATTTAAATCCTTGTGTGAGAGGGTATTGTGAATCTTCTTGAATAAAGCAACTTTATGCAGGAGTGCCACACCATTTGCTGGGTACTGTTAGCCCCAGTGTTGAATTTACTGCGAAGGATTTCCGAGATTCTGCCATTCCTGTGAGTCCTATTTACAGTTCTTTCTTTCTTTCTTTAAAAGCACATGGTCCAAACTTATTTTACAACAAAATTGTAATTTTGCGAATTTTTTTATCTGTTACATCTTCTCAGATCATTGATGACATTCTTTCTCGTAATCGCTTGCCGGTCATTGTTGGAGGAACTAATTACTATATTCAGGTATTATTGCTTCTCGTCCCCAAACTAAAAGTAGACTCCCAGTCTTCTATTTTCTCTGCCATCACTTCGTTTGGGGATTTTAAATGGCTGTCAATGTTTTAGTTAGCCAAATGTTCAGGCCTTTTTGTTACGTTTAAGACAGTAAAAATTGAACAATATTGATGCCCCTTTTCTACTCCAAGACCTTCTTATTTAAATGTTTGGTATATTCAACTGTGGATAATTTGTCAATCTTTTAAGAGATCTTTAATGTTTCTTCTTTAAATTTGCGAGATATTTGGAATAATTTTACAGATACCACTACTAAGAAAGAAATACTAATGATAAATAGAGTTGGGTTTTCATTCAACTGGCATCTGTCTCTTAATACGAGCTACCTATTCCCTTGAGGCTCTAATTAGTGCCATTGTTTGATTGAAAATGTAATTAAGTATACATAGCTTGCTGGTAATGAACATAATTGTTCTTAGAGGTCAATATTTGCCGAATATTTGAAAGATGAAAACTTGAAGTAATCCAAGAAAGTCGTAATGATTTGCTAGTAAATTTAAGCCTTCATTGCTCTTGCGGGTTTAAGTGTACTTCTAACGGTGGACTGGCTCTTGTATGACAAGTCTGTCAACAAGAAAGACTTGCTATGATACCCTAAATATAATGCATGTTTAGAATGAATTTGGCATTCTGGTGCTTATTTCTTCGAGAATGAATACTCAAGTTTCAGTCAGCTAAGTCATTTATTTATCAAAAGATATCTGCTTAGGGCGTATTTTGATTCTTTACAATTTTCTAAAGAGGTCAAAGTTTCTTAGTGTATCTTCAGATCATGGGTTCCTATTATTGTGCTTCGTTATGGTAGCTAATGTTTTTTAGATATCTTTTCCCTTGTAATTGGATTATTACCAATTTGGTCAGGTTTACGGTTTACCCAGCCTTTACAGATAATTTGCTCTTGTTTCTCTCTCTAATACATTTGGATGGGTTATGTAACTTTCAAAATTTAACGTATAGTTAACTGATAAGATTCCCTTTTTGTTTCTCTTGTCTTTATTGTTTTGTTGTAGAAATGATCTTGTCAATAAGTTTGTGGATGGCTATTTTTACTTTTACCTCTGAAAACTTGAAGAATGTATTTTGATGGTAGAACCAAAAAGCATATAATATTCTCTTCTTGATCTGCTTAGGCACTTGTAAGTCCATTCCTTCTGGATGATTCTATTGAAAATATGGACGAAACTTGCTGCAGTGACCACGGTAAACAACAAGTCTTAAGATTCGAGTGTTTAATGTCCTTTAAAAGGTACCTTGTTATTTTGTGACTTATATTCTATTTCTGCTTTCCTTGTGCAGGAAATAAACGGAAGGAGTTTGAATGTGAACCCATAAATGAGTATACTGATAACAGTTATGATTCTCTTAGACAACTGGATCCGGTTGCAGCTAATAGAATCCATCCCAATGACCACAGAAAGGTACTTTTTTGTCTTGACAAAGTTTTGGTTGGGGCACATATGTATGAATGGCTAAATTTTATGGTTATTATTCACTACTGTGCCTGGAAAAATTGACATATTTGTTTGACGCTATAAGCAGAACCTGTGTATGAATTTGCTTCTTGACTAATAATTGATAGAATTGGCTTGATTGAGAATTGATGGGGTGCCTAGTTTTGATTTTTGATGTACTATTACTTTTGACTACATGGTGCAGTTTTTACTTTGTCTAATTTTGCGATCTTCAGAATGTTACCCCTTTAGGCCATGAACGGTTTTTTTATAGTGACTGCACTTGTTCTTAGTTATACTTTTCCATTTGATTTCTTTCTTTTTGATGTTATATATGTGATGACTTCTTGCCATGCTTGAAAACATGTGCAGATCACTCAATACCTAAATCTGCATTCTCGTTTTGGCATTCTTCCCAGTGAACTTCTTCAAAGAAGGACCATGGAGGTTTGTATTACCCATTGAACTCTTCTCTCTCTATAAATACATTATGCTGTTTTAATACAATGTGATGATAATTTCATATCTATAAACATAAGAAATTCGCGCAATCAAATTATTTTCTTAAGCTTTGCACTCCAAGTTCCTGTTTCCAATGCTTTTACTATGTCACTCTAATGGATATTTTGAAATCTTAAATCGCTAATCTCTATTGTTAACATTGAATCACAATCAATGAACAATCTGATATTCTACTGGTATTAAATTTAAACAATTTATTGACTATCTTCATCATTGTCGTTATACTAGTAAAAGAGAAGAAATAAAACAATGAGCGTTTCGAACTTTTGATAAAGATGGCCAACTTCCATAAGCAAAACGTAATTAGCTAAACTGTATACTCTGAATAATGCTCTTATCTTATTTGGGGCAGGGCAGAACTGGGGCCAAGCTAATAATTCTAGATATGATTGTATTTCCATATGTGTTGATGCATCTCTTGCAGTGGTGGACAAATATGTGAACCGAAGGGTCGATTACATGCTTGCTACGGGTTTGCTGAGTGAAGTTTATGATATATACAATTTAAATGCAGATTATACTCGTGGTTTAAGACAGGCTATTGGTGTTCGAGAGTTTGAGGGATTTCTGAAAGCATATTACAATAGCGGTCAATGTCGTGAAAAACATGATTTGAAAAAAGACAGGCATTTGCTGGAAAAGAACATGGATAACGGGCTACAAGTTTTATTTGAAGATGCTGTTGACACAATGAAGCTTAACACCCGAAGACTTGTTCGTCGTCAAGTAAGTATGTGGAATGAGACGTGTTTGAACTTTTCTATATTTTGTCCTCCACGGTCTTGAAAATGAACATGACGTTTACATTTATGTGTTGTTTTTAATATAATAACACACCAGTTAAGTGCTGTTTTTGAAAAATGATGCAATGCTAAGTTGCTATCTTATGACAGTGATTATATTCTTGATCTCTTATAGTAGCAAGGCTTAAAAGTGTGAATGGTGAAGGGCTTATTAAAAAAAGGAAAATGTCATATTTGAAATTTGTCGGTGCTTGCTTCTAATTTTTTTTATACAAGAGCGGGTTTAGCGTGTCCTGAAGAATGGCAATTTTAAGCTATGCAAGTCAATATGAGTCTGATTAAAATTTAGCTGATTATACGTGATTGAAAACTTCTTAATTTCGTGGGTGCCTCTCAAAAGGTACAAATAGATTTTGTTCTGCATCTCCCTACAGCTATTAACTTCTTATAGCTGATACAGCGAGTTCTTTCCTGTGCCAAACATTTACATATATACCTAAATGTGATCCATTTTAAACTTTTGTTGAAGATTGACATCATGAATTATATGAATAAGTGGTAAGTAACGCTGATACTAATGAAACTTCTTGAAACTTGTGAAACTTGAATTTAATAATTGTATCGACTTCCTGAAACTTTAACTCCTGATATTTTTCGAAATCTTCAACTCTTAATTGCCTTAATAACCAAAACTTTACCAACGTTTTTTTATCCATCCATCCCAAGATTTGTTGTTGATAATTTTGAATCTCTGCCAACTTGTAATGTCGTAGCAAACTTATTGGCTTTTCATACTCTGAGAACCACCTTAGTAACAAGTGCCGTGTTTCTGCAGAAAAGGAGAATCAACCAACTCCAATCACTATTTGGTTGGAACATACACTATGTTGATGCAACGGAGCCTATATCAAGTATGTGCCTGAGTTACTAATTTGTCAGCATAGCCATATACTGTATATTTAATTATTTATCCTAAAAAATTTCCTTTCCCTTTTTAAATTAAATATTTGTTTCCTTTTAGGTTCCTCGGTTAATGCATGGGAAGAAGATGTGGTCGGACATTCTGTTAGAATAATAAATGATTTTCTTAATGAAGAGAAAAACTTACCACCTGAATCTGAGGCCCAAACGGGGAATGATGGGTCTAAATTGTTACTGAGAGACTTATGGACCCAACATATATGCAAGGTAGCTACGAGTCTTCATTTTATTCTCTTGTTTCCACCTCTCTACTGTCCATGGGCTTTTTTCCCTCTTTGCTGGTAGCTACATATCTCTAATTCACTCTCTTCCTCCCAACTAATTTTTTCCTTTTCTTTTCGTGAAGGCTTGCGGGAACAGGGTGCTTAGAGGGGCACATGAATGGGAGCAACATATACAGGGTCGAAGTCATCGAAAACGTATGTCTCGGCTCAAAAAGTCTGGTGGTTTTGGATTTGTTGAGTAAATGCAGTGTCAAGTTGGTTTAATTGCCTTTGAAAAAATGGGGACCATCACTGTAACCCATGCTTCGTGTAGGCACAACAATATTAAAAAGGAATCCGACGACTCGGTTCAAACCTGGGACCACATAGTTATAACTCCAACTTGTTTGCCGCTACGACAAGGGCCTAAGTTGTTTAGCTTGCTGTAAAATATACATTTCCATATATCTAGATTTTTCGATTGGCTAAAGAAATTTGCCCAAGGGGGCAGACTGCCCATTTTGGTGAGCCTATTGACCAAGATAGTATTGATTCTTGTAAGACTCTACATAAAGGTGAACAGAGCACCGAGGCGGCCTCTCTTGCATGCAACATTGTTAATTTAATGTTTGTTTTCACTTCCTATTCATTATTTGTCTTTGTCATTGCTGGATTTTGGCTAAACAGATTTTTTAACGAGTTAAACTGCTATTAACTGGCATACTAATTGGTCTACCCGACAAGTAGCAAATTCAACTCGATTTGTTTACTTGTATTTATACTCGATTGATTCTATTCCGTACTCTGTTACAACATGTGCAATCCTCTCTCTCTAAGATTTAAACAGTTTTACTTCCAACTTTACCACGTTCCTTCACATCGATTACATATGAAGATTCTTTTATCATCTATCAATTATACCACATGCTTTGACCAACAAATATACGAACAGATCATAGTCGTAGGATAATCCAGTAATGTATAATTTTTATACTAATTAAAAGAGTTACTTTGACAAAGTACTGGCATGTTTGGTAAAATAGCCTATATCTTAAATATATCGGAGCTGGTCTAAACCTTGGATAACTTCGTTTGTCTAGTCTGGGCCTTAAATTTTCCTTATTTGAAAGAATAGGAGAAGTCGGAAATCAAAAGAGCAGAAAACAAATCTATACACATGTACGATATATAATAAACGAGTATGATAAAATTAGTAGAAATAAAGTATACTTAAGCCATAGTCACCGGGAAACTCTACCGACCTTTTAAAAACCATGTTTCCCACTCGTTTTCCGTTTCCCATTATTTCACGCGTAAAATTAAATTTTTTTCCATTTTCTTCACGTTTCCGATTCCGTTTTGGTTCAGCTTCGGTTTATGATAACTTATTTTCAGCCGCCTCAAAATATTTACTATCATTACAGTGAAATTTAAAATATAAAAAGAGTAAAAAAAAAAAGGCAAGTGAAAAACCCTACCGGTCTCTCTCTATATATATAATACCGTCACTTTTTTTTCTCTCTTTACTCCGATCATCTCTCCCGACTCTCTCTCTCTCTCTCTCTCTCTAAAGAAAACCCTAGCTTCTCTCTCCACTTCATCAATGGAGTTTTGGGGTAAGTTCGTCTTTCTCCCACTTTTTTCTTTCTTTACCTTTTTAATTATTGCAAGTATATACACTTATACGCCGTTCTTATGTGCTTAGTGTTTATTTGTTTTTTTACGGTTTTGATTTGTTTGTACAATAGTTTTTTTATTGCTCTGTTAGTTTGTGATATCGTTAATCTTCCTTTTGTACTGGAATTATTTAGGTTTTATTGAATTTTTTATTTGGCATATTGAGGGACTCTGGAGATCTATTTTCCTTTAATTTATTTTATATTTTGTCTTATTATACTCCACATTCTCTGCTTTCTATAGGTTCTGTTTAGTTTTTCTGTCAAACTCTATTCTAGGGTTTTAACCCCTCAATTAATTTATTGGAATTATAGTTTTAAATTGGTATTTTATAGGATTTGAGAACTTGAATTGGCAATTTGATGAACCTGTGGAGTTTAATTACCTTTATTTAATTTAATTTACAGTCTTATTACGCTCGCTATTTTCTGGGGAGATGCTTGTTTGGTTTAGTCGGTGCGTTGGCTGTAGCTTTTAAGAAAATAAGTTGACATGTTTAAGGCTGAGAAAAAAGATAATTTAGTGTATTTGCTATGTTTCCGTTTCTCTTTTTTTTTTGTGTGTGAAACGTTTCAATGTTTGATATTTTGATCCTTCCTTTTAACTAGAATTTTTCAGGTTTAATTTATTTTGTCATGAATTTGGGAAAGTTATGTGAAAAACACTACTCTGGAGTTTTTTTATTGCCCCGTTAGTTTGTGATATCGTCATCCTTCCTTTTTACTGGAATTATGTAGGTTTTTTAATTTAACTTTTATTTGGCATATTGATGAACTCTGGAGATCTGTTTACCTTTGTTTTATTTTATTTTGTCTTATTACGCTTCATATTCTCTGCTTTCTATTGATTATGTTCAATTTTTTATGTGTAACTCTATACTAGGTTTTAACTCCTCAATTAGTTTGTGATATAATTATACTATTTACTGGAATTATAGTTTCAAATTGGTATTTTCTTGGACCTGAGAACTTGAATTTGGAAGATTGATGTGCCTCTCGAGTTTTATTTACCTTTATTTAATTTAATTTACAGTTTTGTTACCCTCGCTATTGTCCGGGGAGATGCTTTTTTGGTTTCTCTGAGAAAAAAAGATAACTTAGTGTATTTACTTTCTTTCTGTTTCTCTTTTTTGTGAAACACTTTTTAATTTCCCCCCCTCAATGTTTGATATTTCCTTTTTTACTGGAATTTTTTAGGTTTAATTTAATTTTCTCATGAATTTGGGAAAGTTATGTGTCAGATTGATAATCTTTTTACAGTTCTATGTGACTTTAATTTTGTTTTCTCTGGATTCAATTGGTTATGTTTCTCTTTTATGTGAAACTCTATGCTAGGATTTTAAGTTTGCAAATTGACCCCAACTCTGGTGTTCTATTTATCTATAAATGTTTTGATTTTTGGTCTTATTATATGCTCCCTATTGACTGGTGGATCCTTGCTTGGTTTTGCGGGTGTTGTTTCGTTGTAGCTTTTATTTAAGCATATAGTCTGGCTTAGCTGGAAAAAGATAGTTTTATACAGTATTAAAAATGTTTTTGATTTTAGACGATTGGACCAAATACACTGGACTTGACTGACCGGGTTCATGTTTAAACAAATTACGCTCTCTTATTGATGCTGTTCAAAATATTAGCTTAATTCATCTCAAGTCATCCCTCTCTTGAGGACTCTAATAATCATTAAAAACATAAATCAAAGATGCCTTATGTCTGAGCTTAGCTATAAGAAATCTGTAGAAATGTCTAAAATCTGCAGTAATTTTGACCACTTGACTTTGCATGTACTGAAAAAACTTAATCGTTATTTTTAGACCATAGAGTTTAAGTCTTTGTGAAAAGACGTTATTACGAGTTTAAGGTCTGTTTACCCCTCAACTAGTCCGTGATACCATTTTACGTACTATTTTTTAGAATTATACTATCAAATTTGTATTTTCTTCGACTTGTGAACTTGAATCGGCAGATTGATGAACCTCTGAAGCTCTATTTACCTTTATTTAATTTAATTTACAGTCTAATTAAGCTCACTATTGTCTGGGGAGATGCTTGTTTGGTTTCTTAGGTGTGTTGGTTGTTGCTTTTAAGCAAATACGTTGGCATGTTTAAGATTGAGAAAAAGTTAATCTAGTGTAATTGCTTTATTTCTGTTTCTCATTTTTGTTTTATTTGCTTTTAAGATTGACCAACTCTGGTGTTTTATTTACCTGTTTATGTTTTGATTTTTCGTCTTATTATGCTCCCTATTGACTGGTGGATCCATGCTTGGTTTTGCGGGTGTTGTTTGGTTGTAGCTTTTAAGCAAATAATCTGGCTTCGCTGGGAAAAAGATAGTTTTATACAATATTAAAAGTTAGGAATTCTTCAGGTCATAAAGCAAAAATGTTTTTCATTTTAGGCGATTAGACCAAATACACATATAGGCTCTCTTATTGTTGTTAGTCAAAGTATTAGCTTAATTTATCTTAAGGCATCCATCTCTTGAGGACGTTAGAAATCACTCTTCTCGTAAGCTGGAGAAAACAAATGGAACTTTGCGGATTTTCATTGAAGTTTAGCTATAAGAAATCCGTAGAAATGTCTATAATGTGCAGTAGTGTTGACCACTTGACTTTGCATGTTGGGAAAAATATGAGTTTTGGGTCTGTTTACCTACTTTACGACTACTCTGTTCCTTCTGGTTTAAAACATCAAGTTCTCAACTGCCCTAATACCTCAATGTGTTTTGGATGTTGATGTTTTCTGATTTCGATCCATTAAATTATGAACCTTTTAGTGTAACTTTCAAAAATTAATTCCCAAAAAGTCATAGTACTAAAAATTAATTCCCATTTGGTGTAACTTTGGCCCATTCACTTCAAAATCCTGAAGTGAATGAGTTTTTGTTTGGTCTATTCACTTCAAAATATTGAAGTGAAATGGTGTTCGGTTTGGTTTTTTGAATTGAATAATATTTTGTCTGGTCTATTTCACTTCAAAATCTTGGAGTGAATGTACTTTTTGTTTTGTTTTTTTGAATTTTTTAAAATTTTATGTTTTTTTTTTTGAGTTTTTATTATTTATTTGTATTTTTTTTTTTCAATGAAGTGAATAAGAGCGTAGCGAAGTGAATGAGACCAAAGTTACACCAAATGGGACTATGACCAAATGGGAATTAATTTTCATTTTATGTACTAAAAGGGAATTGCCCCTTAAATTATTATTGCTGGTTTGCTTGTACCTACCATCTATATTTAAATTTTATTCATTTTTTTTAAAACTTTTGTTTTTTTCATATTGATATACACCGAGTTTGTTTAGACACGTGGCTTTCAAAAAGTTCATATTTTTTTTATTTATTTTTCGTAATCCGATTGCATCTGGCTAGCCTCCTTGAAATGTTGCTTGATTTTTTATTTTGCTGGATGGTTTAGACTAAATTATAACTAGCCTATCTCATTATTAAATAAGCCATCTTGTTTCCTTATAAGCTACAGCCGAACAATCCCCAAGCGGAAGAAGTCCCTTTTTCTTTATCTCAAAATGAGCTTTCTCATGAAAGTATCTTTTGCATGGTAGGCTAGATTGTGTGTATAATTCATTCTTTTACACATACTACTTCGAATGGTCACTGTTGCTATAATTATGTTTTCTAAATTCTTGTCTCTGTATGTACATATTCGTTTCGCAAGGTTGGGATGTTTAAGAGATAGATTTCTTGACGCCGTATTTCTAGTTGGACAAATGTCAATTGTGAGATCGACATTTCCTCGTGTTGACTTCTAATAGATTTTGGCTTGTAGAATATTATTTGTTTACGTGCTCTTCTAGATTCAGAGTATACAATTATTATTTTTTTGCTGAATATGTATATATATAAAGAGTACTATGGTCACAGATTTTTACACAGATATGAAGCAGATTGGGGTGCCCCATTCTATTTTCACCACAAGATCAAATATGTGGGCCACATTTATTTTATCATCAAAGATTTTGAACCATAGGATTGTCACAAATCTGTTAGTCCATCTGTTATTGTGTCTGTGAAAGTAGCATTTCTCATATATAAACACACACTCTATTTGCTTAATGCTTCCAGGTGTTGAAGTTAAGGCCGGGTCTACACTTAAGGTCATACCAGACGCTGGCAAAATCCTACATATGTCGCAGGTTTGATCTTACTCTAGTTGTATAATATCTATTTCTGTCATTTGGCTCGTCTTGAAGTATAATTTTTTGTAAATCAACGGATTCTGTTGTATTTGATATAGAAAATCTTGTGATTTATTTTCTTTGCAGGCTGCACTAGGGGAAGGAAATAAAGAAAAAGGAAGTATTATCCCACTACATGTTAATATCAATGATAAGAAGTTTCTTGTGGGGTCACTTTCTGCTGAGAAATTCCCTCAGATTACCTTTGATTTGTTTATTGAGAAAGAATTTGAGCTCTCTCATGGCTGGAAAAATGGAAGTGTCTACTTTTGTGGATACATGACCCCAGATCATACTGCATACCCTTTTAGTAAGATTTCTGGGCTTACAACTGTTTTGTTTCCATGATTTTGTTGGTTATTTTATGCTAACTGTTAGCGTCTTCAATATTCAAATGCGCGTCCTTTTTTGCGTTGACTAGTATGTAGATATCTTCTTTCTCTACTCCTCCCTAGACTCCGGATTATTACTTGATTTATTATATTATGTTTAATTTGTTGATTCATTCCTTAATTGGCGGCTTCCTTTTCGATCTACTGTTGAAAAGGAGGGTGACTCTGGTGAGTTTTGGTAATCTTGTTTCATAGAAGTGGTTGCTATCTATGTAGTTTTTATGTTGATATTTTTCTGAATACTTTCATTTTCAGATTCTGAAGATGAAGCGGAAGATATCCCCTTGGGAAACACTGAAAACGGTAGCTTTATGCGATACCATGAATATACATGATTACTTACATAATTAAGTGTTTTCGTAGTGAGTAATCATTTGCTATTTTTTAATAATTTTCAGGGAAAGTTCGAAAAGCTGAGGAAGTGAAGCCTGCTGCAAACAAGAGTAAGGAGGTGAAACCCGAGTCCTCTGCTAAGAAGGTGACTCTTGTGGAACCGAAAAAGGAAGATTCTGAATCTGATGATTCAGACGATTCTGAAGATGATAAGGTAACTCATGTGACTTCATATGCTTATTTGATATTCTTCTTTAGTTTGAATTTTAAAGAATAATCAAATTCATCAGCTTGCTAGCTCTTTGTTTATTTCCTTGACATGTGATTGAGTATCGCAAAGATTCTATATCACTATTTCTGCACATGTTAGAAAATTATAAAGATGGAAGAAATCCAATTATAAAAGACGCTGCAATGTATTTTTTAAGGTAAGATGAATACAGGAATTAATTTAGATATGTTCTGTAGATTCTTGCTGTACCTGACATTTAAGATGAATATATAGCACTCATACATGTTCCTAATAACTTTATCTTTATTGGGAGAAGATAAATATCTATATTTCTCATTACTTCTGCTGCCATTATCATATTTGCTACTTCTGCTAGTGTTGTATTTCCACCAACATCAACGTGAAAAGCAGGAAAGAGTTGTCAAAATTAGTGATAAAAGTATCGATATTTTAGTGATCCTCACCTGTATCTATAAATTTGTAAAATTAGTTTTTATGTAAAACATTTTCTAATGCTCTTTGGAATGTTAGGATACGGTGGGTTCTGATTCGGATGACATTGGTGGTACTGAGGATGACTCTAACTCATACGAAGAGTATGACTCAGATGACTCAGATGAGGAGACACCAAAGAAGGTATTGCCTACCAACGAGTTAAGCTTTTGGATACTTTTGTTATCATATCTTAATTGAACACAATATTTTCCGTGTAGCACGCTGATAAGAAAAGACCTAATGAATCTGCTTCGAAGACTCCTGTTCCTGCTAAAAAGAGTAAATTGGATTCAGCTCAGAAGACTGGTAACTAGAATTCTCTCATTTTGTTTTCGTGATATTGTTAACGAATCCCTTGTTATTTAGTGAAAAATTAAACTGGAATTGCCATATCTGTGACTTGGTTCGCAGGCTTATGGAATATGGTTTCACAAATTGAGATTACAAAATGTTTTTTGATTCATATGCTTGTGGAACAGAATTATTTTGTTGGTGATTTCAATCGTCTTGTTTAATTAGACTACGGGGAGTTATTTTTTACCTGGTTATCTGAGCAGCTATATCCATTTGAGTTGTCAATAAGTGAGTTTGTTTGTTTAATTTAGATGTTAGTGGATTTTTCCTTATTAAAGGGAAGATAAATAATTGAACTTCTGTTTTACTAAATAGAATTTTTGTTCAATGGTGCTATAAATAAGTTATACATTTGAAACCTGGTTATCGCTTGTAATAATTTTTCTACTGGTGTTTGGGCAGATGGTAAGAAAGGTGGCCATGTGGATACCCCTCACCCTTCAAAAAAAGCAGAAAAAACTCCAGCTTCCAACAAACAGGAACCTAAATCCGATGCCAAAATTCCATGCACTTCCTGCTCCAAGTAGTGTTCTTGCTCTTAAACCCTGTGCGCTTTTTAGTGTATTTTTTTATAATTATTATTGTGTTGGATTTGAATTATATTGTCGCTATCGAGTCTTACTTTACCTTCTTTTGAACAGGAAATTCACCTCGGACAGTGCTCTACAGTCGCATACGAAGGCCAAACATGCTGCCAAGTAGAGTTTGAATTATAAACTGTAGAAATGTTACCCTTTTCAACTGTGAGATGAATCCATGAGTGTGGTTGATCCGGCTGTGTTGGGTGGTTCTAGGGGTTTTATATAACATTAGAAGTAGACAACTTTGTACTCATGTTCTTGAATTTCTTTTGGCAAGGCATCAAGTATTATCCAGATTCCAGACTATCTAATACTATTGTATTGAAGTCGTCGTAGTTTGGATATTTTCCATATAATATCAGGTTGCTTTCGTTTATGTGTTAATATGTTTCTTAAATTTCTTTTGGCAAGTCGCCAAGTATTATCCATACCATCTAATACTATTGTATCCAAACCATTGTAGTTTTGGATATTTTGTGTACGATCAGGTTAATTGTTTTGGTTTTAACACAAGTGGATTATCATTAAGCAGATATTAACAGTGAAAATCCATGTCACCTGATCCTCATGTTCTTCATTCGAGCCTTCGTCACCTCACCTGATCCTCATGTTCTTTCCTGTTTATACTACATGCCAACGACTTGTGACCATGGTTCTGGTGTTTTTTTTGTGTGATTTTGGGAATGCCTTGATTAAGTCTTTCCACCGTGTTTGCCACCGCACTATGCATCTGGTTGTCGTTAGACACCAGGCATACGATCAGGGCCATATATTGCTCTTCATTGTCTATTTTGTTCTTATTCGTGTTCATGATAGTATTCGTATTTGTAGTAGCCTCTGTATTGAGTGCTTGATGGAGCCATCTATGCTCTTGAATAGTCTCGAACGTTGGGTTGCCCACGAGAAAGCGGACTCATTATTTTGAAATATTTTTTGCAATCTCTTTTTTGGATGAAGAAAATAATTACTAATGTGAAACATAAAAAAAAAAAAAAAAAAAAAGAGTAATAGAGTATTAATTAATAGAAAAAAATGAAGACAGGAAACATCCTTGTTTCAAAAATTAGGTACAATTTTGTATTATAAACAAAGTAAAAGAATTAAATAGAACTTTATATAAATCTATGGGGACCATGAATCCAAATCAACAAGGTGATGATCATAATAAGCGGAGAAGACGTTATATTAGTATTATGCATAATAATGCATGTGTATCTTAAGCTACAGTACTTGGCATTAAAATTGTGTCATAATTTTTAATTCTCTCTCTCTGTCTACCAACCATTTCATTCCTAACCAACACTTATAATCCAATCCTTTTTTGCTTACAAAATAAATTACAGGAAGAAAGGATCTAAAATAGAGGAATTAGAAAAACCATAAACAAAAACAAAACACGAGTTTGTAAACCAAATAATCATAAGGCATATTGTAGAAACGAAATTAACCACCCATATTCTCTCAATTTAACCCTCATTCTCGATCTTTTTCCTTCCCCTTTTGTAGATTTGAGAAAAGAATGAGCAAAATTTTCATTAACTATATTGTGATATCCAGCTAAATTACCTCAAATTTTGTTATATCACAATTCCAAGAAGAAAATACCCGTTGCTCTCTCTAAGTATTCCACATAAAAAAATTCCTCTCATCGTTGCATTTCCCTTCATCATAATTAATAAGAAACTAAAACGCAGCATTTTCTTCCCAGTTGTTAATCCTCAAAATAAGCAAGTATCTATTTATTCGAAATACGCAGATTCAGACCGTTAGGCTCCCAAAATTCCTCCCACCATTGCATTTTCCGTCATATTATTCCTTGATCAAACAAAAAGAGAAATCCACTCACATTTTGTAATTTTAAATCAATGATCATTGAGATTTTTGTGTGATCCTCCGATGATCACGAATGGGGGACATAGTGAAACAGATCCTGTCCCGTCCGATCCAACTAGCGGACCAAACATCGAAAGCAGCCGATGTAGCAAATTATAACCGCTCAGAATGCGCCGAAATCAAAGCTAAAACAGAAAAGCTCGCCAACCTCCTCCGTACGGCCGCCCGTGCCAGCGCAGACCTTTATGAACGCCCTACCCGCCGCATCATCGATGACACTGAGCAGGTAATTTATTACTATTGAGACATGGTAAAATTAAATTATAGTTTCGCATGCTATCGTGTAATTAGGTCCCGATTTGTGCATATTAGGAAAAAATAGTAATTAGTAGTCCATGTAAAGTTTGTAATAAAAGCTCCATACATAACAAAAGTTAAAAGTTGGAAAACCGAGTCGAAAATACGAGATGAAGTATATATATTGTTCAAGATATAAACTAGTACGTACTCCATGTAACGTTGTAAAAAATTGTGTTCGCCATACTTAAAAGAAAGATAAGAACTGGAAAACTGAGTCGAAACACGAGATGAAGTAAAGAACAAAATGTAAAATATATGATAGAATATTGTATAAGACAATATGATTTTTGTAACGAAATAATACCTCATCGGATGTCTGTTTTCCATTTTGATACACTAAATGTACTAAATTGACCAGAAATGTAACAGTAGAGTACTGGTTATGTACAGATTGTAAAACTAATGATTTGTTATCTACAAAACCGTTACCAACTTAATAGATGAAACATAATAGATGAATAAATAGGCTTACAAGTTAACCTCCTGGTGAGTAACAAGAAATGAACTGAAAGTTTTAGATAAGACATTATTTTTCCAACACAAACCATAGAAGCAGGTGGTCACAACATGCTTCTAGTTTACCCAAACTTTTGCAAAAATAGTTAAGCTATTATCCTGTTTCAAGACATTAAATCTTATGTTTCGATGAACGATTTCGCCATATGAAAAATGAGTATTGCTATATTTTTTTAGACTTAATTATCAAAAACATATGGTTGAAATCTCTTTTAAAATTTGATAATGTTCAATAACGCCAATTCGCTTTATTCTTTATTTCTAATTTTGATGCTCACTATTTCTATATTATCCGTACCAAAATTTAAACAAAAACCACAAATTCAGATTTTTATAATTAAGTCTGAAAGTATGTATTAAACAATAACTTTTATCTTCGCTCTATCCTCCTTTATTGAAAGAACGAAAATTATTTACAAAAAATTAATTTGAGACAGGTACTCGACAAGTCGTTAGCCCTCGTCCTCAAGTGCGGAGCCAACGGCCTCCGCCGCGTCTTCGCCATCATCCCCCAAACTGCCTTCCGGAAAACCTCTCAGCTTCTAGAGAACTCAATAGGCGACGTCTCATGGCTACTCCGTGTCTCCACCCCAGCAGACGACCGGGATGATTACCTCGGACTGCCGCCCATCGCCGCCAACGAGCCTATATTGTGTCTTATATGGGAGCAGATTGCCGTGCTCTGCTCTGGGTCCATCGAGAACAGAGCAGACGCTGCCGCGTCCTTGGTCAGTTTGGCCAGGGACAATGACCGCTACGGGAAGCTTATAATTGAGGAGGGCGGAATCCCTCCTCTACTAAAGCTAGTGAAGGAGGGACGGCTCGAGGGGCAGGAAAATGCTGCTCGAGCCATCGGGCTCCTTGGGAGGGATCCGGAGTCGGTCGAGTGTATTGTCAATGCTGGCGTTTGTGCTATCTTCGCCAAGATACTTAAAGAGGGGCACATGAAGGTTCAAGTGGTTGTCGCATGGACGGTGTCGGAACTTGCTATGAACCATCCGAAATGTCAGGATCATTTTCTTCAGAATAATATGATTCGGCTCCTCGTGGGACACCTAGCGTTCGAGACCATCCAAGAGCATAGCAAGTACACCATCCCCAACAAACACTCTATACACACCGTCGTTATGGCTAACACGAATCCGAGTATGGCTAACTCTATACACACCCCAACAAGTACGCCTGCTAACGCAAACACGAATATGAACAAAATGGAGGATGAAGTGCAATATAAGTCCCAAATCGCACGCCCGGTGACAAACGACAACCAGATGCATAGCTTGGTGGCAAACACGATGGCATTTAAAACTAAATCAAAACATGCCCATGGTCACTCAAAAAAGAACCATCATAACCACCACGGTCACGGTCACATGTCGATAGCAGGGAGTAGTATAAACGGGAGAGAACATGAGGATCCGGTGACGAAGGCTCAGATGAAGGACATGTCATCAAGAGCACTTTGGTACTTATGTATTGGGAATGTCCCAATTTGTAAGCTGATAACGGAATCAAGAGCACTTTTATGTTTCGCGGTTTTAATGGAAAAGGGTTTGGACGAGGTACCTTATAATTCAGCGATGGCTTTGATGGAAATAACCGCCGTAGCAGAGGAAAATCCTGAGCTTAGACGATCGGCATTTAAGCCCACTTCCCCTGCTTGCAAAGCTGTCGTAGACCAATTACTCAAGATTATTGAAAAGGGTGATTCAGAACTTTTGATCCCATGTGTTAGATCACTTGGGAACTTAGCAAGAACTTTTAGGGCTACAGAAACGAGGATTATCGCTCCTTTGGTTCGTTTACTCGATGAGACAGAACCGGATATTGCAAGGGAGGCGGTAGTTTCGCTTACGAAATTCGCGGAGACTGATAATTATTTACATGTGAATCATTGTAAGGCGATTATTGAAGCCGAGGGAGCTAAAGATTTAATTCAATTAGTTTATTTTGGGGAGCAGATAGTTCAACCTCCCGCTGTGCTATTGCTCGGTTATATTGCTTATCATGTGCCAGATATCGTGGGTGGTGAAGTGTTGACTGTGATAGACTGGGCCACGAAGCAGGGGCATTTGACACAGGACCCGTTGATTGATTCTTTGCTAGCCGATGCTAAGACTAGGTTGGAGCTTTATGAGTCTAGAGGGGGGAGAGGATTTAACTAGCTTGTCGATCAATTATATGTACACTACTGATTTAATTAAGAGAAAATGTTTTAAGAACTTGTTGGTACTTCACTTGTTTTTGGTTTTTTCTATTTGGTTTTAGGGTGCTGTAGAGTATGTATTAAGCCTGAACCTTTTCTAGAATATAATTTTCAAGGAATGAAGTACAAGTTTTGTTCCGGAGATCTATCCAAACTGTAAAAAATTATGTATGCATGATCTCTTACAATTAATTAAGATGAAGCTTGTTTTAAATCGTAATTTGTTTCTAATACTTTGAAACATAAATACACAATACTGTTCTTTTTAATACTTCTTATAAATGAATCATTTTACACTTGGTTCCTAGCTTAACAAAGCATGCCTTTTTTGTGGAGAAAGGTTTGAAAGGCAAAAAAAACCGAAGCTGAAGTAATCTGTAAAGACTCGGCACACCACACATGACACAACTCGCATAACAAACACGATCCGCAAAGATGTAAACCACTTTGACTTGAATACTCTTAAGTACTTGATACATGAGGAGCAGTCTCTCATCAGACAAATGTTGCAAAGAAAATAAAACAGGCAACAGTCTAAAACCATCCACTAAAGATGGAAAGTTGTTTCGCGAAATGAAAATCCCAGCATATACCTACCCTGCAACAAACTAAATATAACCACTAAATTGGGAGATTTCTCTGATCCTGAAAGAAGCACTTCTGTCCTTGTAATCGCAAACTGCATTAATGGATCCCAAAACACTGAAACCTGTAACACATTACATAATATAAGCTCATTAGAGAAATCATGTCCCCATTCCTCAGTAGCAGGGCACCTAAACCTGAAAAACTCAAGAGAGACGCAAGATCATAAGAGGAACACAAAATATCATTGAGAAGATAATCAGGTCTAAACGACCTGATAATATGAACTTACTAGCCCCCCAAAGAGCATCATATAATTTTCCTAGCTGCAAGCAAACAAAAACCAAACACATACATATACATGAGCTAACAAAACCGATATTGACATGGTTTTCCCAATAATGAAAGAAAACCACAAGATAGAATTGGAAAGAAAGAAAGACATCTTTATCACATTAGAAGGTGGGACAAAAACTACAGAGTAGCAACAAGTGATTCAAATCCATTTTTTATAGCACAAATCTATTCCTTGCTAGAAGTGGTCATTGTCTACAATTAGATAAGTTTGCCATAAAATTTAATTTCTACAGTTAAATGTTATCAACAGTACACATGTAATGAACCAAATCCATCTTGGGAATGTCTAGGGTGTCCAACCACAAAAGTATGGCTTACAGAGAACAACTGACATTTCGTGTTTTTGTTGGAATCTACACTGTGAACAAGGCCAAGTATGATCAAAGAAAATAATTATATTTAGCACAGAGGCACACATGAGCAGGGCAGGAGAATTTATGGAGATGAATGTCAATATTACCAAAAAAAAGTTATTCAGCTTAATACAAAGAAATCAATCAATATAAAACCAGGTACTAGGCATTCTATCAGATAATCTATCGACTAAACTAGATGGACAACATGCAACCTTATTTTTTTTTTTTAACTTTCAAAGGGATGCAAGAATAGACTGCAAATAGTTCCAATAACAGAACTAGTAACCAACACACCACCTTCACGTTTGAAAACTAGTACATAAGCTCACTTAACTTTGCAGGTTCTTTCCAAACTAAAAATTTTCTGGCAACGCCTAATATTTTTTAATAACTCGCATTTAATTAAGGAAGAATACATACCAAAGATAATCTCACACCACAATCTTGAAACGATAATGTTTAATGGGCCTGTTCTGACAATTCTCTTTCTCTGTTCCATTGCTCTATCTTGGCACGTCTCTCTTCACTACCTTCTCTTTCTGGACTCCTGTTCCTTCTCTCTTCACGGCTTCTACTTCTACTTCTACTTCTTCGCCTCTTATGACCAGGGCTTGTAGTCCTGTGCCTCCTGCTTTGACTCTCATGATGGTAGTCCCTCTCATCATCATCATCGTATCTCTTACTATGCCCACGACCTCCATATGAACGCTCTTCATAGCTTTTGTGCCTATACGGACTCCGGCTTCTGCTCCGACTATGACTTCGCCTATGCCTGTACCTCCCAAATAATTGGCGCCTCAAACTCCTGTTTTATTAATAAAGATTAAGATAAGAAACACTTGAAGCTCGGAAACATTATTTACTAATGGATGTGGATATGCTTCACCAAACAATTCTATATCAAAACATATCTGCCGCTATTACAACATTATGCAGATAAAATTACTGGCTTGCTTAGTTGCAGCTTATAGACATTCAGCAATTATACTTTGAAGTTGGCCTGTATTTAGTTGACCAGCTTAAAACGTGAGCTTTTATAAATTTTGGGTATGAAAAGGCCAACCAAATAATCCTAGACTCACGTTTAAGTGTAGCATAACACTTCTTTTAACTTCGTATTTCCTGTTTACGTAATTATAAAAATTCAGTTGGTCTTCACTCTCCAGTGAATCCAGGTAGATAAATGATCCTTATGGAACTAGACTAGAAATTTCCTACTTACATAACACGATTTGGAGACTTATGATGACGATCAAACAACCCCAGCATGTTTACCTGCTTATCTTTTTCAGATGCATGAAGTTGCAATACCCACCACGGTTGCAAGTATTTTCCTCATATTGCCTACAAGTGGCTTCACGGAAATCAGTCACTGGCGAAAAGTCAACGATGATGGGTCGACCTGATGGCAATCATATCATGCCAACAAAATATTTGTCAATTTAATTAAAAAAAACTAACTGGTGAAAATCTATATGAATAACATACAATCATACATACACATGATTCAGCGATTATCTGAAATACATTACCTGCGTAAAATCTACCAGTCAGGTTCTTAAGGGCTTTTGCAGCAAAGTCTTCCTCTCTGAACTGAACATAAACATTACCCACCTAACACAGTAGTGAAGACTCGTAAATATAGGATCAATCTACATAGGAGAGGAAAGAAACAAAAATATTGAACTTATACAAATTTAAAGACAATTCAATCACGCTTACCATGTGATCAGCCAAGTTATCACAAATGTTTAGGCTCTCTATCTCACCATATTTGTTCAGCTCCTCAAACAGATCTTCATAGAAGTCCTGAATTGTGTTAAAATAGAGTATTATCTATTTGGCAACAAGAGGAACAGAAAAAAATAAGAGAAACAGATCTACTTAGTAAAAAAAGCATAGTCAACATCTGAAAAATATTTAGTATAGCCAACCTACATATCCCAACCCATTATTATGATTGTTCACTGCTAAGCAACACAGACAATGAAAAGGATCAGGAAGATAATGATGTATTTTTCTCCCCACACGAAGTGAAAGGTGCCAAATTATATCAGACTTAAGGGTGCTCTTTTATTAAGGACACTAGGACAGGTACCGTAATGGTAATTTGCAAGAAAGACGAATGCATGAGATAACGGGCCTAATTAAGTATTTAGTACCACAGGTCCATAACCTATGTCTATGCCAAGACCTCATTCGGGACTAACAGTCCGGTCCGGGTAATGAAGTGTTACTTCTCAAATGCTGACGGAGCCGTATCAGGTATGTATCTTGCCCCGGTACTTTTATGTACATACCAGCACCGGTGCTTTTAATATAAATTAATAAGGATACATTTTAGGTACAGATTAGATATGTCCATATACAACAACAGATATTAGGTTAAAAATATGTCCATTACATGGACTATGTGACTCACATCACATAGTCCATGTAATCGTAGATTCATTAATTTTATACATGCATTTTTCCTATAATTTGTTAAAAATAAAGTTTCTCTACTAACTAACTGCAGCAGTAGCAGATAAAATATATACAAGTGTCAAACCAAAGTCGCCTATTCACTCTATCTACATTATCAGTCCTTCTACTATCTAATTTACCTACAATTTAGTACAAGTAATCACAAAATACAACACATACAGTCCAATATAATATTCTTATGTAAAAGCAAGCCCTGTCCATAGCTTCTGGCTTCGCCCTGTGACTATAACTTAACACTCCAAACATAGGTCACACAAACTTAACAAATAAAATAAATCATTAAAACAATGAATTGAACATAGCTGAGATGCCCAGCGGTGGAGCCATCAGGTGCAAAGGGTTGCGTTCGCAACCCTTCAATTTCAAATAATAATAATAATTTTATAAAAAGAAAATTCCAAAATAATTAAAAACAAGTTTGCCTTGCAACCAGGGAAGTAACTAGGTGGAGATGGCCGGGGACTGCAACCCCATCAGTCCATTTTGATACAATTGATGAAAAAGTAAACTGTTTCTATATATTTTGAGTAGAATATTTAAAAAATAGCGTTCCAGCCCTCCTCATTTACCAAAATTAGCGTTTCAGGCTCTACTATTTAAAGTTTATGGTTCCATCCTTGCTTGCATCCCCATAAAACATCGTTTTCTATTCAGCAACACCATAACCTTAATCCCGACTTCGCCCTATTTCGTCTCAGAATAAAAATGAATCGAATTACTATGATTATTAACTAATGAAGAATGTAAGTATAGAAAACAAAAATATTCTCTTCTGATTTCGTGTCTACTAAGCTACTAATAAGTAAGGATTTTTTTTAAAAAAATTTAATCTCAGTTTAATAACTAATCAATTAATTAAGTAAACTTTCGAATGTGATACAAAATGAAAAGGACAATACACAAGACTAGAGATAACAATGATGAACTAACAATTAAACGAAGATTATAACAAATTAGAGTGTCAGACTCCATTTTGATAAAACTGATGAAAAAACGATTAAAACCATAAAATTAGCATTTCATCCCTCCCAGATTATCAAAATTAACGTTTTGTTCCTCCTCGTTTATCTAAATTAGAGTTTAAGCCCTCCCAATTTACCAAAATTAGCGTTTCAGCCCCTCTCGTTTAAAGTTTATGGTTCCATCCTCGCTTGCAACCCCATTAAACATCATTTTGTAACAGTATCGAAAAAACACCCATAAGTAGTTGTTAATGGGGTTGAATTTTACCAAAGTCTGAGGAATCAGTATCAATTTATGTCTAATTTACAGATATAGTTCCTCAAACTACATTTTCTAAACAAACTAAAGCCAATAAGCCCCAGGAGATAACGATACTAAACCAATTATTAAAATGAAGATTACAAATAAGATAAGTGTTGTTATTAATTACCTCAAAGTGTTCGAGCATTTGCCTAGGGTCCAGAAATTCTCTCCTAATTTCGTATCTACTAATCTACTTTTTTATATATATAAAATCTCGTCTAGTAACTAATTTAATAATTAAGCAAAATTTCGACTGTGATACAAATTGAAAAAGGACAATATAAAGGACTGGAGATAACGATACTAAACTAATAATTAAACAAAGGTTACAGATACCTCAAAAGCGTTCTTGCAATTTGCCTGGGGTTACTAATCTACTAATAAGTACGGAGTTTTTCTATATAATTCATCTAATAACTAGTCAAATAATTAAGTAAAACTTCGATTGTGTCGTGATACAAAATAAAAAGGACAGCATACAGGACTGGAGATAACGTTACTAACGTACTAATAATTAAAACAAAGAATGCCAATTAGAGTGTTGTTAATTACCTCAAAAGTGTTCTTCCATTTTCCTGGGTTCAATATGGCGTTTTTCTATATAATTTTTTTCATACCCTATATTTCGTAACATGGGAGGGCTGAACACTAATTTTTAAAGAATTTGATCAAAATACATAATAACTTGTTACTTGTTGATCAAATCTTATCAAAATGGAGTCGCACCTCATACTGTCTCCGCCTATTTACTTCGCTAATTATACTTAATTACTGACTCGGAGATTAGCGATACTAAACTAATAATTAAATGAAGATTACAACAATTAGAGTGTTGTTATTAATTACCTCAAAGTGTTCTTGCATTTGCCTCGGGTCGATAGGGTTACCCTGAGCATCGACACCGGGAGTGACCATATCGGGCCTCTGATACATGTTTGATAAAAGCAGCGTCGGGCTAACAGCGGGTTTCGTATGGACCCGAGAGCAGCGATCGCCATGTCGACACGCTCCGATCTTGAAGTAAAACGGGCAGTTCACTCTGTCCTTCTCCGTTCCGAATATCGACGCCAGGTGCTCCGCCATTTTCCTATTTTTTTTCTATTTTTCTATATAGAGAGGGAGAGATTAAAATAGGTGGGTTTTTTTTTTTTTTTTTGGGAGGGGGATTTTACATTTATATTAGCTGAGAATAAGAAGGGTCTAGAAAGTGGTACACTGGATGAAAACCAAACCACTGGTTAAACCATTTTGTTATGGAATGTTTCGCCGCTTTAATATTTAAAGGAAAATGTTTTCTAATTTTTAAGAAAATCCAAATTATTTAATTTTGGATTCTTGATCTTCGACTTTCGAAAAATCAAAGAGCCTATATTTTTAATTGATAATATAGTCTGAATTAGTACTTTCTCATCATTCCATGGTAATATAGTCTGATTAGTACTTTACTCATCATTCCCCTTATTTGTAATCTATGTTTTTTTTTCCTTCCAAATTCCAAACTTGACCGCATTTTTGAGTAGAAATATTAACAAGTCACAGCTCATAGCTCATAGTTGGGGACACACCATACTGACCATAGTTTTGTTTGGTTTGATTTGATTTGATTGCATCGGTTTTAATTATAACGTGATAAAAAGAAAATACACCAAATAGTTCTGCATTCAATTGCAAGTTAAAATTGAAAAAACATGTGTACGTTGTAACGCAAACCGATAAGACCAAAATTATAACTTATTAGAAATAGTAGTACTCATATGTTACCCATTTGAAATTTATGACTTATTAGTAATTATATTGTAACTGGACAGATTTTATTGAAGTTATTTGGATGGTGCCTCCATTATGTTTCTTATCTTTTACAGATTATTATGTCTAATAACTAATATATGTGCTTAAACTTAGATTTCGTTAAATGTAATTCGGCAACTAACATACTTACATGTCAATCTATATACAGAAAATGTTTGTCTCATGTTCCGTTCATTTAAATCACTGGAATTGCAAGTCAAACTAGTTAAATCGGTATATAAATTTTTAATCAAACAAATCCAATTACTCACACTGACATGCTACAATTGAACCGAGTCGGTTCCTTCAAGATACTACTCCATCTTGTTAATATTTGATAAAAAAAATATGAGTACAAATATTTTATCTCATATTTTATATCCCATTTCGTTCTTTTAACCCAAAATTGTTATTTAATTTTATTTTTTAAAAATATTACAATTACAATTAGCCATGTATCAATACATTTCAGTAATTTTTTTATTACGAAATAATCAAGGGTCAATTCCCAAAACATACAATTTGTTATGAAATATTACCAAAACATACAACTCAAACAAATTATTACCAAAACATACAATTGACCCAAAATAGAAAAAAAATATATATTTTTCCTCAACTATCAAAAAATTTCTCTTTCTCTTCTCTCTCCTCTCTCTTTCTAAATATCATTTTTTTCCCATAAAATAATACCTCATTTAATGTTAAAATAATTTCTAAACCAAAAAAAATAAAATTACAACAAAAAATAAAAAAAGTTCAAAAAAGTCGAAAACCCGAAAAAACCCAAAAAATGCTGAAAAAACCTTTAAAAAAGTCGGGAACCCGAAAAAATCCAAAAAAATGTTAAAAAATAAAAAAACCAATAAAAATCCAAATTCACAAAAAAATGAAAAAAGTTCAAAAAAATCGAGAATCCGAAAAAACCCAAAAAAGGCTGAAAAAACATTTTACAAAGTCGGGAACCCGAAAAAGCCAAAAAATGGTTAAAAAAAGTAAAAAAAACAAAGAAAAATCCAAAATCACAAAACGAATGAAAAAAGTTCACAAAAATTGAGAACCCGAAAAAACCAGAAAAGTGATGAAAAAACCTTTAAAAAGTCGGGAACCCGAAAAAACTCCAAAAAAGTGGCAAAAAATAAAAAAAAAACCAAAGAAAAATCCAAATTCATAAAAATATATAAAAATAAAGTTCAGAAAAGTCGAGAACCCGAAAAAAGCCCAAACATATGGTAAAAAAGAAAAAAAAAATAAGAAAATTATAAAATTACAAAATTACAAAAAAAAATGAAAAAAGTTCTAAAAAGTCGAAAATTCAAAAAAAACCAAAATATGCTGAAAAACCTTTTAAAAAAGTCGGTAACCGAAAAAACCCAAAAAATATCCAAAATCACAAAAAAAATGAAAAAAGTTCAAAAAAGTCGAGAACCCGAAAAAATCCAAAAAAGGCTGG
This sequence comes from Primula veris, assembly GCA_963682055.1. NCBI lineage: Eukaryota > Viridiplantae > Streptophyta > Magnoliopsida > Ericales > Primulaceae > Primula > Primula veris. The sequence goes on from OY821740.1 coordinate 43,649,420, forward strand.
AAAAACCTTTTAACAAGTCGGGAACCCGAAAAAGCCCAAAAAATGGTTTAAAAAATTATTGTGTATGTCTGTATTGCGTATTTCCGTATTAAAATGCATGTATAAATTGTGTCTTGTGTATGCATGTATTAAATAACATGTATAAATAATGTATTGTGTATGCCCGTATTAAAAAAACATGTATAAATTATGTATTGTGTATGCTTGTATAAATTATGTATTGTGTATGCTAAAAAAACTTTTAAAAAAGTCGGTAACCGAAAAAACCCAAAAAATATCCAAAATCACAAAAAAATGAAAAAAATTCAAAAAAGTCGGGAACCCGAAAAAGCCCAAAAAATGGTTAAAAAAAGTATTGTGTATGTATGTATTGCGTATTTCCGTATTAAAAGCATGTATAAATTGTGTGTTGTGTATGCATGTATTAAATAACATGTATAAATAATGTATTGTGTATGCCCGTATTAAAAAACATGTATAAATTATGTATTGTGTATGCCTGTATTAAAGAGTATGTATAAATAGTGTATTGTGTATGCCCGTATTAAAAAAACATTTCATATCGAGGAATAGAATATGTCAACAACACATCACTTTTAGCCAAATACGGCCAAATTATTATTAAGTATATAAATTTAATTACATTAATTTTTAAAAAATAAAAAAATACCTCGAAAATTGACGGATGAACTTATGACTATTTACGAGAAAATTGACACATATTGCTCAGTGAATTGTTGAAGATGACGATCAAAATAACCGAAAATTGACGGATAAACTGATCGGAGAAGACAATACCGAGACCTGTGAATTGATCGGAGAAGAAGATTGAAGTCGGATAGAGACTTGTGAACTGATCGGAGAAGAAGATTGAACTATTTTTAAAGAAAGATAAAGAAAGAAAAAAATCATTATTTATATACATATTTTTTTAATACGGGCATACACAAATACATTATTTATACATGCTCTTTAATACAGACATACACAGTACACGGTTTATACATGTATTTTAATACGGGCATACACAATACACTATTTATGCATGCTATTTAATACAGACACAATACATTGTTTATACACGTTCTTTAATACAGTCATACACAATACATTATGTATCCTTTGACACTGTCCATTTTTTATGTTTTTCTTATTATGCATACACAATACACTTTTTATACATGCTTTTTAATATAGGCATACACAATATATAGTTTATACACGTTTTTTAATACGGACATACACAATACATTATTTATACATTTTATTTAATACATGCATACACAACACATAATTTATACATGTTTTTTAATACGAAAATACGCAATACAGGCATACACAATACATTGTTATACTTGTTTTTTAATACATGCATACACAATACACTATTTATACATGCTCTTTAATACAGACATACATAATACATATTTTATACATGCTCTTTAATACAGGCATACACAATACACAATTTTTATACATGTTTTTTTAATACGGGCATACACAATACATTATTTATGCATGCTTTTTAATACAGACATACACAATACACAGTTTATACATGTTTTTTAATACGGACATACACAAAATACTATTTATACATGCTCTTTAATACATGCATACACAATACATATTTTATACATGCTCTTTAATACAGACATAAATAATACACAGTTTATATATATTTTTTAATACATGCATGCACAAAATATTATTTATACATGCTATTTAATACAAACATACACAATACACAGTTTATACATGTTTTTTTAATACATGCATACACAATACACAGTTTATACATACTCTTTAATACAGACATACACAATACATAATTTATACATGTTTTTTAATACGGACATACACAATACATTATTTATACATGTTATTTAATACATGCATATAAAACACACAATTTATATATGTTTTTAATACGGAAATGCGCAATACAGACATACACAATACTACTTTTTTAACCATTTTTTGGGCTTTTTCGAGTTCCCGACTTTTTTAAACTTTTTTCATTTTTTTGTGATTTTGGATATTTTTGGGTTTTTCTACCAATTTTTTGGGTTTTTTCGGTTACCGACTTTTTTATAAGTTTTTTCAGCATACACAATACATAATTTATACAGGCATACACAATACATAATTTATACATGTTTTTTAATACGGGCATACACAATACATTATTTATACATGTTATTTAATACATGCATACACAACACACAATTTATACATGTTTTTTAATACGGAAATACGCAAGACAGACATACCCAGTACTTTTTTTAACCATTTTTTGGGCTTTTTCGGGTTGCCGTTTTGGGTTTTTTCGGGTTCTCGACTTTTTTGAACTTTTTTCATTTTTTTGTGATTTTGGATTTTTTTGGATTTTTTCGGTTACCGACTTTTTTAAAAGTTTTTTCAGCATATTTTGGGTTTTTTTGAATTTTCGACTTTTTAGAATTTTTTTCATTTTTTTTTTATAATTTTATAATTTTCTTGTTTTTTACCATATTTTTGGGTATATTTTGTAGTTTTTTTTGTTTTTTTACCATATTTTGTTTTTTACCATCCAAAAAATATCTCTCTTTGTTTTTGAGAGAGAGAGATAACAAAAATAGAAATGATTTATTATTTATAATTTTAATTAGTTGTATGTCTTGGTAATAAAGTGTTGGGATATAATTTTTTGGTAATTAGTTTAAAATAGTTGTATATTTTGGTAATTTTCCCAATAATCAAATATGTTTTATTTTGTAATTAAAATACGAACTAGTGTAAGTTAAATATAAAATTAAAAAAAAATAATGTAACACAACAATATGTTCTAATATTAATATGTCTGAAATACGTTGTAAAAGTTTATAAACATATATACACAAAAAGTAAAAAAAATGTAAAATTTGATTAAAAATAGCTAACCGGCATAAAACAAAATACAAATTAGAGACAGAAGAGTTGTAATCATGGACCTAAAAATCTTCTATGACTGATATTACATGCACTTGAGTGCAAGCCTGTAAGGAAGATTTATGGGACATTGAATTGATTTAGAAGTAACAAAAACTTCTTCATGTTCATGTTTTCTGAACACACGCCATCTATACCAGTTACAGAACAATTAAAACTGAACAAACAAACAAGGTCAAGAATATCAGGGTTTTTATTATTATTATTATTGTTATTGTTATTATTATTAAACAGGGACAATACCCCCACGCTTTCCATTTCATCATAATATGGGACCGAACCCAGAATACAAGAGACATTAACTTATTATAATCTCCAAACCAAAAAAACAGCTTATATTTTGCTGCTCCTGTACAAACCATTACAATAACAGATACATTTTACATCATTTTTCCTTCATATTGCTGCATCAACAACAAAATGCAAGCAACTAATATAGTAAACTAGCCAGAAAAACAAGCGCCAAACACTCGCTTCACATTGCTGTTCCGTCTTCTTATGAAGCTCACTAAACCACACAAATCCATTTGGCATAAACATTTTTTGGTAATTCTTTCTAGTCTAAAAGATTTCAGAACCATTTTTTAGCCCCCTTTTTGCTAAAGAATATCAGGTTACATCTTGTGTTTGGGTTGATAAATGTTAAATATTGATTTACGGGTTTTCGAGATACAATACTTCCAACTTATTTTTAAAAACTAACAGTGAAAGGTTACATCTTCCAGAATTATGGGATTGCGATGTAAGTTATTTTATCCCTAATATGGAGCTTCGTCCATAATTAAATGTCTGGAATTCCCAAAATAAAATCATATAATTCGAAGTGTAAAGAACGGAAAAGCGAAAGTTATACTACTTCCGTCTCTAAACAAATTTTCCGTATGAAAATACGTGCAACTTTGACCGATAATTTTTTCATATCTAGATTGCCAAAAAAAATATTTTCAAAAGTTAAACACGTAATTCATGGTCAAAGTTGCACGTATTTTCATAGAGAACATTTGTTTACGGACGGATGAAGTATTAAATACTCGCCCAGTTCACATATATATATATATCATATCATATCATATCATATCATACTATTAATATAATCAAACCCAATAAAAATTGAGTCTGCCCAATTTTGCCAAATTTTTCCAATATACATAATCTAATTACCAATATACATAATCTAATTAATTAACTATTTGTCCTCAATATATTTTACTAATTACGGATGTACCATAAATTAATTAATAATTTGTTTTAACCTCCGTAACTATAATAAATTATACCAAATCTGAATATTATGTTAAAAATAAAATATATTACGTGATTTATGTCATTACGCGTCTCACACGCAACGCGTGGGTAAATTTTACTAGTATATATATAAGTCAAACCAATAAAATGTGATTCTGTCAAATTTTGGTTTTTTTTTTCCAGAAATGCCCACTCTTTTTAACTAATTATTCATTTACATTTATTCAATTCAAAATATAAAAAATACAAAAAAACATGATCTTTTCAAAATAATTATATTCGTATACCAAACAAAATCGTTTTACGTGTATTTTGTATAACAAAAACATTATATGACTCATGATTTCTAATTTAATATATTCATCTAATCAATATACTTTTTAAAAATTTATTTACCCGTATTATATATATATCGCGCGTCGCATATGCAATGCATGTGTAACGATTACTTAGTATATAATACTACTAGTAAACGACACTCACGCGTTGCGTGTGAGACGCGTAATAACATAAATCACGTAATATATTTTATTTTTAACATAATATTCAGATTTGGTATAATTTATTATAGTTACGGAGGTTAAAACAAATTATTAATTAATTTATGGTACATCCGTAATTAGTAAAATATATCGAGTACAAATAATTAATTAATTAGATTATGTATATTGATAATTATAAAAATAGAGTGAGTGTATTTTTAGAAAAATTTGGCAAAATTGGGCACGCTCAATTTTTATTTGGTTTGCTTATATTAATAATATGTATTTTTTTTTTCCAGAAATACCCACTCTTTTTAACTAATTATTCATTTATATTTATTCAATTCAAAATATATAAAAAAAAAAAAAACATGATCTTTTCAAAATAATTATATTCGTATAACAAATAAAATCGTTTTACGTGTATTTTGTATAACAAAAACATTATATGACTCATGATTTCTAATTTAATATATTCATCTGATCAATATACTTTTTAAAAATTTATTTACCCGTATTATATATATATCACGCGTCGCATACGCAACGCATGTGTAACGATTACTTAGTATATAATACTACTAGTAAACGACACCCACGCGTTGCGTGTGAGAAGCTATAAATTATGATGATGATACAAATATAGAGTAAAAAAAAATATATGATATAATAAAAAAACATGATATAAAATGTGATGATATATAAATATTTAGAGAAAAAATTATAGGATATAAGAAATTTTATGTGGTTAAAGAGAGAGAAATAGTGTAATTAATTTTATTTTATTTTATAAAATTAGTTAATATGGTAATTAATAAAAAAATATATGGGTATTTTTGAACATATTGAAAAAAAAAAATATTCAAGGATTACCGAAATAACTAATTTATAAATTACGAAAAAAAACACTTAACCTCTGATTATACATATGTGCCGCCTCTGTCCATGGGGAAGACAGAAGGTGAGAAAAAGGAAACAAAGAAATATGGTAATTGCTTTTGATCTTTTATTAACTCACATAATCAAACAAACTTTAACAGAACAAAAACAAATTCCATCATCCAATCACGATCTATAACAATAAAAAAAAACGACTTTAACCAACTCCTTTTCTCTATTCATACACGCTGTATCTTCTTCTTGGACATTCTGCACTTTTCTATAAATTCGATAATGTATTGATAATATATAACTAAATGCTAGAGACATAAACGTTGGTCCATTTAAGAACTAGGGACAATTGTGCCAATATACCCAAAGCCTGTAATGGTGAATGTCACGGTTTGAAGAACGAGATAAACGAAGTAAAAATGCCTCCCGTAGAAATAGTCATAGCACGCACAGAAAAATAGGAACCCTGCGAATCCTAGCTCCAGAAGATTGATTCTGTAAATATTGATTAATATAATTATTATCAAAGAAAACGTTTACTTGCAAAGTAAAAGATTAGATAATTCGGTTGACAACCCTCGCCTGGTAATTGGTGGTCGACTGGCCGTATTTATATGTCTTTCACAAATGTGCATTAGGTATATTAAAATTTTCAGGAACTAATAAAATTTCAAGTACAAACTTGATAATAAAGCTGGTGGAATAAGGTGACGCAGCACTTCCAAAAAAAATCTATTAGGGGTAACAGACTTACACATTAGTTCCTTTATATGATACAAAACAAAAACCAATTTCAAGAATTTTCAGTTATCTCCGGACTAGTGTGACAAATCATTTTCCTATGTTTCATGCCATGCTTTACAAATTATGTAGTATTGTCTTTGAAAAACTTACTGTCGTCGTATTTTCGATTTTACAGCATTGTAGCTGGTGTTAGCTCAAAAGGCAAAATTGTATGTACCCTTGAACAACATCAGCTGAATACGTTTCTGAAACGTACTCAGTCGATGTTGTTATTAGGTCACATCTAGCAAGCATATAAAAGAACCATAAAAAGCACATTGTTTTAGTTTGATTGGCTTGAATGCTCTGACAACATACTAAGTATTAGTAATATTGTTGTAATTTTGTTTTTGAAAGAGTAATATTGACAACATACTAACCAGTAATTTCTCTGGCTAAGCCACCTAAATGGAAGTAATTTCTAGTTATCAGCTACTAACAGTTAAATGATGACATTATCTATGTTCGTGATCAAAATATATCCTTAAAAAATATTTACCTGTCCCCAAAATTGAACTTGAAGATGGACTTCTTAGGAGCACCAGCCTTGGAGTTGGATTTATTATTTTTGATAGTGTCTCCTAATTTTTCAGTAACAACCCACTCATTAACTCTCCCAGCCTCAAATAACCCGATCAGCGTTGCCTTTGTACGGTGCAGAGACATCACATTTTCAAACAATATCCAGTAAAACAACAAATGAATTGACCTGCATTGTAAATCTAATGCTTGTTATTACATTAATTTAGATAAATATCATTATAGAGTTATAGACAAACCATAATACAACAAGTCAGCATCTATTACTTAATTGCAAAACAAGAAAATAATATGAAATTTGTACCAGACCTTGGGGTTCCAACTGAATTTAGAACGGTGATGATGCAAGGGATATAAATAGCTCCCCAAACAGGAACTTCAACCTCTGGTATCAATATGGTTAATGGTAGCACCACACAAAAGAAAAAGAAGGTAACCATATGAGCTGTGATCTTTCTCACAAGGAAGAAACTGTATATTGTGTACAGCTTCTTATACAATGTCACTTTCTGTAAAATTTCAAGAAACAAATATTCAGAAATTTATTACCAATGATTTTTCAGTGTATATACTTTTTCGTGACACACTAACCTTATTGAGAATTATCTCCATGGCCATTTTCCTGAACAAGTTTGCAGGACCACATGACCACCTGTGTTGCTGAAATCGAAAGGCTTTGAAAGTACTAGGGAGTTCGCTTTTCACCTGCCGAAAATTTTATCGTCTTTTAGTTTAGTAATTTTTATGTTTATTAATTATTATTTTTAAAAATAAATAAATAAGCAGGAACCTGCAGATCACCAAGGTAAACAAATTTCCACCCTTTGAGACTGGCTCGCACGGCCAAGTCCATATCCTCTACTGTTGTTCGGTCTTTCCATCCTCCAGCTTCGTTTATTGCAGCAATTCTCCATACACCAGCAGTACCTGTACGCATTCATTACACATTCCAAATTTTAATTTATTTAAGGTATCCATTCAATTTTAATGTAATATCTACCTGACATGAATACAAAATTTTACTACTTGGTAAAGGAATCGTTACTTTCTACAGTTTACATCAATGAGAGTTGGGTGTCTCAGTGTCTAGAATTTAACTTATATGTACAGCTAAATGTCAATTTCATCTTATTAACTCAAGTCAAGTCTACATACCAAACTAGTTTTTTTTTTCCTAATATTAAAAAAAGGAGGTGCCTGGTTTGTTGACTGCTCCAACTGCTTCTCAATTACTAGTCAATTTGGTGCATTTGCCAACAATGAGTCAGCAAAAGGTAATTGAAAAGTTGGTGACTCTCGTTGAGAAGAAATAGAAAATGAAAAACATGTTGGAGTGTTAAAAGCAGTACTGAACATATTAATAGATTATCTAAAAGAAAAGATAACATTATAAATTAGGAAGAATTTGATTACAAAAATAAAAATAAAAATTGGAAGAAGTAGCTGACTTACCATTGAAACCGAAAAATGCATGAGTAGATGAGCCTACTTCTTGTTCTACTTTGAAATGATAATCCAATGACATTTCTTGCATCCTCGTTAGCAAACACTCGTCCGAGTTAACTATTGTTAATCAACAACATATCTAATCAATTAGAAAATCAATCTTTCATTAGCAAAAAATGTTACACCATAAAAAAGTGAACATATATAGTTATGCAATGCCAAGTTAACTGAAAAGTAATTCCTCCAGTTTCATGGTATTTGATTTGCTAATAAGATGGAGTTGTTACAGAAAACAAAAAAAAAAATATCTAAATATAATTGACGAAGTGTCAATATGGTGTCCCAAGTGTCAATAATCCATCGAAGTTAATATTTGATTAATTTTGTTTTAGTTTCGGTATTACTCAATAATTTACTCTCTGATGGTAAATAATATTCTCTCACGTAATTGATACGAATAAAACTTGAAATATTAGATTTCGGTTTCGCTCGGTTTCAATAAGAATGGTACCTAGCAATATACAAAACCAAATTGGAGTCCTTTTTTGGATGGTTTATTTAAACTTGAAGTACTAATTTCGTTGAAACTTTTAAATTCATAGGAGTTGAAGTAATTTAATACACATGTCTTTTTCTGTATGGGTACTTAAATAAACAAAAAAGTATTTGGATGATTTGACTTTCTGGGGCCAAATAATTAAATTTTATAATTATCTTTTGTGGTCCCTACACATTACTTCTCTGCAATTGCTGAGTTGCCAATATAAAAGATTCGTCATTTGACAACCAATTATAGCACCCTTTACTCTTTGTCCTCACGTGGTTTAAAATTACAATTTTAGCCTTCGATTTCCATATATATACCATCCAAGTGTCGGTAAACTAAAGTAATGTTTGGCCAAGAGCACGTGGATATACCGTAGATTAAAATGTTAAACAATCGTACACTTGGAAAAAAAAATAGCCAAAAGTGGCTTGTAACACATTTTACATGTCAGGTATTTTAGGTCCGGTGTCGTGAACTTATTAAGCATTTGACCATTTCCCAGGACATACTACATAAAAAGGAGGGGAAATATATTTACTATATCAGTAAAATATCCTTTAAAACTTCATAAATAAAAAAATGTCTAGAACATTATATAAATCTTCACGACCGGAGGTAGAATTAAATACAGACTTCATTATAATTTCACTATCAAGGAGTTGCTTGGGCCCTGAGGGGTGAAAAACATTTTTGTCTTTTCTTGTAGATAAATTATACTACTATTGCAATTAATTAGACTTTTAAGGGAAGCAGCGTCTGTGACTCTGAGTCATAATGACTCAGAGTACACAGCTATTGGATATTGCTACAGTACAATTCATATTTTAACTGTAACAATATCCAATGGTGCAGAGGATAGGTAACCCCGACTCTTGAGTCAGGTACGCTACCTCCAATTTTAAGTGTCTTAAAGAAATTATAAATATAGATTTGATCTATTAGGTGTCTACATGGGTCCCTAAACATGAGTGAACCGACTGATACAGACAAATAAAGTAGCGTGATCCGACAATTATAAAGTGGACCCTTGCCGTAATTAGTGGTGTTAAATACATATCATCTGTGCAGTAATAAAAGGAAATTGTTTGGCAAAGAGGGTAAAGTATTTTGCTAAAAATGTTTGCCTTATTAGTTATTGCCAATAACCCAAATATTATTCTAATTGCCATAAATGAAGTTATATTAAAAGTTTAGCTGATTCTAACACGAAAACACGAATAGGTTACTATTGAGGTTTCTAGTTAATAAGTTACTATATCCTGTTCAACAAGTTAGAATATACCTCGACGCTATTACGCTATACTCCATAGTATGTTAAAATGTAATATGTATGAGCAGGTGATTACGATGTTCAAACAAAAGGGTAGCAAATCATTAAGAAAATTTATTCTGTTCTTGTATAATAATTCTAGTGGAATAGACCACCGACAGTGGTTAGCAGAGAACAATCATAACTTAATTTGCTGCGTCATTGGCGGAATTATTAGGGTCTTTAATCTTTATGGTGGATATTAATAATAGTATTTGGTTGCTTGTATTCCCTTTTCGAGATCCAAATATAAAAGTGAATATTGATTTCATATATAATGTATCCTAGCGGGTGTGAGCCCATACAATACATGGTGTAAAGTGTGAGTTGATGTTTTTTATATAATAACTAATAAAAAAATATGTAAGACTTAATATCATACCGATGCACAGATTATTTTTTATCAGGATCAAATTTACCAAACTCAACCTCAATATTGTGGTACGGGTTTATCCCAATCTCTCTCTCTATTTCTATGTCTCATCTTCCTCTTTAACTGGTCTGCAACTCCCATCTTTTTTATGTTTCTTAAATTTCTCCTTCCTTTGCTTATACAAAGATGAGTGGAAAAATACATGTAAACTCTTCTGACATTTTTTTTGTTGCAGTTATTTTTTAAATTGGAACCGCATGTAAGTTACTCCAAATGTATTTAGTAATTATATTTTTTAACAGTGGTTATTTTAAAAATAACTGTATCAAGAACTCATAAGCGGGTATTTACTTAAATAATAGTAATAAAATGCATACACAGTACACTTCTAAGTTCAAGCGTTGTTAAATCAATTTATAAGTAATTCAAAAGTAAGTACGATCATTTTTTTATTTTTTTGAGTTGATGTACAATAGTACAAACACAGCACACTTCTCTAGAAATATGACATAGCTACGTCATTCCATGGTTTCTTAGAAGGACGATGTTTATGCCACAATATACCAAACTGTGGTTAATCCCGACGCACACTAAATGTTCCAAAGCTTTTGGAACAACTCACAAATAATAATTACTCGTGTTGAGTTTTTTACTTTTGTTTTTTAGCAAATAACTTACGGTAGGCACTAGCAGTGTATACACTATAGCATGTGTTCCTAATCTATTATTCCTAATTTATACTGTAAACTATCTGTGTCACATAGGTTTATGCACATATATATACCATCATTCTGTTAAATGACCAGTAATATACTCATAGAACTAATATATACTCCTATATTATTATTTTATACTAACGATATATACCATCACCAGTATGACTTGTTTTCTTTCCTTTTTTGTAAATAACAGTCAGCAGTTAGTAGCCTAGTAGTGTATACACTAGCACATGTGTTACTAATCTATTACTCCTATGTAAACAATCTGTTTTTTTTTTATAATCATAAACGCTTCTTTTTCGCAGATGTCAGAGTTCGAGCACTGATGGTGAGTGTGGTATACTCGGTTACCAGTCACTTGGACCAACCACTTTTGCTCTACTACAAACAATCTGTGTTATAGAGGTTTATGCACATATCTATACCATCATTATGTTCAATGACCAATAATATATATACTCAGAAATAATAGATTTGTATCTTACCGAACCTCCATCGACCTTGAACAAGGGCGATCTCGGGGTTGAGAGCCAAATATGGTATTGCGCGGTAAAGATAGTCAGATTCTGGTCGAAAATCAGCGTCAAAGATTGCTACATACTCGCATTGTTTTACATAATCTCTCTTTAACCCTTCTTTTAGAGCACCTGCTTTATACCCAACTCTGTTCTCTCTGATTTGGTACACTATGTTTACCCCTTTGCTAGCCCACCTCAGACACTCTTTCTCCACCATATCCTTTATAAAAGCAAAATTAAACATAAAAACAAATCAATTTGTAACATTTTTTGCGAGGTTTCTTAACCATCTTAAGTTATACTGATTTACTAGTCCAACAATGCTGCAAAGGTAAATGCCATAAAATTAGGAAAAAAAAACTCGTACCGATTTTCAGTTTGTAAAAATAATATTTACTGAATTACATAATTGGCTCAACTTCAGGGCGTGGAAAACTGAGAAACAGAAAAAGTAATCGAATCCAAGTTTGTGTAAAGTGAACTTAAAAGAGATGATTATCAACAACAAAAAAACTTAAGTGATGGTTTTGGTTAGCAGAATTAATGATGTTGTACTATTATGCTCAATTGATTCCTTTTGTTTTCTAAAAGATTTATATTCTCGATTGTGATGTGTGTTACAATACAGATCTCGGATACTGAAAAAGTGATGGATTTATTTAAAAATAACGCCAGTTCACCATCTAGAAAAAACAAAAAAACATTAATTAGTTGTCACCTTTTCGACCTTAGAATGACCACCATTACAAACTAAATTATATAAGTACAATAATACACATATTAATTTTTAAAACATGTACAGTAAAATTACCTTGACGATAGGGTCTGTAGAATCATCAAGCACTTGGATTAAAAGCCGATCCGACGGCCACGCTAAGTTACACGCAGCCCCGATAGAGATTTTATAAACCTGTCCCCAAAACACATCCAATTAGTTCCGTCTCTAAACCAAATATATACTGTTATTTTTAATAGTTTATATCTACAATCCGACAGATGAGTGGCTTAGAAGAAGTTATATTAATCCTATCTATATGAACTTCTCCACCTACATTTCACATTTACATATACATACATAGATACATTTTTGTTAATTATTACATTTTGATAAACATACATTAAACACATGGATTAATTAACCAGAACACAAATGACAAACCTCTCTCTCATTGAACATAGGGATTTGCACAAGAACATAAGGAAAAGCCGCATTTCCGCTTTCAAGGTCTTCACGAATAGGCTCCCACTTATACCGCTTGTTGGGCTTTTTCCAAAATAGTTTAACGAGAACTATCACAATCCCCATATACACCCTCTCAAAGAAAAGCATTAGCGACATTGCTAAACACACATATACACATCCTCTAAGTAGAGGGACTATTAAGGGTGCTTTTATTAGTTCCCAAATTACCCCAATTTGACCCGCTATATCGTCTCTCGCTCCCGTAAAACTCTCTGGTATGAAATTTGCTGTCATAGTTTCCCCCATTCTTTAGTAAAATAATGGGGAATTTGTAAAACAAAGCAAAATGGTAATATTTAATCTCTCTGTGGGAGAGAGAAAGAGAGGAGAGAGAGATTGGTGCAAGTAAGAGTGAGAGGAGTGGGGAGTGTTTTTATAGTCTGTTTATCCTTGATTGGAGGGTGAAATTTGTTTTCATGTCTATATAATAATCTTCCTTTTATTTTTTAAATAAAGTTATATTAGTAAAAATCTTCCTTGATTTCAGTAATTTTATTAATTCTCGTCAATCTTATTTATGGTATGATTGGTTTTGAATTAGGTAGCGTTAAGTTTGTAGGTCATATTTCTCATTAAAATATACAGAGTAAAAATTACAAATAATTAATTTATTTAATTATTCTCTGCCCGTTTTAATTTTGTGATTACTAAAACTTTCCAACTGATAATAAATCAATAATTAAGACATTTGCGGAAAAGTGTAATCACATTTAAGGTTGTTTAAACGCTTTAATAGACGAATACTTTGACTTTTGCATTGAACTAAAACTGATTACATAAAGAAAAAGATTGATCATATTATGCAAACTTATAAAATCTCACTCGATCATCAATTTTTTTTTACAGACTACTTAAATGACAAATATGATCAAATATCTCGTCCAACCAACACACAACTCGATCTTTATTGAACCAATGTAAACTTGTTCGATTCTCCAAATATGATACATAAATGGAAGCAGAGTAACCCTGACAGAGTAACCCTGACTCAGAGTCGGGTACTCTGCTTCCTACATAAATACTTGTATATGAAAATGCACACACGACACACCCAATTAAATCATCGATTTGCACCCCAATCATAAATAGCCTGCAGTGTTCATTATTCCGAATTGAAATACGTATTCTTGAAATTGCTCCAACTGCTTAGTCTTTAATATGCATATACATGAACTGTTACCAGTTCAAGAAAACATAGCATTTAAACTATCAATACAAAAACATTATGTTTTTACCAATTTTCGAAAAATATGTCACCAAGTAATGCAACCACGACTACGACTCTACGAGCAAACTTGTAGACTACAGTATTCGTGTGTTGGCTCAATAGTTGTAATTTGTAAATATGGGAATTGAAGTGGGCAGTACTATTGTACTAAGGCAATTAGGCAACCGTATGATTTTTTTTACTTCAAAGAGATCTCTTCAAAAATTATATATGTAGTATTTTAAACCCAAATGGTTCATCCCGATTATTAATTACCGAGCTGGTGGATTAGTGGACATTTAAGCAAAGAAGAAAGTTTGATGTAGACAGCTAGAGACTATAACCCCTTGTTTTTAAAAATCTTAGGCGGTTTTTTTCTTATGTATATTAACTTTAATCTCAAAAAATTAACAAATCAGGCGGCCATAGTTGTGGCAAAACAATCGAATATAAACTCCCTCCATTTTGATCCCCTTATGCTGTTTTTTAAGCATAGTTTTATTTCTTCTATAATCAGTGTGAGAGCATATGCTAAGTCTTTTACCTTATTGCAAGTGCAAATTTTTGGAAAAAAATACGTTTAGTGTATTGTACTATCACTGATTAACAATTTGGTTACTCAACTAACACTTTTAACAATTTAAGTATTTATTTATAGGTTTTGTCAAAATTGAGAACATGATGTTAAACAAAATGACGTAATTTTGTCAACATCCGTTAAAAATAGATCCATAAATATGAGATGTAATGACCGTAATTTCGTCAATTTATGTTGTTAGATCCTTAATTAGCCGAATTTCGGTAGATTAGTACCTAAATTATTAAAAGTGTTACTCTAGTACCTAAATTGTTAACCGCTTGTAGTAAATTACATTAAACGTAATTTTTTCTCAACTTAACTACATAATGTTTTTAAGATTATAAGTTTTTTCATATGTATTCATAATTTTTTCCCGATTATATCTTTTAAATTAACGTTATATTTTATTTCATAAGTGTCTGTTTATAAAAAATTATAAAATTTGACTTTTTATATTTTTTTAGTATTTATTAATATATCAGTTCCTTATATAAATTGCAAAACCAACACTAAATAACCAAAAAAAGTATGAAAGGTCAATTTTTACATATTATTTTAAACAAACACTTTAAAATTAAAAAATAATGTTGATTTAAAAAATATAATCAAAAAATAATTACAAATATATATAAAAAAACTTATAAGCAGATGAAAACGATGTAGTGACTTGAGGAAATGTGCACACTTCAATTGTCATACACATTTTCGAAAGAATGATCATATGTATGCAATTATGGAGAAAGGGATTTGGCAGCATTTGTTTGCAAAATCAATCAACTTTGCATTCAATAATTTGAGTAAGTCTAGGTAGTTGTGAAGTTATTATATTAGTTGTAAAGACATGACTCTCTATGCACAGTAAATGTGTTGTTTTCATAGCTGGGCGTGGCCCAAAAAATATAATCAAAATGTCGGTTGTTAATGAAAATATTTCTAATACCCTTTGGTGTTATTTCATATGAAATGGAAAATTTGTTTTTGAGCAAATTGGCAAATAAAAGGACAATTTGAATATTATACCAAATTATACGTACCGACAATTAAAAACTCCCAACTAACAAGTTTCAATAGGCTGAAATTTTTACTACTAATTGACACTTTCTTATGAGGTCCAAACACGATTATCACCGATAAACTAAACTAAAATACAAAAGGATTCCCAACCACGCACCCAAGCCAAGTTCATCAAGTGAACTAATTCTGTAAAATTGTATAATTGTAAACTATATATGTGGACAAATATATGTAAAGTAACAACATTTTTGTAATGTATTCTACAGAAAAACTGTAGAAGCTCACACAATTAACAATGTCAGGTTTACTGAAATTCTCTAATGTAATAAGTTCATTTTAATTAGCACTACCCTATATACTCCACTGTCGGATCACGAACCGAGAAACTGGCTCATAGTACTGCGTTATATGGATGTATAATATTAGATAAATCTCCATCGTATTCAACACGAGAAGGGATTTTTCTTATAGTATAAGGCTTCAAAAACCATATAACCCCAGTCCAACCAATCTAAATCCACGATAAATGCATATTTTGATTCATATTTTGGCACAGAGAGATAATAGAGGGGGTGACGAAGACACCAAAACTACATTGCTAGCAATCACATGTCCTTTTTTTTTCCTAGCATGTTAATCCCCTATCTGACTCGAACGTCCCACATGCTTTCGAGTAGCTAAAGGACATAAAACAATTTTAACAAGGTGTATATAGGAGTATTATATAGAAAATATACCAACTGATGGTGTAATATATAAGTTGTAGCTGTTCATTTTTGTCGTTATAAGTTGGCAGTCCCATGCGCATGTTAATTTAGTCATACTACATTAGTTGAGTATAGCAACTCCAACAACAAGAAAACCACTCAGTTGGAGCGTCAAGACAACAATAGAAAACACGAATCATATTCCTCCGTTTCATTTTACTCGTCCATCACGAAATGTTTGCATTTTGAGATACAAATATTTTAAATTGCTAGTTAAAACGGCAAATTTTGAAATAAATTTCATATACTCAAATTAAATTTGAGTAGAGCTTATTCAAATTTGTCATTTCGTCACGAAATTATGCATCACAAAATACAACTATATTCGTAATGGACAAACAATATGAAACGGATGGAGTATCGTATAAAACATGCATAGAATCACTCCAAAATAAAAAAACAAAAAAACTTACGAGAACATCAAGGTCCATCAAATTTGACCACTCTAATGAATATTTATGCATCCCATACCTTTTCAAAACGAAAAAACCCTCATGACATACCACTCAACCAAAACTTTGTCAATTTGTTTGCATCATTTAATTGTAGGATTGAACACGAACTCTACAAAAATCTCCTCGGTTCATCTTTTGTGTCCGAACCCTACATACTAACTGGATTCCGAACATTAGGGGTCAAGTAGAAGTCTTCATAGGATTATGAGGATGCAAGTGCAAAACAGTTTAGCTAAATGTATGCTATGTAATAATTACTTTTTTTTATTATTTATATGTATGTATATATATGAAGTTTGGTGACCACCACAAATTTATAATATATTCTTCGCTTACTTAGATCAATTGTATTCATTACTTTAAGTTTTTCTTAAAAATTAAGGTGAAAACTGCACTTTTAATGTTGCTATTTTAACTTCATGCAAATTTTCAGCTTATGTTTAAATTATGTGGTTCAAATTTGAGTATATATGAATACTATAAATTGTTTGTATATTTTGAAGGGAGAAATATATATGTTTCCTATCTCTTATATAAAGAGATGATGAAGTTTACTTATTTTAAGGATCAAACAAACTAATAACATAAATAAATAAATAACAGTAACTTAATGACTAAAATAATGGTTTTCGTCACAAACTGGCTAGGATTTGTGCCAAAGGTTTTAGCTTTTGTTGCCTGTATCATTTTTGTATTAGTATGTCACAATGGCACAATTTGATCTTTTATATGTACAGTATGAGTGAGATAACTAAATGTGGACACAATAATCAGCTATTCTGACGTTACTAACGCTCAAATCTAGTGACATTTCTAGTTGTCTGCTACTCCTTATAGTTCTCGTAATTACAAATGGCATATTTATTTCAGCTGTCCTAAATTCACTTGATGTTTTGGACTTCTCATCGGAAATTGATAACCGACAGTTGTACCTATTTTACGATCTTAGCGGCTTACACTAGTTGACCATTGACCAATGTTTTTGCAGGTGATCGGGTTATGTATTATGGATCTGAACGGCAGAATCTGCAGATTAAAGACATCACTTCTTATTTACGAGTTGAACGGGATAATACCAAATTTGTAAGCTCAACTATAAGAAATACAAGTCCGTACCTATCAGTTTTGTTCCTGAACGTATAAAAAATCACCAATTTAAAGACGAGG
Source organism: Primula veris (assembly GCA_963682055.1). NCBI lineage: Eukaryota > Viridiplantae > Streptophyta > Magnoliopsida > Ericales > Primulaceae > Primula > Primula veris. The sequence goes on from OY821740.1 coordinate 43,667,676, forward strand.
AAAAGGAGAAAAATTATGCCTTGCCTTTTTAATTATTGATATGTTAAAGTGGTCCTCGCGCCGCATGAGATGAGGTCTTGGTTCTCTCGTAAAGCTAATTGGAAGCAACTTTTATAATGTGAATAAATAAATAAGTCGCGATCTCTTTATAGCTCATTCTAGAAGTTTGTTTGGTAAAATTGAATCTAGCATGCTTACATTTTCTTCTATATCAAGGGTACACTTTTTATTATGTTGCTACATATGAAGAATATCATTTTCGGGTCCGTGTATTGTTGCTCTGCTACATAGTACCAGTAGTCTAGTATAAAGAACAAAAGAGGCCATTTTAATTTGAGTTAGCAAGAGAACTTGACGAGATGGGCTTTCAAGAATTATTTGGATACCTTCGTTAGTCACAAGTTGACAAGTTTCAATTCTATTTAAGAATCACATTATTGCTGGTTTCAAAAAGTAAAAAAAAAAAAAAAAAAAAAAAACAGAATCCAGCTACCAAAGTTTAATTAAGAAAAATAATTAAGTACAAAACTTATAATGGGCTTCTTTTGTTTGGACCACATCAACGTCTGTTTTGATCTCTGTATTGAATTGGGCATTGGCCATTCATTCACCACTGGTCCACCATATATAAATGGCTCATAGGTTAAAAATCACATTTCAATAATATTTTTATTTATAGTTTCTAGTATCATAAGATTTTTAAGCATACGTTATTTTATAAATAATAATAAAAAAAATCGTAATTTTTTGATATTTTTTTAATTAATAATTCAAACAAACATTAAAAAAAAGCTTAAAAACATACATATTTTGAATTATTAAGTAAAAAAAAAGTACTAAAAGTTACGAAAATAAAAAAATATTATCAGTTGTAAGGTAACATATATTTAAAAATCTTATGAGAATAATGATTGAACAAAAATATTATTAAAATAAAAGCTCTCACCAATTAATTAGCCCATATATTTTCACTTCTCACAATCTCACATACAGAACCCTATAATACAACAATGTAAGTTTGTTTTCATTACTCTCACGTGAACTTGTGTGAGAGTGAGAGTAATGAAGACAAGGAGTTTACAAAGAAATCTAACAGGTTTCTGCAAATGATTTTTTTATTTAGTGTTATATTTAAAATTGTAACAATTATTTAAGCTTCTATTACTATACTGCATATGAATGAGTGTGTGCATATAATTTTTAAAATTTTAATGCTTCATTTAGTTTATATATTTAAAAAGCATAAGCTATTTAAGTGTCATATCTCTATTTCCAAAAGAGGAGTAAACGAAATAAAATAAATTTACTAGAGCCAATTAATAGTCCATCCGTCCCTAAATAAGTTTTCACTATTTTATATTTGTTTGTCACAAAATAAATATCTATTTTCCTAATTTATTAATGAAAAAAATGATAAAACTACTATAATATCCTCAAATATTATAATGAATACATTTTAAAAATTAACAATAATAATTATTTAATTTAAATAAGATATTTATAACTTTCAAATGCAGTTAATGGCATCTCTTAATATTAATCAAAATCAAATTGATTACAATAATAACTATCTAATTTAAATTAGATATTTGCAACTTTCAAATATAATTAATGATAGCTCTTAATATTTACCAAAATCGAAGAATTACACTTAAAAATAAATGGACGAAATGGAATAGTAATTACTACTAATTACTAATTACTAGTACTAATTAAGGGACTTAAATAAATCATAGCGGGACAAATTAAGAATCTTCAACTTTAAAGTAGCTCTGTTGACCTTTGACCCTCTCACACGAGGTATACAATACACACTATACATTGATATTTTCTCATTACGAAACTACTTATAATTTTGATCGTTTATAACTTTTATCAAAATTATCGAAATGATTTTTTTTTAAATCTAATCATAAAATTTAACATTTAAACTATATGATCAACTTTTAATATTTTTAATTAGAACAATTTTAATAAATATTATTGACCCGTCAAAATTGCTACTGAAAAATTAGATAATAAACGAGGGAGTGTATATGCTAGCTCTTCAAGGAAGGTGAGTAATATACTTATATTGATATATATATATATATATATATATACACACATACATACATAGAGAGAGATGGGTACTTTGGCAGCAGTGGTGAATGGACGAGAAGATGACGTGGCAGCAGTGGTTTCTCATGAAGCAAAGCAAAACGATAACCTTGATGCTGGTGCTCGCTTTGTCCTTAAATCCAAAGGTTAAATCATTTGTTCTAGTTTTTCACATTTAATTCTGTTTCCATTCTATTTATTACAAAAATTGCTAATTATTTCCTGATCTACTTGTTAATTATCTCGCAAAATCACCCTTTTGTCATTCTATTCTAAAATCTCACTTCTTGGTTGTTGAACGATATGTTAGTACCATATGAATTTAAATTCAGTATAAATAACTGTTTAATGTATGACATAATTATCCAACAAAAGACTACTATATTTTATGATCATTTTGTGATGCTTAAATATCAGTTGTGTTGAAATGAAAAGGTTCAGTTAAATTATAAACTACCTGTTTAGACTTTAGACCCATCAGACAAACAATCACAATAGTCATCTCGTGTAATTTCTTCTATGATAATTAAGTTTAGTCAAATCTATACAAATAATTAACTGGTTATGATTTCGAGAATCTCATAAGGAGATTATATGATTTGTGTTTGGGCAACTTAATCTGAGTTACACTTCAAGTGGTGCCACTCGTTACAATTGGGGTATATATGCTAAATTTATGTTAAGTAGACTGATCTCAATCAATTGTAATCGGATATTAGTTCAAGAAAATGTACATGACATACTTTTACAATTTATTAAAGAAACTGGACATGTGTGCTTTTGTAACATCATGCACGTTGAGTTTCAAATGATAAAGATTAAGAGAACAAAAAATAGCAATCATTAACCACTTGTAACTTGTAAGTAGTATTTAATATTACGATATATTTGACCTCATTTTTTTTCTCATTAAATTCTCAGAAAAATTACAAAATACAAATTACAAGTTCAGTTTAATATATGTTTAATTATATCACGAACTTAGTTTGTTAGATTGATTTCCATATCAGTGTAATCATTTTATTATTATTTTAATAAAATGATTAGTCAAAAATTTGAACCCGTTAGGTAGGAATTGGAATAATCTCAGCTTGGGTTGAAATAAGAAACACACACGGCCTGCGTTATAGTCAAATCGTTGTCAAAGTAGATATTTAAAAATAACATACTCCAAAACAAATCGTTGTCAAATCGATTAATGATTATAGAATCGATGGACGCTACAATACCCCAAACATCAAATCAAGTCATGTTGTATTACAGTATAAGATTACTTACAAAAAGATCCCACCATAATACATTAACCATGAAATGTCAAGATTCTAAGAATCGTATAATTCTCTTAATTTTTATAGTTTATTATTATTTTCTTAATATAAAATATAAGCTGGCATTTCATTTTTTTTTTTTTTATAATCACAAACTCTCGTTTGGAGGTAAAACTGAATTGCAGGCGTCAGGGTTCGAATCCTGATGGTGAACGTGATATACTCGGATACCAAATACTTGTATCGGTGGTGACCTGTCATCTCATGTCACGTACCCATGTTACTTTGTCTTTTCCTTCATGTTCATTTATTTCTGTTAGAAATTAATGCTGGAACTTTGTATAATTTACAAACTCACAATTCAATGACGAAATCAGAAAGGACGCAAAGAGGACATAAATTTATTAATGCTCAAAAGAAAATTATGGGATGGATGGGTCATGGGTGGGAAGGGTAGGGACTATGAACCGACTCATAAAACCAACAAACCTACATTCTATACTAAAAACGTAAAAAGTAGCTTTACTAGTACTGGAAAATGATGTGTGTTTTTTTATGAAGAAGGAGAGGTGATATTTCAATAATATTGTAATAGTCTTTTAATTTGGAACTCTATTATCGAATCCTAGCTCCGTTTTAGATGCACAGAAATGTGTAATGTATATTAAATTCTGCTATAAATTTTTTTGACGCATAATTATGCTATAATTCAATGAAATGGGTTATAATTCAATGAAATGGGTACGTTTCACCAATATATGTATCTGCAAGTTTCAAAAAGTACATTATTGATATAATCTTTTGGAAAATGATATTTGAACAGAGAATCGTAAGTGGAGCACAAGTGAGTCTCAGTAAGATCTTTGAACACACGGCCCTTGTATAAATTTTACAATTAATAATAAAAATGAAGCTTATTTCATGAAAGTTTTGATTTCTTTACATGGCAGTTGACTTTAAAACTGGTACCACCAAAAAGTACTGTACTCACTACTCAGCATTTTTTTTCCAGTATTTATGAAAATCATCAGTACTCCGTAATAATTAATCTTAACTTCTAAAAGGTCATTTCATTATCTTAAATTATAAGATCAGTATAGGTGAAGGTTTTCCTTGTATTGCATAGATATGCTTTATAATTTATATTATGCTATCCAGAACAATTCAATGATATATATGTTCCTATTCGATTAAAATCCTGATATTGCCAAATACCAAATAATATTATGCAGGTTCATGGATTCACTGTGGCTACCACTTGACTACTTCAATCGTTGCTCCGCCGTTGCTCAGCCTCCCGTTTGCCTTCACCGCACTTGGATGGTTTGGCGGAATTATGTGTTTGGTTGTCGGAGCACTTGTCACGTTCTATTCGTACAATTTGATATCTTTAGTACTCGAACACCACACACAGATGGGTCATCGATACCTCCGCTTCCGTGACATGGCTTTTCACATATTAGGTACATAACGCTAAGCATAACTTTTGGATTACTCCTTTTTTTTTGCCTTTCTAGATTTGTACAGTAAAAAAGTTTTTATTTTCCAGACCTATTTAGCCAATATTACAGTCTCCCTCTATGAGAGTCGTTTCCCGACTTTATTTTCTTTATTTATCTCTGCCACCTCAACAACGGGATTGGTGAGCTCCTACTTAGCTTCCACAAAGCACTCTGTTTTTTCTACGATAAGCTCCACCATGGCTTGATCATATTCTAAAAGAATGGATCAACTTTAATACTTTATTTTTCTGTTTAGATAAAGCTTCTTTTTTGGAAAAAACAATCATTTAGTAAAAAGTTTGATGGCATTCATTAATAAAAATCGATAGTTAAAATCTCTTCTAGATTTCGGTGTAAATGGTCAATTATGCTGCTTGTTTTTACTCTGAGTTCAAATTTGATGATAACGTATTACACTAATATGTATCAATTCTTAAACAAATGTAAAAACCGGAGTTCTTGAATTTTTTTCCTACATCTCCCACATTAATACATTTCACTTGATGATCATAGCGATCTTCTTAGGTCGGATATCAAACCAATCCGGATCCCACGTGATGAAATTAAGTTCTTTATTGAAATATTAAGTCTTAAAGTCAATAAGCGTGCCCCATGACTTTGGTAAAAAGGAGCTTCAAGTAATGTGTTTATGTGATGATGTACTGAATTACTGATAGCAACATCCGAATATAAGCTCACAAGACCCACAACGTTCCCACATCAGTATTATAGTATATTATCATAACATATTTTTCAAAAAAGTGTTTCAATAAAAGGGATTGGATTTTATCCACCAGAAAGAACAACTTTTACCTTCTGAACATAAGGCTTTGCTTTTGGATATTGTCATATACTCCATATCATACGTGGGATAAATTTTGTGTTGCAGGGCCAAGATGGGGTAGATATTATGTTGGTCCAATTCAATTAATGGTTTGCTATGGTGCTGTTATTGGCTGTACTCTTCTTGGAGGACAATGCATGAAGGTCATTTATTCCTAATTCAATTCCCTTTCTAAAAACTGAAATAAACTTGGACAATGTGTGCTTCTTTGTAACATGTAAAGAAATGCTTGCATAATTATTTAAATATATACGAAATATAAGTGTCTAATTGAACTTCTAAAATAAAATTTGTAATATGTAGTTATAATTTTGTTGTTTGGCAGGCAATTTTTCTGCTTTCGAATCCGGACGGAATTATGAAACTATACGATTTTGTAATAATCTTTGGTGGCTTCATGCTAATTTTGGCCCAAATACCATCATTTCACTCACTGAGGCACATAAACTTAGTTTCTTTGGTACTATGCCTTGTTTACAGCACTTGCGCAACTGCTGGATCTATATACATCGGTAAATTTTAGCCAAAACACTGTCATTTTCTTGTTCACTAAACAAGTTTCACCTTTTGAAGTTGATATTAACTGGAAAACTAATTGACTTAAATTTCAGGAAGTTCATCAAAAGGGCCTGAGAAGGATTACACAGTAAAGGGTAACACAGAGACTCGTATTTTTGGTGTCTTTAATTCCATCGCCATCATCGCGACAACCTTCGGGAATGGAATCATTCCTGAAATACAGGTTTCCAACCATAATTTAGATCATTTATATCACGAAAAACACACACATATATATATGGCATGTAAACTTTCACTTGCCACATTTCTATATCTACTCTTAACAGTTAATGTTCAAACTTTTAACAAAATTTCAACAGTACCATGTGCAAAGTGTAAATAAGTGAGATAGCATTTTCCTAATGTGATACTTGTGGGTTTTAATTTTAAAGTTGATTGAAATGTGCGAGTGATACAATGATATAGTCAATTGACACATCAGAAATTGATGATTGAAAAAAAAGGGTGTTATAGATTAAGGGAGTAATATTGCCCTTATCAAATATATATATAAAATCATTATGTTTTGTGTTGAAATAAATTGCAAGGGACACAATAATCTTCTGGAAATGCATAAAGTACATACCTGATGAGAAGTTTTGTTTATTCCTCTGCTTTATAAAAACTCGCTTCCAACTCGTAAAGTTTGAATTTTCTCTTTTAGGTAGATAAACGCAGTGTGAAAAACTCAATCCACCTTTTCAAATTTCAAAACATATACATCATTAGGTACTGAATTATTCCTCCCGTGATACCAGTCTTCAAACTGTTGGTGTTGGATCAAAACTCTACGATTAAATATCTTGTTTTTGAATATATTTACCAAGCAGGAAGAGTGAGATCTAGATTCTAGACTAATACACCTGAAATAAAAATACTTTATTAGTGAGCACATTTGTATAATATAAATTGAAGCAAGCTAGAGATTTATCATACATATCGAAAAAATCAAACGAGCAATAAATCCACAATAATAGTGGTAAGTTGCTGATCCTTATAAAATGTGCACCAAACATGTGTATGTATGGCTTTTTTTCGTTAAAAAAAGTTAACTATGTTGCAGGCGACCTTGGCACCACCAGTTAAAGGGAAAATGTTTAAAGGGCTATGTGTTTGCTACGCAGTGCTGACTGTAACTTTTTTCAGTGTATCTATTTCTGGGTACTGGGCTTTTGGTAATCAAGCCAATAGCCTTATTCTCACCAACTTTGTAGCTGATAACGGCAATAATTTGGTTCCTAAATGGTTCATTCTTATGACCAACAGTTTCACAATTCTTCAGCTATCAGCTGTGGCTGTGGTAAGTTCAACTTTACTTGTCAACAATATATCTCGTAGTTAAGGACTTGACATGTAGTATTGGAATCTACATTTTCATTTTTGAAACATTAAGAGTAACATGAGTTGTTTTCGAAACACCCAAAGATAAAGGCATTTCATTAGAAAGAAAAAAAAAAATCACTGTCCTTTTCAACCCAGCTGTAAAAATGAGAGCAAGAATATAAAATAAAATTTCAACTAACAAACTCTACTAGTTCTCCTTTCCAAATAAAGAGAAATCTATATAGATAATAGATATATCACATGTTTCTTGAGTGTTCTGCTATTCTTTAAACCACATTACTGCTATATACTAATACCGTCATAATCCAATAACTATAAACATGAACAAAAACATTGTTACCTGGTGCAGGTCTATTTGCAGCCAACAAATGAAGTGCTCGAGAACATATTAGCAGACCCAACAAGAAAAGAGTTCTCAAGCCGAAATGTGATACCAAGGGTGATCTCACGTTCTCTCTCTATCATCATTTCGACAACAATCGCCGCAATGCTACCTTTCTTTGGGGATATCATGGCACTTATAGGAGCGTTTGGGTTCCTACCCCTTGACTTTGTGCTCCCAATGATTTTTTTCAACTTAACATTTAAGCCCTCCAAACACAGCCCAATTTATTGGCTAAATATCACACTTGCTATTTTTTTCTCAGTAATGGGAATCATAGCAGCAGTAGCAGCAGTTAGACAGATAGCCCTTGATGCCAAAACTTATAGACTATTTGCTAATATCTAAGGTTGTAATATTATAGTATGTAACTCCTTAATTATAACCTATTTTCCAACTATTCAAGTATAATCTATTTATTGCTCAAAACGAAGTACATGCTATACACATAACTAGAAAATGTACCTATCAATTGCCATTAATTATTCCGATATTACAACTGGTACAAAGGTAAGCTTGTCTAGTTGTGATTACTGTGCAACTTTTAATTTTATTGGCGAAAAAATGAAAAGGAATCCAACACTGGTTAAGCATCAGCTTTACCATGTATATACAACTTGGGTGCCGTCTCCAGATTCTACAGTTTGCTTGACAACAAAATCATAATAAGTGCCATATTTCCTGGAAAACCTTTTGATTTTAGTTCTTCTTTTGTAAGATTGTTTTTAACCCATTCATGGTACATTCTAAAAAAAGGTTGCCACGTGTAAGACTCGTTTGGTCTTAGCTTAAACCTCTAAATTTTAGACCAGAAAACTAGAAATACTTGGACTTTTAAGCTAAACAACTATATACACTAAATATATACTAGAAAAAACAAATAAGCTAAGCTTACTAGTGGCCACATGGTGGTCTTCTATGCGACTTCCTCGCAAGCCACAAGTAGAAGAATTAAGCTATCAAGAAGGAATCAGAGTTTGTTTGCCATTATCAAGCTCTAAATTATCAATATAGCTCATAACGATAGGAAGCGCAGAAGAAAATAATGCATATTAGTGTATGCAAATCCATTCGTAAGGATTACCTGAACTCCAAGAGGTAGGTAATATTTTGTTATTACGTCTTATATAACTTTAGCAAATCAAGATCAGTTTGACAAATCAGACTAAATCTTAATCAACTTCCTGACTACAAAAGCTTTTTCGTTCACCATTCATCTTCCAGGTAAAGGGAGAAACTGAAAGTGGTATTGAATACATATCCAGAGACATACCAATCCAATTATATCTTATAATTATTGTGAAATTTTTGTTCCTTTTGTGAGCTTGTAAAATAACCAGTCACGAGTCATTTGACTTCATCTTTGTCTCCAAATAGTTCTTGCCAGTGGTTGGCCGCTTCTTGCGGACTCCTAAAAGACCAGATATGGGTTTTTACTTGCGCACGAGTTTTCAAGATTTCCTAGAGTGGGGAAAACATGCGAAACATGTAAAGTCTTTTAGGGGATTCAACAAGGGAATGCAGAGCCTTCATAGAGAGATTTGAAAACATACCTCCGGTTCAGAAGACCGTTTAGTTTTTTGACTTAAACATTCAACAAGAGAATTCCACTTCACAGAACAGTTGTCTAAGACACCAACTCGGTAGTACTGCTGCATCTGATGAATTGGAGCTGTTAAACACAAAATATACATTCAATCTTTCAAATGATAAATACGGAAAGATCCGTTATCAAATTTCAAGCAACTCAAATCCTTAATGATGCAAAGAATAGATCAATTTCAACAAATAGGAAAATCACCCCGATCAAAGTTCAAAAATATATGATTTCTCAAAATGTCGTTCAACCCCTCCCGCCAACAACGATTAGTTGGGAATATCTGAAACAGTTTTATTCTATTTACCCTCATTTCGCTCTCAAGGCCCGACATACACATAATGATGAATAATTTACAAGATACTAACGAAGTTACAACCTTTTCAACCCTGAGCAGAGAAATAGAGAAAGGTTTATGCTTGAAAAAACCTCTGTGTATAATGAGAACATACTTTCTTTTCAGAAAAAAGAAAAGAAAAAAGAAAGAGTAACATTCACTTTGATTCCGATTTCCTATGTATATTGTATTTTCTTTAAATTGCTTCCAAACACCTCCATCTTAGCATGCAACAACCGAATTCCCCGGAATTATGTGACGATGAGGTTTAAGCTCTCGTTATACAACACAAGTTGAAATTGCATCTCATAAGCCTATGAAAACTACAAGATTGAAAATAAGACAGAATTGTTTGCTTAAAAAGCTGCATTCAAATGAGTAGAGGTGTTCAAAATTAAAATCCACTAACATCTACTACGTTTAAAAAGTCGGTTTCAGTTAGCTCCGGATTCTCGTTTTTAGCTTATCATGTTCTGAAGACAGTAAAAACATAGATAATAAATGTAATTTAGACAATAGAAACCTAGTAATGAGGATTGAGAAAGCTTGATTTTCATAGAACACGATGAAGAAATTTATGGAATTAAAAATAGAAAAAACGTAGAGAGAGAGAGAGAGTACAATAGCAGAACCAAAGAGCATCGAAGCAAGCAGTGCAATCCTTATTAGAAATTTTCATTATTATTGTCCTCCTTTATTCTTATCAATCTCACGCCCACTGCATAATATAGAGAGAGAGAGAGAGTGAATATAAAAACTTCTTCACAAATATTAAGAAAAAATTAGTTGAATTAAATTAAAAATATTTAAATTAATTTGAATGCATATGATATTTGTAATAACGATAGCTAAATTTTTTTTATATATCAATCTCATTTGATCTGGGCAGTTGCTGGAAGTCCAGTTTTCTAATTCTTCCTCATCTGATGAAAGAAGTGCTAAGCCAGAAAGGAATATTAAATTAAGACCGTCCGGAGCCGGAGCTCTTTGCAACAGTCCACCATTAGCGGAAGTGAAAATATTAAGTGCTAAAGTAGAGTATATTATGCGACAAATCAAGATATAAATTGGACTATATTTTGCAATGGAGAGAGTTGTATGTTGTTTGGAGCAGAGTAAAAATATTAATAAAAGACTATCGATGAAGTATAAATAAAGACCGGCAAAAGTTAGTTAATCTGGCCATTTTCGAATGTTTTCCAAAATTACCCAGAATTCAATTGCTTTACAAGAATATGTTAAGATACATGACAGGATCAAGAATAAAAGGTAAAGGCAAAGAATAGATACAAAAAAATGTCACTGAATCAGTGGTATGAGTGTGCTTTGTACTTCAAAATACAAACTTCTTGTTGTAGCATTCATATTAACTGGAAAAACAGACGAGGAAGAAAAGAAATACACTTGTTAATAGTCAGTCATAGAGACAGAACTCAGAAATATGACAGAATTTAAACGAAAGTAGAGGGGGAAGATAGTTGAGTATTAGATACATGCTTCGTGTTTTCTCATCCATACTCAATATTAACAAAAGAAAACTGAAAAATATATAAATAAAAGAAAATACCACTTGATCATTTCCACTGGTATTTGTGAAAAATCCCAAAACAAGATATATACCAACCCACAGGTTCATGCTTGATGATAAAAGAGCAAGCAAGAAAAGAAAATGAAGATAAAAGGAAAACTTTCTGGCAAAAACAAATTTAGGTGCGGGGAGCTCATTCCAGGCGAAATCATAAAACCCCAATTGGTGTTGAAGCGGTATTGAATGGAATACAACAACGCTACCCGCTAAGAACCCAAAAAAAATGCAGAACTTATTCAAGATAATCCTAGAGTCTAGACTATAACTTGGCCTTTTCGCATTGGAAAGAAACAGAGAATAGCTTAACTACTTCTTGGTCCCAAGTAAAAAAAAAATTACACCACTGGTTGTTGCTATTGAACACCGCTCAGCTTAGCCCAATCTATAAATTGCATTCCTCCATAGATGTTATTAGCGAATCGCACACCCACTGTAAAAGCCATGGCAACAGGTGGAACTTGCTTAGTTAACGGAGAGGCTTCAACAATACTTTCCAGACCGTTAATTATTTGATAACGAGTGTTTGAAGAAACCGCAAGGAAAACACCTGTACAAGGAAAAAAACAGCAAAAGTTTAAAGATGGTACATTTTCAAGAACTAGTTTTTTCTATATATTTACTGTAAACAAACCCACTTCTCTATAGTCCATCTATTTCCAAATCCTAATTTCAGAGACTGTTGAGAAAGTTTTCCGAGATGGCTCTGAAGTATGAAAAAATTCTGAATGCAATTGGATGCTCTAGTTAGGATTTATAAACACAAGCTACCATTATTGCTAACAAACACACTGCACTATTTCTTGTTAGTAAAATTGACTACATTTTCAGCAACTCATTTTTACGTGGTGTTAACAAACACACTGCTTTTATCAATCATCTACTTCCAATTTAAAGTTTTGACAGTTAAGTAAATTTCTCCAAGATGGCACAAACTCGCAAATTATAATTGTGTTCGTATGCTCAACCATGGTATAATTCCATCAGACACTAATGACTAAACATAGAAGATAGACCCCAAACTACATTAGCTGGTATTTCCTTGAAACGATAAAGTGAAATAAATTGTGCTAATATCCTGTAAACTACAGGTTGTTTATTTGTAACATGCCAAACTTTGTGAAACACAAGTCCCACGATTCAAACTTTCAACCCCCATATGAAAATCTCCGAATTATTTTACGAACTAAGCAAAGAGCACATGTACAACCATAACGACGATAAAGCAGTGAATCACTGAATCATGTTGAATAAGAAAAAGAATTAATTTTATTCAACTTTTACTATGGTCAGTACTCCATAGACCTGTGTTTTACTATGGCAGGGCCTAAAGAAAATATGCCTTGTACATAGGGTAATAATATGGCAGGGCCTAAGAGACTCACAAATACGATCTTAGGCCTGCATTTATAGTTGACTCCCAGGTTCAAAATAAAGTCCCAAATAAGTAAATTCTCCTTGCATTTGTAACGTCACCTCAACGAGAAATCATATAATAAGGAGGCATCTAGATCTATCCTACAAACATTAGGAATATTTAAAAATCTGTAGTTGCTAACACTAACAAAAAATTAAGTGCTCCCATATCTATATGATAGGATGACATAACAAATCATGGAGTATGGTCGTACAGACCTAGTAACACTAACTAGTACTAGGTGGCACAATCTTATAAACAAAAAGGTCTTAACGATTCACATCAACAGGCAGTTACTTGGTGGCAGTGAAGAAAATTCCATGGAAGTTGAAACTTCACGATGCAAGAAAGAGAAATCAATAACAAAGACCCAAAAAACAACGATGACTCCTCAATTCCCAAACTTTCATCATCATTAAAACAACATAATGCTAGACTAGAACCACATAATTCATGATAATAGAGAAAAAGAAGCTTCACAACAATCAAATAGAAACGTACCCCAGAGAGCAGCACTTTTCACAAGAGGTGGCACCGGAATATCCTCTTCTGATTTATTTATGCTTCTGGATAAAAAAGAAGATGTCCAATTATCAGATCCAGATGAAGCCAAACGATGTTACCAGCCGGAAGAATTGGAACCAACCATCAATATATTCGTTTTGTTGCAACAAAAAGATAACAACAAATTTACCTCAAAATGGCATCTCAAATTCTTCATTGATTTTGTTGCAGTTTGTCTCACAAAAGAACAAAAAGGAAGTTGTACTTTTAATTGTTGGTTTTTTTACCGTTTATATCATTACAGGGTCGATTGTTTTCTTTGGTAGGTTATTAACGAACAAACCCTGTAGTAAAGGGGATTATAAACCCAATTTCGCTTTTGAAAATTAAAAAACCACAAATGCATTTACCGCGATACTACTTTACACCAAAAGGAAAATGTGATCTCTTTTTTACGCCTATGTTGGGTTATTATTCCAAAAGGAAACATAAAAGAAGGGTTACAGTTGGTTTCCTTTTCCTTTTTTTCCTTAAGAGGATGAATACATTTCTCAGAAAGTTATTTAAATAAAACTGTGATGAAGGGGATTACAAAGCCTACCTGGCTGTTAAATTCACCAAAGAATTGACTAGTTGACACCATAAAATGGAAATGTTTTCTGAAAAACTTGGTTTAAAATGTTACAATAACAGACAACAAAGATGAGAACTGTTATATTTTTTCAAGGCTTCCAGGAATATTTTTTTGTGAAAAAACTTCATTTATCAGCACATGCATAATTAAGTGAATAGCAGAACCTAATTTGGACAAGATTCACGAAAGAATTGACACCATTGACTTATCAATATCAAAATGGAATAGTAATTACTATTAATTACTAGTACTAATTAAGAGACTTAAATAAATCATTAGTAGCGGGACAAATTAAGAATCTTTAACTTTAAAGCAACTCGGTTGACCTTTGACCCTCTCACACGAAGTCTATAATACACACTGAGTGTTCTGTCCGTTACTATTTAATTGTTTATTACGAAACTACGTGTAATTTTGACCGGTTTATAACTTTTATCAAAATTGTCGAAATGAATTTTTTTAAAATATAATAATAAAATTTAACATTTAAACTATATGATCAATTTTAAAAAAATTTAATTATAACAATTTTGATATTGACGTCAAAATTGCTAGTGAAAAATTAGATAATAAACGAGGGAGTGTATATGCTAGCTCTTCAAGGAAGGTGAGTAATATACTTATATTGATATATATATATATATATACATACATACATACATACATAGAGAGAGAGATGGGTACTTTGGCAGCAGTGGTGAATGGACAAGAAGATGACGTGGCAGCAGTGGTTTCTCATGAAGCAAAGCAAAACGATAACCTTGATGCTGGTGCTCGCTTTGTCCTTAAATCCAAAGGTTAAATCATTTGTTCTAGTTTTTCACATTTAATTCTGTTTCCATTCTATTTATTACAAAAATTGCTAATTATTTCCTGATCTACTTGTTAATTATCTCGCAAAATCACCCTTTTGTCATTCTATTCTAAAATCTCACTTCTTGGTTGTTGAACGATATGTTAGTACCATATGAATTTAAATTCAGTATAAATAACTGTTTAATGTATGACATAATTATCCAACAAAAGACTACTATATTTTATGATCATTTTGTGATGCTTAAATATCAGTTGTGTTGAAATGAAAAGGTTCAGTTAAATTATAAACTACCTGTTTAGACTTTAGACCCATCAGACAAACAATCACAATAGTCATCTCGTGTAATTTCTTATATGATAATTAAGTTTAATCAAATCTATACAAATAATTAACTGGTTATGATTTCGAGAATCTCATAAGGAGATTATATGATTTGTGTTTGGGCAACTTAATCTGAGTTACACTTCAAGTGGTGCCACTCAATATATGTTGATAATTTCAGAACTTTCCCTAAAGCATCATTTTGCCTAGTGATACACACACACACACACACACATATATATATATATATATATATATATATATATATATATATACTCGTTACAATTGGGGTATATATGTTAAATTTATGTTAAGTAGACTGATCTCAATCAATTGTAATCGGATATTAGTTCAAGAAAATGTACATGACATACTTTTACAATTTATTAAAGAAACTGGACATGTGTGCTTTTGTAACATCATGCACGTTGAGTTTCAAATGATAAAAGATTAGAGAACAAAAAATAGCAATCATTAACCACTTGTAACTTGTAAGTAGTATTTAATATTACAATATATTTGACCTGATTTTTTTTTCTCATTAAATTCTCAGAAAAATTACAAAAAACAAATTACAAGTTCAGTTGAATATATGTTTAATTACATCACGCATTTAGTTTGTCAGAGTTGTCTTTCATATTACTGTAATCATTTCATTATTATTTTAATAAAATGATTAGGCAAAAATTTGAACCCGTCAGGTAGGAATTGGAATAATCTCAGCTTGGAATAATCTCAGCTTGGGTTGAAATAAGAACCACACACGGCCTGCGTTATAGTCAAATCGTTGTCAAAGTAGATATTTAAAAATAACATACTCCAAAACAAATCGTTGTCAAATCGATTAATGATTATAGAATCTATGGACGCTGGTTACTATAATGGCAAACTCTCTTTTGAAGAGTCTCTTCTGACGACTATGATTACTTATACGAGTTCTCATCTTACTTATTTGAAAACCTGATTAAAAGTCCAAATCCACATCATATCTTATTTTTATTTATTTTTTCAATTCATTCCACTCAATTTTATTATAAAATAAATAACTCTAACACTACTTCATTACATCTCATTAAACTTCATTTATACAAAATAAATAAATTTACCAACTATATCACACTATTAATTAATACATTTCTCTACTTTTTTTTTCCACTCAAACTAAATACAAAATTAAAATATTTTATAATAATAATATTATATCAAGTTAACAAGTAATTTATATTTTGCATTTTTTTATTTATTAATTTTGTTACTTCCGAGTAAATAATTAAATTGTTTTCAAAAACCCTACACTTCATTATTTTCTTCCACCTTTAGCTACCCACACTTATTTCAAATAGGGATTTTTGAAATGAATAATTACTAATGCAAACAGAACTATTTGAAATGAATAATTTCTACCCACACTTATTTTTGAAATGTAAATAATTCATAGTACGTCCGTGATTTTTGATTGATTTGAAATGTAAATAGTTTCGTGATTTATTTCAAAACCTTCCAAAATAAATAACCCTCAATACCAATTCATCCAACTCCATTCCATTACAAAATAAATAACCATAACACCAATTCATTTAATTCAATTCCACTACAAAATAAATAATCATAACACAAATTCATTCCACCCCACCCCATTCCATTACAAAATAAATAATCATAACACAAATTCATTTCACTCCATTACATTACAAAATAAATAATCATAACACCAATTCATTCTATCTCATTACACTTCATTTATCTACAAAATAAATAAGTCTAACCAATCTATCACACTACTACTTAATATATTCTTCTACTTTTTTTTCCCACTCAAACTAAACTCAAAATTAAAATATTTCATAATCATAATATTCTATCAAGTTAACACTTTCAAGTAAGTTATATTTTGTATTTTTTTTATTTATTAATTTTGTTATTTCCGAGTAAATGGTTAAATTAACATTTATTAGCTTGTTTTAATTTTTGTTAATGTCTACTTCAAAAACGTTATTAAGTTGTAAAATCAAATTTACTTTATTTAGTATTTTTTACGCTAAATATTTTTTTGTATATTTACAAGATTGAATAGATTTTATTAGTTTATACTTTAAAAAAATTATTAAGTTGTAAAAGTAAATTTAGTATATTTAGTGTTTTTGTTATATTTTTAGTATATTTTCAAGGTTCGAAGGCTTTTATTAGTGTCTAATTTTTATTTACTCGGAAATTATTATCTCTCCAAAATCATATACATATGGATAACAATTATGATATTTCGGAAATAGATCTAAATTTACCTTCTCATGACGATACTTTTCAAAATACACAATTTCCATTTGATTATCATAATACAAATTATTTTGGGAGGAATTCGTTGAATTTTGAAATAAAGCACGAAACTATTTACATTTCAAATCAAGCAAAAATTACGGACGTACTAGGAATTATTTACATTTCAAAAATAAGTGTGGGTAGGAATTATTCATTTCAAATAGTTCTGTTTGCATTAGGAATTATTCATTTCAAAAATCTCTATTTGAAATAAGTGTGGGTAGATAAAGGTGGAATAAAATAATGACGTGTATGGTTTTTAGAAACAATTTAATTATTTACTCGGAAGTAACAAAATTAATAAATAAAAAAGTGCAAAATATAAATTACTTGAAAGTGTTAACTTGATATAATATTATTATTATAAAATATTTTAATTTTGTATTTAGTTTGAGTGGAAAAAAAAACAGAGAAATGTATTAATTAATAGTGTGATAGAGTGAGTAAATTTATTTATTTTGTACATAAATGAAGTGTAATGAGATGTAATGAAGTAATGTTAGAGTTATTTATTTTGTAATAAAATTGAGTGGAATGAATTGAAAAAATAAATAAAAATAAGATGTGACGTGGACTTGGACTTTTAACCAGGTCCCCAAATAAGTAATCTGAGGACTCAGATGAGTAATCTGAGTCCTCAAAAGAGACTCTGCCCTCTACAATACCCCAACATCAAATCAAGTCATGTTTTTTTTTTTTAAGATTAAACGAATTGTCTATTGATAAGTAAATATGTACAATCACTAAACAAAACAATAAATTACATTACATGTGATGTTGTATTACAATATAAGATTACCTACAAAACGATCCTACCATAATACATTAACTATGAAATGTCAAGATTCTAAGAATCGTATAATTCTCTTAATTTTTATAGTTTATTATTATTTTCTTAATATAAAATATAAGCTGGCATTTCATTTTTTTTTTATAATCAGAAACCCTCGTTTGGAGGTAAACCTGCTTCGCAGGCGTCAGAGTTCGAAATCTGATAATGAACGTGATATATTCGGATACCAACCAGTGCCGGACCTCACATTTCATGTCAGGGGACCCTTGTTACTTTGTCTTTTCCTTCCTGTTCATTTATTTCTGTTAGAAATTAATGCTGGAACTTTGTATAATTTACAAACTCACAATTCAATGACGAATTCAGAAAGGACGCAAGGAGGACATAAATTTATTAATGGCCAAAAGAAAATTATGGGATGGATGGGTGATGGGTGGGAAAGGGTAGGGACTATGAACCGACTCGAAAGCAGCGTATCTGACTCAAGAGTCAGAGTGACTCAGAGTCACAGCCATTGGATATTGCTACAGTTAAAATATGAAATGCACTGTAGCAATATTCAATGGCTGTGACTCTGAGTCACTCTGACTCTTGATTCAGGTACGCCATCTCCGAACCGACTCATAAAACCAACAAATCTACATTCTATCCTAAAAACGTAAAAATTAGCTTTACTAGTACTGGAAAATGATGTGTGTTTTTTTATGAAGAAGGAGAAGTGATATTTCAATAATATTGTAATAGTCTTTTATTTTGGAACTCTATTACTGAATCCTAGCTCCGTTTTAGATGCATAGAAATGTGTAATGTATATTAAATTCTGCTATAAATTTTTTTGACGCATAATTGTGCTATAATTCAATGAAATGGGTACCTTTCACCAATATATGTATCTGCAAATTTCAAAAAGTACATTATTGATATAATCTTTTGGAAAATGATATTTGAACAGAGAATCGTAAGTGGAGCACAAGTGAGTCTCAGTAAGATCTTTGAACACACGGCCCTTGTATAAATTTTACAATTAATAATAAAAATGAAGCTTATTTCATGAAAGTTTTGATTTCTTTACATGGCAGTTGACTTTAAAACTGGTACCACCAAAAAGTACTGTACTCACTACTCAGCATTTTTTTTCCAGTATTTGTGAAAATCATCAATACTCCGTAATAATCAATCTTAACTTCTAAAAGGTCATTTCATTGTCTTAAATTATAGGATCAGTATAGGTGAAAGTTTTCCTTGTATTGCATAGATATGCTTTATAATTTATATTATGCTATCCAGAACAATTCAATGATATATATATGTTCCTATTCGATTAAAATCCTGATATTGCTAAATACCAAATAATATTATGCAGGTTCATGGATTCACTGTGGCTACCACTTGACAACTTCAATCGTTGCTCCGTCGTTGCTCAGCCTTCCGTTTGCCTTCACCTCACTTGGATGGTTTGGTGGAATTACGTGTTTGGTTGTCGGAGCACTTGTCACGTTCTATTCGTACAATTTGATATCTTTAGTACTCGAACACCACACACAGATGGGTCATCGATACCTCCGCTTCCGTGACATGGCTTTTCACATATTAGGTACATAACGCTAAGCATAACTTTTGGATCACTCCTTTTTTTTGCCTTTCTAGATTTGTACAGTAAAAAAGTTTTTATTTTCCAGACCTATTTAGCCAATATTACAGTCTCCCTCTATGAGAGTCGTTCCCGACTTTATTTTCTTTATTTATCTCTGCCACCTCAACAACGGGATTGGTGAGCTCCTACTTCCACAAAGCACTCTGTTTTTTCTACGATAAGCTCCACCATGGCTTGATCATTCTAAAAGAATGGATCAACTTTAATAGTTTATTTTTCTGTTTAGATAAGGCTTCTTTTTTGGAAAAAAACAATCATTTAGTAAAAAGTTTGATGGCATTCATTAATAAAAATCGATAGTTAAAATCTCTTCTAGATTTCGGTGTAAATGCTCAATTATGCTGCTTGTTTTTACTCTTTGAGTTTAAATTTGATGATAACGTATTACACTAATATGTATCAATTCTTAAACAAATGTAAAAACCGGAGTTCTTGAATTTTTTTTCGTACATCTCCCACATTAATACATTTCACTTGATGATCATAGCGATCTTATTAGGTCGGATATCAAACCAATCCGGATCCCCACGTGATGAAATTAAGTTCTTTATTGAAATATTAAGTCTTAAAACCAATAAGCGTTCCCCATGACTTTGGTAAAAAGGAGCTTCAAGTAATGTGTTTATGTTATGATATACTGAATTACTGATAGCAACATCCGAATATAAGCTTACAAGACCCACAACGTTCCCACATCAGTATTATAGTATATTATCATAACATATTTTTCAAAAAAGTGTTTCAATAAAGGGGGTTGGATTTTATCCACTAGAAAGACAAACTTTTACCTTCTGAACATAAGGCTTTGCTTTTGGATATTGTCATATACTCCATATCATACGTGGGATAAATTTTGTGTTGCAGGGCCAAGATGGGGTAGATATTATGTTGGTCCAATTCAATTAATGGTTTGCTCTGGTTCTGCTACTGGTTGTATTCTTCTTGGAGGACAATGCATGAAGGTCATTTATTCCTAATTCAATTCCCTTTCTAAAAACTGAAATAAACTTGGACAATGTGTGCTTCTTTGTAACATGTAAAGAAATGCTTGCATAATTATTTAAATATATACGAAATATAAGTGTCTAATTGAACTTCTAAAATAAAATTTGTAATATGTAGTTATAATTTTGTTGTTTGGCAGGCAATTTTTCTGCTTTCGAATCCGGACGGAATTATGAAACTATACGAGTTTGTAATAATCTTTGGTGGCTTCATGCTAATTTTAGCCCAAATACCATCATTCCACTCACTGAGGCACATAAACTTAGTTTCTTTGGTACTATGCCTTGTTTACAGCACTTGCGCAACTACTGGGTCTATATACATTGGTAAATTTTAGCCAAAACACTATGTCATTTTCTTGTTCACTAAACAAGTTTCACCTTTTGAAGTTGATATTAACTGGAAAACTAATTGACTTAAATTTCAGGAAGTTCATCAAAAGGGCCTGAGAAGAATTACACAGTAAAGGGTAACACAGAGACTCGCATTTTTGGTGTCTTTAATTCCATCGCCATCATCGCGACAACCTTCGGGAATGGAATCATTCCTGAAATACAGGTTTCCAACCATAATTTAGATCATTTATATCACGAAAAACACACACACATATATATATGGCACGTAAACTTTCACTTGCCACATCTCTATATCTACTCTTAACGGTTAATGTTCAAACTTTTAACAAAATTTCAACAGTACCATGTGCAAAGTGTAAATAAGTGAGATAGCATTTTCCTAATGTGATACTTGTGGGTTTTAATTTTAAAGTTGACTGAAATGTGCGAGTGATACGATGATATAGTCAATTGACACATCAGAAATTGATGATTGAAAAAAAAGCATGTTATAGATTAAGGGAGTAATATTGCCCTTATCAAATATATATATAAAATCATTATGTTTTGTGTTGAAATAAATTGCAAGGGACACAATAATCTTCTGGAAATGCATAAAGTACATACCTGATGAGAAGTTTTGTTTATTCCTCTACTTTATAAAACTCGCTTCCAACTCGGAAAGTTTGAATTTTCTCTTTTAGGCAGATAAACGCAGTGTGAAAAAGCTCAATCCACTTTTTCAAATTTCAAAACATATACGTCATTAGGTACTGAATTATTTCTCCCGTGATACCAGTCTTCAAACTGTTGGTGTTGGATCAAAACTCTACGATTAAATATCTTGTTTTTGAATATATTTGCCAAACAGGAAGAGTGAGATCTAGATTCTAGACTAATACACCTGAAATAAAAATAATTTATTAGTGATCACATTTGTATAATATAAATTGACGCAAGCTAGAGATTTATCATACCTATCCAAAAAATCAAACGAGCAATAAATCCACAATAATAGTGGTAAGTTGCTGATCCTTATAAAGTGTGCACCAAACATGTGTATGTATGGCTTTTTTTTGTTAAAAAAAGTTAACTGTGTTGCAGGCGACCTTGGCACCACCAGTTAAAGGGAAAATGTTTAAAGGGCTATGTGTTTGCTACGCAGTGCTGACTGTAACTTTTTTCAGTGTATCTATTTCTGGGTACTGGGCTTTTGGTAATCAAGCCAGTAGCCTTATTCTCACCAACTTTTTAGCTGATAACGGCAATAATTTGGTTCCTAAATGGTTCATTCTTATGACTAACAGTTTCACAATTCTTCAGCTATCAGCTGTTGCTGTGGTAAGTTCAACTTTACTTGTCAACAATATATCTCGTAGTTAAGGACTTGACATGTAGTATTGGAATCTACATTTTCATTTTTGAAACATTAAGAGTAACATGAGTTGTTTTCGAAACACCCAAAGATAAAGGCATTTCATTAGAAGGGGAAAAAAAATCACTGTCCTTTTCAACCCAGCTGTAAAAATGAGAGCAAGAATATAAAATAAAATTTCAACTAACAAACTCTACTAGTTCTCCTTTCCAAATAAAGAGATATCTATATAGATAATAGATATATCATATGTTTCTCGAGTGTTCTGCTATTCTTTAAACCACATCACTGCTATACTAATACCATCATAATCCAATAACTATAAACATGAACAAAAACATTGTTACCTGGTGCAGGTCTATTTGCAGCCAACAAATGAAGTGCTCGAGAACATATTAGCAGACCCAACAAGAAAAGAGTTCTCAAGCCGAAATGTGATACCAAGGGTGATCTCACGTTCTCTCTCTGTCATCATTTTGACAACAATCGCCGCAATGCTACCTTTCTTTGGGGATATCAATGCACTTATAGGAGCATTTGGGTTCCTACCCCTTGACTTTGTGCTCCCAATGATTTTTTTCAACTTAACATTTAAGCCCTCCAAACGCAGCCCAATTTATTGGCTAAATATCACACTTGCTATTTTTTTCTCAGTAATGGGAATCATAGCAGCAGTAGCAGCAGTTAGACAGATAGCCCTTGATGCCAAAACTTATAGACTATTTGCTAATATCTAAGGTTGTAATATTATAGTATGTAACTCCTTAATTATAATCTATTTATTGCTCAAAACGAAGTACATGCTATACACATAATTAGAAAATGTACCTATCAATTGCCATTAATTATTCAGATATCACAACTGGTACAAAGGTAAGCTTGTCTAGTTGTGATTACTGTGCAACTTTTAATTTTATTGGCGAAAAAATGAAAAGGAATCCAACACTGGTTAAGCATCAGCTTTACCATGTATATACAACTTGGGTGCCGTCTCCAGATTGTACAGTTTGCTTGACAACAAAATCATAATAAGTGCCATATTTCCTGGAAAACCTTTTGATTTTAGTTCTTCTTCTGTAAGATTGTTTTTAACCCATTCATGGTACATTCTAAAAAAAGGTTGCCACGTGTAAGACTCGTTTGGACTTAGCTTAAACCTCTAAATTTTAGACCAGAAAACTAGAAATACTTGGACTTTTAAGCTAAACAACTATATACACTAAATATATACTAGAAAAAACAAATAAGCTAAGCTTACAAGTGGCCACATGGTGGCCTTCTATGCGACTTCCTCGCAAGCCACAAGTAGAAGAATTAAGCTATCAAGAAGGAATCAGAGTTTGTTTGCCATTATCAAGCTCTAAATTATCAATATAGCTCATAACGATAGGAAGCGCAGAAGAAAATAATGCATATTAGTGTATGCAAATCCATTCGTAAGGATTACCTGAACTTCAAGAGGTAGGTAATATTTTGTTATTACGTCTTATATAACTTTAGCAAATCAAGATCAGTTTGACAAATCAGACTAAATCTTAATCAACTTCCTGACTACAAAAACTTTTTCGTTCACCATTCATCTTCCAGGTAAAGGGAGAAACTGGAAGTGGTATTGAATACATATCCAGAGACATACCAATCCAATTAATCTTATAATTATTGTGAAATTTTTGTTCCTTTTGTGAGCTTGTAATATAACCAGTCACGAGTCATTTGACTTCATCTTTGTCTCCAAATAGTTCTTGCCAGTGGTTGGCCACTTCTCGCGGACTCCTAAAAGACCAGATATGGGTTTTTACTTGCTCACGAGTTTCCAAAATTTCCTAGAGTGGGGACAACATGCGTGCTAAAACATGTAAAGTCTTTTAGGGGATTCAACAAAGGAATGCAGAGCCTTCATAGAGAGATTTGAAAACATACCTCCAGTTCAGAAGACCGTTTGGTTTTTTGACTTAAACATTCAACAAGAGAATTCCATTTCCCAGAACAGTTGTCTAAGACACCAATTCGATAGTACTGCTGCATCTGATGAACTGGAGCTGTCAAACACAGTATATACATTTACTCTTTCAAAAGATAAATAGGGAAAGATCCATTATCAAATTTCGAGTGACTCAAATCCTTAATGATGCAAAGAAAAGATCAAATTCAATAAATAGAAAATCCACCCCGATCAAAGTTCAAAAATATAGTATTTCTTAAAATGTCGTTCAACCTCATCCCCCAACAATGATTAATTGAGAATATCTGAAACAGTTTTCTTCTATTTACCCTCATTTCGCTCCCAAAACCTCATGTATAATAAGAAAATACCTTTTTAGAAGAAAAGAAAAAAGAAAGAGTAACATTCACTTTGATTCCGAATTCTTATACATGCATACATATATATATATATATAGGGTTAATTCATGTTTACTGCATCAAACTATCGGCTGTTAACAATTTGCATACCCGACTATAAAAATTAACAATTTGCATACCAAACAAAACATAATCGATCAATCAACAACCTGTTGTCAAATTATCAAATAGAAGTTAATTTAAATTGGTACATTACCCTTTTGCCCTTATTTTTATCCTCAAAAACAAATTCATCTATTTGTTCTCTTATATCACATCCGCAATTATAACCCCAATTTACATACATATTTAACTTAATACATCCACTCTTTCGCTGGGCTACTGTAGGAAAATACGCCGTATTTTCTTATATCGGCACATAACATCAACTTAGAAATCATAGTAAGCAATTGACCCTCTTAAATACTGTATTTTCTTACCTTGGCATATAACACCACTATGTCGGCATATAACACCACTATGTTATCTGCATTTTAAAAAATTATAACGAATTAAACTTGATTATCCAGATTAAAAAACTCAAGAAAATAATGAACACTGATTAAACCTTAATTATCAATATTGTCCAAATTTAATAACTCAGAGAAATAAATAGACAAGAAATTCTAACAAACCTTATTCAGTTTATAATAGATTGATAATAAAAATAACCATAATTAACATTAATTAATTTATTATTTAATAAAAGTGGATCATTATGTAATTAAGGTTAATATAATTCCTTATTATTGATAAAGAAGTTGATTTACCATATTTCTGAAGGGGCTATCCGTTCGTGAACTTTCCAGTTCATATTTAAATCTCAATTCTGCAGTTCACCAAAATTTTTATTGTACTTGATAACTCTAAATAACCCTGATTTGTTTAGGAGAGAGAAATTTGGATATTTGTGAGTGAGATATAACTAGAGGGCTATTTTTTGCCTAAATTTGTTCGTATATAGAGAGAATATAAAATAAACAGAATACGTTTTTTTGTTAACAGACCAAAATACCCCTGAGCTGTAACGGCAATAAGTCACGTGCAGGCTCGTGACCAAACTTTTGTTTGATAATTTGACGTCAGGTTGTTGATTGATCGATTATGGTTTGTTTGGTATGCAAATTATTAAATTTTGTAGTCGAGTATGCAAATTGTTAACGACCGATAGTTTGGTAGAATAAACATGAATTAACCATTGATAATTTGACGTCAGGTTGTTGATTGATCGATTATGGTTTGTTTGGTACGCAAATTGTTAATTTTTATAGTCGGGTATGCAAATTGTTAACGGCCGAGAGTTTGGTGCAGTAAACATGAATTAACCCTATATATATATATATACATATATATATATATACACATATACATACATATATATATATATATATATGTATTGTATTTAAATTTTTCCCAAACACCTCAATCTGAGCATACAACAACCCGAATTTGAAAATTATGTGACGATGAGGTTTAAGCTCTAGTTGCACACCACAAGTTGAAATGCACTAAATAAGCCTATGAAAACTACAAGATTGAAAATAAGACATATTATTTGCTTAAAAAAGCCGCAATCAGTCAAACGAGTAGCCGAGTAGGTGTTCGGAATTAAAATACATTATCATTCTAGTTTAAAAGGTCGGTTTCAGTTAGCTCCGGATTCTCGTTTTTAGCTTATCATGTTCTGAAGACAGTAAAAACATAGATAATAAATGTAATTTAGACAATAGAAACCTAGTAATGAGGATTGAGAAAGCTTGATTTTCATAGAACACGACGAAGAAATTTATGGAATTAAAAATAGAAAAAACGAAGAGAGAGAGAGAGAGAGAGAGAGTACAATAGCAGAACCAAAGAGCATCGAAGCAAGCAGTGCAATCCTTATTAGAAATTTTCATTATTATTGTCCTCCTTTATTCGGGTTTTTTTTCCAAAATGGTCCAGTGGACCACTTAAATTCCCAGAATGGGCTACCTTTCTGAAATATTTCCAAAATGGTCTACTTTCGAAAAACGACCGATCGAAATGATTAAAACGACCGGTCGTTTTATTATTGAACTCTCTGGAACAATTTGGACAATAAACGATCGGTCGAATTGGACAATACGACCGGTCGTTTTTCAGACAAAAACGATCGGTCGTTATGTACATTTCGATCGGTCGTTTTTGGTCTGAACTCACTGGAAGAAATCATACCTAAAACGATCGGTCGTTTCTGAAAAACGATCGGTCGTCTGTTGAAAAACGATCGGTCGTTTTTCAGAAACGACCGATCGACTGTAAAGAATTTACAGAACAAGGATTTTTTGCAGTTTTAGACACTGATTTGACAAAAAATATATAAAAACATGATCCCCTTTTTGAACATGATCTCTTAAAAAATGATGTCGTAAATTAATATGTTTAGTACGAGAGTGTTGGATCGGATTTTTCGAAAGATTTATGCACTAGACTAGTATTATAACATAAAATGATGTCGTAAATTAATATGTTAGGTACAAGATGTGTAGGTGACGTTTTACTAAACATCCGATTTAAAACAAGGAAATGTCACAACATCCGATTTAAAACGAAGTTAAACAAATCTAAACGATTAAGGAAAACGAACGATAAAATGCAAGCGAAAAATTGGCCATAGTTTTGCCTAAAAACGGTCAATCGCCACAAATGAAAACAACAAAAATAACCCAATCAACTAGATATATATGCGCACAAGTTATAATAACATCAAAATCGCATTTGTAGAATTATAAATATGCAATCTCACAACGTCATACAAATTAACACGTAATGATAAATAGCAACATAACATAAAAAAGATTCATAACATAAAAACGGTCAATCGCAACAAATGAAAACAACAAAAATAACCCAATCAACTAGATATATATGCGCACAAGTTATAATAACATCAAAATCGCATTTGTAGAATTATAAATACGCAATCTCACAACGTCATATAAATTAACACGTAATGATAAATAGCAACATAACATAAAAAAGATTCATAACATAAATGCAAAGCGTTTGCTACTTATTACATCAAAAACAACGTTGGAAGAAAATGAAAAACAAAGGAAATACAACGCAAAATAAAAGAGAGGTATTTCTCCCCCTTTGACATCATAAATGAAAAACAAATGAAATACAACGCAAAAATAAAATAACAGCCTAGTCGCGGTGGGAGGTCGCGTCGTCCTCTTCGTCGGCGTCATCGTCGGGACCGGCTAGATCGGGAAAATACCCGTAGAACTTTGCCCGTTGCTCGGCGCTTATCCTATCAATTTCATCCAAGTCTTCTTGACTTGTGTTCATGGATCGAAACATGCGTCGGTGGAGTCGCGCATTTTGATATTGGTCGATATATAGATCGTCGTAGAATTGTTCGGTGCGCGGAGGACGGTTGGAAGATCCGACTTGAGCTTTTCCTCGACCTCGAGTGGGACGAGAAGAGGAAGGAATGTGAGACGGGGGAAGGGACTCGGAGGAAATAGGCACGTCCTCACGAGCGGCTTGCGGTGTGTCCTTAGGGCCGACATACTCTTCCTCTTCGGGGGAAAGAGTAGTGTAGTCGGGGCCGGACACCCGTTTACCGGACCAAGTAATGGTCTTGGCGGTAGTGTTGAATTTTATTGACATTTGGGCAAGATAAGAGGTGTCCCAAATGTGTTTATCCTTATTCTTGAAAAGGGTTCCACCGGGAACAAGGTTTAGGTCCTTTAAGATGGCCGAAATCAAGGCACCGTAAGGTAGCCCATTCTTAGATTTCGTTTTGAGCGAATCCATCTTAAAGAATATGAGAGTCGCGAAGTCAAGCTTGACTCGGCGATGGATGCACCCTAGAAGGAAGATGTACTCATTGGTAACATCCGTGAAATTTGAAGTATGAGGGAGGACGATGTGAGAGAGGATGTGGTAGGCTAATTTATTTCTAAATAGAAGGCCGTGGGCTTTGTTAGATTGATTGTTGTGGGCGGGATGAAATAGCTCATCTTTGAAATCGGTAAAATTAACGATGTTTAGCATTTCGCAAAGTTCGTCACTTTGCTCGTACACCCCCGCAGCATCGAGGTGTAGAAGATTTCGTAAACGGTCTATACCGTAAACGAAGGCCTGGCCATTAAACGATGAACGCAAGCGGAGTGCGTCATCATGACCCCTATCAAGAACTAGGTTATGGTAAAATTCATATATATTTTCAATGAAGAAAGGCTTTTTTAGAGTAAGAATTACGTTGAGTTTTTGAAAGTTTAAATCTTGCATGAGAAGAGGAAAACGTTCAACGAATAAAGGCATATCTATGGTAAAATTAGTCAAGATAGCTCTTTTACCCATTGTAGATGGATAGAGAGGAGGAAGAGAGCCGGAAGAGGCACCGGGGCCCGATGGTGGAGCGGTGGAGGAGCCGGTTCGTCGACCGCGAGGAACACGGGGGCGGCTCGGGGACGGAGGCACGTAGTCGTCGTCATGTTCGTCGACGAGGTTTGGTTGAGCTTGAGCTTTCTTTGTGCGAACCATGGTTGGATTTTTAAAAAAATTAGGGTTGTTGAAGAATTGGTATTTTCAAGAAACGGAATCAATCGATTATTGATTATAAGGATTAATAAGAGAATTAGGTTATATATATATAGATATTTGGGATTTTTAGAAAATTTTAGGGAGAGGGGGCGAATTTTTTGATAAAGAGAGATGAAAGGTTTTGAGAAGTGAAAGAGAATTAGGGTTGAAAGAGGTTTAAAAACTGGAAAACAGAAAAACGATCGGTCGTTTTTGAATTACGATCGGTCGTTTTTGTACAAAATTCTTCCAGTGAGCACACTTAAAAAACGACTGGTCGTTTTTTGCAGAACGATCGGTCGTCTGTGTAAAAACGATCGGTCGTTTTTCACTACGATCGGTCGTTTTTGTACAAAATTCTTCCAGTGAGCACACTTAAAAAACGACTGGTCGTTTTTTGCAGAACGATCGGTCGTCTGTGTAAAAACGATCGGTCGTTTTTCACTACGATCGGTCGTTTTTGTACAAAATTCTTCCAGTGAGCACACTTAAAAAATGACTGGTCGTTTTTGCAGAACGATCGGTCGTCTGTGTAAAAACGATCGGTCGTTTTTCACAGAGATCGGTCGTTTTTGTACAAAATTCTTCCAGTGAGCACAATTAAAAAACGATCGGTCGTTTTATAATTATGATCGGTCGTTTGCACTTTCCGACACTGATTTGGCAAGAAAAATATATAAAAATATAAAAATATATATAAAATCAATCAAATATATATATTTATGTTAATTGCACTTATTTATTTATGTTGTTCATTCTAATTTTTATGTTAATTGCACTTATTTATTTATGTTGTTCATTCTAATTTTTATGTTAATTGCACTTATTTATTTACTCTCATACTTAACATACAGTTTATCTTCTCAAAAAACAGTATGAAAAAACACTGAGAATAAATATAGATATTTCATATTAAAAAAGACAATTACAATCGGAAAATTAAAATAGTACAAGATACATATTGTCTCGTTTAAGCTACAGCTAAAATCATAAGCGTCGAGCACGTATTGGATACGGACACTTACGACAATCATGTCCTCGCCCTTGACAACTAGAACATCTCATAAGTGCTCGTCTCTCCGACTGATCCATACCATTATGAATACGAGTAGATCTTGGACGACCCCTTTCTCTTAAAAGAGTAACATCCGGAAGAAATAATCTATCACATGAATCCCAATAGTCTTGATGCCGAAGAGGACAAAATTGCGCCGAGTACGTACCTTCGTATGATTCAAGACTGTAATATTTTACTATGTAAGCTTCCCAATCAAGACGGTTTGCAGCGCATACGGAAAACACATGTGAACAAGGGATTCCATCACTCTGCCACTTACCGCAATCGCATTGCCAAAGTGAAAAGTCGACAACTTGAGTATTGCCTCCCCTGGAATTTCTTGAACTTGTACACACGGAATAAACCCCTCTTTCATAATCGAAAGTAACATTGGTATGACCAATGTCCGACCTACGTTTCTCTAAAATTTTAAGGATATTGGGACCATATCTTGTGCCGCTGTTTCTCATCCCGATTACTATCTTTTTCCGCTCGCAAAAATAGTGTACCAACTTATAGAAAATAAGCTGCACAGCAGCAGTGATTGGTAAATTACGAGCAGCTTTTAAAACATTATTGAAAATTTCAGCCATGTTTGTGGTCATGTTACCATGTCGCCTCCCTTTATCATGAAAATATGACCATTTTTCCGCAGGCTCTCTTATCAACCATTGATATGCTTGAGGATTCATGACTTTTATTGCTTCCATGATTCTTTTCAATTTTCTTTCTTGTAATTCCCAAATGACGTTCTCCGCTAACTTGTGTAAGTCAGGATCTCCTTTGAAAGCTTTCTTAAAATTATCCAAAAAATGATTTGAACAATATCGATGAACAAAACCTTGACCACGCCAAACTCCTCTCACTGCACTTAGAATACCAGCATGTCTATCCGAAATTAGACAAATATTCACGCGCTCTTTAATCACATGTCGCATAATGTTAGAAAGAAAATAGCTCCACGAAATTGTACTCTCCTCAGCAACAAATGCACAACCAATGGGAAAAACATGATTATCTGCATCCGATGCCATGGCCAACAAAATCTTACCTTTATACTTTCCATATAAGTGAGTAGCATCAATAGCGATAACTGGCCTACAATACTGAAATGCATCAATAACGGCCTTAAATGTGAAGAAAAATCTGTTCAATACCTCACCCACTGGATTTCCTACCACATCGTAAACTGGCGTGGTCTCATAAGAAGCAACGGTACCGGGATTATACTTTTGAAGCGCTTTCATAAATTTAGGTAAAACCTTATACGAGTCTTCCCAATTACCAAATATCTCTGCGATTGCTTTTTGTTTACCCAAATAAGCTTTTTTGTATGAAACTGACATTTCAAAGCGGGCATTCACAATCTCTTTAACTAATGAAATCTTCATCATAGGATTAGTTGTGATGGCATTTCGAATGGTTTGGGCAACAAGATTGGAATCTAACTGTGGATGATCAGTTGTAAGCTCGGCATGAATGCATGTATGAGGACCGTTGTACACCGACACTTCAAAAAATCCATGTTTCTTTCTTAGTGAAGCTCGTAGTTTCCATTTGCATTGTTGAGTTTCGGCCAGTTTACAACGAATTTCCCAAAATTTTGCCTTCGAACTTTTAGTGGAAAAATGGATGTTACGTTTGATTGACCAAAGTTTTATTCCCTTTTTCAACATTTCTTTATCCCTAAATAAAAGACCAATAAAAGGATCATTAACTTGAGGATCCCAAAATCCAGGATACATCATATAATTTCGTCTCTGGTTACTATAATTTTCTTGAGTGTCGAACGGTTCATTAAACAAACTTGACATTGGTTGATGCATATGAATTTCATCGGGAATAGTATTATTCGCCAATTGTGACCCACTTGATTGGTCGTTTTCATCCTCAT
This sequence comes from Primula veris, assembly GCA_963682055.1. Lineage (NCBI taxonomy): Eukaryota > Viridiplantae > Streptophyta > Magnoliopsida > Ericales > Primulaceae > Primula > Primula veris. The sequence goes on from OY821740.1 coordinate 43,700,212, forward strand.
CCATATACAAGCCCATTTCAGATGATAATTCTTCGTACTCAACTTCTTGTACATTTTCTTCGTCATCGTCAGACTCGTTTTCGCTAATATTGAAGTCCGGATCTTCATCCTCTGGTTCATCCCCAAGTTCTATCGACCAACCAATATTATCTGCCAATCGACACACTGCATCCAAATGTGTCAAATCTGGTTCGTTATTCTCAGAATATACCTCTAGCATTGGCTCTTGTCGAATGGGTGTTCTACTTGATGTACCGATTTCATGCATTGGCTCTTGTCGAATGGGTGTTCCACTTGATGTACCGATTTCATTAGTGGAAAGAATATTATAATACAACCCGTAATCTTGATCAGAAGAGTAAACTTGCTCAATTTCAACATATAACTCTATAAACGTTCTTCCATTTTTTTCTATTAACTCAAGCATGGTTTCCAACGAATCATTATCATCAACAGCCAATCGCATATATTTAAACTCAATAAGTGTAGTCAGATATGGATAACGACATGTTAAACTCAAACGATTTGAAGTCGATGATACATCAAGTACCTTAAACAATTTTTCCAAAAATTGGTCGTATGTCGTGTTTCTAGATACCTTAAAAAAATTTTTATAAGAAATATCATAAGATAACCCCTCGCTAATAGTTTCCATTATCGTACCTCCCCAATAACACATAATTGTAGGATTTTTCATTTCGATAACCACACGGTAAAATTAACAATTTTACTCAAATAATACTCCAACAACACAAAATATTGAGCTTTTACCTGTTTTGGAAGAGATTTGAGATTTGCCCTAAAATGATCTAAGAGCTCTGTTTTTTTTATTTGTACAGTGGTCTGGGAAATGAGATGAGTACAGTGGTCTGGGGAAATGAGATGAGTTTTTTAAGTACAAGTATTTCTGAAAAACGACCGATCGAAATGTACATAACGACCGATCGTTTTTGTCTGAAAAACGACCGGTCGTATTGTCCAATTCGACCGATCGTTTATTGTCCAAATTGTTTCAGAGAGTTCAATAATAAAACGACCGGTCGTTTTAATCATTTCGATCGGTCGTTTTTCGAAAGTAGACCATTTTGGGAATATTTCAGAAAGGTAGCCCATTCTGGGAATTTAAGTGGTCCACTGTACCATTTTGGCAAAAAACTCCTTTATTCTTATCAATCTCACGCCCACTGCATAATATAGAGAGAGAGAGAGAGTGAATATAAAAACTTCTTCACAAATATTAAGAAAAAATTAGTTGAATTAAATTAAAAATATTTAAAATAATTTGAATGCATATGATATTTGTAATAACGATAGCTAATTTTTTTTATATATCAATCTCATTTGATCTGGGCAGTTGCTGGAAGCCCAGTTTTCTAATTCTTCCTCATCTGATGAAAGAAGTGCTAAGCCAGAAAGGAATATTAAATTAAGACCGTCCGGAGCCAGAGCCGGAGCTCTTTGCAACAGTCCACCATTAGCGGAAGTGAAAATATTAAGTACTAAAGTAGAGTATATTATGGGACAAATCAAGATACAAATTGGACTATATTTTGCGATGGAGAGAGTTGTATGTTGTTTGGAGCAGAGTAAAAATATTAATAAAAGACTATCGATGAAGTATAAATAAAGACTGGCAAAAGTTAGTTAATCTGGCCATTTTCGAATGTTTTCCAAAATTACCCAGAATTCAATTGCTTTACAAGAATATGTTAAGATACCTGACAGGATCAAAAATAAAAGGTAAAGGCAAAGAATAGATACAAAAAAATGTCACTGAATCAGTGGTATGAGTGTGCTTTGTACTTCAAAATACAAACTTCTTGTTGTAGCATTCATATTAACTGGAAAAACAGACGAGGAAGAAAAGAAATACACTTGTTAATAGTCAGTCATAGAGACAGAACTCAGAAATATGACAGAATTTAAACGAAAGTAGAGGGGGAAGATAGTTGAGTATTAGATACATGCTTCGTGTTTTCTCATCCATACTCAATATTAACAAAAGAAAACTGAAAAATATATAAATAAAAGAAAATACCACTTGATCATTTCCACTGGTATTTGTGAAAAATCCCAAAACAAGATATATACCAACCCACAGGTTCATGCTTGATGATAAAAGAGCAAGCAAGAAAAGAAAATGAAGATAAAAGGAAAACTTTCTGGCAAAAACAAATTTAGGTGCGGGGAGCTCATTCCAGGCGAAATCATAAAACCCCAATTGGTGTTGAAGCGGTATTGAATGGAATACAACAACGCTACCCGCTAAGAACCCAAAAAAAATGCAGAACTTATTCAAGATAATCCTAGAGTCTAGACTATAACTTGGCCTTTTCGCATTGGAAAGAAACAGAGAATAGCTTAACTACTTCTTGGTCCCAAGTAAAAAAAAATTACACCACCGGTTGTTGCTATTGAACACCGCTCAGCTTAGCCCAATCTATAAATTGCATTCCTCCATAGATGTTATTAGCAAATCGCACACCCACTGTAAAAGCCATGGCAACAGGTGGAACCTGCTTAGTTAACGGAGAAGCTTCAACAATACGTTCCAGACCGTTAATTATTTGATAACGAGTGTTTGAAGAAACCGCAAGGAAAACACCTGCACAAGGAAAAAAACAGCAAAAGTTTAAAGATGGTACATTTTCAAGAACTAGTTTTTTCTACATATTTACTGTAAACAAACCCACTTCTCTATAGTCTATCTATTTCCAAATCCTAATTTCAGAAACTGTTGAGAAAGTTTTCCGAGATGGCGCTGAAGTATGAAAAAATTCTGAATGCAATTGGATGCTCTAGTTAGGATTTGTAAACACAAGCTACCATTATTGCTAACAAACACACTGCACTATTTCTTGTTAGTAAAATTGACTACATTTTCAGCAACTCATTTTTACGTGGTGTTAACAAACACACTGCTTTATCAATCATCTACTTCCAATTTAAAGTTTTGACAGTTCAGTAAATTTCTCCAAGATGGCACAAACTCGCAAATTATAATTGTGTTCGCATGCTCAACCATGGTATAATTCCATCAGACACTAATGACTAAACATAGAAGATAGACCCCAAACTACATTAGCTGGTATTTCCTTGAAACGATAAAGTGAAATAAATTGTGTAATATCCTGTAAACTACAGGTTGTTTATTTGTAGCATGCCAAACTTTGTGAAACACAAGTCCCACGATTCAAACTTTCAACTCCCATATGAAAATCTCCGAATTATTTTACGAACTAAGCAAAGCTCCCTCACCTAGCACATGTACAACCATAACGACGATAAAGCAGTGAATCACTGAATCATGTTGAATAAAAAAAAAAGGATTAATTTTATTCAACTTTTACTATGGTCAGTACTCCATTAGACCTGTGTTTTACTATGGCAGGGCCTAAAGAAAATATGCCTTGTACATAGGGTAATAATATGGCAGGGCCTAAGAGACTCACAAATACGATCTTAGGCCTGCATTTATAGTTGACTCCCAGGTTCAAAATAAAGTCCCAAACAAGTAAATTCTCCTTGCATTTGTAACGTCACCTCAACGAGAAATCATATAATAAGGAGGCATCTAGATCTATCCTACAAACATTAGGAATATTTAAAAATCTGTAGTTGCCAACACTAACAAAAAATTAAGTGCTCCCATATCTATATGATAGGATGACATAACAAACCATGGAGTATGGTCGTACAGACCTAGTAACACTAACTAGTACTAGGTGGCACAATCTTATAAACAAAAAGGTCTTAACGATTCACATCAACAGGCAGTTACTTGGTGGCAGTGAAGAAAATTCCATGGAAGTTGAAACTTCACGATGCAAGAAAGAGAAATCAATAACAAAGACCCAAAAAACAACGATGACTCCTCAATTCCCAAACTTTCATCATTAAAACAACATAATGCTAGACTAGAACCACATAATTCATGATAATAGAGAAAAAGAAGCTTCACAACAATCAAATAGAAACTTCACAACAATCAAATAGAAACGTACCCCAGAGAGCAGCACTTTTCACAAGAGGTGGCACCGGAATATCCTCTTCTGATTTATTTATGCTTCTGGATAAAAAAGAAGATGTCCAATTATCAGATCCAGATGAAGCCAAACGATGTTACCAGCCGGAAGAATTGGAACCAACCATCAATATATTCGTTTTGTTGCAACAAAAAGATAACAAAAAATTTACCTCAAAATGGCATCTCAAATTCTTCATTGATTTTGTTGCAGTTTGTCTCACAAAAGAACAAAAAGGAAGTTGTACTTTTAATTGTTGGTCTTTTACCGTTTATATCATTACAGGGTCGATTGTTTTCTTTGGTAGGTTATTAACGAACAAACCCTGTAGTAAAGGGGATTATAAACCCAATCTCGCTTTTGAAAATTAAAAATCCACAAATGCATTTACCACGATACTACTTTACACCAAAAGGAAAATGTGATCTCTTTTTCACGCCTATGTTGGGTTATTATTCCAAAAGGAAACATAAAAGAAGGGTTACAGTTGGTTTCCTTTTCCTTTTTTTCCTTAAGAGGATGAATACATTTCTCAGAAAGTTATTTAAATAAAACTGTGATGAAGGGGATTACAAAGCCTACCTGGCTGTTAAATTCACAAAAGAATTGACTAGTTGACACCATAAAATGGAAATGTTTTCTGAAAAACTTGGTTTAAAATGTTACAATAACAGACAACAAAGATGAGAACTGTTATATTTTTTCAAGGCTTCCAGGAATATTTTTTTGTGAAAAAACTTCATTTATCAGCACATGCATAATTAAGTGAATAGCAGAACCTAATTTGGACAAGATTCACGAAAGAATTGGCACCATTGACTTATCAATATCAATCTATCATGTAGTCTAAAGTACATGCGTTGAATACATAAAAAATATAAAGAAAAATACAAAGATGAAAGCTTACCGCTTGGCTGTCATAATCGTGTTTGCAATACCTTGGCCAATTAGGCCACAACCAAATCCGACAGATCCATATAACACACCCTGAAACACGAAATATGGAAACCAGAAAGAAAGTAAGACAAAAACGATGGCATGTCAACAACTTCAAAACTAAAATAAAAATCAACAAAGAAAACAACCATGAAGATACGAAACAAAACCCACAACTAACAACGGTAACAAGTATACAACATCTATTTATAAGAAAAGGAAGCAAACATATATAAAAAAATTCTCGACACGACAATGAAGGTGAACGAAGAACTTTGACAAAAAAATGGGAACTTGTAGATAAAATGAGATATGACAAATGCTTTCTGATCTACATTTTTTATTCAACATAACCTCTGTGTAAGGTATTAGTCACTGAAACAAAACAATTTCCCATGAGCACCTTGTAAAAAAATGTTGCGATTCGCTGGTTCACTGAGAATCTACTTCCCGGTCTTTCAGCTTCAAAAACACTGCATGCAGAAAAAAAAAACTCGTTCAGTTAAATCTGTAAGAAAATAAAAAATAACATATGGCTAGAAAATGAAAACACGATCCTGCCTGACAGCAAGCGGCAATTCTTAAAAGGAAAAATAAAGGAACGAAAATAAAAATGCTGAACTTATACAAGCAGAGAACAGTAAGTTCCGTTCCACGCACAAGAAGAAATTTTGAAGACTGGAGTGGAGATATAATTGGGATCATAAGCACGGCACTTCCAATATACATGTCAGTAAATAAATTCAAGTACCACATATAATCATTCTAAAACAAAGGACAACGATATATATGTCTATTATTGTGGCCCTTCCTCAATAACTTAACAAGTGCAGTCATAGAACAGTATCCCCTGTAACCAGAACATTACTTACAAAAAACTGATTAGGTCACGTTCAGTTTCATTTCTACGATCTCTATTTGGTCATATTAAGTTATTAACGCTGGCTGGCGAGACAAGTACCTTGAGTATATCATGAATCTAATGTTTCAAACAGATATTTCAACAACAAAAACTCTATGCTTGCACCAGACAGACACTGATTCTCACAGTGCAAAGAAAAAAAATTACATTATTTACCACTCCTGATATTATTTTTACCTGCTAGGAAGAGCTGAGCAAGCGTGTTTAAATTGTCCTAATAAACCAAACGATCTAACTGGCTTTCCCAAACGGGCATAAGGAGCCAACATACCAACCAAAGCAACGTCAACAACCACACCAACCAATAGATCTGCAGCATACAATTCAAATTCAGCCCAAAAATCTTTGCCTCTTTTTTGAACTTCCGCGAATGTTGCACAACAAGAATCAATCACTACCTACCAATGCACCATTAAACGATTAGATGTTTGTTGTAAAAGTATCAAGTTTATTCAAATAACTACAAATGCATAAAGTAGATCTTAGCTCGCAACAACATAGTTTCACGGCATAACACCCCTTATCCCTGCCCTTGGGAAATTAATACATATCTTAGACAAGTATGAACACCAAGGACAATTAATTGAGGCTAGTGCATATAATATGTGCTGGGAAGTTGAGAGACAAGTGTTCAGCCATTTATGGGTACACATCAAATTTTCTAACAAGACAGAAAATAGAAAAAAAAAAGTAAGCTTATAATACAGTATTCTTTTAATCTAATCAGCCTCCTTCTAAAAAGTATTAAAATATGTACTAATTAAGTTACTACTCCAGTAACTCCTTCTAATCAATGTTTATATATGCAAGCACAGGATTGCATATACCATGTCCTTAGCAAAAGTAATTTTGAAGAAACAAAATATGCAAGCACTGTAATTTGCAAATACATATACCTTACATAAGCTATCTTAGTACAAGTATAAGTGTATTATACAGGGAGTTAAACTGAAATGGAAATATAATTCTGGTAAAACATTAATACCATAGCTTATATCAATATGATTTTACAATAGTAAGTAGCGTATGTTAATATTTACTGCATGAGATTCTAAAAACTACATGTGCAGTCAACTTTCGGGTGTGGGATAATGGATATTCTTGAAGCAACCGACGAACCGCATACAAATACAGAATGTTTTTGTTATCCTGATATAATTTTGTTCGATTCATATGCAGTAACAGTCTAACAGAGGTAGGGTAGTAAGATATTTTACGTCCTAAAAGATTGTATTGATATCACTTTGATCTATTTCAATCCAGAGTCGTTAGCTTTAATTTTTTTTCTATTAATTTTTGAAGTGACACTAGCCGATCAAAATTTGAAACGATAAATGATACTAATTTTTTATCCACTGATATGGTTATATATATCCATACAAAGTTTGAGAAGATAGATGAAAATAAGGTTTGATTCGAAAATTATTATTGCATAAATGATTGAATTGTATTCGTTGTATAGCAGCGATAATTATACTTCCAGGAAAATCCATGAGCTGCTTAATGATTGATGACATGTGGTCTTGGGACCGGCTAAACGTAAATCCAAAGATGTATGGGAGACATAGTGATAAGGTATATATATGCTTCTCGGTAAGAAGTAACACTAACAACTCAAAAAAAATTATCTAGCAAGATTGGCGTATAGGAGATATACTTAGGTGGCTTTCTAAACTAAAGCTAGATCTAACCAGCCTATGTCCAGATATTTCTTTACACGATATACTGAGTTTTTATGAGTCCGTATCCGTTAAATATGTGAAGTAGTAGCAATCAAAAAATCAAAAAGACAAGCAATTTAGGGCTAGAAAGTGCAACAAAATACAAAGAAACAAACCTCTGTACCAACTTTAAATAAAAAAGACGGGTCTGCAAGCATACGGTTTCTAAGCATTGCTGAGTATCTCATCAAAAACCCCAAAGGCCAAGCAGAACCCTGCGCCAGAAGAATGATTATTAATATCCACCAATCAGCATACTCCCCTTTCATTTTTTTTTATAAACTTCGTGATTTATTTGAATTTGCGTCAAATTTGCTCAAATTTGCTAGAGGCAAGAATGAAAACAATCATGTCTAACTCCTTCCCCTGGAAAAATTTCGCTTTTAACTTTTGTCATGGTGTTGTTTCATCCTTTCTTGCTATAAGCACCTAGAATTGTCCCAAGCCTAGGGTTTTAAAGTGAACAATCAAACACTCTATAAGTTACAACAATGCATACATATGATATACTCATAGTCACACTTGTGCAACTTAGGTGCTTGTTCCCAAAATAGACATTTTTTTAAGAACAAAGCCGTTTTCTCTCAAACAATACAAGAGAAAACTATTTTCTTTGATAGTCTATTATGTGCATGGAAAACACAATGTTTTGTCTTATCATAACATGGTGGGTAATTCGTAACTTTTCCCTTATGGTATGAATTTTTTCACACAAAATTAAAAAGGCTCCCAAAATAACAATAAAAATAAATAATGGCATACTACATAATTATTAACATTTTGTTTTATTATGACATGGTGGATATTTTGTTACTATTTTTTCTATAAAATTTGTTTTTCCCGATATGAATTTTTCCAGACAAATTTATAAACGCGCCCCAAATATTGTGAAGACTTGGGTGTAAAGACACGCCCACGGCCCAGCCCCGCGCATATAATCATAAACATAATTATGTGCTACTAGGGAAATTACAAACTCATAACCAGGGGAGTAACTAGGTACAGGCTATAACACCCCACATATTGAGAGAAATCTTAAAATTTTCCATGTTTTTTTGCTGAAAAGCTGATGATTATATCCTTTCAGTACCCCGCGTAATTACAAAAAAGAAACATGGAATTCAGCCCGACCCATCTTTAAATCCTAATTCCGCCACTGGCCATAACTACTACACTAATAGATAAGCATAAAATTAGGGTGTAAACACTACGAATATATCGCAGCACCTGCAAATCGAGATATCGAGTGAGCAACAGCCTCCTAAGCCCAGTAGTCTTAGCAGCCTCGAGCATATCCTCCGGTAAAGTAGCCCCACGCATCTCCGTCTCTCTCATCACCTCTTCTAATCTCATCAACGGCCCAAACTCTCTCTCCTCATACTCCTCCTCCCCCTCACCTCCTCCACCACCTCCTCCGCCACCACCTCCGTTGTTTCCCGGCGGATTCTTACCGTTACCACCGCCTCCGATCTCAACCTTCGGCGACGGCGAATCAGATGGTAGAGAGATGGGTTCTGATTTGGTGCATTTTAATCGGAAGTTAGGGTTAGGGTTTGGATTGAGAGTGAGAGGTGTGGTTTCGAGGGTTTGTGGAAAATGATGAGAATTAGAGAATAATGCGATTGTAGATGAATGGAGAAGAGCTACTTCCATTATTGTTATTTAGATATATATATAATATGTGATTATGTATCTATCGATTAGTTGGGGGGGAACCCTAGTGACGTGGCAGTGGCCGCCACTCTCTCTCTCTCTCTCTCTCTCTCTCCTGTTTTGGACTTCCGGTGAAGAGAATAGAACAGGAGAAAAAGAGAGAGGGTACTCGTAGTTTTGACGTCCATTCTATTTGGTCCTCTTTTAAATTCTTTTAACGGGTCCAGTTCTTTATTGAAAACTAAAAAGGTATCAAAAGTCCGGAACAAAGCCTCCGGCCGGTCCGACGTATTTTTAATTTTGTTCGAAAAGATTCATAACTTGTGTAAATAAATAAATAAATTGTATAAAATTACAAAATTCGTACGTGATGACGTGATGATGATTTTTTTTTTTGTAATTTTTAGCTTAAAAACGATAAAAGACCTACTCTTGTCAATTATATTTGGTCCTCATGCAGTATGCATTGATTCAATTGTGAGGTCTTCTCTATTGTTATCACTTATCAGAGCCAGAAAAGAAAATTTAATGGGAGGAGTTGATTTTCTAAACTTGAGCTTTGTCCTGTAAGCAGAATGCCTATACTAATAAGAAAATGCATGTCACAGCCTATGTATATTCAGACAAAAAGTCGCGATGGCACCTTGACAAGCTTTTTTCTCTTCTACTTACTAGAAATTTACAAGAAGTTTGAAATACTAATGAATATTGTTTCTTTGAACATATACCAAAATTGCAGAGTAGTTCTTCACTGTTAACAAGTGTTGTCTTATAAGTGTAATGCTTATATTACATGGGAACTCGGGAACATAAGCACAAATGTATGTATACACATGCATATAAGAAAAACTTGGGGAAATATGAGAAATCAGACTGTTATCAGAAAACAAACTATAGAAAGCTTTGATCTCTCCACTATGTAAGATAAGCCTATCAAATAACTGTACATGTATAACACCTATAATAACTAAAGGAGCAAAAAGGAAAGATGATGACAATGAAGGTTTTCTTTGTCTCAGCCGTATATATAGTAATGCCTGTATTATCTTCACAATATAGAGAAAACTGTACAGAACTGTACGTAAATAATTTGTCGGGGTGATCTCCAGCTAGCCGTACTTTTCATGTTGAACCAGAAATTAATCTCTGAAACATATTGGAGATCACATAATCAAGAACCAACTCAAAAAGGTTTTTCTACTCTTAAACTCACGATAATCCAAATAGAGAGAAGCTTTTCCGATGTCTAGAAGATCGTGACGACTTTACCTGCTCAACGAACGCTTTCGGACTGGGCCCTACACTATCTATGGTATCTGTGTGAGAATCGGACGATTTTCCACTAGGCTTGCACCCCATTTTCCGAACACTTGTTCTTGGTGAACTTAGAGCACTACGCGTCTTACTCGCCTTTTTCATATCTTGTTTAATTTTACTAAATTCTTGTTCGAGTTCCACCACGCGAGACCTCATATTTTCCATGTCATTCTTTAGGGCATGGTTCTCATGAACAACAGACACCCGAAAATTCCTTTGGGGCCCCACATCGGTGCTTGTCCGGTTGATTTGACTGGTGGTGGGTACCGTCTCGTTGTCCAAGACTTGAAGGCATCCTGCTAGAGTTGTTCTCAATTGTAACTGCTCGAAGAAAAGTACTTGGAGAACAACTCTGAGTGGTAACCTATCGTTTTGAGAAGCGTGTGAACATGCGTCAATAGAGAGCTTTTGGAAGTCGATGACGGTGCAGAGTTGCTCCTTGTCATTGTCTGAGAGCCAAGGATGTTCCTGCACAAATACATGAGATATCTTTAAGTAGAGCGCAAATATGATAGTGAGAATCTACAGAGTACTGAATTGGGACTGTGTTACAAGCTATGAAGCTACATATTTTGATGGTTGACAACGAGACACCACATAAAGTAAAAGCCATCAACAGAATGAAAGTTTCACATTTTTTTAAGGACCTCTACAAAGTTATTGTTGGAATTATCCCACATCACTTGAGCATTATTAAAGCCAAGTCTTAATAATGCTCAAGTGATGTTGTGGGACAATTCCAACAGTTATACTCCTCTTAACATCTGATCACTAGTTTGTAGTGCTCAGAATTTAACTACATTTTAGTTAGTAGCCTGCTAAACTAAAGCTGGTTCCTCTATTGGCAATCTTAAAAATTTAAATCATGAACCATTTTCAGATCATCTGAGATAGGAAGTGAACTCTTCCAAACATGAACTACAAAAGAATACATGTGAAAAGAATTATCATATAAGATGCATCTTCTCAGCATGGTAATTTTCTTTTCTGTTACTTTTTGTACAACTAATACTTGCACTGGAAGGCAAATCACAAAAGAAGCAGCTAATTCAGTCTTTGATCTTTCTGTTTTCAGAGAGAGTTGTCTGTTTATATATTCCAACCTTGAAGTATATGTCAATAGCTCTGTACAGCCCATCATGCAAAGACCTAGAAGAATCAGGAATAGACTCAGCAAGCGCACGTATCTTCCCTGGTTTCAAGTTCACATCCGAAGCGACCTCGGCAATATATCCGTCCACCAATCTCGCAACTCTTCTAAATGGCCCAAATGAAGGTGAATTTGCACTTGGTTCTAAAGGTATGAAGTGATGAATAATTCGCTCGACACAATCGGTATTGTATAGAGTTTCGGAATCTGAGTAACTGGGTATAAGAAGGCTATCAAGAGATGCAAGTTCCAATTGAGTCCCTATTCTTCTCTCTAAAGACTCTTGACATGTGTTGTTGACGCCCAATATTAATGCGACTCGGAGAAGTCCTAATAGAAAACGGCAAAAAGATTTTCCCTTTAAATCGGGTAAAAGATTTACGATGGTTTCCAATAGAACTTTCTGATCTACTGTGGTTGGTGTCATGCTGAAACTAGTTACCGATCTGGTTTTAATATTTTGACCACCCTGCCATCGGCTCAAACCTGATGCAAACACACATGCACAAACACAAAAAGTTACATTTTTTAAAAATTAAAAAGCCTGACAGTTCATGTAATGATAAAGAACAAAAGAAACAAGAGGTCAGTACTCAGTGGTAGAGAAATAGTTATAACTGTCCACCATAGTGGACTTCATATTAAAATGTGCTAACAAGCTATCCTAGTTACATTTCAAAACTACTAGCTCGCTTTGGAGACAAAATAAATGCAGGAAATGCATTTGGAGAATGTTATCCCGAAAAGAAAATAAGAAAATTTTCTTGAAAGCAATTTCTTTCCATGTATAAAAATGTACTAGGAAACAAATCTACTGTTTTGAAAAATTCGCTTAAAACCTTAAAATATTTTGCTCAAAAGATCAAAGAGCTTACACCTTCTACGCCTTCGAATAATTTCTTTCACTCCAGACCATGAAAAGCTGAAGTTTTAATGAATCTCTAGCAAAAACACGTTTGGGACGCTCTTACTTTTAAAACATTGGCAAAATTAAAGAACAAAAGAGTCAATTTTCAAAAGCCCCACTGTTTTCAGAACCAAAAGGACTGCAATCCAATGAACAACTTAACAGCATCAATCCAACTGTCAGATCTCAATATTACACAATTTTGTAGTAAAATTCAATCCATACCTGGAAGGTACTTCTTAGCATAGTACATCATAGCCCCAGTCAGGTTTTCAGGTCTTATACCCCTCTCTCTCATAGTCAGAATAAGTCTTTCAAACAAATGCAAACTAAGATAAGAAATATCGTCGAACCACCAATCAGATTCTTCGCTATGAATTTTAGCACCGGTATTAATTCCATTCCACAAAATGCTACCACCTGGACTTTGGAAACTCCCATACATCATCATTGGCCATCCAAATAAGCTACGGTCTGTACAGACCATCATGGATATTGCGCTCAAACATTTATTGATAATTTTAAGATTATTTGCTTCTTGTATCACAGGTTCCGAGTTTTGAAGGGCTAAAACACAATCTTTCCAATTTCGCAGAATGTGTTTGTGTAAAAAGTTCTCTGACTTAGAAAGTAAATTATCGTCTCCTTGATCACCAGTCATCTCAAGATAGTCAGCGGCACAATACACCGTTACAATATTTTTGGGTGTAAGATCGACACGGAAACCGTAGCAGAATTTAGCAACTAGTAAAAAAATATCGGGGCCACCAGGGAATTCTTCAAGCGTAATGGTGGAGATCCTATCATGGACACTTGGTGGTTTTTCAATCAGTTTTTTTATCTTCTCACATCTTGATATTAGAGGAAACTGAAAAGACAGATCCACGATAAAAAAAATTCAGTGTTTAAAATCATAAACTACAATACAGCTAATATATCGTGTGCTGTACAAAAAGTTTTGACAGCCCTGCAAGGTTCGATAGTTTATACCCATCACATAAACATTAAGCCACTTCCAAATGAAAGAAAAGATAAGATAGGATTGGCAGTACGTAAAAAATTAAGGACGATAATCAAGTATTCTTGTCATATCTAAATAAAAAATGTGAGAGAGATGTAGTTAAAAAAATAGTAAAGAGAGCGAGGTTCTAGTTATTATTAAATCAATCACTATAAAAGAACTCACAAAAGTGTCAAGCCTTGCAACTCCATAGGTTTGGAAACAACCCAGTTTCAAGACTACATATATGAAGTTGGGTTGGCGGTTAACATTGATCTACATGGAAGAGCGGAGATGAGGCATATGTCATTCTCAAGAAACCATATCTTATTTTACAAGTTCTATTAGGAAACCATGTTTACTTCTGTCTATAATCGCTCGTTTTTTTTTTATTATTGATAAAACCGAATGGAAATTCAACAAACTAGGTCACAAGTGCAAGTCCTCGTGTCACCCTTTTAAGCATTGAAACAAATTGTAATAACTCATCGATACCCAAAAAATGCAGACCAATTCACCAATATTCCACATCATCCTTACATACCGAAGACGCAAAAAAAAAAACAGGTAGGATTATTATAAGAATAAGAGAAAGTGGACGAGAATGTGTTTTCTTTAAAAATCATGAAAGATCCACGAACACGGAAGGGAAAGATTTCTTAAACATTCTAAACATATGAAAGGAGAAATAGGCTCAGCACCTTGTGCAGATGAAACTTTGCCCTGTCCACAGCTATAACAATATCGCTTGGCAAACCTGCCTTGCAGGACCTGTCATACACATCAAAGATTCACATATTTACAATTTACAATTTACACATTCACATGAATTATGCTTTCCGTAAAACTTAAGTTTTTCAAGGAAAAGGTTTGAAATCCCTAGCCACATGGAGGAAGGCTCGAAAATGCACTTGGCTCCCACATATGGATAATTTATGTCAATTACAGTCACCGAGTTCCACTATGATAACAAAATCCTTTTCAGATAGGTGCTAATTTTATGGTGATACAACTTGAAATTATTTAAGTGTGACTGAAGCAAAATCATCAACCCCCCTACCCAAATCAGTACTAGGGAATTTCGCTAAAATATGTTGTTTTCTTGAAGAATTAGGGATCAGATTTTACGTAAGTTATACTAGATATATATAATCTGGCAGCTTCAAAAACTCAGAACTTTCTATCTTAAGTGACTATAAACAGCTACAAATTTTAAGATGAATATACTCTGGTTTTCCTCAACCTAAAAAAACAGATAATATGCTTAAAGAATGCACATTAACATGCCCAAAGAGTGAGTATATGTGTGAACATATATGCATATATATATATAGGAGTATATGTGTTAATATAAAGAGAGAACATACCAATTGTTTCCCTCCTTGTGAAACATAGAGACCTTTCCAGCAGGGGGCATTTCTGAACCAAGAGAAAAATACAACCTTTTTCCAGCTTAGATGAGTTCAGGTTTATTAAAAACATCAAAAATCCCCAAAACTCAAATAACCCACCAAATAAAAATTGCAGGCCAACAAAACAGGGCAATTGAGAACCAAACACACACATGCCAAGTCAATCAAAGGGTCTCTTGGGTAGCTAAAATAGAATATATAAAAAAGGGGACCTTTACAGCTAGTAATTGAAAACAAAAAAGGCACTAACAAAAACCAACACTACCAGACATTATACATAGTGACCCATGTCAGCATATAAAATATTCTTCTTATAGTATTAAATTTAAAAATGAAAAGAAAACCCACCTATCACGACAACCCACAACATGCTTTATTAAAATTTGAAAAACCTTTTTTATTTTAAACATAAAAAATATTATTTCTTTGGTCCTGGCCGGCTATTAGCTTGGAGCAGAAGCTCTAATGATTATTGCTTAAAGTGAAAGGAAAAAAGAGAGAGAATTAAGTCTTTTTTAAAATAAAAATGAAAAATGAATAAGTTTGGTTAAAGTACTTTTGTCGAACAGGTTGTGTGCAATTATGAGATGCTCGTGTTATTTTAACTAAATAAGTAAAAAAGAGATTTGTCTTTTTTTTTTAAATGAGGAATGTGTTAAATGCTTGATGTGGAAGGTAGGTGAGACTTGAGAGAGAAACTGAAAATATTTCGTCCCCATGGGTTTTTATTGGTAAATTTTTGGGTCTCATTTATATGGACTACAAAACGGTTCAGAGAGCACCATTGGAAAAGCATTACAGCGTGTATGTATGCAATGACCAATGTATTTTTGGATTTATAAAAAATCGTTTTCAGGTTAAAATCGTAATTCGGAATTACGATTTACCTTCTTTTATTTTTTATTTTTTTGTGAAATAAAAAATAAAAAGTTAAAATTACGGTCTTTAATTCTAATTTACGGTTTTTACGTTAAAACATATTGTTTGGTGTCCAAAAATAAAGTCTCCTATGTAATTATGTATGTTTGTATGTGTGTGTTGCTGAGTTTTGTGCCACTGATGGTTGCCACGTTAATTAGAGTTGTTTTTTTTTTTTTTTGGGATTTAACGTAGGAGTGAGTGACCGATGGTTTTTTTTCACGTTTATACCCCATCTTATTGATTTTTTACGATTTTTTACACTATAATACTATATTCACAGATTATTTAATTATTAAATCATACTATCATTTTTTTTGTGATTTTATATACTGTCATGCAATAAATTAAAATTTTCTTCCAATAAGACTATGTGGTTAGAAAATAATTCAATATTTGCCCTAAATTTCAAGCTAAACTTTAAAATTTTAACGGGTTTGTACATAATTACTTAATGGATGGAATGAGCAATGATAAGTTTGACGTCAATAGGTTGCATTGATCAAGATATGCAACTGATGTTATGGAAGGAAAAATATGGATATAAGATGTGACGGTCGATTAGGCAAATTTTTGTGATGTAAGTGTATAAAATCATCGAAAAGTTATAGTATAGTGTGCTAATTAAATAATCATAATAAGTCAATGGTATGATGTACAAAAATGTAAAAAAAACCCGTGACTGACCGCTCAATTGTTTAAATTTGTACTACTCTGTATGAAATGATAAAAGCTTATTTTTCATGAAAAAATACGTTTGAATCTATTTTTTGTTTTTTCGAACTATAATTGTAATTTTTCCCATATTGGGGGTTTCTTTCATTTCATTTTAATGTAAACAAATGAAAAAACTGCTAAAAACTACTTATCTATACTATTACTTTATGTGAAGAGATCTTATGAAATCTTGAAACAATTATTTACAAAAAAGTACTATTAATTTATAAAATTACAAAATAGTCACTGTTATCTAATTATTAACTTCCCTTTTAACTTCATCTTTTCACAAATTATCTACCATAACTGTTTACAGACTTTTTGTTCGATTCACACCCATCGGGTGGGCATGTCCGATAGTGTACTGTTATGTGTCATTTCAACAACAACAGAGTATGTATGTATGTATGTAACGAAGTTGTAGATATAACTATTTTATTGAACTTAACTATAAGAAGCACCCGTGGCCTAATGGATAAGGCGTCTGACTTCTAATCAGGCGATTGTGGGTTCGAGTCCCACCGGGTGTGTTTCTTTTTATTTTTGTCACATCAAGTGTTTTTTTTTTGTTTAAGCGTGAATCGTTATGTATATTATGATTTTCAATCGTGTTTGTTTTTATTTTTGTCACATCAAGTGTTTTTTTTGTGTTTAAGCGTGAATCTTTATGTATATTTTGATTTTTAGTCGTGTTTGTTTTTATTTTTGTCACATCAAGTGTTTTTTTGTGTTTAAGCGTGAATCTTTATGTACATTTTGATTTTCAATCTTATCAATCAACAACTTCCGGCCAGAATATAGCCTATTTTGCGAAAATTAGTGTTAGTAACCTCAAACTACTTGCACAGCTTTTATTCAATTTTGTTTTTCTTATCCCTCTCTGACCAAGTTTATCACGAGCGGAAGGAACAAACTTTATTTAACTGGGGAACAAAATAGAAGTTAAAATACATTCAAAAATATAGAATACCATAAATGGCACAAATTACACATTTAAATGCGTATAGTAAACATTTATTTTTTATTCCTTCAAACTCATTTCATTAAAAAAAGTACGTAAGTTGAAAAAAACATCAAATCCTTAAATCAAACTAATACTCCTCGTCAATTTCTTTTTACATCATTTTCCTTTTTTGCTAAAAAAAAAAAATTGAGACCTAAAAAACAATACAAAACTAGCCGACAATTCTTTAAAAAATTAGTGACCTTGGGAAAAAACTTGATAAGAGTCGTTGGGACGTCTCTTTGTAAGGCTGTAACAGTAGTTGATAAAGAGGCTACACTCAAGTACGTGAACTATCTTTACATGTAACGCAGTAGACATTGAGAGTAACAACGGTGTAATTGGTAATTAGTTAACCAGCCATAGTCGGACAAACCAACATTAACACAAGATATTGCATCCTAATTTTCCAGATCTAAAATTTAAGGTTAAGATTACATGATCTTCTACAAAACAGGTTGTGGAAGACCAAATAAAAAGATTTCCAGCTAATGGCAAAGAATACAATTAGAAACATGGGAAAAGGTAAAGCATTATTCCCAACTTGTTATCGAAGCTCAAATTGTTCAGATTCCTGTTTCATCCATGTCTACTTTTTAGCCTTTTGACTCGTATACTTCACTTGTTTTAAGTTTTAACCAAACAACAAAACCCTATGCAGGAAAGAATAAACAAGTCCAAGAAAGAGCGGAGAAGAAACAGAATTCTATAATACTGCTGCTGAGGCCTTGAGGAAACTCCTATTATCGACAGCACAAAAAAAATACATCTGCAACAGAGTCACGGTTTAACAAGAACATATATAAGATACAATCACCCAAGTAACTGTGAACAAGTCACAGAAACAAGTGTAAATGCACTGAGACTGTATGAATACTTTGAAGTGTTGTGTATTTGACACTTGGAGAGGAATACAAACTGCTGAAAAGAAACAAACTTTCTCCAATCTGTAGCTCGAAAAATTCTTGTTGATAATATTTCTTTTTGTTATTTAGCTGGATGCAATTGGTTTCGAGGTGGCTTGCTTTACGGCCTCAGCATATGTCCTGTGCTGATACGTAAGTGTAGATTCAAGCAAATCCCAAAGTGATGTCTTGGGGTTCCAGCCTGGTATTCAATATAAAGATTATTACAATATGTTTAAAAATTAATTAATTGCTTCACAGTGTTCTAATACCCAGCTTGGTTCTATGAAGAACAAAATTTGATAAAAAGATGGTTTTATAATTTTTACCTAGTTGTTTATTAATGATGGTCATGTCAGGAATTCTTTTGTCACTGTCATCATAGCCTTCTCCGTAGAACTCTTTTGAACTAACATCAATGGTGGGAGATTCAATAGCAGGTTCTCCACTAACCTTCGCATAAACCTGTCAGAACCAAGAAATTATAGTATAATAAACATTGGTCTAGAGTAGACTACAAAACATGTAAGCGTAAATGTCACAACTCACAAAGAGAAAAATAAAACTACAATATCTAGTGAGTCAGTGACTCACTTCAGTCATCATTTCAGCAAGTTGTTTGACAGTAACTTCATTGTGAGGGTTCCCAACATTGAATATATGACCATTTGCCCTGGCTGGATTTTCCTGCGATAGTAGAAAACACCGATATGATACTACATATAACAAACGAAAAGTTGGAATGATGGGGGGGTAAAAGGATTAGAAACAGACGATCATAAGCAAGACAGCTTCAATAGCATCCTTGATGTAGATGAAAGTTCTCTGTGATTCACCACCATCTACGAGCTTGAGAGGTTGGCGTCTAAGTAGATTCTGCAGCACATACAAAAAATACAATTAACGTAAACGACATTACACATTTTCTAATTACAAAAACAAGGGCACAGTCATATAGAATAGAAACTAACATTACTAAAACAAGCAAGAACTCTTGGAACTCCCTCGCTAGGACCGTCAATCCCGGGAATAAAATCCATTCTTGGACCAATCCAATTAAAAGGCCTCACAATAGTAAACTCAAGATCATTCTCAGCACCCTCAGCTGTGACAAACATTTAAATGCATAAAATACTGTAGAAAAACAAAACAAAAAGTTTTAAGGAAAAGTTTGGAGAAAGACGAATCACCATAGATCAGCCTCTCAATCAATTGCTTAGCACAAGCGTAAGACCACCTTTGTTTCTCAATAGAGCCAAAAATGCAAGGAGAATCATTTTCTTTAAGAAGATAATATTCAGGATCCTATTTCATCAATAAGAAAAATCAGTTCAAAGCTTTCAAGCGACAAGGCAGAAGAGTAAAACTAATAAATATCAACAATATGGCAGAAATTATATAGAAAACACAACCACCACCCTCACCTGTCGCAGAGGATGGTCTTTAGGTAGAAAGCTACCAATGGTTTTTCCGTAAACCTCACAAGTAGAGAAATGGATGAGGCGCTTATTGTTTTCCGAGCAATACTTGACCTACAAAACACAGAAGTTTCTTAAGCATAATTCAGATTCATATTACCTACAAGGCTAAAACTGTATATCTGATAACAGAACTTGACTATCTATAATAAAAGCTTCGGATTCATACCACGGGGAGAGCATCAATGAAATTGCTGTAGATGGTATCAAGAGGGCGGGTATTGTAATCCGCAGGAGTACAGATTGCTGCCAAATTTATTGTCTACACACAAATAAAAATTATTCAGCATAAATTACTTTTAATACTATCACATACTTGCTAAATAAACAATAACATTGTCTACTGCCAAAATATTTGAATCAAGGTAATTGCAAAAGGAGAGAACAGTCTGAGTTACAACTGTAGAAAGATGAATATACAGATCCTCAAAAATCTAGATACCACGGAAGTTGAGATGTTGCCACAGTGACGATGTAAAATAGTGATAAACAGAAAGAGACAATGACAACATAGAGAAATATTGGTGAAAAAACGGAAAAGTCAACCTATACATCACTTATAGACAAACAGAAGTTAGATACGCGCTATATTGCCGCAAACCGCAATCATGGACATTTTTATGATAATTTGAATATCAAAGTCTATACCGGCCTAAGAACATTATTAAAGGGCCAATATTCTTGACATCAACCAGATTCCAAAAGTGTACATAGAGATTTCAGTGATGTGTCGTAAAGCCGCATCATTCATTACAGCAGAAAATGACAACCATGGATAGAAAGAATCTCATTCTAAACAGACAAAAATATGTAAGGATACCACAGTTCAAATACCATTATATTTGTCTTTTTTATGTTGACATAAGATCCAATAAAAAAATTAATTATTGGCTTTTTCCAGCTCAAAAAGTCTATAATCTTTAATAATCATAAAGAAAATTGCAAAAAGGAGACCAGTGGGCGTAAAGAGACCGTAACTATCGGATCAAAATGATGGAAACCGTAAACCAACACGGCAACACTCGATAGCACGTACGGAGATACATTAGTAACTATGATTGCCGCAATCATAGACAACTTAACAATATTGTAACTATAAGGATAGTTTCTGTTAAATCATTCAAAGGCCAATCTTGATACCAAGCAGATTTCAAAAGCATACATAGAATTGGTTTCTTCTTCGTATGTAATTTCTTTGGAAAAATTTCACACTACACTAATCCAAGAATATCAGTGTACTGCAAATCCTAGCAATTAACTAAAGAAAAAAATCACTCTATTCAAGTACAATTTTGTTTATCATTTTGATGTTCACATAAGATCGTACGAAAATCTAACACTCGTACTTTTTTATATCAGCTTTACTAAATCTATATAATCTTGTAAAATGAACAAACAAATGCAGCACAACTATAAATGGGATTGAATCTTGTCTGTACTATACTTAAAAATTGACACATCACATAAGTAATTATTGTATTAGCAATTTTGAGTGCATTGGATTAATATGAACCATTGATTTTGGACAGACGATATGTCAGTCCTATACAAGGATGACAGAGAATGCGAATCCCTATAAATGATTTTTTAAAAAAGGACTTAAAACTTAATAGATATCCGTCCCAAAATCATAGATACATAGTCCATACAAGAAGTGTATCTAAATTGTCGTTTTTTTCCCTATTTAATCTTTTAATTGACCAAAGGTATAAGTACAACTTATGATTAAAACAAAAAAGACGACACCACAATTCAAATTACTATTATAAAGTCTTCTTTTTCTTAATCCTACAAAAATCTAATAGTACTGTAATACTATTTTAGTTTACACATTCTATTAAATCAAGCCCAACTTAAATGATTTTAATATCGTACAACTAAATATATATATATATATATATATATATATATATATATTTATAAAAAGGGGATTAAAAGATACTCCATCCGTCCCGAAATCCTTGTCCATACAAGAAGTGTATCTAAATTGTCGTTTTCTTTCATAATAATCTTCTAAATTGATCAAAATAATGAAGTACAACTTCATATTAAAACAAAATCGATCTTCTTTTTAATAATCCTACAAAAATCTAATAGTATATATTATTTCAGCTTACACATTCTACTAAATCAAAGCAAGGACTATACAATGAGAGATCTAATTACGTAAACAAAACCTAACATTATTATTATAAAAAGAAAAAAAGCATATACTTATATGAAATTATATTTTTAATCCTACAAAAATCTAGTTTGCAGCTTACACATTCTATCAAATCAAATCCAAGTTACCAAAAATAAAACAGAAATCAAGGACTAAAGAATGAGATCTAATTATGTAAAAAAAAAAACATTATTATAAAAAGAAAAAAACATAATTATACGTGTTTTTTTTTTAATCCTACAAAAATCTAGAAGTAGTGTGATATAGTAATATCAGCTTACTTAAAATAAAACAAAAAGCAAAACTTAAAACTAAAACACAAAGCAAAAAACTAAAAAATGAGATTTAATAAATTACGTAAACAAACAAAACCAACGTTATTATAGTAATAAAATAAATAAAAAAACAGAAAAATGAAAAAGGAGATTACGAGATCTGCCATCTTGATAAGACCCTCAAGCCTAGAGTCGTTCTTGATATTGATACGGTGAAAGTTGATCCTGTCCGTCCACGTGGCATCATCTAAGAGGTGTTTGATTTTGTCACAGTAAACATCAACAGCAAGTACCTTATGTGACGTCGTATTCATTAACTTATCACATAAATGAGACCCGATAAACCCACCAGCTCCTATCATGCATATCGTTTTGCCTTTTATCGGATTCCCATCCAGATCTACCCTCGATCCCATTCTCACTTTCTCTCTATATCTCTATATATCTATTTATCTATATCACTATATGTGTCATGTGTGTGTGTAACTATGTTGTATATATATATATATATATATGAGATTGGGTGGTGAGGAGTGAGAGACTGAGAGGGAATAACGTGTATTTATTTTACTAATTTTATCACTAATAACTACACTAGGACTTTATTGTTTTTGTAATATATTATATACCCCTTTTTTGGGGTCACTTGTAATGTAATCACATGACGACAGATTATACGATATAGGGTATTTGACTTTATTTTTTTATTTTATTTTTATAGTTAGTCTAATTATACCTTGTTTTCACTAATAAATATTAAAAAAAATCTATTTTTTTTAATAAACTCAAAGATTTCATCATTATATTAACAATTACTTTAAAAAAAAAATATTTTCATGTTTTTATAACATTTTGGGAATTTAATTGTTTATTTGATATTATTTGGCATTTTAAATATACATAATTCAAAAAAATTATAAATGTTTACTTTTTTTCAACTTAGTTTCTACAAATAAATAAAATGATTGATTATCAAAAAAATTGGAAAATAAATCAATCATTTATTAAGAAAATAATGTATAGTTAGTTTAATTATATAAAAATGTATAGCTTGACACACAATGTCTTAAATTATAGGGTCAAATTTCCATAATTAAAAAATTATTACTCAAGTCCAAAATTTTAGATTTTGATTTTGATTTTTAACTATTTTGGCAAAACAAATATGCTTTTAAAAATACTAAATAATCTTATTGTAAACGCTCGTTAATTTTACTGAGAAGTAAATACGTGTGTGTATTTTACTTACTGGTAGGAGTTATTATTATTATAGTAAATTATATACCTCTTCTTTTTGGTCTTTGTAATTAATTAATACGTGGCAGTCAAATATCATTTGGTTTTGAAAAAAGTTATTACTACAATCTAGATCTGAGATTTTTGTTTGTTTTTTTAGCTATTTTGATCTAAACGATTTGACTTCAAAAAAATTGAATACATGTTGGTTTTTAAAATAAAAGAAATTATTATATCAATCTCAAAGGACATAATTATTGAGAGAGAAAAAAAGTTGTTACTCCTTAATATTGCATTGTTTTTTACTCAATTGAGAAGAGTGATTACGAAACAAAAATACATTGTATGATGGGTCTGACTTTAAAAAATTTGAATACCTGTTGGTTTTTAAAATAAAATAAATTATTATATCAATCTCAAACAACATAATTATTGAGAGAGAGAAAAGGTTGTTACTCCTTAATATTGCATTGTTTTTTACTCAATTGAGAAGAGTGATTACGAAACAAAAGTACATTGTATGATGGGTCTAATTTGTGGACTTGCGTAATACTGTAAAATTACAACCTATAGTCTAACAGTAGAGAATAGAGATTATCATATTCGTTGAATTACTGTCGACAATACAGCATCGATTTTTTAATCAAAATACTATAACGTTTCCCTTGTTAAACGAAAAGATACGATTTTAAATTTTGTATTTTGGTTATGTGGTAGTCTAGTCCCTAACCGTTGTGTGATAATGACGTGTTTGTGACACAAATCGAGAAATTTACGGCTTACGTATAACACCGACAATAAGTAATTGGATACTCAATTATTTATTAAATGAAAGGGACTATTGAGTCTATGACAAGGCACCGACACAATTAACTTAATACTAATCTAATACTATATACCTAAATCCAGCTTCTACCTCTCCAAAGACCAGGCAATGTCCAGCAATTAAAGATTTCACATTATGAATTGCCTGGCAATATAATTTAACAATGCAAATTGACACTACCATACTGGCAATTAAAACTAATACGATCTGGCTTTTGCATGCGAGTAACAATAATTTACAATTGAAAAAAATAAATTGTTTTTAGAGAAATATAAAAGTATGTATAAGTCGCCAAAAGTAGGTATGTAAGTTTGTATAATTGTAAATGCTGGAATACTAGCAGCGTAACGCATAGCTCGTCCATTGCGCATATCCCTGGTTGTAATTCCTGTCTAATTGTTTCAGTGTAGCATAGGGGAAGAGAGGAATGAAACATCCTAAGTCCTGTTTTTCGGAAAGTTATAGACTTAACAAACTAGGACAAAATAAACCAGAAAACCAACAAAGTGGAACCAGGTTTAAATAATTGTATTGCTTGCCAGATGTGCATCGAGGCACGTGATTGCCACGCTCATAAGTCAAAAAGAGCTCGCCGAATAATGTTTACAAAATAGCAACTTATCCCAAGGCCATCACATGCCCGAGAGCTACAGATTACAATCGACTTTGTTTTACATTTCAGATCATCACACATCTAGCAACTGTTTCTACCACTGCTGCATTTTATAGTCATAACATCAATCTCTGTTTTCTTATCACAGCTACAAAAACATCGATACACCATAATGAAAGTAACGTCTTTTTTATCAGAAATAGAATAGATAATGTGAAAATGATAATGTGGTCGATCGGGTATTAGCCAGACAACAGAGAATGAGGTCTACTTGGCAACTTTACATAACTTGTTCAGCCGGCATTATTTCCAAAAGAAAAAACTATTTTGCTTATATATCTGAACTATCCCGAGATTTAGATATCATCCATCTTTCACAGGTAGACCCGTACAGGTATTTATGAAGCACCAATGATCAACTGAAAACAATGATAATCAATTCTTACAAAAGCACCAAGTATGTCCAAAAGCGAAGTTTCTCAATCTATTCACAAAATTTCTTCAAAGACGTACTTTTCTGCTCTTATGGAAGATGCCTATTACCCTGAAAATGCCAAATAATGGTCCGACTTGTGGTGTCTGCTGCTTTTAGCCGCTTTCTTAAATTTCAAGTGTGTACATCTCAGAAAATAATAAAATCTTTAAGAGTCAGTAGCTTCATGCGGGCTCATAAAGCCCCACCATGTGACCATCAATGCCACGCAATGCTGCAACCTGATAAATTATATTTTCTTTCAGCGACTTTAAAGTATCTGGACGGATGCAAAATTACTAGAATATCCTCGTAAAAGTATCATATACATGGTAAGGGATCTCCAGTCCTTCAAATGTACGGACATCATAACTCAGTGTAAAGAGCTGCATCTTTCATTAAATCACAAGCAAGGCTTTTTTTGGTAATAAATTGAATTTACAAGTTTGTTAAGATCGAATAATCATCCAGAAGTAGAACTGACCTTTCCATGAATTTCGTACTTGATGGGACCATCGAGCTCGGCACCTAAAGACATTAGCTTAGACACTGAATTATTAATGTCTGGCACTGTAAATGATAACACCGATGAGCATCCCTTCTGCATAACAATTTCACTGTAGTGCTCGAGTTAGCATCTAGCTCTGTTTAATCTTATATATATAAGCATTTCATACAGATGAACAAGCAAAAAATTATATTATGGTATGATGGTTTGCATAACTTGAGCAAAAAAGGGAAACAAAATAAGCCTAAAGGACAGTGCTATATACGTAAGTGCCTTAACATGAAAAGGTAAAAAGCGAGCTTTTAATACGAATTTAAGTCCATATAGGCTATAGTAGTGTTTGAAATGGCTTATGAGTTCTTTTGTCATCGGCAGTGTAAGTGTTGGATGCGTGAAACAGTGATCCCGTGCATGTGCGTGTACTAGAATGTACCAATCTAGATATATAATTAATGCTTCGTTCTTTCTATGTTTTGTTTTTTATGTTTGTTCCTTGTCGTATTATTTTAAAAATAGTCTGTATGATGTGTTAATAAAGCTATGCATTTCTATTTTAGCTTTAAAGAAATGAAATTGTAAAATTTTGTTTGCACATCAACAAATCAGCCTTCGAGTACCATAAACTCGGAATTTGATCCGTAACAATATTCTTCTGCTCTTTGCAAGATTGATTACTCTAAACTAAAATATTGAAAAGTTGAGAATTTAATTAGGCCTTAATGGGAGCAAAGTAGCAAACAACAGCGGATAACTCCATAAGAAGTTCTTTAAACACATTTATTTTCATCTCAAGAGAAACACAAGCATATCGTATGTTAAGTGATGATTTTATCTATAAAGAGATGTTTGGGAGATCATTGGAAGTTTTGATATTAAATCAATATCTTCTGAATTTTATGCATCCTAAAAAAATCACATTTATACGCATGATAGTGGAGTAATTGCAAGTTACACATTTTCGACAGATCCAGAAGATGATTCAAGATAAGAGCCTCACCAACAAACGTTCAGAATCACGAAACTTTTGTTATTGCCAACTAACACATTCAGTAAAATTCATGTCCATCATTTGCTTAAAAGGTAAAGTACCACAAGCTACCGATTGACTAAGCGTCAAATTTTAAAAACTAAATAGATAAGCCTAAAGTTTGATCAAGCTCCTATCTTCGTTTTACCAACATACTCAACCATACTCTTCAAAGTTAGTATCTAATGTCCTCTTGATCCTGAAAGCGATAACGAGGGTATAATTCTCCTTTAAAATTATATTAAGCAATCATAAGGCTAACATAAAGCTAAGTATGCACCTCAACCCATTTTGGCACTAGAAAAGGAACATAGCAAAAATAATCGACAGAATTGTTGGCATATAGTATGCATTTAAGCTTATTTGTACATATTCACCCATATACTTGTATAGTGTACACTCCAGCGTACATGTACATTCACGCACATATTTTCACTGTGCAAACTTATGCATAGACACGCCTCTTGTGCAAATAAGAGCACATTCGCTCATACGCTGGTAATTAGATATTTAGTTGTGGATCAATTAACTGAGTATGTAGCAATGAAATAGGATATAAATTCGGAGTAGAGAGGGAGAGACAGACCTCGGGGAGTGCAAGAGGGCAAGTTTGAGGGGTCCGGACTGAAGCTCGGCCCAACGAAGAGTGCAAACATTAACTGTTAAATCCAATCCCTCGGAGTAGAACTTTGCTGCTTTAGGAACATCCTTGTGTAATTGTAGCATCCACCTGAAAGAAGCACCCGCCATCGATTTCTCTCTCTGTTCGGAGGCCTAACCGTTTCCCAAATGACTACATTTAAAAACATCATTAAGTCAATACTCAATAATAATCATGTTTTACAATTTGAAGCCGTCAGGGATTAAGTTTTCTTATACCCACTGGTATATTACTTAAATAATTAAACCACGCAGCTAAGAGTTCATAAATCATCATCTACTATGTGATTACGAACAACTGCTTCAAGTCCACCTATTACTTGAAGAACCCATACCTTAATTTGATTCAAATAGAAGCTCTATTCTGTGATTAAGCAACAAATTACACTGAAGCAAAGGTTTGTCTCGTCGAAAAATAAAAATCGGTCGATGACTGATCTTTAACTAACCAAGAAAAAGGCAAACCCAGTGCTAAAGCTCTTGCTATGCACGGGCATGGGGAGGAGTCGGCCACTTTGGGCCTAGTGTAAATAAACCTCCCTTGCATTTCTGCAAGAGACTGTTTCTATGACTCAAACTCGGGTCACATGGCAACAACTTTACCTTTGTGCCAAGGTTGGCCCTCTCAAGAACTAACTAAGAAGGGTGCTTTAATTAAGTAAAGAATTAAATATCATACCCTCATAATTATATCAAGCTATTTTGTTTGGTTGCAGCTAAGGGCTGCCAATGAGAAGAGTCGTTAATGAAAAAACGCGTATTTATCTTACTAGCTCGTTCATGTTTGTTCATTTAAAACACATCGAACGTGGACATAAATTTAATTCTCCTTAATCACAAATCAATCTTTCATCAAATCCCTATTTGGTTCTTTCAGGTACGTACATCAAACAATAATCTTTCTCCCTATGCTACTTTTACAATTGGCCCTTGTTCCTGAAAACTTATTCGTTAATGGATTGGGCCCAACATTGGGCCCTACATTAGTTAGTAATTTTAAGGGGCGTCACTAACCAAGAAGGGTGCTTTAATTAAGTAAAGAATTAAATATTATACCCACGTAATTCAATCAAGTTATATTGTTTGGTTGCGTCCAGGGGATGAAAACGAGCAGTCATTAGCGCAAAAACGAGTATTAATATTACTAGCTCGTTCATGTTTGTTTATTTAAAAACATCGAACATGAACATAAATGTAAGTCTCTTTAATAACAAATCAATCTTTCATCAAAACCCAATTTGGCTCTTGCGGGACACGTACATCAAACAATAATATATATGCGTATGTGCGCGTGTGTATATAGTTATATTACTCGCACATTGTACTTGGGTAGCGTCATAGGAACCGACTAACAATTACTAAGGCTCATCCCGATCATGTTTTGTTCATTTTAAACAAATATGGACAATCCTTAAGCCAGTCCCATTGGGTTCCTTAGCATCCCTAGTTGCAGCTTTTAATCTCAAATGATTTCCTTTTTTCCTTGTAAGTTACACTGAATTTGGATGAAAGGATAAGAAAAATGATCTTTTTTGTTTGGGTTTTTTTAGAAAGGAATTTCACTTGGGTACAGTTTATGCAAGGCAAAGACACAAATCCTCAATATTTCACTCACTTAGGTCAATACTGTCAAATTAATCAAAAGTACAGTCAAATTAAAAATACAAATAATATGTGTGTAGCGTAAAATTCCTGGTTGATTCGGAGCAAACACATACATACACAGCATATACATAGACACAAAAAGTACTTCTAAACACATATTTCAGAAAATCTATATAAAATCAAACCAAATACTGTCAGATTAAAAATTAAAAATTCTGTCAAATTAAAACCTATAATGCAGTGGCAGCTCTGTGGTGAGGTGGTGTCGATTCTCCGGCGATGTTTCGGGGCTGAGATGACTCGGCGGTGGACCGGTGATCTCCGGCGGCGGTGGCGGCGTATCTCCGGTGAAAGGAGATCGAGTCAGAGAGAGAGTTTATGTTCGGGGGAGAGAGAGTGTGTTTGGGAGATAGAGTGAAATAAACTATCGTGATTTTATTAGGATATTATAAATTACTAAGATGGGTGTAAAATTGATAAATAAGAATCTTTGTATTGTGCCTTAAATGATTTCCGCAATAAGATTACATTCTATTTGATGCCCATAGTTTTGATAGTTTGGTTTAATTTCATCTCGACCCTGTGAGCATTACCGTGAGTGTCGCATTTGTCGCATTTGTGAACGTATCATTACCCTATTTGAGCATGTAGCAGAGCTAGTATTCTGTAATGAGGGTGATGAAATTCTAACGAAATATTACGGGGTGTTAATCGATTATTTTTTTACATTTAAATTTAAGATGTATGCAGCCTAGTAGGGAAAATTATACCGTACCTGCAAGACTTTTAAGTTCAAGTGGCAAATAGAGAAAATGTTAATTTGGGCCTTACAAAATGTAAATTGATTAATTATCAAAGAAATTTGGGTATCATTCTAATTCCTGTACTTCAGCTCCTTGTACCCAAGATCAAGTATATCCGTTTAATAACTCAGAAAAAAAAAAATG
This sequence comes from Primula veris, assembly GCA_963682055.1. Taxonomy (NCBI): domain Eukaryota; kingdom Viridiplantae; phylum Streptophyta; class Magnoliopsida; order Ericales; family Primulaceae; genus Primula; species Primula veris. The sequence continues at coordinate 43,730,609 of OY821740.1, forward strand.
TGAATAACAACTCGTAATCATCTATCTATAACCCTGTGCATAGTTATCCTGTTAATTCTATAAGATTCTAGTATACATCGTTACAAAAGCATCCAGCCTAAAAGAGTGTAAAAAGTAAAAGACAAAAATAAATGGTAGAAAAATATAAATCATCAAAAGAAGAAAGAAAACTAATGCACATTGAGTCAGCTCTGTAGTCAAACAAATAATAAACCGCCTCGCCAATTACACATATATGAAGGGGATGCACTCTATACAACTATGGCAAAGAAAATGGGTAAATTCCGTGTCTTAACTGGATATATCATAAATACGAGGAACTTCGGAAAGTCGTGGTGAGAAAGAGAAGACCGAGAAAGAAAGTTGGTATAATGAGGTTAAATGGCGAATTTCGCGAAGAGCTGTTCTCGCCAATTTGCCCTGCATTAACAAACTCACTTTTGCCTGTGCTCAAGGTTGCAGAGACGTTCACCGATTTAGAACCTAGAGGGAAAAATTCATAATCACATTTAACAATGGGGATTGGCGATTTCCACTATGAATAATTTTGTTCAAGGGTTCGCTGGAAATTCCAAACCTTTGCATATTTCTATTAAATGGAGGTCTCTTTTCAAACTTTGTGCTAAACTTTCAAAATAAGCTCTCCAACAAACCCAAATGAAAATGAAGAGTATCATCGATGACCATTGGAAAAAAAAGCACAAAATAAACTTACAATCGTAATTTGCCCATCCAATGCGTTGGCCAGCCAGATCATAAACAACTATCTTGTCTTTTAGTACTAAGTCTGCGAGGGGGAAAAAGAGAGGTCTAAACAAATGATTTTATACAGATAAAAACAAAACAAGATTGGACCCTAACAATCCCCTATGCATTAACAATTTTGAGGTCGTTGTTTAGAGTAAATATACACTAAGGTTTTGGCAACCAAAAAAAAATCTTATCTTCTCGATTTCCATCCACTCGAAGCAACAGAGTTTACTAAATCGATGGTTTTGAAAAAATAAAGCGGAGGAGATATTTATTTTCAGTATTCAGCAGAACCATCATACATGAAATAAATACCAAGATATTTATTATTCACTAGTAGAACCATCATATAAAATTCCTGTGCTTCTGTTTAATTTCACCACCATCACTAAACCCGTCAGTTCCTTATCAGTTATCACACATACAGTACTTAAACAACAATTATGGATATCTCGATACATTATATCCCTTCTACCTTCTTCACTAGTGTTTATAATGCACAAGGGACAAAAATATATGTAAAGATACATAATCTTCAATCAAAATTGACATGTTACCCCGAAAGGTAACAAACATAGATATAAATATATAATTGCCATTCAGTATCATACCTCCTAAAATAGTTATGCTTTGTCCTTGAATTTTCTGAAACCCAATGCACCATAACTCCGCCCCACCCTGAAGAAACAATTTCGAAGATCTGAGGCAGAATCAAGACGTTCTAAAAAGTGGAGAAGAAGTAAACTACTTTGAGGTTCGCATTAATTTTTAATTTTGAAAAGAGTGTTTCCCTCATATTTAATAGAGGTAAAGAAAAAAAGGGGGAAATAAAGAGAACTCTTTAACTCACAATAGAATTCTGCTGTATAAGGTAGTCCTCGGGCTTCAGAACCATCGATGCTCCACCAACAAAATTTAAACTAACAGTCGGAAATAAATCTGATGGACTACAAAGGGAAAACGAAAAGAGAATCATATGCATTTTTGAAGACCCAGAACTTAGGATTAAAAAAAAAAAAAAAACTGACATTAATTCCCAACCTGGATGTGAGGAGATAACACTGGTTTCCTTTAGAAAGAACAGGGCGCACAGATTGTGAGATAGTATTTGTGATCTGAAAAGGTATAAGATAATCACAAATTTCAAATTCGATTTACTCCATATACTGGTATCGCAGTTTTAGCTTCTAGTCTTGTTTTTGACAGAAATTTTGGAAAGAAACTCCTATATTTTCCTTTTCATTTCGTAACAAGACAAAACAACTTTGTACACATTTCTCTGATCTACAGTGATATCGGTATACTTCTTAAAAGACTATTTTGATAACCAAAGTATACTAATTATACTTACAGCACTGACAAAAGGATCGTACGCCTCTTCAGCAAGATATGCCAAGGTTGTTCCAGAGTCTATTATTGTCCCTCGATTACTTGATGTTGCGAAAACTGATTGATCAATTAATAATTTCTGCTCATTCACGGAAATACTTTGCAGATTTAAGTTATAATGTGGCCTGAAAATCAAGAAATAGTAGCCAATCAAAATAAAATTCCGTCCAGAATAACTGGGGAATTTAAAACTTTGAAAGTAGTCAAACAGGATGACACTAAAACGTCCAAAATGACAGGATAACTGCCAATAAAAGTAAAACTCCAAACATTTGGTGAAGCAGTTGAAAGCGGCCGAGTGTAGAAAAATCTCCGAAACTTGCAATTTTTTCACTACTAAGAAGGCACCTCTCACGCTCTATATAATAATAAAAAATACACGAAGACTACTCTAAAACATCATACGATATACTCTAATGCAAAAATTGGTACTCCAATGCGTTTACTAGTTCAATAGGCTGAATTTCTTTGGTATTTGACAAAGCAAACCCGATTATATCAGTAATTAACTAGCTAGTCGGCAACATGCAATATATCATCAACGAAGCAATCCATTAACCTCAAAATAATTTCTTACTAGATTTTGATAAAACTATTAACAAGGTGTTTACATGTGTGTAACAACTAGAATGTAGAAACTTACTGAGATGGTACAAGTGGACTGTAGACTATATTTGGCTCCACAATCTCACCAAGAACCAATATACCACCACCGCCATTACCTCCTCTTAAGCAATGAGAGAATGAGTTTGGGGCTACTCCTTGAGAAGCAAGCTGTGAGATAACAGATAAGCCTTGTTGGCCAAATCCAAATATCCCATCAACTGCTCTGTCCGACTTTTGTAAGTCCCCAGTTTGTGATACACTACAACTATAAGAACAATAACCAACCAAAAATGGGAAGATGTTAACACAAAAATACTGCAAGAATGGTACTGGCCATTTGACAGCTTGAAGGGTTATTTTGCTTTTGATATTAAATTCAAAAGAAAAAAAAAACTCAATGCCTTCGTCTAAGAAGTAAAGAAGCAACAAACGGAAATTTACAACTTAAAGTTCAGCCATCTTTAATATGGTAACCACTTAGAACGTCTTTGTTTTTAAGTTTTAGGTGAGTTGGCTATGACAAATAACACTGACACAACGGTGATTTCGTCGAAAGGTTAGTTAAAAAAGCCGTAACAAAATTCACAAGATTTAATGTTACTTGTAATGTTATCCCTGCCTCATCCAGGAAAAAAAACATCATCTTTCAATTACAATCTTATTTTACTTTTCCCTCTTGATTCCCGTGAAGAATAAAATTAAGTTAAGAGAGTATACTAAACAACAGACAAGCCTTATTAGTGTAAACCTGAGTTTACCCGAAAACAATGGGTGCAGAGGAATTAGAAGTCAAAGAACTGCCAACAATCTCGTCAAGGTGCATCAAATCTGAAACATAATAACCTGAAGTTCCACTCCCATCTCCGTATTGAAATGTATAACCACACTGATTGTTCTTTGTAGAACAACCTGAATCTGAAGATTGAGCACCCAAAGCACATCTTTGGTCTGAACAAGAGATCGGTTTAGCTGTCGAAGAGCTTGACGGATTAAAGAAATTCAAAGGAATCTACGAGAAAAGAGAAAAACTTTATCATGAAAGCACAGAACGAATTTTAATTTGTTATTTAAATAAGAAAGTGGAAGAAGTATGACTATACTTGCAGTCCGCTTGACGTGGGGCAACCGTCACATGAATCGCAACTGACCCATAAGACATCACTTCCTGTGTCAATTTGGACATAGAATTCTTTTGGCGGAGAACCCAATTGAACTCTTGTGAAATAGAGCCTATAGTAATAACACTTTTGCAATGAGAAACCAAAGATGACAAAAACAAGAATCATTAGAAAAAAAATGTTAATTATATGAGTAATACAAAATGAAACTAGGACAAACAAGAAAAGACACTAAGAACAGCTCATGCTCCCACTACTAGTAATTTATTGCCCAGCTACAACAAGAATCCAAAAGGAAATCATATGACGTTTATTGCTATTTGTAGATTCTGCTTTTGGTTTTCACTGTGACTTTGGTTTTAAGTATTCCCTCTTTTCTAAATCTTGCTGTTTTTGGTGTCAGATGAAGATGAGGATTCAACATGTCACTGAAAATGGTTAATATCCATGAAACATTAAATTTGGTATTTTATATTGACTGCATTTGCCCTTGTAGCATTAATTGCAAGTTAACACACACAAAAAACTGAATAAAAAATGGTAAATATCTTTAAAACTTGATTAAAGAGATTAAAAAAAAAATCCACTTTCTTAGAAAGCACAATAAGAAAATAAACTAAGAAGGGATATTGATAAAGAAGTATACACCTAAAATTAGAGAAACTTAATTAAAAATAAGAAGTAATCATAATTAAGCTTTCATAAACCAGTCAGAACTATCATAAGCATCAGTTGCACATGCAACCAAATTGAGAAAGCAAAAGAAAAAGAAAAGGAGAAATGAGAGACAGAAAAAGTGATTAAGAGGAGAAATTATTTGGTCCTCTTGGAGGACTCCTCCAACCCACTTTATAGCCACACACTTAGTATATTTTATTAACAGCTAGTATATAAAAAAAATAAAAAAGATGTTCCACTTTCATAATTTCGATTATCAGAATACTGATCAAACCAATTAAGCAAACAAGATTGCTAAAAAGTATACATCTACAATTAAAGAAACATAAATAATAAAAATACCAAGAAACTAACTAGAATTATAAACCGTCACAGTTACACCTCCATAGAACCAGTCACAAGAATCATAATTAAAAATCAATTGCTGCAAAAACACCCAAATTAAGAAAGAAAAATAAAGCTAGAGAGAGGCTACCAGCTAAAGATTTAAAAGTCTTAAAGGTAAAAAAAAAAAAGGAAAGAAATACTTTGAAAAAAAAAAGGCAATAATCACTTTTCCACTTATAACACCTATTATGAGTCTGCTAATAAAAATTAATTAAGAAAAAATAGATTGCCTAAAAAGTAGACACCTAAATTTAAAGAACTTTAATCAAGAAAACTATTTTAGAACTATGAAGTAATCATAATTACACAAACCACAATACCAATCACACATATCATAACCAATAACCACTTGCTGCAAAAACACCCAAAAAACAACACAAAATTTAAGAATCACCTTAAAAATAAGGCAAGAATCACTTTTCCACTTCATAACACCAATTATAAGTCTACTAATATATAAAATCAATTAAGTAAGAAATAACAGATTAAAAAAAGAAGTAGACACCTAAATTTAAAGAGCCTTAACCAAGAAAGCTAATCCAGAACTAGAAAGTAATAACAATTACACTTCCACAAACCACAATACCAATCACATATATCATAATTCATAACCAAAAACCACTTGCTGCAAAAACACTCAAATTACATATATTCGTATACATATATATATAGAATAATAGAAATATTGGTAAATACCCAACAAGATACGGATCGTAAGTCCCTTGAACAGGGAAATCTACGACACCATTCGAAGACTGGAGAATCCGACGGTGCCTCGCCTTGTCTCTCTCTCTAAGTTGACTCAGCTCCACCCCATGACTCGTCGGAAAAGCCCTTTCAAGCCTCATCGTCGCCGGAAAACCCACCGCCACCCTCGCCGGAGACAATATAACCACCGTAACCGCCAATATAGTAATTATAAACCCGGACCCATATCTCACCCGCATCTCTCTCTCTATATATATATATATATGTAAATAGATATGGAATATAAAAGATAGTTGTTGTTGATAACCTGTTATGGCTTTTGGGTTTTGAGATATGTTACAGAGTTACGTGACTTTTTGGACAAGAAGATATGATATATATATATAGAGAGAGAGAGAGATTATGTTCTCGTCGGTCAGAGTGCTTTAATTAGTACTTATTTAGTTATTTATTTACATTGTACCTAAACATAAATATATATTGTTGCGTTTAGGTGAACAACTGTATTTATCGCTTACATATCTTACTATAATACTATATTGGGGCCCCCTATATTGTTACAATTTTATTCAAAAATATATGTCATGGGAAAAATGAAAGTCTTTCCTTCTAGATTCAAGTAGTCATATATACCGTGTCCATTTGATATGTCATCAGTCATATAACGCGTTTGATCTTTTCTACTTTATGGTGCGAAATATTTCTCACTTTCGTTAACTAGATGACTCTCTAGTTTTTTGTTTTGGGATGGTGACTCGTTAATTGTGTATTAGTACAAAAAATGACAATTGGCAAGATGGTAACACAATGGTCAAATTCAGCATATGGAATATTGGTTCGTTATTAAACCTAGCAAAACTAAGGTCAACAGATGTAATAGATAATTGTTTTGAGGGAGATTGCAACTTTTCACGCTTATATCCTGAGAGAAATAGGGTCACCGGCCCCTATTTCAGAAAAAAAATAAAAATAATTTTATTTATTTATTTTGATTAATATATTAAAAAAATTAACGTCTCTCTCCCCCACATTATAAAAAAACAAAAAGACTCTTACATGAGTTAAAAAAAATTATATAGAAATTGACCATACCCATTTAATATACCATTTTGACCTCATTCAAAACTAGTAAGTTTGTTTTGATGAAATAGTTTATGAAGGTCGTTATTATTCTGAAACTATAGATTGAGTTGTCAAGTTTATTAAAATCGAGAGTTTCGTATAATTTTTCAAGAAGGTTGGTGTAAATGGTCTAACATTTAGTTTACGTCAATCGATAGAGACCATTCTCTTGTTTCCGGTGATAACATGTTATTTTCAATACCTACGCGTGTTATGTTGAATGAGAATGTTGTCCACCGAGCTATATATGATTAATATAAACTCTACATAAATATACTTATATAAAATGTTGTAATTGATGAGACCTAGACCAAAACAAATGAGTTGATCAGTGAAAAAACTATTTATTTTGTCTGTTCGAATAAAACCTCGTAAACACATAATATAAGTATTGTTTGTTTTAATGAATTATTTGCCCTCCTGATGGTGGAATGCCCAATCTATTGGCATCACTAATATACCGGTTTCGAATAAAACCTCGTAAAAAAAAAATATAAGTTTTGTTTTGTTTCTGTAACGGTTGGCATCACCAGTGTATGGGTTCTGAATGAGACCGCGGTTGTAGTGCAATACTAAAATTGTTGTGATGTGACCCAAAAAACAGATGCTGGAGTCGTGTAATCAAATCTTTTTACATAAAATTAAAAAAATGGTCCACGTTACCTTACACGTCGTGACCGGTCACTAACAAACAAAGTGTTGAATAATAATCTGACTTTTGGATGGTACATTTATTTCATATAAATTGCAAATAATTATCCCAACACTTAGCCGTAAAGCCAGTAGAATAACCAGAGTGGGGAAACGGAAGAGAGAGAGAGAGAGAGAGAGTGACGAAGATGATGATATCAGCAGAGGAAGCTCTAGAGATAGTACTGAAAGTATCTCAGCGTCTGCCACGTGTCACGGTACCTCTTCATGAAGCTATGGGAAAGGTATTGGCTGAGGATATCACGGCCCCTGACCCTCTCCCTCCTTACCCTGCCTCCGTCAAGGTCCCCCCCCTTCTCTCTCTCTCTATATATATATATATGTATGTATGTATGTATATGTATATGTATATTGTGTCCGTGCATGAAACGTTTGCGTGTGTCGCGCGACAAGGAGATAGAAAATAAGTGTGATGATGATACAAGTATATGGAGAAAAAATTTAAGAAGATAGAATATAAGATGAGAAAACTTAAAAAGAATTTTGTGTAGTTAAAAGAGGGAGAAAGAATGTCGTAGTATTAGTTTTTCCTTTTTATATTTTTTACGAAGGTAGGGTAGTATGGTAATTAATAAAAAAGTGTCGGTTATTTTTGAAAAAAAATGGCAAAAAACTTGGGTTGACTTATTAAATAGTATAAGTATATGAAGTATGATATGGATTATGGATATTAGCACATACCTGCCTCTCATTCAGCTGTATATGTATTTATTTATGTATGTATGTATGTATGTATGTATGTATGTATGTATGTATGTATGCATGTATATGGATATTAGCATATACTTGCCTTATTTAGTATTTGGTCTACTGTACTGGTGTACTGGTGTAATATAGATATAGATCAAAAGTTATTGGCGGAGACTAATTTGCATGTTTGCCAACTGCTTTTTTCCTTACCGTTTTTGCTTTAAATAAGTTTATGAGTTTTTGGTTTCCCAGCTTCTTGGTCATAAAAGCCAGAAAAGAGTAAAAGCAGGGAAGCTACGGATTTGATGTTTTTTTAGCTGTTTTCACGAAAAAACTATGTATGCATGTATATGCACATTAACATATACTTGCATCATTCAGCATTTGGTCTGCAACACAAGTGTATCTTAGACGGTGCCGGAACCAGGACTTGAACTTGGGTGGGGCTAAATTATACTTGTACAATTATTTGTAACTATGTGGGGTGATGAAATGCTATAATAGTTCATTTTTCGGTAAAATACATGGAGAATGCTATGTTTTCTTCAATATGGGGGTGCTATAATCCATTTTAGCCTTCTCCTCCCTGATCTTAGATACAGATCAAATTTACTGGCAGGCACTTGGTGCATGTTTGTCAACTCCTTTTTTCCTTACCCTATTTGCGTTAAAAATAGCTTACTAGCTTATTGGTCAAAAAAGCTAAAAAATCTTAAAAGCAGAGAAGCTAGGAATTTGATATTTTTATAGCTGTTTTCACGGAAAACATACCAGAAAATAGAAATTTTCCGATAAAAGTTGTTTGTACAGTTGCAATTTGAAACAAATAAAAATTTGACTTATATTAAAAAATAAGTTATAACTTATAAGTCACTTATGAGAAAAAAGGTAAGGTGGTGCCAAACCCAACACTGTACTTCATATTTTGCGTGCAGAGAATTGGGTTATTACATTCTGTCCCTTTCTTTTTAAGTTTTGTTTTCTTTTACGAAGTTCAATCGCTGATTCCTATTTTAGAATATTTTTACCGTTTTAGGATGGCTATGCAGTAGTTTCCTCAGATGGTCCTGGGGAATACCCTATAGTTATTGAGTCAAGGGCAGGAAATGATGGAGCTGGTGAAACCGTGACTTCTGGAAATGTTGCATACATAACAACTGGAGGTGAGTTATTATATATATTTATATATATATATATACTACCATAAAAATCCTTATATACATAAAGATTAGCCCCTTGGGGGGTCTTTGCCTGCTAGTCTTTAAAACATAGCATGCTAATGAAAGAAAAAACTCTATCTTTGAAAGAGACTGGCTTTAAAATAAAGTCCTTTGGTTTACGGTTCAATCTTGTAATGCTTTAGCATGCCTCTCATTTTGCAGAACATATTATCACAAAAGAGTCCTATTTTTTTCAAACAAAAAGAGTTAATCTTGAAGACCTGGAATATAGTATCTGAAACGATATTTTCAACTTTAATGAAATTTGGACTCTTACAAAAAGTTACTATTCCTTGTTGATTAAACTCCCTTGTCTTTTTCTTCTAAATGTTGTTTCTGTTGTTCTTTTTAGGTCCAGTACCAGATGGTGCTGATGCAGTTATTCAAGCAGAGGACACTGAACTAATCAACAGTACTTCAGCTGAGATAAAAAGAGTAAGAATATTGGTGAAAACTAGCCCAGGAGTGGATATTCGTCCAGTGGTAAGTGCTTGATCGGTGTTGCGGTAGTAAATTTCCCGCATTGCTTGGGCATTTAAATAGCATTTGGTTTATAATCTGCTCCTCAGGCGTCAGGCGTAAGTGGAAGTTTGCGCTGGAGTATTTTTTGCCTTCTATAATTCCTTTGCTGGTTAAAAACTTTCCAAGGTTGCTCACCACTATTTTCAAACAACACTATCTATAAAAATGAAAGAAGTAATAATAACACCAAACAAAGAAGAATCATTTCATTGTACTGTGTATCGAAAATAGTTATTACTTAGTTACATGGATATACATATATACAATCCCCTCTCAATTTGTATGTGTATTGCATCTCGAGCATGGAACCTTGAACACTATTTTATTTCCATACATCCATTGCAGTAACTGCAGTGCATAGTCTCCTTACACTTCATCCATTCAGCAAACTTTAATTCTGCATTAATTATTTCAGAGTTGATGATGTAAAAATTCTTGTCCAGGGATGTGATATAGAGAAAGATGCCACAGTTCTAAAATCTGGACAGCAAATAGGTGCTGCAGAGATCGGCCTCCTTGCCACAGTGGGTGTAATGATGGTGAAGGTTGTGCGGAGTATTCTCTTCTTCTTTTTGCAATGTGTTTCTCACTCCTATAATCCATTAATATGCTCTTTTCTGAGTATAACATATATTTGAATTGAATGGTTTCTTTTTTGGAGTTTTTCTCATTCAGGCTGTATCCAGTAAAATCTGGTTATTGTAACTACTGTTTATGAAATAGGAACTAAAATTAAAGGTTTGCTGTTATATCTAGGGTTTGTTCGGTGAATTTTAGTTGTCAGATTAAGCTAGTCATGAACAGTCAATAGGCAATTTATACACGACCATCATAAAATTGAGATGAAGTATATAGATGTGTCAACTGTAGTGTAATTACGCTTTTAGTCAGGTTATATTTAAACAGTTGGATGTTCATGTGCTTTAGAAGTGATAATTTAGAATCTGGCTGTATCTGGGGAGGTCCAGCAGTGTTTATTCAACATTAAAGAAAAAAGTTTATTTTACTGTACGTGGAAATTCATGTCTCGTCAGTGGTGAAGATGCTTCAGAGAATCAGATGGTTAAAGAAAAGAAATTGTACCATAAATTTGTGTATAAAGTTTTCGGTAAGTGTTGGACATGCACTGTTAGGGTCTGTTCTTATAGGAATCATGAGATGCACACCTAATGATTGTATAATTATCCAGACCACCAAAGAATCAGAGTACTTGATGGGTGTAGTGAAAGGCCCACAAAATAATTTAAAGACTTTTGCAATATTGATTCAAAACAAAATTAGTACTCTGCCTTTCAAACTATTTCACATCAACTTCCTTTTAGTTTTATTCTTAAAATCAGGATGTAAATTATTCATGTGTTTGAAAGTAGATGCACAAAGAGATAATAATTGCCTAATATTACATTATGCAGGTATACCCTCTGCCTACGGTAGCGGTGCTTTCCACTGGAGATGAACTTGTGGAGCCGACGACTAGAGAGTTAGGTCGTGGTCAGGTATCATAACAACCATGTCAAGTACGTTTTCGGGAGCTAATTTTTTCTTATTCAAATTTTTTTAAGATATGTATACACATTTATTTCGGTCAAGATCAGGGACTCCAACCGCGCAATGCTTCTAGCTGCTGCATCACAGAATAGGTGCAAAGTTATTGACCTTGGTATAGCTCATGATGATGAAGAGGGCATTGAGAGGATTTTGGAAAATGCATTTTCTGCTGGAGAAATTGATATTCTTCTCACTTCAGGAGGTGTTTCCATGGGAGACAGAGATTTTGTCAAGCCTTTGCTTGAGAAGAGAGGGAAAGTGCATTTTAACAAGGTAACTCTATTTTCTATTAACATAAACTGTCTGATGATTTAATTTATCTAGTTTCTAAACCCAGTCCATTTTTTTGATACATTTCAGATTCGTATGAAACCAGGAAAGCCTCTGACATTTGCTGAAGTTACAACAACCGAAAAGATCCCAAAGAAAATACTTGCATTCGGTTTACCTGGGAATCCCGTGAGCAGTTTAGTATGTTTCCATCTCTTTGTGGCCCCTAGCATTCGATGTCTTGCAGGATGGACAAACCCAAATCTGCCAAGGTTGCTAAATCCTTATAAGGCTTCTTCTTCCCTCAATATAAATTTTGCATTACTACATTATTCTTTTATTTCCATTTAACTTTTTTATATACTGTGCAATTGAATATTTACTGTTTTTTTAATTGATTTACTGTAGATTACAGGCCCGGCTCAATAAGTCTGTCAAAACAGATCCTATCCGTACAGAATTTCATCGTGCCGTTATTAGGTGGGAGGTCTATGACGAATCTGGTAATTCAGGGTGAGAATTGTATTTTTTTTTCCTTTTTATGTACTCTTCACTTGCACAAACATAGATTCTTCCTTATAATAACTTCATTTGGATTTTCCTGTATCCTTTTCTTTGCTGTATCTTGCCAGTTGTCTTTCTAGCTTGTTTTTTTAAGTTTAAGAAAATAATGTCTTTTTAAATTACTTTTTAATATTTCAGATTTGTTGCTGAGAGCACAGGTCATCAGATGAGTAGTCGACTGCTGAGTATGAAATCAGCAAATGCTCTGTTGGAACTGCCAGCATCAGGCAGTTTATTACCTGCCGGAACTCTTGTGGCAGCAATATTAATTTCTGATTTAAGCAGTGTTCCAGTAATTAATAAGAGCTCAGTAGTACCGGATTTAGCTACAACTACTCAAGCATCTGTGTCGGGCAATAATCTCTCTACTGAGTATAAAGTAGGTATCCTTACCGTGAGTGACACAGTGGCATCTGGGGCAGGACCTGATCGAAGGTAATTATTCTTACATGCATTATGTCTAAGGATTTGTTTTTGTCACTAGTAGTATTTTGAAGCTTAAAAAACCCATATAACTACAATTCTATTCTTATAAATCAAAAGTTGACCAGTGAAGATTTCTCGTAGGCATCCCGTTCAACTTGGGTCTAATTTTTTCTGCTGTTTAGTTTGTGTGTGTTGATTCTAGTCCTACAAGTTTCCCAGTAATGGAAAAGCTCCGTGTTCATTTATCCAATACACCGTATTACATTTTTTCTTGAATTCTATTTCTCTCTAATTTTGGTACCTCCCATGCTCTTTGAAATCCTTTTATGGTATCATTAAATTGGATGGCCAAGTTTCGCACAGCTGTGCTTATATATTTGTCTAGAGCAGTTAATCTTTTCAATTTGTCATGTCCTGCCATAATTGATGTATCCACGAGACTATTTGTAAATTATTGGATATCTGAATTCTTCAATGTCATTTTTTCTAGAGTAAGTATTCGGTAGGGCGGGTCTACTAAAAAGGTGGGTGTGGCCTCCAGTAAAAACCCTAGAAAAGAGAGGGAACCCTTGTGGGGCCCACAGTTAATTTGAATCTTTTCAATACTATTGGTGTGGTGCACCCTACTTTGGTGTACACCGGCCCTACCGAATATTTTCTCTTTTTTCTAATTCAGTTATGAACTTGGAATTACCAAAATATGATGTTGCAGTGGTCCGAGGGCAGTTTCTGTGGTTAATTCTTCCTCGGAAAAATTAGGAGGTGCAACAGTAGTTGCAACTGCTGTGGCTCCCGATGAGGTGTCTAAAATTAAGGATGTTTTGAAACAGTGGAGTGATGTTGACAAAATCGATCTCATTCTTACACTTGGTACTGAGCTCGTCATTTTCTGTAGATGTAGTTTTTTATATCATTAGGTTTTTTTAATGGTAATTTTAAGACAGGTGGCACTGGTTTCACCCCAAGAGATGTTACACCTGAAGCAACTAAAGAAGTGATAGAAAAACACACTCCCGGTCTTCTCCATGTCATGATGCAAGAGAGTTTAAAGGTTATTAGCGACTAATTATTTGGTTTCCGGATTTTACTATAAAACCATAAGAAAGATTAAATTTGGAAATGAATAGTCTATTAAACTGAATTTCATGATTGCAAACTCTTTTACTGTAGATCTAGTATTAAAATTATTGTATTGGGGATATCGAATACAACTACCTACTTGATAAGGTCGGTTCCAGTCTACTAGGCTAAGCTAGTTATGATCTAGTACCACAATTAGTTGATATTCTAAAGCTCATCATCACTAAATACACGGAAGATTCCATTTAATTGGTCGACTTTCAATAAAAAAAAATGTGTTACAAGGAAATTTTCATTCCCATCCAGTGATACTTTTGAATTTTAATACACCCACCTTAATGAACTGATGTTCCATTAACATGTTTTTGACGAGCATGCACTATATCTAACTTATATGCTGCCATGTTTTTTAATAAATGACATTCAGTTCTGATGTGCACCGACTTTAATGAACTAATTTTAAGATATGACTTTGGAGTACTGAATAGCATGCAGTGGAATTAAATGTGAGTGAGAAGTTAATTGTACAACTAAATGGGAATTAAGTCCAATTTGGACCACTTACTGGTAATTTTGATTTAAATTTTATCTAGCATTATTATGCCATAGTGTACTTAAAGTTCTTTAATTTATCAAACTCTGTAAGGGATGACGTAGAAATTAGTATCTTATTTTCCCACTCCTAATGCTTGCACATACTCTGTTTTTTCATGGCCTAAAAAGAAAAACAAAAGAAAAAGCATATTCCGTGAAATGTGTGTTAACATACTATTATCTTTTGTCCCCTAAAAGTGCTCAACTCTTCATAGTCCACACTCTAGCCATATACAAAGTTATGTCTTCAGTCTTTTTTACCAGTAAGGTAACTGCAAAGCTCAACTTACAGTGGCTTCCCAACATTTATAAGGGGATAAGCAGAAAAAACAGAGTTATATTGTTATCGGAAGATAAATCATTTTGGTTATCTCCGAGGCTGACCGAGCTATCATTTGTAGGTTGTCAACTGAGTATTTTAAGGATATGATTTACCTATGGTATCAGTTGACGTATTTGCCCATCACCTTGGTTACTTGTAAACAGGTCACGCCGTTTGCGATGCTCTCACGCTCTGCAGCTGGAATAAGGGGATCTACATTGGTGAGACCATGACTTTTATAAAAGGCTCGTTTGCTTACAACTTAGTAGAAATGAATGCTTCTTGTAAGTGTAGGAGAAACCGGAGAAGAAGTTAAAAGTTAATGGTTTGCATTCCTTCAAACCCGTGATCATGATTTTTTTATTTTACTTTATGGAAAACCTGATTCTATTGATTGTTTTATTCAAGTAGGGGTAAATGCATGTGGTATACTTTTCGAATTTCATTGCATTCACCATCCCTTTCGAGTTTTCACTTTGTTGAATGAAATTTGTAGAATTATTTCGGGAATATTCCTGTTAGGTGGGTGTTTCTTCCTTATTATTTGAGTAGTTTGTCCTCGTTGTGATTATCTTTTTTGAGCACTTTAGATCATCAACATGCCGGGGAACCCAAATGCAGTAGGGGAGTGCATGGAAGCTTTACTGCCAGCTCTGAAGCACGCTTTGAAGCAGATCAAGGGAGATAAGAGAGAGAAGCATCCCAATCATGTCCCTCATGCTCAATCAGCTCCTACTGATGTATGGGAAAGCAGTTACAGATCAGCTTCTGGTGCTGGCAAAGAACGCGGTTGTTCCTGTTCGCATTGAGACAGCTTGACATTTTGCAAATTTGTATTCTCTCAATGGTTAATGAAAGTTGGGCCTAACGGGTGTCACTACTGAATATGGCCGTGTTGCTAGTAAAAACACACTGATACCAGATCATGCATCGATTAAACGTTAACAGAGACGGCGTGTACTTGTGTACTCTGTTTTTGATGTAGCTGCTTACTTTTTCTTTTCTTTTTTTTCTCTTTTAAGAGTCATGTTTAAGCTTGAATTTCTTGAAGTACATTCGAAAAGAAAGAAACATGGGAAAAAAAGTTCGTGAGTCTTACCCTCATGTTTGGAATTTGGATGCTTTTAAAGCGAAAGTTAATGATTAACTTTGCACTGATTGATTTGTTTTTTATAATTATTCTTTGATACCAAACTCGTAAACCTGTGCAGTGTAATTTTATGTTATTTGCAAAACATACTTTTCCTCATTAGTGGACCTTTTCCTCATTAGTGGACCTTTTCCTCATTAGTGGACCTTTTTAGTGAACCTTTGATACCAAACTCATAAACCTGTGCAGGTAGGGCTGATAATGGGCGAAACGGGATGAAAACGAACTAAACTAGACGAAATTCGTTTAGTTTCTGAGTTTTTCGTTATCGTTCGTTTTTGTTTAGTAATGAACGAAACGATACGAGATCTTAACGAAACGAACACGGAATTTTTCATTAAATTTTTGCCACATTCACATGTAATCATATTACGTGAACTAGTATGTTACAACTTACACGTAATCATATTTACATATCACATTCTATATTTTTATATAATGAGTTTTAGATTCATATTGCTAGTAGAGTATCTTTTACTATACATTTATTGCTACAAACACACATATATATCATGTATAAAAAAATATATACATATATTAGACGAAAACAAAATTTAACGAAACGAATAAGGCTATGATCATTATCATCTCATTTACTAAACGAAATGTATTATTTCATTATCGTTTCATTTAGTAATAAACGAAAATGAAACGATCTCTTAACGAAAACGATCTTTTTCACGAAATGTTCGCCTCATTTACAGCCCTATTTACATGGGTTCAAACAAAGTTAAATCAAACTCAAGGGGTCAAAACAAAGTTAAATCAAACTCATTAACGCCTATATAAGTAAATATCTTTGGTGTAAATTTGTAATTTCTCATTCCCAGGGGACTAACTACAAGACTTCTGATGTAATTTGGGGTTATTTGCAAAACATATATATATAGCACATATTTGTATTTTTATCCAAATTAAAATGGGGAAAATGATGTTTAATACCATGTACCGTTAACTTTTATCAAATTAATATTCAATCTTTAAGTTTTACTAATTTGGTCTATAATCTATTAATTTTGGTCCAATTAAGGATCCAATAGTATAAATCGATGAAATTACACTCAGTATATCTCACATCAAGATGGATATTTATGTAATTACACTCACTATGCGATATGATAGAATGTGACTCCAATTTTGTCATATTTGTTAGACATCATTTCCTTGTTAATTTTCGTTCAATTATGAGACTTTTTTTTTCCATATCATTTCAAAAAAGTCCCATAATTAAACGAAAATTAATAGGTTGTTGCTCAAATTGTTAAAATTTAAATATTATGTACTAAGTAGTTAAAATTCAACAGTACAAGGTACCAAACCAATTAAATATAAAACTGGGAAAATGTTAAAATGTTACTTAGCCTATCGAGTTTTAGCGATTTAGTACCCAACTTAATTTTTTTTACTAATTTGATATACAACGTATACGTTTTCACTCAATTTGATATCAACCTAACATACTTTCTAATTTGGTACCCAATCTATTCGTTTTCACTCCGATTAAAAGATTCATCTCACATCCGGTCACCGATTTTTAACGCATACCAGTCATATTTACTAGTATATGTTTAATAACACGTGTGAAAGGTTCAACTATTCTATAAATAAGTTAAAAGTAAATTAATACTTATTATGGTTGAGTTAATACGGTGCTTAGAATGACATGAGTCGAATGAAAATGTATAATTTGATATATGAACGAGTTTGATGGTTGATAGTTACTGTTTTTTTTTAATAAAATCAGAAAAGTTTTTTGGATAAAAGATATCTAAAAATAAAATAAAAATTGGCTGCCACGTAGATGTAGCATGATTATAGTTTATTTTTGATAAAATTGGGCGATATTTTATTTTGGTAAATTGGGATAGTTTTTTTTTTTTTGATAAATTGAGGATAATTGTAGGGGTTAGAGTGATGTTTATTTGAAAAAAAAATATATTAATTTGATGCATGTTTGATAATCGATGGTTAGTATTTTTTTTATTTTTTTTATAAAATAGTAAAAGTTTTTTGCTAAAAGAAAAAAAAAAATAGCTGTGCGTGGATCGTCAATCCCAGTCCGTTATACAGATGAGTAAACTGCATAATGAAAAAAGAATCCCCCAAAACATATACATATAGAGAGAGAAAGAGAAAGAGAAAGAGAGAGATGTTGAAGGTGAAGCGAGTGAGTAACTGGTTTTACTCTAACAGTAATATTAACAAGAGTTTAACTTCTTCGAATATAATCATAGATAATAATAATAATCAGAATCTCCTCATCGCTCACCGTCCATCTCAACTCACCTCATATCGCTTCCTTGATTTTTACCAGGTTTTTTTAATTATAACTCCATAAAACTCTAGTTTTAGTTTTTGTGTTTAAATAAGTTTTGTATTGAGAGTTGGAAAACTGTTTTTTTTTTCAATTTTGTTTTCAGATCGGAAACAAAGATGCTATCGAGAAAGAGAGAGCCAGACTGTACGCTTCGGGGTTTCTCTTATTTTATATTTTTCTATAATGCTTAAGGATTTTGAGAAAATAGTGACTTTATTTTGTTTTGTTTCTAAAAAGCTGCTCATTAAGACTTTGCATTTTTAATTTAGCGGAACAATTAGGATTTTTTTGTTAGGTATCAGTTTGAAGGAAATTAAGCTAAAATTTATGGAACATAGAAATGAAACTCAATTGACCGAATAATTTATTGTTTTTGATTTTTGAATAAAGAAATGGGTTCATGGGTTTATCTATGGGTAATGATTTAAGTTAAGAATCGCTAGAATCATTTGCACATTCATGATTATATCGCCTACCAAATTTTATTCCCATACTTTAAAGCTGGAATTGTAACTTACAAATCTTTATTAGGGTGAAACAATTTAATGAACTAAGCCTTTTAAGGGGGATCATCTTCTTACTTTATGAAAAAATAAGTTGAGATCGGCAAATCAAACAGGCCTTGGGTACTACAAGAATTTGTTAGTGCAAGAGAGTTAATACTCAATAAGTAGTTGGTGTGCTTTATGATGACAATGTGTTATGTATTGACTCGATATCTTCGAGCAAGTGCCATTCACCATTTTGAGTCGAATATCATTGATTTCAAATTCCTTTTCTACCAAAACCTTTATTGAGACAACATCTGAACAAGAATATTTCTTGTATCCTACCTAGGACAGTAACGATGAGATGAATCGAGGTTACTTTGCTGACATATCAGAGATGAAGAAACATGGCGGCAAGGTATCAAATATCGATATATGACCTTTTTTTTAAAGATTATTCTTATCCGTGTTTGATGAGTTTTACTCTCTATTTTTTTTCATGGTAATTTTCTTGTGTTTAAGTTGAAATGTGATTGTGCTACTTGTAGATTGCAACAGCAAACAAGATAATTATTCCAGCAATGGCTGCTGTGAAATTTCCTGAATTAGAAGTGAATTATTACGATAGTACAACTCTCAAGTTGCCCATTACCTCTAACAAGAATGACATTGATGCATACAAGTCAGGTGTACCGAAAGCAACTTTACTATGTCTATCATTCCGAGCTAGTTCTCAGGTTCTTTTCTTATGATTTTAGTCTCCAGTAATCAGTTTTATGCAATTTGTTATTTTTTCTATTGGTATGTGTAGTTTCACAAGCACTTATATAGTTGTTTGCTCCTGACCCTGTTATAGGGTTCGTGATTCATTAACATGCCACGGAGCGTTAAGTTTACATTTGATCTTTTCCTTCTGTCATGGCCCTGAATATGCGCGCACACACAAAAAAACACACATACATTTTAATGGTAAGCTTAGGAAAAGAACTTGCTTATTTGAACTTATATGCTCCAAAGAAATGATGGTTTTGATTGGGCATTTTGCCTGTCTTTCCACTTATGAATTAACTGGACCAGCTTGCACGAGTTTTTTTTATAGAGCATAGAATGTGTGTTGTAAACTCGCAGTTTACTATATTTTGGTGCTCAAGCTTGGCAATAACCATGCTTTTCGGTAATTCTTTTGCAAAAGTATTTAATGATGCTAGTATAACTCGTATGACTAGATCTGCGGTGTAAAGATAAAAGGGGTACATAGGATTTGAGTTACCAGATAATAAACCTAAGAATGTTAATTCGTATTACATTTTTGTTTCATAATTTGTGAAGTTTTTATTTTCTTTCTGGTGCGGTTTTTACTTTTTACTATAAAAAAAATCCTGTTTGCAGGCTATGGTTGATTCTTGGAGTATCCCTTTTCTTGAAACTTTTTGCAATTCCGATAAAGTCAACTTGTTTGAGGTACATATATTTGATCCCATGCATTTGTAATTTTATGGCAGTTTGTCCATGTTCTTTAGTCTTTTACGTATCTTTCCAGCTTACCGTATCTGTGTCTGAGACAGAGAAGAGAGTGAAATAATCGAATGCCTAAACCAAGTTGTTAACTTTGTCATTAAACTCTTCTCCGCTAATAAATCTTTCAAAAGATCACATGTTTATCACTCTGAACTTCTAGATTGTAGCTGCCAATAATTACTGCCATGGAGTTGAATTATTTTGAATAACTTGTAAACTCATCTATATAAACACCTTTTTCAGCTGCACTTGTTAATTTTTAAACTTAACTAATTATCTTTATCTTTTGTTTCATCAATTTAAAGTTTAAACTTTATGCATGCGCCTGATTCAGGGTGTTCACCTTGACACGTTCTCGTTTCATTTTGGAAAAGAATAAAAAATCAAGCAACACATCCACATTCATAACTAAATTACAATTTTCCTTCTTTTCTTCTCTCTTCATTTTTAGCCTTCCATTTCCATGTTTCCTGTACAGTTTGCTTTTTTTAAGCTGGAAACAGGTGGACGATACAATTTAATTTATGCGCCTGATTCAGCAGTGTTGATAAAAAACTACTTTTTGAAATTCCATTTATCTTTTGGGTCAATTAATTCTACATTTATTTTTGATAAGCATTTTCTTTCATTACTAGGTCTCGTTAATAGACTCATGGCTACTGTCTCGTAGTCCAATTAAGCGGCTGCTTCTCCGGATGATGAGAAAATCCAAACCTAATGAAAGGAGTACGGCATTGCAGAGACAGATAGTGTATTCCTTTGGTGACCATTATTACCTCAGAAAAGAGCTCAAGATATTGAATCTTATCACTGGGTACTAGTCTTCATTCTTCTGAAATTATCCCATAAATATTCTGATTAATTTTTATAAGATCGCTAGGCTCCTATGCTAATATAGATTATTGGCACTTTATAGGTATATATTCTTGCTCGACAATTTTGGGAGAATACGATGGCAAGGCTCTGGGTCAGCGACACAAGATGAGGTTTCTTCTTTGCTTTCATGCACATCACTTCTATTGGAAGAGAAGTAGAATAAGAATAGATGATGTTAGCATATTTGGGATCCAAGTGACTCATTGAACCGACACTATTCTGTCGCCCCTACTTTTACGAGTTAATGTTAATTTTGACCCGTGCTCTTTAACAATTGACTATGTTGTTTGATGGCAATTTTAAAGCGAAAGCAGTTTTGATGCCACAACGAAATAACCTGGATTTGTGGATTTGTGAGGAATGTAGTTTGGCAAACTGACTTGGAAGAAACGAGAAATAAACATAATAATAAATGATATTCAGCTTATTATGGAGATTCACTTCTAATAATATTCAAAACCTGAAATGGCCTTTTCTTGAATGAGTAGTGGGTCATTGTTAACTTTTAAAAGAAAATGGGTTCCTCGTTTATCCTTGTAAAAATTTGATAGCCATCCTTCATGGTAACTTCTGGCTTCTTTGCTCACAACCGCCGTTGTGGATTGCTTGAATTAGCTCTTTTAGTATGAGAGTAGTGAAATCTTCCTATTACGGGTGTAAATGGTTCAGACTGGAATGGATTGGTTTTTATCCTAAACCAAACCAGCAACGGATTGAAAAAACTTAAGACCCATTACCATGTTTCATATTTTTAATGGATACACGGATTAACGGTTTCGATCCGGTTTGGATTCGGATTCAGGAAACAATGAGGGCTAAGGTGAAGTTCCAGCCGAAACAATTAAAAAGAAGTAAAGCAAAAGGTGCAAAAAACAACCATGGTATTGGTACGTATCCCGGAATACTAAGCCAGACCATTAAAAACGGGTAGAAGATTTTTAAATCCAAAATCAAACCATAACTAATTAAATCCGAACTTATTCATGCCAAGATGCCGTATTAATTCGGATTCACGGATAGTTATACTTACATCCCTACTTGCAACAGGATAGCCTGGTTAATGGGAGTGCAGAAATCACTCGAATGAGAGCTTTCAGAACATCATTCTAAAAATGTTGAATTCCTGACCCCAGCCTCCAGATATGAGCCCACAGGTATGCTCGTGAACATACATGTATAAAAGTGCATGTCTAGATCATATAAAAAAATCATCTTTTTTTTATACTGATACTGGTTAGTTCCCATCAACGACACTTCTGAGAAAACCCTCCATTCATGCATTTTTTTTGCTAAAATAGATCTTTTTTTTCACATTCCAGCATTATTTTCCACTGGTACCACCTTCAGGAGATGATACTTTGACGTTGATCTTGATATGGTAATGCTAATTATCTTGACAAAGTTACCTTATGAATGAAATAAGAACAGTACTTACGATAATCTAAATTACTTTGGAAAAAAATAGTTCATTCCAAAAGTAGTAATTGATTTTGATTCAGCAAGTGTACTTCTAGGAAGGACTCTATGGTCTGTATTGAAAGATCAACCCCGCAGTGGTTACAATCACAAATATTGTCACGAAAAGTAACCTTTAACTTTAGAAATAGATCATAAATCGACAACCTTAGTTTAATATATCACAATCTCGTGGTGTATTAATATATACGTATCAAATTCACAACTGCAAAAACCCATCAACTACAATTCACATGTCCCGACCACAAGCTAGAAAAGAATGAAGAGAAAAAACAGAAATGAAGTGGAGATCAAGCAATGAAATTTTGACAAGCATTACACAAGGCTCATTATCAACAGAAGCACTATAAATTACAAGGCATTAACTATGGGCTCAATAAGAAAATAAATTACAAGCCAAAAAAATGTGGGTACACAAGATAATAACAAAACTTAACCAGCAGCAGCTGTTGTGCATAATATACACCTCATTTTCGGGTAATTCGAGGTATTTTCCTCTTCTTCATTGTCATCTTCGTCATCGTCACCATTATCATACTCATAATAAGATAAAGTATCATTAGAAGGCTCTTTAGGTGTTTTCTTTTCCTCTACAGATGTAGTAGAATCCGAGAGACAAGTCGTGTGATATGCATGACAGCAGAAAAATGCTACTATAGATACATTTTGTATCGGAAGTGGGTCGAAACAAATGCAACACCTTCCATCTCCACGAGTCTTAGATTTTACCTCCGTATTTTTAATACTTGGAATTCTTTCGGTAAACTGATAAGTTCTATTGCCATCTCTTTTAGGCCTTGTTTCATTTTCTTCATTGCTCAAGTAAATCGCCCGTTTTGCTTCGTTGTAATATTTGATCAACAGGTTAACAGAATCAGTCTGCATAATAATTAAGGTGAAGCATAAAATTGTTAACAATCTCTAAAGTTCCTAAGATGGTAAATCGAAGAGATTAGAAAGATACAGTAGCTGGGCATACAATAGGAGTACCTTAAGAATGTCATTACATCCGTGTCTAAGTGAAGTTTCCGTCCTGTAGTCGGTTATAATTTTGACTAAACGGTCTCTTAACCTGAAGAAAGCGCACACACCATCATAATCACAAAAAAGGCTTCAAATGAAAATAACCGCATATTGTTAAGATACTGCAAACACCATACAAAACTTAAAATGGGTTAAAGAATGGACAACTTATCACTTCCAAAGAAAAATTTGGAGACGTAATTTTCTTGACTTAAATGCTGAAGAAAAGTAAGCAAGCCAAAGTATATAAGTTCAGCATAAAAAACTTCCAATACTGCGCGTCCTGTGCCATTCTTAAAAAAATAGTAATAGTCCACTGCATACAGTAATTATTTTCCCAACAAGCTCCAAAACTAGTTGGTATATGCACAGATATTTAACAGAATATGAATATTCTGACAAAAAGCATCCACTGCCAATAATTATCCCAAATTCCCAATAATGAACCACCGCATCATCATCATGACCAACTCTAATAATGCGGTGTACTACGTAATCGAAGTTTGGACAGAGCATCACGAACAAATCTCACACTCAAATAGCTCAGCAGGTGAGTAGCTCAATTATATGAAATTCTTGTTTATCATACATACAAAAGCTTGGAAGAAGAATAAAAAATAGAACAAATAAGGAGCAAACAGTACAGTAGGATAGGTCATAATACCGAGGTATCTCCAAGCCGTTGGGCACCACATTTACGATGTATAAGGGGTCAAGATTGCCAACTGTATGCTCTAGCAACATTCCTACCTGTTAATCAATGGAACAATAATAAGCTCGTAAAAAATAAAGAAATTAAGGTGGAATATATACCCATTATTGTTCAGTAGCATTAAACCAGCAAAAGGAACCCACAGTACCATTTCGGGCTTATTAAGGCATTGCTTTATAAGTTCTTCCCAAAGCTCGTCATCATGTTGCAGAGTCACAAATTCTATGGCCTGAATAGATAGTAACATCATCACTGAAATTTTCAAATACATAATTGGATGACCAGAATGTGAATGCTACGCACCTCTTCAATATCCCCTAATCTATTGATGATAACTGCAAGGGCTTGTTTCGAATTGCCCATTCTTCCAAGAATGAAAACTTGCTCTCTCAGCAAATCTCTTTTGACACAAATATCATATGCCTGAGAGCAAACTTCAGACTGTTATCACAGAGGCATAAGTAGTAGAGAATAATACTAACCACTTAATAGACGTGATTATACCAACCTTTTCTAATGTATAATGTTGACTGCTGCGAAGAAATGGAAGCAGCATTTTTTGATCATATTCTGCATAAAGCTCTACCTAGTCACGACAAAATAAAAGAGATAATCGTTACATAAACAATCATAGGAACAAACACCGGTTTTATTAACTCTTTTCTGGCAGTCATGGTAACTATGTAAATTAGATTCATAGAAATCCTAAAAAGAAAATTGCTTTCAGCCCTTGAATTGAACAGATGTACTATTTGCAGATCCTGCATCTGACTAGCTATATTTTTGACTAACCTTAATTTTACGAGACCCCACATACACTATAGAAATGAGAACAATGAAAAGAACTTATAACTTCCCGGTGAAAGAGAAAAGAAAAAATAATAAACAGAATCAAGTGTTTTCCGCTTGTCATTATTTAAAATTCAGCAATATAATATGATTCACGAGAAACCACCGACAAAAGAGATCACCACATACAACATAAAAATGTTAAAATTTTTAATGAAAAATACAGAAAATATCAGCAAAGCTACTTTAGCTATCTCACACAAGCATACCTGCATATCATGGAAATCCCTCCCCACATGAGGGTTAGCTTCAAAAAGAGAGTGCAAATACAAAAGTAAAAATTTTCTCGAATCACACTTTTTTTTTGAACCCAAAAGTTGTTCAACAACTTCATGTGGAGTAATGAGGTCTCTGTTCTGTGTCAACAATGGTACAGCTTGTTTACAATCAATCATCATCAGCTGAACAACCTGCAAATAACATATTAAAGTAAACATATCAATTCCGACTCAAGACAATGACTCCTTCATAGAATCATATTGCAAATGACTGGACTAAAAGTGTTGCCTAAAGAAGCACAGTTTCTTTACCTTTTCACGAATAACATCATGTAAGTTATGTTTTTCGATGAAGTCAAACAAATCTGGCTTCATAAGCTGAAACAAAAAGAAAGCCTCTATTAAAGGGATAGCGGCATAAGCTTGTATCTCATAATGACATGTTGCAGAAAAACAACATAATCTCAACTAGGTTGCTTACATCAGCGTATAGTGAAAAGGCATTCTCGTACTGTCCATCAATTACATACAATTCTGCTAGTGCCTGAAGAGTACAAATAATATGGTGTAACCAACAATATACTTAACAAATATATATGCACACACACACATATATACAATTACAAACAGATATATGTGTGTGCATTAGGCAGTTTGTACGGACCTCTTTAAGTGAATCAGTCATAGATGAAGTATTAAGCTGAGGCTCTATGGCCGAGATAACAGGTGAGGAAGGATAAATTGCTGGGGGCCAAGATTTGACAGTTGACAATAGATCCTTATGAAAAGCAGGATATGTAGCCAAAGCTACAAGAGCAACCTGTAGAATTAAAAAGCATAGCCGAGAGTGAGACTTTAGTTCGAAGTTTGGGCCCAAGTAAAAGAATTCAAACATTAAATACCTCATAAGCCGTATCACGCAACCGTGGGTTTTCGGTTGGTATATATGGAACCAATATGGGAAGCTGACGGAGATGCGCAAAGTGGAAAACCCATCTGTAAGAGATGTTAGATTATCAGTCATCCAAGGGGGAAAAGTTGTGGAACAGTCAATTCTATATTTATGTGAAAATACTACGTACTTTTCCCATGCAGAAGCTGATCCTCGTAACACTTTGGGACACAAAGATGCAGCCTCGGCATACTTTCTTTCCACAATTAAATGGTCGAGATATCTTGATCCGACCTGAGATAATAGTTTATGGACTGAATAAAACTGCAAAACTAATTTGGGGAACGCAGATATAACTTTTTGTCCTTATATCTACAAATCAAAATTCAGATTTCAGAAGAAAATACTTATATATATATATATATATATATACACACAAGTAATGATAAGAATCGCTGCTACAGGACTGTAAAAATAAAAACAAACAGTCTTGGGCCTTTCCTAACGAACTCAAAAGGTAAAAAATAGTTTCTAAAACTCTTTTGTGTTTCTTTACATACTTATGTGTGAAATAAAATCAATTAGTAGTGCACCCATCAAACGCAAATCACTACAAGGTTCGACGAGAGAATTACACATGACTCTCATACGGTGAACCTTGTATTCTTGGCTAAGGACCCAAGTTAAAGTGCATCCTTACACAAAATAAAAATAAAATCAGAGACCTGCATACAATTTTCATATGTTCTGCGCCCATACACAAGCGTAAGGACACAAAATTTGGTGCGTCCATGCGCACGTATCTGATGGCCAGAAAAGGCAAAATCGAATTTTTTGGCATTGGAAAATTGGTCTATTTATCCAAATTCTAGGAGTAACCCTAAATTCATTTTAGTAGAATTTGGAAATCGTCAAATTCACTCTCATCTCACAAACACTTCCTCTCTTTATCTCTTCCTCTATCATACGACTCTTTAAAGAGCAGTTTCTTACAACCAGGAGACAGATAAACAAATGAAAGGATGATCCCTTCTCCTAGGTACGTCGGGAACAGCGTGACATTAACAATTAAAGTCCTTAGGGATTTAAGGTGTCATATCCAAACTAGTGGTTTTGGTTTTTATTATATTTTCTTGAAGAAGTGTATACTTGTAGTCCGTTATAATTTTGACTAAATTTCCCTCAACCTGACAAAAATACACACATCACCGTAATGAGAGAAACGATATCAAGCAAGAACACATCCACATTGTCAAGACACTGAACCCCATAAAAAGTTCAAGTTGCTAGATAATTTTCAGATGCAATATTTTCTTGACTTAAGACCGCTGAAGAAAGATCGTTTGTGCTAAAGCCAAACTACACTAGTTCGTATACCAGATGAATAATCATCTCAGAACAGAGTATATAAGAACTCCCAATACCGGGGCATCGTCTTCAAAACTAAGTTTTTTTGGGGATTTCATTCTATTTTATTTGGTAAGTGTCTCTATTCAATGTAATTTTGTAGCTTAAGTAATAAACTGCAGCCGTTGAAGTGAAGTGTCTGTGAAAGAGGAAACAAAATGCAATTATCAATTTTTCTTTTTTCTTTTCAATTTATAATAGTGTGTGTGGACAGTATGCATTACTGCAGTGGCTACAGTACAAACCAACCTCCGCAGCTCTCATCCCATGTATACTCAAAAAAAATAGGATATGGTCGCTCTAGAATAGTAAGCTTAATTATAGAGATCTAAAGTTTCTTTTGGTTCCTAAATTAGTTAAAAGGTAGTCTCTGAAAGGTTAATTTTCGTACATTAGAATCTATAAATCATGTAAGGCTCTCTCATTTGAAATTACATTAGGGTTGATGTATTGATTTCGATTTTGTAAAGATGTGGTACTCTTCTTATTGTGGTGTAAGGGAACACAAATAACTTGTCGCTAGGGTTTTGTTTATTTAATTATTTGCTTGATTTCTCTGTGATTCATCCTACATCAGTACACCATACAGCCCATGAGGCAATAATGTTTTAACCGTAAGGGGTATTGATTGTGGTCTTTGTATAGACAGGTTTAATTAGGATTCAGAAGTTAGTCAAAGCAAAATAACAAAACTGGTACAAGCAAAAAGTTCAAGGACGTAGTAATGTTCAAGTATGCAGCTGCAGATACTTATTTATTCATATCGCGCTCACAGAAGGAAGAAATACAACAATTATATTCACCTCATCTAGAAGCTCACTGCGCCCTTGTCCAGCTTCAACTGCTTCTAAAGCTTTTTCATGCCATCCATGCTGGAGTAGCCAAGAAATATGATCTTCTGTATCCCTGTTAATTGAAGGAGGTTTGCCAAACTCGACAATGTGAAAAACACTTAATTGGCAGTATCAAACAAAAACTGCACATGAAGGTAGAACATTTGTATAATTACAAATGGAAAAGAAGAAAAAGAGCTATCTGAAACTACTCCCTTAAGATTACCGACAACAGTTACCTTTTAAGGTGACAATTATATCTAATTTTATGGACTCATCATACTCTCATGTTTCAGACTTCGTAATGAGAAAATCCTTGACCATGTCAAACAGTTCCAATAAATTAGCAGCCTTCCCTTGCATTTTTTGCAAGAGGCTGCTTCCACAACTGGAACCGATGACCTCCAAGTCACATGGACGCAACTTTACTGTTACGCCAAAGTTTGCCCTCAGAAAGCAAGTTCAAGAATGTAAGCCATAATTCTAAGATACAATCTTTACACAATGTCATGCTAACTGTGTAAATTACAACTATTCAGAGTTCTACAATGATGCCTTTTTTCTGATTTTCCTCTTTCCATTCTTAATTACTCTAAGTTAGAAGACAATTTAGTAGATTTATATGTATTTTCCTTTTATGACCGTTCATGTAAGCTTAAGAACCCTTTGAACCAGTGTTTCAGTTAAAGTATTTTTTGGAAGGCACCTTCAGTTAAAGTTGTACTTGCCTTTCAATAATAGAAACATAATATATATATATATATATACATACACATCTATACTACTATCATATGTCTAGACCCCTTATGAGGCCTTGGAAGTAGGAACTTTACATTCCGAAAATACCCTTGGTATAAACATAAATTACTAATCTACAATGCCATATAAACATGTGGAAATAGGAATAACTGTTATTAAAATAAATATACTGAACACCGTGTCCCCACTACTCTTTTCCCCCATACAAATTCGCTCTCTGTTTAGCCGTAATAACTGCAAACCTAATAACCAAAATCAAGCCAAAGATAGGGAGAGAGAGTTTGAAAGAGAGAGATGCGCAATCACTCATGGAATTGAAAAATCCTTTCTCAGTTACTTGGTTAGTGAGTTTCATCAGTTTTCATTTACCCATTTATTAAATTCCTGTTTACGTGTTGTTGCATGACATCAACCAACGCGTTACACCACGCATCGCCAGGGGCACGTCCATTAGTGTGTATATATATATATATATATATATATATTACACAACATAATCAAAACACAGTCTGTATCAAGTTTCTAGATCCATTCAGCATATACGAAGGTGCTAGCCCAGGTGGCTGATAGTCTAACACGGACTAAACATATCATGTAACGTATTCTTTTTTTAGATATATTTAGGCAAAAAAACATCAAGGACCGTCGTAATATTCTTCTAATTTCATAGATGCATCAGCATATACCCTGATGGAAATAATATCAATGGACAAGTAACGTAACGTAAAAAACATACCTAGGTTTTGCAATAACAACATCCTTGGGAGATACTACATAATACAACGGCTCATCACCTGCAGCCCACTGACCACCTGCATAGCTGCTGCCTACAGTGTTATGTTAATATATCAGCACCACTGGCATTTAACTCGTTAATTTAAATATATTTTTTTACCTGAAAATGGAGAGTAAGCAAGGGAATAGTCCTTTGCTTTATAATGTTCAAACCCGTGGACAGGAAGTGCATCTGTTGCAAGCTCATCATTGTTCCATGTCACAACACGTACCTCTGGTCTTTGAGCATTTCCCTGGTATCAACATATTTTTAAATATTTCAAAAGTTAAACTTTATATGTTAAGCAAAAAGTGTTTTAACAGAAATTCAAGAGGTGGTGAAGATGTCTAAATTATCGAAGTAGAAGCTAAACCATAACCCCGTGGAAGCCATCTAAAGATTGGTATGAGGAATATAGAGAGAAGGAAGTATCAACCCCGTGTATGAATACACCTACATTACAGTGTTTAAGCTCCACTATTTTTCCCATTATATACAAGCCACCTATGTAAAGAAGGTGTGGCCATTCCAATATGTTTTCCCTTACCATCTGGGCATTGATATAGTTGAAGTACCTCTAATACCACTGGAATTCTGATATAGATTGTCTCGTAGCGAATTCCCAAGACAATCACCATGATATATAATCCAGAACTAAAGGACGGGTATTTCTGATATATAACTACAAGAGACTGGGAAATAGTCTACCAAGAAACTAAAAATGAGCCGGTAATCAGCAGAAGAACACCTGGAAGAACATAGCTAATACAATCGTACCACAAGTAAAACATCCCATTTTTCAATTTAACTGCCATCACGAAATCACCAATAAACATCTAGTCTGTAACATTCCTAACAGGTATAAGCATTGCATTTGAATCCACCTTTATTTAAGAATTACATTTAAAATAGAAAGTACCTGTCGTGATGGAGCAGAGCTACTAAACTCCTTGGCACCGTCTTCTTCCCCATGAATATAAGCCAGAACAACCAAAGAATCACCAAAGGGAGCGATTCCGGAAATAAAGTAACTGGTCTGGAAAGATGCGACAATATCAACCTCGTTGATACTAGCCATGGGACTATACTTATATGTCCCATTCGTGCCTATATTCTGATTTGTCTTTATTGATGCAATTTTCACAGACGTCCCCCAGCCAATTACTAAGAGAGAATCATCCTGGATAACATAAAATACGAGTGTGCAATTAGCAAGAAGAAAAGCCAATAAGAACAAGATGACAAAGCTGTGGCTGGTAGTCGTGTTATCATTTTATATCGGTCCAACTTATGGGATTATTGTCCACTTTCTTCTTATAAATTTATAATCTAGCATAAATTGGTTGGTTTACTTACATGCCCCTATATAATAGTCCATATCTCTTAGAATCATCAAATAGTGTTGGTTGAGAATTGATGAAAAGGATTTATAAGTAAAAAAGTAAGCAAATTGTTGTGTCAACTAGATTAACTAGTTTGTTCATAATCTGTATAAATGCAGCTATAGGACCATCTCCGGGAGATGAAGGGAGTAACCCGGTAACCAGAACATAAAAAAATTAGTCGTAAATCTTTGATGATAAAAAATCAAAGTGACATGTAGTTCTTAAAGATGTTTGAATTTGTGAGCTAAACAAAATGCATAATTCTAAAAAAAACCTGCCAAACTAAATGAGGAAGCAATAGCTCGGGGTGAGGGCTACCACGTGGCCTCTCGATAAAAGTTACAGGTTGATCATTAGCCGTATCATAGACTTTAACACCTGCATCATTAGCCCAAGCAACAAGACTTGTTCTCCATGTGACCGCATGAATTGGGCCCTGACCTGAGTGCAGAATCTAAAAATGGAATTTAAAACTCAGTTTCTCACACTAGAAACCAAATTAAAATTGTTTTACTGACATAGTAAGGTATTAGAATTGTAAAATAGACCTGGTCTCGATAGCCAAACCATTTCTTCACATTATAATACAAATGGCCAGCTAACCCACCAGTGACAAATCTTCTTGAGGACTTTCTTGCATAATCAGGATCCAGTGCAATGGCCTTCATTGGACGATGATACTCAAATTTTAATTTTTCATCGGTAAACAGGCTACTGATTACGACAGATCCATCATCTGAACAACTTCCAATGTATTCACCTTCAATGTCAAAGCAAAGATCGTTGACAGTGGCGGTATGAGCAGGAAATTCTTTAATCTGTAAAAAAAGAGTTCTTTTACTGAGTAATCAAATTATCACGAACAACTTAGCTAAACAGTACTAAAATCTTATTAAGGCTAAATTTGAAGACATAAGTATATGCATAAGCGATTGACAGGAAAATCTAATAAGCTTAACTCTTAAGCTGAAGCCAAACAACGTCTAAATAAGTTCAAATGAAATTATAACACACAGAAACGTTACAGTATATGAAAGGGAACAATTACTACAACGAACTCAGCTAAACAGTACTACAATTTATAGATACATACATGATTGCCGAGGAAGTTTGAAAGAGAGTGGGTTACTTATTAGCTACAACTCAGCTAAACGGTATTGAAATTGTAAGGGAATATTAAAGGCAAATATAGATACAGATATATAGATGGATATAGATACATACATGATCGCCGAGAAAGTCAAGTATATATACAGCAATATAATTTTAAAGAGAGTGAGTCGCTTATTAGCTAATATAGCTACAAACCTACAACTCAGCTAAACGGTATTAAAATTCAATTAAGGGGAAATTAAACGCAAATACTCAATTGAAATATATACATATAGATACATACATGATTGCCGAGAAAGTCACGTTTATATAAAGAGAGTGAGTTACTTATTAGCTACAACTCAGCTAAACGGTATTACCAATTAAGAATAAATTAAAAAGCAAAATTAGAAATATATAAATATATAGATACATACATGATTGCCAAGGCAATAGAGTTTGAAAGAGAGAGAGAGTTATTAGTTACAATTCAGCTAAACGGTATTAAAATACAATTAGGGCGAAATTAAAATCAAAAATAGAAAAATATAGATACATACATGATTGCCGAGGAAGTCGAGTATGTACACAACTCCGGCATGAGTGCCAAGGGCGATCATACGGTCTGCCACAGCAACACACGTGGCGGCATCCGCCGCTAGTAACGACGGTACACTACCGCCCATTCTTTGGTACTTTAGCCTCGGTTCATCTTCTTCTTGTTCGTCGTCGTCTTCTTGTTCGTCGTCGGATTCTTCTTCCTCCTCTTCACGCTCGTCGTCGCCGTCGATTCCGTTCTCCGGTAACTTCCCGTCCATTATTGTTATATTGTTGTATATAATATATATATATATATATATATAGAGAGAGAGAGAGAGAGAGAGAGAGAGATCTGTTTGCTTATGATTTTTATGTTCAGGTTTAATAGACGCGTACTTACCTATATTAATTACTCCGTATCGATTCTATTTCGTTCACGAATTGAGGTTGTTTTTTCTTGATCCCTGTACTTTTGAAATTATTACCAATTGACCCATATTTTTGTTGTTTTTCAACTTTCTCCGATTCTAATGTGTTGTCATGTCCCATCATGACAAACTCTTGTTAAAACTCAAAAGAGTACATAAATGAGTCATAAGATCATATTTTACACAAAATACATATAAAATTACGTACAAAATAATATATAAAATACATATAAAATACATATATTGATTAATATATAACGTACTTTTTACTATTTTATATATTTTGAAAAAACCCTAATTTGTAGTTTGTAACTTTGTTGTACATATTTGATGATAACAGATAAAGAAAATTTGCATGTGCAGTAGTAAGAAATTTTGTACGGGCCATAGTAAAGACGATTTAGGCTTTTTGCCAGTTTCGTTTGTTAATGGATTTATGGTACGACTTGTTTTTTATTGGGTTAATTTACATACTGAATAAAATGATGCGTGACAAAGTAAAGCAACCGAAATAATTCAGGTCAAACTGGAAGTAAACTGAAAGGATATGGAGGATAATGGAATCAAATCTAATTTATTTACTAACCAACAAAAAACATGGGCGGTAGTAAAAAACTAAAAACAAAATTAAAAATTGCAGTAGTGAGAGACGTGCACAAATCGACAAAACATAAACATACCGTTATAGCAGGTTGGTCCCTAATTAAATGTATCGGACTTATAAGATTTTGTTAAATATTGACACATAATCGTATATGTTAAATTTGGCCTCGTATTAGTTTGATATTTTACTTTCGATATGAAAACACATGTAAGATACAACATAGTAATCCATCAGTGCGAAAACACATGTAAGATACAGCATAGTAATCCATCAGTGCGGGAGTGCGTTTGTAGTCCAACAAACAAGTAAACGACTGCACATATACAATACAAATATCATTAGATGGTATGTGGAGAATTATATAGCTGTCGAGATTTATTAGCATAATTACAACATGAAGTGATGGTTAGGACAAAACATGTGGACAATTAATATAATCACGTATTGTGATTTTAATGCTAACACGATTTAAGTATTGCTAACTTGAACTTGTATATTTTATGTGTTAGAAAATAATTGCATACCGTGTCAATATTATGTAAATCAATTTCATACTTTAAACAGAAATTAACAATATTATTTTGACACACACGTCATAACCGAACTGAATCACATGTTGTCACGTGACGTAAAACACTTTCACAAACGTAAAATATCAATCTCGTTGAGAACTAAGTACACCCGGTAAGGCCTAAGCGGAATCATGTTTAGCGATTTGGGTATGGAGTCCAACCTCAAAACCATACTTATTGCCTTATCGGGCATTCATTGCATTGTGATTAAAGTGTAATGTGAGCTGTCGTATTTTAACCTTATCATTTTTCCAACCAACACAACGTTAGTTTCCACTTTTCCTATTAAAATAAATATTTTTTTTTTTAAAATATATTTGATTATTGTAAAACAAACATTTATTTAATTTAAGAAACTTGCAAAAAAACTTTTATAATTGACATATATATACCTAATAGTTTCAAGCATTTTTATACATTTATAAACACCTTTTACACATAAGATACATTTATTTCCATTAGAAAATCAAATAATTTTGTTTCAGTAAACTTCGTTTATTATTATTATTATGCATAAACTTGTAGTATTTGATAAAAAAAAAAGACTCCATTTTTTTCAGTATATAAAAATCAGAAAAGAGCTTTTTTAATTAATTAATAAATACTTGAATAGTTTTAAGTATTTTTTTATTTATAACAACTTTTACACATAAACTATATTTATTTTCATTAGAAATCAAAATAATATAGTTTAAGTAAACTTCTTTTATTATGCATACATTTGTATTTTATGTAGTGTTCTAAAATGCACGGCTAGACGTAAATTAGGCGAAACATAGGCGGTACACGGAGTCTAAAAGTCTAAGAGATTGCGTGGTATTAAGCGGATTATGCGGTGATTGAAAAAATTAGGCGAAACATAGACGGTAGACGAAGTGTAAAAGTCTAAGAGATTATGTGGTATTAAGCGGATTATGCGATAATTAAAAAAAATAGGCGAAACATAGACGGTAGCCGGAGTTTAAAAGTCTAAGAGATTTTGTGGTATTAAGCGGATTAGACGGTGATTAAAAAAATTAGACGGTGACTAGACATTAGGCGGTGATTAAATGATAAACGACCCATTTATGTTTAATTCCGGCAGTACGCACACTTTAAAACAGGATAGAACAAAGTTCACACGCCTAAATTTAACTTGGAAGTAAGTGCATCCGTATCCAACACCTGATGAACTCATCTCACCTTTCAGTTTTACAGTAAAGTTAAAAACAACCAATTTCCCACAAGACAGAAATTAGAAAAGCAATATTCTCCTATAAACATAAATTAAGTTACACAGTTAACATCACGAACTCCATTTAACATCACATAAATAAACACTCCACATAGATAGATAGATACACAGTTTTATATATATACACAATCACCACACCGCGCTCTCTCATCCTAAAACAATCAAACTCAGATCCGATCTCATTAGATGGGTTTTCCGACGATCGGTTCCGGCGAGGGGAACTGAGATGCGGCCGGATCATCCGCCGCCATTAGCGCTGAGTCCGTTCTCGTTCAATGCCGATCTGAGCGGCCAGGGTGGTGGTACAAGGCTACTCTCACTCGCTTCTCTTTTATTCTCACAAGGAGTCGCCGGAGCTGCTACTAGCGGCGGAGGCGGTGATATGGATTTGTCTAAGGTCGGTGAGAAGATACTTAGCTCTGTTCTGTCGGCTACTTCCTTCTCCCTTCTCCCTCCTGATCGTCCCGAGGTATTCTCTCATTTACTTACAACTATATTTGTATCTGTATCGTATTCTTTGACTATATCTGTTTCATTATTGTGTTTATTTGGAGGGAAAATACGTCTAGCGTATTGTAACAATTTAGGAACCTGATATTTATCTACAAATTATGCCACAATTGAGTACCTAACGTTCAACAAAACGACGGAATTCTATTAACGTTCTCTCACATATCACATAGTGGGTGCAATTCTGTCAATATTCGTCAAAAATACGTTGGGGGCTACCTTCCTAACATGTTTATGAGTATAACAGTTGGGACTATTTTGCAACTGCAAAGAAAAAGGAAGAAGCGATATTTTAAACTGCGTAAACATGCTAGCACGGGTTTATTATGTCTTAGTACCAGATATGGACAGTTTTTTCATTTAGTACAGGAACTATGAGTTTTCACTTCTAGTATCATCAGCTATACTGAAAAATATTGAGTGGTCTACGTCCATTCACTAAAACAGTGGTCCAACCGATAGTGTTTTAGTTAACTATTTTATTTTTAATTAATGTTAGTCCCTACAAAGGTTCCCGAATCTTTTCCTTGGGTTTTATTGGTTGGGACGACCAGATTTTGTCCACCGAATATTTACTCCAACTATACCCTCGCTTGATTAAAAAACGTAACTAAAAGGATGTTACTATCAGCTATACACCATTTAAGTACTATCAAATATACACTATTTTAGTGCCATCAACTATCAAATATAGGAGTATGGTCAGGTGTGCCCTATTCAATGACCATACTCCTACGTTACTCCCAATTTTTAATTATGGTTTGCAGGTTCCTGCTCGAGCTGTGGCAGCAGCAGCAGTTGCTCGGGCTCTTGCTGGAACACCGCCACATCAGAGGCATAGTCTTGCTTCAAGTTCAGAAAAGTTGAGTTCAATTTACGAAACCAATCTTCATCATCAAGTGGTCGATGATATTGAGGAAGAATTTTATGAAGAGGTTCTGTTACGATTTTTATTTATTTATTTAAGAAACATGTTTTTGCATGAGTTTTTTTATTTTTCCGACATCCAAAAACATATGGTCTGTTATCTTGGATCGTCATTTGAAGCCGAGTGAGTAGTTTAACAGTCAAAAGAATATTACTGAATTTCGTCAACAAAAAGAATGCCCAGATTCATAAAATATTAGATAAGGTTTTCTCTTGGTTTAAGCTTTCATCTTGCTTCATTAGTTTTTTACCCAGAACCGGATATTAGTTTGATGGGATCATTAGCATTACTTCCTTGCACTCCCATCTGAATCACACACACATATGTATACGTGTATATGCAAGAAACCTTATTTCTTTTTAATTAATTGACGTAGTTTCGTCCATGAAACATTGACAACGTTATTGCCGGAAGATGTTCTACATGAAACAAATCATTTCTCTAAGAAAATTACATGATTTCTGGGTTTCTTCTTCTGTATATGAGCACTTTAGTTTTAAAGTTGGACCACCTCACCTAATTAAATTCTTTCACGAAACTAAAAGATGAGTATTATTATTTGTTACAGGAGTTTGATCCAGTGAGACATATATTAGAGCACCTTCCAAGTGAAGAAATCGATGTTTCTTATTTTGAGGAGAAGGTCATATCCCAAATTTATCTTGATTAATCACTTTAGCAAGTGTTATTTGATGACTTTAGATGTCCCATGGACAGATATATTGTACTGGATTGAGGATTTGAGTCCCACACTGAATTGTTTTTTTCTAATGTGTTTAAGCTAATTCACTTCTGCTTTTATATCTATGTTATCCATTTAAAAACAATCAATCTCTTACTCTCTTACAGGCCACTATTAGATTAGCACAACTGGATAAGATATCTGAGCGTTTAGCACATCATGTGATGGAAAATCATGAAGAGATGGGTAATTTGTTTTTCTATTTAATATTCACTATCCTCTTTTTTATAACATATGCCGCTTATTAATATACTTTAACCCTATTCTAACTCTTGCTTGAATATTTCCGCTTCCTTATTTTATTAGATCTGCTACATTAGATTTTCTGGTAAGCCTTTGTTAAACAGCTTTTACACAATTACTTATGGCGTACTTCTTAGTAAGATGTTTGATGCATAATTTTCTGTTATTGGACGACCCTTTGGATGGTGACAACATTAGTTTATATACATATATATATATATACATATATATACATATATATACATATATATATATATACACACACACACACACACAAGGGTCCCAACTCCCACCTCTTTGCATTTAGAGCTTCTCAGGAATTATGTACCTCAAAATTACCAAATGGTATTGTGCCTTTTGCCCCTGGACTTAGTATTCTAGGAAAGAAGGCAAATGCGTCTACTAACCACTCTTAACGTGGTTGGTAAGTTCACAACTTATTTATAACTCCATGTCTGTAGTTTCTAATCCTGGCAATGTGTATTCAACTTAGGAGGTGATGACCGTGTCAATGTATTAAGCAGTCCATGGGTTTATGCTCTTACAAATGTATCAATCATTTTGAAAGACTACTAATGCATTTAGTTCTTGACGGCTATCGCTTGTTGCTACCAAATGGACCTTAAAAAGGAAGGATCTAGTTTCAAACCGTAGATTTATTTTCCTTTCCGGTCCTCTTTTTTTCTAGATTGCTTAAGCATTATCTTTATCATCTGGCGGTGCATGATTAGAGGTGAATAATGGTCCACCTGAAAGCAGTATGCAGTCTTACTGGTTTTGAGAACTGTGGTTTTACTGCTGTTTGGCCCGTCTTTTTATTGACAAATCATATATCCTTAAAAAAAGTATCAATTTAGGGATGCTGACGATCTTACACTTCTCTTGAATGTTTTACAATATCTGAGTTTTGTGCAGTATTTTAGCGTAATATATTTGTCGACAATTTGGGGGCAGTACGTAGTGTACCTTATGATGGGAATTTGGTTGCCTGAATTTACCATTATCTTATCTCAGTTGGAATCTTAGGTTAACAGAGCTTGTTTTGGGTTTAGATTCAATTTAATGCTGTAAAGATTTATTTGTTTCTATCACATGGTTTATCTTCACTTGATGCTTTGACGATGAGAAACAATTGCTTCTGTTAACTGGTGTTGGAAGTAGACAGAAATCAGTTGTTTTTGTTTTCTCTCTTGTAGTGTTTGTAATTACATAAACGTAAATGTGGAATTAATGATTGTTTATGGTCAGTGAAGGGGATGCATTTGGTGAGGGAGTTGGAGAAGGACTTGAAGGTTGCAAATGTAATTTGCATGGTAAGCACAAGAAGAAATGTAACTTGTGGCAGCCTTATTTAAGTTTAAAGAGATCATAATATGCTTTCTCTCACTTTGTTCGATTTTGCAGTGACAATAGCTGAATTATTTCAAAACCATGTCTTTCATTATTAATTGTTCTTTTTTACATTTGTGTGGATGTGCTTTTGCAGAATGGTAGAAGGCATCTAACATCATCTATGAATGAAGTCTCTAGGGATCTAGTTGTCACTACTTGTTCCCGGAAAAAACAAGCTCTTCTGGTATTATCTTTTACTCTGTTATTAGCAGCCGTCTTAAGGATCTTATGCTTTGTACACCTGCCTTAAATGATCTGATTTTTAAAGCTATTAATTTGAGGTGACTTGTAGGACATGATACCGACCTTGACCGAGCTTCGTCACGCACTGGTCATGCAAGTATCACTTGAAAACCATGTTAAGGAAGGAAACTTATCTAAGGTCGTCTTTCTATTTTTATTACTTGTTTGAAGGGAATTGAACTTTGCTTCACAAGTACTTAGTTCACATTTATAAATTCTTATTTTCCGATTGTATTTTCTTTTCACCATGTGCTGATTTGGAATATATTTTACAGGCAATCGTTGTTTTCTTAGAGTATTTACAGCTTTTAGATAGCTTATCCGAGCTTTCAGTTATACAAGAGATGAGCTGTGGTGTTCAGGTGAAAATCTAGTTGTAATTTGAACTATACCATTTGCATAACATTTTCCCGGGAGAGTTAGCGGAATTATAAGCTTTCTTTGTCAGAAGCGATGAATAATCTCTCCCTCTCTATGTTGTTTCGTATGTGCTCATGTTTCTATATTGTCCTTCCAGGTTTGGCTAGATAAAACTGTTCAAAAATTGGATTCACTTTTATTAGGGGTGTATCAAGACTTTAAAGAGGATGGCTACATAACTGTGAGTACACAAGCGTTTCCTTTCTATATTGTCTTATCGTTAATGTTATAAATAATATTTCCTATTCACCCTTTGCTGCAAACTTTAGGCAGATCCTCGTAAGTATTTCAGAGTAACAGACACTTCCAAGAAATTGGAAGGTCGTTTATAGTTAAAGTTGCACCTTCCAGTTAATTATTGGGTTGAGTTCAACAACCACTAGATAGACATAATATCTTAAGTTAGCCATCTGAATGAATACTTCTGTCACTGGTACCTGTATCCCTTCCATCTATTGTGGATTACAACTCAATAGCAAACTAATGGAATGACTTTGAAGTTTGAACCCTCATCCTCTATTCTTTTTGCCGTCAACTTTCAAGTACCTTTTTAACTGGTG
The DNA here is from genome assembly GCA_963682055.1 of Primula veris. NCBI lineage: Eukaryota > Viridiplantae > Streptophyta > Magnoliopsida > Ericales > Primulaceae > Primula > Primula veris. The sequence goes on from OY821740.1 coordinate 43,771,500, forward strand.
CATAAGAGCACTTCTTACAGTTCTATCACCATGTTACCACTAAATCCCCTACCAACCTTCATCACCTTAAGTCCATATAACTAGTTATGCTCGACGAGCTCTCTCTTTCTTCAAGTCATTTAATTACTACCCAAACGCGCAGTTCACGTGGTCTCTGACATCGGGTTTTATTTTTATTTATTCAAAATTGACCTCATTAGTTTTCTGTGATACATGAGATGGCTAGTGGAAGGGTGATGGGGTTTCCTATGTTACTCCAGATACTTTGATTTGATGTTGCCTGGTTGGAACAGCTTGAAGACCCTTATTAACTTTTGATGTGTTTTGTTTGTCATATTGTTACTTACCTTGTCTTTTTGTTTTTTGTCATGAATTTTCGCTGATTTAGACCTAAAGTGGCCTAAGTTTTAGGAACTTGGCCTTTTTAGAACTAGTAATGCTATGCGAAGAAAGTAAAAAAACAAATCTGTGTTAGCGTGTCATAAGTTTATAAGAAATGAAGATGTCATTTAATCCAACAATGACATGCCTTATTACCTGATGCTAATCTTACACAAACTGACAGATCAGTTCTACACCATTCATAATGTGATGTTGAGAGTATAGTCATGTAGGATGGGTTTAATGCCTTGTTTATTGGTACATTACTACTTGCATTACTTACATCAGAGATGGTGAATTTAATCCATTATAGGTATTTTTTTACCCTCTGTTTTAACCTTTACTGTTTTCGAACTTCAGTAATTGAAGATAAAGTCAGATGGTCTGGTAAGAATTAACCTGGAAGTCAAGTGTTGTCAGAAACAATATAATTACCTAAGACTCCTTAGTATAGCACTTGTATAATCTGATCATGTAGTAAACTATGTCACTTATTCACCTTTCCTGCTATTTGATTATATGACTCGCCATTGTTTCCTTTGCCTTGTCAAGTTATTTACACATCAGGGGTCCTATTATTGGCATGAATTATAGCTGTGGGCTTGTTTTTTGTATTTTTAACTGTGCATCAACTAATATTTACGTTATCTAAACATCATCCTGAGATGGTATTCGCCGCTTTATAGGTAGTGGATGCTTATGTGCTAATTGGGCATGTTCCTATTCTTGCGGAAAAGATGCAAAGCTTATTCATGCAGGAGGTTCTCTCAGAAACTGATTCTGTATTGAAGAACATTTTGCTTGAGGTATGCTGCCGACTAATTGGTAATTTTGAAATGAAAGACATTATTATTGTTTTGTTATTTCTGCTCAATGCACATAGATATGACTTGTTAGAGTTTGTTGGTTGTCCTATATTTCGTGTCAGTTTGTGTATTCATCTACCTTGTGGTTTAGTATGATGCAATACCATGCTGACATTGGTAGTTTGTCATGGACATCATCGGTTGATTACTTTATATAAGATTTGTTTTATTAGTTTAGAAGGTACGTATGGTTAAGGCTCCTGGTCGTATTAATCAGACAAGAATCTTTCTTTTCCTTAAATGAAATTTTCTACCTGAGGATGGATTTTATTGGCAATTGACATTTGTTATCTGCTGACCTGCCTATCATCGTTTTACTCGAGATAAAAAATAGAGGAATTTGTGCTCCATTATCTGAGCCTTGTTGTAATTGCATCATATGCGGAAATATAAATCTGACTAAAAAGATATTTATCGATTGTAGCTCTTTCTTTTCGTCAAATTGTAAAAATACTTAACTTTGTCTTGCTGTTTCTTTTATCGTTGATAGTATATTGACTCGCTGTTATGTTTTCGCCTGTAGCCATGCCTTGTTGAGTAGTTTTTAATATCCTTTTGGTAAGAAAATACGTAATATCAACTGAAATTTGGACACTCTAATTTTTTTAATGAAAAATTTGATATCTTATTTTGGAAACTAACCCAGTCTATACAGTATCGCCAATTTTGTAGGCAGTTACCCTCCAAAGTTTTTTATTTGTGTAGACGGTATGAAAATCAGAAAATGTACAGAAAGAGCAGGTTAAAGTTATAATAAACTTCTTATTAGTTGGTCTTGTGAAGCAAATAACGCCCTTATCACACATGGGACCAAAGAAAGCACCTGCGTTTTGCAGTAATACTTGTCTACTTTATATCCAAGGAACGACCGCTCCTTTTATTGTCTGCCAGATTCCTTTTTTTTTTGCCTTATTTATCAGCAATTTTCTCATTTAATACGTCTCCCCCAATATTTGGTTAATGACCTCTTCCTTGGGATATCTCTAATTTTGCAGGATCAGGAGACTTCAAACGGTAGCAGGTATATTTTCAGGCTTTGCATGTCTTTTGTGTTATATTGAGCTACACTTTACTTGACTAACCATTGATATATTCTAATTTCAGCTCAAGACTTACCTACAGTGATATGTGCCATCTGATTCCTGAATCCAAATTTAGACAATGTTTATTAGCAACACTCAATGTACTCTTCAAGTTAATGGCTTCTTATTATGAAATTATGAGCTTTCAGCTAGAGGACGAGGTAAAATCACTTTTTTATTTCAAGTTTTGCTAAGAATATTGCTGTAACATAATGACTCTTGCTACTGCATTTATGTTTATTTACAAACACCAGAAATAAGCACAAAAATAAGTGTTATTTTTGGAATAATTGCTTTTGCTATATTGAATTCACTGTTTACAGAATTTATCTTTATGTGATTTTTAATCTGGTACAGGTCTCTGTTACTCAAAATCTCCACGGAAAGCAAAATAATGGCGATCTTCCAGGGGGTTCTCTTGATGTTCAACATATTAATTCTGAAGCAGAAAAATCCGATGGCTCAACTGCTGATAACTTAACTGAGAAAAAAGGGAACATAGGTGTAGAATGTTATAATTCACTTGATGAGTCAAGGAATGCTGGAAATGAAGCTTCTAGTAGTGAATCTCCATTGGTTCAGTTAAGAAGAGATGCTATGATAGTGGTTTCACAGACATTATTGAGGGGTCGGAAAAATCTTTGGCAACTAATAACAAGTCGTGTATCGGCTTTACTTACCTCTGCTTCTGTTTGTTCAACTAGTATACACCAATTTTTAAGAAACTATGAGGACCTCAACATCTTTATCCTGGCCGGGGAGGCTTTTTGTGGAGCAGAAGCTGTTGAATTTAGAGAACAACTGAGAAATGTTTGTGAAATTTACTTTGCTTCTTTTCACCGACAGAACATATATGTAAGTTTTTTGTTGTGTTTCTGCTGTACTGTTATCTGATTGTTTGTCCGCTACTTCTGGCTATCAATTTCAGGTTGTCAGAAATAATTGACTTTTAGTTAATAATGGATTAGCTTATGAGTAATCAACATAAGAGACTTAATATGTAATTTGGTTTAGGACATTTTATCTTTATCTCGGTTCCTTTAAATTTTCATCTCTCTTTTCTAAAAATAGAGCTTCTCATTGTAATTGACATTCATTTCATGAGTAATATATTATTTTTTATTCAGTTTAGCTGATAGCTGCATTTATTGTTAAAAATCCAAAATTAAGAAATAATACTCCCTATCCTCCATGCAGTACTCCATACACATGTGAGAGCGTGAGCTCTTTTGTCCTTTTTGCATGTTTGACCTTCACCCTCTCATAGAGTGTACAGTGATTTAACAAGTATGTGTATCCAAACCCAAAAATTAAATGGACAAATTCCCCTGAAGTGAATAATGATACCTACAACATATTTGTGTATGATGTGTCAGCACCGATAAGAACACACCCCTAGCTGTTCTTTTTACGATTGTATCTCTGAGACACCAGTAGTACAAGTGGTTTGTGAGTTTTGTGTCTGCAAATAGTTTCCTAAACCATCTTAATTGGTAATTTCACAAGAGTGTTTGGCTCTGTTTATTAACTTCATTAGTGCATTCACAAGACATTCTTTGAAGCAAAATATATGTAACTCTAAATGTACAAGTGTTATTTTCTTCCAATACTCTAGTTGTTTCCCTGGACATGCTTTTTCTTGTGTATTTTTCCAGATGAATATGGTTTAATTTGGTGCTGTGTGTATGCATGTTTCTTTTCTCTTATTATCATTTTATCTTATTTTCTATTAAGATCGATGTTGGTCTTCTGTTGAAACTTCTTTAACCTGGTCAATACTAGTTTAATGTTTCCATGGTGAAACTGTTTCCAACTCCATTTACATGTTATGCTTTTTCTCTCTTCATACTCTGTGTTGATTTAGTCTAATGACCAAAAGCTCCTTTCTCTTTGTAGGCACTGAAAATGGTTCTGGAGAGAGAGACTTGGCTAAAATTACCACCAGAAACTCTACACCTCGTTAGTTTTTCTGGGCTTCTTGGTGGTGGAGCAGCTCTTGTATCATCTAGTCGTAATTTTTCGAACAAAAGAGTGTTGCACCCCAATAGATCAGCCGATGCAGTTGAAACCGGCTCTAAAAAGAGTGGATTTTCTTCTTGGGTTAACAGTGGGAACCCATTTTCTTCAAAGTGTAATTTCAAAGATAATCATGATTCTTTTTCTCCTACTTGGTCAGACTCTGGAGACGGAAAATGTCGGAACGATATGGTCACTCACCAAATTAATGATGCTAATAATCAAAATGGTAGTACTTCTTTCTCAGAAGATGAAAATGAAGACCTTCACGCAGATTTTATTGATGAAGATAGTCAGCTACCTAGTCGGATATCTAAGCCTATTCATTCAAGACATCCCTCTTCAAATGATGAAGAATTGACTCCACAAACAGGATCCTCATTATGTCTTCTTAGGTACGCAGGAGATGTTGCATAATAAATGAAATCTTGATTTATAACTATAGGTTGAGTGAGCTGTTTTTGATATACTATAGGCTGTTGGATAAATATGCAAGACTGATGCAAAAACTGGAGATCATCAATGATGAGTTTATTAAGGTGAAGTTAGTAGCTCCTACTTCTGTTTTTGATTTTTAGTTTTGACTTGATTGAATCTTCAAATCTTTAAATATTAATTTGCTTTGCCTTCATTTCGGCCTTACTATCTTAATTCTTGTAGGGAATTTGCCAATTGTTTGGGATATTTTTCTATTTTGTCTATGAAACATTCGTTCTGCAAAGCACTACTCCTGGTGGGAAAGGCTCGACTGAGCCCCTGAGTTGTAAGGATTATTCTCCCTCTCTCTCTCTGTATCTATAGATATATAGAGTACATAAATATACATATATTACATACCTTGTGGTTTTATTCAGTTTTGTCTCTTCAAGCTATTGTTTCTTGATTAATTTCTTCACCGCCGGTTTTCAGATTGTAATTTCCTTCTATTTATGATACTCAGATCAGTTAAAAACATCTTTATCACGGATTATGCAAGATTGTGATCAATGGATCAAACCCCAGTCCCAATCCTTTCCTTCTTCGTCTTCACCAGCATCTATGAATACATCTTTAACCCATAAGGACGTAACGCCTACTAGCCCACTTACTAATAATGTTGCTCACCCATTTGGCGCATCTATTGGCCTCAAGGTATAATATATATGCATGTGTGTGTGTGTATCAAAATATATATGATGAGCGATTTGCTTCTTTTAGCCTGTTTAATATCTCTCTGTTTAAAAATTACAATTCTGGGTATGGGTGTGATGCCGATTCATACATCAGAAATAATGTGAAACTAATTCATTCATGCATCGAATCACTTCTCGTCAGAGTTCTATTTTGATTTCAACAATTTAAGTTCGAGGCAAATTTTTTCCAACTTGGCGGGAATGATGCTGATTCATATATCATAAATAGCATGACACTAGTTCATGCATTCAAATTTCATTTATGGTGCATGTACTTTTATAGAGTTTATTGGGAAGGCCAAAGGTTAGAATAAATGGACTGAATAGTGAATAGGGGATGGACCAGAATGTGTATAAAATGCTGTGTTTGCAATTGTTTTTTTGAGAAGAGTGAATTTGAGAAAGGTTTGGTACTCTTTTTTCATTTGAGTTTGGTGCTCAAAGGACCTCTCTATGATGAGGGTAATTTTTATTGTTTACTCCTATATTCGGGTTTCATTCTAGGTCTATATCGGGATTGGTATTTGGGCTTGATGTCCTACATCAGGGGGTCTATTAAGATGACGAACATTTGGTTTCATACACAAGTCTTAAGTGTCTAACAGCGCATATGAATTATATCTGTTAAGGGGAGTTTGGGTTTTGAAAGAACTTTTTTTTTTTTATTTCTCACTAAGTTAGCAATAGTGTAGTTGTCAAACCGTTGTGATTTTGGTGTCTTTACTTGAAATTTCGTACCCAATCATGAATTAAACTAGAATTTCACAAATATCTTTCAGTTACAGAATCGAATATGAATTGGCTCATATATGTATGGGCTTACATGTAGCTTTTGTTTTTCTTTTCTTCTTTAACGAGGGTCTAAGGACTTCGTACCTACCCCCTTTAGATTCGAATCCACAACCTCCCAGATAAAAAAAATCCACAACTAGAAGCATAAGCCATTTGTACAAGTTTGATCTTATTTCATATGTGCATATAGACTGACAATTTTATGTTATTCTGCAGGAAAGATGTGCAGGGGCTGAGACCATATCTGTTGTTGCTCGTTTATTACATCGATCTAGAGCTCATCTTCAGATGATGCTTTTGCGAAATAACACAGCTGTAGTTGAAGATTTCTATGTTAATTTGGTAAGTATTTCCAATTCGACTTCTCTTCTCAGGTTCAAGTTGTGTCTGCTGACTCAAAAAAGAGCCTTTTTAGTTTTTCTCTAATTCACTTTCACAGAGAGAGGTATCAGTTGAAAAACGAAAATCAGTAATATACATATACTTAGAAAGGTCTGGTCCATATTTATTCTGGTCCATATCATTTAAGCAAGTCATTTTCTATGGATGTTGTTTGGGAATTACTTGAGAGTTATGAGTTCATCTTTGCTGGTCTATTTGGAAAATAGATACACGTTCTAAGTTTGATTTAGACAATTCATATATGGAAATCTATTTGCACCTCTATGAAACATTAACAAGCACAAAAGTCGAGTTTATAGGAGGCCTGATATGTTTAGACGACATTAGGTACTTTAGTTGAAACAAGGAAGGAGAGCAGACTTGCAAGTCATCTTTGAAGAATAGCCTTATGTGAGTAGCAATACTTTAAGCTAACACATTTACTGTAGCCTAAAGAGCTATACCATACATGATGTCTAATTTAACTTTTTTTTTACATGAACTGCTGTACACCTAGTTTCTTACATTATCATGTATTTTACATTTTTACCTAATAGATTCACTTTTATAGTATCACCTGCAAATGCTGTCACCGCTGATGGGTGAGTGTTTTTTTTTATATCAGGTGGATTCCGTACCAGAGCTGGCACAACATATTCATAGATCAACTGCAAGATTACTTCTTCATATCAACGGGTAATGCGATAAGAACAAATACTAGTTTTCATCCTTACTTCAAAAATTTCTGGTGTTAACTTAATATTGGTTTAAATCGACATTTGGGGTCCTTGTGTGTGTGTGTGTATTGTAAAATGTCCCCCCTCCCATCTTTCTATAATATTGGTTAGAAGTTTGGCTATTCAATAATTAAGTTAATAGTTAAAGGAGTTAACTCAGAAAACTTTTCATTGTGTCATTCGAGTTAAATAAAGCTGGCAGTTTCCCAAATTAATAAATACAGGAGTTAACCTTGTAACATTTTCATGCAAATTTGATTTTTTTTTTTTTTTAAATCTCGAAGTGATCCCAAATTCTTGGAAAAGTAAAAGTTAACTGAAATGTCCTGAAATTGTGAGATTCATATCAAGGAACGGCATTAGGCAGTTTCTGTTTAATTTTCTCTTGTAAGACCGGATTTTTTAGTTTATGAGTGCTATCTTCACTCTTGATTTGAATACGGCTTAACAGATATTCTGATCGGGTTGCCAATACAAAATGGGAAGTTAAAGAGCTTGGTATGGAGCACAATGGGTAATATTTTTGGACGACTTGTTCTTTTTAATTTTTGTCTAGTTTGGAACAGTTGTTTTTAATTACTGATTTTGTCTTAAGTTTTGATATGCTAGTGCTACTTATTGCTGATCTACATATGAGATTGACAGCATATTGTTGCCTGCTTTGTGTTAGAATTGTAGCAAGTCATTTATTTTGGGTATTTGACATATTAAGGGAACATACAAAAATATGGTGGCATCCACGTAATCTTATGTCTACCTAAATATTCCTCCAATACTACAGAAACAGCCACCGCTTTTTCAGGTGTACGTGTTTACCCCATATATTCTCTATAGTTCTACATATTAGAACTTTGGATTTACTATCTCGGTATTCATGTGCTTTACTTGCCGAAGTAATAGGTGGTTCAGTTTTGTGGTACTCGTTTTTTGTTAGTCTCTTTCAGTTACACAAGAGTAAAAGTTAAAAAGAAGTTTTTATCGTGTCTTCTAGGTAACCATTAACCACATTGATGATCATAACTTGCATAAAGGAATGAAGATAGTGCTAAAGTTTCTGAAACTAGAGCTGACATGAATATTTTGTAAAATAATATTTGGCATATGTATTTGATTGTGTTCAATGAAGACTTTGTTTATCATATAGAACATCATGTAGTTTTGTCGATTTCTGGGAGCCTATTTGCCATAGGCATGATTACTTAAGCAGTAAACCTAGCCAGCACAATTTTCACTTGTGGTGGTGAGCTCTCGATGATTTTATGTAGCATGTAGGCTTGATGTGTTGAGCTTTTTAAACTCAGTTCTTAACTTGATTAAACTTCCAATGTCTTCTCGACAGTTTTTTTTAATTAAAAATCTCCTTTTTTTAGTTATCTATACCACCCCTGGAAAATTATTTGGTGATATCTGATCTCCATTTACCGAATTATCTTTCTTTCACATTCTTTGCCCACTAAAAACATCATAAAAAACTCTTTGACCTCCAAATTTATTGTATCCTACTTTCACTCAATACACGAGGTTCAACAAGCAATTGATATTTCACGATCAAAGCTGTAATATTCTCTGCAGTAGCAGTTCTTATATATCGGATTAACAATTGAAATATGATCGGATGAAAAAATCTCTACTTATAGGTATTGTTAATGTTAGAGGCAACATAATAACAAAAGTAGGTACTCTTTGCAATTCACAGGGTTCAACTTCCTATTTTAATGCAATTCAAAGGTTCAACATAAATGCAATTCAAAAGTAGGTAATCCAAAGAAACTCCCGCAAATGGTTTCTGGCAATGATGTGTTGCAATATTTGGTTTTCACATTCTTAAATAGCCGTCATCAAATTGTTATTCTTTCTTGATAACTGTTTCTTTTACATTTTGATTTATTGCACTCTAGGTATGTTGATTTGCTTCTGGGAGAGTTTAAACACTACAAAACAAGGCTTGTTCATGGAGGCATCCAGAAGGAGGTAATACTTTGGTTATTAATGAATATCATAGCCTTGGTTTTAAGGTGTTGCGGGCGTACAGTGCGTCTCTGTCTATCTTGCAGGGATGTGGATACGAGTATCATATTTTGACTTCTTCATTAGATCCCCCTTTTATGACATTTGCGTCTCTGTCTCTATTGATACTAGGCTTGATTTCATGAAAGCTATCAGAATCTTTAATCCATTTTATAAGTGCCCTTTCATGAACTATACGTAAATGTCTTATGGTGGTTGGGTCTGATATTAATTTTGAATATATCCCGTTAAGGGTTTTACCCTTTTTCAAATCGGTAACAATGAAGGGTGCTCAGATAATGTTATACAAATACAAATTATTAAGCGCTTGTCCAGTAAATATGCGACTCATCATATATGGATTATGATCGAATATGAAAGAGCCATATAGATGACAGCCTTGCACGGATGCGGATATTGTACTGCGAGCGGGGAAAGTTCAAAAAAATAATAATACAAAACATAGTTGGCTGAATCTAGCTACAAACTGTTCTTTGATTCTTTCCAAAAACATTTGCTGCAAAATACATTTGGTTAAAAGATTAGCTATCCTGATTCCTGAGAGAGGATGGAGTGGGATAAAAGAACCCTTTTGCCAATCACGTAATATATTGTTATTTATGTTTGTATACGTACTTATGGAGGACAGTGAGAAAACTTGACAAACTGACAAAATGTTTAGCCTTTAACTTTTACAAGATATTAAAATTTTCCTCAAATATATATAAAAAGAAAAAATGATTTTTGACCTTGCCGTATTTATTGCCTTAACAGCAGTGCATAAGACCGGTCAAACCTTTTAAAAGTCAAAGATACTCCGTTTGGCGTATCAAGCGCGTATTGGCATATCCTCAACTATCCGTCTCGTATCCGTATCCAATACTTAATATAAAAAATAGAGTATCCATGCTACATAGATGGCAGCAGACATATCAGTGTTGTAGTCTTGTAGACGGAGATAAATGACAAAATGATGTACTGTGTTTCTAAATGACATATCAGTGTCGTAGTCTTGTAGACGGAGATAAATGACAAAATGATGTACTGTATTTCTAAACACACAGGCCCAGGATTTGCTCTTAGAATATGGATTTGAAATTGTTGCTGAAACTCTCGTTGAAGGCCTATCGAGGGTGAAAAGGTGTTCTAATGAGGGGCGTGCTCTTATGTCGTTAGATCTTCAGGTTTATCCTTCATTCTTGCCAAAAAAAACTTTGCTTTTATGTTTATTGCCTTGCACCATCTGTCTTAGTTTTACCCAAGTCGAAATTTGTTCTGTTAATTAAAGAAGAATTCTTGATGTAAATTACGTATTTTTTTGCAGGTTTTCATAAATGGCCTAAAGCATTTTGTCTCGGTAGATGTGAAACCCAAATTTCAAATAGTTGAGACTTTTATAAAGGTAACACCACCTGGTTATATTCTATAAAGTAGAAGGTTGATTGAAACCATTGACACTCACTTTGTCGGCAGGAACTTCAATTCCGTCATAATAAGTTTGAGTGGCAATGCAAGTTGTGTGTTGGAAAATCATCTCTCGTAACTATAATTGCATGAGATTTTTTTCTAAGTTTTTTCTTTACTGTGACCGATGATTACTTTGGTTTGTCTTCTTATACAGGCGTACTATCTACCAGAAACTGAATATGTGCACTGGGCACGTGCTCATCCGGTAAGAAACTTAATGTCCTGGAATGTGTTAAAAGTCTTAAAAATGTTTTAAAAAATAGTTAGCAGTTTAGTCTATCACTTTGTTTTAAGATGGTTGTCCATTTGCGAGCCTTTTTTTTAATCCTTCCCTTTTGATTTTCTGGCTTTTGAGATGTTATCATAATTGAGTTGGGAAATTTCATTTTCATGGCAGGAATACAGCAAAAGCCAAATTATTGGGTTAATTAACCTTGTTGCTACAATGAAGGGTTGGAAAAGGAAAACACGGTTAGAAGTGCTAGAAAAGATTGAAGGAACTGGATAAAAGATTCTGTAAGTTTCAATATTTTTTTTTTGCCATTTAAGTTTTAACCTTATTTTTTTTGCCTATAAATATAAGCTGTGTAAATTAGATAGTTTCTTGCCTTTTCTTGTTATTTAGCAAAAGATCACAAAGTTGTACATGTAAAGAGTATGAGACTGTAATACAAATACTCATTTTTTTTTCTGATCATTTAGTTTGTGAAATAATAAGTACAAAACATGTTCCTCAGAGGAATCAAGAAACTGGATTTTGCTTCCAACATACACTCAACTCAGTTCACACTTCACATGCATACGATGTAAAGACACTAGAGATATTGGTGGGCTGTAACGTTAGTTGTTTCTCTTGCTCATTTTTCAATTACTGGTCGATATTTGGAGTTGGATTGTAAATGTGAGCTTTACTGAATACTGTATGATGTATGCTTTATGCCGTTATGGTGATCGCAAGATTGGCAACGATGTAGCACGTCTTTACTTTTCTCTCTAAATGCCATCAAATTGTCATACAGTCATATTATTGCTTCTCATATGAGTCATCCTTGGTACCTTCCTATCCAAAGTTGTAATTTTACTAATAATACGAGTGAAAGCAGATTTCATATATTATGCACTACTGAGTGACTAAGTTCTTAATTCTTCACTTTTGAGCCATGTACAAAATTAGCTTCCTCATTATTGCTAATGTCAGTACTACTGTACTAGATATTCTTGGATACAAAATCTGCACACTACAACATAGTTAATTTTTACGTGTAGGTATAGCTTCCAAACAAAACTTTAGTCTTGTGGTAGAAGATTTGAGTTTTGAGCATCAGTACAATCTTAAGTTGTCAAGTTTTAAGCAGATTGACTTTGAACTTTATCGGGGAAATCGTGAGACATAAACCAAGGAAAAGGATGTCAGCGGGTTTACATTTATGGTGTTTGGACTTGTTTGGTTGTATGTGTATCAGGTTATGAGAAAAAAAACTGGAGGTTGTCATGTTTTATGTATTTTTTTTTTCTGTTGCAAAAAGGTCGCTTTCAAGCTATGCAACATTAAATTCATAAAATGAATTATTATTTTTTTGCAAAAATGTACCTATATTTCTTCCTGTGAAAAGTAAAAACCCAACTTAAAAGGTACGTTGTTTACTTGTTTATAGCGCTTCAATTTTTAGACATTGTCGGTAATAATAAAAGGACAAAGATCTATTCAGATGTGAAGTAACTAAAAGAATAAAATGCCTTCTTATTATTATTATAAGTAACAACTTATAGAAGTACATAACTGACAACAGAGGCAGATAATTCTACCTGCCTCTTCACATTATGGCAGCTTCTTTCTCTTATCCACCCTCGAATTACGCCTTTTGCATGTAACGTCTTCTTGTGTATTATCTATTTATTGCAACTTTTTGTCAATGTGCAAATTACGCCTTTTGTAATGGTATCTAAAGTCTTCTTGTGTACGTACTATCTCTATTTATTGCAACTTTTTCATCAATTTGAAGAAGGGGAATGTGTGATGGTTCCCACCATGTCAAGTGCAACGCAAGGTTGATCAACCGGTATCTGCAATAAAAAGTTACTCGTACTTGTAGCTTCATAAGATTTATCCCTCAATAGTTTGAGATTTCATTTCAAGCTTTGCAAATTAAAAAAATGTATTTTCATTTGTTTAATCTGGAAGAACATCAACTACCCAGTTCCCGTCTAGAACGACTCAACGTTTAAGTGGTTATTACTTCATTGGGAAAAAAACACAATGCTTTCCAGCTGATTGCAAAAGTCTTGTGTTTCGTAGGTTAAATAATTGGAAGATTAAGTAATAAAAGGTTAAAAACCGTGAATTGTATTCCATTAAGAGTATTTAAATAAAGCAATAAAAACCCTGAGAATTGTCTTCCATAGGAGTATTTAAATAAAGTAATAAAAATCGTGAATTGTATTCCACAGGAGTATTTATACTTGTAAAGTTGTAAAAGCATTATTAATATTATATGATTTTCTAGGTGCACTCCTGAGTATGGTGTTAATGTCACGTTTCACTAGAATTCACATTTATCTTCATGCTACCTAAAGAGCTACACGGGGGACGTTTACTTCTTGTTGATACTACTAACTTTCATAAAAATTCATGATATTTAGTTGGCTAATTGCACAAAGAGATTCACTACTAGTATTGCTGTCTTAGGTAAATTTTTGTCATTATATGCATACCAAACGGAAGATGGGCACAAAAAATACAAGGACTACGCACCTAGCAGTTAGACTAAAAACATAGGGATAATTTTGAATACAAATTTAATTAAGTAATTCGATGTGATGTGAATATGTAATGCAATGCAATAGTGACTTACAAAATGGCCAGCTCCAAGGATCCAATAGAAGTGAAAGTTTTTGTACGATCTCGTGAACCCCTTTGTCCCTTTCTCAGCCCCACAGTACAAAGGGTCCCTATCCATTCCCAAGAAAGTTTTTAGGCCATCCCACCTAGCAAATAATAAATGAATATGATACTATTTTTATATATGTATGCATCACAATAAATTAATAAAACAATCATTGGTACAAACATGATTATAGGATTGACTCATTTTTAAATTGCAAAACAACGCGCCCTCCCAACTATCCTTTGTCTTACATGAAGTACGACTTATCTAGAGAAATAGTGCTTAGCATGAATAAGAGTTTATTTTTTTTCCACTTCAGTTAAATAAACACTTTAACTTACACATTTGTAATTACAAAAAAAGGTTTTGTATTATTCAGTGGTATTATTTCCTAAAATTTGTTTGCCAACCAACTACCATGATAGGGAAAGTTTTAGTGGATGAGCTGTGTGAAGAAAGAATAAAGCTTACTTTAATTTCCCAACCCATGCTTCCGTTCCCTTGGTTGAACAAATGAGATCAAGCTGACAATAGCAAATAAGTTTCGTTACATATATAAAGTGATAAACACATTGAAAATTTTGGCACTTGCAAATTTATTACAATCGCATTTTAAACTACAACTTTAATGGGGAAATTTTAAAAAATAATATTTACAAACTATTCTTTTTACCTAAGGTTTTTATTTTTACATATATGCCTGATTTGAATGGCAATAAATTACGAATGAAAAGAATGTTACTTGGCCGTTGTACACAGTCATATTGACTCCTTTTGCTAATAGCTCGTCAACCTGTGAATCAACAAACAGTAAACAAATAAACCAAACACACATCGCAAAAAAAAGCAAAAAAAAAACCGAAACTAATAAAATTTGCGTGAATAAATTGCACCTAATGGAAAACTAAGTACCTCATTGATCCTTGTCTTCATAAAATCACCAGCTAAAGCTGAGAAAACTAGGTCACCCTGTCCTCCCCATCTATAGAAAGAAAAAACTAAATTTCAGAAAAGAAATTCTTGAGACTTTTTTTTTAATTATTATTATTATTTATTTAACAAGAAAAAGGGAAGATTGCCCACTGCACTCCTTTTGGGATTATCTTTAGCTTCCTTTTAATAACACCATTCATAATCGTATCAAGTGAATTTCCATTCCCGCCAGGAGATGATCTGACAGAATCAAAATATTTCGAGTAGTGCTTCATCGACTTTCCTTTTACGGATGATGAATCATCTATTTGCATGAAATTGTAAAAATCCTGCAAATAAATTTGAAAGTCATCTGTAAAAACATGAATTTTTAAACCAAAATCCAATTAAGGCAGTATCGCTTGCCACATACAACACCGTTACTTCTGGTGCTAATTTCGATCTCAAGGTCACTCCAAGTACTAGTCGCATTTTCGAATTTCCCGTTCTGGATTTGCTGCTTAATTTGCTGAGCTAAACTGTTTTAACACAATTCTTCAAAATTTTAGTAAGGAAAAAAAATTCAATTATTTGCAATAAAAGATGTATTTTCTTGAAAGAGTAAAAAATCAAAGACCTGTTTGATTTTCGCAGACCATTATCATCTAGTCTTGATACATCTTTCAGAAGAGGACCCCATGAGAACTGCAGATATTGTTGTAAGAAAAGGTAATGTACTTGTTGCCAAAATTAAACATACCAATTTGTAATTTCATAGGAGTACATATATATAAAATACGATTTGCAATTATTTTTGAAAATTACTTACCACAAAATCTTCTGGTGAGATCCAACTATCACCTAATGCAATTCCTGCATTCCAGAGGTTGTTGAGGACATTTTTGGTAGCATGAAATTGCATCAACAATGAAAAAAATTACAAAGATAATAATCTGTGATTGATTAGCATCTACAAGCGATCATCATCATGCAATAGATAAATTTTGAATCATTGTGCTCAATTCTCAGTCGATCTTCATTGCATTTTACTTTCGAGATCTAAGCAAGACAGTTTTCTAGAAGGAAACCTGACATTGGTTCGAACACAGTTATTTTTCAATTGTAATAAGCTAAGGACTAAGGTGCAAAAAGTTGATTTATGCTTCCACTGTTTGGGTAACTGGGGTTTAAATTTTTGGAGAAAATGTTTTTTTTTTTTAATTTAAAAAGGCCAATCAATAGCGGAATTAAAAGAGAATGTACTCACCTCCAAGATTAGCCTTTAACTTTCCGGTTTCGATAGCTTTAATGGCCGATAATCCAAGAGTAACCGCAAATTTCCCCCCATAAGACTCTGCCACAACGTACAATGGACTTTTCTGTAGACTATCACTTTTGTTGAAAATTGCTATCAATAATGTAGTTAAATCTGTAGCAGCTTCCTCATCTGTTTTGACAAATAATGTTGCATTCTCCACATAACTATACCCTGTCCCAACTGGATTATCCTGCATCAATTATCACATGTGCAATTAAAAAAAATTCACATGCTGTGTTACTCTTTAAATGTTTTATTTTAACGAAAAAACATTTTACCACAAATAAGAGATCAGCTTTTTTCAACCATGTTGAGTTCCTTGGCTTTAAATCAGTGTCCAGTGGTCCAACTTCTTCAAAATTTCCAATACCAACTCCTGAAGCACCCTAATAAATCAAAGACATTTCAGTAATGAACTAACTACTATTTTCGATCAAATTTACGAGATAATCATATTTAAAAAGACCAACACTATACTTGGGATGAACACCTTAGGAATCAAACGATGCTGGTTTTAGGGACTAAAAGCAACAACTTTGTTGTCAGAATTTGCACTTTAGGGACGTTTTACGACCATTACATGCCAGTTTAGGTTTACAGATTAAAGCAAAACAGATATTCAATTGTTTACCATAAAATCATGCTAAGTTTACGGATTTTAAATAATGCACTCTTTATTTCAAATTAAGTAAACTAAAAAAAGAAGTTATGACATGAAAAGACTGGGGTTTTTGCATTATTTTCTCACTTCTATTCCAAACATGAAAATCCAAACGGATTTCAAAATAGAAAAAAAATAATGCCACCTATATATTTATTGTGTTGTCCTTTTATACTTACAGGTCCACCCTGTAACCAAAGGATTACTGGCCATGGCTTGATTGGATTCTCCACTCTGTATGGACTTTTATAATGCCACCAAAACATATGTGCTTCTGTTAAATTTGTTCCCAAAAAAGAAAAATAAACCAATGTTAATTCTACTAAATATATTAATCCTAGATCAACTCATTATCCATTCTCTAGAATCTCTACCAAGTACCAAATCACCTTAAACATGTCAAATATATGTGTATATAAGTAAAGTATAGAAGAAATTTACTTGGTCTAACTTCAACATAACCCCATTCTTCAGATCCATCTTGAGTAGCTTCTCTTGCATCGTTGGCCAATATAAGAAATGGAAGTGAAAATAGAAAAATACCAAGAACAAAATTGAACTTTTCCATTTTGAATAGCAAGAGATGAGAGTGAGACCACCTACTTTGAAAATATGAGACTTGAAATTCTGCACATATATATAGGAGTAATTAAATTTAGTATTTATATTCTAATTCTATGTCACAACTCACAATAGCGTGTGCATGAGCATGTCTGTCAAACTGACCACAAATTTAACTTCACAGTTTTACATACAGTACATCTTCTAAATATATAATTGTAGCTCTCCTAAAAAAAAATAAAAATACTTGTAGCTGTATGCACTCATATATATTTAGGGGGAATAAGAAAAGACTTGACACGGAAAAGTCACTGAAAAAAAATCTATCATACAAATGAGTAAAATGAAAAGTTAATATAGGTAAAGTGAAATTTTTTTTTTAAAGAAAAAAAGAGCAAAAACAAGTCAACAAATAATAAAAAAAAACCATAAACATTTAGAAAAATTAATTTGTAAATTTATAAACTCAGTTTTAAACATTTACGATTTTTCTGATTTTTCCTGATTTTTTATTTTTTTTTCAAAAGAAACAATAAAATAAAATAAAAAACTCAAATCATGAGTTGTTGTCACGTCATTTGATATTTGTTTGGTTAATTTGTGTCACGTCGTGCCATGTCAGCAAAAATACGTTGATTGGTAAATTATTGTTAAATTAGTATGTAAATTGTTAAATATCGTAGTTGGGTATGAAAATTGTTAACAACCGATAGTTTGGTATACAAAATATGAATTAACAACCAAATTGTTGTCAACAATTACTTTTTGTTATAATAAATGTTCATTGATTATGATTCTTAAAAAGATTGGGTTTTAAGTCCTTAGGTTAGGTTAGGAGTACCATCTACAGTATTATTGTGACTTTTAAAATGTTTGTTAAGGAGATAACTTTTCATATTTTCTGAACAAATTGTACTGTATTAATTTTCAATGCATAATCAACAAAAAATAGAATAAATACTGAATACATATTTTTAACAGTTAACATTACAAATACAAACTTCTCCCCTATTGGAGTTTTTGTTGTTGATAAACCCCTATTGCTATTGAATATTTTTAAGCTAAGGTGAAAACCGATGACTAACTCGCCAAGTCGGAGGAATTAGGATTTAAAAGTGGGTGATGCTGAATTACATATTTATATTTTTATGTAATTATGTGGATGCTGAAATGATATAATCGTTAACTTCTAAGAAAAATACATGGAAAAATTTCATAATTTAATCAATACGGGGATGCAAACATTTGTTAGCCCGAGTTCATCTTTTAATAGTCTTTTACACTCTCATCATGTGTATATTTACACTATACTACGTAACGGATACATACAACATTGGATAGTAAGTGGGGGAGAGTCATTGCCACGAGATCCTCCCCTATATACCACTTAAGCATTATAGATAATATAAAAAAAAGCTAGTCTTTTTTAACTTTTTGATTAAAAGTACTAAACTTGTAGAGAAATGATTATTGCATTCTCACAAATACTTTACTAGTTCAAAAACTAGCAGAATCATTTTAAGTTTTAACCTTACGGAACAAAAAAATTCCAAAATTTGAGGTCTGGTAGACTTTGAATGCTCAATGGCTATAGGAATCGCGATGAACGCATTGACTGAAAACGTTATTTCTATTTTCCACTTATAACTTGTGTTTTAGCGTTCTAAGTATTCTTAGTGTAGGAAATAAATTATGCCCGCAATTAGAAAGACAAATCTGTACTTTTTCAACCGGTTGTAACTTGTGACCGCTTAAGTTCTCTGTTTTATGTGTTCGTTTGAGTTCTATGTGCTTTCCCGCCACTCGAGTTATTAATCATATTTTTTGATTTTACCATTAACAACCCAGTAATAGCATTGTTTTTTTTGTAAATCAATTTTGTCCATATGCTTATGATTCGGCAAGTCTTTATTTATTTTTTAGGATTTCTAATTGGGATCTGAAATCAGTTGCTTGTGAATGTAATCGACGTATATATTTACCAGGATACCTAAGTAATCTGTTTAAAAAATTTAAACAACAGGCATCATCCATTTGTTGTAGTATTTATTTGTTCTATATGATTGATATGTTATTTGTATTGAATAGCCAAATAGGCATCCATGAACAACCCAGTCGTCAATTAGCAGCCAATCTTTTATGATTGTATCCCAAGTGAGTTGCATTTGATTGAATGTAATAGACGTCTGATTTTCTTGAAGAAATCTACACGGTTATTTTCTATTTTCACAAATTCCTATGTTTTATCGATTGAATGTAATTGATAAATGACAAGTACTGTATTAGAAATTGCTAGTTACTAGGCGGTGAAGATATCTGCTGTATTTAACATTGTTATTAATTTTATATTGCTCTTGGAAGGAGCTAGAAGACGACTAAATTTTAAATTGTTGTTATGATGCTCTTTACAACCATATTAAGTTGCCTGATACGTTAAGTTTTTGCAGCTAAACTGTTTAAGCTTGGTTTTATTATTCATTAGGTATGATGTACTTGTTCAAGCTCAGTTTCTTATTCATTAGGTATGATGTACCTATTCAAGTTCAGTTTCGTAATCATTTGATTTTTCAGATAATGTGGGAATAAAGAGCGTTACGGATTATGTGGGAATAAAGAGCGTTAGGTACTAACGCAACTTCGAATTTTCGGATTATGTGTGAATCAAGAGAGATGGGCACTAGCGGCAAGTTCGGTTATGCGCAATCGCATGGCGTCAATCCCCAAGAAAAAACATAAACATTCTCCCCGGGGGGAGTCTCTTCCTATCTAGCCATTCTTTAAGATCTAAATCAGAAAACATTTTACACGGATTGGAAAACTTCACAACAGAGTAATATTTTGCGCATCTTCTCAACCTTGTAGTGCATCAAATACAATCTCAATGTCGAAAGTTGTATCTTGCCAACCGGCGACTATATTTTTTGCATTTTTGGACTTACCACTTGAAGTATTTTCTACCACGATCTAAACTTTCTACAAACTCAATTCCCCATTCCTTAACTATTGAATTACAACAATCCATATTCATGCCTCTAGAACCAAGCAGATTGCTAATGTTGATACAACTCTTTTGAGAAACCATGTGCTGGGTTGGGTACTTTCTCTCTGGATATCAAACTTACACACATCTTCGTCCATATAATGAATAAAAACATTCACACGCTAGATCATCTTTTGGGAAAAAAATCAGAACGGACACATCACTGGATCATTAATGCACACAACCATCCATAGCATACCAAGTGCATAAAAAACAAAAACAGAAGTTACATAGACTATGAACAAGACAGAGTAGAAGATTACAAAAGTTAATTCTTGTCACTGTAGGACATATTCAACATCTATCTTAACTGCCTACCTAATAGTTTTACCCTTGGACCAAATACAACCCAACCAAAGTTCAAAGATTAAAAAAAAACTAAACTGCCATAACAAAACAACTACTGCAGTTCCAAGCCTTCCTTAATTTTCTACCTGCCTAAACAGAAAATCCCGGAACTAGAATACTAGTTTCCGGATTCATGACCTTTTAACTTTGTACTAGCCATGTAGTTAGAAACCGCCTTAACCCCCTCAGACATCGCATGCTTAGCAAGCTCTCCGGGCAACACCAACCTCACCGCCCCTTGCACCTCCCTAGACGACAGGGTACTCCTGTCCATATACTTCACCAATGTAACGGCCTCTCCCGCCAACCTCTCAAACATATCCGTCATGAAATTATTCACCAGTCATAGCCTTGGAAGATATTCCCAAATCCGGATGCACTTGTTTCAAAACCCTGAATACATACACCTTGTATGTCTCTCCCTCCCCGGCCCTCCTCTTTCTACTCCCCCTCTTCTTTGTCTCACCACTCTCCGCTTTTTCTTTAGTTTGGTTTTGTTTGTTGGTAGGTGGCACTTTAGCTCGCTCACACAGGACTCTTCTTTTTCTTTTTCTTGCTCCGTCGTTGTGGTTTGTTCTTGGTCATTTTGTTCAGTTGTTTTCTCCCCTATGGTTATCGCTTTGACAGGTGTCACGATCTCGCCTGGGTCGGAGAGTACTGAGCTGGCAGTGACGACATCTACTACGGCGACTTGGACGGTTTCCTTCACGACTTTTGTTGTAGTTTTCACCACTACTTTGCCTGATCTTTTCTTCGGGGCCCTCTTTCAATCTAATATAGACAGGTTTTTTGTTTGATAGTTTTTCACTTTTTCTTATACAGAGGATACAAGTTTGAAAATGGACAAGTGAAGGGAGGTAAATAAAAGGGGGCAGTAACCACACTAATGTAACTGCGTTGAGAGTGCTGAAGATTGACACGTTGAGGATACTTGTCAGTGACAGTGGCGGTAAATACATACGTGGATAGTAGGGGTAAAAGAGTTTAATAAAACCATGTAAGAAATATGAATACGTGGTCTGATAGTATTATCCTACCAATCAAACGAAAGTACATAAGTTCTAAAATAGTTTTTTTAACCTAAACAATGTCCATTTTACCAATTAAGCATGGGATTTAAGAACGTTACCCAAATGGTACATGAACGCTGAAAATCAACTCATCATGTCAATGGCATTTGGGTATGTATATAAATTGACTCAAATTGATCCCGGTAAAAGGACCCAAAAAAATATTGACAAGTTGAAACTTAATTTGAACATAGAAGATTATTTTTATTATGTAAAAAATCACTGAAAATTTTCCATGTAGATTGTAAAATTTTATTCTACAACAAATATCCTCGTGAAAATGAAGCAACAGTAGTCCACTCTCATTGTGATGGCAACTTCCAGCACCTTTTACAAACAGCGGCAAAAAAAAAAACACTAAAACACAAATAGCTGCTATATAACTCGGCTTAAAACTATTCAAGCACCGGCAGGAACAACTGTTTTTTCTAGTCAAGCTCAGACACTCAGAAATTGAACTAAACCATACTTGTATAGAACATGGCAAGTCCTAACAAATGTTTGTGCCATCGATCTAATAGCAAGGGTGTATCCATCATTATATCAAACGAATGTCATTAAAAAACAATTTATCTGCAGAAATATCTCAATGAAGACCTTTATTTCCCTGCAAAGCTTGTAAAAATCACTCTACAAGTTTGAGTTCCATAGGCCAGCATAAAAAACCAGAGAGATAGATATATGTCGAACACGAAAGCCGACAAATGGTAATCATCCCAGCTAACGAAACTTATGTAAGTGTCAATTCAATCTTTTTGTGGGTCCTAAGTTCCTTAAATTGAATGTAAACATGTTCTTGAGGTACAAATTAAGATTTACGCCATTTCTTGAACACCCCACTCTATAGGCTTAAGCAACACTTAAGTGTGCCATCTTATATTCCGTATAGAGTTTCCGTGTGCATTTATTTTTACACAGAATATAATAAAAAGGGAAGTGTACAACCAAAAGAGACTTTAAAAATGTAATTTATGTACCTAGAGGGTGTCCGTGTGAAACAACTGATCAGATTTCTTCTTCTTGTTAGTCTAACTAGTAGTAGCTCCTAAATATTTATTACATTTATTGGATAGGATACGAACGGATCATCTCGATCACAGGTGCTAGGCACATTGGGCACTTCCCTTTACCTTGGACAAGTTTCTCTCCACATTTTGAACATGTGCACATGTGGCCGCATCTACAGAAAATGGAAAACAGTGAAAGAACTCAAATTAGATAAGCACAAACAAACAATTTAGCTTATTTTTTTCGCAAGTCACTGCGTGTAGATTTACCTGCCCCAGATCATCAATTACAATCAACAATCTGGCATCTATACACCTTGGTATGTATATTCTGCCATTAGAAGTTGCAATTAACCCATACCATGGTGGTATAGGCCCTATAGGGTAAGGGAAGAAAAAAAGTGATTTCTAAAGTGAAAGTATGACCCATAACCTTTTAATCGGTCTCCAATGACAGTCTTTTATATTCCTTTATATGATACAGTAGACATAAGAACCACATGCTTTATAGAAAATCTTAGGATAATCGGTTATGTGATCAAGTAGAATGATATCAAATTAATATTCCATATATTAGTAAATATCTAGCAAATAATAAAATTAACTAGTTCAGAGTCCAGAGTCCAGACTAGGTTAAAAGTGCAAAACTGACGATCTCCATAAAAGTTGGATAAAGTCACAAGGATGTAAATAAGCTATAAGGATGTAAATAAATTGGTACGAAGTTTTCTGAAGATATGAATAATAGTAGCTTGTTTTTTGTTCAAATCTAACTAATTTTCATCTTTAACTGTTTAGAGCGCTCCCAAAATTGGTTTTTCTCGTATTGAAGGAAATTTTGAGTGTATTAAATCTAGTTATGTTTTAGGGCGACCTTGTCCAATACCAGTTTTAGAAAATGGGTATCATCAGCTTCTTCGCTTGAATTGATATAAGAACTCATTGATCCTGAATATAGAATTAGCAAAATGCATGTATTTTTAATCCAAATGAATAAAAAAGTATTGATAAATTAATAACCAGTCTTCAAATATAAATTATTACTGTATTAGTTTAACGGGAAGTTGATATAATGCTAAATTGATGAAACTTAGGCGGTCCTAGAGCTAATAAAACAAGTTTTACCCCCTCAACTGTCACTGCATGGCGTAATACATTTTTCTAATGTTTACCTGTACAATAAAGAATCAATGCTTTTAGTAGAGCATATACAGCAAACTCCTCTCGTAACATGCTCCCACTTGGAACCATCCTTTTGCCAACAATGATCAACATCTGCATATTGGTGAAAAACCTAATTTTAATATCATTTACATTTTACAGGGTAGACACACACACATACACATACACACATTTATACATTCCAATACATAATCATATCGAACCTACCAGAAGACCGATTAAGAGCAGCAGAAACCTCTTGTCTGACCGAGCGTCGTAATTCAAGCTGCATATCCATGCAGGCCTCAAGCATCCTCTGCATGTTGTTCATCCGCTGATGAAGGCTCGCCATATCTATCCTCAAATCATTAATGATCTCCCACTCCTGATCATGATTTACAGAAGTACTCGAGTTAAGGTTTAATATAAAGGCAGGCGTCCTTCTGTGTAATCTGAGAACAGCTAAAAGAAAACACTTGACAAACTCCAATCCACATAAGACCGTCTCACCCCTGATAACCCAATCCCCCTGGCATTGCCTTTGACAGAGCGGGTATGCGTTTTATATTACCATACCAGGAACAGGTAAGAGTAAGACTTATAAACCATTACTAGTATTTTTTAAAATTTTTTTTTATTATTTGGATAGGGAGAACTATAACCTCCTATTTGAAAATGAAGGTTTTAAACCACCAGACTAGACCTTATGGCCTATGGGATATAGAATGGGTGCTTTATTAAAACAACGTCTACAGTACAATATATTTAACGAAGTGTAATTTTTTATTGAAAGAAATGACAGGGAGAGTAGTTTATAAAGTAGCTTAGCTTGTTAGCAATTGGCACTATAATTATAACCATTAACGATTTACGATTATTGTTCATCTCAAAGCGTGTCAGAAAACAACAAATTTAGCCAAGCACGCCCTATTTATCCCCTACCTATGGCCAATCCAGTTTCTAATGACAAACGGAATAAGCTACACAAGAAAAGGGAAAAGGGGTATCACTGTAAAATGTCAAATTTTAGTTCATCAACCATGGCAACCACATAAACCTTTTAGCCAATGGATGTCCATTCAGAATTCAAAAAGAATAATGAAATTATCTTTGAATTAAAATTGACATACCATCCCCAACGTTTGATTTAACACATTTCTCGTCCAAATATTATCTTGCAATTCTTGGTCCCAGAAAGGCCGAGAAGGGGTTGCAGGAAGAGGAGAGAGATTCATTGGAGCACGCTCAGCGGCAACTTCTGATTGGTCTGAACGTCCACTTAGCTGCTCAACTTGCTCCTCCACCTCCCAATCCATTGCCGACTGAGCTTGTCTTTCCACGTATGACTGTACCAGGTGATCTAGACTCTCACGAAAATCACTTTGAAGCAGATTAGAGACGCTTCTCCTATCAATAGAAAAAGAAATCAATCTGTATTCAGAAGACGTCCATTTGGTTGGATTTAAAAATTTCCATTTCCCGAAACAGAAAATTGGATACGTAAACTCCAATCGGAAAAAAATTGTTCAAATAGTAACCTGCTCAAAAGTTCTCTGATTTCTGTATTATGCACGTTATCCTCCTCTGCATCATAAAAAGGACCAGACCTTCCTGGCGATGCTTCTTCCCTAAAGGGACTTTGTACAAAATCAGCAGATTCTTGAGAGAGATTTTCTTCTTCTTCTTCTTCTTCCTCTTCTTCTGCACTTGCCAACTGTTCTTGATACCAGTGATCAAAAGTTCCATTGCTATGTTCATCTATTTCCTCAGCAGTACTTTCTCTCCATTCATCAAATTCACTATTATTATCAGATATATTATTTTCAGAATCATCAACCTGATATAAGGACATATCATCCTCATTTTGTGACACATTTCCAATTGCAACAGAGGTATAATTAGATGTTTGTAACTGCTCATATTCATCACCTTCAAACTTTTCTTCTAAAGTTGTATCATCTAACTGATTTGGGTTAAAGATACCATCAGCATCTAGGTTAACAATAGATACATAATTTAAATCTTTTTTAATAATGCGAGCCTCGGTCTGTTCTACAATTATATCTGAGTCTGTACGGAATGTGTTCGTTCCGATTTGCTCATTAAAGGATTCACTTAGATCATCGTTTGCTGAGGTATCAGATTCAGCACTTCTTGATGGACCAGAAACAAAATTGTCCATTTTGGAGAGGAATCCTTCCCTGCTCAAAGAAATGGTTCTATAATAAAGTTGATGGCAAGAAAAACTAAGAAAGCAAGGAGTTCTTTTATCAATAAACTAACAAGGTTAAAACGAAAATGCAAAAGCATAGTATATTTGTATAACACTCTTCTGTATTATTAAAACTGTAAGAAACGAATAAAACACTGTAGAAGAGAAAGCGATAAAATTTCAGAAACAGATTGATATGTATATCAGTAAAATTAGAGAACAATCATTATTTGTAATCAGATAGAGAATAGTTAACCGATCTAAATTTATAATCAGATAGTGAATAGCTAATCCCTTGAACAAAGTTTCAGAGAAATTAATTTGCCCTGATTAATAGGGAGACATGACTGCTAAGACTCATAAGGACGATGTCTTTTTTTAATGTCTTTCCTTTGGCTCAGATAAGGAGACCCCTTATAAACAGTGAAAACTAAATTAACTGAATAGGCAAGTTGATATCATTAAATTGTAACTTTTAAATCCAGTTTATGAATAATGGCCGTTGAGATGGCCTGGTCATTAGTTAAGATGGCGACATAAACATTAGGGTACACTGTATAACAACACCAACTTAAGGAATACAGTATTCAATTATTACTTTCTAGACCGACATTGTTGACAAGGATATATTATGCATCTCAAACTCAAGACAATTTTTTAGGTCTCTTATCAGCAGCAAGTCAACAATCATATAAATCTCGCTCATCTTTCCCTTTTGGCTACTTCACTATATACATGCAAAACCTTTTCTCATAATTTATGCAAAAAGATAGTTATCGCTGCTTTCAATAAATAATGAGAAACGGACACTCCAACATGACATAAAATGAAATTTAATAAGATTCGACAATGGTCTACCTTAAACCAGATACAGTATTCCTTTGCCTCAATATACCCAATTCACTAACAGCCACAGATGATATTCTCTCATTTTCTGCCAATCTTCCGTTCCTCAGAAATCTACCTTTCAGTAATGCCTGTAAATAATACGCCACAGCGAGATCAACGACACAGAGCTTGTAATGTTGGCAGTCTGATAGAATCAAATCAAAAAGGTAATCCGTGTACAAAGGTAAACACAAAAGATAAATGAATTAATAGCAGAATATATTTAATAGCAAAAAATGCAGCTCTACCTGAATCCGGTTACGGTGAGCAAAATTTGTAACAGGACTACGATCCGACAAATCCTGAAGTTCTTTTTTCCTTTCGAGTTCAGTTTTTGCCAGCAAATCAACCAGTGTCTGTCTACCACACAATCTACGGATCTTCCTAGGAACAACCCCTTTTACTCCTTTATTTTTCAGCTCTTTAAATATCTTCCCAACCCTTCCACTCCCAACCTCACCCAAATCAGTCGATTTATCCGAGCTAGTAATGTTGCCATCCTCGTTTTCACAGTCAATGGTATCAATAACATCATTCTCGCGTCTCTCACTATACGATTCATAGGAAACGTCAGAATTTGACCCGTAACTTTTCTGATGTACCAGGGGCCTGACTGAAGGCTCACTTTCGAGTTCCCGCCACATCTGCAATAGAGATGAAGCGGGAACGTTTTGTAAACCGGCAACAGCCATTGCCAGGTGTGTCCGCGTAAATTCAGAATTTCATTAATTCAGTTGTGCCCCCATGAGCAAGAATCGACTATATTGGTCTCTCTTCGTTCTTCTTGCGCAGAATTGAGAAATTTAAGTTGTTTGCTTCTGCTGCACAAAATTAAGTATTACAAAGTCAACTTTAGCTTTATTGGGGATTTAATTGATTATGCACACTAATAAGCCCCTTTTTCATAAAAAAAGTGGCAATGTAAATCGGTAAATCCCTACTCCATTCATTTGATTTGCTAGGTCCAGTGAAGAGAGGTATTGGGCTTGTTTGTTTGCAGCTTTTAAACAAAAGTTATTTTATAAAGCTGGAGATTACCACTAATTTTTCTTATCTCATTTAAATAAATGTATTTTCTAAAAGGTTGTTGCCTAAAATATTCATTTCAAATCACCGGGGATAATCCAGTTGTAATTGATAAATAGAGAAACTGGTAATAATTCACCAAAACACATAAACCTCGTAATAATACAATAATATTTCATAATAAATGAATTATTCTAAAGTGATCTAAACACACACTAAATCATACTGCTACTCCAACAATAATTCACAAATAAAAGAATCATTATATAAACACATACTAAACTATACTCTAAAAATAACTCTTAAATCATCAAAACATAAATCATAATAAAAGAGTCGCCTTAAATCATAAACTACATCACTATTCCAAAACTACTAAAAAAAGAAAAAATTGCACTCAACCTTCTACCACAATTAAAAAAATAAAATACTTTCTTAAACTTGATGTAAATCATGCAATTAAATCTAATTTGATACTTGAACGAAAAAAAAAACTGAATTAATCAACATCCTAAAATAATAATAAAAAACTTAAATTCGAGATAATACTATTATCATAGTACTCTATCACCAGAAAACTCCAAAATCAGCCACAAAAGGTAATTAAAAGGTAATAACAAGATAGTATTGGACTTAAAACAGTTAATTATTCAATGATACAAAGAAAAAAAACAAAAAGGAAAAAAGAAAAAATAAAAGATAAAAACCAGTGGGAGCACATAGAAAGTGTACCTTTAAAGAATCTGTGTTTTAGTTCCAATTTTTATTTTTCAGCAGACGATAAATTCGAGAACTTAGCTATTTATCGCTGCAAAGGATAATAAACTGAGACGGAGAGAGAGAAAAGATATATATATATATATATATATATATATATATAGAGAGAGAGAGAGAGAGAGAGGGGGGGAGCAGAAAGTTCCAATTTTTGACGAGTGGCAATTTCCAATATGCCAACAGGCCAACTCCCCCCCTTAAATTTGCCGTGTCCAAAATCTACACTCTAAATCTACACACTTGTTTAATTCAGGGATTAAATGCACTAGTTAGCCCCATATTTTGCATCTAAATTATTTGGACACCAAATAGTATTATTTATATCCGATGACTCATTTTGAACCGGAAAAGTAAGTATTACAGAGTATTTGTTTTTTATTTAGACAAAATTTGTTTTTATCTTTAGATATTCTTCTCCTCGAATCTTTGTTGTCACTATTATGTACCCTGATCTTAGGTCTTATTTGGTTATGATAAGTTCGTATATATAATTGTACTTCTTAATTTTATAAACCTTTACATTAACTGGCAAGTAACTCTTAAAAGTATTTATCCTTTAGAATTTCAGGATGAAAGAAATAAGTACTATATCTGTTATTTTCATAAAACTTGTGACGCTTTTTGCAAAAAATATATTTACTATGGAGATCAGATAAGATTCTGAGCTCGTGTTAGACTTTTCGTTACAAGATGCTCTATTTTCCCAAAAGACATTGAATATACAATATGTTCAGCCCCATTCTCGACTCTTATACTGGTTCTTTTATCACCGATATATAGAAATTTTCCAAAATAATGAAATTTTTACAGAAGTAACGATTTGCTTGAAGCAGAAACGCCTAATAATGTAAGATAAAAACATCCCTGTCATTTCTATAATAATCGATCATTGTGTCATTGTCATTATGTGGTTGTGCCTGGAAACATTAAATAATCATCATGTCTTTGACACGTTCAATAGCATAAGCGATTTGAGAAAATATATGTAAAATATACGTTGGTTACGCACGTAACATTAATATAATGATACTATCATGCTAAATACCACCTAATTCATATATTTAGCAAACTAAGATAATATCAAATCTAGTTTTCCTTTAACCACCAACACAAATGCTAATTTAAAGGAGGATTCCACTAAACCACCAGCCAAACAAAGTAACTAAAGTAATTAGGGGCAACCTATTTTTAATAACAACAAAAGATATCGTAGCAGCAACAGAGATTTAACTCGTATCATCTTGATAATGCTAAAAATCCACGTTTCAAATTTTTTTGTGATTACTTGCTTTCGATTTTTTTTAGGCCTTACACTTCAGTAATAAGCATTATACCATTTGGTTCATTTCGTTAAGTAAGTTCAAGTTTTCAAAAAACAAAGATTAGATATAAATAATGTAGTTGAACCTAACCTCACCTCAACTCACATTCATTGGAATCATCTTCATCTAGACTTGATGGGCTCTTCTCTTGAGAGGTGCATCTTCTGATGATCCATCTCTTTCCCTATATATACTACTCCATATATTATATTATATGTATGAAAGATAAAGAGAGTCATGTGCTCGGTTAGGAGGTTTAAATATTATTGAAATCCCTTATACATGAAGATAAAGAGAATCATGTGCTTGGTTAGGCACTTAGCATATATCTTCAATCCTTAGCGTTTGTCGACTTGTAATTTGTAATAGTACATGCAACTTTTAGGGGATGGTATAACTTCTAGCGTTCAATAAGATATTACTTTTTTTTTTGGTTCCATCTTTTAGCTAATAAGAATAAGCTAGATTAGACAGACATGTGCTTAATGAGGAACTATGCATTACGTTTTCGGACTGTACTCCGAAGTAAATATTTTAAGTTAAATATGCAACCAAGCATGAATCAATTACACGTGTGACTGGAACCAAAATTGTAATTATTATAAGAATCAATAATCTGAAATTTATTAGTAATTAGTTCACCTGAAGCACTTGAATAATTCCTCTTCGTTGAGCAAATGAACTTAATCTTCATTCAAGCAGAGCATACAAGTCCACCACAGCTTGCCAGTCCAACAAGACTGTCTACCTACCCCAAAGAAAATGAAGAAAACTCCATTAATTATCAACTTTGACATAAACAACCTGACAAAAGGAACCTTCCTACAAAAAATTCACAAAAGGAATGTAAGAAGGGATACGGACAAGAGTAGTTATACTTAGCCAACAATGTGGCTGTAGTTTTGCCGATGTATTCATAATTTCACGACTCTGGAACTCCGGATCCTCTACCGTTCTTTTGTGTTTTTCGCTATTTTCACTTAAAGTTCAAAATTTTAGACTTGTTAGTAGGTTATAAACTTTTACAATATATTCTAAATGGATTTCATTATATTTGGACATAATATTTATCTAAATGATTTTTTACTTAGTTTTTATTCTACACCAGTTTTAAATTTATTCCATATATATTCAGTAATGTCAAAGACTTTCTTTCAAGAATAATTGTTGGAATGTATTGATACATATTTAGTCGTAGTTATTGGATTTTAGTCGTAATTAAATTCGGATTTCATCCTTGAGCGGATAAATAAAGTAAAATGTTGATGAGTTTTTGTATTAGCAGGCACCACGCACCGGGAAATTAAGACTTTAGCCTATTTACTAGAAAGCTGGAGTAAAACTTAAAATCAACTTTTTTCTTTTGTTAGCTTTTCGATGCACAATCATACCAACTCTACAAGCTTCAGATGAAGTCATCCGATAAAGATTTATATTTTGGAAAACCAAAAACAATAACTATAATAAAGCGTCGATATGCTGCAAACTTGATCTTTCTAGTTTATCATTACTCAATACTCACACATCCAAATGATCATGTTTCATGAAAAGAAAACCAAGAGAAAATAGAAAGGCACTTGATAGTTGAAACTAACCTTAAGAGGTAGGAAAAGCAGAAGAAAGAAACTTGAGATCCTCTTCAAGCAGCTCCAGATTATTGGTCTTCAAAAGAAACCAAAATGGCTCCTCATCAAACTCAACAAATCCAAGCTTAATCAGAGCTCCGCTAAGCTCAATCAAAACTTCATTTTCCCACTAGCACCCCTCAGATACCGCCTTGGAAAAATATGTAGAAAATTCGATTATACTTTTGTTACCATGCGAGTTATCCATTTTCTTAGCAATTATCTTCTCACTCTCCCATGTTTTGCTTCTGTTACCAAAATTCCACCCAATGATAGAGAAAATTGTATGAAACCAAAACTGGTTGACTCGTTTTAAGGATCGTCATGCCAAGGAGATGCTCACCAATTCTTGTCTCCTCAAAGGTTTCATTCTCAGTGAATGCTTTGCTAAAAAAAACCCAGGAATATGAGACCAACGAAACCTCTCCAATCATAACCTCACTCAGACTTATCAAAGCCTCAAGCCATTCACCCTTCATGTAATGAAAATAATTTCTAAATCAAGAGCATTACAGAAAAATCTCTGACAGTTAGGAACCCATTAATAAAATTGAAATTAAAACAGAGACATTCACAGACAAACATATATAACATTCACAAATACATGTCCCTTAAAGAAACATATACCATGCAGTCTGTCCTTCTTGATAACTGACTCTCAAGGAATTGGTAAAGAAAAAGACTAACATTTTGCAAACGGGAGATAGAATATGCACAGTAGAGTCGTCGTAAAATTACTCATTTATAAGCTATCTGTTTATTTGTAGTCAGCAAAAATAATGTGCAGTAAAGGAGTAGATTAAACTCTCCTGTTTCTACTTGTAAGTTTAAAATATCCCTTGTTTTGCACGTGCCCCTACTGAAAAGTAATTGACTGTGATATAAAATGAGATTTAAGATTTAGCATTGACAAAGCAGGTATGTATATGACATTGAAAACAGATCAGGAAAGAAATATCCAGAGCGAAAAAATTGAAGAATGAAGGCTGTTTTAGAAAGATGTAATTTCCTTAAATTCAACTAAAGCACAAGTACAAAAACTTGTCCATTAGAACAACAAAATCACATATCACGCGTTTCGAACAAGAAAGATAATTGAAGAGAAGTACCGTAAAAGATGAACTACCTCTTTATTTTTAGCATCGCAGCACAGAGAAAGTCCAACTCATAAAAACATACCAATACAAATAAGAGTATTTCCATCATGCAGAAAGAAGAGAAGTAAGTTGAAAGGTAAAACCTGTATCCTCTGCAGCAATTTTGATTTCATTTTATATTCTTTCCACCTCAGCGCCTTTAAAATCTTAGTATTGAGATCTTAGATGCACCACATATGGACCTAGGGGGAAAATGAATTGGAAAAGGGGAGAAATGGAAGAAGGAAACATGAAACAGCAAAAAAGGTAAAGCAATTAGAATAGGTGCCCAGTGTTGTGATATTTTTTGGTTTGATCTTTTTGAACAAAATCTAGGAATTATTATCCCTACTCTGTTCTTTTGACTTAAAAATTTATATAGGATTCAGTCCTAAAATATTGTTTTCTGAACTTAAAAGGCTGCGAATGTTTTCAGTAATAATTTTTCAGTGATAAAATATTGTTTTGAAATTAGTATATGAATTAGAGAATGAATAAATAAAATGTTCAGTTGCCAATTCTCCTGAAGACACCAAAAAGTGTGTTCTCATTTTATATTTCTGGTTTCATAAGTTTATGAGCTTATAAAAATGTGACAAGTTTATGAGCTTGAGTTTAGACCAAAAAATATTATGATGAGACATGAGTACGTATAAAGACTTGAGACCTTGGCTCCGTGTCATATAAAAAATTATCGAAATTTAAAAGATAAGAGGGAAAGTGAGAGGAGGTAACCACGGAAAACATGCCACAATCAATGGACATTGAACATGCATTAACTTTCATGGATTATGACTGAGAAGAAATAATATATGCCAATTGTTTATAGCAGAATGTAATGTAGGATTCACCGTGAACACAAAATGAAGAACAGCAGTCTTATGCACTTGATCAGATCGACCTGCAACCCAGTAAAAACACAATTAAAATCTTGCAAAAGGGACACTCATCACAACACTGCAACTTAATGAAGATATACAATAGCAGGAGAAATAAAGTAAAGCGCAGAATAAAGACCATTATCTATATCGAAATTACTGTAAATGTAAGAAGCCTCCTTTTTCATTTTTGTGCCAAAACTCTTCTAGGAATTAACAACAAAGCGAAAGGACGGCCATCATGGAAAATACAGTCATCAACTTAAATCGTACATTCTTTGCCAGGGTATATAGAGTTGCATTTGATAAAAAGCATCAAGCCTACTTTAATTCATAGACATAATTTCATTAAGGATGGTTGAGAGCAAATTCTACAGGCCTAGCTCTATAAAGAATCAAGACCATTAGAGATTCATAAAAACAAAGTTCACATGCAAACTAAAGTATGCATGAATAACAAGTATTTTCTTATCATGTGTGTAAATGAGGTGCAGAAACTACCTTCTTAATTTTTTGTGAAGTAAAATTTACATATTAAGGGGCATTCCGAGAATTGAACTCGGGACCTCTCGCACCCTAAGCGAGAATCATACCACTAGACCAAATGCCCTGTTTTATGACTACACCATACTACAACGTCATCATTGTTGAACGTAAAATTGAACTCCCAATCTGCACAAACGTAAAACCAAGTTTGAACGCTCAGTTAAACAACTCAAAGAAATAAAATTATTGGTACATTGCATCCCAAATTTCAATACTTTGACTGAGAAAAATAGTTGAAAAAAAAACAAAAAAAGAAAGTTACGGATAGAGTAGTTACGAATAAGGATCTCTAAGAAATCAAAATTATTACCAGAATCTCAAATCAAATTCAACTAACACTCTGTAACGCAACCCATTAGGAGAGAGTTTGACGCAATGGATATGAATGCACGTGCACAAGGTGGCATTTAAAGGGAGTTTTTGGCAACTAATGCAAAGTTTCAAAGGGACCCAGCTCTAGCATAAATAAGCGGATTACAAACAATTACTCCAAAATCAGAAATCTTATACCAGTTACTTGAGAATCCCTGTTTTCGGGAATGACAGCCAGATAGGAATTTCTCTCAGTCTTTTCCTACTCCATTTCATTGTTCGAAAATCTGGTCAACCAACAAAGAACAAATTAAATTTAAAAGGAGCAGCATTCATGTGACCATACGTATTTAGGAAAAAGAAAGAAAGAAGACAAAAGATAATATCGGCGCTGTCCTATTAAAGTCAAAACTCATACAAGAGTAGGAGAAGACGATGTCATTTGTGTCTTAAATAAGGCTTTCAAAAGATTGGCTGAGCTCCTTCTCCCTATGATTTCATCCAAGGACTGTGACACTGGAACTCGTGGGTTTGGTTTCCTTCTCCTCAAAAAAAGATAATTGCCAGTTCCTTTTTACTAAACAAAATGCTTTGTTTGTACAGGTAGCTAAGTTTTTTACAGTACAAGGCAAAACCATGTAACTTATTAATGTATGTTCTAGAACGTAGAACTGATGAAGAAAATAATAAAAATAAAAATCTATAAACATACTTATGCACAATAGCATTTATTTAAAATCAAATGTTTCAAGAATACTAGTGTCCCTTATATATCTGAGTGATCTGATACTTGGTTAACTTTGAAATTGATAATAATTACTCCAGTTAAAATTCAAGTTTATATGACTTATGTAATATAAGACTAACACGATAAAGTGGAAAAATCTGTTGGTAACACCAATAAACCTGAAATATTTCAATGGTGATTCTGCTAAAATGTTTGTAACGAACAGTTTGCATCAAAGCATATGCTTTTTATCAGGGTTTCGGGGCCGATCAGAAAGTTGTTCAATACTTTTGGAAACATATTTTATATAACAGGAACCTCACTTTGAGAGACTCCATTATTACCACAGTTGTCACAAATAAAAAGAAGTTCTATCCTAAAGTAAAACACACACTGAAGTCAAATAATTAGAATTGGAACACAGTTAAATTATATCCAGTCCATCAAGTAAAGAGACGAAGCAATAATCGACATAAAGGAAACAAGAATCATAAAAAATAAAACCTGCTAAAAGGATCAATTTGACAACCTTGGGGCATCACAATTGAACACTTGGTACCAATCATGGCATCCGAAATACTTCTTGAAGAGCATTATAAAGCTGTTTTTACTCTTCAAACACAATTCAGAAAAATAAAGTCAATAAAAAATGACCGCAAAAATAGTTGCAAATAGGTAAATATAAACTCCGAAAAGAAGGCTTATTTGGCTTCTTGAAACTACACTGCGGCATACAAAAGAATATAAATGTGGCCGAGTTTTAAACAAAGTATAAACCACAGTTACCGCAAAAACAAAAATCCAAGATCCATACGCATGACTACATATGCTTTGATATCGCCCGTCTTTATTGATGAACATGTTCATACGCATGTAGAAAATAAAACCAATTAGGATCATAAACGAGTATTATCAAGAAAACTGAGAACAAAATTAAGGTTTATCACCAAAAAAGTGTATTCAAGTAAAAAAGTAATCAAGTTATTCAAGTAAAAGAGTGGAGAAATTATTAGTCACTATTGGTTTAAATAAGGCATATAAAACCCCCCAGAAAATGAATGACGAATCACTAAATCAGTCTAGATTAATTAAATGAAAGTCGCAAGGAAGACTAGAAAATAAAAATAATTTAAAATTATGAAGTAAAATCCTAGACGAGTCATGATTATCAAATTCAATTGCAAGCCTCATATTCACAAAGCATAAACAAATCCAGATACCGACAACTCTAGCGCCTAGCAGTGGCAAAACACATGCAACAACGGAGCATTAAGATTATAGAAGTTAATTCTGATGTTCCTTAAGGTCTTTAATAATAAAGAAACCCCAGATTCATAAAAAAAAAAAATTACAAAAACAAATTTAACTCATATATTTTCAAGGGGATCCCAATAAAACTTACCAAGTGATTTGATCAATCTTAATGAATTGCCCAAGTTCAAGAACCCAACCAGCAAAACCTAATTATTCCTTGTTCAGTATATATCAGATAAAATAAACTCAAATTCAAAAACCCAGAAGAACCAATAAAACTACACTTTAAAGCGATACTCGTCGTTTTCAAAAAACTGTTGGGATGTATACAGAAATATTAAACTCCTCTAATCCAATTAACCTATTGTGACCAGATATTTGCAGGTTAAGCGTACATGTTTAAACGTTGATACAAAAAATAACAAATCAAACAAGACAAAAGAAATATAAGGAAAACAAACAAAAAGTTCAAAGAGATAAATAGAAAATAGCAATTACGAGTATGAGACAATGAGTTGGTCTACAAAATTTGAAAGGTAGTATAAATATAACCTGATCCAGTTAACCCATAAAAACAAAAACTCATCAATTAGAACAACAATAATAGGGTGGGTCCGAGAAATAGAGATAATTAGCAAATAGTAGCTAGAATCGGGAAATTAGTATTCCAAGTTTTCAACACCTGGCAGGCAGGAGGATATATATAGAGCGAGAAATATTATATATATATATATATAGAGAGAGAGAGAGGAGTGGCTCCTCCATAATGGTTTATGAGATGTGTTAATATCGATTCTACTTTCTAGTATATATGGGCAGAGAGGCGGAGAAAGTCGGTGCGTAAATTTTAAGCTATGTCCCAGAACGCTGGGATCTAATTTAATATTCATTTAATAAATACTCCGGTAATTAATTTAATTTCATCTTTCCGTTTTATTTTGTTCCACTTTGTAAATCTATTACGCAATTTACTTTTACTTACTATTTAGTGTGATAACTACGGATCTTTTAAGTTTTCATTTGAAAAAATGAAAATTAGGTGTAAATTTACTAATCTTAATATGCTCATAAATTTTAAACAGCTACTATAAGTCTAAAAGCATTCATATATGTGTCTTGAAAGTCACACGATGGATTTTGGCCTAAATTAGCTGATTCCATTAGATTAACAGTGTGCTAGCTAAATATAGAATGTGTAAATTAGCTAGTTATAAACGATTAGCACAGTTAGGAAAAATTATCATAATTTTATATCATTTCTTTCCCCTACTCTTTCAAATAGAAGAAAAAAATACAAATTTTGAATATGACATAGAGGGTCAAGCATGATTTTTTGTCTTAATGCATGAAAGTGAGTGACTAAATTTGATAAAGAGTGATTTTTATGTTAGATTTGAATAAAATTTTGGGATAGTCTGATATATGTGAACATTTCACATCCTGATAAACATTCTTAGTTTAGTACATAACAAACATTTATTTTCAATTAAAATTAAGTATCAAAATATTAAAAACATATGAAAAGACACAAGATTATTTAACATCTTATTAGTAAAACTCAACTCAATCCAAAATTAAACAAATTGATACGTAAGTTTGAGATTGGTGTTTATAATTTTTTCTTCTCTTCAGGTTATGTTTACCTATCATTCCCCGTTTCTAAACTATTACCATAAAATGTTTTCAAATTTACATACTTGTCTATGTTTACCTTCATCACATGCATAAAATAGATTTTTAAATATTGTGACGTATTAATATTGTTTTAATTTTAAGAAGGAACTAATTCTTCTTCATTTTTTGGCAAAAAGGTGTTTTTTCTCTATAATGTTGAACTAAGTTCTTGAACATTTTTACTAAATATCAAAAGAAAAAAAAAACTTGACATACTTTTAGAAAAACGAATGAGTGAAGTAATTAATTGATCCATTAAAAATTTTTAAACATTTTTATCCTTTATAATTAAATAAAGGGAATTACCTTAGCTTTAACTCGCCAAAAATAAAAGTTACTAGTAGCATAAGTATCATTAACCCCATATGCAATGTTCAAAATCACAAAACAGGCAAATCGATAGTTACCTCTCTCACCTATACTGTAGGAAAAAGATGGGGATGAGGCAGAGCAGTGTACAAGCTCATGTTAGCATGTCCTTCCTTCCCTTACGGGTTAGCAGAAATTTTTGAAAAAACCGGGGCCTAGTTAAGGCAGAAAAAGTAATGATGAAAAATAGAATACATTTTAACAGTATGTTAAATCTTGACAACTTTGGCTCATGTCATATAAAAATCGAACTTTAAGAGATAAGAGGGGAAGGGTGAGGAGCTACGTACCCCGGAAAACTTGCTTCAGCCAACATACTTAATCAAGATACACACACAAAAGAGACAAAATCACAAAGAGTGACGGATAACTATTGAAAATTATAAATCACAGAGACATAATCAGACGCCCAGCAGAACCAAGGAAACTACCCTCATTACAGCAATACTGTTTAGCAGGTAATCGTAAATTGTTGAGATGTTAAATTAAGATTGACTCCTCTGATCCAATTAAACTATTATGACTAGAATATTTGGAGATGTCCCGTAGTTAAACATGTAAAACACAATAAGCAGTCACCAACCGAACAAATATACTTAGGTAACATGGTACACAGATAAAATATTCCAGAAAGATAAACAGAAAATAGTCATTGTTGAATATATCTTAGTCTACAAAATAGAGGTGGTCCGAAAATCTACAGTGCATTTCACCGATATTACTATGGATCAGTTCTAATGAAAGCGATAAAAAACATTTTGAATCAAATTGGCATGATTGGTAGGTGGTGGGAGTTTACCTGGTCGTGTATTAGCCACAAGAAGCATCATGCCATTGGCTGTAAGGAATTTGCACATTTATAACTTGTAAGTGCTTCTGTGAAAAAAAAGATAAGAAATGATTCATGAAAAAAATAATATGAAAAACTATAAAAAGACGTATAACTTATCACCGGCATAGCTGTTTTTCTATTTAATGAAAGAATGCATCAACACTCATGGATGATAGACTGTACGGGTATTAGCATAAAGGTAATGTATTAGATTTCACAATGAACCCAAAATGAAGAACATCATGGTGTTATGCACTTGATTAGAAACGGCCTGCAACCTAGTAAAAACACAAGTAAATTCTTGCAGAGCAGTTTACTGATCACTGGGATTGTTCAACTTAATCAATGATATTAAAAAAATGTTATTACAATAATAAACTCACCTCGGATATATTTTCAAGTAAATCCCAATACGTTCCTACCAAGTGATTTGATCTACTTTAATGAATTGCACAAGTTCAAGAACCCGATGTGTGCAGGAATATCAAGTATTTGTCTTATCATGTGTGTAAATGAGGTACAGAAACTACCTTGTTAATTTTCTTTGTTAAATATAAATATAAATATTGGGCATTCCGAGAATTGAACTCCAGACCTCTCTCGCACCCTAAGTGGAACCCTACCACTATACCAAACGCCCTGTTTTGCATCTATACCCCTACTACATCATCAACATTATTGAACATAAACGGACTTCCCCAATCTGCACAATATGTAAAATTATATCATAAAATAAATATACTCAGTTAAGAAACTCTGAAAAAATTTGGTATTAAACAATAACTTTTCCAATATAGAATTGGTATCTAGCATTTCAAATTCCAGTACATCAAGCCGGATAAAGTTACACAAAACCAAAGACAAGAAGCTACAGAGTGAGTAGTTATAAAATAAGGAACTCACAAATCGGAATTTTTTTCAATAGTCTCAATTCAGTTTCAAATAGCTTTCTGTAAAACACCTTATTATGAGGGGGTGGATGACGCAAGAGATACAAAATGCAAAAAAAAAATACGAATGCAAATACACGAGGAGGCATTTAAAGGTAGTTTTTGGCAATTTCAAAAGATTTCAGCTTTAATATTAATCAACAGATTACGGATAATTACTCCAAAATCAGGTATCTTACTTATACAAGTTACCTGCGTAGCTTTGTCTTCGGGATCAAGAGACGGAAGATAAAACGGTGCTGTCCTATAAAAGTCGAAACTCATACGAAAATAGGAAGACCAAGGTATAACCTCAAACAATGTCATTTGTGTCTTAAATTAGGCTTTCAAAAGCTTTGGCTGCCTTTGCATACAAATTGTGAGCTCTTTCTCCCTAGCATTCTGATCCAAGTACTGAACGGTGGAACTCGTGTGTTTGGTTCCCCTTCCCCAGAAAAAGAAGAGATAAATTAAAGCACTATTTGCACTGATTGCCATTTCACTGTTACTAAACAAATTGCTCTATTTGTACCTGTAGCTAATTTTCAAACTGTACAGCACAAAACCATGTAATCTAATGTAAATTACAGTGTTCTAGAACATAAAACCGACAGAGAATTAAAAAAAAAATATGAGCATACTTAAGCACAACAAAAACTATTTGTTTACCATCAATTTTTTCAAAATTATTAGTATCCCTTATATTTAAGTGATGCGATACTTAATTAACATTGAAGTTGGTAAAAAAACTCCAAATATATTTCAAGCTAATATATAACTTTGTAAGAAGACTAACAAGATAAATTGAACTGGAAATTAACTGTCCCTATATATACCAGTAAACCTAAGGCGTTTAAATGTTAATTCTGCTAAAAAAATTGTACATAACAATTTGCGTCAAAGCATACACTTCTTATCAGGGTTTCGGGGTCCGATAAAGAAGACTCGTGCGGAAGATGTAACAGAAAGTTGTTCTATACTTTTGAAAAAATCTCACAGGAATCTCGGTTTTCGAAATTCAATTAACCGCCCTACAGATTATAATTTCATCCATAGGCCTACCGTACAACACAGACTGATCAAGATAAATATATAGCATAAAGACATGTTCAATTGAAACACGAAGTGGAATTATAACTAGTCCATATATAAGTAAAATATCAAAACCAACATTAAATGCGAAGAAAAGTAGAATTATAAAAGGAGAGCCAACTAAGGGATCAATTTGACAACATTGGGATGGACATAGCATTTGTACACTTAATTCCAATAACGGCCTCCAGAATACCTCTTGGTCAGCAATATAAAGCGGGTTTTTTCTCTTCGAACTCAACTCAGAAGAAAAAAAAATGTGAGGATATATTTACTCCAAGAAAAAAACTCATGGGTTCCTCCAAACTAGACTGTGACGTACAATGTAACCGAGTTTCAAACAAGAATAAATTGATATGGAACTGCAAAAACACAAATCCAAAATCCATAAGCATGACTATGTAGGTGTTGATATCTCTGTCTTTATCGATGAAAATGCATGTTCAGAAGCATATAGGAAGAAAAAATATCGAATATAAACACATACCATTACAAAATACTGAAGACCAAAATGAGGTTCATCAACAAGTTGACCAAACAGATATGAAATTAGAAACTTTAGAACTGATATCAAGTAAAAGGTCACTCGTAATATTAGTCATGCTTGGTTTACATGAAAGCATTATAAATCTGAAAACCTAGAGGATGATCAACGATGAATAACTAAATCAGTCTAGGAAGAGAATTATAACCAGTAATCACTAAACTGGAAACAGGACAGATTAAGAAGGTTCATCAAATAAAGGCCACAAATCGTTTTAGAAAATGTTTAATAATCCTGGACTAATCAAATTCAATATCAAGCTCCATATTCACAAAACACATATGATTCAGATTCCAACAACCCTAGCAATAGAATAAAGATATGTAACAACGGTGCATTAAGATTACAATAGTTAATTCTAGTGTCTTAATGTTTTTGATAACACATACACTAATTTTATTATTACAATGACACATACACCCATCTTCAATATTTTTTTAATAAAATCCCGAAATTTACTTCCACGTGATTTAATTTTTCTCAATTACTTGCCCAAATTTAAAAAACCAATCAACAAACCCAATTATTCATTGTAAATCAAAGAAAATAAAAACAAACTCAAGACTCAAAAATCCAACAAAACCTATCGATCACACTCATTAAAGCAAAAGCGTTAGCAGGTTAATCATAAATTGTCGGGATATTAAAGTAAGTAAAAATCCTCCCATCCAATCAAACTATTGTGAGTTGAGACAAGATAATTGCAGATTAATTAGCCTCACTTAACATGCAAATAAGTTGCGACAAAAAAATCACAAACCGAACAGATTTATTTAAATAACATGAACTTGGACCCGTAAATCTGAAACTTGAATGCTACTATAAAATCCTGCAAATCTTAACAAGAGAAATAAGCAAAACAAACAATTAATTTCAGATAGATGATAATAAAAAAAATAGCGATTACGAGTATGATTTGGTCTACACAAATAGAAAAGTAATACAGATAAAATCTGATCTAATTAAACCAGAAAACAAAAATCGTCAATTAAAAAACGAAAATAGAGTAGATCAGAGAAAATAGAGATAATTAACAAACACGTATAGTAGAATCAGAAAACTAGGAGTTGAAGTTTCCAACGCCTGGGAGGAGGAGATATATACATATATATATATATATATATATATATATAGAGAGAGAGAGAGAGAAGGGGAGAGGAGTTGATCTTCGATAATGGGTTAATGAAATAGTGTACGTATCGACTGAATATATATATAAAACAGAATAGCAGAGAAAGGCGGTCACGTAGCGTTAGATCTAAGCTATTCTCAATGCCGCGTTAAATATTTCTATATGGTCCCTTTATGTTTACAAATATTTCTATTTAGTTTTTGTAGTTTCTCTAGAAACGTTTTGGTCCCTAGATTTTTTGAATGGATGGATTATGCTTATTTTTTTTATTTACAATATGGAACTACTTAGTGAGGGAGCTAGATTTTAAAAATAAGGGGTGTTAAAGTCCAACAAAATATATGGGGATGCTAATCAACTATTTTAAAATTTATACTATGTAAAATACTACCTCCTCCCCTACAACTAGAATAAATCTCTTATGTGTAGTCACTGTGTTTGACTGCACGTTGTACTGTTAAATAGAGTACTGTTGGATTATTTTATATTAAATCTGGACCATAGGATCTAAAACTCTGTTAAAAAGATCCAGGAATTATTATTCTACGCTTAAATCTTACAGTCAATATAGAAATTAAATGATTCAACGATCTTTTATTTAACAGAACAATATACAGTCAAACACAGTGATCTCACAAAAGAAAAACTCAAAAGAATGTAATGTTTGGAATTAAAGAATATATGGGTACTTATCACTCTCATTTATAAGTGATGGGTCTCGCTGTATACATCGGTTTTGAAATATACTACATTCTTTTAATTGTTTTGACTAGGTGTTGTTTTTACTATATTTATCAACTCCTTGAAATTTTTTAAATTAGAGAATATTTGTTGCGATCGAATATATCATGATTTGGGGGGAATATTCATGTGTTTTCTTATTTTTATTTTTGCACGTCAGCATGAGATATCAGTTATTACATATAAAAATATAAAAAAGACTCACAATCTAAGCAAATCATACTGATGATGCCTACTGGCAGAGGCAACACCTTAAGAGATAAATCCAAGCTAAAAAGAAGAGTTGTAACTAACCACTAAAATTAATAAATACAACTAATGTAGAAACCATGGGATAAAATTATTACTAAAGCTAGAAAATACAACTTTAGAGAACCTCCCGGATACTCTAGAATGAGTGGCCATGCACGTTAAAGGGGACAATCAAGAATAGACTCCAAAAAAGTCACTCGAATGCAGATGAACCATTCCTA
This sequence comes from Primula veris, assembly GCA_963682055.1. Lineage (NCBI taxonomy): Eukaryota > Viridiplantae > Streptophyta > Magnoliopsida > Ericales > Primulaceae > Primula > Primula veris. The sequence continues at coordinate 43,815,850 of OY821740.1, forward strand.
TCATCTCAGGTAACATGAACCACATCTCGAGAAAATACCATGTTCCGATTCGCCCTTCGAAAAACAACAGTCATGGGAGTTTTGCCATAAGTTTTTTTAACATCTTCCACTATACCCACAAATACCAGTTTATTTTTTAGTGAAGTTATATAATTTATGTATCAAAAATGTAATCGAGGGGGAATATAAGGGAATATACGGGGGTAACATGATTGGATATCTATATACTACAAAATAATGTTAGAGTAATTATACCACATCGTTTAGATAATAATCGAGCCTGTGTTTTATAAAGAGATATTCATCATTACCATTACGAGACATTTTAATGGTAAAAAAATATGGATTCTAATATGGTATCAGAGCGGGCCTAGCGATATTGGACTCACATCCACCCATTTAATATGTCCGCTCGTAGAACTCTTGAAATGTCGGACCACGGGCGAGGAGGAGTGTTAGAGTAATTATCTCATATCGTCTAAATAATAATCGAGTGTGTGGTTTATATATGGATTAAGTAATATATACCTTTGGTCAGGGAATTAGAGACTAAGAGTGCATTGGGTTCCGAATTTTATTGTTTACTTGTTTCACAAGTTTATGAAACGTTTATGGTGCAAGTTTGATACTTTGGCGGTTTTGCCTGTTTGCTTGATATATGTAATATTAAATCTAATTTATATATGTAGTGGAAAATATTGAATTTCTAGCGACATCAAATTTTGTCAAAGATATACGTGGATGATATCATGATAGCATGAACTTGAAACTTATTTCATCATATCAGAACATATATAAAACATGTAAGTCGCACATTGAAAATAAAGGGGAAAAAAACTCATACAAAGGTCAGTACGTAAATGAATAAAACTGGGTAGTAAATTAAGTAAATTCTTGTGAATATAGCTCATAAATTCACATCACAATAAGCTCTTTGAAACCCCTCTGAAGAAGAAAAAGGCATCAAAGTTGGGGAACATAATATCCTCAAGGTCATATGTTCTGATTTCCATAAACCAACTTTCAATCTTACTTGTGCTTTCATCCGAATATCTACCTCGACCACCCCTGAACTTTTTTCACCTCTCAAATCTCTTTCTACATCCCCATCTAGCCTCACGTTTTGTGCAACAAGTTTCACCCTTAAATAAGTCTCGTTTTTATGAGGTTGGTAAAATGAAAGAAGAGTATTTGACGCCACGGTTTGATCCTCATAGGCCACCGATGTTTCGACTTTGTCGTAGTAAATAGAGATTTTGGAGTTGGGGTTATGTGCTCTGATGACAAAATTGAATGTGGCATTTAGGTGTTTGTTGGCTAAGTTGTAATAATGTACTGAACCCTCTTCGATTGTGTACTCTAGGTTTTTGGGCTTTACGGATAGCCAAACGATAAGTATGACTAGAGCGGTTAGAAGAATGAGGGCGAGAAATATGAATAAAATGGTTCGAAGTATTCTCGGAACTCTTGGCTTGGCTCTTCGATGAAGGGTAGGCCTTGGATTTTCCATTTTTATGTTTGAAATGATATTGGGTCGGAGTATTTGTTTTAATTTATACATGAAGAAAAGTGGATATGCTTGTTTTGAGATGCTACATCATGAGTTGTCACCCTACTTAAATTTCATTTTTTTGCCACACTGTTATATAGCAAGAAAAATGAGTTTTCTCATTATTCTTTTGCCTTTCACCTTTGACATAATACGTATATTATGTAACTTCATAAATAATGTATAGTTTATCAGGTTATGTCCTAAAAAGCTCACAGTACTCTTCAAATTCTCATTTATGCATTTTCATCATTCTAAAGTACCTGTGATGTGTAATTGACAGGTACAGTTACACGTTTATATCTGTGACTGTGACAAGGCAAAAATGTTGCTTAATTTATTGTGGCCTTTTGTAAATAATGTTCTCTAGTAATCCGTACAACAAATATTTACTCATGCACATAGATTTCCTTTATGTAAATTTTTAAAGTTTTGAAGGTCACGATAGCCAGTCTGTTAATGTAGCCATATAAATTTGTACATAAAATTGTAGGCCTTTTTTTTTTCTTCGCAACTTTTAAGTCAAACAACTTTTTACCGATATTTATGATATAATCGGCCTCACAATATTATACTATCATATTGCAATTTCCCAACTATCACGGATTTCTTTTTGCAACGGCTAATTATTCATATTAAATTTGTAAACTGTGTTTTTTTGCATGAAACGCAAGGTTTTTGAGGGACTTAATTAGTCTTTAATTAGATTCCTTACTCTTCAGAGAAATTAAAGTGCACATGAACATAAATGTATGCTTAACTTGTAACTCTGGCTTATTCTTGCCTAGAGGCCAAGGTGTTCCAAGTGGAAGTCATAAGTTGTGTTCACGCAATCATATATAATTTAGTCCAAAAAAATCAAGGAACTGGCATCTAGTCTATAAAATATCTGTCTGTGATTAACACGGTTCAGCTAAAGGGTGTCCGGGGAATTGGTTAAGCATTTAATGTATTTTCCAAATCAAATTCTATTAATACACATTATAGTTGAATGTATAAACATTTAATGTTAAATACTACTCCCTATTTTCTTATAACATTTCTAATATCATGTGTTCACTTTCCTTTGACCAATTATAAACTTCGTACAATAATTATTCTGGTTGTCAATTTAAAACAAAAAATGGCATGTGTACGGTTAACCACCCATTGTATGAGGCATTTGATGACAATCCCAATATGAATATTCCGATTTAGCAATATTTTATTGCGATTTATAAATCAATTGGAACCTTAAAAACAATCAGTTTAGATTTTCTTTTACTTGCATAGGACGAGTTATTTGCCTAGCTATAAAGATAATTATCCCATAGTCCTATCGTCATATATATGTATGTATTTCATTACAGAAAGTTACGACAAAGTAAATAATGCTAAAATAAGAAAACTTTGCATTTCTTTCACCACTATATCTATATATTAGAATTAGACTTACAATTAGTACACGTGCTCATATCTAACAAATAATAAGCTTGTAAACAAGTGGAAAAAGGTATCATATGCTATAATTAAACGGATCTGATCATTTGAACGATTTAGGCTTAATATATTCTAATTTAATTCATAATGTAACGCTTTGGAATATTTGAATTTAAGTCAAACCATTGGTAGATCCAATAAGACAGACTAAACCAACGGGTTGGCTTGGTACAAATTTGCGGAATCAATGACTTTGGATCGAATTCAGATTGGATTCGGGTTTACAAAAGATGACGTGGCACATCATGTCATCATCAAATCTAAAGAACATCATCAAAATTCGTAAACAAAAATAAAAGATTAACATAAACACATACCAAACGTGATCAAAAACAATAATTATAAATCTAAATTAACAGCTTTATAAAAATATGTTACTCAAAAAATTGAAAAATATAGAAAATCGGCAGCATGGAATGAGTTATGCGGCTAGGTTATAATATATTTACATCGTTATAGAATTTGCCATTATTGTTTGTTGTGGCTAATGTTTTGTTATAATTTATATATGTTAGGTTATATTTATGTTTTTTTAAATGACATATAGCATTTATGGGTTTTTTATAATTTCAGATTTAATTCTGATTCAAACGAATTAATATTATCGGATTTGATATTGATCTAACATATCCAATTTGATACGGGTCTGACAGATTAGGTTTGCTTCGGTCCAGGTTTGGATTATCCTTAAACAATCTCAAACAAGCCCATTATGAACATAATGGAAACTTTTGAATTTTAAACCAAAACGTTTTATACAAAATTCGAACGAATTGAAATCAAACCATCGGATCGTTTCGAATTTACGGATTGATATATTTTAATTACACCCCTATCATAAATCACCATAATTTAGCAATTGGAAATAAAATTTACCAAGTGAACACACACAAAATGAGTCATGGGAACCAAAACCATAAATTATAAATGGAAGGAGTCGAGATGTCGTCGATAATCTTATCAAAGTTGTCGTCGAAAATGGTGGTATCCAGAGATGTATCACAAACGGATGGAATGAGATGGACTATGTGGATCTATATGTAGAGGAAAGAGAGACTCGACAAAGGAGAGCTAAAGTATGACCGGAGGTTGATGTGTATGTGCGGCGGCGTAGTGCAATTGGAGGTGAGGGGAGTCCGAATAGAAAAAAGGGAACGTATAAGATGGGCTTTGCGTGTGTTTTGTATAAATGTGTAAAGAGCGAATAAAATGACAGATAATTAGCATAAGCAATTATAATTAAGTGGAAAAAAAAAAAACCGTACTTCCATCATAATTTTTAACATGTCATAGTGATAGCATATGACCAAAACTTAAAATAAAATAAAAATTATGAGGTGGCATGGCCTCTGATGGCTCTAGCTTCCTCCTATAAACCTTTCAAATTCTAACGCAACAATAAAAAAGTAAAATGCTATATAATTGTTCAAAAATTAAATTGTCACATTCCGCACTATTTCAGTAACTACACTAAAATTATTTGTCGATTCAGCAAATATATGCAATTATTTCCCAGAAAAAAAAAACCCAAATAATATGGAAATTGGAAATCGATGACCTCCATGGTGTATCCTAGGCTTAGTCCCAAAATCACAGACCTTATATGAAAATAACAGAACCCAAGGGGTGAATTCGCAAACTATAATTATCGATCGGGTGCAACTTGCAAGACTTCTACTGGGGACATTATAGTAATTTCATCAAATAAATGAATAAAAGCTAAGTAATCCGTATTTCACAAAATAAACGCGGGGAGGGTTTTATAGATTACAATATGTATTGTATTTATGTATAGATACATATAATATTTATCCTCTTTCTCTTATAGGTCTCTTTGTTTCTCTCTCCTTATCAGACGATTCGTACCCCTTTATCGTCAGGGCTTGGTAATTACTAATGACTTTATTTACGTTTTTTATTCATTTTTTCTCATTCGATAGATTCAATTGCATGTTACGGTTTTCCAGTTTTATCTGAATTTTTTTTCCGAATCTGAATCTGTTTTTTTTTTTTCTCATCCGATATAGATTCAATTGCATGTTGCAGTTTTCAGTATTATGTGAATTTTTTCCGAATCTGAATATGTTTTTTTCCCAGATATTTATGCTACATACATACTTTGAATATAAATTTCAATCTATGACTTCACTATGATTAAATTTTTTTCTTTTGTTTTTTAAGATTTTCCTGTTCTATTGTATTTTAAATCTAAATCTGGATTCTATTTTTCTCGATATATTTTTGGCCTCAATTTTTTAAACGATAGGTATAATGTGAACGTAAATTTTAGAACATGCATCATTATTATCGATTTTTCCCCCATCAATTTTCTGGAGTTTTGTCCCCCTCTGTAATTTTAATATATAGTATTTCAATTATTAGGATAATTTTTGTATTATGTTTTTTGAATTTTTTCTGATTTAGTATCAAAATTGTGAACATTTATTTTGAAGACTTGAAGTTGTTGAATGATTCTGTTTATAGTAATTTATTCGAGTTTCAGGCGTAATATTAAAATCTCACTTAATGTATTGTACAAATTTCTGTGAATTGTATGTACTAATTCTCGTAAACGGACATTTTTTTTTATTCCTTGATTTTATTATATTTCAGTATCCTGTAATATTGGTTTCTCCGTCATTAGCATACATGGATCTTTTAATGGGTTAGTTTCTGATTACTGAATATGTTTGATTTGGTAGATCCTTTGGGAATTTATTTGTTGTTATGGTGAATGGTGAACATACACATATAACTAATATTCGGCCTGGATTAAAACGCGAATTGGCCTTCGCTTTGGAATCCCAAGCCGAGTATTCCCCTCCCATTGGTCGTACGCGAACAAGGAAGTTTCCAATTGATGATGATTTGGGTAACAATGTGACTAAAGGTTATAACGATAATAAAAGGTTAAAGAGCTTGGACACGGTGCATGTGCATGGTTCGACTGAAAAATTGATAAGTGACGAGGATGTACAAGATGATGTGGCGAATTGCATTAGTGATGAAGAGCCAAAAAGTTACTTGGTTGACTCCAAAAACAATGCCGAGCATAAAGTTGATTTAGTAGAGTCACTTGATAATAAAGATTTCGTAGAAAAGTCAATTGGATTGCCTGTTAGTGAAGAAATTGAAGGTTCGAAAAGAGTTGTGATAGGGAAATCAGAAAATAAGAAATTGAAAAGGTTGAAATTAGAGAAGGTTCCAACAAGGTTAAAGGAGCTTTTAGAATCGGGTTTGCTCGAGGGGTTGACGGTGAAGTATCAACGCGGGCTAAAGGTATTTTTGAATATCTGTCAAGGCTGGTATAATTTATTAGCTGTAATTTAGTTAGGGATGCTTATCGCCATTTAGGTTGGGAACTTCTTTTTGTGCGTTTCTTTAACCATGTTTCTTGTACTTATCTAGGTGTTTCTGGTCAAAAAGAGTTTGTTTCAGCCATAGTTGTCCTTTTCTTTGATTGACAAATTTCTGTGTGTATAATTGTTATTTTTTTTGTTACTTTCCTGTCACTAAATAGACAAAAGGGACACTTGGTGACGGTCTTGGAGGAATAATCAGTGGCTCTGGGATACTTTGTTTCTGCGAGAAGTGTGATGGAATTAAAGTAAGTCGTGCATTGAATCCAATATTCTTGTCATTTTTTTGATTATAACTTTATAAGTGATTTTCTGCTTAAATATGACCAATTTTCCTATCTATATGCAGGTTGTGACGCCTAATGTTTTTGAGTTACATGCTGGAAGTTCAAACAGACGACCGTCAGATTATATTTATTTAGAAAAGGGGAAGAATTTACGTGATGTTTTGCTTGCCTGCAAAAAAGTCCCATTGGAATGTTTGGAGGTATTTATGCAAAGCGTCGTTGGTTGTTCTTCTGCAGAAATAGTAGGGGGTTGCCGAAGATGCAAAAGTAGGTTATGTACTCAAGTCTTGATGTTTTATTAAATATTACTGGCCTTTTGTCATATTATCATGCATATAAAGTACTTTGTTAGGTAACTTTGGAAGTATGTATTATTATTTGGAATTGACGGTTATGGGTTTGATGTAGGCTATATTGCTGGAGGTGGTGGAAAGGAGATGCTATTATGTAGCTCTTGTGACATAATTAAAGAGTCTCAACCTAGTCATGTACCAAATTTTGATAATAAAAATTCTCAGCTCAGTCCTGCATCGACGCTTGATATGGAAGATCATCAACCTTGTCCTGTGTATATTTGTAATATTAAGGAGACTCAAGAAACTCCCGCATCAATGCTGGGCAAAAAGTGTAGGTATTGATCTCTGTTCTTTGTCTTGTATTTGTGTTTAACCAAAAAGTAGAAACTTAATTTACTGATGTGCACATACATTTATGATTTTTTAAGGTCATATGATATAAGCTGTTTGTGGACATGAATAGAATAGGATATGATATTTTTAGACCATGTGGGATAATATATATCATATATACACTGGTTAAACAAACATAAAACGACCGACCAAATTAAAAGTTATCTTACACTTATATAGTTATATTTGATATGTTTACAGTGAAGCTGAGGTTACCAAGTACCTTTTTAGAGTTTAATAGTTGTACTTTGTATCTAAAGAGTAAAGACGAATGGGTTGATAAGTGTTAGCATGCGTATATTGTTTTTAGTGTTTGATGCTTGGTGAATATTTGAGTGCTTGTGATTAAGCCTTGATCCCAAATACGTTATCATCTTTAAATTAAGCCTTAATCCCAAATACGTTATCATCTTCAAATTAAGCCTTTATCTCCGTTATCATCTTCAAATTAAGCCTTAATCCCAAATACGTGGGTCGGCTATGTGAAACCATATGAAATCTCGTTGTCTACCAACTGTGAGTTTTTCTACCATTCCTTTCTCTTGAAAGCTATTTGTTCATCAATTTCCCTAATGTCCTGTTATGATATTTTTATATGTTCCTTATGAAATATGTTTGCAATAGTATACTAAATATTCTTATTGGCACTTTTTAAAGACCTTACCTGTGTGTTGGCGCAAACCTTGTAACTGCTTGAATTTGAACGAACTATGGAACGAGTTTGTTTTTCAATCCTTAAACCTTAACCGATTTATTTCTGGAAAATTGCAGGCAAATCCCTCAATCAAGTTTTCTGTTAGATTTTACACCATTTTTAACCACTGAAGAGAGAAAACATTATTTCCTTTCTTTCTACTAACAACACCAATAGTTCCTTGAATTAAGATATTGTAATGAATGTATTTCCTATGTTCATCTGCACCTACGAGTCCTTTGGAATTAATCTAACTGACTAGAACTTGAGTTTATGAGTTCTCAATACTTTGCTTGTTTCGGTGTTCACAGGTAATTATGGTTTATCTTTGCTCATGCTTTGTGACGAGTTTCCTTTTTGACCCACTTAAAATATTATACACTTGTTTATAAGAGTAAATAAAATTGAGTATGCAAGGAGTAAGAAACTTGTTTTAGTTTAATTTAAGTATTGGTACCTGAACATCCAATTTCAGTTAACTAAATGTAATTCATATTTTACCATATATGTGATATGTAGTTCTTGAAATTGCATGTTCAATGCTAATATGACATAATTGTAACTGCAGGGGCAGGCCGCGGAAGAAATCCTGTTCAAATCCTTCAAACAGTAATCTTCTCTGCAGTTCACAAAGAAAGGGGAAAATAACTCGAAAGTTAGTATACTCCTTGGTTTAGCACGGTCTTTCTGTTTCAAAGTTTAAAAAGTCATGAAACATGCGTTTTATTAATATTTTGGCGATTTTGTTTGAACTATTCACTAACCCGTTCTTATTTTCCCCTCAGAGATGTCGGATTACACAAGTTGGTGTTTCAGAATGACATTCTACCTGATAGAACTGAATTGGCATACTATGTTCGTGGACAGGTTAGTATATGACTATATGTCACTTTAAGAGTATTCATATTCTTTTAAGTTCTCAATCTTAATTGTTTCTTTTTGTTCAGAAATTCCTAGGAGGTTATAAGAAAGGACTCGGGATATTTTGCTTTTGCTGTGAAAGTGAGGTACTTTTGGTACTGCTTAAATCATACTTTTTGATTCTTAAAGAAGTTCATCTTCATATCTTCTTATATTTATGAGCAGGTAAGTCCTTCACTATTTGAAGCACACGCTGGTTTTGCTTCTCGCCGTAAGCCGTGAGTACCTTTTTTTTAATTTGTTTCTTTAGGGATGCTTAGTTTGCATGCTAGCTTTTTCTGTAGCTTCTTCTTTCCCCCCTTTTGAGGTTTGATTACTTTTATTTTTCCTTTTGAAAATGCAGCTACCTGAACATTTATACATCAAATGGAGTCTCTTTGCACGAGTTAGCTTTGAGATTGTCAAATTTGAGGAAATTGAATGAGGAAGAAAGCGACGATCTCTGCTCGATTTGTGGTGATGGTGGCGACCTTTTGTGCTGTGACAACTGTCCAAGAGCTTTTCACACAGGTGAATTTTTCACAAAATATTCCGCACCCTTTACCCTTTTTTTTTTAATCTCCTGTGCCTTTTTTCTGTGTCCCCTTTTGTTTTTTCTTGATCCAATTATATTATCCTTAAGCGTTCTTTTATTTAAGTTCCCGCTGAATAATGCTAAATTTTGAAATTTATTTTCCGTTCAATTTTAGAATGTGTTTCGCTGCCTTGTATTCCTACTGGGACTTGGTATTGCAAATATTGCCAAAGCATGATAGAAAGAGAGAAATTTGTGGAAACCAATGCGAATGCCATTGCAGCTGGGCGTATTGCAGGAACAGACCCTTTGGAAGAGATAACCAAACGATGTATTCGCATTCTAGGAACTTTAGAGGCTGATGTGGGTGGATGTGTCCTGTGCAGGTTGTATGACAAGACACTACTTTATTATTGTTTTTCCTTTAATGATATTTATTCCTTACAAATTAGTGTTTTACGTTTGCTATTTACTTGGTGTTACATGTAGAGGTCATGAATTCAGTAATTCCGGGTTTGGCCCTCAGACTGTGATTATATGTGATCAGGTCATTATTCATTTGTCCATGATTTTATTTGTGGTGTTTGTTTTTACATGATATCTTCATGTGGTTTTCTAATGCTTATATTGTGTTCAACCCTTTTATTTGGAACTGCTTTGTTTTTTATTTAGTGTGAGAAGGAATACCATGTTGGCTGCTTGAAGGAGCATGATCTGGAAGATTTACAGGTTTGAAGATACTGTTTCGTCCAAAACATGTACTTTTTATTTTATTTTGCATTTTGATAATATTATGTCATTACTTTACTACAGGAATTGCCTGTTGGGAAGTGGTTCTGCTGCAAAGACTGCAATAGAATACATTCTGCATTAGAAGAGCTAGTGGCTAGTGGAGATAAACATCTGCCAGAATCTCTTATGGGAATTTTAAAGACAAAAAGAGGTCATGAGGGTGGTGCCGATCTTGATATCACATGGAGGCTTCTTAATGGTAGGATGGCTATTGAAGATACCGAAGAATTTGACATGCTGTCAAAAGCTCTTGCGATCTTTCATGTGAGTAATTCTTTTCCATCTATTTCTTATAACTGTTTGTTGTATTTTCAGGTCAAGTGTGCCTTTTATTACCAGTACTAGTAGACTAAGACGTCGTTGTTCATTCATTAAGAGCTCGGTTCGTTAAGAGAGTTGCAAAAATAAGTGCAACGTAATATTATATATTATAGACTATATTATGTGATAATAGCTAAAAAATACTGTATAACATATAGTATTTTACTAGGTGTCAAAATATTAAAAGCCCACATGTATGTAATTATTTTGTGCATACGAACCATGTTCAGTATCATTGAAGAAAGTCCAAAACTTTTGAAATCTAACAAATGTTTAGGTACATATGAGATGAATATTAATGTTCAGGCGATAATACCAGTATATATAATTTTGTGACCAAGCCTGAACTCAAGTTTATGTCGTTACAACACGCCACGTTCGTTCATTAAGAGCTCGGTTCTTTAGAGTCTGAAAAATAAGTTTGACTCATTATTATTATAGATCATAATATGTGTTAATGGATAAAATTACTGTATAACATATATATTTTCTATTATAATGAGTGGAGAGCAAAATGTTGTTATTTTTTAGGGTGCCAAAGTGATCATTTTTTTTTTTTAAAACCTCAAATCTTTTGATAATTACCCACTGTTCTACCCTGATTGATACAGTTACTAATAAAAAAATGCGGTTATCTTTATCTCTACTATTCATACGCAGACTCACCCCCTCTCTCTCATATAACCAACACAAACCCTCACAACATGAAAGATTAATTCATTACATTCGTAAACAGAAACAATCATAGATCTTTGTTATTACACCTGCCTGATCTACTTACCGGTAAGTACAACTTATAATTGTTTTTATTTTACTGATTTCGTTCGATTGTTACTCTGAATAGATTGCATCGTAGTTTGAATAAATCATACCGAATGCAAATATAGTAGTAAAACAATTACGAGTTTATGTTATTTACGCGTCGCACACGCAACGCATAAAAACCCACATGCATGTAAATTTGCTTTGTGCATACGAACCATGTTAACAAAGGAAGGGTATCATTAAAGAAGTCTAAAACTTACGAAATCTAACAAATGTTTAGGTACATATGTTATCATGCATGCATATTAATGTTCTAGTGACGGATATATAATTTTGTGACCAAGTCTAAACTCAATTTTTAAGATTTATGTTGATAACGAACCATTCGTGTGAACAAATTGTTGTTTGTTTATCAAGTGTTTGATTCGTGTTCATTCGTTTGCAAACGAAGATGAACATGAACATGAACGATCACTCTGAACAAACAAATGAACATGAACAGAGCCGACGTTCGTTTGTTTGGTTTATTTGCAGCCCTAATTGGGTCCTAGTTTTTGGAGATTTTCGAATTATTGTATCACATCTTATCGTTTCTGTCATACTCATATCCATATCTGTGCTATGTAGTTGTTGGTATACCATATCCAGCTGTAAAGGACTATTTCGCAGCTAATGTTCTTTAGTTCTTTGCAACTTTTTTTTAATGTAATTAATACGAGCTATCAAGTTTAGTTTTGATAACTTGCAATTACTCTCGACCATAAAGAATATTCACATCTCAGAAGTACTAACATTTCTTTACTGTTCTTATATGATAGGATCGGTTTGATCCAGTAGCAGATTCTAACTCTGGTGTTCGTGATCTCATACCCCACATGGTCTTTGGGTGAGAATCAATTTTTTTTTATTACTTATGCATATTTTATATATTTCGTCAGATTGTGTAAAGATGGGATAAAAATCACTCCATTAAAAATGTTTCTGTAGGAAGAAAGTGAGGTATCAAGACTTCGGAGGAATGTATTGCGCAGTTTTGAAGGTCAAGTAAGTATTACATCCGCCGATCTCAAAGCGCTTGCTCTCTGTTATAGACTTTCAGTAGATAATTTTTTTACATCAATGTAGCTCAAATGTGGTGTCTGCTGGAATTATTCGAATTTTTGGGGAGGGAGTGGCAGAACTTCCTTTGGTTGCAACAAGCACCGAAAGTCAAGGACAGGTGACTTTAAATTGACTTGCTTCGAAACTTCTTGCACTATTTCGATGCCCTTTTGTCATTCCCTTAGGTTCGCGCATTATTAACTTTCAGAAGTGGATATATTCCAAATTTAATTTAATTTTCAAGAAAATTCTATATTTCCCCTCTCGAAGCATGTAAATACTGCTCTGGTCTCTAGTTCCATCTACTTGGAAGTTAAAATGGTGGATTATTCAAGATCATATTTTCTTGTTTCTGAATAACTTGAGGGATTTTCTGTTGTACGTGTTTTTTTTTATCATCTACAAAACACTTTACAGGGTAATTTCCAAGTACTTTTCTCTTGCATCGAAAACCTTCTTGTATCATTGAATGTTAAGAAGCTTGTGCTGCCTGCTGCGGATGAGGCGGAAACTTTGTGGACAAACAAATTCGGGTTTAACAAAATTGCAAAGGAAGAGGTTTGTGCTTCTTTCTGAAAGTTCTTTTGATATTGACTACAGTATTATTTAATTTGGTTAGCCTTCAGTTAAAGATAATGGGAGAAAATATCACTTATTGTATTTGTTGTATTTTGATACAGCTGATGAATCACCAGAAGGATCATCAGATGATGGTTTTTCAAGGGACAGCGATGCTTCATAAGTTGATTGTGAGCTCATGAAGATCAATTGAGAATGACTTGCAAATTTCCAAACATATCTTATATTTTTCTCATATATAGTAGACTTACCACCTCCTCCCCCTCGCTAAGGAGGTGTTTTTGTTAGTCGAGGGCGGCCTTAAACAACACCTGAATATGAGTGTATATAAAAGTGATCTCATCAAAATGTTTTTTTTTGGGCTCCTAATAGAACGTGATTCCCGAGATATTGTCATTATGTATGCTTTTGCCTTTTCAACTTGGTCAAGGTGTTAATTGTTATATAAGTATCAACTTGGTCAAGGTGTTAATTGTTATATAAGTATTAATTAGCAGTTTCATATATTAATTGTAAATAGACTTTTTATCGGTGTACGGACTACCAAGGTTCGAGACTGAACTTTAGTTGTGGATATAACAATACTGTTTCCTGAAGACTGGCATTTGGAACAGTGGTCGCCACTTTTTATGAAGTTTTAATCGGTGGTATAGAAAACAATAAATCAATAAATAATGATACTATGGACTTCCGTTACTTTTTTACTTAAAAGATGTTCGGCTTATCACCTGAAAGTGTGTCAACTAGTTATTCCCATGCTTGTTCTTCCGAATAGTAGATTGGTAAGAAAGAGATAATGAAGGAATATATGACAAATTATCTCCAAAAGGAAAATACATAATCTTGGCTACACTTGGATTTTTTATTGCAAAAATTCAATACTCCTATTTGATTACCAATTAAACTAAGGCCAATTTTATTTTATTTTTATAATTAATAACTCTCTCTTTGGAGTTAACCTATTTTGTGAGTGTTAAAGATCGAACATTAGTGGTAAGCGAGGTATATTACGGTCTTAGTCACTTGGACCAACCAAATTGCTCAAACTAATGACAGTTTGGTTGGTGCATTTAAGCAAGCAAGGTGGAATTTTCATAAACCGAGGTTCATTAATCTTAAATCTTCTAGCTTATCCAGGTCAATTCACCGTTAGAACTCAGCTTATAAGCTACTCAACCAAATAGAGTCCGGATTATAACTAGTAAAATCTAAGCTTATTATTATCTGCATTCTGCAAGCAAACAAGTCCTGCGTAATGTATCAAATTAATTCGTATGGTAACATAAGTGTTTGAATTGAAAGTAGTAGGACTAAATAGACTATCTGTGCAAACTAAAGCCACCCTCTCTCTCTCTCTCTCTCTATATATATATATATATATATACACACACATATTATATATATATTATATATCAGCTGAAACCAGAAATAGAACAATCCGTATTCTCTCTCTCTCTCAGCTGATCGAATGTAAGTTAAGTTTGTACTTAAATCCTTCTTATTCTTTTATCTCTTTTAATTTCATATTTATGACCAGCGCTCGTTTCAATTCTAATTTATTTAGAGTTCAGGCTTTTTCGTTTGTTGCTACAATAAATACTTTTTAGGGAAAGATATGAATTTATATTCACTTGGGGAATCAAATATACTTCTCGTCTCGAAATTAATAACAAGTTTAGCTTCTCAGGTTATTTCAGGTAATTTAGTACTAAGAAGTTTGTGTTTTCCAAAACCCTTGGTACCAATTAAAACTCGGTAGTGAATATTGTGAGTATCTCAGGGAATTGTTGGATACAAGAATGTGTTTCTATTTTAAAATTGATTGCGTTATATTATTATGATGGTAAAATTAAATTATGTATACGGTATACCCGTTTCAACAACCTTTCAAATCATATTATAGATAAAGATGTATGATTATGAACTGCCAAAATTGCACCTTTTAATTTTCAAAAAAAAAATTGCACCTTTGAGCCAATTAACAGAAAAATTGTTTTGGGAATTTGTGGAATGAAGAATTCCCTATCATTCTTTGATTGGACGAGGAAAATTGTCTATTCTCGTTTGTTTTGTTTATGTAATTTCATGAAATTACATTGATAGTCAACCTTTTGTTTTGTCATGGAATTGGTTTTTTTTTATAAATACTATTTATGTGGTTTTGATCGTCGTTACTCGTTAGCTTCTATTTTGTATTCCCATATGTTTGCATTGATAGCCAAAATTTGCATCTGTTTAATCTTATTCCCACTATCTAGAACACGGGGATTAGTATGATTTTGTGCAGTGCACTTTTGTCAAATTTTATGCCTTTTCATTATATATTTGGAGACATTTCCTCGAGTATTGATTGATACACCAGATCATTTTTTAGAGTAGAATGTAACCACTGCAATGGATAATGAGGCAAGGTAAGAAGGTGTCCACTGCTTTTGTTATATATCCAATGTAGTACAAACATTTCTTTTTTTGCCTAGTATTCATCCTGACCTTAACCTTTAGCTTCCCTAGAATCGACTAATGTATTTTTTTCATCTGCTGTATAAAATCTGTTTCATTTGGCTATTGGAGCCTCTCTAAGTATCTATATATAATACTATTATAATAAGCAAACTCAAGTTTTTTTAAGCTGCCAAATTTTGCCCTTTTTTTCCAAAATTGCCCCTATACTATTTTATTAATTACCATACTAGCCTACTCTCATAAAAATTAGAAAAATTAAAAACTAATTACACTCTTTCTCCCTCTTTACCCACACAATTTTTTTTTAAGTATTATCATCTTAAATATTATATATTTTTTCTATTCTCCACATAAACACACTTATTTTCTATATATTTGTCGCACAACGCGTCGCACACGCAATGTTTTATTGTTACTTATAACAATGAGGTATTTTATGGTACCTATCAGTATATGTTTTTTTAAGCTGCCAAATTTTGCCCTTTTTTTCCAAAATTGCCCCTATTCTATTTTATTAATTATCATACTAGCCTACTCTCATAAAAATTAGAAAAATCAAAAACTAATTACACTATTTCTCCCTCTTTGCCCACACAATTTTTTTTTTAAGTATTATCATCTTAAATATTATATATTTTTTCTATTCTCCACATAACCACACTTATTTTCTATATATTTGTCGCACAACGCGTCGCACACGCAATGCTTTATTGTTACTTATAACAATGAGGTATTTTATGGTACCTATCAGTATATTATAGGTCCAAAAAGAAAATAAAGTTGATGCTAGTGCTTGGTTTTGCAGCTATATTTTTGGTTTAATGTCGCGCAATGCCATTGTGGCTACTGGTCTGTTAGCTTTTGCCGGTTTGGGCTTAGCATTTCCTTTCTACATGGCGTAAGTTGCTACTATTTTCTTTTTCATAACCAATGTGCCTTCCCTTGAGTAACAAGCTTGGGTATGCAGGTCCAGGTCATCAAATTCAAAGCCTGTGATTGACTCATCGAAGGCATTACCACCTCAGGCTACTTTCCGAGGACCTTATATCAACACGGGCTCGCGTGACATTGGACCAGACCATCAAACCTACTCAAAGAAATAGTAGTTCTCTAAATGATAGTTATCAGATTGCATGTTAATTTCCAAGGACAGTGATGGAAACTGTCTGTAGGAGTTTGTAGGTAAATCTTGAAAATTTCTGTGCAATGTGACTTTCACTTGTCACATGTATTTTCATCTGTATGAAGTAATATTTTTCCAAGATGCAGGGAAGATATAATAAATTAACATTTTAGTATATCAACGTCTTGCCTTCTTTCTATTATCAGTATACAACCGTTGGAAGAAAATGACGGTTGAATTCCATGTATAGCACTTGATAAAGAACCAATTGTTAAAGCAGGATCAAATGTTCATTTCCTGGGGTTGTTTTGTTATTGTAACATGATATAAGTTCCGAAAGTCCATTGAAATTGGAGATGATGAAATGGAAGAAAATTAAACAGAGGAGAGAATAAAATCTTCAACCACTTAAAACTGAAGCTGAAGTGTTTCTTTGTGGTATAAATTTTCAAGGATACATATTCAGATATTCTTCTAAATTTTAGTAAACTTGCGAAACAAGAAATATTCCACGATTTTGCTAAACTGAAGGATATCATATTTGTACGCAAACAAGACATCTAGTTCTGACAAGAATGGGATTCATTGCTCCTGATGCAATGCTGATACATTTTCTAGTACGTGGATTCCTAAAACTCAAAGAGATGATATCCCAAATTTACGAAAATAACGTATGTCTGAGGAAAGAGCAACCCAACTCACTAAGACAATTTATTTCAAAACTCGATCACAATTAAGACAAGTTGGCATTTGCTCAAGAAAAATTGTCCAGCTGATATTCTTCATCATGTTATTCCTTATTTGAAAATAAAATTATCCATCTATATTAGGTTGCAAGTTGCAAGTAAATAAGGAGTAAATTTGTTACCGAGTACTCCCTATATAACTAGATTTTCTACGACCTTGAACAGAATCTGTTCTGTAAAAAGTGTACCTCAGTATTCTTGATTAAAAAGTATTAACTACATTTTCTCACAAGAAACTCCAAAGTTTGAAAGAAGACAAAAAATAAATGCATAGTAAGATGGTATACAAATTCAAAAGAAATAAAAAAGAATGATCAGAATTGTACTGGGAATGTAAAATTTGTTTCCGCAAAAATAAGATTCTCTTGAAACCAAAACCCCCATCAAAAGAGCGAGCCACAATACCAAAACACCAACCATATCTCAGTCAAATATCCGTTCACCCGTAGAGAATATTAGAAAAACAAAAGAACTAAAAATACAAAGCAATCCCGGGATTGAGAAAACCAATCTCCAACTCTCTGGGCTCGCAAGTCCCAAATTAGCGGTTTTAGCAGCCTCGAGAAGTTTTCCAGTCAAATCGACCCCAATAATGCCAGCTAATGTGCCAGCTGTATTAGAAACTCCCATCACTATTCCAGCATATCTAGGAGCAATATCCATATGATTAACCGCAAAACCCGCTCTTCCTAATGCTAAAAATCCAAGAGCTACAGAAGAACAAAAAACTGCCCCACCTGCTGTTCTAAATAACGGAATTGCCATCAAAGCAAACGAAGCCACTAAAAACCCTACGGTGTTTAGCACCTTCCTCGTTTTAGTCACGGATAATAATTTTTTCGTAATTAAATGGTCCGCAATTACCCCTCCTATATTCGAAAAAACAAACATGTTCAAGTAAGGCATCATCTTAGAGGAACCCATATCTTGAAGACTAAGTTGTAACCCCTGTTCGAAGTACGTGGGCAACCAGTTCATAAGTATGTATAACGCGTAATGAAAAGTGAAATTGTTTACCACTATTGACCAAACAGGTAAGCTAAGGAAAATTCTTTTCCATGGGATTTGGCCCATTTGACCTGATTGCCCCCCGTTTTCGGATTTTACCTTTCCACCCCTTCTTAAAGGTAACAAAGTTTCCCCAAAACCAGCGGCGGTTGCTTTTGGGTGCTCAGCTCTAGGTGGGTCAACAGCGTATTTTAACCATAAAAGAGACCAAATCCCACCTAATGCCGCTTCAACGAGAAATACAGATTGCGGACCCCTGAATTTTACCAAAGTCGGAAGCAAAAGCATCCCCATGGCTGCACCGAGATACATCCCCGAAGTAGTGAGAGAAACAGATCTTGACCTCTCATGGGGTGGGACCCACTGGGCTAGCACAGTGTGAATAGACGGGAAAATAAACCCTTGAGCAACTCCGACAAGTAATCGAGCTATGACCAAAACAGTAACTCTCTCAGGGTCGAGGGGGACTAAAGCACAAGTGAGAGACCATAATATGAATGAAAAGAGGAGAACACGTCTTCCCCCTATTTTTTGAGCTGCCCATCCACCCGGCACCTGCGAAAGAGCATAACCATAATAAAAGGTTGAAAGGATCGTGCCTTTGCTTGATTGGTTTACTCCAGCGGCATCAGCGGCAATTGTGTATGCGATTGAGAAGCCCACACGTTCGACGTAGCACACAGAAGTACATATGAAAGTTAGAATTACAATTAAATAACGTTTGGGAAGTATCGACCTCGCCATTTTTCATTCTTGGGTTCACAAAATAATTCGATAAATGGGCCAACTTAGAAGGCAGACTACTGATGAGGAGCCTCAAGTCTTCCAACTTTTGTCAATTCTCAACCCCTTTTTGATAAGGTAATCAACATAGTTAAATGTTGTGCTTTCGGAAGTGTCTGCATCATAAGAGCAAAATGGAGAGAAAAATAAGAAAAGGTTCACATGTTAAAAAAAAAAAATATTATTTTCGGAGAAATTCAGGAGAAAGATCTCAAACATTCAAGCAAATACTAAGGGAAACTCCAATGATGGTGTAACCCAAAAAGAACATTTTCCGACAAATATAATTTGAAAGACTCAAGAAGCATAACTTTCTGCATCTGTGTTTTCAACATGCTATACTTTTTAAATGCTAGCAACAATTTCTTAATGCAAGGCCAACAAGGCAAACATGATTGAACTGTTCAGTTAAACTATGGGGTGTAATTATTAAGAAATGTCTCACTCAATCTTAATCATTCTTCTCCAATAACTCAATTCTGTGATAGCTAGAATATTGACACAATTGCAGGCATATGTATAGCTGTTTCCCATCCAGGATTTCTGATGATAGAAGTACCCTAAAGATTAAAGATCACAGGTACATTGTTCCAGTTAAAGATTACTAAGGACAGCTGGGCATTTGTTCTTATTTCCTAAACAATATTCCACCAGATGAAGACACTAGTAAATAGCTTATGGAAGCTCATTTGTATACATGTTCATAGCATCACCATCCAATCAGCACTTCTTTCGGTAACTTCACAGAAAATGGTAAAAAGTTCTCTCTTTATTCTACAAATTTGGCTGTTGAATTGTTTTTACTCATTGTACCCAACTAGACAAGCATTAAGATAAATAAAATCAGATTGTTCTCCATGGGTAGACATGTTGGTGTCAATTTCTTCATTGTTACCGTTATAACAATGAAAATGCCAGAAAAAAAGGGAAGTCCTATCATCTCTTCGTTAATGGAATTTCCACAGTAATCATTTTTTTTTCTTCTTTTTTGGAAAGATAAATACATTTGGCTGAATTCAACAATAAGAAACAATACTTTCTGAATATTCCCTTGCAAATAAATAAAACGAGAG
Source organism: Primula veris (assembly GCA_963682055.1). Lineage (NCBI taxonomy): Eukaryota > Viridiplantae > Streptophyta > Magnoliopsida > Ericales > Primulaceae > Primula > Primula veris. The sequence goes on from OY821740.1 coordinate 43,836,096, forward strand.
AATGACTCTTTAAGGACAAGTGGAAAAAAGTGTTCTTGAGTGCTTGGTCCGTAAATTATCCTATTTAGCCATAACTGCTTCCGTTTTGTCCTTAATTAGCCTAGCGAATTTATTTATTTCAATTTGAATTGTCGAAAGTAACAAGTCCACATATCACGTTCTTTAATCGCAAAGTTGTTCGGTTCCAGATATTAGTCCCGGTTTTGTGCTTATAAATCATGCTGCATTTGATCGACCATCATAAAGCTGAGAACTTTTTGTTCTAAACTAGAGATTTAGAGAATTCTTTTCCCTCTGACCTTAAAATAAGCCATACTATCTGCTTAAAACCAGCTGCCCAAACAAGCCCATAAACCCAAACGATGTTTCGATCACAATTCACAGTTGATAACTTAAAAATAAAGCCGAAACTAAAACATCTGCTGTGATGAAAATATTCAACACCATTCTCAAAAAGATCAATCGAACAAGATTAATAAAAATCAGCAAAATATAATGGAGAAATTAAAACAGATAATTGGCAACACAGACACACAATATACAGTGAGAGAGAGAGAGAGAGAGAGAGTAAATACCTGACGATGGTGAGAAAATAAACCCTAGCTTAAGAAGAACCTCTCTCTCTCTCTCTCTCTCTCTATATATATATATATATATATAAGCTGTAATATATATATGTGATGATGAGTCAACTGATGAAATAATGTCACCTACTTCAAATAAAAATTAGTCATGCTCCATCTCTCTGAGATTTAAATGAGATTTTTATAATTGTAACTAAATTGGAGTAACTGGGATTTGTTAAGGGGTAGATGGAGTTTTTATTTGGATAATCCTCAACTAATAGTCAGTTACCATTTGGTAATTTAATTAGTAATTAATTGGTCTCTCTCCAGTTTGGGTAAATCAATAAATTAAGAAGCAATAAAATAATATAATTGACGTGTAATTCCGGATTACTCAGCGGTATTTTGAGATAATTATTGTTTTGCTACGTAAATTAACAAGTCCGGAGTTAACTTTTATACTCCATTCGTTCCAAATTACAGGAACGTATTGAAGAATCAAATTTTTAAGATTTTTTTGCTCTTTTCGCTTGAAATACCAATATTAATCTTGAAATTTGTGGTCGTGTGATATTGACATATTCTTCTAGACACGTGTATATATTAATTAAAGATAAATATGCAAAAATTGTACTTTTTTCTTTCTATTTTGAAAAGGTTAGATTTAATTTGGGAAATTTAAAAATGGAATAACTATCCTTTAATTTGAGACGAGTGAGTACTTGTTTAGATAGAAAAAAAAAACATGTCAATATTAGATGAAAATGGGAAAACAACTCCATTTGAATTGTTTAATAAAAAATGATAAAAAAAAGAAAATCATGAGCATTTATTTCCATAAAAAAATTACATTAACTGATTAAATACTTTCTTACTTAAAACTAAAGTTAGTACTTATTGATGTTCAATTCATGTATGTTGAATGTCAAATATTAAGTATAAAATGTTGGTATCGGAATTGGTCAGTGTCGATGTCTGCTACTAGTATGGGTAATATTACCTTTTTTTTCTTTCTATTTGAAACTATACAAGGACGGACCACTATGGTAAGGCCACCGCTACTAATTCATATTTAATGACAAGCGGTATAATGTTTACATTTTTTACCTAACTAAGTAATTGTTTATAGCTTATTTTAATCGCTAATTACAATCTTAACTGAATTCTACTAGTAGTTAATACCCTTTTATGAAAGTTGAAATTTAAAAATTGAAACCTTGCATGTAATTTTATTTCAAAAAGAAGCCACTAAAGGTATACCATATTACAAGAACATAATCGTTGATAATTGTTTTCATGAATGTAAAGTTGACAATGAACACGAACAGCCCCTTACTCAAAAGTATTCAACTTCACCAATTAGATCACCAACATGTATGTAATAATTTAATCCCCCAATTAAAAGCAACTAACATTAAGTCTCATTAAAGTAATTAAGTAAATCTCAATGAGTCATATCTTATCAAGTAAACATATGACAACAATAACAACGTAATGTCAACAAATAACAAGAATAATTATATACCAAATTGAAAAAAAAACTAATGTTAACGTAATCTATACTATTATAATAAGTTAATCCAGAAAAAATTAATTATTTTTAGGCTGTCAAAGTACTTCATATTTTTTTTCACAGATACCCCCATTGTTTTTACTAATTACCCGTCTATCTAAATTGAGTTGGTTACAAAATAGAAAAACAAAAAAAGTTATCATTATCTCTCTGTCAAATACATGCGTGATATACCAATACAAGTATTCTATTCTTTCTCTTAAATACATGCGTTCAAATACCCACTTTCAAAATAAATAAAAATCCACTGATCTCCTTCACAGATTCTCTACTTTCGTCGATTCCAACTGATTTCTTTTGTTCAAGTGAGTACAATTTATAATTGTTTTGAATTGATTTCTTTTCGAATTGATTGAATGAGTTCACAATAAAACATAGTCACGGGTTTTATAAAAACACGCATCACATATGCAACGCGTGGGCTACGGTAACTAGTGTACAAGAGTATAAGTCTAGTACCATTTTGCTTAACTTAGTATCAACCAGAAACTGATCCCATAAAAATTAATGGCATGAATCCAAATGTCCATTAAAGTTATTCGCGTATGAATTGATGTTTCATCAAATAACAATAATAATAAGTATATAAATAGTAATAATAATAATACCAGAAAAAAAATGTTACATATAAACATAAAATCGATACAGGAATATCTATAATTATATTGTTCGTGTACGGACGACATGACAACCATATTTCTGCTTAATCAATATGCTGTAAAAATAGCCTTCTTGATCTGTTTACTAGTAATGACAATCAATCAAGGCCGGACCCGAGAAATTGACGTGATTTTCTTCCTCAACTCCAAATTCTGGTTCAATTAAATGACCTCGATCATCCTCTGTCAATGCCGGTAGGTTAAGGTCAAACGCTAGAAAACATATCCCTTTATCACCGTCCTTAAGCCTCTTTGGTTGCGCCCTATGCCTCCTCATGTGACCGCCAAGGGCCTGACCGGAATTAAACTTGGACCCACATACAGGACACTCATGCACCTTACTCCTTTTAATAGCGAGCGGTAAGAAATTATTTAACTGCCCCTTCACATCCTCTATTTTTACTTTTGGATCCTCTCTCGGATCAATACGTGGCTTCTTGTGACTGGCTCGGTGACCGCCTAGAGCTTGAAATGACTGGAATGTCTGGTCACAAGTCTTGCAGTTATATATATCGAAACCGGAATATCCGGTCATTTTTCCTCTCTTGTTATATTTTTCTTCTTTTTCTTTCGTTTCTTGTTTAGGAAAGAAACCTTGAGCTAATAGTATTAGGCAATTTGCCATGTCTTTTTCTTCATCTGTGCTGATCATTTGTGGTGATGGTATCGGAAAATAAGGTCGTTGGCGTGTTCGCTTTGTGCGTTTTCCTTTTACGATCTCCATTGATAGTGATGAAAAAGAGTGGTTTGAGAAAGAGTGATGGTGGAGAAAAGTGGGCGAAGATATAAAGTGATGAATTATGAATATGTATGTAGATGTGTTACATGTGTTTTAAGTATTGCCCATAACGAGTGTTGCTTGCGTTTACAACTTGTTTCGGAAATTAAATAAAATTAAAGAGAGTGTGATACTACTACTGTAGTTGCTTCTAATTTGAAGTTACAAATTTGATAGTGCTTTAAATGTGCGTCTCATGTTCATTGTTCACTAACAATTACGTTTCTGTAACAGCAACAGATGAAATGGAAATTTATATTCAACTACAAGAAATTATTCAGATCCAATTTTAAACAATTAAATAAAGGTGAATATGAATTTATCTGGACGCAATTCTTATTAAGACATATTTATACTCCATTATGTTCCCTAATAAACTTTACATTTCCACTTAAGATTTTATACCTATTCGTAATCATTTTATTAAAATGTATGCATACTATGTATTATTTTGTCAGATAATAACAATGGAAAAGTCGGTATATATATTGATCACTCCATTAGAAGGCCACAAATTTTGGCAATTAATTACAAGATATAAAGCGTATCTACTCGAAGCTACTGAAGAGTTTTTCGCATGGTGAAATTCTTGATTCATGTGAAAGTAGGTTGTAGAATGTAGGAATGAGCTATTGAAGATTTACATGTGAAGAAAAATGAGTTGCACTTTGGTTACAAATGATAAAAAAAAAAAAAAGGTTAGGAGAGTGATAAACATATTTTGTCTAACCAAAACAGAAAAAAAAGAACATTTAAAGAAAGTGCATTGCACGTAAAGAGCATGCTCTACTTTATTCACTCCATGTCCATGCCTTAAACTAAAGTACCTCTACTAGAGAGTGATGCAAGTATTCTGAGGAGATATAATAATCGAGATACGGTTGGCCAGCTTTTAAGCAAAACCATCACTTTCTTTTTTGCTGTTTTTCTTTTTATGGCTAAATGATTTCCTTTGTTAAAAATATAGATTTTCTCTTGGTTGATTTATATTTGGGTAGCTCTCAACAACTGCAGAATTGAGGTGAGGAGATTTTGTCCACAACACGGATATGAGATACTACGGGCATTTTTTGTGCCATACTAGTCGGAGGTCTCGTTTGGTTACAGTATTAATAGTACTGAGACTATTAATATCCGGAACTATGATGGGATAACAAATTAATATGAGATTAATAATACATAGATGAAATATCAATAAAGTGTTTGTTTGATTTTCATTGACGTTGTACTATTTTACAAATTTACCTAGTAAAGTAGCAAAATACAATCAATCATACAAATTATTTCGATAGTATATTCCATTATAATTAAAACTTTTGTTTTAACTTCAAGAATACATCTTATTTTTTTAGTAAAATGTGCACCAAATTTGAGTTTTTTTAAATATTCTTTTGTTCTAAATGTATTTATTTTTAAGATGTAATATATTTGGTTGATTTTTATTGATATGAAATAATGCTTCATGAATTAATTCAAGCATAATTTGGTCATTTTTAATAAATGAGCTATACTAATTGTTATAATACCCACCACCCCTATTATTAGAAATACTCATTACTCATATTTAGGGTCATTTCTAATTCCAACTTTATTTGTAGTACATGTCTTTATGTTGTAAATAAACATATTATTTGTGATTTCTGGGTATATGTAGTCAAATCACAACACAATACTACCACAAACAAACGAATACTGAGTGTGGCTAAAATTTATTCAATGTTACATAATACTACATAACATAACATTGAAGTACCTAACATTGTTATTGGTTTTAGTGCCACTCTTACATTAGTGATTTAGTCTTAAGAGAGTTGGCCCAGTTGGGTACTTTGTTAATCACTTCTATCACAGTCTGTATATCAGAGATCAATATTACGCATATTCAGTCTTGAGAAGATCTATCTTTTCTAGAAACTTTGACAATTGAATTGCTATTTGAGGTTTACTCTTGAAGTCCAAAATTTTATGTAGTTTTCAATCACAGCTTTATGCAAAGTCGTATTGGAACTTAAACATATACAAAGGCAGATGCTTGTTAGGCATAAACAGATCCTGCCCTGACTGAAAGTATGTGGTTCAGATCTGGTATTCTTAAATACATTAACCAAGATATATAAGATTTTCTGTAGCATTTATTATTATGCATCTGCATGATCTGGCATAACTTAGTAAATTAATATTATGTTAGCTGTCATATAAAACCCAAGTTAACTACTCATAACTCCTATGTTTTCTGCTATGTTTAAAAAAACATCGAGATTTGATAGAAATATATATTGAAAGAACTGCTTCGCTACTTACAGAACGTTGTTAATTTTACGTAGATATATATTTAGTTTTAAGTATGAGCCGAGTTTTGATTTGTTTGAGATTGCTAGGAAACATGTTTTGATAGCATTTTATAGGGTTATATATATACTGTTTGTACTTGAGCAAAGTGGTTGATCCAAGTAGTTGAGACCCGAGTATACCATGCTCATCACCAGAGTTCGGTCTATGGCTGCCTGCGAAGCAGCTTACCTCCAAAAAGAAGGTTATTAATTATAAAAATAATAATACTGTTTGTACTTGTTTCTCCCTTGCACTGCAATCTGTCTTTTATTACTCGTTCTTCAATTTAGCCGTTCTTTTTTTTTCTTTTCCGGAAAGTATACTATAATTTGACATCAAAGACAATATGAATATTGAGTAATGTGGCATTTAACCGTATTTTTTGCTAAGAACTAGTGGAATATTACTTGTTTGAACAATTTTGTATATATGAACATTATTTTTTAACCGTTTAGTCAATTGTTAGCTAAGATTTAGATCTTCAAATTTTGGTAACAGCAACCGTAATGTAAAACGTACCTTTCATGTTTGCTAGCAGCAATCACGATAAATGGATCAATCATGTATTTTAATGTTATTGATTTATGGAATAAGTAAGTACATGATTAGTCCATGTCTGATGCCAAATGAGCGAAAAAGATTCTTAGGTAGAGGAGGTTGGTCTGTATAGCAATCAATGATCAAAACAAAAACATTATGCTATCTCAATGACCATGTAATATTATTCGGAATCGAAACTTAAAAAAGTTCAGTCAATTTAGTAGGGGCCTTTAATAATCAGTAACATCAACACAAAACAGGCATATTGACTTTTTCAAGAAAATTGGTGGATGATGCCGATGGGGTCTTAACTAGACAGTCCTTCCAGAAACTCAAACCCTTGGTCCAGATAATTCCCTGCTACACAAGGCTTCATGTTTTCTGAGCTCATTCTTCGCCCGTTTTTTTGAACCTGGTATCACCCGGAGTAGTCAGATATCCCACAATTATACACAAAAACTAAAAACAAAAGGTCGATTATAATAGTACATGTTGTTCCAGAAATTCAAACCCTTGGCTTAGAAAAGCCCCGGTTACACACAGCTTCATACTTTCCAATGTGACGTTGGGCTCACATTCTTGAACCTGGCATCACTTCGGAGTAGTCAGATATATCATAGTTATAACCAAATAATCCTTCAAAAAGGGTTGATCATAATAGATTAATAATTTAATAGTACATGTTAATAGAGCAATCTCACCTTCAATGTAAATGACAGTACAAACTTATCTTCAAGTGTGGCTAAATTAGATTCCCGGACATTAAATCTTGTCAAGGACTCGAGAGCCTTATAAAGTGACACTACTACACCTTGGCCTCTGTTGCTCTCTATTCTCACATAATACCCGTTTTCCTCTACTTGAAATATAGCCATCTATACATTTCAAATAAGTTAAGAAAATGAATACCGGCTGCCAAATCGAATGCTTTTGAAACAAATTTGGCATACTAGAATCAGTTACCTGCATTATTTTCTTGCATATTATCTGGCTTGTTTTTTCAACTTCACTAATGTTTCTTTGGCGCTTGCCTTGTCCATTCAAGGATGATTCGAGCTCTAAGATCTCAACTTTAAGCTTCTTAGCCTTCATTTGAAGCTCTTGTACATATATCACCGCATCTCCAACAATGGATGCTTTATCCATCTGCAGACATTTTTTTAAATAACCTTACAACAAGAGGTCAAGAAACTATGTTTTTCCATTAGAAAAAAGCATATTGTCTCTGAATTTATTATATTGCAACGGCATAAACTGTATTAACTTTGTACTCTAGTTTATGAAAGTAAGAGGAGTAGACCATCGAAATATAAATAGCAAAATTAGAAATTCTAGTAAGAACGAAAACAAAATTTCTTCAGCACTCGTTTGGGCCGGTTTAGTAAGAAGATTTCTCAAAGGAAAGATTAACAAAAAGAAAATAGTACACGCAAGAAATAAATTTTATTGTCTTCCATCTTCCCCACGATAAATCATCTCCCCAAATGAAGCAGATGGGAAAGAGCTTGGAATGTTGCGAATACCAAAACCTTCTGTCTGTGTTTCCAGACTGCATGGATACTTTATTTCTTAAAAAAAAATGTATATAGTCTTTGATGCCAAAATATGGAAAGAGAAAGACGCACCTTAGTAATATTCGGCACTAAAGCACGTAATGCATAGAGTTTATCTTTCATCCGTCCTCTCCTCCGTCTCTCGGTGATCAAAGTCCTCGACCTATATTATCAATAGTAGTATAGCAGATGATCATGTTTCCAGTTTTTTTTGTTAAATTATCCGGCCAATTATCTGGTTTATTGAAAGAAAAAAGAAAAAAAGAGAAGTCCTCGACCTATCGCCTTTTCTCTTTGTTTCCGTTGTAGTAGTCGTGGTTCCACTGGATTCTTCCTCGATGTAATTTTCCTCCTCCATTTCTTTCAAATCATTATCAAAAAGTGGCAATCCCTCTATGGTAGAGCTAAGACTAAATCCATCGAGGAGATTAGCTCCTGGATTTGTCACAAATTGGGTATGGTCTAAACAACCATTAATTTGCTCACAATCATAGTTTAGACAAACATTGGAAACGGGGTCCCTAAATTCATCTCCAATGAGATCAAATAAGTGTTCAAAGTTTGTATCTTCCATGAAATTTTGAGTGCTGAAATTGCTGATCCCTTCCATTTCACAAAGTAAAATATATGAGCTGATGTTAGTCAGTAAACTATAAGTACATTTATATGTTTCTATACACTGTATAGTTTACTCCAATCTCCATGTGAAAGGAATAATACCAGAGGGTTAAGTGGAATTTTATAGAAGTTGACCCTGTGTCACAGTGACATATATAATCAGAGTGTTACCTAATCGGACAGCTTCTTAAAGCTCTCCTGTCTTTGTTATCACATAGAGTACTTAATTAAATTACCTCTGATGTAATCATTCTGAGAATGTAGGCTTAAAACGCCTTGTCGCAACAATTTCTTGTCAAATATTTAATTTTAGTAGGTTCAAGTCAATTGAACACGCCACATTCCCAGTTCTTGTTTCGATCATAATGCTCCAGAAGTTCAGATATTCAGAAACTACACTCAATCGTATGCGTACTAACCGCCAGGATGAAATTGGACAGTCTTGATTGAAACTGTAGTTGTTTATTCGGGCTATTTTACAATTGTGCAGTTTTGGTTTCAACCAAATTTCAGCCAGCAAGCTAACCAAAGATCAAACGTGTCGTGTATAGTTTCTCGATGGGTGAGATATAAGATCTCTTAATAAAAAAACTTTATTAAACATGAATCTATTTCTTTGTAAAACCATTACAAACTTTGATTCACAACAGCGAAATCGTAAGTACATAACGAACATGCCTGTACAACAGGAGAAAAGAGGAAATCAAAATTTCTACTCATGTTCTAGGACAAAAGATAAAAAACCTCGTGACAAAAGCAAGTGAATTAGCTGATAACTCACATTTACAAATGTCGATAAGCTAAAGTGAAAAAAACATACAGTACATCACAACTAGACTAGGTCTTCTACTTTGATAAATGGGGATGTGAGCATGACAGCAATCTTAAAGAAACTATTGACTTTGATGATTTGTAAGTGATGACAAATGTAACTCAAGTTGTTATATCTTTGCTGCTACTAAATTAAAGAAAAAATGATTATCGAAGTACATTGACTTAAGATGATCACTCATTTGCCTGATGTGGCTATTGTTTGACATTGTTTTTGTTTTGTTCTTGTTTGACATATGAGGAATGTGCAAGAGGCAATCGATCAACACAGATGGCACGTGCAGATTATTCCAGATCAGCTTAAAAATTGAATTAATTAATTCACGAGTCATGGTACCACGAGCTAAACGTGTGCTTGGTGTTCAGTTGTTTGGCTGAGCGAGTTGTTTAAGGCTTGTTTGGTTAGTAAATATTTTATAAGCGGATTGCACTTAACCAAATTGATTTTTTACTGTTCCAATCCGTCGGTTAGGTCTGGTGTAACCGATAGAATGGCAATTCATAATAATAATATTAATCACTTATAGTATTGTAACGACCCGGCCCTACGGACCGAACCGCAACGCCCGTATCAACAATATTGTCCGCTTTGGCACAACTTCCCAGGGGGTCACCCATCCTGGTACTACTCTGCGTTAAGCACGCTTAACTGTGGAGTTCCGTCCTCGCTATTGTGCCGCACGGCTTTAAAAGGCCTTGTTAATAGGAAATGGATCTTTAAGCTCATATACCACAGGGGTACTCTCATATCTGGGCGATGTGGGACTGACGCACAACACCGCACCACAGAATTTCCTTCCTGGAAATCTGGGTCGTCACAATCACCCTCCCTTTAGGCACGACGTCCTCGTCGGGCACGTCGCCCTTTCGGGGCTCACACACTCGTGCTAGTCCCCACATTTCCGGCCAGATAGAGGCTCTGATACCACCTGTAACGACCCGGCCCTACGGACCGAACCGCAACGCCCGTATCAACAATATTGTCCGCTTTGGCACAACTTCCCAGGGGGTCACCCATCCTGGTACTACTTCGCGTTAAGCACGCTTAACTGTGGAGTTTCGTCCTCGCTATTGTGCCGCACGGCTTTAAAAGGCCTTGTTAATAGGAAATGGATCTTTAAGCTCATATACCACAGGGGTACTCTCATATCTGGGCGATGTGGGACTGACGCACAACACCGCACCACATAATTTCCTTCCTGGAAATCTGGGTCGTCACAAGTATTACCATCTTAGTAACTTGTTTTAAAACTTTTGCAAGCTGATATAGAGTTCAGTTTTTGGAGTTCTCCGCGAGCTCGTCAGTGTTTGTTACCACACTCGCCTTGAAAGATTCTTGATTTCTGGATGCTTCGTCTCATCTATTCTTGCTGATCTTTGCCTAGCTCCTCCTTGTTCTCTAAATAGTCGAGAGTGTAAACAAATGATTTAATAGGCATCAATCTTAAACAAAATTACACAACAATCACAAGGATGCAACTTGGAAATAAGTCAAATGAACACAATTATGGTCCGAGACCTGATTTGTTCGTAAGGCTCGCTATGCTCGCCTTCTGAGTCTCTGACCTTTATACCAACTAATGAAAGAAACTGAGACGAGTCAAAAACACAGTAGTTTAGGGCCTCCGAGAAAGTTAAACCGGAGATATTCAACTACCGATATTCTATATTATCTTTTTTGATACCTATGAATTATTTATTATGTTATATGGGGTGAGGCGGGGGCTAACGATTTTCAAACATTTTAATCAAAATATATAGAAAAATTATACACTTGACTAATTTTTAACAAAATAAGGAAGGAAAACGGAGGACGACTGCATCCACCTAGTTGTGTATCACCGAGTCAGTTACCCATCACATCACACAGATAAATACTACATTTCTACGCTAAATGTCATACATATGAACATGCGACACACATACATAATACATGAAAAACCCAAGAGAAAATAGTATTTCATATTGTTACGAACGAAAGGGCATGGCCCCCTTGCACCTTAAAAGGGCATGTCTTCGACATGGGCAGAACCAGAAATATCGGATTGAAGGGGTCCATATTTTATTTTATTTTCTTACGAGTATTTATTACTCCCTCCGTTCCCATTTAATTTTTCACTACGAAACTACGTGCAATTTTGACCGGCTTATAACTTGTATCTAAATTGTCGAAATAATTTTTTTTTAAAATCTAATCATAAAATTTAATACTTGAACTATACGATCAACTTTTAAAAAAAAATCATTCCGACAATTTTGATACAGGTTCTTGTCCGGTCAAAATTGCACGTAATTTCGTAATAAACAATTAAATAGGAACGGACGGAGTATTACTACGAGGAGGCTATATGCTAAATTTCAAAGTTATTTTTATTAAAAAATAAATAAAATTTATTTTTTCATCAAATTTTCTTTAAGGAGAGAGCGCAACGTTCGACTGTCTCCGTCTAGCTACTTCTGTGTACTCTTCGAAGTCCAGAAAAATATCGAAGAACCCTCAATAAGAGAACCGGAGGCTCGCCGGATGGTCTGAAGTAACCGAAGACCCCGCTCGTAGCCCATAGAATCAGGGACTTTACAACTCTGAACAGAACGCGGCAAAACGATGAAGTTCCGGCCTAGTTTTCTTTCTTCCCGCCACTCTCTCTCTCTCTCCAAATAGATGCTCTCTCTGCAGTCATCACCATCAACCCACACCATTCTCTCTCATCGTCTCTCTCTCCTCCCTCGGCTCCTCTCCTCTCTCTCTCTTAAACCCAAACCCACTCTCTCTCTAAAACCCAGTCCCCTTCTCTCTCTAACCGTAATGTCCTCGTCTCGTCCTTCCGCCTTCGACTTCCTCATGTCCCGCTCACGCGCTGCCACCACCTCCGCCGCTAAAAACAAACCCACCGCCTCTGCTAAAACCTCTTCTCCTAAGAAACGTAAATCCCTCGGCTCCGATCCAAACCCTAGCTCCACCAAAAACTCAGATTCTGACCCGATTATCGAAGCTACTGAGATTAAACCCATTGAAGAACAATCAATCTCGAATTCATCTAGGCTGAGTGACAAATTATCGAATAAATCTCCCGAACACCCTAGTTTTACTAAAACTCACAGTTCCAGCCCAATTAACGGTGTTGCACAATTAAAGCGGATCGATGAACAGAAGGTGTCTAATTCAATTAAAAGTGATGATGGATTATCGAATAAAACCCGAAAAAAGGAGGATTTGGAAAACCCTAGCTCTTCAAAAAAGGCGAAATTTATGACTGCTGATGAGAGTATTGCGCTACTGAGGATAAAACCTGCGAATTTTGATCCTAAAAAGGCGGCGTTTTGGGGAGAGGGGGAAAGGGTTCCGTTTCTCTTTCTAGTTAAGGTGTTCGATGCGATAGATAAGGAGTCGGGGAGGATAATTATTACTGATATAGTTTGTAACATGCTTAGGACTGTTATTGCGACGACTCCGGATGATTTGTTACCGGTTGTTTATTTGCTGGCGAATAAGATTGCGCCAGCTCATGAGGGGGTGGAGCTCGGAATTGGGGACGCTTCGATTATCAAGGCGCTTGCGGAGGCTTGTGGGTCGAAAGAGGCTCAGATCAAAAGCAAATATAAGGTTTTAGGATATTATAATTGTTTTTTAATGCGTGATAGGATTGGAGTATCACTTTAGTGGTCTGGCGTAGACACGAACAGGGATAAATTTATAATGTTTTGCTTACTAAGCTGCTTGCATTATCCTTGTATTAGAAACTAGAACGGAAAGATAGGTTTTTTTTAATGACTATAATCGGTGTATCAGTATAATAAGCATACTATTCTTTGTGGGTCGTGGTATTGCTACTCTTCTTTCGTTGCAATTGTCGGGCCAAACTTTCTGAATGTGTAATATGATCAAGATATCGCTTCAGTAGTTTGGTATACTTACCAGAATATTGAATTATTTTATGTTTTTGATACGACGGATGGCAAGAAAATACATTGTTTATTCACTAAAATGCTTGCATGTATCTTTGTGTTAGAAATTAGGGCCAGCCATTGAGGAAAATAAGGCTCTAACGATCCATGTTTCAGTGTAATAAGCTGTCATACTCACTCATGTTGTGATATTGTCACTCTACTCTTGTTTCTATACTCGGGATAAAACTTCTCACGGCCTATTCTGGTAATTTCTTTGTTGGTTTTATTTTGTTATAGGGATTAGTAGACTAATGCCTAGTTGTAAAAGAATGTCGTTCATCTCAATCTGCGTTTAGTTGGCTAAAAAATCTGCGTTAATTTAATTCCATATGGGGAACTAGGGACATCCTATAAGAAAAATATGTTTCTTTTTAATGCATAAATGATCAACATTTCGCTTCAACAGTTTGTCATACTAACTAGAATTATTGAATCCTTTAATTTTGTTATGTGAATGCCAAGAAAATATAATGTTTTGTTCACTAAATACTCTGCATCTATCTTCTTAGGAGGAACTAGGACCAGCCATCTTGGAGATAAGGTTCCTATTAATGAACCAATGATTGATATATCAGTATAATAAGTTGTCTTACTAATGTATCTGTGTCTTGTGATATTGATATTCAGCTCTTGTTTTGTTCGTTTGGTTAAGCTTTCTTATAGCCTATTGCAGTAATTTTTATTGGTTTTTGTTTGTTATAGGAATTAGGAGACTTGGGACTGGTTGCGAAAGAATGTCGGTCATCTCAATCTTTGATGCGAAGACCTGAACCCCTCACAGTTGTCAAGGTTTTTGAAAAATTTCGGATTATTGCGAAGGTGCTCTATTCTAATCTCCTTTGGTTTGATGTGTACATTCATGCAGTTAAATTTACCAATTCCATGCTTTGTTTACGTTCAGTTGCTCTTGTTTCTTGTTAAGTATGCGGATGCATTGCATTTTCCATCGGTGTATAGTACTAGTAGTTTTGTTTAATTTTAACGATAAAAATGGAGTTTATATATTTAAGATACTAGTAAATACAGGCACACGTTGTGTGCCCAGCGATGGGGTGTTTTTTTAGTTTTAAAAATTAAATAATTAGTTTTTGGCAGTTTTTTTTTCTCCAAATCTTAAAAGTATTTTCGAAATTTTATATATGTGGGTAATTATTAAAAGTTTTGGGGTTTTTTTCTAAAAAAGAGGGAGCACTTTGGCAGCCTCAAAAGTAACTGCCTTTTTCTGGGCTCCCTTATTATAATAGATAGATATGTTCCCAGGGTGAATTGCTATGTTTTGGTAGTTGGGTTGTGAGATCTAGGAGATTTGAGATAGCAGAATTCCTCTTCCTATATTTTATCAAAATTTATTCAGATTGGAACACTTATTAGTTAAATATATGCCAGTATGCAATTGAGAAAAGAATTCTTAAAATTTATCTCAGTGTAGTTTTGTTCATTTGATTACGTCAAAGTCTGGTCCAGCTTTGAACCTGATAAAAACAAAAACTTTTCATTGGCTCTTTTTTCCACACTGTCAAAGATAGTTAGTGCAGAAGTTAAGAGCTGTCTCTAGTTCAGTCTTAATTAAAATAAATTGTACCAAGCTCATAACATTTAGAATTTTTGGTTGGAGAGAGTTATTCTGTGCCTTGGAAAGTTGGGTGATCCCCGAAAACAATTTTCGTTGTATTTACACCACAAATTTGAGTGCGTTATTGATCCCCCCCCTCCCCTTCCTATTGTCTTGTCTTGATAGGAATCTGGCAAAGATAGCCAAGACAAGAAGAAAACCCACATCAAAGGACTTCTTGTTGCAGCCACCGACTGTGAACCTCAGTATCTGATTCGTTTACTTCAGGTTCATTAGATTCCGATTACGTTTTGTATATCGGTCATAAATAGTGGCCTAGTATTATGTATCAGATATTGGTGATATTCTACTATTGAAAACATTCTCTCTATGTTGTATGTAGTCAAAATTGCGGATTGGTTTAGCAGAGCAAACCCTTTTAGTGGCGCTGGGACATGCAGCATTTTATGCTGAAAAACATTCGTCTTCACCAGCAAATACTGATTCTCCTATTGAAGCGGTGAGTTCTAATTTTTTATTTATTAATAAATGAAGGATGTTTAAGATGATTCATTGTCACAGATTTTGCTCCAATGGAAGACCTCTTTCAAGTAAACACATCATTAAGCTGCAGCTTTGGGGTCGAATTAAACAGGAACCGCGGTCTTTCTTAAATGAATATGATTTTGATCATTTAACTTCACTCTCGTAAAAAGATTTATTGGTTTTGGTGAGAGTTGCAGTAATAAACTTTAATAAGCTGCTTCCTTTGCACAATTCACCTAGTATTAACAGGCGGCAAAACTCTTTAAAAAAGTGTATTCTGTAATTCCCATTTATGATAAAATCGAATGTCAGGCTAGCTTCAGATGGTTGCTAATTCTGATTAATTTATTTCTGAAATTGTCTCGTAGGTTCCGACTTACGCACGACAAACTGTTTGGTAACGTTCTGTTAGGCTATTTAAGCATTGACTGATTTACGTCCCTAAGTTACATGAGTTGTCCATTCTGAACTGCAGCTAATCTCTTCCGATGTGACGTGTTATTGAAATAATCAATCAATTGCTCCTTTTAAGTAATTCATTTTGTTTTATCAGGCGGCAAAACTCGTTAAACAAGTGTATTCTGTGATTCCCGTATATGACAAAATTATCCCCGCCCTTCTTTCGGATGGTGTGTGGAATCTTTCGAATGCATGCTCTTTCACTCCGGGTGTCCCAATTGGACCTATGCTATCAAAGCCAACTAAAGGGGTTTCTGAAATCTTAGATAAGTTCCAAGATATGGTGTTCACTTGTGAATTCAAATACGATGGAGAACGTGCACAGGTAACTTTGCCCAGTTAAAAACTGTAATGTTTCACTTTTAGTAGTTTCTCTTGCTTTCTATAATTTCCATTACTCTTTCGTAAAGATACATTACCTGGAGAATGGTTCGGTTGAAATTTACAGTCGGAATGCCGAGCGGAACACTGGAAAGTTCCCTGATGTTGTTACTGCTGTTTCAAGGTGATTCCACAATAATGATAATTTTTTGGGGATAATTTTAGAATTTGTTATTTGTAATGCATAGCTTGTCTGCTTGTGTATCTTTTTTTGACTTGGTTTATTTGGTCTCCCCGCCTTCCCGTAATGGTCCTTTATAGTGAGATGTGTATGTTTAATATCGTAAGAGTTTGACAATTTTGGGGAACCTATGGCTTAACATAAGTTTGATCCTTGGTCAAGAGTCCGTTATAATCTGTTATAGCTCATCAATAAGCAAATCTAGTTCTCTGTTATACTTTCTCAATATATTTTTATATATACATCCATATCGGACCATCTAGGCTAGCTGAGTTGCTGTCAGTTGTTGGTTGCCATAGCTTAAAGTTTATATTGGGATGTGGATTGGATTTAATTGATAGGCTGATGGCTCTTTTCCATGTGTAACATTTTGATTATCTGTTTGTAGTGGCTTCCTTTGGTTCTGACTGTATTTCAGTTGTCTCCTAGTCCTTGACAGAGTCCATCAAACCACTCAAAGCAGCCCACCTAATCTGGTTTCTCCATTTTACATCACCAAACCCCCTATATCTATTATACCGAATTCTTAACATACCTTCATGCCAAGATTACTGAAATAACAATTCTTGCTATTTATTTGATAAACAATTCTACCTGAGTGAGTTCATTTGAACTCTAGAAAGATTAGATCTTTTTCCAGTCGGAGTTAAAATTGAAATTTATAATAACTTGATAACTAGTTAAGTCTTTCCTTCAGTTGATGACTTTAAACAAAGATATAAGGTCTGTGGTAATATTTGGAAGTAAGAGAGAGATGTGAGTATAGTTTGGACTCCAAGACAAATCTGTAGAGTGGTAAGGAGGTGAGAGAAGGGGTAGATGATCAGATAGAAAGAAATCATGATATTGTCAATGTCTCAGCTAATTTCATGCTTTTTATGCAGATTAAAGAGAGAATCTGTGAAGTCATTTGTTCTGGATTGCGAAATTGTGGGTTATGACCGTGAGAAAAATAAAATATTACCCTTTCAGGTGATAATCCTTTAAAATAATTTTATATTTGCTTCTGTACCACGGTGTAAAGTCTAATGAGTTGATTTGGGTGGTGTTGATTAAAGCAATTCAAAGTTCTTTATTTTCTTTTTGAGACCGTGACCAACTCATTTGTGAGCATGAATCTTGAATTTCACTAAATAAGTTTGTAAAAAGAGGAAAGCATCAAAAGATTTACAAGTGTATTCTGCTTTCTTTTATTGGCTCTCAGATTTTTGCTCTTCGTTAGCATCTCTTATGTTACCAACAAGAGAGTACTTTGTAGCTCTTTGCTTAATCAGATTTTGTCCAATAATCTGGAGTTTTGTGACTAGAATTATTATATTCAACCTCGTGAATTTAATTGAATATGCCTTTGAAATTCGTAACAAAATGATTCCCAAAAATTACACAAGTCTGTGCGCACCTTTGACAGTGTTCTTACGATCAGACTTGGGCCTAGGTAAACCAATTACGATTAGTACATGTATGCTTAGATCTTAATCAAGGCCTGCTACACAAATAATAATGTATATACGAACATGTTGTATTGTTCACTTCGTCGAAACATGAAACTTAACTTGTTATGGATAACAGAATCTGTGATCTGTATTGTTATTTGTATCTCCAGTTTCATTTGTAAACTATATGGGTAACTACTTTTGTGGCAGATACTCAGTACACGTGCTCGGAAAAATGTGGTGATGAGTGAGATCAAAGTTGAAGTGTGTATATTTGCTTTTGACATCTTATACCTTAATGGCCAGCCACTGATGCAAGAGCAACTCGATATACGTAGAAAGGTCAGTGTTTCTCTCTAATAAATTTCCCTCTTGTATCTTATTGTGTGAATGTCCATTAGCTTCACTGTATTCTATTAAAATTTTGAAACTATTTGTTGTACACCTTCAACTCCATCTTTGTGCATTATCTTTATTTTCAAAACCAAGTATCTGAGCAACATCGGCTAGATAGCTGATAACCATTATATTTTTTTCTCATAATTAAGAACATGGTTCAAGAACTAAGTCGTACAAATTCTTTGAAACCGTTTACTTCTTGTTGACAATCTCGACTTATATCCTTGCACTCATATAGTTGTTGATTTTTCAGCATCTTTATGAGTCATTTGAAGAAGAAACTGGATACTTTCAGTTTGCTACAGCAATAACTTCAAATGATCTTGAAGAAATACAAAAATTCCTTGATACATCTGTTGGTGCTAGGTAATCATCTATGGTTCTACTTCTATCAGTGGGAAGTGTCAGAATTGTCAAATTTTTACTAAAAGTGGTTTTTTGCTTAATATTTTTCTTGGTTTTGTGATCCATGAAACTGAAGATTATATAGCTTCTTTCTTTGTTATCTTCAGCAATGTTATAGAATTGATAGATATCTTTTGATCTCTCTACAGTTGTGAGGGTTTAATTATTAAAACGTTGAGCAAAGATGCTACATACGAGCCTTCCAAGAGATCCAATAATTGGCTAAAATTAAAGAAAGACTACATGGAAAGGTAGTTGCTGCAATTCTCGTTTCGTATATGGTCCTCTATTTGCCTTTGTTTTAAAAAGATAAAAATCTTGTTGTGCCCTGCAGTATTGGTGACTCGCTTGATTTAGTTCCGATTGCCGCTTTTCATGGCCGGGGAAAACGTACTGGTAATCACCTTTTACTTCAACCTTTCTTTTAACTATGTTTTACCATTGAATACTCCATATTTGGTACTTGGAATCATGTTAACCATTTATGCTTTCCGTGGCAGGTGTTTTTGGCGCCTTTTTGCTTGCTTGCTATGACAGCAGTAATGAAGAATTTCAAAGCATCTGCAAGATTGGTAATATTTCCGGTTATTAGTTGGCAAACGCCTCTCGTGAAACTCACACCCACAATAATAAATCAAAGAAAAAATTAATCTTGCTAATTATAGTCAGGGAAGACAAACTACATTTTGTCTATGGATTGATTTACTGCCTTCCGGTTTCAGATTCTTATTTGACAGATAAAATACCACTTTTTTTCTCTGTAGGTACTGGATTTTCTGAAGCAGTTTTGGAGGAGCGTTCTACTAGTCTTCGTTCCAAAGTGATCCCGACACCAAAGGTTTGAGGTTTCTTTCTTTTGTAGCATTTGTAGCTGGAAGATTTATCTTATTAATGGTATTCTCCGCGGTTTGACCTGAAGTACTTATCATTTCAGCCATACTATCGCTTCGCAGAATCAATAAATCCGGATGTTTGGTTTGAGCCCTCCCAGGTACGAGTTGTGGTTACACATTTCTTATGCCCGTGTATGGTTGGTCATTGCTAGCTCATTTACAAAGCACCACTATTTACTCTGGAGTTATTTTATCCACCATCACCATGTTCTGTATTATTTACTTCTTAGCATGATTGCATATGTTTAAACATCCAAAAAATTTCACTTTTATCACTGCTTTAGAATATGAATTTATATATCTCAACAACATAATATTTATACAAATAAACGGAATTAAATCATATATAATTTGATGCTCTCCCAACTCCATCTGCTGCCGGCCTGACTACCGCAGACATTGTAATAGTAATGGAAGTTTTCTTTTCAATTTTATGGACACTTAAGCTATTAGGAACTGGATTTGTTATAAAACATGATAATCTTATCTTTTCACTCCATCTGCTGTCTACATCAGTCCCGTAGTGGCCCGATCGCCCCCCAGCCTCCATGTATAGGCCGGAACTTTGTGCATCAAGCTTGCTCTCTCCTCTCCTATTGATTTTCACTTTACGTATGCAAAGCTTAAGTGAACTCCATTCTTTGAGTTTAAAGGCCATAATTAAGATAACGTACTTCTTACCATGGTTTGCCTTCAACAAGATGAACACGTCCAAGACTCCAAAACAAGGACACAGTCGTCCTTTAAGAGTTCAAACAGCAAAGACACAACCATGTCCTACGCATTTTAGAGTAGGGTGCGACACACAGATAGCAACTTCAAGCTTCCTAGTTGGGATAGTTCCAACTTCCAATATAGGATTTTCTATACTACACACTATGTTGTGCTTAACTAAGTTATATTCAGCTTTTAAAGACTCATCACACATTTGTATACACTTTCAGGTGTGGGAGGTAAAAGCCGCCGACTTGACCATCAGTCCAGTCTATCGTGCTGGCGTGGGTATTGTGGATAATAATAAGGTTGGTTATTTCTATTTTGTCTTCTTTGGTTGTAGCTTATTTGGCTGCAACCTTTAAGCATGAAAAAAAAACCGTCTTTGTCGATTGTATAATGAGCTATAGATAGATCTAATCCTTTTACTTGTATGGAGGCCAAAACATCCAGAAAAGGCCATCTCTTTTTATTGCAACAGTTTGATTGCATCAATTTTTATTGTGGGTACTCTCTTTTTAAAACTTTGTTTTTCCTTGGCAACTCATGGCTTGGTGTTTTGTTTTGACAGGGTATTTCCCTCCGGTTTCCACGTCTACTTCGTGTTCGTGAAGATAAGACTCCAGAAGAGGCCTCATCATCAGAAATGGTTCGTTCTTCATCCGGATTTGAATGTTCTTTTCTTCATTTAAGAAACTTTTACCTCGTTTTTGTTTTTGATTTATGCAAGGCTTATTTTTGTAGGTTGCTGAGATGTATTCTGCTCAGAAAAACACGCAAAGGAGTAATAATCAAGATGAAGATGATGAAGACTGATGTCATCTGGTTATATTTTGTCCTTTCAAGTGGTGATTTCTTGGTAAAAGCAGCAGCCTTTTATCAGGTACTAACAAGTTCTTTTAGCATTGGGTTTAGGTTCTGTAATTTGTCCTCATGATCACAATCTCTCTGGCTGGTCATCATCTATATGGTGGTTTGCTATCTACCATTAGTTTGATGCTGTTAGACAGCCCTTCACATTCCTGGACACATCATCAAGTTCTAAGAAATGTATCAACTTCACAGCCATTTAGAGTTTGTATTTACACCTGTAGTTGATGTAAAAACAGTGTGAAATCCGAGTTAGAACATGCAATTTTACGTTTTTACTGATTATTGTTCTAGTTCTTAATTAAGAGATGAGGGTTTCAGTTTTGCAATTGAAATTTTTGGAATTTTGTTTTAATAGATTGCTGCAACCGAGTTCATAACTATTTATGAAAGGAACAAAAACAAATTAAATCTCGATAGTAAAAACTTCAGGAAGGGCAACTAGAGTCACAGTTCACTGTGTCTGGTCCTCTCGTGGTGTATTCCATTTGGTAGTACTGGATATGGGTGCTTTGGAAGTAGTTGAAGCATTTTACAAGAGTCTGTTTGGCTGCAGATTTTTATGATAAAACATGGTTTTGGCTGCAGATTTTTATGATAAAAAATGGTTTATTTACGCTTGAGAATAAGCTCACATCTCGTTCAGCTGAAGTAGTTCCAAGTTATTCTGAAGAAAATATCAGTAATAAAATGTAAAACTCTGTTTTTTACACTCATAAAACATGTACACGTTGCAACTTTTGGAAGAAAGAAATGCACATAACACGCAACAGGAATTCCTATAAGTTGTACCAAGACGAAAGTTTTCCTTTTTCTCATTGTAGCAATCGTAAAGCTCATGTGTAGAAGTTTGTTAGAAACATTTTGACGAATGCAGTTTGTACCTAAGCAAGTCCGATATTGAACTCAAATAGTATATATACCATCTCCAGTAATCTCCACAAAATTTAGAACTAAGTGCTCTTAATCCTGTTTAGGTGTTATTGGGAAAAGTAAAGCTACTTGATCATTTTAAATTGTCCAAGTCCATGTTTAAATGGTCCAATGCCATGTTTAAATCCTAATCTGTCTTGTAAACTATGGGATAATGGGACAGAGTGATAACGTGCCGTTTTAACAAACTCAAATCATTTAACTAGTTTGATTTGATGTTATTTAATTGGTTGTTATGAATGTGATTAAACTAATTCGACAAGACAAAATATGCGTGATTATCCACGTGAACTAGGACAGAATCTTATCTTACTCTACATATAGACACGACAATTTATGGATAGGAGATTGACAGTAAATAAAACACCGAACCGTTGAATTCAAAAAGTAGTACCTTCCATCGGTGCCATATAACGATAATTAACCGAATACGGATAATCACGCATATTATTAAGGTGTTTTGTCTCAATAATTATTTACACATAGGTGTCGAGTGTGTATGAATGCATTTTCTTTCTCTCCTTACCCATTTTACAATATTACTCGAAAACAGGATAAAAGAAAATAAAAATACCAACGTTTTAAAGTTTATAATATAACAACTGAAGCTACAACATGATAAACATTGAAGAACACGTGTAAGCAACAAATAGGTAACTTAAGATATGTCATAGAAGTATTATTTATGACATTTTAATTTTGTCGTTTCCTTATACATAAAACCTTTTATATTTGCAGTGCAAAACTGGAAATGAGTTTTGAACCATTCTTACGAGGAAGACAATATTATTAGAAATTTTAGTTGGAACTTGATTATTATTGAATGAACATTTATATTATTTTTTTCATACTTATTAAACCTAACTTCTCTAAAATTTAGAGGGGGTACAACTTATTACAAGAACGCAAGACCAGAGACATGCTAATCTAGTATTAGACATGCACAGATATTGTAACACTCCAAATTTAATAGATATCACACGGCCGAATAACACGTAACTTGACCCGTGTTACACGAAACCTAAAACTCAAATTTATAAAATAGATAAATTTTCTTTCAATACTCATAAAATTTGTCAATTTAACACAAATTATATATAGTTTAACATCCCAAAATATTTCGTACAAAGAAATCATATTATCAGAATAATAACTTTTATAAGTATACTAGCAGCGGAAAAGAAACTTAAATAACACTGAGGTCTTGGTCCCAACTGACTCAACTCCGACTCTAAATAACTTGTATTTACCTGAAAAGATTAAAAGAGAGGATAAGTCAAACGAGCTTAGTGAATGATATTTATACCTATAAGGAGTAAGTTTTGACAACCCGTCTTCAAAAATGCAATATGTATTTTTATAATTACCAAAAAAAAAAGTTGAATCTTTTCGGTTTTAGCCCATGTGTGTTTACATACATAAAATAAGTTTAAATTATAAATTCAAAACGCAGAAAAATATAAATCAATAAACCATTTATTTATCATCAAAATTAAATAATACTAAAATCAAACTTGAAACCAGACTGAAAATTCATTGCCATTAATTCTTTTCTCTCTATTGTTGGATCCAACTATCGTACTCAAAGTCACCTAGGTCGGCAATCTAGGAAATCCAATTAAGATGATCCGGCTAAGGTCACCGCACTTAAGAGGTCTGTTCCAAAACCGTTAAGAAAACTAGAGTCGGCAATTTAAGTAGCATATTCTCTAGCCACTAACGTCACCCCACTAAAGAGGCATATTCCTTGGATTTGTAAATCATAAAATAAAGGTCACCTCACTTAAGAGGCCTGTTCCTCAAAGTTCATTGCTGGTCCCGAAAATCATTAATCATTCGAGTAATTCAAATCATTTAAATCAAAATCAATTATCTCAAATCATTATATCAAAAATCAGATATCCAAAATAACAATAATTGAAATACTTGTTAAACAATATAAGATATGATTTCAATGTATATATATTTCCGTATAACCTGGATAACACATCGTTTATATATAACAAAACTTTTCACATAAATCATTTCAAATCATTTAATAAAATTCATATATATAAATATAAATAAAATCATTCATTTATATAGATTTTGTTGAACATAAAAATCAATATTGAAAATATTTTCTAAACAAGCATGAGAAATAAATCAAGTATACATGTGTGATATATAATCAGTTGATCAAAATATTAGTTGACATCACGTTATAAAAGAATTGTTTTCAAAATATGTTTTTAAATAATATAATTCCATACACTACTTTACAAAATAACATGGATAGTAAATCGATTATATATATAGGGTACAAAATCACTCACATATCAAACGAAAACCGAAGTGTTTTCTCGAAATAAGAATAAACGCTTCACAAAAGAAATGTAGTTTCTGTACTCATGCCTCTCTGTCTATCCATACGGTTTCTAATATGCTAGTATTAAATAGGAGTTTCTAATATGCTACTAAATTATAGGATTGTTAGTTATATAACGTGCAACACTCATACTTATCTTATCTTATTTTGTTTTATTTTTATTTTATCAATGTACACATATAGTTATAATTAATTGCTGCTCTAACCTCGTCAACTTATTTGTAACCAAATTACTCCATATTTTACTAATTAATTAGCCACCATTGATAATAAAAGTTCATAATAGCATTACTAAAATAAAAAGAAAACATGGGGTTTCACAGATATTGGATAAGAAATTAAAATACTTTATCAAAAAAAAAACAATTTTGGTTCATTTGCTTTGCTTTTCTTCATCATCTTTTACTAATTTCCCCTTGTTGCTGATATCACTCCCGTCGACACAAGAAACGGCCACGTCAGCAGCAACTTCCTCTACCTCTTTCTGGTCCCTAAATTTCTCATAAATATCACCTTTATAGAACTCCCTAGTCCTCACCACCAAAATTAATGAAGCTAATGCCCCCAAGAATGTAACACAAGCTAAAATCACAAAAGCAACTCTATAACAATTCTTCCCAATACATATCAACTCCTTCACACTTGACCTACTCATACCCTTCTTTTTAAGCTCCTTCAATGCCACACTATCATATAGAGGACCAGTTATCCTGACATTAAGTATGTATGACCCCAATGGACTAGCCAATTGCCCACAATTAAATAAAGTGGAATAATATTTAAGTCCAAAAAGTTCGGAAATTATGGCGAAGAGTAACGGTAATTGTGCCCCAAATGAAAATCCGATTATAACCGATGCTATGTATACGGATCCGGGGATAGGAAAAGCTATTAGGAGAAGGCCAATACATGATAAAAATAGGACTAAAGTCATAAGGAGTGGTCTTGGGAATTTGTACCTTGCTAAAAGAGTTTCCGATACAAATCCGGAAAAAATTCGACCAAAATAATTCCATATGCTTAAAAGAGATACAAAGGTTTTGACGGTTTTTGTAGGGTAACCTAAGGATTCTCCAATTTGTCCCAAGTTATCAACAGCTGTTAAACTAGAGCCGAGACCGCAGAAAGTTGCGAAAAACAGAATAAGCATGTCTGTGCTCAAAAGTGCTTGAAGGATTGTGTAGTCTTCACCTCTTTCCGGCTTGTGAAAAAAAATACTCGCAAGAAAAGAAGCTTTTGGCTTATCGGAAAGTGCTTCTGAAGAAGGCGGGGGAGGTGGAAATAATTTGGGTTCTGTTTCAAGGGTATTCTTATCATTTGCCTTATCAAGCTTAACAAGGCTTTTCTTTTCTTTCCATAAGATCAATTCTTCCCTAAGTGATATAAAAAGTGGGACGAAAAGCAATGCACATACCACGGTGGCGCTGCCAGCATAAGCGGCTTTTGTAAAAGTCACTAGCTTTTCGGCTACGGTGATACCCATAAGAAACAAAGCTAGAAATATAGACACATACAAAAAGTGGTAAAAAATCCTGAGCTCATTTACCCGATAAACAGCCTTCATGGGCCTGATCGTGTAGACGAATATCACAGAAATAGCAGCCGGTAACCAGCCTATAAGTAGGATCAATGATTTGGAATCATTTCCATAAACTGCCAAATATATCTGAGTCATTATAGCACCACTTAGCCCTGTGTAACCTTTCAATAATCCCAACATAACACCCCTACTTTGCGGGAAATTTTTAACGGATGTGACAAGTGCCCCAGTGTTAGCAAAGTTCTGAGAGTTGGCACCTATACAAATATACATACACATTTGCCAAACTTTTGGTTTTGCAATTTTTCCCGTGACTGCTAGCCAGATTGCGAAATAACCCGCAAAGTTCATCGCTGCCCCTATTAGTAGAACGAACCAAGTAGGGGTAACTTCGGCAATAAGGCCAGAGAGGACACCTATATTGGCGCCAAAGTCTTTGAAAAAACCTAGAAGATTGAGAGTGGTTTGGTCATATCCTAGTGATGATTTTATTTCCTTGGAGTATACTCCGAAGAGGTAAGTGGCTCCGGCTCCTGCCATGATGAGGAATGAGGCGAAGAGAGAGAACCACCGCCCACGGAGTACGTGAGCGGTGAAAGGGAGTATAACGTGACGATTGACAACACCTTGTGATGCTGGTTCACCCATGGTTGTGTAAAATAGTGAGGTGCAACAAAGAGGAATTAGAGGGTGAATGATTGGTATGGTTTATGTATATTTTAGGATATGTACATATTATGATGTGTACAATAGCACTGACATAGTGGTGGGATACTGGGATGGTTAGTCAGTGTGAAAGTGATCAAATGATATCTTTGTAATACATATCACATATGATGCAAATGTTGGGTGGTTACATATACAAATCAAAAATTTGAAATAAGTATGAGCAAGGGACAAGGGCAAACTTTGATAACTAATTTGAAGAAATTAAGGTAAATGAACATTGGGTGACTCTCTTCCCTTTTGAGAAAAGTTAAATGAATACTTATAGTAAAGACTAAAGAAAGACTATAGGACGAATCTATCTATATATATATATATATATTAGTAATCGTTATACACGTTAGCTACATGTTACATGTGCGACGCGTACTATATATATTGTTTTAGAAAGACCATTAGGTGACTCTTCTAGTACTATAATTTAAATAGTAAAGATTACTAAAATCTAGGTTTTATTTTCTTTTTGTAAATTAGTTGAAATCAGAAGATTTATTTATCCACTATCCCCTTATTGTTGGGTTTATTATAAAGAGTATATGCAAAGTTGTTATGCATTTTGATTAATGTTGATTCTAAATTAACTTTGTGATTCAACACGTTTTTTTTTTAAGTTTGTTCCCACAACTAATTGTACTGTAAATATATTTTCCTCTCTATTTTTTTCGTACTTTATCATTGGGCTCGTTTACGAAATTTTCATCCAAAACAAGTTTAATAAGAATATGGTCTTCATTCAATACAAGTTTAGATTTTTCTCTCTCTTTATAATAGTACTAGTGTCTAGTACGTACACCAAATACTTATTCGAGATCAGTTTTATGTCCTCTACAGTTCTACCGGCCGGTTTCATATTTATATATTCTTACAATTTTATGAAATAAAATTATGAAACATCCATCTCAAAAGGAATTTTGTAATGATAAAAGAATGTTGCTTCAAAACTAGTAAAATATCTAATGTGGTAATAGTCGTATTTTTTTGACCGTCTCGTCATGTTTGGTAGTGGTAAGGTGTATATGCATATACTTTTAGCACCAAAAAGCGAAAAGTAGATACTTGTATGTTTTCTATAGGGACATGTTGAACATGAGGCTTAAAATTAGGAGATCGATAATGCATTGATGCATAATGGTTAATTTTTGACCTGTCACCTGTGTATATACAAATAAATAAAAATAAAAATAAAAATAAGAATATATGAATGGAACTAATAAGGGGCGGTGTGAGTTCATATTTCAATAAAAAAAAAATTAATAGGCCAATATTTTAATAATATTTTTAAGTGTATGTCACATTATAAGTAATAAAAAAAAAAATCGTAACTTTTTGGTATATTTTTTTTTAACTTAATAATTCAAACAAATACTAAAAAAAACTAAAAACAGCTAAAAAAACAGTTTTTAAGTTATTTTTACTTTTTGATATGTTTTTCGTGTAGATTATAATATTTTTATTTCTTAAAACAATTTTTAACTTCTTTTTTACATTTTAATATATTTCTCGTATAGATTATAAGTTATTTTTTAGGCTTAAAAATAATTTTTAATTTTTTTTTATTGGACCGGATGAGTGTAAATTAAAAAAATTTCGATACCAAACTTTTATTTAAAAAATCTTGTAATATCAAATACTATTAAATATTTGGGAGGTTAAATGAGTGGGTGGGTTGGGAGAATATTGATATGTGTACTGGGCTAGTCTGATCCGCTGCCATAATGAAATTATGAGCTCAATAAGTGGGTCGGGCCATAGTGAACGTAAAGCAAGTATACAAAACAGTACCTAAACAAACGAAACATAGTACGTTTAGCTGAAGTCAGTAAACAATGTGTTGGCACTTGGAATTTTGTTATCAAGATGTACTTTTACTTGATTTTCAAAAAAAATATGCACTTTTACATCTTTTGATAAAATATTCAGCAATTTTTTTACGGAAAGAATTCAAATCAGATGAACATTGGGTTCATACGGAAAGAATTCAAATCATAAACAAACCAACCGATAACATTGGCGAGCTTAATTTTCTTCCTAAACTCGGCTTAATCAATTCGCGTCGGTTCCGATCTTTCGAGATGTCTGACGTAGATTGTACCTGCTTCGACGGCGGGGTACTCTTCGTGTCTGCACAAGAAACGAACAGGGACCCGGGGTTGGTACCAGGTTTTCCCTCTCCGACGATCAAGTCAGTATTAGTGGAGACTGAAAGTGGATATATAATGAAGGGTGATGGATCGGGCCGGTTACAAGTCGTTGTGTGAGGCGTCACAGATCGTGTTTAGGAAGTCCGGGTTGTTTTTATTTTATCTCTCCTCTCTCCCTTTTTCTGTCCCCCACTAAAATGTATTAGTAGGGGTATTTATAGTATGATCCAGAGGTATACTAACCCTTGGATCACTGTACTGTAAAACACTGATCCAACGACGTTAGGTCATTTATGACTCTGACAAGAGTACTGTCCTTTTTTGGGGCCCACAGGAGATGGGATGTGATTGGACCACGTCGATGATACACCTGAAGGGTCTCCCAAGAGAGCAGCAGCATTAATTGGGGAGGTGTACTCGACACGCTTCTTTAGGCCGGCCTAAGCACGGCTCGACCCCTCAAGATCCGGGGTGATGCGTCACCCATGGTTGACAGGCCCGGATAGCCTGCTAGGGTGATGGTACTGGTCCGGACGAGGAGGTGCTGACATTCTCTCACCAAACATAACTGAAAGAAAATTAGCGGTGAGACCAACAACATAGGAAAGACATGCTCCATAATTCTTACGCTACAATTTAATCTCAATAGTGAAGTACAACATGAATGAAAAGCTTCATGTGTTGTCCGTAATGATTTTCTGTTTCCTTCATTAATGCTTACCCAGAACGTGTTATGGTGTAAAATTGTCGTTTTGAATTTAGAAATTATTATATGTACGTGACTCTAACTACGGAAAATGAAATTAAAACCAGTTGTCATTTAAACAGCGTTCTAGTAAGTAGTAACAGCTCAGATCCTTCATTTTCTCAGTTCCTTAGTTAGTTGACCGATAGACCCATGACCATGTTTCACTTTGGTCAACTCACTTTCTTCAATTGAATGTTTATATACAAACAATTTTGAATAGAAAATGGGAGCTTATAACAGTTTTAGAATTAGTAGCGAAACCAAGATCAGTTCATAGGAGGTGACAAAATTCATGCATCAGCATTTGTTTTTATTGGCGATATGTCAAAATGCAATTATAGGATCATACTATAAACTACTCCTAAAAGACATGGTGAAAAACGTATTTTGGTTATAGTTTGAGGATAAGAAAATCATAAAACAGTTAGTCCTCTAACAGAAATTCTCAAAGCACACGACAGTAATAAAAATCTCAAATATAATAAGCAATATTTGCCTGCCTTTCCAAAAAAAAAAAACAATATTTGCCTGAGTTTTGGGTCATTGACTATCATTGGTTCCAAACATAGCACATGCATACAAAGACATGAAAACATGGCCAAGCTGGTTTCTCTACCCAATGTGTATATATATAGAATATATATACAGTCAGAGTTATCTGGGTTAATAATTGGTCACATGCACTAGATTCTCTTTATTTTATTATGTGCTCGGACAGCTCAAACTTCCAACCAAGTAGAACCACTGTTCAATTCATGACAGACCTCACTACATTTTTACAGCTTTTTTTCTTAGCAATTCATTCTAATTTTTGTTAATGTTGACACACATAAAAAAACTATCATTTAAAAATCATTTATAGTTTTTAACTTTAACTTCTATTTATCATCTACATTAGACACTTTAGTTTTTGCTAGAAACATTTTTATAATCTTTTATTTACAATATTATATGTTCATGGTCCACTTACCAAAAAACTAGGAAAATTAATATATAGAATTGCTCATGACCCACCTAGAACTTGTTAACTTTTTTGCTAAACTTTAACAATAATGTTAATATATGACCCTAACATATGATGACATGGCATGTGTTAACATGAACAATATAGCTACAAAAATCTATCATTCATTACGGTATGGTGAAAAAATAAAATTAAAGTGACCAAGCTCTAAAACTTTCAGGTAATATTTGTACATTGATTTTCTTTATGTTAAGCCTGGACTACCTGAGTTTAGCTCTTTGTAAGAGGAAAATGCTATAAAAGCCTATGAAGCTTCTTTGAAAAAAAAAAACCTATGAAGGATGGCTTAAATGGTCCCACTATTATCTTCAAGGTCCGGGTAGGCAAAATTAATTAATCAGAGTAAAATTGTTTTTATCACACATTTATTTATCTAAAAACTCTATCGGTTTAAATGACATGCACACATAACATATACAATGACTAACCAATACATGTTTATATATTAATAATACTATATTTAACAATTTTTTTATTTTTAATTAATATTTAAATTTATGATATGCTTATCTAGTGTTCTAATATATTTTTATTTGAATTTTTAGTAGGTTGAGTTTTTAGATTTAATATTTTTTTTAATTAATATTTAAATTTATGGTATACTCAACTAGGGTTTCAGTATATTTTTATTTGAGTTTTTAGTAGGTTGACTTTTTATTATATTAGATATTTATATTTGAGTTTATCAAATTATATATTGTATTTTATGTATATTTTGAGGCATAAATATATTTTTTATTTGCCTATAGAGTGTGCAAATTGTGTGTATAGCATTATTCGGTTAGTAATGTTAAAAAAAAAATAGCAACAAATATTTTTAAAAGATTGAGTTGATTGAGATGTTATTAAACAAAGAAAATTGAATGAATAAGGAAAGAATTTGGTCACTAATTAAATATTATTGTAGCAATAGCCAATTTTTCTCTTTTATTATTTTAATTTTTTTTAATTAATGAGATAATAGTATTAATTAACCTGAATTAGACAAATACACCTCAGCTGTTTGATATTTTGGATTGATTTTAAAGTTTGCAATAACATCACTCTTAATTAAAAGTTGCAACCAAATAAACACTTGTGGTGTCATAAAATTGGAATTTACTCCGTACATTAACTCTCATCTGAGATTTATAGTGCATAATCATGCAGGGTTTTTTTCCGGATACACTAAAATATCTTATCTACTCACTGCTACTAAATTCCATACTAGCACAAACATTAGTGCCATAAAGATAATCCTGCTTAAAAGGTAATCATTATGTTATCGTACAGAGTTTTGGGACCAGTTGAAGCAATAACCTGGGATCGAAGTACTAGCTACCATGGCTTAATATATAATCATAAACATCAAAAGATGTAGATATATATACTGTTAACATAGATGAATTATTTGACAAACATAAAACGGCATGATTTTCCATTTATCCTGAAGGCTGTAATTGGTTACTTATTCGGCAACGTCTGTGATGAACGTTTCGAGGATCTATTATCATCCTTGATTGTTCAGCTTTCAGATCTTGCCTTCATTTTGGATCTAAAGCAAATCGATATACCAAATGGACCTTATGGTTTATAATGGTAATTTGTGTTTTTCTCTTTTACTAGTAAAAAATTAATTTCGGATCTTATGGGTAATCCTTTAAAGCTCCGCATCTCATACCTCAAACATCATATATGAAAGGAGTAAAAAAATGCATGCACCAGCTTTCATAGCCTTTCCTTAAACGATAATAAACTCATTTGATTTCCTTGAATTTAAGGAACATTATATTGTTGTTGCCTAAAACTTCTAAACATCTCATTTTAATATTATGTAATAATTCTCCACCATACGTATGTTAGATATATTAATAAATGTTTATATAATTTAATATTTAATAGAGATAAGGAATTTGATAATAAAAATGATACATTCGTTAAGGTATTTAGTACACTTTTTAAACTAAAAAGAAATGGAGTTTTCAATTCAAATATATATAAGGAGAAATGAAAGGAATTGCTCGTGTGGTATTTATCAAACTTGTCTGAGAATCCATGAAAAAAATTCTAAATATATAGGAGGGGTGCCCTATACCGTGGGACTTTCGTCACATGTGAACTAACAACTAGAGACACTTCACGGAGAAAAAGGGTTCCTATGGTCCCATAGTCCTTTCTATACATGACATCAATTGTTCTACCTTTTTGTTCTCAAACAACAAAAGTTTGTATTTAAAAATAATGGAACAACTTTTTTAAGTACTTTAAAAAAAAACTTTTTCTAAGTAAAAGCTTTAAAGCTTAACGATTAGCTTTGCCAAATGAACTTGTCCGCTCTCCTATAAAGTTTCGACAAGCTCTAAACTTACAAAGATAATTCATGTTCTCGCACGGATCGGGTAATTGGCCCATGTGTATCATAGACATTCAAAAGCATGTAGGATACATTTAAGTGTATGATTAACATAACGATTACATCCTCCGATTTATGAACTTTATCCCTGACCGTCAGATTCGCATAAAGCATATCATTTAATACAATGTTTGTTTGTATCGCTTGAAGTATTGAACATATGATTGAATATTTGGACTATAAGTACAATTGAGCCCACAAATACACCGTTTTGTTGCATGTCATGTAATCAAATTATTAATCCGAGCTAGACTACACAACATACGTGTCTACGTCCATCTTTTGAATCCTTTCATAACACCATGAGACATTTAATTTCAGATTAATTTAATACACTCTGTATTAGTACTTCGACTTTCATTTTAAGCTATGTTACAGATCAGGATCGTTTTATATCAAGACCTTTGGTTTTCAATAATGTAATTATTATTAAAAATACATACATGTGTATAGAAATACACATGCTATAATACTCTACTATGGAGATCATTTATTGATTATACCATATCTAATGGAATATATCTACATTTTCTTAGTATATTGTCAAAATATCATCGATCATGATATATATTTTTTTCGATATCGTTTACTTTTATAACGATAGCCTCTGGACTATATATATATATATATATATATATATATATATATATATCATTATATGGACTCTAATATGACAAATACAATATCGATAAAACTATATTCTATCTGTTCCCAATTAATTGTTTATTACGAAATTACGTTCAATGATCGGTTTATAACATGTATCAAAATTGTCGAGATGAGAAATTTTAAAACTAAATAATATAATTTAATATTTAAACTATATAATTAATTTTTTAAAAAATTCATTTCAAATATTTTAATACAATTTATTGACATCAAAATTGATTTCAAAACTAATTAGTAACGGATTAAGTAAGCATGTTTCTCTGTATCTATTTTAACAACTATCATCAACTCGAGGTCTCCAAATGCAGAATAATTCTAGAAATTGGAGTATTTATAACTGGAAATAATGGTGGAAAAGGGACCATTGCAAGTAATTACAGCTGTTAAACCTCGAGGGACCAAACACAGCTCAGAATCCTAAAACCCCTGTGCTTCTTTCTCTCTCTCTCTCTACACACATTATATATGTATCTCTATACGTATATATATACATATTTTATTCCTCTTGAAAGCAATTCAACTATACCCAACCAAACACATTATTAAACAACTCATAATACACACATAAACCAATACCAATCAAGATTTCATTTTTATAATCCAGTGACAAATTAAACTCTTGATCCTAATCCTCAATTCACCAACTCCACTATTATATTAAGTATTAACAATGAGAAAGAACAAAGGATTTTATGTGAGAATGAGGCTTAGGAGAACAGAGAATAAGCCTTGGTTCTATAAGTTTCTTCAATGTGTCCTCTGTTTTTCTGTTTCTTGTTACTTTTTTGTTTCTTTTATGATCACTCATAATCCTCATTTTCCGAAATCCAATATTTATCTCTCTCGGACCGTCTCACATTCTCGCGCACTCTCCGAATCAGTAGACGATAGAGTAGTACAGCACCTAAAACATCAAGAAGGTATTCCCCTGTTTCTAGTAACATTTTTATCTCAATTATATATATATTTTTTTACTTTTATTTTATTTATTTCCCTGAAGTCCCCCTTTGGTATTCCATTTCAGCAATTAGTATTTAATTTGCATTTTTATTCTGTTTGGGATTTTCTGTTCTTGTTATAATTTGTGATTTTTTCTACACTTATCCAATGTTCTCTATAATGACATGCAGTGAAATAATCATTAACTAATATCAGATTAAGCTAATTACCATTTTTTTAAAATCCAAGTTTTGTTCTTTTTCACATTCACTTTCCCCCCAAATTTGAGTAAAAACTGATTTACTCTTCTCTTAATTAACTTCAACTAAGTTATCCCATTTTAGTCTTTTATTTGATTAATTACTCATAACTGCTGCCACATTTGGCATACTTCTAGTCTTATAAATACATATCAAGTTATCAACCAATGCTAATTTTCTGCAGGTTTAATTCAGAAACCAAAGATATACATATACAATTTACCCTCAAAATACAACACAGATTGGCTATCCAACCCGCGGTGTAGGACCCACCTATTCGCCTCCGAGGTGGCAATACACAAAGCCCTACTTAAAAGCGATGTACGCACATTTGACCCAAACAAAGCTGATTTCTTTTTCGTGCCTGTTTACGTTAGTTGCAATTTTAGCCCAATTAACGGGTTTCCTGCTATTGGGCACGCACGTGAGATTTTGTCGTCAGCGATTGACCAGATTTCTTTGGACCTCCCGTTTTGGAACCGGAATAATGGGTCCGATCATGTGTTTGTGGCGTCGCATGATTTCGGGCCTTGCTTTCATACTATGGTGAGCTGCAATTTGTTTAATGAATGTGCAATTTTGAAGGATATAAAATGTGCATTTTGTTTATCCTAATCCTAAAAGACAGTTCTTGGTCAAGTTTTCATATATGTGTCGCTTTTGTTTTCTTGAATAATTTCCTCCATTCTTTCAGATTAGTTTTTACGAAAATTTTCGCTTTACGTGCGGACGTTTTTTGAACTTGCGATTCTGAATTTTTTGTTATAAACATTAAATTGCACTTTGTATGTGATATGGAAAACTTTGAAATGCTTGCAAGTTGCAAAAGCAGTTTTTTTTAAAAAGGGGGTGTTGTATTGGCGCATTCTCGGATATACCTAATGTGTAACTCTTTCGGTTTTGTTCTCAGAAAGTATTTCTAATTTTTATTTTTTATTTTGCCTTTTGTTTTCCAAAAGGAAGAAGTTGCTATTGCGGATGGGATACCGGACTTTTTGAGAAACTCTATAATATTGCAAACATTTGGGGTTAAATATAAACACCCTTGTCAAGCTGCGAAAAATGTGGTAATTCCACCCTATGTGTCTCCAGAAAGTGTACAGGCGACACTTGCCAAATCGCCAACGAATGGCAAACGGGATATTTTTGCGTTCTTTAGGGGCAAAATGGAAGTTCATCCGAAGAATATCAGTGGCAGGTTTTATAGCAAGTAATTACTGAACTCTCTTCCTCGTACCAATTTTAATCGTCATGCATTTTAAGTAAAATAGTTACTTTTTAGCTTAAAACTTTCAGTAGCACGTATTTTCACTTTCTAATTATGCCAAGTGATTTCTGCCTAACACTGCTCATATGATCCGGCTTGGAGTACTTGCACATTGTAGATAAAACTGAACTAGTACACGGAGAACTCTCCGTAAATAACTTTAACGATGTTAGCAAAGAGCAATATGAACACTATCGGAATATTTAAGGGTGTATATGAATAAGTTAGAAGTTCAATGGTCAATATGAGACTAAGGCCATAGTTTAAGGGTCACATTTTAATCCATTAATTATGATGATAGATTGTGAAATGCTGTTTTTTTCCTTTCCACCATATATAGTAGGTACGGACTACGGATTAGTTCTTAGCGTCCATTTTGTTTGTTTTTTTACAGGTTGATTACCATCATTGTTAATGTGCTGTTTTTCTCCTCTCCTTTTTATGTTAAATTACATAAATAGTACTGTATTCGTTTTTTTATTGTTAATGTCACTGTTAACTGTTAGCTTTTTTTTATTCTCATTGCCTTTAAAATAAACATTCCAGGCGAGTAAGAACCGCTATATGGAAAAAGTACCAGAACGACCCTCGATTCTACCTAAAGAGACACAGACTCGCCAGTTACCAGTCAGAAATCGCTCGCTCAGTATTCTGTCTGTGCCCACTAGGATGGGCTCCATGGAGCCCACGCCTCATGGAATCCGTCGCCTTGGGCTGCATTCCAGTCATCATCGCCGACAACATCCGCTTACCCTTTCCCTCCGCCGTCGACTGGCCTTCGATATCCCTCACGATCGCAGAAAAAGATGTTAAAAACCTAGGGCGGGTACTTAGCCATGTGGCATCCACTAATTTGACAGCTATTCAGAAAAACCTGCGGGACCCGGCTGTTAGACGGGCTTTGCTATTCTACGATGAGATGGTCGAAGGTGACGCCACATGGCAGGTCGTGAATGGTCTGGCAAGTAGGCTTGAATGGTGGGGAAAGGGTTCTGGCAAATTAGATTCTGCCACGTAAGATTTTGTTTTATTGAGACATGATAAAGTGTCGGAGACAGGCTGGATTTTTTTGAAATTAAAAAATACACTCTGGATTGGTGACGTGGAGGACTGGCATTGGCTGGGAAGATGGGTAGTGGGACATTGGGTTATGGTGTACATGTGAGGAGGAATATTTGTAGTGACGTTGAAATTAAATTTGATAGAGAAATTTACATATGGAAAGTAAAAAAGGAGACGAGATATCAAGCGACAAGCAAGACACCATTATTTGTGACAGATGATTATTCTTTATTTGGTTAAGTGGAATATTATTAACCAGCTTGCTTAGCATGGATGCCGGAATGTTTTGGTGAATTAGGTTTACATGGCTTAAAAGCTAAATTCAATGTTCAAAATTCTTAGAATATAGTAGTCATTAAAGGGAGTAGGGTTGCAGATACTGTACAGTAGATCAGTAGACCATCTTCGTTTAAACAATTCTTGTAGTTAAGTCATTTTCTTCCACTGGACAATTAACCTGTAATGTTTTTTGGTGCCATTTTTAATAGCTCTTTTCATTTTAAATTTGGGCCCTCAATATGGCCGGTTGTATTGATTCATGTTTTGACCTTTCTTATATCTCTAATGACCATTGCTTCCTTTGCCATGTACTGTACTTTGATTTTTCATAGTATAGCTTGCAAAATGAATTATTATAAAAGCAATAACAATTAAAGGAAATTGACAAACCTCTAATTGTTAGAAGTATGACATTATTTAACCCCATGAGGGCCATGACTATGATAAATCCATGGGTAATTGATTATTGTCCTAAATGAGTATTGATTTACACTAATGCTCATTTGGGTCTAATGACTTTCTTTTCGAGTCCCGTCTTCAATGTAACTCTATTTATTTCGGAATTACTTCAAAAGGTACGGATTTGCTATACATTGTGGGTGCCCATGCAATAATTTAACGAAACAACCACAATTGAAACCGTTTCGGCGGCTTTAAAAGAACTTCCGAGACTAAACCTGTTGTAATTGAAACTCCGGACTGGAGAAGAAAGTTGCCCAATACCCCAATCGAACTATTAGTGCTACTATTTCCTCTTTTTGTTAACACTCCGGAGTTAGTGTATGGTCCCTTCTAGGGTCCGTGCAATAATCGTACACCTTGTAGTTCTTCTGCACCCACTCCATTGCTTCTACTTGCGGGATGCTCAGCCCGCTGGGGCCCGCTGGTTGTCCCCATGGAGGGCGACATGTGGTGGGCCCACTAACATCGCACGCACCAATTTTGAAATCTTTGTATTTTCCGACAAACGGTTGGTACTGATAATCAGCTTTGTATTTCCCATCTTCAGTGGCCCACGACGAGGCATCCCATATAGAGCCGTAAACCCACATTGGTCTTAGAGGGAATGTAGCATCACCTTTTCTTTTGTATCTTCGGATCGGTACATCATCGACAAAGAATCTGTGTGCCACATCACAAAGAACAATTTGCCAATTAAAATATTAAAAGAAAATAAAAGAGACAATGTTTCTGTTGGGCAAGAAACTAAAATTGCTACTTATGCTACGAATTTTCATGTCATGCCGTTCAAACTCATGCTAGACGTGGAGATATACATTCTTTTCCAAAAAGATACTTTAGTAAAACGATATCCCACTATGTCAAGCAATATATTGATTACTGCATTGTGAGACCGGTATTTTATCCATCTTTCTTTTCTCATGCAGCAATTGATATTTTTCCTAGCAAAGCTATTTTTTTCCAAACACCGTGGAGTTCAAAAAACGTGAAATTTAGCACCATAATTAAAACTTTAATCATCTGCCAAAAAAGATTTTACATAATCGACACTTGTAGAACAAACTTGAAACTTACATGGTTGGTGCTCAGATTGACAAAGAAAAAGACAGCTGGGAGTAGTCCTTTCCTTTATTTTGTTCATACCCAATTAGTAATTAGTTTTATTTTGCAAATGTTCAAACAAAAGGCATAGCAAATTTTGATGCATTATGGTAATTTTATAAATCTAAAATGATTACTTATGGCATTTATATTCCACTTTGACGCAATGAGATTAGTGTGCTTAATTGATTTTCAATGAAAATGTAAACGGAGTGTCTATTTGAGGTCGGGCGTGTGGGAATATACTAACATGATCTCAAAAGGATTCCATAGTATAGCATAGTTGTGAAAATCTTGAGTTGGATCAAACCAGAGATGGACCCTCTCTTCTCTTCCAATAATGTTGGTATCGCCACTACCTCTCATGAAGACGTTCGTTTGTAACACGTAGGGTTTATCCGACGTGGTTCCCAAGAACTCGATATCGATTTCGTCATGGTACCCTGGGTACTTCTCGTTGTTTGAGAGCTGCCAGATTCGATTCAGGGTAATATGAGAGAAAAATAAGAGAGACATAGGCCCTTTTAGTTCTAGTATCCAATAAGTGCGCAAGTATATTAATAGATTTGACATGGTTCAATTTTATAGTTGCAATAATAATTATGAGTATCTTTGATAATAAAATAAAAACAGACTTTTTTTTCATATCAGAATTTGTGCAAACCATTATATTCTTTGCTTTTGAAATGTATATTTTTGTGCCTCAGAAGTATAATTAATAAACTTACTTTTTGATGTTAAACCAAACAAGTTATTCGTTTAAAAATGAAAAGTAAATCCAAGTATACTTCTGTATGTTAGCCAAACAAACTCCATTAAATAATTTCCGACTTACATAAAAACATGTAATCACACCAGCGGTATAACCCGGTTGAAGCTTCGCAGCAGTGCCAAAGTAGCCAGAGCGGTATGCATCTCACGACTTGTATCCACTTCCTGTACATAAAAGTTTAAGAGAGGAAATTGAGAATTCATAAAGAGAAAAAAGAGGCAAAGTAAATATACAAGCGAGTAACACAATCGAGATTGCATTTTATACGATGCATTCTATTACGGAAATATCTTGTCCATATATATTATTCTTGAAAAACATGTGTAATAACTGAAGGTAACTCATGCATGTGATCACTAGCTCGTAGCAATAGGCTTCTTGAACTCTTGGTAATGAGTAAAAATACGAACTTGTGTTTATGGTTAATGGGTTGTTTGTCAGGTTCTTTTTGGCTATTTTCGTCACGGATAGGTTGAAGTTTTAATTGGAGGTGCATGTGAACTTCAAAAGAATCCCTATCAGACGAAATCTGGACCCAACACATCCCTTTTTAGACCAGAAAAGAAGTAGAATTAGCCAACAAATTGGACATGATACTACGAAATTACTCATCAACATGCTAGTTTGTTATAAACGTCAGAAGCAAACTAGTTTGATTTAAACTTAAAAACTCCAAACAAGTAAACATTAGGTTGCAAAATATTATGATAAGTTTTTTAGAAGTATACTGTTATTTGTTTTTATTGTTGTTATTTGTTAACTATTAAAATTGTTTAACCTGAAGACTGATCAAGCCAAATAGTCAATAAATCCTGATTAACACTTTGATGCTGAGGACCCCAGCGATTAGTGAACACCTGGTTAAACCCCGTAGACCCGACTATGGAACTCGGGTAATATCTAGGCGAAGGTGGCCCTTGACCATAGCTTGGAGAAGGGCGAAGGAAAATGAGAACAATAGAGAGAAACAGAAATGGCATAGTCATGAATGAGATTAACTAGATATCTTAAGGTAATTAAATAAAATGTGACTATTTGATGATAAAGATTTAATGACGCGGTGTTAGTAGCATTTTGCATGAGTAGAGTAAGGCTCGAAGTGGTATAAATAAGGGGATATATGGGTCCCAAGAGGAGTGGGATGTTAAGTTGGTTAGGGTTGGAGTTTAGATTGAGTGCCTTGCTTGCTTTGAACTTTGAATTACAGTTAAAGCAATAAAGTTGGGTTTTCCTTTTTTAGGCACTATCTAGTAAAAACGACTTTAAAAGTTGCAGCCAATAAACAAATCAATTCGAAACATTTTCTTGTGTACATTCAGGGCTTAGGCAACAACAACAATAACAGTAGGCCAAGAAAAAAAAAATGCATAAATAAAATTTCTTTCAAAAAATTGTGCTTGTGGTAATGGCTCGATCATATATAGGTTTTTCAACTAAATAAATCAAGTGATGAATCCCAATTTACTCTAAACATTTCAAGAATCATCTGCATTTTCATGTTTATACGTTTCTGTCTCTTTTTTAATTACTATGTTTTTTCCTTTTGTGGGAGAAATGAGGAAACTTGTGGGTTATAGTTTTTCATTATAGAAAGCAAAGTTTTAGTTGAGAAGGGATCCCCACAAGGCCGTTAGCGGTAGTTATTTTCAGAATCTTTGCTTCTGTCAGTCATGGATATATATAAGGTATAATATAATTCCCACATGCCTAAAAAGTTAATATTTATGCTATATGGGATTACGTATTGTGTTTTCTACTAATTTATCTAGAAGTACGTTCAAGTTCTTACGTTATTTTGATTGTTTTTTAATTAAATTAGTTCAAGGGAAAAGATTTCCCCTCAAAAAAGAAGGCTTACTTCTTTTCTGCTTGATCTTTCTGTTTCGTATTTATGGTTTGCGTTTGAGAAAGAAGCACGGGCTTCGGTACTACTCTACTAGCCAATTAAGAATTCTCAGATGTACTAGCAGTGCATCATGCATCAAAGATGCAGTCATCGATTCTCCCAAGAGGCCATAATTACCGCAAGCAAACAAAAATGAATTCCCCTCGAGTACATGAATAAAGTACTAAAAAAAGGAGTATACTAATTAGTTATATAGAGTCAATGTGTTCATAGTAAAATCCCCCATAATGGAGTTTCTTCCAACGATAGAGGGAACGACAAATCTCTTTATGATAAACAGATACATTTTGCAAGTTCATTATTACGGGTAGTTCCTACAAAGGATCGGACTAATGACGTATACAATACTTGAATTCTCGATGTAGATGCTACATAGTTGGTTCTCATCCTTCAAAGACTACGAGTATAATAGGAGCATCCGTCGACAAAAGGATCACCCTAATATGAGCATTTCATGGCTATTGAGAACGAATCAAATCAGATGGTTCGTAGAAAGTTTTACAATTTGATCTTTATTTTTTTGATTAGATTAATTTTGAATCTCTACGACTGCGGGAGGAGAAAATTACCTTTATCTTAACAAAAAGGTATCCCTTAAAAAAAACTTATATTTGAAAAGAAGACTTGCAACCAAAAACATAAATTAATAAATGATTATTTCTATTTCAATTATTAATTATTAATTAAATTTAGATGCTCCGAAACCATAAATATGCAAGAAG
Organism: Primula veris; assembly: GCA_963682055.1. Lineage (NCBI taxonomy): Eukaryota > Viridiplantae > Streptophyta > Magnoliopsida > Ericales > Primulaceae > Primula > Primula veris. The sequence goes on from OY821740.1 coordinate 43,878,637, forward strand.
ATTGACTTAATTATGGGAATCATTTCTTAGCTAAATATGATTTTAATTATAAATATAGCGATGAATCGCTTGCTTTCATATTTGCTAAAAATGAGACACTCTATTTAACAACAAAAACTGATAAAGTGTTTGATGTTATATGCTGAAATTTTTATTGTAGTGTATCGATTAACGGCTTATTTGGATGTTTTCATTCTTGGGAGGTCGCATGTAGGCCGCTCGGCGGTGGCCAACGGCATCAGCCAGGATTCGGTCTCCGATAGTGGTGATAACATGCCTATTTTATGCATGCAACTATTAAGAGCAAACATGCCCGTTTTTTATCATCCTTTATATTGCGATGGCTTCCACGGTGGTGGAATTCTCTAATACCAAATAATGGACTTATGGAGATAAATTTGATCGATTGATTTGTTGTCACCTTGATATAAGAAAGTGTTAAGAAGGGGAAGGCTTGATGAAAAAAGCGACTATTTCAAACTACAGGTCGTAGAGAACAGTTTAATAGAAAATTTAGCATAACTAAAGTATTTTGCGGTCATTCAAGCACAAGTAATTGATTGAAGGGGAAAAAAAACTATATGATAATACGTAGAAAGTGGGTTTTCCTTAAATTGACTATTGACTGTCTAGGCAAACGGGTAGGCTATATTTCATCAATCTTCACGGTGACTTTCATTCTTATAATTCTCTACTGTTATCTACTGCTTTTAGCTCTTTAAATTGCAAGATCAACTTATCTTTTCTTGTGATTTACTATATACTTTTAGATACTAGTTTAAACATTAAGATCATTGACATCATACATTTATATTTCATACTGAAACATAATTAATTCATAAAAGGAACAAAAGGTTCCTGAATATTATCAGTTTTCAAAAGTCAAATCAGAACGAAGGGGCTAATTTAGAGGAAAGAAAAGACATATTTGTAAATTAAAAGACTAAAGTATATGGAAAATCTTGGGGATCATTTTTTGGATAATTGAGTGTCATCGAGGAAATGCCTGATAAGAGAGAGCGCTCTGGCGGGTTGGTAACTTGGAACCATATGACCTGCTCCTCTCACTGTAACAAATGTTAATCCTCCCTCGTACTCCTCCGCATATCCGCCAACCTAAGAAAGTATTTTGCAAAATAAAAGTTATATAGCAGAAGAAAAATGCTTTCTACCACCAAAATTTCAACCTAAAATCTTTACCGTTTATGTGGCGGATTCGGTGTACCAATCATTTTATTATGGATTTGAAAAACAGCTTTCTTGCATTACTTGTATAAAATGTAGTATTTTACTAGGATTTGCAAGGTGATATATAGTACTTAGATTTATCTTTTGGCATAATCCAGTATTTGTATCGGGGTTTGGTCCCGATTTTGAATGAAATGAAAATTGAAGGTATTGTCCCTCTTTAGTAAAAAAAAAAAAAAACTTTCATTTCATACATGATTTGTCTATCTAATCCGTTACATCAACATGTAAGTTTTTTGGGTAAAATTTTTAGATGGCTATAACAACACTATTTATTTATTTAACTTGTTTTGCCTAAAATTCATCGCAATCACCCAGAAGTCAAGACTGAAAATTTTACGTCTTGTGCGAACCCTTGATTAAATTGCATGTAAATGTGGTCATTAAGCAAAAAAGTATAATAAGCTTAGTTTTAAGATTACCAACCTAATGGAATAGTAGTATTTTACTATTTTTCAAAAGAGAGCAATGACTAAAAGCTGCAATCAACCAAACCACGAGTTTTCTAATCTTGTACTATCTTAAATGTATTCAATGGTAACTTTCCCAGGAAAAGAATTTGATAAGTAAATTTGTTAAATGATTACCTCGTTTTGGAGTACCCAAGGGTGATATGGAGTCTTTACAGTTAAGTTCATCATCTGAATAGAGTATTTAGTTGAAGTCACTGGTACCCTACCGTCTGTGTCTCCACTGTTTATATTGATAAATACAAGCAAAAATTATATATGTGTATATATATATATTTGCATATAATGAGATGAAAATGTAAGAATCATATGATCAGATCTTGATATTTTTAAAACAAAAGCAAAGGGTGAAAGTTACCTGAAAATCCAAACTCGAATACTGTTTTCTATGAGCTCTTTCAAGATGGGTAGTACTGTGTCGGGGCTATCTTCCCATTCATCTAAACTAGAACTATAAATTTGATAACATCGAACTTTAGTAATTTTTGGGAAATAGAAAATAAAAATGACTATCACTCGTACGTAACCACATTGGCACATACTAAATACTAAGATATTTGTCTACCACTGAAAGAGCCGACAATTGTGAGAGGTACAATTACTTACAGAATGCCCTATATATTATGATACCAATTAATTATTACTCCTAGAATTACCTGCATGGTTCCCAGTCATAGCTGATTTTCGTAACATTGGCATGTAAAGCTTCTTGCACTAGTGGAGCGTTCAAGTATGCATACACATAATTATCAATACAAGGATCAAAATTCAATACCTATAAAAATTAACAATTAACGCAAACTATTAGGAATACCCATGCTAACACCCTAGATTTACGTGTGTGGCCCAATTTTTAGGGGTAAAAGAGAAATTTACCGAGGCTGTCTTTGGTTTGGCAGTAAGATTGGAATTGTGGCAAAGAGGATAATAGATATTGTATATATCAAGCGGGGATGACCAAACAGTGTTCGTAGCTTGCAGGGCAGCATCACATTCTTTGGATGTTGCGATGAAATCACACTTTTTCTTTATTTGGGATAACACTTCATCAGATATTAAAGCATGTGTATTGAAGAAGTCATAGATACCCATCTGGTCTGTCTGATCGTTGATCACCGCGTTACCAATCTAATATATTTATAATAATTAAAAAATAAGACAAGTTATTAACCATCTAAATAAGAGAGGACTGATTTAGCAATTTCAAGACTGTGTCGGTGGTGTTATCAAACGCTGCGACAAATTAACAAGTTTGTAGATTCTGTCAACATGGAACTATTCAATTAAAGAAAAGGCATAAAAGAGAGTAATCAATATTTTTTTAGAAGAATGATGTTTCGTTTGATTGCTTTTTTCTCCTTGTTTCTGCAGTTTCGTAGGTCTTGCCATTCTGTTGTATTTGAAGACTTATTCGTATTGTTTTTCACTTTTCATCGTTCTCTTTATCTTGTCATTGTGGATGCATGTTGCTCAGTGACCACACTTTTTTATTTACGATTAATAGAAGGACTGTTATGAAAAATAAATAAATTATTGAATCAATATTATCCTTTGTAGTGGATCTTGTGATGATTTTGAAAACCGATTGGCGATTAGTGAAGTTTATATTGGGCCTGTCCAACAGTAAGAAAAAGTTCAGAAACGTCTGATGAGTATACGTTAGTACGAGTATTTGCATGATTTCTATCAAATGGTCTTTTTTGGGGGGTCATCAAATCGTCTATTCAAAGTTGAATGATCACGATGTCTACTGTATAAGTGAATTGAATTCTTCATATCATATGATCCCAACGAGAAAGATCTAAACTAGGAAAACTCACTTATCAGATGATCTGAGCTTAAGCTCAACTTTTCTTTTATTTTTATTAATCGTATTCTGTTTGTTTGATCAACTAAATCTACAAGTCTCTTTTACTTTCTTTCCCCCTCAAAAAGGGAGGATAAATTAACCTGTTTCCATAAACCAAGTGCTTCAATCATGCAATGCTGGAAAGAAGCACAAATCTACACTACTTTTTATCAGTGGTTATAATGTCAGATATATACAAAAGTTTAGTGTTTTATCGATTGGCATGAATTTAGATACATCTATTTATATAGTTAGTTTTGGGTACTTGAGTTCATACGTAGGATTGGCATGGATTAAAATACATATATATGTATATATAGTTAGTTTTGTATACTGGAGTTCAACTTCTAAGAATTGAAAAAATGGTCATTCAAGTTTGTGAGGTTTGTGTCTTGGGTTTAACACCTGCTATTGGCATCTCTAAGTCTCAAGAACATTTGAACAACCTAAGCCATAAGGAGTTATAAAGTTTTTTTTTTGTGTGCAAGAGTTATGATAAAAGTAAGATGATGCAAAATAACTTATAGTTATACTGAAAACTGAAAAGCATGCATGATTTTTATCCTACTTTAGTATACTCTTCTTTTATTTAGATTCCATAATATTGTGTCAAAAATGGAGTTTATATCACCGGGCCCTTGAATGATTACAACAATTAGTTTTTCCATTTAAATGAGGAGTCTGTTTTGCTGGGACAAAAACTTCAACTAACCAACTTATCTGTTTTTGTTTTTTTTTAAAGTAAACCAACGACTTATCTGCTTAAAATGTGCATTTAAAACATTGCCTTAGAATTTTCTAGAGAAAAAGGGAAAAAAGAAGAAGAAATAATTCCTTGAGGTTGAGGAGGTGTGTAAGGTGTGTGCGTGCGTGCATGCATGTGTACGTGTATATGAGAGAGAGAGAGAGAGGGAGAGAGAGTTACAATGATGCCCTTGAGATTGATAAGGGTCTTGTTAGCCTTCTTGTTATGGAGAAGAACGTTATGAGCTAGTTGAGGAACATAGTGCCCCGCATAGCTCTCACCAGATATGTAAAAGTCTCTATCTTTGTACTCAGGAAATCTTTCGAGCCAATTTAACAAAAATATGTAATTGTCGTCCGCAGTCTTTCGATCTCCTCCACTTTTAACATCTGATGAAGTGTTGGAATACGAAAAGCCTACTCCTGCCGGGGACTCCAAAAACAACACATTTGCAGCTGAAGAACAAAAAGAAAGCAACAAAATGTTAACTTTTACTTTTGTTAAGAGGAGAATATTTCTCGTTTTATTCTATTTTATTATCAAATTGTTGCTCACCAACTAAAAGCATCTTAACTATAAAAAAAAACTTATTTTATAATCAGCATGTAAAAACAAATTGCGACGTCAATAAATCTAATTTTCATGTTTGTATGAGGTTTTTGATCAGTGACAATGTTTACAACTATTACACGTCGGACTAGAAAGAAAGATATGTGTGAGAGAATATTATACCATTATTCCATGCGTATTGGTTCTTATATAGGGTTTTGCCATCGCTATGTACTCGGAAGGGTCCAAGCTCCGTCATTGCTCCAAATGCCAGAGAAGAACAACCAGGACCTGCGAAATTAAAAGCATGCAATCATCATACATTAAGCATTAAGATTCGAGATTATGCCACCAAACAATATTAATTAAAACTAAGATAAAAATATAACAGTTGTAATTTGAAGATTTGTCTAAGCAGTTACCTCCATTTAGCCAAAGAAGAAGAGGCTTCAGATGCTTAGTCTTTTCGGCCTCGACAAAATAATAGTAAAAAGCACGACCAGCTTTCTCATCAACTGTAACATAACCACCATACTGATCAAAATAAACACTCGGTTGTCCGGGTAGCCTCCCTATTCTGTCACCCTCTCTTGAACCTTGTTGAGTGACGATCCTAAACATATCACGGTTTGCATTGTCTTCCTCATTGCTTCTCAAAAGATTTGTGTCAATGTGGGAATGCACATTGTTTTTTTGAGTTTTTTTGGCTTTGAGTAAGTTGTCAAGGGCATCGGTTTGTGTCCTTATAGTTTTCTTAGCTTTAGATGATGCTAAGAAGAAGCTAGAAAGCAGAAGAAGAGAGAAGAGAAAAGTAGATGACTTTTTTTCCATGTTTTTAGTTCTGTTTTTCAAAAATATGCATAGACAAATAGATAGAATGGGGAGATTATGGTGGCTCTATATATAGGATTACTGGGTGTGTATAGACATACAAAATGTACAGGTTGCCAAAAATTCATAGAATCACATAATATTTTTAAAGTATAAACTCGGAAATCCGGATTTTTTAAACTTTTTAATCTTTTTTTTTTTCCAGTTTTTTACCTTGTTTTCTTTATTAAAATGTATTTGATTTATATTTTTTTTAATTTTCGTTCAATTTTGACAATTTCTACTTTGTTTTCAAACTTGCAAAAAACCACAACAGTACTGTCACGTGCAGTCATGTGTTGAAAGTTTTAACGTTTCAAAATTGACTAAAAAAATAAATAAATTAGAAAGCAAAAAGATACAAAAGTTAAATTTAACAAATTAAGGTATAAAAAGTAAAAAAATTAATACACGAAGGTAAAAAAATATAAAACCCTGAAAAAACTAAACTTATATTAAATACGAGATATATACGCACAATCAAATATCTATTACAGAATTTCATTATACCCACTTTAATTAAAATACAGACCACTAAAAGTTATTTTATAAATTTTGTTTGCATTCACAACTATCGGTTATTCTAATTATTATTTTTGTTTTATTTTTTTCAAAATGTGTGTTACGTGTGATAAATTGGTGTAAAATGTATTTTATTATCACTTGCATATCTTAGTTTTTTTGAGTATTACTTATATATTATCAGCACATGCAAAATCATAGTATCTTATTGCACTAACAATATATAATTTTGGGAGGGGTTGTCAAAAAAAATATTTTAATTATTACCATAATACCTTATACCTTATATATAAATTATTAATAAAAAACAATAATAAAAAAATTATTTTTTAAAATTATGGAATTAGCGTGTCAATCTCTGATCACGCAGATGTGCTGCCTATGTAGGCATTAACAATTTGAACGTTGTGGCCTTTGGTTATAAGTTTCAACTCAGAACAGTATTTGTTTATGCATATCATAAACAAATTTATGTAGCTTAGAACAATTTGAACAGTTTATCTTAAATGATCATAAACCAAATCTATGGGGTAATTATTTGTTTATTTTAGAATAACTTCATATATATGCACCTTTAGATTTGGTTTCAACAGTCTCAATTGTAACTTCAGCTGCTGAAGTCAAGCTTTAGCAACCTCAATTCCAATTTTCTTAAGACTTTCTCCTTTACTGTCTTTTAACTTTAATATTTCTGCTTATAAGTACTTGTAGTGCATTTAGTTTGTTAGATACAGAAGAATTTCTTGTTGTAATTTGTTTGTTTCTTTTTCGGCTTATAAGTTGAGATGCTTTTAGTTGATGAGCTTAGTTTGGCCTTATTGGTCCGAAATTTGTGTAAAAAAGTTATAGACAAATAATATATGAGCCTCAAGTAAGTTACTGATCGAGCATTCGTTTGCTTGATGGTTTACTTTATACTTTGAGAAAATATAACAAACTACCTTAGCTAGGTAACTGGTCCGATAAAGATTTCGGATCAATCTCTCTAGTTGTTGAACACACAAATAAATTGTTAGTTCTTCAGTTTGGGGGGTACTTTGAAAATACTGTTCTAAGACCTAAGTTATAACTCATACGTACCGGTATTCACCAGGTACCAGTACACATCAATACTTCTTAGCTACGTACAAAAGAAAAAAGATAAAGTAATGAATATGGAAGTCGGTGTCCACATATACGACAGAGCGATCATATTCATAAGCGACATGGATGAAATTAATTACGATGAATTTGATAGAATTTTTTATAAATAATTCATTTTTATGAATTTTATAAATCTTAACAAATACTGTATAAAAATATACGTTCCTTATCCATACTTCCAAATTTTCAAAGAAAAATGGTACAACCGTTTCCCAGGAAAAAAAACATTTATTTTTCTGGAAAAAAAAATACCATTTTGAGTTCGTGCATGATTTGTTCCGCATTTGGTTTTGTGTTTGTATTATGAGAGGGGTTATATTTTTACGCAAATTTTCCACCTTATGTAAATATTGTATTTATCTTTCCAGGTAATATTAAACATTAGACACTGATATATGACTCATCTGAAATGCAAAGTTACCGGGGTCGACCTTATGTGCGTACCCGTAAAAAAAAAACTTATGTGCGTACTACAAGATTTTGGAGTCCCCCACACATTATCACATATCTAAAAAAAAAGGCCCTTATGTATCTAATAATTCCCGCTATTTTATGAATGATTAAACTTTTGTTTTAATTAAGCAATTTTTTTAAATTAACCAAAGGAACTGTTTTATATATTTTAAATTTTGGTCCAAACTTGTTAGATTTTGAGAACTAACAAATATAAAATAAAATAAAATATATAAACTGTGGGAGACCCACTTTTAGAAATTCTTTAAAACTACATGAAAGACTTTATTATTATTATTTTTATTCATATTCTTTATTTATTTTTAATAGTATTTTCTAGCTAAGACTTTAATAAATTTTGTTAATAAATGTTTACGAAATTAACCCGCAACACTAAGGCCATGATTGAGTTGGAGTCTCAAAGCGTGTGTATTAAATTAAGACATTTACAGCTATATCAATTATATAAACAAGTCCTTGTCAAGTATTTTTAGTACCTGTTTCTTCTCTGAACTTCTAGCGCGTTTTTGTAGATAAAGGAATGCAGTTTTTTTTTCATATCATGCTCGATCCATGGTCATGGCAACATAATACATTTTAGAAACCCAAAGTAAAATAAATAAGAAAAAACAAAGAGACTAATCATTTTCATAATAAATGAATATTTAATTTTTGTGGATGGCGATAAACATACCAGTTTAAGCCAATAGTTGCATTTCTCCTTTTAAATATAAAGAGGTCCTTTTATCTAACCTACAAATTAAACATGGGAAACGACAAGTGCAGGCATTAGATTCTCCGTTCAAGCTGAACAAAACACCCGTTAATTGTTTGTATTTTTATTTTATTTTAATTAAAATAAAACACCATTAGATTCTAAAAGTCTGAACTACATTATTGTGTATTTTTAAAGATGAAATACCGTCTATTGTTATTGATTGATGTTATGGCAATTTCAGAACATAAAAAAAGTTTCTGAGTTATACCGGCATAGTACCCGATAGTAATATAATAAGTCACTAGGTTATATATATATAGTACTTATCGGGTACGGGGTATTTGGTACCGGCCTTTGTGATATTTCAATTATCTTGAGATAATTTTTTTACAAATAAATATTATTTTTTTACAAAATGCATAATAAGATTATATTTAAACTTTGTAAAGGCATGCATATTAGTACTAATATGATATATTATTTAGACTTAAAACGCTAGTATTGGTAAAACATGACGTGTGTATGCTTATATGTTATTTCAGTAAGAAAAAAAGACTAACTGAGATAAAAAAGATCTAGACGCTCTTAATTGTATAGTTGAACAGACACCTCCTACCATCAGGGAAGAAGCTCTCAATTTCTATTTATTTTGATCATAATTTTAAAAAATTAGCATGCCCCGCACCACCACACACACCATTCTAAGGGAAAAACTCATGGAATTTTTTTTATATAGAAATCGGCCCCTGTCATTTATAAATCTTGGTTTTATCACTTTCTACCGTGTTTAGTATCGATATTATTGACTATTGAGTACCGGTATCGGGTACACATATGTTGACATTTCCGAAATACATGTGCTACATAAATCGATTACTATATAATAAAACAAGTTTTAGCCTTTTGTCAAAATCTTGCTAGTCTCAAGATTTTACATTTTTATCGATTTACACATGACCAATATTTCATTAGTTCATCAATTAGATTCGCTTGGTCTTTTAGATCCCTCATGAAGCTTTTTTTCTTCTAAAAGTAGCAATACATTTATAAGAAATCAAATTATGTAAACATAAAAACTTCCTAAATAAGAAAACAAAACTTAGATCTTTATTTTATAAAGTATAAAAAAAAACATATAAGAGAGCAATTTTCCCACTGCTCAAGACACTCCTAGTCCTAGACCTCGTCGAACTGCTCCAGTTATCACCTCACTTATGTCATTGCCTATTATTTTGCTCTTATTTTCCTCTCATCATTTGGCTCCGCTTCCCCTGCCTTGCCTACTTTTTTCTCTTTCTCGGACAATAACTCCTTAATTAACCATCTATTTCACTTTGAAATCATTCGGTTTCCGTTCATTATTCTGAGTTATTTAAAAAATAATAGTAATATATTTCCACCTCTTGAGGTGCATCAGAAACCCCGATGTCCGTGTTTCCATCTTTTTCGAGCTTTTCAACATTAACCATTTCAAAATCTCGTCCATCCTAAATTTCATCAACAGCAGTACCACTCTTTCCATATGATTGTTTTTTTTTTTAATAATTAATAACCCTCTATTTGGAGGTAACCTGTTTCGCAGACGACATAGATTGAACTCTGATGGTGAGTGATATACTTGAGTATAAACCACTTTGCTCAGATTGATAGGTTTTTGTGGCATCATAATTCTTGATTTCTTCAGCAACATTTTTCTTGGGGTTATCATTTTCCTTTATGGTTATTTCGGTATCGGTATACAAATCTGCCCTTTTCCGAATTAATAGTTTTTAGTATAAGACCATTCATATAATTAGTGATTTTTTGGCACCTAATGTAAAAGTCACTTATGTACATTTGATATATGCAAAATATTCAATTTTTTTCTTTATTGGGTTCTAGGTTTATTGTAAAAATTCTATAGGTACAATTTAGTCGAATTATTTACCGAAAAACACAAATAGCCACACTATTTTACAATCACCTGGTTTGCACGGGTACGAGTATCGTATGATCTGGTACGATACGGAAACCGCAATACGATAAAAATTATAAAAAAAAATGGTACGGTACACGAAGGGTACGTTATAAAAATAAATCATTTTATTTATAGATGTTACTTTTTTTGTAAGTTTCATATATACTTTTATTCATTTCATTTAATTTCAAGGCTCTTAGTGCATAATTTCATAGAAAAAGCGAGGAGATTTATGTAACATATCAAAAATGAAATGGTCTTGTGTCATTTTGTTATACATTTGATCAAATTTTAACCTTATTTGAGAAATAAGGTCGAGTGATCACTTTTATATTACTTATAAATATATAAATAAAACTTTAAGCAAGTAGGGTTGATTTTTATGACATACAAATTAATATACTACAGACACGTGTACAAAAAATGTACGAGTACGTACCAATGGGATACAGATCCTGTAAAGAACGTTGCACGGATGCGGATATGAGTATCGCACCCGGTACAATATGGATACGTCGATAGCAAAATTCATAAAAAAATGGATCGGTAGGGCAAGGATACGGCAAATTATAAATATTTTATAGTATTTATATATGTTAGAATATATATAAATATACTAGTGTATCTGTATAATGTGAAATATGATTAAATTGTTATTAAAATATAACTGTAACACATATAACTGTATAATGTGAAGTATGATTAAATTGTTATTAAAGTATAAAAAACGTAATCTCAATTTTAGGAAGAAAAAAATAATAATACCTGAGCAGAGAGGAGATAAGAGAGTGTAGAAAGGAGAGAGGGAGGGTAATTTCACGTTGAAAAAAATATATAGTAGTAACCGTTTCTTTTGATAAGTTAGTTTTTTTTGTTGTTGTTGTTGTTGTAATTATTACTAACTTAAAATGGTTTTGACAATTATTTATTTCAAATCTTTATAAATCATATTCACATAAACTATTAGTATAGATACAAAACACATAACTTTTCAATATTCAGGTCTTAGTGTATGTTTTTAAACACGAAGGGGGGCAGTTCTCCAATATACTTAAATTTGAAGGACTTGTTTCATTCTGTATTAATACATGATATTTTAAATTTATGGGTCTTAATATATTCTTCAAAAGGTAGTAACAGGTTATTAAATATAGTAAAACTTTGAATGACGGTTTTCGGGATAATTATTGTTTATATATACAAATGTTAAAATTTGTATATTAAATTAACCGTTTTTTTAAAAATCATATCAAACTCACTAATTACCATACTGTTGTCACCTAACACCGGAAAATAGCAAACACATGCCCTTACTTGATATTAATGAAGGATAAACCGTTTTTTTCACGACCAAAATAGGGATTATTTTATTTACGTATGTAAACTATCTGCTTTTAACGATTTGGATAGTATTTGTTTTACCTAAGCCGTCCCCGAGTTTAGTGGATTAGTGAAAGAATAGACGGCAAAGAAACATATGTAATTACTTCGTATTATCGTATACATACATATATACATATATCTATAGATTCAATATATATATATATTATACAAAAATACATACACCTGCAACTTCCCTTCGTTAGTTTTTCAGAAACAACGTACCAAAATCGTAACGGTATGTTACCGATTTCAAATCGCTCCATATCCAAAACGTACCAAGCTGGTCAAACTCTGAAAATAGTCAACTACACGTATTTTGACATACCGGGTATTATCGGTAGGGTTGCAAATGAGTCGAGCCGAGTTTTGCTGTGCTCAAACTCGGCTCGTTTACTAAACGAGCTCTAAAATCTTGTTCAAACTTCATGAGTCTTTTCTAAATACGTTTTTTAACAAATTTAATATCGTTTTCCATAAAAAAAATTATTTAACTAAAATAAGTGTTAAGATAATCAATAATAAATTTAGTTATTCTAATTTTAGTTTTGATTAGATTTAGTTTTAATAAATAAATTTATTAGTTAAATTGAAAAGTTTTTATTGATCATACACATTTTATTAGATAAACTTTACATATAAAAGAAGGAATATATATGAAAATTATATATTAAAAATAATTAAGCGAGCCGAACATATCCACGAGTCTTATTATTGTGTTTAGGCTCGGCTCATTAGTAAATGAACGAACACGAGCCGAGTATTTAACGTGACGAACACAATCATATTAATAAACGGCTCGTTTCATTAACAGCCTCGTTACCGGTGTCGTAGCAGTAGCCAGTATGATTTTTCTGAATATTTTGCCGTAGCTACCTAGCCCGTAACCAGCATAGTCAAACCCGTACCCGGTAATTAAATCGCCAAAATTTTAAATTCCAGCGTACACACCTTTCTCTCTCTTCAATCAAAAAATACACGCATAAACTGCTCACGAAAAACCAGAAAAAAACAAATCGTTTATATCACCGCCGTAGATCACCATAACCACGGCGATCGTCTCCGCACACCTTGCCGGATTCCTCCGCCGCTAGGTAAGTCTTGTTCCCTCCTTTCTCTCACTTTATCTCATCACTTTCTTTTTTTATTTGTTTTTCGTCAATTATGTCATCGCCGGAGCTTTGCCGGGATTTTTTCTATTTTCTTGACAGAAATTTGATTGTAATTTGACGGTATTTGTATTTATTTTTTATGCGATCTATTTGTTGTGTTGGTTAGCTTGGAGATATTTGTTCATGTATATCATGCTTATGTGTGTATATGTTCCCAATTACCGAAAAATTTGACAGTATGTTCAATTTATATGTTTAATTTGATAGTATTTTTTTTTATTGGAATTGAAATAAAGTAAAGATCGAGGACATGTGTTTTTGCTTATTAAGTTGGTAAATTGTATCTAACTGAAACTATTTTAGCTTGGAGGTGGGGTAAGCATAATATTAGTAGTAACTTTTAGGAAGTGGGTTAATTAAATAAAAAAACTAGGGTACTGTTTGGTAAACTTCTCCGTTCTGGATAGATTAGAAATCTTCAAAATTAAATGTATAAAGATGTAGATGTAGATGTAGCGGTTACTTGCCCACGTTAATTACCATATTCGTGTGAATAAAGAGAGAGGAAGCGAGACATTGAAGCAATAATCGCCTCATTAGAAAGTAAATACATATTGATTTCGTGTAAGGTTTTCCTCATCATCAAGGTATTTTTACTGTCCTTAATAGATAATTGTTAGACAACACAAACACTAGGGTTTTTAAAAGAATCTAGTTTTTTTTTTTTTTTAGAGACGTTGTATTTAGGTTTGTTACTCAGTAAATTGTATTGCTGATATAATATGGTTATGAAGTTCTTATGAGATGCAGACTCATGCATCACTTGATTTCTATGTAGGCGGCCACAAATATCGTGGTTTGTTGTTTTGAGGAATTTTAAATTAGATAGAATTATTTTTATAAGTTTTGGATGCGAATTGTAAATTGTAAGGTTTAATCTTACTTAATGAGTTAATGGTAATAAGCCCTGGATCCCCACCTCGACCCAGCCTTGCATCTTTTAGAACATTGGCCAAATCTATATCAATTTTTAGGGGACTTGTGTGAATTTTTCCCTTTCCTCTCTCTGAGTTTTTCTCTTTTGATTTTTCAGAGCAGGAGAAGCAAGGAGTTTGGAACCAGTGGTTAAGCAGCTCTTTGAGGAGTCTGCTTTACGTCTTCTTTAATATCTATCTATATTTATATATCTCAAATAGAACTGAAATACAATGGATCCTAGGCATACCTCAGAGATTGCAAGGTAAGTTCTAAGTTTAAATTTGTTTCCGTAATATTTATCCCTATTTTGGTTTTTATGGTTAGTAATGAGATTTGCTTGGTTTATATTGGCAGACACTTGGAGAAGCAGAATCAGCTCATGACCGAGTCCTACAAATCTATGTCTGATGAATTGCATAAACTCCAGGTCTTTCTTGGTCCTTTTTTCCTGTTTAAGTTTGTTTTTCTGGTTTCACTTTATTTTCTGATGTAACTTTGTTTTGCACTATGCTTTATCTGCATTCAATTGCGCTCTTGTTCGGTTTGATCAAGTTTGTATTTTGATTATAATTTATCAGATTTTCGATGAAAATCTTTAGTGGAGTGGGTGTGCTCTTGGTTAGCCAACAACCGTCGACATTTTATAGTTTAGACTTTCAGTAGTTACAAGGCTTAGGTAATAAAAGGTTTTGGGGATTAGACAACGTAGTGTTAATCCCTTAATGTGAGGAAAGAAACATCTTTTAATGCCAAAACTGATAGGTTTTAATCCCTCTATAGTCAGTTAAGTCGTTTTAAAATTTAAAATTCACTAGAGTATACTTAAGGCAACTAGGTTATGCACTTATGCTATCCTGAAATCACTATCTCCACCGACTTGCTATTGTTAGTTAGAGCATGATTTTGTTGAATAATGAGTGCACACAACAGACCTCAAGCTACGATAAGGGTAGAGAGGTGATGTATGTTTGAGGGAAAAGGTTCGAGATGGTGTAGATGGCTAGATGCAAACAGGAAAAGTCTTGATCAGGATGAAGATGTAATAAAAGACGGCTTGAAATTTAAATAGAGTACTGGATAATTGTATATTCAAATTGTTTTAATAGGATATTACAACATCTACATAGAAGCATCTCCTTATAGCAAGTAAGAGATTCTACCATATAGATATACAACATAAGTGGAGCATTTAACTAATTGTGGAAAACAAAATCTTGAGCTTCATATCTTCGTTGGTTTATAATATTTGAGATAATTCATTCGAATACTTAGCGATTATTAAAGTTATTGGTGTTTCTGTGATCTTTTTACAAGTTGATAAATATTCATACAAATTTGCAGGTCGAGGAGGAGATGCTGATGCGAAAGTTTTATGAACTCATGTCGGCTCAAGGTCTAAGGAAAAAGGTATCACGTTTGAGAGTTTTCTTAAGATGCTTAACTGTTCTTATACTGTATACCTATTAGTATCTGGAGTTTTCTGGAGTCTTACATGGAAAAAAGAAAAGATGGACCTGCTATATAGTTACTCTTTCACATCAACTGCTTTGCAGATGGTTTTGGCATGTTTGGATTTGGAAAATGGCATCTGAAAACTTTTCTTTTTAAAAAAGGGGTTAATAACATTTTTATACACCAAGCCTTCCTTGCTTTAGCGAATTGCATACTTTTGTGTAAGCATTTTCAGTTATCTCAAATTACATACTACTACTTTTAAAATTGGTAACAGAAATAAGAAAAAATAACAAATAAGTTCAAGTTAGATTGGAAACTGAAATTATTTTAGAGCCGGAGTTTTCTGAAGACTGAAAAATGTAGCAATTTATCCAGTCTCGAAAATATTCGACCCAAAACTGGCATCATTGTCATGAACCCTACATGATCGATTAGATTGTCCAAGGGGACCTTGCTAATGAATAGTTAAATGGCACGTTATACTAATTTTGTTGTATGATCATTTAGTAATGAACTGCGACTCTTCAAATAGAAATGATGTCTCTATCATTGCTTATATGTTAGCTGCCATTTTGAACTCTATTTCAGGTTAAAAGAAAGAATGGCAATGTTCTAGATTATGGAACTAATGAGCAATCAGATCATTGATGTTTTCCCAACAATGACGAGACATAAGAGGTTATCGATCAAAATCACCATATAAGTGAACTCATGTTTATGCACTTCTACACAATAACGAATTGGCTGTTATTGAAATGAATGGGAAACATTGAAGTAATCGGTCCACAGCTTGATGTGATATCAAAATTCCTCTTGATGACGAGGAATATGATCATATAATCGTGCTTGATAGGCTTTTAATACAGAGTATTTTGTTATATTTGTTCGAGTTATATTTGCTCGATAGGTCTTTCCACCAAACTAGTCCGAGTTTAGAACAAAAAGAGTACTTTTGTGGTTTCCAGATTTACAAAACAAGCAGGAAGATAATATTGTTCAGAAGTATCATCATATGGCTTGATTCGCTACTTCAATAATAGAATAGAATGCTGCAACTTCTTACACCTATTGCTATTTTAAAGGGGTTAACTCAGCCTAACCAATTTTACAATTCGTTATGAATCGTATAATCCATTTACCACAGTGGATAGGAGCAACGACGGAGCTTGAAACGGGCTGACAAGGGCTACATCGTCCTATTCATATTAAAAAAAAAAAACTTCTGCTCGTAGTACATATATTACATACCAGATGTATATATTGGATTGGCACCCCATAAATTTTGTACGCTTGAAGTCCCTTTTTTTTTTTTGGTAATTCCATCAAAACAATGTAAATTTAATATGAAGTCATTCTAGTGACTGTCTTAAACATTTACACGTTCGTTACATAAAGTATTAGTGACTTAGGAATTAGGATTGAGGTATTTGAACATCGGTAAATATGCATTTTGAACTTTGTCAAAGAAAAAAAAGGAATCACTATTGAGTATTGACTATTGAAGGTGTTATATATTACTATATATTCCGTAAAAACGGTAGGTGACCTGCACACAAGTGTGGTCATTGCATTTGACCTTGAAAAGTACACTGAAACAAAGTACACTCACAAACCCAATAAACACAAGTTCGGTCTACTTTTGAATCGGTCCAAAATCATGACTTCATATTTTCAGAAAATAAAAACTAGAAAGAAATCCAAACCTTCACACTCTCTCCTTGTCTATGTGAAACCAGACATGAATCTCAAGAAACACAAACTCAACTCATACCAAAATATACTAATATTATCCATTCTCTTATTGTTCTTCTTCAGTATCTCACTCTTAGCCCAATCTCTCTCATCCCTGAAGACACCACCACCACTCCCTCTCTTACCCATCCCAACTTCAAACCAGCTTCAATGGCACCAATCAGAGATGGCCCTTTTTCTACATTTTGGCCCAAACACTTTTACCGACTCGGAATGGGGTACCGGATCAGCTTCCCCTTCTGTCTTCTCTCCCTCCTCTCTCGATGCTGCTCAGTGGGTCCGTGCCGCTACTGATCATGGGTTCCGTCGCATTATCCTCACTGCCAAACATCATGACGGGTTCGGTTCTTTTTACTTAATGTTCCTCAGTCTTTTCTAATATTAAATAGACTTTGGGTTTTTTATATGCGTTTTATCGAAAATTTGATGATTATAGCCTTTCACTACCGCCAAATACCACGCAGGGTTATGATTAGATTATTTAGCGGTCCGAGCACCGGAAGAACTGGGAATAGGCTAAAAGGGGCTTATTTAGGAATTAAATGGTTTTTACCATGTGTTTTTACCGAAGATATGTTGATTATAGACTTTTAGCATCCCGCGTGATGATAAAAATATCAATTTCACATGAACTTCAGCGTCTCCTATAAATAAATTCTGGTTCCCCAACTGGTTTCTACTAAAAGATCGAAATTTTTAGTAGGGGCAACTAAATGACTAGTTGATTATTTTTTTTAACAGGTTCTGCCTCTGGCCTTCGGAGTATACGAATTATTCAGTGCGGTCGAGTGGGTGGAGGGGAGGGGGTGGTGATGTGGTGGCTGAGCTGGCAGAAGAGGCGGAGAAGGGTGGGGTCCAGTTAGGGCTTTATTTGTCGCCGTGGGACCGGCATGAGAGGAGCTATGGGAAGACATTGGAGTATAATGAGTTTTATATTGCTCAGATGACTGAATTGCTAACTAGGTATGGTCTTCGACTTTTGATTTGTTTTCTTCATTTCTTGGGGATGAGTTTTTGATTTTGTAAATTGGATTTGTTTTGGTATTCATTGGATTGTTGAGGGTATGTTAGATTTTGGTATGTTTAAGTTATTGGTGGACTCGTTTTGTTTACTTTAATGGTTGCCATTTACTCATTCGTCATGATGTTTGTGATGAATACTCTGAGAAATAGAAGGCTTCTTTGGGGGCAACTTTTAAGTTAATAGGCTTGAGAAAAAAGAGAAGGTTTATTCAGGTTAAGGAAACCTAAAAGTAAAAACTTTAGCTATTAAGTTGATTAACCAAATGCATACGACTTATAAGCAAAAACATGCGTTAAAAAGTTGCATACAAACAAGCCATAAGAAGAGTTAGAGTAAGAACAAATCAAGTTATGTGAGAAGTTGCACCTCTTTGAATTTGAAGGATTATAACCTTGTGTTGTTCATTTACAGCTCTATATTACTTCCATTCTAGTAAGTTTTGCCAAAATCTATCCAGAAATGCTTTGTATTACTATTTTGCAGTTTTCACTTTTCACCAAGTAGGTGGGAGGGAGCTATCCAGACTTAATTCGATTGTCTATTATTCATTATGATGGTTTTACGAATATTTGATTGAGCTTAGCTTCATAATGGCTGATGATTTATGTAACTTTAGTATAGACCTTTATCACCTTTCTAAACTCAACCTTAATTTGATCAGTTCCCATGAGATAGTCCGTTGTGTTTAAAATCAACTAATTTATGGTAGTGTAATCTAAAGTTTTACTTAGTTTTGTTGTCTATAAGTATGTCGAAATTGGTGTAGATATGGCGTGATAAGAGAGGTGTGGTTAGATGGAGCAAAAGAGGGTGGAGAGAAGGATATGGAATATTATTTTGAAACTTGGTTTAATTTAATTCATCAGCTACAGCCTCAAGCAGTTATCTTCTCAGATGCAGGCCCAGATGTGAGGTGGGTCGGTGATGAAGCCGGTGTAGCCTCATCTACTTGCTGGTCCACTTTCAACAAAAGCGACGCCAGTATTGGTGGCACTGATCCACAGTGAGTATCTCTCTTCTCTTTTGCTGTATACTTTTTGTTTTAGTGTATTCTCAATGGCACCATTATTTCCATTCCGCGACAACTATTTACCTTTGTTTCTAGAGTGAGGTGTTTTCACTTTTCAAGATAACTTGCGCTGTGGCCTGTTTCGGGTAATCAATATTGCAAATCTCCTTTTTGTCAACACTACAAACATTTCGCGTATCTCTTAAAGTTCAGAATAGTTGATTTTAAATTATTATACGAGTACCAGTTTTATTGGAAAAATAAATCCATTTTTTTTCTTTTATGCATTTGAATAATTTTGAGAAGCGAATTGACATGGCATTAGGTTGTTCATGAATCTTCGGAATTAACATCATATTCATCGATTTCCCTATGTTTGTGTAAAGACCATATGCATGAATTTAGCAGGGATTGAAAGGAAAATAATGGGAATTTGTTGATGAGACGTAGTGTTTTACTTTTTATGATTGGGATTATTTGAGAAACTCAGATGAAACTGAATTTTTACATAGTTTTAGGTTACCATAGTCTTAGAAGTTTGGGAGTTCTATTTCTCATTCTTGACAGGCCTATGCTTGTGAAGGTAGAGCAAACAAAGCATTCGGATTTAAGAATTTGACTACAGTACCAATTTTGAACCATCAGTGTTTTAGGCTTCTAGCTAGATCAATTATAAAAAAAAAGTGTTCTGGCTGGATTATTGTCTTGTTTATTTAGTATTGTACACTAGTTATGTTAAATTCATGATACTCTTGTTACAGATATTCTCAAGGAGGAGATCCATTCGGCCATGACTGGGTTCCAGCCGAGTGTGACGTTTCTATTAGACCTGGCTGGTTTTGGCATCCGTCAGAATCTCCAAAATCCGCTACTACCCTTCTTGAAATATACTACAATTCTGTGGGACGAAACTGCCTTTTCCTACTAAATGTACCCCCGAATTCGTCAGGCCTCATAGCTGATGAAGATATACAAGTCCTCAAAGAATTCACCGAGCTTCGAAAATCTATTTTCTCTCAAAATTTAGCGGAAAATGCAAACGTCAAGGCCAGTAGCACAAGAAACGGACTATACGATGATCGGTTCAGTCCTAGGAACGTCCTTGAAGAAGATATATATTCGTATTGGGCCCCAGATGAAAATCAATTAGAATGGGCTTTGTATTTGGATTTTGAAAATAAAGTTAATTTCAATGTTTTGCAAGTTCGAGAGCCGATCCAAATGGGGCAAAGGGTTATCAAATTTCATCTCGATGCGTTGGATGAAAAAGGAAAATGGGTGAGAGTGGTTAGTGGTACCACCGTGGGGTATAAGAGACTTTTAAGGTTTTCAAATATAGAAGCATATGGATTGAGATTTATCATCGACAAGTCCAGGGCTGAGCCATTGATATCTCATTTGGCGATTCATATGGATACAGTTTCTGCTTTGAATTCTATAATTAGAAATTCGTCATCATATTTCAATAGAAGTCAAGTAGTTATTGACCATATTGCACACAACCATTCTCAAATTGCTTGGATGTAGTTGCTTAATTAATGAGAAGTGAGAATAAAAGAAAGCTGTACAATTTAAATATGCTCCCTTTTTATGGGATGTTGTAAATTTTAATCATGACAAATTTCACAAAGCTTATTTTTCCGTTCTACTGTTTTTTTAATCTGGCGTCATCGTTTATCACGGAAAAAGATTGAGAGGAAGTCTGAGAAGCTGCCAAAATTATGGTATTTGACTCATGGTCTACTAAGTGTATTTACATGTCATAGAACATGTCAACATTACACAACTCAATATCTCGACATTTCATAATTTTACTGAAGTAATTCAACTAACTGAGTCACGGCAAACTAACAAGAATTTTCTTTATTAAAAAAAAAACTTAACCTAGCCTTACATCTCGAAGAAGCCTAGCAGCCATCGACCCGACTCTTCTTGCTTCCCAATCACTTAGCTTCCCATTCTGTATACTTGAAATTGACACGTCATCTTTACCACAACAAGGAAATTCCAATCTCTCGATCCCATTCCCATCACTGTTATCATCATCGTCATCGTTGTCTTCTCCACTCTTAGTTTTTGTAATTATACTAGTAGTTTCAACTTTATCAATCTGTGAACTAGTCCCTTGGCTTATGATATCTGTGACCACTACTTCACAAGGCTTTAAGCTCATAATGAATAGTTGGATACTTGGGTGCTGATACTTATTGTCCATCTGCAGAGGTCACAATATTTCTCAGTAATAATTCTTTAAAAGTTAAAAAGCTTCTTGTAGCATTTAGGTAAAAACAAGTTCCCATTTAAGAGATGCATAGTTTTTTTTACCTTGGCTCTTGGAACAATTTTCACGTCAAAGTATCTCTTCCACAAGTTGAGCATTTGTTCGTGGACATTTGTAGAACGAATCTCGTACCCCAGCTACGAGAAGTTCAGTAATAAGATAAAATGAGAAGAAAAACGAAATATCTAGACACTTGGACAGTATTTTTTACCACAATGGTGGTTTTTGGTCCCGATAGTGCAAGCATCGTCTGGAGCAGTGGTTCCAAGAGATGTTCAGCATAAACCTTGCATCAGATTTTGAAAAAGAAATTTATTTAGCTGAAATCTTGATGAATGGAGCTATAAAAACAAATTTACTCAATGTACAATTAGGTTATTAAGTACATCCACTTGGTTATAATTTTCAGAAAAGAGAAAACCACCTATAGTTTCCTGAAAAAACTCTGGATGGAATTTTTTTATATTCATTATAATTACATTCTGAATGTAGCATTGAAGGTATTCTTAGACGTTCCAAAAGTAGTCTTATAGAGGATCAAATTAATACGGTGTGATCTTGTTACTTACAACATCAGTTCCAATAATGTAGTCGAATGGTGGAACAACAGTCTTTACATGGTCCATATTACCCCAGTTCAACTCTGCAACCTGGATGGAACCAAAGGGATCTACACAAAAATTATAAAAAAAAGTCATGAGAACGGAAAAATATCCCAACCTCAAGTGTATGCCAGAGATGAAACATTTGCTGTTTTTTTCCAGAAATAATTTGGGAACTTGAACTCTGTAAAACCCTTCAAAGTACAGTGCACTGAACCATTAATTGTACTTTTGTATACCAACTTCTCGACTTTTAACAATATGTGAACTATCCTACCAATATTCCTAATCTAGTCACTACTAGTATACTTGTTTTTTCCAATTGAGGTACTTTTGTGAATTTGATTGGAAGGCTCTTAGTCATGTGCGTACTAAGAAATAATTTCTGTCATTTTGTACACCAGCCTAACAGTATTTTAACAATAATAGAATTGTATGTTCCATCTCATTTCCATTATTACCATGGAAGAGGCTCAATTGCTAAAGAAACAAAAATAGTCAAAATTTGATTGGTTGGCATATAAAAGTGCAATTACCCCTTAATAGTTTGATAAAAATATAAAATATCACATAATAAAAAAAAAGTGTTATATAGTATTAAATAGGAAACCTGAATCAGCATTTGCTTGCATGATTCTTGATGTATTGCGTTCTACATTTCTCATCAATAATGGTAAGACCTCAGTTTGGTCTGTTGTAACTACATCGCAGCCTAGCAAAGCCATGCCTGAGAAGAGAAGAAAAAGTATGGAGACAAAAGATTAATATGAGAAAACATTTAGTACAGAATCCATATTTAGCTGATATTTAGATTAGGAGGTAAGAGTCTCACCAAAACCTGCTACTCCACATCCTGCCCCAAGTTCAATAGCACGTTTACCTTTAAGTTTTGAAGCAGAAAATTTCCCCTTTCTATTATTTTTTTCCTGAACCAAACAAACCTAACGTAAGCATATTACAAATAAATTTAGTAGAATTTAGATACAGACAAAATTTCAGAAACTATATCTCGTATGGATAATACCAGAAATTTGGCAAACACCATCGATGCATCCCAAACTGTAGTTCCCAAATGTTTCGAATTGGGATCCTGGAAAATAGACATCAAATCAAAAATATGTATCAACATCATTAACAATAAATGTGACACTGAATAAATACGAGAAGCAGCCGACAAAATTTATAAATTGGAATGGAATCCATAAAGGAAGGTAAGATTCTAACTATAAATTCATTGAACAAACAAACAGATACAATATGGTGAACAAACTTCCGATTCTGAGAATCTTTTTCAGATAAATAGAGTATCCCATTGTATTATGATGATTAGTAACACTAGCAATTAAAGCATCACCTGAGTAAACTGTAACTGATGGCCTAAAATTTCAAACAGAATGGCTGAGGTGTCGGGAGAGTTCAACCTGGAATGAAAAACCCAGTCAAATACAAAAAGCAAGTTTCTTCATAATAAGAAAAGAAGGGTATCAAACGACACCTCTTATTAAAAGTGTCAAATCGCTAAATATAAGCTGGGAGTTTTGAACATTGAGAAGAAAAATACACAAATAAAGTACATGATTGAGTTGCGAGGTCATGGTGAAGATGAAAGGGTCATACCTTTCGCTTTCCATATCCAAATTTTGCAGTTTGCAAATCTACAAACTGAACTTTTGCTTCGAACTCTTATACTATCGATCAAGAAAAAAAATCATATTAACATTCAAAGTGAAATGCTCTATAGTGATGCTGTTAGAAGTAAGCAAAACGAGTAAATTCAGGTTTGAGAAAAAAAACTGGTTATAACCAATATTTTACCAGACAACAAAAGTCTTGTTTGCTTACAGCTTTTAAGTGGATTGCATTGATAATCAGATTAAAACTTGAGATTTTTAAGGTACTTTTGCCTGAAAAAGTTAGATAGGCTTTTAGTATAAATAGTTTTCCACCCAACCTTAAAATAACCAGCTTATTTGCTTAAAATCTGTAAGCAAACAAGCCTTAAACCAAACAGGCTCTCATTCTAAACACGTCAATCAAATGTCATAAAAGCTCAAAGATAGGATTTTTTTGCTACTCAGAGTTTTTGGTTGTATCTTTTAACCTCAAAGATAGGATTTTTTTGCTACCTGGTTAATATGCTAGCTGGATTTTGTGAACATGGTAAAAACTAAAAAGCTGATTTTTTTTATTTAAAACAGTAAATTAATTTATAAAATAAGTTCAATGATGAATCAATTGAAAGCAAAGTGAGAATAGGATCAAAACCCTAGCTTGGATATTCGATGATTAATCGAATTAAATTGTAAACCCCTTAATTTTCACATTTCCAAAATATAAAAGAAAATAAAAGGAAATAGAAATGAGAACACACCTTGATAGAGAAAAAACGGAGATGAGAGGTTTCTTCACAAAATCGGGGTTTTTTGTCACTGTCACAAAACAAAGTACAAATCTTTCTTTGAAAACGGGTTTTAATTTAATTTAATTTTTATTTTTATTTTTATTTTGTTGCTTCACTCATATTAGTAGTAAATTATGGAATTAAAAAATAAAATTGCACGTGTATGGGCAAGAGGGGAGATTAACTATAATTTATTGTATAATTAGTCTAAATATACCTTGTTTTCACTTATAAATGTTAAAAAATTCTAATTTATTTTTTCGAAAGTCAACGATTTCACCTAGTTACTTTTAATAAAATTTGGAATTTCATGTTTTTATAACTTTTTGGGTATGTTATTGTTTATTTAACATTATTTGGCATTTAAAGAGAAATAATTCAAAAAAATATATAAATGTTTATTTTTTTGAGTCTTTTTTGGGTTTTTAAGTTATAAATAAATAAAGCAAGTGATCTTTAGAAAATGTTGAAAAAAATTCAATGATTTATTAAGAAAACAAAATAATATTAGGCCAACTATACAAAAAAGTATAATTTAACACAAGTTGTCCGTGCTTTGTCCGTGTATTAGATGAGAGTTTTTGAACCGCACTGTTACCAAAGTATACGATTTGGAATTATAGAAAATTCAAATTAGTACCCCATGTGGTAAATCTTTATACTTGACCTTTTTATACTTGATATGTCACTATGATATTGGTTCCAATGGGGTTTGTTTTGAGAATTGAATAAACTACAAAGACCAAGCTGTAAAAATCAATTTTGGATTTTATCTTAACGCCGTGGGGTACAAATTTTGTCAACTTATATATTCATCAAATTTTTATCACGTTATTGGGATTTTTATTTGTATTAATTATTTTTTGATTATATTTTTTAAATCAACATTCTATATTGTTTTTAAAGTTTCTGTTCAATAAAATCTGTAAAATTTAATATTTAATATTTTTTTGGTATTTAATAATGTTACTATCTTATATAAATTGACAAACTAACAATTAAACATAAAAAAAAATATGAAATGTCAAATTTTATAGATTTTTGTGAACAACCACTTTAGAAATAATATAAAATGTTGATTTAAAAAATATAATTACGAATACACTTGAAAAACCCAATAACCGAATAGAAACCTGATAAATCTAACTTGAGTAAATTTACACACATGCAGTGTGTGACTTTATGTGTAACAATCGGGGGCAAATATCAGTGCTCTTCAAATAATATCGGTAGCTACATAGACCATTTTATTTTATCACCATAAGCTTGAGAGTCAAACCTAAATTTTGATAATTTGAAATTTTCAATTTGGTGTTCAGAACAGACATAGAGTGAGCACATCAGTTTTCCTACAATACTGCTTTATATTTGAGGTGAAAATCTTAAATTTTCAACTTTAACTATATATTTAATTGAGTTGATATGAAACTTTATTTTTTTGTCTTCTCCTGATGTTACTCTTTCTTTGAGTTAGTTTTATTTATCAATATACGTATTTAACTTATCAAGACCTTGTAAAGTGAGAGAAAGGAGAAAAAAACAGATATAGTGATATTCGATTATTTGAGAAAACAAATGAGATTCTCAATTATAAACTTACTGTGTTACATAGGGACCTGATGCGGCCTCTCTTATACTTAATTAGGTGAAGGAAAACGATGCCTCAAATGTAAACATGGAAGCTAATGCAACAAGTTTTTTTCAAATTTTCCTCATATATGAAACGTTATGCTCTTCTAATAGTAATTGAGGTGGTTTCTCTTACACCCCGTTAACAAATTAAGAAATTCCACTTCCTTCTTAATTCAAAACGAAAGCCATTGGCCTTTCATAGAATTTCACAATGGTATTTTTGCTAAACTATGTTGACGGTATAAATTGCTTAGGGGACATGTATGCTTAATTAAAAGGTATCAATTGCTCGTACTATTGTATATATATAGCTTCATGAGACAATGCCATTCTATTCTTACCCCCAATCGAGTTAAACAATTACTAGGCCTTACTATTCTTTTTGACTTAGTACTACCAAGCTATGTACACCATTGATTTATTGAGCAAATTAAAAGAGATCCATACCTATATTATAAGAGATTTTAACCCAGATTAAATTGATAACTCAAACGGGAAAGGAAAACAACACTTCATAATACAAGTTCCTTGCTATTAAATATATATTCATTTGGATTCTGGAAATGATCTTAAACCATATTTTGTTCTGAAAGTTATTTTCTTCAACAACTATTGAATTACCAGACAAGCCCTGGTGAAAGTTTGTTTTCATGCAATACTCTTTCTAGCTCACTTGGCCTGCAAGGGAGAGTTAATACACCTTCACGGTAAAAACCATACTCTTCTGCTGCTTTATCTAATAATATTATAAACCAATTTTGTGTTAGAACACTAATCGGAATCACAAATCTCCTCAAATCATCTTCAAACACTGCGATAAGCCCAAAAAACCCTTCTTTCACATCTTTGGGTATGTTTGTAAGATCGTTAAAACTTTCACTCTTCTCTATACCGTAAAATGCCTGTCTTTTTGGTGATAAAAAACGACTTTGAATCTTAGCTACTACTACTTTAAGCTTGACGCTACCATTAATCTTAAGTATACCCATTCCTAGTTCTCCTCTAACAAGTAATGGGACTTGTAAAAGTGAATAGTAGAGTTTTTGAAAAATGATGTGAATGCATTTCTTGAGCATGTTAGCGTTGTTATATATAGTGCATAAGGAACGTATAGAACTAGTACTTAGAAAGGTGGGTATAATTTTGAGAGAGGGATAAGACTAGAGAAGTGAACATGGGAGTAAAGAATGAGAGACCAAAGCATGTGAATAATGTTTCGTCTCAACTATGTAAAGTCGCGTCCTTAATTATTCGAATTATTAACGGCGATGTACATAGTACATGTATAATTAAATATACTAGTTACTGAATTAGGTCAATATTTCTTGATTAAGCTTTTAGTACTACTACACGCTTTCATGTTTTGTTGCTCCCTTGTGCATGCTACCTTTTATCGCACAAATTAGTCATATATAACCTAGAGAAAAAACCTTATTTGTTCATACTAATTAACATATGATTAGCAATTTCTTTTCTATTTTGAGGTCTGTTCAATGCATGGCGTGATCCCCCTCTTATATATCTTTCATATTTTTTGGCTTATCTAACAAAATTCATTACGTTCATGAAACTAGTGACGCTTAAAATTAATTAGCATGCAATGCTAATGATAATAGATCTTTATGGGCGTCATCTAGTTAATTCAGAAAAAGAGCCCTAGCTCTAACCTCTAGTTAAAACTTAAATGATCTATTTCAATTCCAGCTAAACTATAAAGTTTATATGGACCAAGTATGTATATAACATTGTCATATATATCGACGATTTCTGCTAAAATATACATTTCCAAGGTTTTCCTTGCATCATGGGGTTGGTCCACTTGAATCAGTTCCACATATATCGATCAAAGATCATAAAACACCTGCTTGAAAATAGGAAGATTTTAGCCCTATGGGGGCAAACCCTAATATCCAAAAAACTGATAACTAACAACAGATGCTATAAGGCCCTGTGCATACTTTAAGAGAGAAAAATAGGAAGATTAAAACTTAGAAACACAACCAAAACCTACTTTAAAAAATGAGCTCAATAGATGCTATCGGAGACACTTTTTTTGATTTCCTGCTTGAAAATGCTATGAGATTTACGCTAAACAAATTAAATCCATGTCTCAATCAACCATGATTATTTGTTTAAATTTCATGTTTCTAAACAAGCTAGCTTCTTGTATTGATTTACCTGAAATTAAGTAGTAGATCTGTCAATCGTTATTTTACCTACAAAAATGTGCCCTAACAATCTGTTAAAACCAACATCTTACAAATATATCATTTTTTTCTCAAGTTTCATAACCGAGATATTTTTTCCCCAAAACAAGATCGAAAGTACCGTGTTGTTGTCGTGTTCCTTATCATGGGGTTTCGAAGAACGCACGTCGAACATCCATTCAAAAAAACAAAAAAGTACAAAAGTTTGAATGCTGATCATGACCATGATCTCCGTGTGGGGGCACGAGTGTTCACTGTTCAATAAATATCTCATATCATATGAAGAGCAGAACTGCACCTTAGAGGCATGCTATCTACAATTGGTATTTGTCAAATCGTAGCATGAAACACAACTTCCAGATTTAGAATACAGTAGCAAGTAGCAACTTATTGGGAAGCAAAAATAGCTAAAATGAGATATTAAACATTCATTAACTTCGAAGATAAACTTGTATTTTTTTTAAGAAAAGATCCGAGGCATGGTAAAAGGTTTTTCATAGTCCTTAGAAAAAAGGTAAAAAGTACGACCTGATGAAGTTTAATCGTATAAACAGGTAGAGTGGTGAAAGTGTTCATTGCCACTCTAAAAGCTATTTTCTATTTCGTTTGTTTTTAGCGAGTTTTACAAACAAATAAATTACAGGCTATTTTGAAAAGCTACATATAAGCCAATGTATGGCAGCCGATTTCTCTTATCAGACCCGGAGAAAACCACGACTTAAAGTCTTATTGACCACCGTGAACATAACTGTTTTAATTATCCTCACCCACAAAACTTGATTTTTATGGCAATTTTCTAACATTTAGTTACTTTTTTTGGCAAGAACGGAAGTTGAGATTTTATGTTTTTATCATGACAATTGAGTCTATGAACAATGTTTTTCTCACTGTATACACCAATGAATTCCATATACAACGGTAAAAAAAATCTTATTGCACTAGTAAAAGTGCTTAATAAGATATTTTTACACTTTTTCTAACAATGTGTGGGCAATGAAGGGGCCTACTATTCGTGCCAATCAAATTTAGCTATTTATGAGCAGTATAGGGTTCAAGTTGATCTGTACTAGTCCGTATATGTTGGACTTGTAGGCATATATTTTCCAGCTCCAATCCAGCTACTTAACCATTTCATAAACTAACTAAGATCCATCAGTTGATCAGTTCGTGGTTTCTGAATTAAAGAGGAAAAGGTAACTTATTCCGGTAAAATCGGTCCAAATCTTAAATTAAAGTAATAGCATTTATTATGTACATATCTCTTACAGAATAGCTATAGATCTAAACGTACGATGTAAAAATATCAGGGCCCTAAGATTGAATAACATTGAGGTCTTTTTTCCATTTTTTGTTACAGTATCAAATTTCATAGTAGAATAATAAAAATAACTTTAAAAAAAACCATTAATATAAAAGGAATTGTGTCATTTTATTTACTTGTTTTTTTTACTAGGATATATTTACATGTATAATTTGTTTATATATATATAATTTTTTTTCTCGGCGTCGTGGGGTTTAGAGAAGTTCATCGGAATCGTGAGAACTGGTACGATCACACCTGTTGCACCTCCTCTCAGGGCCACCCCTGAAAAATATGCATAATTAAATATACAACGCCAATTATATGTGTATTTGATTGAAGGTTTTATGGTGTATATGATAGACGAGCACCAAAACAATTAGTGGAGTAAGGGGCTACAACATACCCGATATTACGAAAAGCAAGAAAGTTGTATATGAATTTTACTGAAAAGTTGACGATCAGCCCCTCATAATTACAAAAAATTATATACATATAATCCAGCATCATCAATATATATATCATACTATTAATATAAGCAAAATTAAGAAAAGTTGAGTCTGCCAAATATTGCATTATTTTTTCAAAAATAACATCACTCAATTTTAATAATTACCAATGTAACTACTCTAATTAATTAACAATTTGTTCTCACTATATTTTCTTAATTACGGACGTAGCCTAAATTAATTAAAAATTCGTTTTAACTTGCATAACTGCAATAAATGATACAAAATCTGAATATTATCTTCAAAATAAAATATATTGCGACATTATGTCATTACGCATCTCACACACAACGTGCGTGTAACTTTTACTAAATATAAATTATAGTTCCACCCCTGCAAACAAGCCCATAGTTTTATTGTTAAACTTGGTGCTGATGAATGCCTAAACCCCTTATTATTATTCGAAACAAATATGCCTTAACCTTTCATAGAATTTCAGAATGGTACTTATGCTAAATTAATTATGTTGATGGTATAATATTTAATGATGTACCAGTACAAATACGAACACTCAACACTTGGTAACTCTACAAAGCGGATTACAATTAGGAGCTATGCTTAAAAGGTATATTCAACTTCAGTAGACAAAATGTCATTCTATTCTTACCCCCAATCGAGCTAGACAATCTCATCCTTACTTACTACTCTTTTCCACCTATTACCAGGCTATCATTGATTTATTTATTGAGCAAATTAAAGGCAAACTTTTGCTGTCCTCGTCATCAATTCATCATTATATACATGAGGTATATCTGATAAATTCCATCAAAACAATGCAATACAAACCATACACCTTCAAAATCCTAATACAAATCTAAGATTCATAGGTATCAAAATTATGAAAAATTTAATGTTTAGTACATACTTCCGGATTTTATTATAAGACACGTAGTAGTGTCTTTGTGTTTGAATGGATACGCGTGAATGCAATATTATCAAGAACGGTTGAGCTTCAAATGTTAATTAAATAGAAAGTTGGAAAAAAGAGGCAACATCATTGACTATTATTGAGCATTAATTCATACCTGATATATATTTTAATAGAGATTTTTACCCGAATTTATCTTAATAAAAGTTTTAAAGATTGTACTAAACTATAATTTTTTCAAAAAATTAATCCCGAAGCAATCGCCTACGTACATCAAGAAGTCTTACAACAAAAAACCCAACATAACTCACGACTGGGAAGTGAAAAAACACTTCATAATAATCATAATACAAGTTCCTTGCTCTTAAATGTATATTCATATGGAAATGATCATCTCAAACCATGATTTTTCTTAAAGTTGTTTTCTTCAACAACTATTTAATTACCAGACAATCCCTGGTGAAAGTTTGTTTTCATGCAATACTCTTTCTAGCTCACTTGGCTTGCAAGGGAGAGTTAATACACCCTCACGGTAAAAACCATACTCTTCTGCTGCTTTATCTAATAATATTATAAACCAATTTTGTGTTAGAACACTAATCGGAATCACAAATCTCCTCAAATCATCTTCAAACACTGCGATAAGCCCAAAAAACCCTTCTTTCACATCTTTGGGTATGTTTGTAAGATCGTTAAAACTTTCACTCTTCTCTATACCGTAAAATGCCTGTCTTTTTGGTGATAAAAAACGACTTTGAATCTTAGCTACTACTACTTTAAGCTTGACGCTACCATTAATCTTAAGTATACCCATTCCTAGTTCTCCTTTAACAAGTAATGGGACTTATAAAAGTGAATAGTAGAGTTTTTGAAAAATGATGTGAATGCATTTTTTGAGCATGTTAGCGTTGTTATATATAGTGCATAAGGAACGTATAGAACTAGTACTTAGAAAGGTGGGTATAATTTTGAGAGAGGGATAAGACTAGAGAAGTGAACATGGGAGTAAAGAATGAGAGACCAAAGCATGTGAATAATGTTTCGTCTCAACTATGTAAAGTCACGTCTTTAATTATTCTAATTATTAACGGCGATGTACATAGTACATGTATAAATATATTAGTTACTGAATTAGGTCAATATTTCTTGATTAAGCTTTTAGTACTACTACACGCTTTCATGTTTTGTTGCGTGCATGCTACCTTTTATCACACAGATTAGTCATATATACCTCGAGAAAAAAAGCTTATTTGTTCATATTAATTCACATATGGTTTTGCAATTTCTTTTCTATTTTGAGGTCTGTTCAATGCATGGCGTGACCCCTCTCTTATCTTTCATTTTTTTTGGGTTATCTAACAAAATTCAATATGTTCATGAAATAAGTAAAGCTAATAATAATAGATCTTTATGGGAACCGAAATAACGTGCCATGCATGCTAGTTGATTTAAGAAAAAATAGCTAGCTCTAGCTCTAACCTCTTGTTGAAACTATAAGATGATTGAAAAAACATATGTTCGAATTTCCGAGTGCAGTTACGCATTTTCAGTTGCAATTACAGTTGTAATCACAGTTGTAACTAACGAATATAATGAAATTAATAAAAAACATTGAACACGAGACGTTTTTAAACGAAGTTCGACATGATCAATTTGACTACATCTCCGGAACCATCACTCAATATTTATTGATATTGAAAGTAACAATGATAAGACTCGAGACTTACAATATCATGACTCACTCATTTATATGCATATCTTACCATCTCTAACTCACAACTATCAATCTTTAATGACATCCCGCCACGATCTTTTCAAGTTTGTTTCTCTCTCATGTACAACGGGTGTTGTTGATCTATAATATCAGTATATTATATTCAGCACACGAAATATTAAAGACTAATAGACTTTATATATAACATTTACAAAAGATCATCATTATGGAAAATATTTCCTTTATTTTCTTTCCTTACCCGATTTGAAGATCTTCAAATATATATCTTCTAGTTAATTAGTCTTTGTGTTCTACGAAATTATACAAATCTTTAATTTAATTGTTTTCAATATATCTCCAAATGATCTTTGCTTCTTTGATGTTTCCTTACTTGATAAGAAGTCTTCGTTTTAAGCCTTGTACTCCAATAAAAAAAGATATTCAATATATTCTTTCTATCAGAGATGCTTTCAAATCATCTAAACTTATTCAACATGTTTTGATTCTTCTAGAATATATTTGACCGAATATTACAGAATTTGTCCAGAATAGTCAGTTCAACTGCGGTTGCAACTAAGGTTTCAACTGAATGCATAACTTGAACTTAATCGTTACACATGTACATGTCTGTATATTGAGAGTTTATTATGAATATATAAAACTATATTTTTCAATATGATGACAAACAATATGTTAATAGAATATCGAATCTAGGACCTAACAATGATCTATTTCAATTTAAGCTCAAGTATATAAAGTTTATATATATGGAAGAAGTACTATGTAACGTTGTCATATAGACGATTTCTGCTAAAATTTCATTTCCAAGGATTTCCTTGCGTCCACTCTAATCAGTTCCATGTAAGAATTCTTTAAAGGAATTGATCATTATCATGATCATAAAAAAAAAATCATCTAATATATCTAGATTACATTATAGAGAAGCACGGCAGTAATTGTTAAGATTATTTGAATTTTTGCTTATAAACTGCTATGCATTTGGTTGATCTTTTATAAGGAGACACTCTTTTGTTTTCCTGCTTGAAGTAAAATGTATGGGATTTATGCTAAATGAATTAAATCTTTGTCTCAATATTTGTTAAAAATTCCATGTTGCCAAACCAGCCTAATGTATTGATTTAACCGAGATTAAGTAGTAGATCTGTTAATCATTATGTGCCAATGTGCCATAAAAAAATGTCCCTTAAAAATATCTTACAATATATCATTTTTCTTCTGGTTTCATAATCGAGATATTTCCCCCCCAAAACAAGATCGAAAGTACCGTGTTGTTTCGTGTTCCTTATCATGGGGTTTCAAAGAACGCACGTAGAATATCAGTTGAGAAAACAAAAAAGTACGAAAGTTTGGATGTCGATCATGACCATGCTCTTCGTGTGGGGCACGAGTGTTACACTGTTTAATAAATATCTCATCATATGAAGAGCACAACTGAGCCTTAGAGGCATGCTATCTACAATTGGTATTTGTCAAATCGTAGCATGAAACACAATTTCCAGAGTTAAGATTTAGCAACTTATTGGGAAGCAAAAATACCTAAAATGTGATATCAAACCTTCATTAACTTCGAGGACAAACTGAAGATTGTAAGAAAAGATCTGAGGTATGGTAAAAAGGTTTTAGATAGTCGCTAGTACAAAGGTAAAAAAGTACGATACAATGAAGTTTAATCGTATAAACAGGTAGAGTGGTGAAGGTGTTCATTGCTACTCTAAAAGTTAGTTTCTACTTCGTTTGTTTTTTAGCGTGTTTTACGAACTTGTTGGCAGGTGAAATTTGGCAATTCTTTCTTAATGCATTTTTAAAAAAAATCGATAAATGAATCACACTATATTTTGAAAAGCTATATACCAATGTTAATTGGTAGCTCATTTCTGTCATCAGACCCAGAGAGAAAACATGACTTAAGTCTTATTGACCACCGTGAACATAATTATTTTAATTCCCTTGCCCACAAAACTTGATTTTTATGGCAATTTCTAACATTTTATAATTACTTTCTTTGGCAGACACGAAAGTTGAAATTTTATGTTTTTACCATGACATTGAGTCTATGAACAATGTTTCCCTCACAGTATATATACACCAATTAATCCCATAAACAACGGTAAAACTTTTGGTTCTTATTGCACTAGCTAGTAAAAGTGCTTAATAAGATATTTTTACACTTTTTCTAACAATGTGTGGGCAATGAAGGGGCCTACTATTCGTGCCAATCAAATTTAGCTATTTATGAGCAGTATAGGGTTCAAGTTGATCTGTACTAGTCCGTATATGTTGGACTTGTAGGCATATATTTTCCAGCTCCAATCCAGCTACTTAACCATTTCATAAACTAATTAAGAGTTGACATACACTATTGTACTTCGCGATTTCGTTGTTTCTGAATTACATATGTAAAATGATTATTCCGTTGTTAAAATTTAGCCACAACCAATTTAACAACATAAACGCAAAAAAATTATAATGTTAAGTGAATTTTTTCTTGTAGTGAATTATAAATGAGAAATATTATTAGAATATATGTTGATGGGAAAAATAATAAATTAATATGATTATGAAGAATGATAAGTAAGTTGATGTAGCTAGTGTGGAAGTGTAAAATGAACAGTAACGAGAAATGAGATTTTCAATTTAAATTTAGCGTGTTACATAGAAAACCTGATGAGGCTGCTCTAACACTTCATGTGAAGGGAAATAATGCCTCAAATTTAAACATATTTTAAAAAAATTCCTCATGCATCATGTATGAAAGGCTATCTATCATCTTATAATCAACTGGGCGGTACGTATTTCTTACACACGTTAAAATAAAAATCAGAAACTCCACTTCCGTCTAATTCTTCGAAACAAATGCCTTAACCTTTCATAGAATTTCACAATGGTACTTATGCTAAATTATGTTTATGGTATAATTATAATCTTTAATGATGTACTGGGTACAAGTACCCACACTTGTAACTGTACAAAGCGGATTTAGGAGCAATGCTTAAAAGGTATCAACTGATCGTACATAACTTCAATAAGACAATGTCATTCTATATTACCCCCAATCGAGCTAGACAATCTTATTCTGACCTACTACTCATTTTGACCAATTACCAAGCTATCATTGATTTATTGAGCAAATTAAAGGCAAACCTTTGCTGTTTTCATCATTTTTTTTTTTTTTGGATGTACGGCCTGTGATTTTTATTCATGTGTAATGTAAACTTACTTGCATGAGTCATGCTCTCATGCTAGCAATCCGATACGAATACAAACTGAATATAACAAAACGAACTTAGAACTACGAAATACAGGCTAAAAGGCCTAAATATATATTTAAAGGAAAAAATCAAATCTGATAACAAACTGAATAAACATTTTGAGCTCAACAAGAACAAACTTTATGGCCAATCATTCTCTTTTTCTCCTTATACCTCCTAAAACCTTATAGCTCCTGATCATTTGTGATCAAAGTGAGACTTGATTAAGCAAAAAAGTGTTTAAGAAACTCATGTTTACAGTTTATTAGCAGTTCTGAAAAAACGCTTAAATATATATAATACAATCAAAATCTAGCATGAGATAGTAATAACAACCCAAATTATATCCATTAAACTTGATAAAAGTGATAATAACGTATTTCTTGATCAATCTCATAACTCTCTAGTTCATAATATATAATTCACCAATTCATCTATCAAAAGTGAGCTGAAAATACTTAACAAATTGATGTTTTTTTCATCATCAATTCATCATTCTGATAAATTCCATCAAAACAATGCAATACAAGCCATACACCTACAATCCTAATACAAATCTAAGATTCATAGGTATCAAAATTATGAAAAACTTAATGTTTAATTATTGATACTTCCGGATTTTATTATAAAAACACGTATTAGTGTCTTCTATGTAGAAATGGATACGAGTGAATGCAATATTATCAAGAATAGAAGAGGCCACATCATTGACTATTATTGAGTATTAATTCATACCTGATATATATTAAAAGAGATTTTAACCTGAATTTATCTTAATAAAAGTCTCAAATATTGTACTAAACTACAATCTTCTCAACGGGAAAAAATCCTGATCAATCGCCTACATCTAGAAGTGTCTTACGTCAAATCCAATATTTCGACAAAAAACCGAACACAACTCACAACTGGTGAATGAAAACAACACTTCATAATAATCACAATACAAGTTCCTTGCTCTTAAATATAGATATATATATGAAAATGATCTCAAACCTAAAATTCTCTGAAAGTTGTTTTCTTCTTCAACTATTTACCAGACAAGCCCTGGTGAAAGTTTGTTTTCATGCAATACTCTTTCTAGCTCACTTGGCTTGCAAGGGAGAGTTAATACACCATCACGATAAAAGCCATACTCTTCTGCTGCTTTCTCTAATAACCTAATAAACCAATTTTGTGTTAGAACACTAATCGGAACCACAAATCTCCTCAAATCATCTTCAAACACTGCGATAAGCCCAAAAAACCCTTCTTTCACATCTTTAGGTATGTTTGTAAGATCATTAATACTTTCACTTCTCTCTATACCGTAAAAGGCCTGTCTTTTTGGTGATTTAAAACGACTCTTTTGAAGCTTAGCTACTACTATTTTAAGCTTGACAATAACATTGATCTTAAGTATACCCATTTCTAGTTCTCCTTTAGCAAGTAATAGGTAGGACTTATATAATAGTAAAAATAATCTTTGAAAAATTATGTCAATATGCATTTCTTTAGCATATATGTTAGCCTTGTTATATATTAGTGCATAAGGAACGTAGAGAACTAGTACTTAGTAAGGTTGGTATAGTTTTGAGAGAGGGATAAGACTAGTCGACTAGAGAACTGAATATGGGAGTAAAGAATGAGAGACCAAAGCATGTGAATGATGTTTCGTCTCAACTACTGTGTAAAGTCACATCCATATTTCTAACTATACACACAGTAGAAGTATTAAGTATATATAATCGTTACTGAATTAGGTCAATCTTTCGCAATTAATATTTTAGTACTACTACACTCTTTCATGTTTTGTTGCTCCCCTTGTGCATTCTACATTTTCTCGCACAAACTAGTCATATACTATACCTCGAGCAAAACTCTTATTTGTTCATATTAATTCACATATGGTTTTGCAATTTCTTTTCTATTTTGAGGTTTGCTCAATGCATGCATGGCGTGACGTCCCCCCTCTTATCTTTCATTCTTTTTTGGCTTATCGTTCAAAATTCATAATGTTTGTGAAATTTGTAATTCTATTAATAATAGATCTTTATGGGAACAAAATACATGTTATGCTAGTTAATTCAGGAAAAAGAGCCCTAGCTCCATCGATATATCTAACCTCTCTAGTTGAAGAACCTAAGATGATCTCTTTCAATTTCAGCTAAACTATGAAGTTTGTATGGACCAAGTATGTAACATTATCATATATAGACGATCTCTGCTAAAATATATATACATTTCCAAGGTTTTCCTTGTGTCACGGGGTTGGTCCACTCGAATCAGTTCCATAAAAGAATTCTTTGAAGGAACCGATCATAATCATAAAAAACTAATTCTCTTTTAGTCTTGATTACATTCTAGGGAACCACTACTGTAATTGTTAAGATTATTTTGCGTTTTTGGTTATAAGCTGCAATGCATTTGGTTGATCTTTTATACGGAGACACTTTTACGTTTTCCCACTTGAAAAATCTAAGAGTTTTACGCTAAACGAATTAAGTCTTTGCCTCAATCTAAAATAAGCCATGATTATTTGTTTAAATTTCATGTTGCCGAACAAGCTAGGTTCTTGTATTGATTTAATTGAGATTAAGTAGTAGATCTGTCAATCATTATGTTCCCTAAAAAATTGTGCCCTAACAATATTTGTGAACCAACATCTTACAAATATTACATTTTTTTCTATCATAGCCGAGATATTTCCTCCCCAAAACAAGATCGAAAGTACCGTGTTGTTGTCGTGTTCCTTATTATGGGGTTTAGAAGAACGCACGTCGAACATCCGTTCAGAAAAACAAAAAAGTACAAAGGTTTGGATGTTGATCATGAGTCATGACCATGCTCTCCGTGTGGGGGCACGAGTGTTTCACTGTTCAATAAATATCTCATATCATATGAAGAGCACACTGCGGAGAGGCATGCTATCTACATTAGGTATTTGTCATGAATCACGACTTCCAGAGTTAGGATATATCAACTTATTGGGAAGCAAAAATATCTAAAACGAGATATAAAAACGGAGAATCGTTGATTAGTACATAAAAACGCACTTAATTTTCAAAAACTTGAATTTTCAAATCTTAATTATGATTTGTTGTAGAATCATGCGGCATCAAATTTGAAGGTAAATAGTAAAAATATGTATCATCATATAGTTGCATCATGTAGCATCTGTACTAATATTTAAAAGTGTTACATATGTACTTTTTAATAATTAAGTACCACTTATATGTATTTTTTCATTATTTTCTCATATAAAAACATTGATCATTAACTTCGAAGACAAGTTTAAATTTTTTGAAGAAAAAATCTAAGGCATGATAAAAACTTTCATAAATTTAAAAGTTTCATTATAACTGATAAAGATAATGTTACAGAAACTCAACAAAATACACGTTAAAACGAGTTACACATGAATAAATTCATATAACTTCTAAATCATCCGTTAGAGCGTATTAGAAAACCGTCAGACATGAACTTTAGGGTAGTGAAAGAGATTTGATGTCTTAATAGATATTAGAGCCTCAGCTACTGACAATTTCCTAACCGACGTCAACTAGACTGACAGCCTGTCTAAAATCTCCGTAGTATGCGAATCAAAACTTTCCGGCGACCGACAGCTTTCATAATGGTTAGTACTTAGTACAAAGGTAAAAGAAAAAAAAAGTTTAATCGTATAAACAGGTAGGGTGAAGGTATATTCATTACCACTCTAACTTGTTGGCAGGTGAAATTTGGTAATTATGAAAAGGCAGAATATATTAATGTTTGGTAGCCCATTTCTGTCCTCAGACCGGCCTAGAGAAAAAACCTCACTTAAGTCTTAATGACCACCCAGAACGTAACTGTTAT
Source organism: Primula veris (assembly GCA_963682055.1). NCBI lineage: Eukaryota > Viridiplantae > Streptophyta > Magnoliopsida > Ericales > Primulaceae > Primula > Primula veris. Next base: position 43,918,488 of record OY821740.1, read on the forward strand.
AGTAATTCCCTCACCCACAAAACTTGATTTTTATGGCAGTTTCTAACGGTTTTTTTTTTTTTTTTTTTTGCAGAAACGAAAATTGATATTTTATGTTTTTACCATAACATGAGTTCATGAACAATGTTTCCCTCACTGTAGGCATCAATTAATTCAATAAACAACGGCAATATTTTTGTTTTTATTGCACTTGTAAAATACTATTACTGGTGTTTGAAAGATATTTTTGCACTTTTTCTAACAATGTGTGGCATTGAAGGGCTCTACTATTCGTGTCAATCAAATTTAGCTATTTATGATCACATAGATATCAACAGTATAGGGTTCAAGTTGATCTGTACTAGTCCGTATATGCCGGACTTGTAGGCCTGTAGATTTACCAGCTATAATCCACTAACTAACCTTTTCATAAAGCAATTAAGAGTTGACATGTGTACTTCGTGAGTTCGTGGTTTCTGAATTAAAGATTCTCAGATAATTAATTATACTTGGTACTGAAATTACGTGATATAGCGATCAAGGTGTGGGCAAAGAAATTGATACTTTTTATTTTGGCTTGATGAAAAGTTATTCTTGCATATGAATATATGATGTAATCAGAAAGTAACTTATCCCGATAAAGTCAATCCAAACCTAATAACAGTTGTTATGTACATATCTTTTACAGCATAGCTACAGATCTAAACGTAAAATATGACTAACAAATTAAACAGACAACCCCAATGGTGTGTGCACTTGATTCATGTTTTTCTCGTATTCTTAATAGACGAGGACCAAAACAAGCTCATAGTTTATCGTTCACGAACCCAAACTTGGTGCTCATGAATGTGTAAACCCCTTAAGCAAATAATCATTTAAGATTTTTTACTCTGAAAACTTACCAAGTTATATATAGTAGTGGCTTGAAAGCGATGGCGAGGGAATGTCAGCATCTCCTCGTCCGGACCGATACAACCCCCGAAGCAGGGTGTCCGGCCCCTGCCACCATGGATGACGACATACCATCCCGGATCTGGAGAGGTCGAGCTGTGACTACACCGGCCTAGGAAGCGTGTCAAATACGTTTTCCCAATTAATGTTTCTGCTCCCTTGGGGAACCCCTCAGCATCTCATCGACGTGGCCCAATCACAGGCCATTAACTGTGGGCCCCGAAAAAGGACTGTATCCTTGTCAGAGTTATAAATGACCTAACGCCGTTGGATTAATACTTGACAGTACAGTGATCGAAGGGTTAATACACCTCTGGATCAAACTATAAATACCCTCACTAATACTACTTAGAGGGGGAGACAGAAAAAGATAGAGAGGATAGATAAAGCCGAAACAACCCGGATCACCTGAATACAACCCGTGACATCCGACACCACGATTGTTAACCGGCCCGATCCCTCACCCTTCATTACATACCCCTTTCTAGTCGCCACTATACTGACTTGATCGTCGGAGAGGGAAAAACTGGCACCAACCCCGGACCCCTGTTTATTCCTTGTGCAGGCACGAGAACGGACCTCGTCACCGAAGCTGACCACCTTATACGGAGCCGACGCGTGCTGTTGATTAAGCCGAGCCTAGAAAGAAAATTAGGCTCGCCAAGCGACATATTCTTCAACTTTTGTTACACTTTGTAGTGTAGACAATACCAGAACAGTGGTAATTAACACTCTTATTTAAATAAGAGTGTTACACATGTTTAGATGTCGGTATTGTAACAATTTCAATTATTGGTTTAATATAGATATATAATGGAGAGGAGGAGTGAAAAGTTAAGAGTGGTGGTGATCGAGTAGTTGAAGCCGCCAAGGGCTATGGGCATAAATATAGTCGTGAAGAGCTATATATGGGCAGATATAGTCGATGAACACGTGTTTATGTATTACTTTCTTTTTTCATTAGGTAAGATGAGAAAACACTCGTGGGTAAAAGATCTTCATTTATGGTTTAGTGTTAGACCAATTCGCTCGTGCATCTGGCCATTGACAGATTTTAAGCCCCGGATCAACAAGCTTGTGTGCAAACTAATGTTCTTTTACCCACTTTGAGTCGATGTGGATGTTAAACTTCAAAATTTACAGGTTTCACAACATATAGAAGCTTCAAATGCGAGTTTTGAAATGATTTATCGATCAACGCAGTAGAAGGAATAAAGAGAAATTGACGAGTGGAAAGATTTGACAGTGATTCAGAAGAAGGAAAAATTGACTTTGGGTTCTGGTACATAAAAAGCTCGAAAATTAGATAGGATTAAATTTTCGACTTCAAACATACTAACATGTAATTAAAAAACCATTGAGCGCCACAAAAACATATAAAAAGAAAAAGAACACGAGCATCAGGTAAGAGCATTGAAAACATGTAAAAACCCATAAAATTATGAAAAATGAAGTTTTTTTTTTTTTCCAGCAAAGACAGAAATCACATAAATGAAGAATACATGATAAAATCCATGATACTCTTGGATAGTGTAAAACAAATAAGACAAAGATGTTTAACTTAACAAGTATGTTCTTAACTTTAGTGAAGCAAAAGATAAGACTGTTATATACAACGAACTTAAATATAGTCAGAGACTAATCTTTCAGCTATTTATATTCTACTCTACCAAAAGTAAAGTTATTACAAATAGATCTACAAAAGAGAAAATAATGAGAATAGACAACAATAAACTCAACAGTTTGTACAAATCGAATTAAAAATGAAGTGGTTACATAAACACGGAATAAAGCAAACAACAAACGAAATAGAAACTCCCGTATCAATAAAACAGACATGTAGGGAATGAATGCATAAAACATAGTATTATCTGACCAATATAGTATTGGCAACACAACTAACATGATATCATTGATACGTTGTACGATAATTACTTATATAAATTGATTTTGTCACATAAATTAAAGTAAGTTTTCAAAACTGAGGTAACGCATTCGATTAAAATTGAAAACATATGGGGTATTTTTTTTATTGTAACTAAATTTATTACGATATTTTTGATACTCTCATTCATTACTCGTTAAGCTTAAACCCAAAGAAGTTTGGTTATATGCTTAAACCCTTGTTCAAAAACCCTTTTCAGAGATCTCAGTTTATTTCATTTATAGCTTATAAATTATTCTCAGAAAATGAGTTCACTTACCAAATTAGTTAATTTGATGAAAATCCCCAATTATTTCAGACCTAATTATTCCTTCGGTAACTCTCTCTTTCTCTCACTCTATATTTTTTGTCTATTATATTTCTGTTTTTAATCTTCTTCCTGTTGTTACACATACTTTATAAGTTTAGGAGTTATAATATTCTTAAATTAGAATTTGGAAAATCATTTCAAGGAAAAGTTATCATTATGTTCTGTGAGTAATTTTCTCAAGCAGGTGGTGGGTAGGCATGGTTTTGTAGAATAAGCCTTTTTTTTATTTTTGGTAAATTTGTAAAATGAGACTGTTTAGGGACAAGCTCTGCTTAATTGCATTAATTTATTAGATTTTTTAAGTTGAAATACCTGTGATTCGGAAACTATGTTGGTGAAAATATCTGAAATCGCGGCTATAGAGTCGTTGACATTGGGATGTTCTTTGCGTAATATTCTCGAGCAGATGGCGGGCACGATGAAGATAGGCTTTCATAAGCCTTAACTTGAAGTTTTTTTTTTTAAGAAAATAAATAAATAAATTCATTTTTCCTTATGGGGGTGTTTATAAAATAATGGGACCGTATGATCAAGGCTTTTCTGGGGGGAAGTTTTAGCATGAGATTGTGTAATGCGAGATGCATTCTTTGCTTAGTTACATTAATATATTTGACTTATAAGTTGATACCTGCAATTTGGAAACCTTGTTGGTGAAACTTTCTATGGTCAGGATAATAAAGTCATTTACATTAGTTTCTTCTCTGAGTAATTTTCTCAATCACGCGGTGGACGCTATATGTTTCTTTTCCTCTTATGGGTATGTTAATAGTATAGGGCTGATTGAAAATGATGATCATTGGTACTTGTGATCAAAATGCAGAGGCTGTTGTACAAGGAAGCTCGAAGATGTGCTACTCGACCGATTCAGTCAGTTTTGGAAAAGTTGATGACAATAATGAGAATAATAATGCGAGTGCAGAGATTGATGATGCTGACTTTTTACCAGACAAGAAAGAGTTATTTCCCCAAACTGTTGATCCTAGAAGAGGTTGGGGATTCCGAGGCGTGCATAGGGTACTTTCTAATCTCTAATTTATCTTCTCTATCATATTGGGATGAGCTGTGTTAATGTTTCTTTAATAAATTTCCCCATTCGCTGCATTATGTTAATGATATTGGATGGACTGTTGCGAGTAAGTGAAGAACTAATACCCATGAATATCGTAGGGATTAAATTCTCTCTTATTACCAAGTTATTTTCACATCATAGTTCCCTTAGTAAGTACCATATGGCTGGTGTTTAGTTATAGGCAAATGCAATGTACACCGAATGCTCATATGAACACTTATAAATATGGTTGTAAGTTGTAAGCTGTTGTACTTCTTTTTTGTTGATAATATAATTGTTTTTATCACTAGCCTGGATCTTCAAATTTTGCAAATTGGCATTGCTGTTACGACCATTATCATGATAGACCAAGAAATGATGGAATGCGGAGTACTTGCATAAATTTCTTTTGATTTTTTGTTCCTTGCATTTGGCTGTGGATAATTTTTCTGTTATAACTTTTAAGGCATGTTTATTAATTTAGTATGAAATTATTGTCCAGTTTTAAAATATCTTGTGTATGAGCTATTTTTATTAAATGGGTTTCTTCCTCCTCGCAGGCTATCATTTGTGGGAAAGTTGGGCAAGCTCCTGTGCAGAAAATATTGAGAAATGGTCGGACCGTGACTATATTTACAGTTGGGACTGGGGGCATGTTTGATCAAAGACTAATTGGTACAAAGGATCTGCCAAAACCAGCTCAATGGCATCGAATAGCTGTCCATAATGAAGAATTAGGAGCTTATTCTGTTCAGCAACTTGTAAAAAAGTGAACTTTTTTTGCTCTCTTGAAAACTTTCCATGACTTCAACCCAATCTACTTTGTTCATTTACTTTTCTATCAAAGCAATCAAGTCCCAAAATTTTACTTCCAGGTGCAAGTTGACCATACTGTACTATTTTCTGCGTAACATATTGTGACGTCCCCACCATGTTATTCAGTAGTTAGTCAGTGATTGAGTGAAATATGACATTGTAACTGAAGCATAAGTCAGTATTCGGATTTTTCAATGAGAAACTTAAGGGCGAAATAGATAGGGTTGAGAATCTGAGTTGTTTTTGCTATTCAAACATTCCTTTTCAATTGAAAAAGAAGTCCTGTTTAAAGATATCTCGATATGGATGTTCTCTGAAACTAATAAAGGAACGTAACTAAATTCAGTAATTCTTTTGACCCTTTTCTGCAGCTCTCCAGTTTATGTCGAAGGTGATATTGAGACAAGAGTCTACAATGACAGCATCAATGGTGAAGTTAAAAATGTGCCTGAGATATGTGTTCGCTATGATGGTATGCACACATGTTTAGGTTTTACTAATTACTTGTGTTACTGCTCTATTTGGTTTCGCTGCTCCTGTAATTCTTTGTGTAGTTTGTAGAAAAATTGTCCTTGTTGCATTTCAATATTGCCCTGAAACTGGAGTAGCTGACGGATTACAGCTACAAATACTGGCACTGTTGAGTGCTTATATTTCCCTATAGATATACAATTTTTTTCTTCTGTTTGTGAAGTGTCAGTAAACATCTCAAATTCTCAAGTCATGAATCTATATATAAGGTAAACTGCTAATTGCAAGTAATTAAAAAAATGCGTTAACTGTTAACTGAATCAGCATGGAGCAATCAGAATATACTATAAGATGATGAAATGCAGGTTCATTTAGAAACCAGACACCAGAGTACCTCAATTCTACATGTGGTGAATTTTTTAATGTGTAAAAGTGCTTCACATTCTGTGTTTTCTGTTGCAGGGAAAATTCGCCTTGTCAAAATGGGGGGAAGCATCAACAAGATTTCGTTTGAAGAGCTTAGTAAGTTGCCTTAGTTTTATATAAGTGGGTTCTTCATTAAAATAGCAGTTTAGGCAATAATGGTACAAATAATAAATCCCATAGTAGAATATGCCCAGACTTGATGCATAATATGAAGTGGACTACAGACGAAGTTCCAAAAGCACTAATTTACTCTGGGGTAGAAAAACCTAGAAATCTAATTAGAAAAAAAGAAGTGAAATCAAGCATCGTAAATTACTACCATCATGTGAATGTGATATTGTAACTTTGTTCATATAGTCACAAAGCCGAAAGATTTGGCTCCTTTTCCACACAAAAGTAAAGAAACTAGGAACAAGCTATGTTAAATAAGATTTTGACAATTTTACATCCTTCTGTATTCTCAAGCTATTCTTTAACTATTACATTGGGTAATAATACACCTCTCTTGGATTTATCACGGTATAGTTTTCATGACATCTGTATTGACACATTTCCACTGGTTGCAGGGGAGGGATTGCTTTAGGGGATTGATCAGCTGATATACTTTATCATGTCATGTGGTACGAACTTATTTGGTTACAGCAGTAATATCTATATGATCTATTATTTTATCTGTTTTAATGCATTTAAGTAGTGCTAATGGCCTAAAAAGGTCAACTTCTCCAAACTATCAGGAACCAATTGGACACCATGATTACGCGATGATTACAATAATTTCATATTGTTTAATTTAAATTCTTAATTAATATGCGATAATGGTCGATATTAGGGGAGGTTATCTGTTTTAATACATTGAAGTGGTATTAGTGGCCTTAAAAGGTCAACTTCTCCAAACTACTAGAAACCAATTGCACTATCATGACTACGCGATGATTGCAATAATTTCATACAGTTTACAATATACAGTTTAACTTAAATTCTTAATTTAATATGCGACGATGGTCGATCAGTCGTGCACGTCTGATAGAGCTTAATATGGAGTGTTTAAGTTTACAATATACAGTTTCTTTAAATTTCTATTTACCAATTATTAAGTTTGCAGCTCCATTGAAATATCACAAGGTGCAAAGTTCTGCATATATTTTACATTATCTTTAAGAAATAAAACTTAAGCATCTTACATAACTACCATTATGTGATAATATCGGACCATGTAGTCACAAAGCCGATACATGTAGCGCTCCTTTTCCACACAAAAGTAAGGGACTATGAAGGCTATACTTTTTTGGAGGGTAACTATGAAAGCTAAGTTACTTGGAAGTAACATATTGACAAATCCACATCCTTTCTGTATTTACTGAATCAAATATTTGATTATTTCAATGGGTAACAAATAACATTTGTAAGTTTAAAGTTCCAAATCTTGATTTTTTTTCTTGGTATGTTTCCTTGAAATCCTATTTTAACACATTGTTATGCGTTTGCAGGGGAGGGATTGCTTAAGGGGGGACCAGCTGGCTCAACGTCTCATGTGAACTGATCTAAAGGAAGGGCAACTAAGTATCTGGTATTTATATACATATTTGATAGTACGGCTTAGTCTGTGTTATTATTCTTGAATTTGATTTTCCTTTGAACCATGGCCATGTATGTTTCAATTTGACCGATTCCATATTCAAGGTAATTTTGAAATTATCTCAAACTATGATGGCAGGTGTCATGACACCAAAATTATACCGAGTGAAACCAATTAGTTACTCGGACTTAACAAAAATGGTTCGCATTTGGTTGAATATATTATATATCCGATCTGAACGGCCTGAGTTCCAACCCAAAGATGAATTACTAAATATTCTTATTTTATTTATGTAATGTTTTTTAAGATTATCTGGCCTTATGTACAACATTAGCCAAGGAGAGTATAGTGAATGTTTGTGAGATAATAAAGTCATATTTTAAAGCAACCTCATGATGTTATTTTAGAGCTTCATCTTCAGATATTGCAGTGTGCTTTTCTCTGACCTCTATCTGGTCATGATGAAAGTAAGGGGTAAAACAGCGTTTTGAGAGGAAAGCGGGAAACACCAATGCCAAATTTTATGAGAATCAAGTTGATGTTCTTTCACTTTTGTGTAGAATTTATGCTTTGAGGACGACTTTCCGATTAACTTGTGTTTTGACTATTGAGTTTTTCTAAAAATTCACACAGCGCTTCATGAAAATCTCAATCTGAATTAGAGTTGCTTTCCTCCTACCCAGACCCTGTAGATATGAATGTTATACAATTATAAGATGGATACTACTCCATTTGCATCTCTTTCAAGGAAAAAGAGAGTTGCTGTAAAAGGTAATTAAGATAATGAGACATTATAAAATTCAATCAAGCCAACGAATAATTTAGGATTACACCATCATTTTCGAGAGTCAACTGTTCTACATACTTCTATTAGTAGCTTCATGGCATAAGCAGCCTAGAAGGTTAACTTGTCCAAAATATCAGAAAATAATTGGAGCCACCGTGATATTATTGTTAAAACTTAAATTCTTAGTTAGTTATTATGAAATAATGCGACGTCACTAGAAAGCTCTTGCAATCATATTCTTAACGCATAAACGTCGGTCAATCAATCAGGTGTGTGCCATTGATAGAGGTGTGTCTAAGCTTACACAGTATATACTGTAACTTCAGCTTTGCCAATTTATTAATTTTACGATTCTTTAGAATTATCACTTTGTGTGAAGTTTTACACACTACCTTTTTTTTTTTTGTATTATGAATAGGACGAGGACTATGGCCATAAGAAATTGTGGATTAAATCTCTATTGCAGGCAAAGTAAGCTCCCGATACAAGAAACCCTATTTTGCATTTACATTGAAAATTAGATAAAACAGAAAACCTATATGATTATGCTATAGGAAATGCATAACGAAGACAGTTCAAAACTTAATACGAAAACACATGGAAGTTTGAACTTTTAGGTATTAGAGCATTAAGGCATAAGCAGCCTTAGAAGGTCAAGATGTCCAGAAAATAATTGGACCACCGTGATATAATTAATTTCACCAAGTAAATCTGTCATGATGGCCGCTAATCACTATTCATAGTTGAACTTAAGTTCATAGTTAATTATTATGGAATGATCCGTATTGCGCGTCACTAGAAAAGTCTTGCAGTCCTATTCTTTACGCATAAACGATCAATCAATCGAGTGTGTGCCATTGATAGAGCTAAGCTTGGGGTGTGTTTTTACACTATGTTGTACCTTCAGGTCTGCTTTTTAACAATTTGTTACTTACTTTTGCGGTTCTTAATTAGAAATATCACTTAGTGCGAAGTTTTACATATACCACGCAATTTTTTTATATTATGAATATGATATTTATTATTTAGGACTATGGTCATACGAAATTCAGGATTACATCTCTAGGACAAGCAAAGTAAGCTCCCAAGACAACAAAACCTATTTTACATTTACATTGAAAATAAAAAATGCAGAAATGGCACAAGCTAAGGCATCTCATAGATGTATGATTATGCTTAGGGAAATGAAAAACAAAGACAGTAGAAAACTTAATACGAAAACAAATATCATCATCTTTTCTTGGTCATTCTGAATATATCTGGGTTCCCACTTCCCCACCCTATATGTAAAAGAACAATATGTAATATTACTAGACACGATTAGGTGTCAGATCAGATGTAGGGGCCGTGACGACTTTTTTTCCGCGCTCAGATCGGCTGTTCTCTGCGAACTTGAGACTGCCTTGATGCATACCCTTTTGCTTCTCCTCTTCTGTCCACTCGGATGCATAGTAATGTTCTTCACTTCCTTTAACTATGTCTTTTGTAGGAGGCAAAAACATACTCCCCCATTGTGGGAAGTGTACTAGAATCACCGGTAAAGTGCATCCCACTATCATGATCCCCATGAAACTAAGCCCTGTTTGGTGAGCAAATAAAAAGTCAATACTCAAGAAGACCTTACTTGGCTCCCGCTTCTAAGTTCATTGTTTTTCTTTTAAATTTTAAACGAGACAAACTTAAAAGTCGAGCTCTTTCTACTAAATAATAGGAGTATTTATTAAAAAAATAAGTTGGGGATTGTCTTGACAAATAATTTTTACTTTTTAAAGTACTATTTTTAAAATTTAAAGAAATCTTCAAGAAGCCCTTGTTAAAAACTGCGAGTTAAGCCTATGTTTCACATATAAGGCATTAAACACTACTATACCATCGGCATGTGACATGCTGGAGCTAGTGAAGAACAACAACTGAGTCAATCCTGACCCGAAATTCCCTCCTGCGCCTGCCAAGCCAGATATAATTCCGAGCGACCTTCGAGAAATAAAGGGAATAATTCCGAAAGTGGCCCCACATGCCGCCTGAGCTCCGACAGAGAACAAAATCATGTGTGTTACAGCAATAGAGAGCTTATCCGCTCTTCCTAGTAAAATGCAGAAAACACCTCCAAATGTCTGTAGGATCCAAAGTGCCCATAGCCTACCCCTCATTCCGAAGTACTTCGCTGCATAGTCAGAGGCAAATCCTCCAAAGGGTCGGGCAAGAAAGTTCGCCATACCAAATGATGCTGCTATGAACCCAGCTGTACGAAGCTTTAAGTCGAACCTAAATCACACGATCAAAAGTTTCAGGAAAACTACTATTTCACTTTTAGATTGAAAAAGGTAAAGTGGCTACTGATGAGCCAAGAGGCCTTTGTTGCACCCTTAACTTCTGAGCATGATTTTGTTTTTACTTTTCTTAAATAAGCATCGAGAGTTCCATGCTGGATGAATAGGATTTTATTTTCAGTTCCAAGTAACACAGTAAATGATTCATTTGTAACTGAAGTAATTACTCACTGATTTTTTAGCTTGAAGAAAGTTTTTACCTGTCAAAGAAATACTCTGCGATGACATTATCGGTGGACAACTCAACCCCCATGGAGTATCCGTAAAGGAGTACAAAGATCCATGTCCTGTAGTTTGTCACAGCATACCACAATACCTGATAGAAATAAATAAAGAGCAAATTGAGTATGCATCCCATTTCTCCCCAGCTCAAACAAATTTGGTGTAAATTTAAGAGTAATTATAGACAAACGCTACAGAATGTGAAAAATTATAATGAACTGTTTACAGTATCTAAATTTACATTTGTACAAGATATAAAAGCCCAAAATTGTACCGGAACAAACTAAAATGACAACACTGCATGAGTTTACCTTTTTAAACTGGTCCTTGGCAACCTCCCCCTTCTTTTGAAGAGCACCGAGGTTACCATCGGGTAGATCCTGGCCAAGGGTTAGGACCATTAGACCCGCGATAATATGCATCCAACCAGGGATGAAGAAGGCGATCCTCCAGGCAGTGAAAGGGGTGGATCCGCACTTGACGATTATGTCATATAACAGAGGCATGAGGAGCTGAGTGGCACCACCACCCATGTTACCCCAACCAGCTGCGGTCCCGTTCACCAATCCAATGATCTTGCTGTTGAACATCGTGCTCATCCAGTATTGGCAAGACACAAACGTCGCCAAACAGAAACCAATCATGAACCTAACGGCTATGTACCTGTTGCCCAATACAGAAATGAATGTGTTATGTAATTTACGTATATATAATATATCTAGATGTAATGACCAGATCCAAAATAGGTAGTAGAATGGGAAGATCTCGAAAAAATGTATTTATTACTTGGTTGTAAGAACTCATCAAATTTAAATTTAAAATCTCTCATTTGCAACTATACGACTTTAGTGATTGTACTTGGTCTTCGTGCTTTAAGTAAAATGATTTTTAGGTGCATATGATGTGGATGCCTAATTATTGCATGACTACGCTGCCTATCAAACCATATTCTAGCCCATTTTAATCTTTGAATAGTGCTAATTACTACAGAAAGTCCATTGGTAAATAGTGTTCTTGTTGAAATTAATTTTTCATACCATTGCACCCTGATCAAACGTAACCAGTGAAATCACCAACTTCAACCATAAAGCTTCTTTTCGTATTAAGTGATTGGAATTCATTTATAAACAGGTACTAATAGAATACTACTTAAGAATTTTGAACATCTCTTGGTTTCTAGAATTTTATTCTTCTTCTTTTTTCAGGAAAAGGTCTAAGAAACAATACCCGGAAGCATCCGACACCAAGGACATGCAGAAGACAGTAGGGGCTGACAACATGACCAGGAAAGCACAACCGTATCGTGGGCCCAGCAAGTCGCATACAGCTCCCATCACAAGCCTCGAGAAGATACTCCCAGACACAGATGCCACCCCAGCGTTACCAATATCGGCCTTAGTGAGATTCAGGTTATCTCTTATGATAGGAACAAGGGGTGCAGCAGCAAAAGTCGACACAAAACAAGTGAAAAATGAGAACCAAGAGAGGTGGAAAGTCCTCATGTGAGGCTTACCCAAGGACAATATCTTGAACACCTTGGCCTTGTGCTCAGAGTCGACGGGGAGGGCAAATTTTGCTGACGTGTCGGTTGGGACCATCGGGGAGGCCACAGAGAATGCCAGTGTGGCCTCTTTGCCTGTCACCCCGTGCATTGAGCTACCGGGAGATCCTTCTATATCAGGCATTTTCTTTTCTTTTTTCAAGAAAATGTTAACTAAGTAGAGACAAGTGAAGGGAAATGTAGTATGTGAAAGTGTTTTGTTGGATGGTTGAGTTGTGGTGGGGAAAGTGGTATATATAGGTTTTAAGAGTTGACATTTTTGGCAATATCTTACAACAACCGATGGAGATTCTTAACAGGCACATATGAAAATGGAATATTTAGAGTAAAATAAATGATTATAATGGTTTTTTGTGAGGGAAATCCGTGTCCCCGCAGTTCGGAGGTGAATAGGTAACCCTATCAAGTATATCAAAGGATATTCAGACTAATTTTTAAATGTTTGACTAAAACTTGTTAGTTGTTACCCTAGCTTGGGTGAAGCTATTAATTACTAGCGCACCCTATCAAGATTATGAAAAAAGAGACAATAAAATTGCACCAGTTAAATATGTAATTAAACACTGTGTACTATAAAAAATATTCACTTTAAATAAATTTATTTGGTTAACGCGAGTACGAATCGTATTATATGTTTATACTTATTTTGCATTCAAGTTTAAGGTTTTTTGTGTTGGATAATTGAAATATGTTTAAACTTTAAAATGCTAATTTTACAACACAGCATGTTATTCGTTTGGAAAGGTAGGAAATATCAAGTCATTCAAGTAAACTCTTTTGACAATTCCCAATATACGCTACAAGCCTACAAGAATTGTGAACATAGTATCATAATATACTGCGTGTCACTATTGGTGATTTGGTGTCATACTATAGTGAATGTAGCTAAATTCTCAAAATAAAACGATAATTAAGTCTTTGCCCTCTATAGAGAGAGAGGACGTCTCTTGGTGATCACATATATATATTCTTCTATAGATAAATATACAACGTGCATGAGTCAAGAAAGTTAGTAATGAAAACAATGATCTAAGAAAAATCAAGGAAATAATAAAAGAACAAAAAAATCAACTCTTGCGGCCTTGCCTTTCTTTTTTAGACATATGTCTTAAGTTGCAAACTTGCAAACGTAGTATGTACCGTGTTAGTATTTTGTTGTATTTTCTGTCAATATTTTGAGTCTTAATTTACGTAGGTAAACAATAAACTTTAAAAGGGAAGTGACTTCTAGGTTTGTTTCCTTTTATTTTACCGTGTCTGCGTCCAAAGAGAATCCGGATCTTCTATCTCATTTCCGAAATCAGCTCAAATTTCGATATTCACGACTTTTTATCAATTTTCTGAACGTTCAACATCAATGTTTTAACAAATTTCATAATATAAGTATAACTATTCATCAAAATGTGGAATGATTACATTTACTGTTACTTTTATCTTCATACTAATATATTGTCTAAATTAAAAGATGCAAGAAGAGTGTCTTTCTGAAATATTTGCCAGAATGTATAACGATAATTTTGGGAGTTATTCTACTTTATTGAAAGATGACTTGTGTAAGACTCTTTTCAACCGCAAATTTTAAAATTCTATTAACATTCACCTTGATCATGCCAAAATCAACCGACAATATAAAAGAGAACAAATTCTTAATCATAACTTCATAAGAGATTAATACCGTTGATTCAACCAACTTCTACTACTATAAGATCTCTACTTTGCATATTGATGGACCCTAAGACTAAGTTTAATCTGGTCCATGCATTCGATCGTTTAACAAAAAAATAACCGGAATGGACATAGCAGGTTTGATAAACGGCTTTGTTTGTCTCCGTGGCGCATCATAGGCTAAGAGCTATTATATTATGGAACCTTTTATTATTATTATTTATTGATAATAATATGCGCTAATACAAGATTTTATGGAACCTTGTAACCAACGTCCAATGCAAGAAAATACTGCGCCCAAACGTCAACTCTTACCCAGCGGTCTTATTTAGTAAATCCATCCCGTTGGTCTGTGTTTTGGTTCCTCTCCTATTACATAGTTGTTAGAATAAAGCAGTTTGTGTATAAAAGTTAGGTCATGTGTTTTACTCTGTTTTCGTTTGTTGCTCCTCGATTCTACTCTTAATTTATCATGTCACTTTTGAAAATTTGGGATAAGACCTAGATTTGATTGCCAAAAGAATGTTTACTGTATAAAAAGAATAGCTGATTGAATGTGGAGGTTACACGATCTAATAATGATCTCTAAAGGTGAAAAAATAAGACCCAAGTTGCGTTTCTTTTATATGCAGAATTTATGTTTGGATCGAGGACCAATCATTCAACTTTTGAAAAAGTTCACCTAATACTTGAAGCCATGTACGGGAAAACTTTTAGTAAATGAGGGGGTGAAACACCAATTTATGAAATTAATCAAAATAAATGAAAATAATTTATTCTTCTTTAACTTTTATTAAAATAGAGAGGCGGAGGGGGAGGGGAAGGGGAGTATCGTATTAATTTAGTGAATGAAATTGAATTACGTGGGTCTTATTAGTGATTTTTCTAGTAAAAGTAAACGTAAATTTAAAATGATGCAGATATTAAATCGAAGACAATTAATGCCATCAATCCCACGAGTCATTGTTATGTTGCTGTTACTACTTCCAGGTATTCACTTTTTGATTTTAGTAGTATTATCGACAAAAGAGGGTCAACTTTTCAAAACATTAAGAAATAATTAAGTCACCTATCATAATTTTACTAAGAAAATGATTTTGTTTGCTTATTTTTTTACTTAAAAAAATCAATCCGTTGATATAGTATATACACATGACAAATCCACTTATTTTAATTGTAAATGTTAAATAGTAACAATTTAATAATTTATGATTTGTTAGGTAAGAGCATTTATTACGTTTTATTGTTTATTAAAAACAAATCAGTTAATTGTTGGAAAAATTAGAAATTAGATAATATCATTATATAAAGACCTATTAATGACAAAAGAATAGTAGTAACAAATGCTGGTTTACCAAGTTTGTAGAGATTCTTCTTCTCGGAAAAATGAAACTATAAGAATATATTCTGATATTTACTCTTGTGATGTACCCGCGGCTTTTTAGGCTGTGACGTGGCTAAAAGGGTACCAGATAATAATATGTTAAGATGATGCTCATATGTCAATGCATCTTATTCTATAAAACAGGGATCTGGATCCTAATTTATAGTAAAAAATCTATATTTGTTTTAAAATCAGCCTTTTATTGGTTAAGCAAACACGTTGATGAGTAAGGATTTGGAGGATATTTGGAATAAATTTTGGCGACAAAAGTAGATACTTGGTACTTTGGCTTGTGTGCAGCTTTTCTTTTGGTGTTGTTGACAGAGCTCTGGATGCATTAAAAGGTTTTGATCTTAATAAGGGACATGTCTATTGTTCTTATTAAAGAGGCAAGGAGTTGGTTTTTGTTACTTTCTTTGGTTTTTCATTAGTTAATAATGCAGGTTAGAATTGTTTTCATCTGTTTTCCATTGATGATTTAGCAACTTCGTCTAGAGTCCTTGTACATTTTCTTTCCGCTTTTTTTTTCATTTTGTTTTAGTATGTTTGAGATTGCATGGTTTATGTTCAAAATTGCACGTAGTTAACAAATGAATGTTGAATTGGCTGCAACTTTTAAGTTCAGCATTTTTAATTTTTTTCTCTTTAACATCATTTATTTTTCTTAAAAATATTAGTACTAAGTTTTACATACGTATAGGCGAAGTAAAAAAATCAGGCCCGTCATTATTAGTGAAGAAACAAGGAAAAAATATATATTAAAAAGGTGTTAACTCACATCCATGACGTGTGAGTTGTCGTGTTCTAGTTGAAAGTGATCTTCTAAATTATTTTTTCGAACATACAAACGTCAAAAATTACTATAAGTTTTTTGCTTATTAGAAGATAAAAATAAGAAAAAATATATTCATACAATTTTGTCACTTCTTGTACATCCACTTACATGTATTACACACTTCTTTACATGTATAATAATATATTTTTGTTAAAAAATACATTTTTATCCCTCTAAACATATATGTATAAAGTGTGTGAGTTATATATATATTATTAGTAATATTATATTTAATAATTTTTCTTATTTTTAATTAAGATTTAAATTTAGAGTATGCTCAACTAAGTTTTACTATATTTTTATTTTAGTTTTTAGTAGGCTGAGTTTTTATTATATTGAATATTTATATTTTGGTTTATCAAATTATATATTGCATTTTATGTATATTTGAAGTAATAAATATATATTTTATTAACTATGAAGTGTGAAAATTGTGTGTAAATTTTGTGTCTATCGTCATTTTTAAAATAAATGATTGATAAGTGATGAAAAAGTAAAATAGGAAAACAGATTGATTAAGTCAGTAACTAGCATTGAAAAATAGGGTATCCTTACTTTTATGTTACAATTGTTTTTGGGCTAGGATAATTGCCACCTATAAATAATAAGATGACCATATTACACTATACTTTTTAGGTTGGTTTTAAGGGTTTATATAGCAACACTCTTCTACTAATTCCACCGATGTCCAACTAAATGATGTCCACGAATGGAATGATTTTATATATTTTTTTAATTAGTATGACTGTATGAGAGGATGCTAATTGGCTGAAGTGAAGTAGAGAAAATTCTTGCATCGTTCACCTATACGTCTAGCTGGCAAATTTCCAGGATCAATCCTTGGAGCCGATGATTAAGGCTCGGCTATAGAGCTAAAAAAATCAAGGCGTATCGCCCTATCGGATATGATAAAGTTTTCACCAGACAGCAACTCTTTGTATAATTCACCAATTTTAGATCAAGTATGATTTTGGTTCTGTACTCACCTCATTAGGTTTTGACTTTATTTTCCTTTGGAATTCCTGGGAACAAACACAGCCTAAGATTGCTGTACTTTAAGAATATGAAACAGTGCCTGAGTTTTTTATACATCATTTTTATTCATGAATCATAATATTGTATATACTATCATATGGAACTGAGCTATGTAACTAAGAAATGTGACGTGGCAAGGCCTCGAAACAACAAAACGCACTGTACTCTTGTTCATTGAACATCACAGACATCACTTAAGAATCTCACAAGCTGAGAAATCTACTACACTTATGAGAATGCGGGTGAAAGGAGGAAAAAAAAGGTGAACAAAGAAAAACTTGAAGCGAAAAGACACATCATAGTCTTTTCTTTTCCTTCCCGAATATTATTGGTTTCCGCTTTCACCATTATAGGTAAAAATATATATATATGTTATATGACTAATTAAACACGGTTAGGTGTCAAATTGGGTGGCGTAGGGGCAGAGCCGATTTTCTGTCCACGCTCAGATCGGCTGTTCTCAGCAAACTTTAGGCTGCCTTGGTGCATACCCTTTTGCTTCTCCTCTTCAGTCCATTCGGATGCATAGTAATGTTCTTCACTTCCTTTAACTATGTCTTTTGAAGGAGGCAGAAACATGCTCCCCCATTGTGGGAAGTGTACTAGAATCACTGGTAATGTGCACCCCACTATCATGATCCCCATGAAACTAAGCCCTGTTTGGCCAACAAAAAAAGAGTTATACTCATGTTATTTTCTTCATACTCATGGATTCAAAATAAAAATAAAAATTGAAAGACCTTGCACTCTTAAGTTTTGTTATCTTTTTAATTTGAAGTTTGCGTATTGAGCTGATAACCTTTCAAATTGATTTAATTAAGTGTCTAACTTCTTATACAAGAGCCGTTTAGGTCTGGCCTTATATTTCATCCTAATCTGATCATTGATACATGACATATGTTTAAAGTAGAAGAGGAAGTCCTGCAAATAGCATCACCAATTTGACCAAAATAAATTCTTACAAAATTCTTTTAACTTTTAGCGAATACTGGTATAAGGATTGTTATGATTGAGTAACCCTTTCTACCAACTAAATTGGTTTAGGATTGTCTTCATAAATAATATGTAATCTTCAGAGGAAAAGCAATTCAAGAAGGCCTTGTAAAGAGGTGTGAATTAAATATATGTGAAAAAAGATAAAAGCCAAATATATATACCATCGGCATGTGACATGCTGGAGCTAGTGAAGAACAACAACTGAGTCAACCCTGATCCGAAATTTCCTCCTGCGCCTGCCAAGCCAGATATAATCCCGAGGGACCTTCGAGAAATAAAGGGAATAATTCCGAAAGTGGCCCCACATGCCGCCTGAGCTCCGACAGAGAACAAAATCATATGTGTTACGGCAATAGAGAGCTTATCCGCTCTTCCTAGTAAAATGCAGAAAACACCTCCAAATGTCTGTAGGATCCAAAGTGCCCATAGCCTACCCCTCATTCCGAAGTACTTGGCTGCATAGTCAGAGGCAAACCCTCCAAAGGGCCGGGCAAGAAAGTTCGCCATACCAAATGATGCTGCTATGAACCCAGCTGTGCGGAGCTTTAGGTCGAACCTGATCACAAGAGCATAAGTTTCAGAAAAACTACAATTTATCTTTTAGATTGAAAAATGGAAAGTGACTACTGATAGTGATGAGCCAAGAGGTCTTTGTCGCACCCTTAACTTCTGAGAATGATTTTGTTTTTTCCGTTTCCTAAATAAACCATAAGAGTTCTATGTCTGGATGACTCAAATTATAATTTCACTTCCAAGAGTAACACTAAAATGATTAAATTGTAACTTAATTAACTCACTGATTTTTTAGCTTGAAGAAAGTTTTTACCTGTCAAAGAAATACTCTGCGATGACGTTATCGGTGGACAACTCAACCCCCATGGAGTATCCATAAAGGAGTACAAAGATCCATGTCCTGTAGTTTGTCACAGCATACCACAATACCTGATAGAAATAAAGAAAGAGCAAATTGAGTATAAATTTAAGAATAATAGACAAACACTACAGAATGTAGAAAATTGTACCGGAACAAACTAAAATGACAACACTGCACGAGTTTACCTTTTTAAACTGGTCCTTGGCAACCTCCCCCTTCTTTTGAAGAGCACCGAGGTTACCATCGGGTAGATCCTGGCCAAGGGTCAAGACCATTAGACCCGCGATAATATGCATCCAACCAGGGATGAAGAAGGCGATCCTCCAGGCAGTGAAAGGGGTGGATCCGCACTTGACGATTATGTCATACAACAGAGGCATGAGGAGCTGAGTGGCACCACCACCCATGTTACCCCAACCAGCTGCGGTCCCGTTCACCAATCCAATGATCTTGCTGTTGAACATCGTGCTCATCCAGTATTGGCAAGACACAAACGTCGCCAAACAGAAACCAATCATGAACCTAACGGCTATGTATCTATTGGCAAAGATCCAGAAACAAAACAAATCAATTATATATATGTTTGTTTGATATGCGATGGCAAATGGAATTGGAGATCTTGGAATTATATTAATTGGTCTAGAGTAGTCAAATTTTTTTTTACTGATGGCTTGTGGTGTTATGATTTTTACCAATATCGACCTATGACCCATCGCTGTTTAGTGATAGCCGGACTATGGGAATACCTTTACCAATTAAGTTTAGATTTGAGAATTCCGTGAGTTGTACACCCTATATGGCCTTTTCATTAAAGAGCATCCACATCAGATTCCTATCAAGCTCATTAAAATCACATTGAAGATCTAACATATTCCACTCGAAGAGTTTAGCTATATTTTTATTTGGCGCTTATGTTTGATATTAATTGTTTAATGACTTTTAGTTGGATGATGTCGATGTTCTAACTGTTAAAAACTATATTCTAGCCCAATTTAATCTTTGTATTACTTGCTCAAAATAGTTCCTTGGCAATACTTAGTATAGTACTTGTTGAAATCTTTCATTGTCAAACATGGTTGTTATCATGAAGTTCCACTTTATATTTAGTATTTTTGTAATTTAAACGTCCAAAAGTACTCCTACTAGGCTACTTTTAAAAAGTACACATGGTTTCCACAATTTTATGTCTAAATACTTATATAATTTTTCTTGAGAAAGTCCAAGAAACTATACCCGGAAGCATCCGACACCAAAGACATACAGAAGACTGTCGGTGCAGACAACATGACGAGGAAAGCACAACCGTATCGTGGGCCCAACAAGTCACATACAGCTCCCATCACAAGCCTTGAGAAGATACTCCCAGACACAGATGCCACTCCAGCGTTACCAATATCGGCCTTAGTGAGATTAAGGTTATCCCTTATGATAGGAACAAGGGGAGCAGCAGCAAAAGTCGACACAAAACAAGTGAAAAAAGAGAACCAAGAGAGGTGGAAAGTCCTCATGTGGGGCTTACCCAAGGACAATATCTTAAACACCTTGGCCTTGTGCTCAGAGTCGACAGGGAGGGCAAATTTTGCTGACGTGTCAGTTGGGACCATCGGGGAGGCGACAGAGAATGCCAGTGTGGCTTCTCTGCCTGTCACTCCGTGCATTGAGGTACCGGGAGAGCCTTCGATATCAGCCATTTTTCTTTTCTTTTTCTATGGAAGGTTAATGGGTAGAGATAGTTGAAGGAAAATGTAGAATGTGTACTGTTTTTGTGGATGGTTTTAGTTATGGTGGGAAAGTTGGTTTATATAGGTTTTTGAGAGTTGACATTTTTTGGGAAGCCATAATAGCCGATGGATATTTTTAATAGTCACTAGTGTGCTAAAATATAAAGTTTTTTTATAGCTAGGTTAACACTATTGTTTTCATAGTAAATAATTGTATTTTTTTTATTTTTTTTAATAATCTCTATTTATATTTATATTTATAACTTGAAATCAATTATTTTTTTTGAAAAAAAAGTAAAGATTTGTATTATTTTTTTTTAATTATATCTCTTTAAAATGTCAAATAATATCAAATAAATAAATTAATTGTCAAAAGGTTATAAAAACATTAAAACCAATTCTTTTTAAAAGTAACTATTAACAAAATGATGAAATCATTTACTTAAGAGATAAGACGTGAAATTCATTGTTTCTCTTGGAGGAAACTGTTTAATTACTTTTTATTAAAAAAGTAATCTGGACGATGATATATTCTTAAAACTTGTATTGTAGTATAATTACTTTTTATTAAAAAAAAAGTATAGTTAGCATGCATTTATGCTAATTTGGTGTAACTTTAGTCTCGTAATTTACTAACTATGGTTCAGTTAGTTGTATTCTCGGTCTAGAAGGTTTATTTTGTAATTTGGTTTCTATTACTTATTGTTAATCTGGGTAAGTTCTCATTTGTTAATTTAAAAATATATATATATATATACAAAATATATTTTTTCTAAAAAATAAATCATTGACTTTACAAAAAAAAATAAAAAATTTAATAACATTTATTAGTAAAAACAAGGTATAGTTAGAAAAACTATAAAAAAAAAAAATTGTATAGTTAAGCTCCTACTCTTACACTTAATAACGTGTAATTATAAAATATGATAAATTTTGTACTTGCGTAGGTTTATTGGTTTTTGTGAAGGGGAATCCGCTTCCCCGCAGTTTGGATGTAAATAGTGTTAGCCTCATCGAGTAACTCAAAGGATATTCAGACTTAATATTTGTATTTTACTCTTTTAATTTGACCAACACTTCTAAGCCAACATAGGTAAAATTATTGTACAAAATGAACTACTCCATCCGTTCCCAATTAATTGTTATTTACGAAATTACGTGTAATTTTAATCGGGTTATAACATGTATCAAAATTGTCAAAATAAAAAATTTCAAAACTGAATTATATAATTTAATGTTTGAACTATATGATTAACTTTTAAAAAAATTTATTCCGACAATTTTGATACAATTTATTGGCCGGTCAAAATTACACGTAGTTTCGTAATGGGTAATTAATTGGAAACGGAGTGAGTACTAATTAGTATCACTATATCAGAAATAACATGTATTTATTAATATAATGATTAAATATCTGATTTAATGACGACTTATTATCTATATGTGATAAGGAGCGGCCTTCGCCAAATAGGCCTCGTACTCTTCCCCAACCGTTGGAAACGAGCTGAACCCGCGTAGGTGAAAGGGGCAGTCCTTGCATGAATTTGTGAGAACAATTACACAATCTATCATATCATAGATTTTGTTAAATTTTAGTGTGTATGTTGATATATTTATACATACTGCAAAAGGTCTGCGAATAGACCGCCACATAAATGTATGTCAGATTCCGGGATTTCGCAATTTCGACGACGGCACATAGCGAGTTCCAGCATCCTGGAGCAGTAGTGGACAAATTGTTTGTTTTTGATTTTTTATATTGTTGGCGAATAAGGCTTTGTATATTTATTAGACTATTCCGAAATAAGTTAAAACACTGAGATTTGTTTGTTAAACTAAATTATAAGTATAGATTACATCGCTGAAAATTTATCCTGAGCAACAGATTCCATTGGCAAAATGTGACATATATGTACATTTGGGATTTTAAATTGTTGCATTAATAATGAATGATGACATTTGGATATCTATTTCACCCTCTTTCTCTTGTTACTCTTCAGTTTTATACGGCTTTTAGATTTCATCAAAGGCTCAATTACTAATGCAGGCTCAATTAGCAAATGTTTATGCTGCAATTCCAATCTGGTAGGATTCTATCATTGTTTGTTTTCTTAATTTGATGAGTCTCCAGTAATTTATAATATTCCAAAGAATGTAAATATTTAGAATTATTTGGTGTTGGCCTTCCACAAGAATATATAAACAAGTATAATCCGGAACACAAGAAATACAATTTCTTTCCAACGACTTAAATTGTGAGAGTTGTAAAAAGAACAATGACAGGAACGTTTATCTGTAATTTTGTTTAATCACAATAAATGTTTGGCAAAACTAATTTCTTTTATGCTTCAAAGTCAACCAAAAAGGCTTGATGTGTAAAGAGAGAAATATCTCCCTTTTCAAAGTATCTTTAATATGCAGATTGCAATGTTTATGAGTAATGCCAAGTTATCTATAAAGTTTATTGGTCAAATGGTCCGTTCTTATTTAAGTGTGCATTATTTTATTTATTTTTATTTAATTATTTATTACGAAACTATGTATAATTTTTATTAGCCAAGAACTTATATTAAAATGATCGGAATAAAAAATTTTAAAAGTTGATCGTATAGTTCAAATGTTAAATTTTATAATTATATTTTAAAAAAATTCATTTTGACAATTTTGATACAAGTTATAAGCCGGTCAAAATTGCACGTAGTTTCGACAATTAAATGGGAACGGATGGAGTACGAAACTATGTGCAATTTTAATCGATTTATAACTTGTATCAATATTATCGAAATTAATATTTTTAAATCTAATCATAAAATTTTAACATTTAAACTATATGATCAACTTTTAAAAAATTTCATTCCGATAATTTTAATATAAATTTTTGACCGATTAAAATTACACATATATTCATAATGTACGAGATTAAATGACAACAGAGTTTGTAGTAGTTTTTTTTTCCGTGCCTATAGTTGTTTACACACTGGTGGAGAATTTAGTAATTGCTTGCCGGGATGATGCTTACCACAGGCCAATATAATACTATATAGTAGTATAAGTACATACTACATACTATGTCATAGTAGCCCGCATAAACCTTTCACAATATCTAAGAGTCCTTTTAAGCTTAATATAATACTAATTTGTGTTGTTATTTCATAATCTGTAAATGACCAAGTCTGTGGTGTTGCTTAGGTAGTCATGAAGAGGATAATGACTACTAATCAAGAGGCCTGTTAGGAATCATTAAGAGCTGCATAAATGAATGAATGAGCTGGTTGGAATGATTTCAGCTCCCATGATGTTTTAGTATATTTTATAGAAAATTAAAACGGATACCATCAATACCAGCTATAACAGCATTCCCTTATGTACAACTTATTAACATTAGTGAAAAAACAGAAGTAATGCAATTCAACAGCCCCTATGACCCATAAAATGTTGCCGTGCAAGGCTTAAGATTTAGAGTTACGGAAATCACTATACGGACACAACTTGCTGATGTTAATAAAATAAACAGCAACGGCTAAGGTTACATATTCAGGAGCTGTTGGATTGACATTCAATGGTTAGCGTCCGAATAATTTATTTATTTTCCTTTTTACATATTTGCATCTCAACTGCTGGATTCAATTCACTCAAATGTAACGTCAGCTAGCAACTGCTTTCCGGCTTCATAATTCTTCGAATAGTGTCGAAGATTTTATTACAGTTCAAGACCTTACTCGATCTCATCTGATCCATTGATCTCTTTGGACGTGATCTCTTGCGTCAACATGACCAACTCATAAAATCATAAGCTAAACCATTGATCTCTTTGAACGTAATTTTCCTACTACTATATGTTGAATTATTGCAAAGGGCACGTGATTAGAATAAAGATTTGCAAGGCCATGTCATACCCAGTTCAGAATTTAGTGGGATAAAGACAAGAAGAATGTTCAATTATTGCTTTTTATCTAAGTTGATACTATCATATCAATTACTATTTCAAGAAACCTTTTCAAAACATCTATCGTTAGACTCAAGTACTTATCAGTATATCATGATGAACTATAATCAACTAGTGTCTAGTACGGAGTACTATAGCCTATTTAGTATATACACAAGATTGCTAAAGGCCATAAGAAGCAGATGATGGATAACACTGCAATGTAAATTGTAATTTTTTTTTTAACGGAAAAAATTGTAAAGGAAAAATGTTGAGTAAATAAAAACAAACATAGCTCAGAGCACACCTCGATAATCAATGTTAGCCCACGTAATTATACACCAACTAATATGTTAAGCTAAAACCTTATCCATAAATCGTTGACAGAGAAAACCATACTACCAAATAATGGCAACATAAATCTATTTCACAAATAGAAATGGCAACAGAAATGAACATCAAACTAATAGACAAAGGCGCTTTTAACTTGTCAATTTTTAAACAAAGGTTGACTTTAGCACTCCACACACGCCCCTAACAATCCCAGTGTTGTGATTCTTCTGAACCTCATCAAACTAGAAAAAGTGTCCTCATAACATTGCTGCCATCAAGTGCTCCACCAATATTCACATCTGTAACTTATAGAGCTTAAAGTTTAAGGCTAAACGAACCCAGCATTTTTCTCCGCTTCAAATAAGTTTATCTTTTTGCTAAAAAAAATTGCAGTCAAAAAAGCCTAATAAGATTGGAACACAACCTTGGATAATTATTGGTGCAAATGCAAAGAACTATGTAAATTATTGCGAGTACTATGAACTTATGATATTACCCTAGTAAAGAACAGCAATAATACTACTCTGTATTCCTTCACACATTATGCAATATACAGTAAGCAATGCAATTATAAATTAAACATTGACATTTGAAAATAAACCGTCAAGCTTATCTTCAAAATCATGTCTGACATAATATTAAACCTCCACAAATGAGTACTTATCCATATACAATGCACATAGGCTGTTAAAAGAAACATTAAACAAAGTTTCAAACTGGATGGAGGTAGAAGAAAAGAAAAACAGCTTACTGGTATCGACAATTTCCAATAAAAAAGACAAAATGACCGAACATATAAAAAATCGGCAGCTCTTATCACAACTTTGCGGATTGAAGTAGCTAGAATATCAAGGAATGCTTCTTCATTTCCATGTCATGGCTGCAGATCCATGAAAAGGATAGAAGAAAACATACCCAAATAAAGGCTTTGCAGAGTTTGTATATCAATTACTTGTACTCCCCATTCTTTGAGCCGGTTTGTAATGCACGACCGTAACAAATTTCGTACGAAATCGATGAGTAAACCCAAGCGCCACAATAGATCTCGAGGGTTCTCTTTTTTCGATATAAAGATGGTTGAGAATCACATTTTGTGGTAATGGGAGGGATCCCGCTTGGTCTCTGCTTGCTTGATAGCTCAGCAATGTGTGGTGAAGTTGCGGAGGAACCATAGGTGGGTCACGCGCCTCATCCTCATGTCCAGGGTACACATTGTTGTAACTTTCATCGGGTGATCCTGGAACTTCGAATCCCACAACAGTTGCTTCATCCTATATAACTTTCATAATGATTGGGGCTATTTAATCCAAAACAAACAAATAAAAAACATAAAAGAAGTATGGATGCTTACTTCTTCACCATGAGGATTCATATTGAAAAGGTCAGCCAAATGGTTCTTAGAGCAGATCTAATAATCAAATGGGGTAGCCTGAAAATACAAAGCTTTCTCTAAGAATTTGCGGAAATGGTAGCACCAAATTGTTCATAAAGCAAATCAAGTTCAGAATAAAATTAGGAATACCACTTTAATCAAAAAATATGTGATATGCAATACCTTCATTGATATACAATTAGAACATTATGAGTTAAAATTGCAAATTTTATTTCAGAAGTAAAAGCAATTGAAGACAACAAGGTAAGGCCTGATTTGCTGGTCTATATTATATTCTCTAATTGTAACTACTATCTGATTTATCACCTAAACCTAACAACTAAAATTCTCAAATGACTGAGAAAAATTACGCGCTGTAAACAGTAAACAGATGGGAAAGGATACATAGAATCTTTGGCAACAACA
Organism: Primula veris; assembly: GCA_963682055.1. Taxonomy (NCBI): domain Eukaryota; kingdom Viridiplantae; phylum Streptophyta; class Magnoliopsida; order Ericales; family Primulaceae; genus Primula; species Primula veris. The sequence goes on from OY821740.1 coordinate 43,945,476, forward strand.
GATCAAAAAAGAGAAAACAACGGAGATATAAACATCAACAAAGGAAAATAATCATGTTGCATCATCAAAAGACCCTAAAATATCTGGCAGTATAATTATTTATGGCTGTACAAAAGGAAATGCGACCATAACTATAACAGCCAAGGAAGCTCACAGGTGTGTAATATGACCGCCCCGTTGAATTTAAGATTTTAGACTGTCAAGTGAATTCTTCTAATTACTGTAAAACTCTAGGTAGCAGCAGTTAACACCATGTCATCTCTAAGAAGCAACTCAAACAAAATAATATTCCGATGTGGAAGCTTATCAGAAACAGGTTGGTTAAATTCTGCTGTGCAAGGCACCATTATAATTGCCACAAAAATCTGTCTAATATCTATACATAAATGACTGGGTACCTTGTAGAAATCAGTACAACTAATGTTTGCTTTAATTTATACTAGTTGAAGATCTTTCTCGTAACTCTTATATGGAAAGAGCAGAAAAACGGAACAACAATGCAAACACTGGTTCTTATACCTAAGTCAAGCACCAGTAGGAAGTTTCTCTGCAAAATAAATCAACATAATCTGACGTGACATTGAACTTTTGAATTGGAAACAGAGAAACACTTGAGTGACAGCAATTTAGATCATCTACAGACAGGTAACAATCAGCCAAACCCATGTTATTCTAATATCTCATTCTCGAAATGCTTGCTTTTAAATTTTAAAATATGTAACCCAAAAATACCACTAAGATTACAGTTCAAGTATTTAAGCTTATAAATAGAGTAATTGAATAGATAAAGTAGGACATATATATATATATATATATATATATATATATATATATCAGGAGAGTTTATAAAAGAATACAATAGATAAAGTAGGACATATATATATATAGCATGGTGAACAGTTAAGCCTACTTATCCTCCTACATTCCCTACAAAAAAGGTCCACTCATCCTCCTCTTACTCTATTAGACCTGGACATTTAGCATTTTTAAGAATAACCATCACTATGTAATGCAATATGAGAGCCGTGTGTGCTGCATAGTTATGAACCCTACCAACTAGGCTGAAATCAACCCTCGGTTCACAAGACTCTCTATAAGTAACTATTTGTGATATTATGTCCAACAGATATAATACATATAGATTTCCATAACGTATATTGAATTAGCAAACCGGTAGGATCACTGATTTGAGAAAAAACATGAAGAATGGATGCCTCTGCCGATACAATGCTAGGATGCAGCCTCAACAATATAATTAAGTGAACCTTTAACGGTTATTAATCTCAATAGAAATCTCTCGGAAAATCTTACATCCTTATAAAGAAAGATGAAGATTTAAGCTTTATTTGGACCATGAACTTGTCGATCTCTAAAAGATCTCAATTGAAAATCTCTCAGAAAATCTTACATTTTATTTTGAAGAAAGATAAAGAAATTCTTTATTTGGAACATGAACTTGTCAAAGGAAAAAACTGAAGGAAAGGAACATCTTTCCTTCCAACTATTTTATCCATGAAACTTGTGAAGGGTTACACTTTTCATCTTTGAAATGAAAAATTCCCGAAATAAATAAAATAGCATTACTGAATATCCATACTGAACTAAGCTCTCTAACGTTTTGTTCTGGTTCTGAAAAAAGGTAAAGAATTGGGAGTTGAATTTCAAAGCAAATGGTAGAAGTCACTTAACTATCCTTCTAGTTCTAGTGATATTTTTCTTCCTCAAAGCCATAAACATACAGAAGAGACTAGTATTTACTAGAGTAATCAGTAACAATATTCATTAAAAAGTGGTTGGCCATTCAAATTGCGAAAATTCCTATAAAGAACAAAATTAGAGACCGATATTATTGTCTGTACAAATTAAATGGGGAGTTGGTAAACCAACTTACACAATCAAAGTTTTACTTAAAGTTTCACATGCTCCCAATGTTTTGGCAACCCTTGCCTAACCAATAGACCATATGTATAAAACTCGATGCATAAATAATATACTGACATATTAATATCGATAGAGATTCTAAAATTAGTCATGTCTTCTCCATCACATGTTACCTGCCAGTGTATCCTCTTTGTTCTCTACCAGTTTCCAATGAAACAATCCCACATACCATCTACGGTTATAAGTAACTAGTGACTAATTTAGTTATCAAGATTAACTACAACCTAACTTTAAGCTCCTAATAGCAACAAAAGCATAGCCTTCATTGGCCAAAAAAAGTAACTATCTAGGCCGATATGGTTCTAAGCTTGTCTTGTTAGGAGATGCATGTTGCTTCAGGGATCAACTTTATGGCAGACCATGAAAAGGAAACACCAATACTTAAAATAAAGGATAGTAGAGATATAAAATTATAAACTAAACAATAAAGGTTTTACTTAACATATGTTAATGTTATTTTTACGTAACGCACATTATCACTAGCCCAAATAATGAAATAAATGGATAATAAAGAAACAAAATGAAAGACTAATTGATAAAGGATTAAACAATTCCATTTGTTAAACTATTGTCTTTAAACCTGGAATCTAGTTCCTTTTTCATGCTCTCTGCAATTATTTACTCCATAAAAGTTAATATTATAAAAGTTATATTTAAGCTTGATATATAGAGAGAAGGGCAATTCTTCTCAAACACAGATTAGTGTCACTTTAAAGAATTAACTTCCACATCATTTGACACTTCTTAGTAGCAAAATAACTATTTTATAAGCCAAATGGTGAAGCTCAACTATAACAAGCATGTGTTTCTGTATCTCACCTTTCTATATCGAAAATATAAAATAAGACAAGTTTACCAGAGTACAATGTTATGAATAGCATCTGTCACATTCATTGAGGTAATTATCAACAAGGGGAAGAATATCAAGCAGAAACTTTAGCTTTAGGCATAGCACACCACCTCAAATACAGAATTACTGGTGACTACTTTTCATAAGAAACCGCGTGTAAATACTACCCCATATTACAAACCTTAAAAGTCAAAGTGCATAAAACAGCTATTAATATCTAAATACGGCTAACTATATGAATCTCCACAGTGAAAATTATGTAAATCAGAAATATACATATTAATTTGTTTTACACATAGAAGTGAAACAATTAACAACAGCTTCTCATTCAGAAGCAAATAAACGAGTAGCTAACAGCTGTCTACAGAATTCTCCACATTAATTAATTTCTATTTTACTTGGTAACTGTTTGAATAGCTGAAAGGAAAAAAGAGATAATCATACAGAAATAATACCATAACCGTCTATCATTAAATATGAAATTTCCGTCCATGACGAGTAACTAGGTCATATTTCACTCTTCACTACAGTTCCTACAGAAAATACCCCAAGTCCTATATTATCTAATAGGCGAAAAAACTATTCAAGATCTGCATGTAAATATAGTGCAATCATTGATCAAAAATCATAATTTACTTCTAAATATGTCTTCTGTTGCAGCATTTGGACTTTGTAACAAGACATCATGCTTCGCAGAATCTTAATGTATGTATAAGGTGAAAAGATACTATAATTAACTTTATTAGACACCACTGCCACATGTCAGGGCTCATTTGATTGCATCTTATAAATGGAAAAGATAAACATACTGTACTTTCTGGAGGGAAAAACGTCGCACAAAATTAATAATCAGGCGCATTTACAGAAAGTGAAAAGGTGTAAAGAAAATCATCAGAGTTTCAAAAGTAGCTCTTAACACATGCAAGTCGAACGTTGATTTTGGGGAGGGGAGCTGGGCAGAAATAAAAAGAAGATAATCAAGGGAATTATGAATAAGATTACTAAGATAAAGCATGTTATTTTGGCTACAAACAACGAATAAGTTACCTATCTTTTTGTGCCAAAGCTATACAACTTAAAAGTAATGCATAAAATAGTTGTTCTTTTTTGTGTGTTTGTCAAACAGTCCCAACATGCAATTATTATTATAATTAAAATTACATTCCATAGCGCAAAATACACTAGAGAAAAAATACGCTTAAGGAAGACCGGAGTAAATTATGTACCGTATTCCTACTTCAAAAAATTTAATTTCTAGGGTTCAAAATACATGGGATTGGAACAACTTAACCAGTAATATGAAACCAACCCTTATATTTTCTATAAATACCATATAAACCCAATTCATGCTTTAAAGTTCTCTCGAGTGTTTGGTTCTAAAGATCCACACTTTCATTCAACCAAACATGAAAATACAACTAAATATTCATCAATTGCAACCATTACCAAGACTTTCAAATTGACCCTTATCTAGTTTCAACCATCCATTCCAATGACATAATCTCACGAGTAACTCGATACAAACCTTTTTTTTTCTTTTTTTTTTATGAAATCTAGATCAAACCCTAATATGTATAGAAGTTTAGTTCCAGTTCTTTTGAATGTTGGTCTATAACTATTCTAGTTTTAGGATTTTAGCTTAACTAAACTTGAAAAAATCCTTCAAATATTTTTTTTATAAATTGCCCGATATCTCTTAACGTATACGAATAGCTTGTGTATCATTATACATATAAACCCTAAAATACCACCAAACACATAAATCGTATAAATCGACACATGACACATGACACATCTATATAAATAGATAGATAGATAGATAGATAGATTATACATAAATATTCAGAATAATTAAGTATATACCGAATATTAGAGGTGATGACGTGGCCCTAGCGAGCAAGCTGGAATTTGGTCGTCTCTCTCTCTCTCCCTCTCTTGTCTTTTTGGAGAGGAGAAAGGATATATATATAAAAAAGACCTGTGTATTTTTAGATTTTGTATAATTGGACATTTAGTTTTTAATAGTATATATATTACCAGTTTTTAGTTAATTAAGCACCACCGTGTTATAAAAATTGAGTTTTATTGTTTACTCTATTACTACTATAGTATAAATTTCTTAAAGATTTTTTCCGGAACTTTGCGTAATAACGAAAAGAAAAGGACTTTAGATTAAGTATTTAGAAACTTCCATAATTGGAACTTGATTCGTGATTGATATAAAGTTTTTAAATTTTTGTTGTTGTGATGGGCCGTCTTGTCTTGCTGTAAATTAAAATGTACTATATGAGAATTCACAGCAGCGTTATGGACTGTTAAAGTAATTGATACAAGTAAATACTGTATATATATTTTGGTTTTTTTTTTTTTGTTTTGTCTACGAAAAAGTTAAAAGGATTAAAATAGTGGATATGTCAATTACATGATAAGGAAATATAAAAGTAAACATCTCAGAGTGTGATTTAAAAAATATATACTATAATAGTAGGCGAGATAATGAATGAACATGAAAAATTTCGTGTTTGTAAAGTGTTCCGTTCAAATCCAATTCATTTGTAATGAAGTGAACATGAGCAAAAATATAAAAATCGTTTAGTCGCGAGACGATACTAGTAAAGGTCCGTTATCTCGTTAAATTTCTCTTTGTTTTTTTACATCTCATGAAGTTTTGTTTATATGAACATATCTCTCTGACTTTCGTTTCAGTTAATTAATAATAATATATTAATGATGATTTATTAAATATATTTACAACAACAACTAAACAAACAAACAAACAACCCCGTTTAATAATGTGAAGCATATGTAGAGTTTAAAATGTAGTTTTTTTCCCACTGTGACAAACTAATCGGGTTGGTTATGATTATCTCTATGTAAATAAATAGTTATACAGACATGTGAGTCTATGAACGATACTCTTATAATTATTTAAAATATGGAAGAATATTATTCCTACTTATTTTCACTTAAGACATTTTAAGTCAAATGAATTGTTCGTGAAATTGCTGACGTTCACTTCGTCAAGCGTTCGGTTCTTTCGTAAACATTTACGAACACGAACACGAACATGAACATAAACATGAACATAAACATAAACATAAACATAAACATAAACAATAATCCTTTTGCGGTTTATTTGGCCTCATTTCATTATAAACCCTATTTTATGCTTTCTTGGCTGATCTGGTAGAAACAAAGCTAATAGAACCATTTGTGATCTTTAAGCCACTGCAACAAATACTATTTAACAAACCAATGGAGTACATTTTAAACACGCGGATCCAATTCGCCTTTTAAATATGGTATAATCCACAAAACCACTTAAATCAATTTATTTCTTGATTGAAATTAACCTTGGCCAGTTTCTATAAGTGAGAAGACATTAAGATTCGAGAGTTGCATGTTTCCAAAAGTGAGAAAACGGATATTCTAGACAGTAAACCTGGCAAAATATTAGTTCTGACTTACTGCGGCTAGCTTGTATCATTTGGCAAGAACGTCAAAAAAGAATCAAATATTACTCGGCACCCAAGGAAACCAAAAGAAAGAAAGTTAACTAAAATATCCTAAGAAGTTGCCATATAAAAAAAAACAAGGATACATACCAACCCAACATCTTCGGAGGTACAGAGACAAAATTCACTATTAACTTGGGACACAATTGCGAAGAAAGAAACTAATCAAGGGAAATGAAACAAAACAAAATTTTCTCACTTACTTACTACTGAACCATGCTTCCCCCAAGTTGGAATACTATAAGACCGTCTCTTCAATTTAACAGTACCAGGGGAAGGCATACTCTTTTCGTTCTTCTCCTTTAGCAAGGATGAGTAAGAGCAAGGTAGCTCAGACAGCATTTCACTTTTACTTCTCAAAACACGCTCTATATGTTGTATGTTTTTATCTTCAACAAAATTAGTCATCTCAAAAATCGGTATTTCAGCATGACTCGGTATTAATTTACACATGTTCTCTTCATCATCATCCGATAAGTAACCATTATCTTGACCGTCCTGCATAGCAAGATCATCGTACTCTTCGTCGGATTTAGTTGATTCCTCATCCACAGATCCCTCCATCTATCAAATGAAAAGTATATATAAGAACTACAACTGTGTTATCAGTTATCACTGAAATAGGAGAAGCAATAAAAAGAACCGCTATTGCACAAGCCATCCCAAGGTACGCCTTCTTGTTATTATAAGCTTTCCGTCGAATATATTCTTCAAGGTGTTAAAAGCACAGTTGCCATAGCTTACCTTTCTAGGCACCAATTTTTTTTTTATAAATATAATGATGTTTCTTGTTGCTTTTTTTCCTTTATAAAAAAGGCTAAATAATTATGAATAAAAACAACGCTCTGTGCAGGGACAATAGGTTCCTCACAGATTTGGGCTAGGAGAATTCATAATATCTTAAATGATCAGTTTTTTACAAGAATGACACATCAAAACATAAACAAATCAACGTCAATTACGCACAAATGATTCTGAATAGCATATGACATGATATTATGCCATATGCTGTTCAAAAGCAGTGACAAAAAGACATGTCGCCCTCATTACCTCTTCATGCAATTCATTCCGTCCATCATCGCTAAGATCCTCATCACTGTCGACCTCAGGAGGATCATCAACTTCATCATCACTACCATGCACAGAATCCTCTTCCTTGGGCTAAAATTGCATGATTTTGTAAGAATAGGCAAAGGGACATTAATATTAAAAAAATGGAAGCATTTAAATTTTCGTGAACTTATAATTTTGACCCATGAGTGAGGATATCAGGGTTGTGGACTTTGGGGGAACTGAAACTTACAAAGATCAATCTATTTCACTGCAGGTAAATGTACACATATAAACATTTATATACAAAATTTTATACATTAAAATTAAAAATACTTTAAAGAAATATGATTTTTAATAGTAAAAATATAAAGTAAATGAAATAACTTAGTATGTCTGTAAAACTCATCACCTTGGGTAAAAGGCTTTCTGAGTTTGGTGGGACCAGACTTACTAATCTTACATGAAAATATTTTATATACAGACTACAGAAATTACCTCCTTGGCTGGTCCATCTGATATCCTGGGTGAGCTACAACATGAAGAGTAATATCTACTCCCATTATCAGGTATATCACCCCTCGACTCATCAACACTACTTGCATGACTTGTCCCACCAGTATCATTGGGCCAAGCACTTATTCCAAAGTGACCAAATTGAAGATTAACAGATTCCGCACTACTAATCAGCAAAGGCCCATACATAGGCCCACAATCATTAGCTTGGCCCGTTACACGCTTTCCATTACAGTCAACTGTATCAACAGGCCATGCTTTTGCTACAGTTCCATCAACATTCAGAAGAGCCATTAAGTGATGAGTAGACCCTTGTCTTTGAATAAGTTGAAACATTCCTTTGGAGCTTAGCGAATTTGCAGCACACTGGTTCCTATATTCCTCATCAATTATAGAGACTGTATTTGTAATAGGATCATACAGCTGTTCTCCGTGCTCTCTCCTCCTAAGGCAACCAAATGCTGTTGCGTGGATCGCCGCAACACTCTTATCGACATTTGTATTATTTATTTTTGGAACGAGATGCTTGTCGGCTCGCTTGCAGAGATACTCTTGGATTGTCCGGATATTACGGATGTATTTTACGTACTTATTTTTTGCAGGATCGAGTGTCATGTACTTGGCACGGACTGCAAATCTTTCCATGTGTTTTTCCTCATTCGTTATGTATATCATGAATGGTATGATTGAAGGATGCTTCTTCATAAGCCCCATCTGCAATGCGATACAAGTTGTGTATAAAAATCTGAGGACTTCAAAAAAATAAAAAAACTACCATTATGGGCTAACCTAAAACTTACAATGGCACACGAAGTTATGTTGAAATAAGCAGAGCTCAAAATCTGAGGACTTCAAAAAAATCAAAAACTACCATTATGGGCCAACCTAAAACTTACGATGGCACACGAAGTTATGTTGAAATAAGCGGAACTCCTACGTTCTAATTTTACTTGAAAGATAAACAATAAGGGATAAATATGTATGGAGATAAACATAACTTAGCCATAATTCGGCCAAAACACCTCGTACAAGGAAGATAATCTTAAGTGATCTGTTTAATTAAACCAGATACAGTGTTATGTCATAGGCTAGAGTTGCAACAGATTATAAAAGGAAACAAATCTTTTCTTATATTCACCCATCAAAAAAATGTGACATTTATCTTTACCACTAATTTTAATGGATAAGCAAATGCTTTACTTGAATAACAAGAACGTAAGAAAAAATAGAAAATCCTTTTTAGAGAGAAACCATCAACTTCTTTAAAACAAATCACTTACGACAAAATTGAGGCTCAGATGAACACCCTCTACAACTACAGATTCTTTCCTTTCTTCCCATCCAGTGATCAACCGATCAAGACTATCAATGACCATTTCACTTTGCGCCTTAAATCCCTCAACAGCCAACTGTCTAGGACTGACACAATCAGTTCCATCTGCATTTCCTAACTGAATATCAGATTTTCCAGCTCTCGAGCCATTGTATGCATTATCTTTTGCTGGTATAACTGGGACAGAGTTTAATTTTTTCGCCTTCCGTTTGGCCTTTGCTTCAGCAACGGCTACTTGGTCCAAATAATCTCCTGCATGATAAGTTGAAGACCAAAGCAAGGGATTTTCTTTTTCATCCACAAAGCTCCTCATCATATGCCGGATGGAATCTGTAGATATCACAGTTGTGATTCCCAACCTGCTACCCTGCAGATTCATTAGATAAAATGTCAAGTTTGAATTTCTAGGCTATTGGCTAATAGATTATATAATTATTCTACGATTCATTATACGACTGGGTCATAAGTTTGCAGCATTCTATGGCTGATGCGTCAAGTGGTGACATTCACATTACATGTATGTATTATCAAAGAGAAAACAGATTTGAAGCCAAGCTCCAAAGGTATGAACTCAAAATCTGGGAGACACTGACGAACAAATTGTTAATTACAAACTCAGCTATTGAAGGAAGAGCTATTTCATAAAGAGTTTTTAGATCTACATCACTTTAGGTGGATTTTTGATAAAACTCGTGAAGTAGTTGTGTAAAAGTGAGAATGACTACTAAGACAATAGTACCCATGCATTTGGTGAAATTTTAAGATGCTAAGAGATTCAGTGAATGATGCGGGTTTATATACAAGTTGCATGTTATGGAAGCTGAAACTTAAAACTTCCAGAAGTCAATCTACATTACAGCTGCTACCCTGGAAGGAGCTGATGAATTGCTTTTCACCAGCTTCTCTCCAATCCAAACTATTAGAAGTTACCATTTATGTTTTCCAGGTCAGGATACTTATTTGAGGATGACCGTCACACGCCAATTTTTTTCTTCTGCGAACAGGCTAGATTTTAGGGGAAGCCCTAATCCTTAAACCATAAGTCAAATCCGTAAGAGCACCAGTATTAGAAATAAAAATTGTGGGGAAAAATGTACACATTTTTTTAATAAAAATTGTAAGTAGATTGACCTATTATAGGTAAATCATAGATTTGTGTATATACATATGTGGTTGCAATTTGTTATACAATTTATTCAGTGTCCCAGAAGTATAATGCTGAAGCCAAAGTTCAGCGACTGTCCAGGTGTTAAAGGTTCTAGTTTCCATACCACTCGTATTTATGATGTTTTGCTATTTTGTCATCTTTAATTTCTAAACAACAAAAGGAAGCTGACAAGGGTTGAACAATTACTACAAAAGTCACATTACTGCAACAAAATTTCACAACTCTTGAGAATGTAACTATCCTACTAAAAAGTATTCTAGCTTTATTTTTTTAAGCAAAAACTTTAAAGTTCACACAAAAGTCAGGTATTATTTGCATTATTTCCAAATAAAAATTTTTGCTTCTATTTTTTCCACCTTCACATATCTCAGAATTTCCATCTCTCTCTCTTTACTGGCAAAACTGATGTATGGTTTGAACCCATAAAATTCTGGAACCGGCACTGTCTGAACCTTGTGCCTCATAATTTACTCTAAGAACATTGATTATCAATTAAAATAAGGGTTATACCAGGAGAGCTGAGAGTGTGGATTTGCCGCAGCCACTTGTTCCGCACAACAGCACTGTTACAGATTCCTTTCTTTCTCGGATTCTGAAAAATAACTATATCTCTTAGTAACGTATGATTGCATAACATGAAATCTACAAGTAATTATTCACTTTGCCTTACGCTTATTCAGGGAACCAAGAATATATGTGAAGAGTATGATGCCAATTGCCACCCAATTAACTTAACAAAACACTGAAACTGTAATCTGATTAATTAAACAAACAGGAAACTCCAATAAAGTTTAATAACCAATCAATCCTGCTTAATTGACATATGCGATGGCAAATTTAAATTGGGTAAAATCTTAAACTTTGGAATACTTAATCGACGTAATTCCTTCCTAGTTAACACAATCAAGATGAAAAGAAAACCTTTCCCAGACTTTCCTTTTCAGGAAAAATTAGTATATGGTTCCAGAAACTAGGATAACTTTAAGAAATATTTAATTTGCTGTCAAGGATTTCTTTTTTCTACTAAAGAGTTTAAAGAAACCACAGAACTAAAAAGATCTCTTTCTACGAGGGGGCCCCTGCAGAATAGTCAAAAGAAGATGCCATGGGATGGTGGGATCTCAAGATTCTCATACCCTAATACATTAACCATTACTGCATATCGAAATTCAAAACTATAAGATCATTTCACTTCAATGTAAACCAAACCTTGTAACACAATGAAACCAAGTCTGATGTTGACAAAAAACAAAAACATCATATATGCATAGTCGAAAGACTCCATAAAATTAAGATAAAATTCCATGTCATAGAGAAAATTATCTCACAATGCAATAATAACATTTCGAAAGGTTATACCTGCAAGCTAAAATCAAATCCTCTCTTTGGTTGGGACCCACATACTTGTACTCGGCCAAAGAATCGGAAACTACATCTAGAAAAGTTTTTCTTCTAACCACCAGAGTAGTACGTTTTTTGTACAACTCAAATGGCTCGCTTTTATTATCTTCCTCAGAAACCACATGAAATTCCTGAGATAGAGCATCCAATTTTGACCCCTCTCGAACAGGTGACACCCAAGATTCCACACCAGATCGATGTTTCATCAAATTAAAGACCCTTCGACTAATCTGTTAAAAAGAGAATTTTAAGTACAAGATCCAAAGTCCATAGGATCAGCCCTTAAAGGCACAAAAATTAAAATAATTATTCCACAAAACAAAAAGTAATTTAGTAAGTCTCTCGTCCAACAATTTGTAACCCAAGACAATCAATCTTGACCTTCAAATAATATTGCTTCCAATTTATTCTCCCAGCATTATGGGTGAACAACTTACAAAACTTTACGTGGTAAATAAGTTAAAGAGTATCATTATGGAACGAAATATCCATAGGAGCCAAATTTGTTTGTACAAGGGAGACAAGGAAACAATTGCAATTTAAGTATCAAAATTTCATCCGGAAGATTCATGCAACGCAGAAACATCGAACAACGAAGCTTTACTATTTTACAAAAAGGAAGGCAGTGAGTGTATTTAACCATTTGATATACAACAATCAAGCAATTTCATTTTCCTACCAAATGGAGTTCATGTGTGGGGAGGAAAATGAAACCGATATTAAAGAGGTTTTGCTGGCCATAGCGGGTCCGTCGGTATAAAGGTGAAATTATGACGATAGAAACTACTTTGAGTTATTATTGACCTAACCAAGATGCTAAGAATTAAAAGTTTAGTTAATGAAGTCAACTACCTGTGCTTATGGAGAGACTGGATAGATGTTTCCTTAGTGATCCACTGGGTGAGCTCGAACCCTTCTAAAACAGTAACTACGGATAACCGAGTCAGGATCCTATGTCCCCTATTTTGTGTCCCATTTCGTGCCCCCTTGTTTATTTTCGCCCAAATTTTAAATTTTTACAATTTTTTTCGCATTTTTATAAACTTCTATAATATACTCTATCCATATTTCATAATTTTTGGACATAATATTGCTCCTAACGATTTTTAAAATTTTGAATAATTAATTTATACTAGTTTTTTTATTTATTCCAAATTAAATTTTGTGTGACTTTTCTATTAAAAATAATTGTTCGAGTGTATCAATATATGTATAATCATAATTATAGAATTTTTTTCAATTTTTTTACACAAATATTTTGGCTTAAATAGGTAAGGGGACAGAGGATCCGGACTCCGGATAACCACACTCAAAGGGGATAACCAATTCTGATCATCTACTGCTCCATATATAGGAGGGAAAAAATAATAAATCAAGAAGGTGTAACAATAATTTGGATTTAACAATAACTGAAATTTTAGTTGGTAGGTAGACTTTTTGCAATTGTAGATGGGGATCTGGCCCTAGTGTCACCATCTCATACTCCTTTCTAATACATGTGACAACAGAATATTTTAAATAACAATTGAACTTCTGTATTAAGAAACTACGTAAATCCACAAATATTGGATTGAAAAATTTAGGAACTTGAATACGACTCGGAATTAACTGCATGACTAATATGAATATTTTGCAACCTAGTGCACTAAAGATACAAAATATGAAAGTGAAAGTTAAACCTTAAAGGCATGGCGTGCTTTGCAGCCCATAAGCTGTAGGGTGCTCTGCAGAACGGGACGAGTGTACCGAAACGACTCTTTTCCTTTTTCTGTTTTCTCTTCATCATCCACAACAACTATATACAATACCTTTATCACCTCCCCCATATCTGCAGCCGAAAAAATTATCTACTAATTCTCAGTTTAGTCAATATGAACATAATAGAACAAACTACAGTTTCAGATATCTAATTCAATAACAGTTGACAAGGTCAACTCAAAGTCAGTCCATCTTAAAAGAAACATAATTTTCAAGAAAAGTATTAAAATAATCCAATGAAGTAACACCACCAAGATTAGTACATAATCCGAACTTAACACAGCCAAAGAGAGGCCGACTAATATAACGCAATAAAAAGAGAAAAGTATCAAAAGGGAATAATTAAACAAGATTATATGAGATTTGAAAATCATTGAAATCTAAAAAAATATTATAGATTAGATTTTGTCAGGTAAAAAGCTTCATACCAAGAATATCTGCACATACAAATCGATAAGGTAAAAAAAAAAATTTAAGGGGAATTACCAGTCCGTAAAATCGTCGAATTCGAAATATGAAGAATTGGAAATTAATATTAATATTAGTTTCAGACAATCTCATCTTAGGTCAAAGTCAAAATTTGACAAAACCAATACATTCATAACTAGTTTTCTAGAACCTGTATCTATCAAACAATAGTCCAATAATTAATTCCAAACATAAAGGCGAAAACAGATTGAAAAAACATCTTTACAGAATCTATAACACAGAAAATTAAACATCACCCAAAAAAGAAAAAACTAAAAAAAAACTAAAATTCCTTATGCAGACATATCCTAATCCAATGTAGGAAAAAACAAAAAATCTCTACAAATATAATAATACGCATATCTGATATATACATATATTTATCGAGACTTAAAAAACGTTGCACCCAAATTAAACATTAACCAAAAACAAAGAAATAAATAAAAATAGATGCTGAAATACCTGATGAAGACGTATCCAATGCAGGAAAAAACAAGATATCTATCCAAAAAATAAAAACACGCTTATATTTAAAACAAGCATATATATATATATATATATATATAGAGAGAGAGAGAGAGAAAGGTTTGCCTGATGTTAAAACGGAGCTGAATATCAGAATTATGAGGAAGAAGAAAACGTTAAGAATTCACAATGCGATATCTTTTTATCTTCTCATACCTCGATCTTCTCACCCCCATTCTCTCCCTCTATATCTATATCTATATCTATATCTATATCTCTTTATATATATATTTATTTATTTATTATGCTAACACCTCTGCCTCCTTTTCTCCACGCATCAACTCCTGCACTGCTCCACGACTCTCTCTCTCTATCTCTATTTATATAGATTTATATTGGGTAAAATGCAAACAACCCCCTGAAACTATGGATACTTTTCAAATAACCAACGTCAACTATCAAATATTTCAATTAACCCCCTAAAACTATCAAACCTTTTTCAATGTCATCTTTTAAATGACCCGATTCTTCATTTATTATGATAAGTTGTTTTATATTTATGCATGTCAATCTTTTTTTTAAGGAAAGGCACGTAAAACTTCTTTTTTTACTAACCACCGTCAACTATCAAATATTTCAATTAACCCCCTAAAACTATCAAACCTTTTTCAATGTCATCTTTTAAATGACCCGATTCTTCATTTATTATGATAAGTTGTTTTATATTTATGCATGTCAATCTTTTTTTTTTAAAGGAAAGGCACGTAAAACTTCTTTTTTTTACTAAAATAATATATTTTTTTGATAATCAACTCGTGTACAATGGTAAACTACATGTATCAAACAAATGATTGTATAAAACGGACAAATGAATAAAAATATATGGGTCCGTTTGACAACAAATCATTTGGTCAAAAATCATATTTAAAAAATCTATATTAAAAATCCAACCCAAATCCAGATTTTTATTTTTGGATTTTTTAGCCTTTTTAGGTTAAAAAGCTAATTTTCAAAAGTTAAAAAATATGACTGTCCAAACACCCACTGATTTTTAAAATCCAAAAATCAGGTAAAAAAATGTACAACAGACCCTATGTCACTTCAAAGATGAACTTGGAGGTTATTTGCAAAAGTTTGATGGTTTATGGGGTTAATTGCAAGAATTGATAGTTCATGTGCGTTATTTGCAAATAATCCATAGTTACAGAGGTTATTTGCAGTAATTTCGAGTCCTAATGACTCGCTAGTTATAAGTCTGAAACGGGTCAAGGTCATGATGGCGTTTTTGTAAATATGATAAAGACTGAGAGATGTTTTATACACCGCTTCACGCCGAACAATAACAAACCCTGCCTGTCGTTATCTTTTTAATTTAAGGAAAAGGAGTGGGGGTTGGAAAATGACAATTTTTTTTTTTTACATTTAATTAAAGGAAAATATATACCTCATTAACGAATTTGGTATCTATCTTTTAAATTTTTTAATTTGGATATAATATTATAATAATTTTTTAATTTATGTATCACCGTCTAAATAAATCACGAAATTATGTCACGTGACATTTAACAAACACTAATTTGATAGAGTAATTTGACAATTTTACACAAAAATATATCATCCTAAAAAAAGTTTTCCCTCAATTTCACATATAAAAAAAATTAGCACATAATCCAAATTTTTGTTATGTGTGAAATTGACGGAAACGTTTTTCTAGGATGACACATTTTTATGCAAAATTATCAAATTAGCCTCTCAAATTAACGTTTTTCAAATGTCACGTAACATGATTCCGTGATTAATTTAGATGATAGTACCTGAATTAAAAAGTTATTATAGTGTGGTATTCAAATTGAAATTTTTGAAATATGTATACTCAAATCGTTAAAAACATACAATTTGATCACTTTAATGTACTAAACCTATAAAACTCATTTAATTAAATACTACTATTAGTACTATTGTATGAATGAGTATTTCTTTTTACCGCTTTTTTAGTTTTTACGGTGCGCTTTTCATTTTCTGCCTTTTTTAGTTTTTATATTATAATTTATTTTTAACGTCATTTACGTGTACAAATATTTACTTACTTTTTATGGACTTGATTCATTTTTTCGTTTCATGTATCCCAGCCTTCGTTTCCTATGCTAAATAGGGAGTATAAAATATTGATATATAAAAAATCCTAGACAAAATTAATCTGACAATATGATGTCATATGGTTCATATTTAAAAGTGTCGTGATTTGTGTTTGTAACCAAAAAACTCATTATAAAATAAAAATAATTTTTTGAGAAAATATTTTCTTATGTTTGGTTGTATAGTGACGCAAAACGGAAACGTAAAATAAAATAAAATAAAAAAGATTTTGTTTGTAACACACGAACGGGTGTTTACTCGAAAACGCTCGAACGGACGTTAAATCGTTAAAATTCAAAAACACAATTTATAACTCAAAACATATATAAATTAGAGCGGAAACAAAACTACGTTGTTTATTGAATAGCTGAATGATTGAAACACTTGTAAGCTTGTCTATCAATCTTAATTAAACTATAAATAGTAATAACTAAAAATTATGATTGTCAATCAATTCTAATTAAATTAGGAATAGTAATAAATAAATATTATTAAAAAATAGAAAAGTAGAAACTATTAAATAATATTTTCTAAAATTAAAGTTCATTGTTTTTCTTAAACTTAATACCGTTTGGTCTTCATCCGTTCCTCATCATTTAGAAAAAACAATAGAAGATAAAACAAAATAAAGTGAGTGAACAAATCGTATGCTTAATGAGATAAACCATTTTATTTTTAAAAGTAAGAGGAAAATTAAAACAAATGGAAAAATTGTGATTAGCTCCCCCTCTCTATTTTCTTTATCTTTTCTCTTTATTTCTATAATTTCAAAAACAGGACCGGAAAATGATTTAAATCTAAATTTTCCTTGTTTTACTTTCTTTTTGTTTATTTTTATTTTTTATTACACTTTGGGGGTTTCAAACGCACCATAACTTCAATGTCAATGGGATACAATCATACAACATATACTATGAAATAGGACCAAACATTATATAAGTGATGCCCTCTCGGAATATTTTGTTTAATAATATGTACATTAAATGAAATAGGAAAATTGACCCTTTTGTGTCTTTTTAGAAACTAATATAAATACCCCTTTGGGATCAAATCTTTAATAGTATAATGAATACATATAAATTTGGGAATTAAATGGAAAAAATAGTCTAAATGAAATAAGCAAGAGATTTAATTTAGTTAAAAAAAACAAAGTGAACCAAACCGCGGAAAAATATATTATTGAACTGAAAGACTACCAAAATAAAATTATTGAAAATAAACGATCGAGCCAATTGAATGACGATCAAACTCCGGATTATTGAATTGAATGACCATCAAAATATCTAGACCACTAAATTGAACAAAGAGAAGAAACATTCAATTATTTTATGGTCGTGGGAACCGAAATTAAACTTATTGTACATGTTGAAGCTCGCTAGAGCTCAACGAAACTTTGTCAGAGCGTAACTAATTAACAAACACTTAGCTGAGCTGGTTACACCCCTGTGAAACTAACATGACCTTCATCAAACTTTTTTTCCATAAGTTTGTGAAAGTTTTATAGCAGCGGAAAAATGTCCAGAAAACTTATTAAAATTATTTACGATACTATTTAAAACTGTTACTATTTTACTCTTTTTGTTTAGAAGCTTACAGTGACGTTGATCTTGTCTTTCTGAAATAATCGGGTATACTAAGATATTTCTAAAAAACACCTTGTTTCTGTAAAGAGTGTGGACTCTCTCTCACTAAAAAAACATATATTGAAAATCTATATTTTCATAGTGATACGAACCATGTTTATATAGGCTACGTTAGGGACCTGATAGCCTAAATAAATAAGATATTATCCTAATCTGATTCGAACTTAAACTCATCAACATGAATATTTTATCATCTGATTAAGTTAAAATTCATTCCATTAAAGAAATCTAACTGAAATCTCTTTAATATATTCCGAATCTTTTCCATTTCATTATGTTTAAATTATCACCACGTTAAGATTAAACAGACACCCACTTACCAATTTAAATCACTGACAATTTATATTTAGTAAACATATTGTATTTCTTAATAAATACCATTTAACTTAATTAATGTATTGGATTAATAAATCCACCTGCATGGTTTGATACAAAAATATTTATAAGCTTGTAAGAGAGTATCATCAATCTCAATACCGGAACATCTATTTTTTCATTTACTAATAAACACTATATTTAAAACGTCACCGTCCAACTCGCTGAGTTTATAACTCGTAAAGAATCACACTCTTTTATAAATTAAAACGATTATCATTTCTCGTACATGTTTAATTAATAAAATCAGAATTGAGAGTTTAAACAAATTACATGACCCAAGGCGTTAATTATTTTATCTAGTCGGTACAAAAAAATAATTGACTTGTTGCGGTACCGTTTAATACACTTAGAGTGCACCAGCGTATAAAGTTGAAATACTGCATTTTATGTAGTAAAGACGGACCTATTAAAATTATACACTATAACCGTACTGATAGTATGTCAATTTTCATCTAAAGTTGTAAACAATTTATTTATATTATATAAGAACCGATAGTCTAATATTTTGTATGTAAACCGTACTCTACACACTAGACTACGAATTATAATATTAGACACTTATTTGCGCTTTAATAAATAAAACAAATAACATATTGCTAATATAAAATCTCATAAAAATGTAATAACGTCTGATAAAAAAAATAATAAACCAAAAACATGTCTTTTAATCGTATTTCCTAACAGTTTGATGTACTCTCGAAGCCTCAACAATTTTAATACAACTTCCCAAAACTTCGAGATAGAACAAGTAAGCCCAATTTGAATCTCTTAAAGCGTCACGAACGCTCATTGAACTCGAAGTGACTTTGGTCGAGCTTCTCTGGATTTGCATGTTTGTATTTTATTTTACGAGAACTAGTAAAAAAAAGTTACAGAAATAACTCAATTTTTGTATTCTGTTCCAAAAAATGCCATATATATTGATTGAAAACCATATCGAAGTCACCCCTTAGTAAGTGCATGCAAGTAACCAGGTACTGAAAAATAACAAACCCCATATTATGCTAGCAATCACGTCCTCGTGTCTCTCGATCGGGTTCGTGATGCATAGAGCAATCGGCTCTTATGTTTCTTCCAACTTCTCATCCCAATTTGCCCTTTTTCGAACTTTTTAAAAAAAATATATTTTTCTCTATTGACTCCGTATTTATCGAATTAACTATTGGTAGTTGTGTAGCTAATTCAATTTTTTTTTAAAAACATCACTCTGGGACCACTTTGGAAAAATAACCACTCCTATGTCATTTCCAAACTCAGTCAGTCACCCCATGTGAATTCATAAAATGTCAAACATTTATTTCACACTTACTCATTCCTGCCTAAATTTTATTTAAAGTCAAATATGTCAATTTTATGCTATTTTTGACAAGTTAATTGACTCGTTAATCATTTGCATAAATTGATTTCATTGACTTGACTTTATTATCAAAAGTTGACATCAGACTCTTTAATTGATGTCTAAATCATTTCCCTTTGTAACTAAAATTAACTTGTAAGATAATATCGTCAAAACACGCTTTCTCTACAATTTTAATGAGGTAATAGAAAAAAAACTTTTACATCGGTTTCATTTTGAGTTCTTTAAAAATAAAAATAACAATAAAACTCATCAAGTAAAGGGAATATAAACCTTCTCTTTATAAGATAAAAATGTTTTTTTTATAATGTTTCACTCTCTCTCTCCTACAAAATAACAAATGTCAAATAATAAAACATCATTAAATAATCAATTTAGAAAATAGAATAGAGATACTGATATAGTGGTTAAAATGTTTATGAATCACCAAAGTTTAAAAAATGTGTTTTTCTCCTTATAATTCGAATTTGATGAGTTAAATTTGATGATCTGATGAAGTTGCTCTAACATGAAAGCCAGAATTTTCATCACGCTTAACCTTCATTTTCGGGCACAATATAGAATTTCAATTATACTCGGTAAACAAACTCACAATCAACACAAAACCCATTCAATATTGATGTTTTTCAGATCAAATATATCAATAGGATATAGGATCTTAGAGTTGATGAAAAAACTATCAGATCAAATGACTCATTTCTAAAGCAACAAGCCAACAGCCACTAATGACTAGATCCCCAGAGCACGGGACACTTCCATTTTCAATTGAATTAGTGAACATGTGTTGTTCCTATATAAGCTCGAAAGGAAGGATTAAAAGATATAATGTAATTAGAAGAGGAATCAGAAAACAAAAAATGTCAAAAAATGTCCCAAGATCATATTACTCATATTGATGTTTTAAGAAAGGTGAAGATGACAGAGTGCAGTACCCAAAAGGAATAACAAAAACTACAAATGACAATTAAGAAAAATACAAATACAGAGTGGCGGTCTTCAAGAAAACATAAAATTCCACTAATTCCTCCTTAAAAAATTACCAAAGCAACGGATTAGCAAAATGCATACTCAACCTTATTTCGCAGTAACCTAACCTCGTTACTTGTAAATTGGTGTATTATCACTACACAGCAAGGCCTTGTGGGGCTCCAGGAATGGGTGATTTAGGTTGAGCCTTTTCAACAACAATAGCTTGTGTGGTGAGCACCATTCCGGCTACAGAAGCCGAGTTTTGAAGCGCACACCTGGTGACCTTAGCAGGGTCGATGACGCCAGCTTCTACCAAGTTTTCGTATGTATCTGTCATTGCGTTATATCCAAATTCCCATGCGCCAGCCTTAACCTTCTCCACAACCACCTCACCTTCAACACCTGCATTCTGAGCTATCAACGAAGCTGGTGCAACCAGAGCCTGCATAGAGGAGAAAAAAAGAGAGTAATTTGAGCAGAAAACAAAACAAAGGACTCCTTTCTCAGCTTCTGTACTCGTTACCACTGACAAAATTGCTTTATTCCAACTAAGATGGTTATGAAAACTGTTAAGTATACTTTTACCACAAATAAGGGAATTTCATAGGTGGCTGCAGAGGCAGCAAGTTGTTTTTCTTTTATCTTCCTTTCAATTCCTATTTATAAAAAAAAAACCGCTTCAAAGGATCTTAAACCTTACTTTTCCTTGTAAGTGCAAACAGTTGCTACCTTCTGCTGAAAAGCTCATGCTTTACTATTTTTCTAAAAACATTAGCATATATATACTAATTCCTTTGTTATAAATGAATAAAACTTGTCATCAATATTTTTATAATGATTAGCGATTTTGATTCTTGATTCAGTTTGAATTATAAACCTTGGATTACGTTTCATCATTGCATAAATCGACTGAAAAGATTTATTATTTTTAAGTTTTGAACTTAATGAATATGAAATTACTGATATGCAAAGTCATTTAGCTATGCAGTTATTTTTATGAAGACAAGTACAATTATTCACAAACTCATATTTTACGCATCGACGCTTACACTATACAGCTAAAGTAAATCAAACACTTCAGCTACACTTTTGCCTTTCAAAACATTCTGCTTGAAATAAAAAATAAATAAATATCGAGTTTCTTACCTTCATCACAATATCGGCACCAAGTTTTTCATCAGCGTCTTCAAGCGTATCCTTAATAGCAGGAACATAAGTCGAAAGATGAACCAAAGCAGCTCCACCACCAGGCACAATACCTTCCTCAATAGCAGCAAAAGTTGCATTTTTAGCATCTTCAATACGCAATTTCCGATCCTCAAGTTCCGCCTCAGTGGCGGCCCCCACTTTTATAACCGCAACCCCACCGGACAACTTTGCAATCCTCTCTGCAAGCTTTTCAGTATCGTAAACCGAATCTGTCTCTGCAAGCTCTCTTTTGATCTGCGCAATACGTGCCTGTATCTCATCTTTAGATGCGGCATCGGCAATTATAGTTGTAGAATCTTTTGAGATTGTGACTTTTCGAGCAGTACCGAGCTGCTCAACTGAGGTATTCTCAATAAGTAAACCAAGATCACTAGCTTGGTACTCAGCTCCTGAATAATTAACAAAGTAATTTCATGAATTAGTTTCAGAAAAAATGAGGTAAATTATAGAAGGCAAAGAGTATGAAATGTGTTGATGTTTTCAACTTCATGTTGCTTTAGTTTTTTGTGCTTGGGCCTTTCATTTTCTATATTTATTTTCTTTTGAATGCACTGGTGGCCTTAGGAGACAAAAAGGAATCCCGGTGTCTGGTGATTCACTAATTTTTTATTTATTAAAAGTGAAAAAATAGTATATCAAGCAAAACTTGCGAGGGTTTCAACAACAGTTTTATTCGAATGAAGGCACAAGCATTAAAAAAGAAGTAGCACCAAACCAGTCTTAGAGACACCATAATATAAGAAGACTTCAGATTCCCATTAAGCATATGCAGATTATCCACATGTTGTTAACACAACATGTACTACCGAGGAGGAAACAAGATATTTCCTTTTCTCAAACTAAGCACTAGATAAAATAAAAATAAAAACTTCCCTCCTTCAATTTCATGTAACTAGGGACTTGAGATTTCATTCTTTATTAAAAAAATAACTATGCACAAGAACTCCACGGAGACAATTGCAACCATTATAAGTTACAAAACTACCTGTCAAGATTGCAATATCCTGAAGGAGAGCTTTTCTTCTCTCACCAAAACCGGGTGCTTTAATGGCAGCAACATTGAGGATACCTCTCATCTTGTTCACAACAAGAGTGGCTAAGCCCTCACCACTGACATCTTCAGCTATGATAAGTAAAGGGGCCCGTAACTGAGTGGTCTTCTCAAGCAACGGAATAATATCCTTAATAGATGTTATTTTCTGATCCGTGACTAATACCCTGGCATTCTCAAATTCAACAAGTAACTTTTCGGGATTGGTGACAAATTGTGGAGAGATATAGCCTCTGTCTATCTGCAATTCAAAAAACAATGATGAGCAGAGCAGTTTTTCCTTCCTTTTTCCGGAGTGTGTGTGTTTGGGGGGGGGGACTTCGAGAGGAGCACGTTTTGACATTAAAGCTACAACAAGACTGTCTGTTTGGTGTACTACCATAGTACCAAAAAACTTAAACCGCTAAGAAGAGACGCTACATTAATTACTATATTAAACCCGACCCTATGACGACCCCACCCCTTAAAATTGTGGTGTAGTTTTATAGCTTAAGAAATGTAATTCACTGTTAGGAGACACTTTACATAATTTACTATATTCAACAAAGATAAAACTCGTAATACCACGTTTGGCACAAGAGGGGGGGGGGGGGGGGGGGGGGAGGGGGGGGGACTTCGAGAGGAGCACCTTTTGACATTAAAGCTACAACAAGACTGTCTGTTTGGTGTACTACCATAGCACCAAAAAACTTAAACCGCTAAGAAGAGACGCTACATTAATTACTATATTAAACCCGACCCTATGACGACCCCACCCCTTAAAATTGTGGTGCAGTTTTATAGCTTAAGAAATGCAATTCACTGTTAGGAGACGCTTTACATAATTTACTATATTCAACAAAGATAAAACTCGTAATACCACGTTTGGCACAGAGGTTTGTAATTGTTAAAGAAAGAAAAAATTGATTTTTTGCACGCATATAGTGGCTTAAGGGCATTCCTTCCACAATTTCTATGACAAACAACAAATTGAGTAAATGTGACAAGAAAGAGCTATAGAATAGAACATTAATGAAAAAAATGGAAAATGGAGAAGTGATTGACAAAACTGACCTCAGTTCCCTCCTCTACATCAACAGTTGTCTCAAAGGAAGACGATGACTCAATAGACAGAACACCATCAGGGCCAACCTTGTCAATTGCATCAGCAATCATAGCCCCAATTGTCTCATCATTTCCAGCAGAAATTGAAGCAATGGCTGAAATACAACCCCAACATGTTAACACTTAACAATACAAAACATGTATACATATACATATGAGTATGAAAAATTTAATGGCCACGTAAGCACACAAACCTTTAATATCATCACGTCCCTTGACAGGCCTAGCTAGTTTCTCCAGCTCCTCAATCAATGCGTGCACGGTTTTATCGATACCTTTCTTTATGGAGACTGGATTTGCACCAGAAGTTACAGAAAGTAAACCCAAATTGATAATTTCCCGGGCAAGAATTGATGCGGTAGTTGTACCATCACCAGCAGAATCATTAGTTTTGCTTGCAACCTTCATTACATAAAAATACATAAATATACTACATATTATTTACAATCAAATTCAATTTAGCGTAACAAAACAAAAGAGAAAATGATACAAGTAAATGGAAGGGCTTACCTCTCTGATAAGAGCAGCACCAGCATTTTCCATGGCATCAGCCAACTCAATAGCTCTAGCGATTGTCACACCATCATTGACCACCTTTGGTGTACCATACTCATCCAAGACCACATTTCTCCCTTTGTAAGAAAAATCAAAATATTAGTTGATTTAGTATTTTTTTACGACTCAAACGCTATGACAGCTAACAAGACAAGAGTCATACTTTATAGGACCACTTTGTGGCAATTTAATTCCAATAAAACTATATTATGTCCTTGAGAAATGAAAAAAAAGGTTACTACTCTTAACTAGTTCTAGTTTCAAAGCAAGTATCAAATAAGATGGAGTAACCGTAGTTTGAACACTATTAGATCAACCATCTAAGATATCACAATTAATATGTTCCAAACTATGAATAATTTAATCGGGATTGTAATCTTACAACTCTACAAATCAGAAGCACCTTTGTTAAGCAAATAATCAAATGTTCATCTATTCCCCTATCCATTGACAACACTCAGCTTTAGCTCAGCATAAAAAAATAGAATGACAAACCAACTCTACGAGAGCCCAAAATACAAGCCCCTTTATGTTAATAGTCAAATACCACAACATGCCTCCTCTTTAAAGTATAATTTTCCCACTACTTAGTAAAATACCCAAGTTTTCATACACAGTGAGAAACAAAAAATAAAGAAATTTGGCCTCTTTTCAATACTATGTCAATGCAAAATTGATATAAAAGGGTGGTTTGGAAAAAATGTGAACGCGGTTCTCCGGCTTTTGTCCTATAATTTAGCGTGCCTTAGCTTTAATTTTTATTTAATTTAAGTGTAGTTACCACTAGGGCTCCCGGTATCTGTTGGGTTTTAATTGTCCAAACACACTAAAAAATAATGGACCGGGTTTACCAAAGTTACTCGGCGGTTTGCAACCATCGTCCCCACACTTTGGACGACAAGTCTATTTTGTTCTGGTAATCCCAATTTCTTTGCAATAAGTGATACATTTGTTACATTTACTAGTACAGTTATACACATATTGGTCATCAAGAAAAGTTTTTTTATTGAAAGGGTTAAAAAGAAAACAAGTTATAAACCTCTTGGACCGAGAGTGAGAGCAACAGCATCGGCGAGTTTATCGATACCAGCCTGAAGCTTAGTCCTCGAGGCCTGTCCGAACGCAATCTCCTTAGCGACAGCTGTCACAACAAGACGTCCACGCGATGACCCGTTACCTCTGTAATTCACCTTCTTGCCCTTTTGCACATGAGCCTCCCTCCTACTACTACTCCCCTGGTCACAAAAACAAAATAAAACAATTAAAAAAAAACATGTACTGTAAAATAATAATATGCACTATTAAAAAAAAACTAATATGTAGAGATATACTCTATACATACAAGTTTGGGTGAGGAGAGGGTGGAGATGGCGGTGGAGGAGGCCATTTTTTTTATTGATTTATTATTTTTATATTATTAGGGTTTTTGGGTTAGTTGTGGATAAGAAAGTAGATGAGAGTGAGTTTTTGGGAGAAGAAACTGAGGTTTTAAGACTTGTTTTGCAAAGAGTTTATTCTAGTTTTTAGTCCTTCAACTATGGTTATTGTCCCGTTTATCGTATCTCAATTAATTTTGTTATTTTGCGGTACAAAAAAGGTTTACAGAGTTTAAATAAACCCCAACTGTTTTCGCTCACTCATCTCTTTGTCCTCATATTAAATTTTCTGTCACTATTCTCTATCTAGTTTCGTGTCTCCTTCCTTATTTTCACTCAAATCTTAAATTTTCACAACTTGTTCCGCAAATTTATAATATTTACATTATATTGTATTCAAATTTTAAAATATTTGGACATAATATTGTTTTAGATAATTTTTCTAAAATTTAATGTTTAATTTATACATTTATTCCAAAATAAATTGTGTGTGAATTTTCTTCTTATAGTAATTGTATAATTTTTTTTAATTTTTGTAGAATTTTTTTTTTATAAAATAAGCAAGCGGACACGAAAGAGGGTTAGAGAATAAATTATAGAAGATTTGGACTCCTCTCACCGCACTCTATCTTATGTGGCAAGATGAAAACAATATATTAAATCAAGCTTGTTAATATTTTGAACAAGTTTATTGTATTATACTTTCATAAACGATGACGTGTCAAGTGTAAGATAAGTGAAAATATTTTTACTCAACTATTTCACGAAATAAATGAAGGCTTTAGGATTGAATATGGGATTTGTTAAGTTTGGAAACATATAGTGCCTCATTCGGAAATAAATGGTTGACTGTTTAATTGAGTTTTGGTTTTATTATTTGTTTTCTTGTCAATAACGAATGAACGATAATACCAAACTAAACCACAACAATTTAGATAGGTTTGGTTCATTTCACTTTTGATTGACAAATTTATACAATTAGAACAAAAATAATGGAATTTTTTTTACGTGATATGTTTTGCATTTTCCTTTAAAATAAACAGAATCAAACCATGAATACATTTATCCATACACTTGTCAGTTTATTTTCATTATAAGCAACTGCTTTTCTAAAATGCTATAAAAGCTTACTAGTCCATCAATTTTATCGTAGCAGCACTTTAATTTTTCATCACGACAAATCCATTTGAAGTGATATCTATACAAGTGAAAATATTTGAAGTGTCAAAGTCTACTATCTTATACTACCTCATTGTCATATGTCACATATAACCAAAAAATAAGACATTTCAATACGGAATTGGGGGCTAAAGGAAAAATAAAATCCAGGGCAAAAAGGTCCAGAACATTGAAGAAGCACATAATTGACGGGTATGAAATTAATATTAAATGAATAATGTGGAACTAAAATCATAAAAAGTGAAACCTTCAGAATGTTTTTAATAATAACCCTAAATATGATGCCAAATAAAGTCATAGAACCTGCTAGAAGGAGCATGAACCCCCGTGATTCCAAAAGAAATACACTTACACTGTTCATATAATTAAAAATACATGACCAAATTACAATCTAAGTTAGAAAGGTGTACCTAGATGCTATTTTATTTTATTATTTGGTACTCACATAGTTACATCTATTTATCATTAACAAACTCTTCTTATCTATTTTTCTTTTTTCCCTTTGCCCCTTGATCTCTCCTAATTCTCCTAATCCATTTACACACACACATATATGTATATACATATAAATAACATCCGCATCAGTTTGTTCATCATTCTCCTTTAATTTGAGGTGAAATACATACTTTATTTGCTTTAACAACTCATTTTACCATAGTTCAATATATCAGTTTTTCTATCACTCATCTCATATTTATTTATTTATCTATTTTATCAACTTTTTTATTATCATTTTGTACACTTGCACATATTTGAAAATGACATAAAATATGAGAGAAAATGTTTATTTTATTATTATAAATTTATAAGAAAATGAAGCATTACCTTGTATATAAGGGAACCATCACCTTAATGTAAAAATAAGGGAATACATAAGGTAATTGATACAAAAAAAATTTAGACAGTGTCTCTAAATATATATAAAAAAAAAACCAACAAAAAAAGACACTTACTCTGTAATATAATTAAAATAGATGACCAAATTACAATATAAGTTAGAAAGGTGTATCCAGATGCTATTTTTCTATTATCTTTTATTGCTACTTACAAAGAAAAACCCTTTATATTTCTTTTTGACCCGTCTATCTCTCTCTATCTCTATATCTATATCTGCCCTAGGTACGTTCGTTTCCCTCGCTTTATTTCTCTATGTATATACACGCACATATATCATAGTTGATGATTATGTTGTATAATTGCTGAGCATTTATAATTACTTTTTATTTTGGTTTAAGAATCCCTAATTTGGGTTCACTGTGGGAAATTAGGGCTTATACGAAATTGAAATTATCCCCAATTGGTTATATGGGTTTTGTTACTTTCTGATTTTAAGCAAATACGTTGTGTTTTTTTAGTTTGAGAAGAAAAATGTTGGGTCATCTAGCTTTTAACTATTTTTCGAAACAAAAATCTTAAGATGTGTGTATATATATATATGTATAGGCATGTTGAGTTACAGGAAAATAATCTGGATTTTGTTAGGTTTGAGAAGAAAAAAAGTTGGGTCATTTATCTTAAAGTTGATAGCTTTTTCAAGCTATAAATCCTGAGCTAGCTATACATGTATCGGTTTGTTTGGTTGCAGCTTTTGAGCAAGTAAGCTTAGCTTTCTCCGTTAGAGAAGATATAGCTGCTTCATTATGTTTGGCAACGGATTTTTTGGTCCAAAATCAGATTTAAATAAATCTGTTTCAAATACCACTAAAAATCCAGATCTTTTATTTTTAGATTTTTTAGCTAAAAAATCAGCTTTTTTTAAAGCTTATAAGTCCAAAAACTTGTGGATGTTTAAAATAAAAAGTCCAAGAATTAGCTTAAAAAATCTGTTACCAAACAGACCCTTAGCTTAAAGTTGTTCGGATCTTTTCAAACCAAAAATATGATATGCAATTAATCTGGACTTTCTTAGTTAAAGAAATAAAAAAAAAAGTATAGGCCATCTAGCTTAGAGGTGATTGTTTTTTTCAAGCCAAAAATATTAGATTGGCTAAATAAATATATGGGCTCTTTAGTTGCTACTTTGAAGTAATCAAGCTGGATTTTCCTAGTTTGAGAAAAAAAATGGTTGAATCATTTAGCTTAGAAGTGATAGGTTTCTTCTAGACAAAATTCTTAAGCTGGCTATATATATGGTTGAATCATTTAGCTTAGAGGTGATAGGTTTGATTGAAAGGGGCAAGCTGTTAAAAATTGTGCAAAGGTGGTTACTGTCACGGGTCTGTTTTTCGCTCCAGAAAACAGCCCACAAACATGCTAACAGTTACATATATGGGTCGATAGTAGATACTTGCTGTAATATCAAGTTCCACCTTTTCGTAACTCCACATACAAACTCGTAACCAGAAAACCATAGTCGTTACTTCCAGTCTTTAGACAGTGGCTACTGCATCACGTTTACCCTGGATAAAATCTAATAGTTTTTATGAAGATTATCTTGCCAAACAGCCATTAGTCTAAGAAACTAAGACACATGGTTTACTTGCCAGAATGTAGTATAACTATTTAACTCCGATGCAAATGTAGTTTTGATTTCACTGAAGAGGGATGATAAGGTTGGCTTTCACGGGGTGCGGTACACTGTTAGTGTTCTATTTTATCAGTGTAGTACAAACAAGATACAGATATAGCACGACATAGAACCGCATAGCATTTTCAGAAAATGGAGGACACAGACACATCGAATGTGAACATTAACTCACTGTGACAAATGCGTTTAACTGAATCACTGATATAAAAATTCAAGTTGATTATTTATTACTTATTAGACCTGCTGCACCAAAATTGTGTTAATTTGAATAGAGTATAAACTAATGCAAAATATTGTTTGCTTACTGTACTGTTCGACACTATTAGAAATGCGTATGTAGCTGATAAGAACAGTATTGGTTGTTTGTTATTACACTTCCTGCATCAGAATTTTATATTATGCTTTGTATTTATTTCAAATTAATGAACAGTATTAGTCGTCTTAGTTCTTAATCATTAAACTTACAACGTCAGCTTTTGAATGTTTAATTGATCAACTATTTTACTAACTTAGTCTCATATACTTCTCGTGGGTGTGTCCACTGCGTGGATCTTGCACCATTATGTGCTCGCTTGAAATAGGCGGGTCAGTACAGACTTTTGGCTTGTCAATGCTAAAAAAGGTTCAATCTTTTTATTTGCAGAATATTAGTTAAGCATTTATCGAGAGGTATATCTATGGATGTGGAAGGGGCTAAGGATGCAATACCGGCCAAGAAGATGGAAAAAGTAACTATGAGAAAGAAGAAGAGGGAGGCCAAAGCAGTGCCTGAGTTGGCTGGAGATGATCAACTTAACGAGTTGGAAAAGAAAAAGAAAAAAGATAAGAGAAAGGCTGAGGTTTGATCATCTTCTTTAGGATTTTCTAGACTTTTGTTTTTGTCATTTCTAACACCCATCTTTAAACTTACCATATGTATCTGGGATCATCAACTTTTTTGAAGTCTAAATTCTGTTTTCGGAGTCCGAAGTCAAGATCTTCCTTGTTTGTTTAATCCATATGTAGCGTATTTCCAATAGTAGGCTAGCTTTAATTTATGCCTAATGTTAAGTTTACCTATTTGATTCTTTCTATTTTGATTGCTTGAGAAAGGCTTTAAGATTGATAAAATATTCTTTCCTAGGTTCTTAGAGCTGAGCTTTTCATCATTGCTTTTTTAATCTAGAGTTTAAGATGGTCCTCAAAACCTAATTGTTTGCAATCCTTACACTTCTCTTATTAGAACCGAAAATCTTATGATTATTGTTAATTAACTATTTATTAATTCTGTTCCGACCTTGTTTTTAATTTATTTATAGGATTGCACCAAAGAATCAGGAGATAAAGCTGTAAAAAGTAGTGCGCTTGACTGCACCATACAGTTGCCAATCTTGGTGAAGGATGGGACTCAGTATGACAAGACAGAAAATAGAAAGAAGAAAGAAAATAGAAATGTTAGTGAGAAGGCGGAAAAGAGGCGTAAGAGAGAGAAAAATAAGGGTAAAGGTCCTAATGATGTAGAAAAAAATGGGGATAGTGAATCTATAGCTGTAGAAATCGTTAATAATTTGACAAATGCAGATACAAATGTTAGTGAGAAGGGGGAGAAGAAGCATAAGAGAGAGAAAAACAAGGCTAAAGATCCTAAAGATGGGGATATTGAATCTTCTTCTGTAGAACATTTTGAGAAATTGACGAATGCAGATACAAATGTCAGTGAGAAAGTCGAGAAGAAAAAGCGTAAGAGAGAGAAAAATAAGGATAAATGTCCTAACGATGGAGATAAAAGGGGGGACAGTGAATCTACAGCTGTAGAAAGCGTTGGTAAATTGACAAATGCAGATACAAATGTTAATGAGAAGGGGGAGAAGAAGCATAAGAGAGAGAAGAACAAGGGTAAAGATCATAAAGATGGTAAAACAGAAGGGGATATTGAATCTTCTGCTGTAAAATATTTTGAGAAATTGACGAATGCAGATACAATTGTTAGTGAGAAGGTCGAGAAGAAAAAGCGTAAAAGAGAGAAAAATAATGTTAGTGAGAAGGTCGAGAAGAAAAAGCGTAAGAGAGAGAAAAATAATGTTAGTGAGAAGGTCGAGAAGAAAAAACGTAAAAGAGAGAAAAATAAGAGTAAAGATCTTACAGATGGTGAGAAAGAGGGGAATAAAATGAGCAATGACGAGGACACCAATGCCATTGAAACTAACAGCAAGGATTCTAAACCGACAAAGAAAAAGAAGAAAGTCAGTTTTTCTAATCATGACGATGTATTTCCTGTAGAGGGAGGTATGGTTCAAGGCAAGCGGTTTACTCCCGAAGAGGATGAGATGGTGAAACAGGCGGTTTTTGACTATATAGACGTTCATGGCTTGGGTGAAAATGGTTTGGACATGGTTTTGCATTGTCAATCTCACCCTAAATTAAAATACTGTTGGAAAGAAATCGGGGAAGCTCTGCCTTACAGGCCTTTCTTAGCTGTATATGATCGAGCTCATTCTTTATTCGAGAGATCTGAGATCCGTGAGTGGACTGACGATGAGATTGAAATTATAAAAAAATTTCATGCCGAGCATGGACCGAAATGGAAGCAATTAGCTGATGCAATGGGTAAACATCGGCGACATGTAAAAGACGCTTGGAGAAGAACAAGACTTTCCAATACAAAAAAAGGCCAATGGTCTCAAGAGGAATACCAAAATTTATTCGACTTGGTAAATGTCGATTTGAGAGCAAAGGTTAACGAGGAAAAAAAATCAAAGTACGGTATGTTGAGAGACAATATCAGTTGGTCTGCAATTAGCGATAAGTTAGCTAGTCGAAGTTTTATATCTTGTTGTGTTAAATGGTATAACCAATTAACATCGTCTATGGTCAAGGCTGGGGAATGGGCTGATACCGATGATTATTATTTAATCGATGCACTCTATACTCTTGATGCTTGTTGCATAGAAGATGTGGATTGGGATTCTCTTCTTGAACATAGATCTGGAGATGTTTGCATAAAGAGATGGAAGCAAATGTCCAATCATATCGGTGAACCTGGGCAGAAAGCATCATTTGTTGAAAAAGTTGAAATTCTGTCCAAGCGGTATAGTGCCGAAATGATCGAACCTAGGGAAATCTGGGATAACAAACCTCGGGTCCCATGATTGAAGTTCATGATCTAGGGATCACAATGTTTTGTGATGGATGGTCGGTCGTTTTGGTAATTTAGTATTTTGTTGGTATTCTTCAGAATTTTTTTGTAAGACTTGATGTGTGTGTCAAGTTTGTCTACAAATTGAGAATTTTTGTAATGGGTATTTTTCTTTTTCCTTAATTTTGTTTCCAATCCCTCCATAATTATCACCCCCATCTCTTTTAAGCTTATTTTGTAGCTTGGACCTCGTGTCTCTTGTGTTTCATCGCTCTTGTATCTATTTGCCACATACCTTGGAACTCACTACTCTAGTTATTTCACATCATATTTCTAATGAACCACACCACAACATTTTGTTCTGAGATTGTTTTACATTTCGGATACTTGTTGGAAACGGGTCAGATAAATCAGTCTAATAATGTACTTCGCATCATATTATCATCTCGATTCTCAACATTGTCATTGCCAAATATATCAGTGACATTGTTAAATGAGTCTATATTAGCATATGATGGTTGAGAGTCCAAAACTTCAAATTACTGTGTTGTAGGTAGGTGAATCAGTATTAGGTAAATGGTAAGCACAAGATGTAAATGTAGGTGTACGTGTGAAAGTAGATCCTCAGACTGGAAAAGATATACATTCATAAGTGGCCAGTCGAACTAGTCTCCCCAATAGGCATCATATAGGTTGCAACTATAAAAAAGATAATAAATAATAAATAAAAACAATTCTTTAGTAAAATAGAGATTATAAACCGAAGGGAAGACAGAACTACAAAACATTCATGAACAAATCCAAACAATTTGCTTCAACAAATCCGAAGCTAGATTGGTGCATGCGCCAGGCAAAACATGCATGAACAGAATATGAAAAATAAAATTAATAGCAATCTTAAAGACATTTCAGAGTTAAGGTACATGATAAAGCTCGGTACTTTCAACAAGCTGGAAGCTTATGAAATCTGAATAAGAACTTGTCAACCAAAATGATGCACATTAGATTAGTGCAACTAATATTTTTTTTAAGGACCTATAAAAACCATGTCCCCGGAAAGATATTATGCTCTCGAAAAGCCCTATTGGAGCAAAGTTATTCAACAAGTAACTAGAGATACAACATAAAAGAGAGATCAATGTTACGTTTAGTCTGTTTGGGTTAGTTGAATTGGTCTGATAGTTGGGCCTGATGATATAGGAAACCAGTCGATTTTTTCTTCATCTTAGACTGAAGGACAGGCAAATCTGAATTACCACAAATGGAAAGGAAAATCATAATCCTGATAATGGAATTGTAATATATAAGATGCAAGTGTAACAAAAGATTAATTCTTTTGAGATGCATATTGCAGAATCAGAGAGCAAACATACTACTGATCCAGCATAAAATGAAATTTGCACGGTGTTAAAACCCAAAAATAAAATCATGTACCTCCTTGTGGATATATAGAGTTGTAATGCACCTCTGCCCAAAAGCTCAGAATAATAACTGCAAGTAAATATTCGGAAATGTTTGAATATCTGATATGCTCATATGCAAGCACATCCATTTCAAATGATGTACACGAAAGGAACAAGAGAGGTTGTCCTATTTTGCTCATGTAAATACTTGAGCAATACGAAACAGATTTGAACTTGCAGTTGCAGTAGAATTACCAACATAATTCCTTCATGTCGGGAATCCTTGATTAAATTGCTTCCCATATTTATCTCTCTCTTATGCCGTTTAAAAAAATTCCCAAAGAAAATATCAATATTGTACTCCAGATAACTAGTATCTATCGATAACCCACTAGGGCTAGCCTAGTGGCCAGAACCCGCACTCTCAACTAGGAGGTGTAGGCAAGGGTAGGTTTGATTTTTGGATCCTCTTTATCAAGATTAAAAAACAACAAGCTAGCATCTATCTACTCTTCTTGTGATTTTCTTTCTACACAATAGACCATTTTTTTTTTGGTTTTGCAGTGTGCCTTAAATTTGAACTTAATGTCTTCCTTTTAATCGCTCCCTATAGACAGTACTCACCTCTCATCTTAGATATGTTACTAGCAAAGAAACAAAATTATTTAAGATGCATTTAAAATTTACTAATTTCCGATCCAGAACACATCGGGAATCTGTAGACAAAGCTACATCATTGACATTGTTAGATGCCATACAATTTCCACTAAAAGGCCTAATAATAGAAGAAAGAAAAGGAACAATTTATAACCAATGGCTAAATCAGTACCCAGACAATTTGCAATAATTACCAAACTCAGCAAAGCATTATGAATGGAACTTTTGTAACTAAGCTAATGGTCTAAATTTTAAACAAAAAAAACAAGACAATAATCTAGAATGCAAGCAGTATTGAATTAACCAAATTTTATCCCCATTCACAGAATAGAAATAAAAGAGCACACGGTACCTCGTTTTGATCTTTCAATGTTTGGAAGAATTTCAATGTAGCAAGTGTCCTTGAATGATGTTAAAACAACTATTTTCACGCCATACTGCACAAAAACGTAAAGAAAATATATGAGGACCACAAAATCCACAACTGAACCCAATAAATAATTAAGTCTAAATTCTGAAGTATAACATAAGTGGTAACTAGTGGAAGCGCAATCAAAACGTGATATGAGGAGCTGTTAATCACATAAACTTCTATGAAGAGTTGCAATCATGTTGTATAGTATACTTTACAAGTAAATACCTTGTTCTGGTAACATAAATCTCCCAGAAAAAAGATATTGCATTTACACCAAAAGTGAACGTATACTCAAAAGTCATGAACTTCATATTTATCTCATTATTAAGCAAAATTAAACAATAAACACGGTACTCCCTCTTAGCATTTAGCACAAATCAACATAGGATCTTCAAGACAATGACAAATGTAAAAGGTTTAAGTTGATGAAATACTGATATAACATACAGAACTCCATTTTTACAAATTAAAATCTACGCGATTAACAACAGATGCTTCTAAAGTCTAAACACTCCTTTTCAGGGTCCTTGGAATGTTTATGCAAAAAAAAAAAAGCCTTTCAAGTAGTCTTTATTTAGTATAAACTGCCATTTTAACCCTGCTAAGAGATTCTGTCCACAAACCTAAAGTTAACGAATGATTGATATTTCGAACCATCTTTTAAAATGACTTTTAAATTAGGCATATAATGAAAGATATTTTAGATGCACTTTTTCCTCGGTGTACTAGTTAACAGATGGTTATAAGGTCTTATAACACAGCTAATCTTCAAATAGTCCAGCTTTATCCCCTTGGAAGTTGGGACATGGACATAAGATCTTATGAATCAGCTAATGAAGGTTATTGATTCCTTCAATAGCAAGAACAAAGATCCTTACAACATTGTTAGTGCTCAAGGTTACTATTACCGAAGACCGATTATCTTGTATTGCATCTATTATATTCCCGAGTGTGATCAGAAATTTGGGGTTGGTTACTATTACCGAAGACCGATTATCTTGTATTGCATCTATTATATTCCTGAGTGTGATCAGAAATTTGGGGTTTGAATGTAGTAGTAAAAAGAGTGTTATAGAGCTTATTAAAGGAGTTTGGTATTCCCTTTTTGGGGTTTAGTATGGGAACATATCGTTTTTTGGTAACCGCTCTTTTATTGTATTCACGAGCTTAAGAAACAAAATATAATTGTAGTAGTGGAAGCATTAATCTAATCAAGCCTGAACTATTAATATTCTTAATAGATAAAATAGTGCGAGCACGTGAAAGTGCCAAAAGATTGTTATCGAAAATGGAGATGCAAATGAAGGATTAAGTTGCAGAGCAAACCGAATCGGCAGCAGCCTGCAATGTGACATGATCTCCCCATTCACCAGGCCTAATTTCATCATCAGTCAATCAGAATAGTATAGAATATAAACTTTACAAAGAATGGCGTACGTGTCAGGTATATACTTAGAAATCTTCTTCAAATAGTCCCAATAAGTCATAGGGACATATCCTTCGTATATCTCTGGGCAAGACTTGAGCTAGTTTACAGCACAAGAACATTGTAAGTACATAAAAACATCATCATATAATTATAATACAGAATGTGTAGGGTAAGTAACTTGGAAGCTTACAAACCTGATTTACAACCTGTTGTCTCACAAATTTGTGGTGTTCTGGAGAGCGATAAAATTGGTCTGATAGGGCTCGGAACTGGGGAAAATATGGTGCACTAATGAGAAAGCAAAGGATATGTCAATGTTAAGCATCATATCAGGAGCAACAGTCTTTCTGTGTGAAGTTTAAAAAAAAAATACCAAATGCATAAAGAAAAATCAGATAACCCTAACAAACTTAAAGAGAGATAAAACTGAGTGACAAATGGAAGAGCCATAAAAGCATGTAAACTTAACAAATAAGGACCAAGAAAGGAGATACTGCTAAGCAGAGTGCTGATTTGACTGAATTGCGTTACGTATAGGAGTTATTCACGGAAATTAAAGCTGAAAAACGTCCACTTGCACAATCTAAAATATGATCACAGATAAATCGAACTCAAAGAAAACAAAGTGATGAAACTGACCTGACAATTTCCATCACCTAGTATCTTATTCTCCACCAACTCATACAAGTGCAACCTGAAATAAAAAATGCATATTAACATCAAAGAACGGAAAATGAAAATTGATGAAATGAAGGAAGAAGGGGGGAGAGAGGGATTGAGAAACCACATTCGTATCTAGAGCTACCTGTTCAACAGTCTTTGGTGGTCTAAAGTAGCTTCATCAATAGAAGGTATTTCTCCATTGATTTTCGGAACATGCTACACAAAAATTACACAAGCATATTATAGATCTTCGCCAAGCTTAAATTAAGAATCAAAAGATTAAGAAACCATAACAGAGTGAACACATAGAAGAAATTCTAAATTTCTACTATGGGATCTTCAATCAAAGTTAGAGACGTATTTTATACTTGTCTAAAAGGTTGTATTTCCAAAACTGTTAACCAAGACGGAGGGGTATACAATAATAGAAATCTATAGTTCCTCCCAATCCAATAAGTCTCTTAAATATCCTTTGGTCTTTAAATTTAACGAGGAACTTTAGTCCGAAAGAGTAAATGCCCTCGGGAAAAAGGTAAGGAGTTTTTAAAGAACATTACTTACAGCACACTTGTGAAGAGTAAAAATTGTATATGTATCAAATACTATTTAGCATAAGTGGAACTTACAGGTATAGGAACCATCTGATTCAACCTTTTGCCCACTTCACCATCAAGAAAATATTCATCCATAAGCTCTAACGAGTATAATAATTCCTCTCCGACATTCAATTGTCCACCAGGGATAGAACATGAACTAGAAGATTCTGCATTGTCTAGCTCTTCATGGCCATTATGATGAACTAAAAAACAAAAATTGTTAATATAAAAGGAACGAGACAGTAAGCATAAGAAAGTTTCCTTTTTGTTTTCCTTACCATAATTAAAATCTTCCATGGATTGGCCAATCCAATCATGGATGTATATTGGTGCCTCCGAATTTTCTACCACCTCATTGGGTGTTATGAAAGAAAGATGTGACAATCTTTCGTCAAGAGCACTAAACTCATCACTTTCTGTGTTGCTACCCAAAGCATAATGACTTTCTTTAGATAATTGAAGATTTTCAGCGTTATTATACATCGCATCTCCGTAATACCCATAATTTGAAAAAGGATTGTTGTCAAATAGCTGTAGACCCCAACGGTAAACAGCAGAATCTTGCTCTTGAGAAATCATTTCCAAAATT
Source organism: Primula veris (assembly GCA_963682055.1). Taxonomy (NCBI): domain Eukaryota; kingdom Viridiplantae; phylum Streptophyta; class Magnoliopsida; order Ericales; family Primulaceae; genus Primula; species Primula veris. Next base: position 43,984,292 of record OY821740.1, read on the forward strand.
GATAATTTCTGGTTCAGTTATCTGCCTGTTTCAAAAGAAGAGTAGTAAAATAAATTCCACGGAAAGCCATTGATATTCTTGGTTAATACGTATCCCAATCTACTTATAAAAGGACATCATTTTAGACTTGCAATTCCTTCTAATAGAAACATTAAGCTGTCTAGATATACCAAGCAAATTATTCGTTTAACAAATAGTTATACTGAGCTGAAAGTATTCTACAGGTTCTAACCACTAAGTATCTAAATTTACAAATCTGATTGAACAGCATCTAAGCGCAGTGGTATATTCAATCCAAAGAAATAAACTCAAGCTTAATCAAGGAAAAATTTATGAGAAATCCTCATATGAAATTTATGATGTTAAAGTAGCTATACACATAATGAAAACCAGACATCACACAATGCATGCACAAGATGTACATATTTTTCGGAACTCATTCATTAATCATAAATGATCATATACGCACACAAAAAAAACGTCTTGAAACCATAGTCAGCCCCACACACGAGGTTTTAGACATTGTTCATCCTTTCGGCTGCAGCTTTTAAGCTGTTTTGTTTTGTTGATTTCCTTTTAAGCCGTCGTTATTTTGGCCTAAATGTCATGGACCCAATAAGCTTAACTTACCCAGCCATTTCCCAATCCGAATTTTTTTTTGTACTTAAAATTATTTGCAAGCAAACAGGAATCCTACTTCAAAGCAAAATCTTGTAAAAACCACATAATATATAAACTTCTTCATTTTTAGGAAAGTTAAGCATTGAACTGATACAAAAAATTACAACTTTTTGGTCCCCCAAAAAATAAATAAAAAAAGTAACTTTATGTGGGTTTTTACAAGAATCTTTAAAAAAAAGTACTCACATAATATACATATACATACATATATATATATATATATATATATATATATATGTATATAGGAAAATGAGATCATTAACAAGAATTGAACTTTCCAAAAGAACAAAAAAGAAAAGAAAAGAATATATAGGCATTGTGTGTGACCTGAGATTGATATGGATATAGATCGAATTATCAGTTTTTTCTCTAATCAGACTCCTACAATAGCAGTTAAAAAATAAATATTAATAATAATATTATGTATGTTTATATAACTGGAAAGGTGAATGATTGAATCGAATTAATAATGAAATTGCATGTGGGGTGTAATACACAGATTCATGTGTCTGTTATTAAAAGGCAATTGCATTCTTAACAGAGGAGATGATAAAATACTCCTTATAGCTAAATATATATAGATAAAATAATACTGTTACAACTTAAAACTTTATCTCTTACGATTATAAATTAAATAAAAATATAATTTCAATATTAAAAAAAATGATTCATACACTTAAACCATCACAGCACGCGTAAAACTTTTGGGTAAATTTTTTGGATTTATATATAAAAATATAGACAGGAAATATGATGTCTCACAGTACTTTTAACTCTAGTATAGTATGTTTTTTTTTTTAGTACTAACAAGTTTTTTCTTTTTTTAAATATTATTTTTTTAGCAATGATAACACTTGAAAGTGTCACGCCCCAGATTTCATTAAAACCCGAGACATGAATTTGAAAACTAAATAAACACACTAGAAGAAAATACAACTTTCTAAGCACACTTCCGCGACTTATATTACACAAAAATATTATATTATAATAGTACGTTTTCTACACAACTACTCCTAATGTACATCATTTACAAAGTATTACACCAAACTAAATAGGCTCTGAGTGCCTACTACCCGCACAACCCAAAATCTAGCCCGCTCGCAGCCCCGCTCAACAGCTTAACCTGTCCTGGAACTCTGTACATCCGAACCTCTACCTAGAATAATAAAATAAACAAAGACGAGAAAACGAAGGAAAAGAGTGAGTCAACTATTCATTATATATATACGTCAACAAACTAAACATAAATAAATCCTGCAATGCATATATATTTAGTTATTTATATATGTATTTTATCTTTTTATTTCTCCTCCGCTAACCTCCTCTACTATAACTACTTACGCCAAGTGGCGTGACTCGATAAACGACTCAAATGTGTATAAAGTCGGATTCACAACTAAAGTGCCGGATCACTCCTCAGATCCACGTATGGAGTCAACTCCTCATGAAACCATACGCCGGCTATTGCCGTATTTCCGTGAACACCAGGCCCACCGGAACCCCATTTGGCACGTGAACCCTAAAAGAAATATAAAAGACCGACGACAACAAATGACTCGCGACAACACCACCTCTCTCTTCGATTATTTAGTCTCATTAGTCCACTTTATTCATTAATTATATGATAAAAACATCAATGTTTGTAAATTTCTATATGGTAAAACATATAGTTAATCTACATAAACAACATTGAAATGAATAAGAGAACAAGCAAGAACTAAAATCCCTGTCTCCCATCAAGAGTAGAACTCGTATTTATTTTCTAAAAATTGAGACAGTAACTCCATAAGGCATGTAAACAAATAGGTCCAACTATATGAACACAACTATGATTAATATTACTATTACAAACCACCTAGCAACATACACAAGCTGGAATTTGATTCCGCATAACATTATAAACACCAATAGTTATCAAGTTAGTTAAGCATCTCTCGACTTTTAAATTGCGCAGAAGCATCGGTCAAAACGAAACAAAGGCCAAATCCTTTCTACATTCCAGGCATTAATGAAAATAACAAATTTATAAGTTCCAACTTCCAACAATGGAGTAAATAACTGCTCTTCGATTCCAAATCTTTTGTGAAGTATCATTCCAAGCATATGATCCCAAAAGAGCAAGAACTTGAAGAATACAACAAACTATATCCACTGGAACATAACACCCTCTAGCATTTAAGCACTTAAGTAGTTGATCCGATAACATACAAACAGCAGTTTTCATTAAATAATAAATACACCGTAATTTTTCTCGGATTTGAAAACGTGCAATAAACATCATGCCATGACTCATGAGAGTAAAAAGGCCACTCTCATTAAGCAACAAGTCAAAAGACAAACAATAAAATTTTATAAGAGTTGTCTGGGGATGATCTAAATGATCTAAAAAAGAGACAACACAGACCTGAACTTAAAAGCAAAGTTCAGACACCACGAAATGCAAAGCAATACAACAAAACTTAAAGCTAATAACACTAATTAATTGATTCTGAAGGAACAAAGCGAGTTGAACTTTAAAGAATACAACTGTTAAGTTTATAATATAGTAATTTAATGGCAAGAAGTAATAGGAAACTAACAATAATCATGTCAAAAAGGAGACTCTCATCAGATTGCATAACAGAACTCAGTAACAACTATATAACCCCAGCTATGAGGATTTCTTCTAGTATAGATAACAAACACAGAAAGACTCCCCTTTAAGTACCAAAATGGTACCTTAATCGAAGCTCAAAAGGTCTGGACAGATACGCTACGATAGGCAGGTAATAAAAAGGGCTTAAACTCCTCGTGCTTAGCCTCCAAACTCAGCTCAAACCCACGAGCGACGCAACAAAAGGACTTGTTAAAACTGCCCACAATAAAGATAAATTACAGCCTTTTAAAGGATCAAAACAGACTTGAAAAGGGGGAAAAAAAAATACTGAATATATACCTCAAAATACTCTCCTCTGCGATAGCTATGTAACGGAGAAGACGGATTGAAAAACGGATAATCGATTCAAAAGAAAACTGGGTTTAAAGAGGGTGTTTATATATATATATATATATTTCTATCTCTATCTCTCTGTATCTTTCTCTTTATCTGTGTATATATATATCTCTGCTTCTTTTTTTTTTTTTTTTTATTATGTATAACTATAAAAAGGCTGAAGAGGTAAAGATAAAAACAAAGTGGACCCCACGTATTTTTACTAAAGATATTTTTACTAAAGATATTTCTCTCTATCTACATATATATATATATACTCAGGTTATTACATCCTCCACAAGTTATAAAATTTTCGTCCTCGAAATTTTAAATCTACCTTCATTGCCAAACAGCTCTGGATACTTTGAGCGAATCTCACGCTCTCGTTCCCACGTCGTCTCCTCTGTCCCATGATGCCTCCACATGACCTTCACCAGTCGAATAGACTTGTTACGGAGTACTTGCTCACGATGATCAATGATTCGAATCGGTCGAATCTCATAGGAAACATCTTCGTCTACTTCTACATCCGACCAATCTAGAACATGTGAGGGATCAGGTTCATACTTCCGAAGCATAGAAACATGGAATACAGGGTGGATTCTTGAGAGTTGAGGTGGTAAAGCAAGTCGATACGCTACTTCTCCAACTGTTTCCAGAATTTCAAATGGCCCAATGTACCTTGGTGACAATTTTCCTCGCTTCCCAAACCTCATTAGCCCCTTCCTAGGTGAAATTTTTAAAAATACGTGGTCGCCAACCTCAAATGACAGTGCTCTCCTCCTTCGATCCGCATAACTCTTTTGACGACTACGAGCCGTTTCAAGTCGTTGCCGAATCAGTTTCACCTTCTCTGTTGTGTCCTGCACCAAGTCAGGCCCCAACAGAGCAGTTTCTCCAACCTCACTCCAGCACACGGGTGACCTGCAAGGTCTTCCGTACAAAGCCTCAAAAGGTGCCATTTGTATACTTGACTGATAGCTATTATTGTAAGAGAACTCCACCAAGGGTATGTAAGGCTCCCAATTACCACCAAAGTCGAGTAAACAAGCTCTCAATATATCTTCTAAAATCTGTATAATGCGCTCGGATTGCCCGTCCGTTTGTGGATGAAAAGCTGTACTCATTGACAGTTTCGTACCTAAGGACCTTTGTAAACTTTCCCAGAACCTCGACACGAATCTCGGGTCTCTGTCGGAGACGATCGAAACTGGCACTCCATGCAAACGTACAATCTCCTTGATGTATTGCCGACTTAGTTTTTCGATGTTGTCTGTTATTCGCATCCCAAGGAAATGTGCAGACTTAGTTAGTCGGTCAACAATGACCCATATAGCATCGAATCCGCTTCGAGATCTAGGTAATCCCGTTACAAAATCCATCGTAATTCGCTCCCACTTCCATTCTGGTATCTCCAGTGGTTTCAATAGTCCACCTGGTCGTTGATGTTCGATTTTCACTTGCTGACATGTCAAACATCTCATCACATGGTCCGTGACATCTTTCTTCATACCAGGCCACCAAAATTGTCGTTTAAGGTCATGATACATTTTATTTCCTCCGGGATGTACTACAAGCTTAGAGTGGTGAGATTCCTGGAGTACTTCTTTCCGAACACCAAGTGGTACAAAGAGTCGACCTTGAAATCTGAGTCTACGATCTCCGGATATTACCCACTCGTTCAATCCTGGGTTACTGTGAATTCTTGTTCGGTAATCTTCTGATGCTTCATCTTCACATTGAGCTGCAATTATTTTAGTTACTAAAGTAGGTTGCACCGTCACAGTAAATAAAGTCACACGATCCCCGCTGTCGACCAGATCCAGCCCAAACTCATTAAGTTCACGCATCATCACCCACTCATTAGTTGCCAAACTTGCCAACAAACAGCGTGTCTTGCGACTTAGTGCATCAGCAACTACATTTGCCTTTCCAGGGTGATATTGAAGGTCGAAATCATACTGGTCAAGGTATTCCATCCATCTCCTCTGTCTCATGTTCAAGTCTCGCTGCGTGAAGATATATTTGAGACTCTTGTGATCCGAAAATACTTCAAATCTCTCTCCATAAAGGTAATGCCTCCAGCACTTTAAAGCAAGTACCACTGCCGCCAATTCCAGATCGTGGGTCGGATAGTTCTTTTCATGTATCTTTAACTGTCGTGACGTATAGGCCACCACCTTACCTAGTTGCATAAGCACACAACCCAAACCTTCTTTGGAAGCATCACAATACACCATATACCCCAATCCTCGCTCCGGAATGATTAAAATCGGTGTCGATGTTAGTATTTTCTTTAGCTCTTGAAACGCACTTTCGCATTTAGCATCCCATTCAAACTTGACCCCTTTACGAGTTAGCCTCGTCAAAGGCGCAGCTAACCTCGAAAAGTCTTGAACAAATCGACGATAATAACCTGCAAGTCCTAAGAAACTCCGAATTTCGAATACGTTCTTTGGCTGTTCCCATTCAACTACCGCTTCGATTTTCGACGGATCTACAGATACCCCATCTTTTGAGACAACATGTCCTAAAAATTTCACTTCTGGTATCCAAAACTCGCATTTTGAATACTTTGCATACAATTTGTGCCTTCGTAAAATCTGGAGCACGATCCGCAAATGCTCACAGTGAGTCTCTTCACTAGGCGAGTAAACTAAAATATCATCTATAAATACGATAACAAATTGATCCAGGTATTCATGAAATACCCGATTCATCAAGTTCATGAAAGCTGCAGGAGCATTCGTTAAACCGAATGGCATAACAAGAAATTCATAATGGCCGTAACGAGTATGAAACGCTGTTTTCTGGACATCCTCTTCCTTCACCCGTAACTGATGATACCCGGAACGCAAGTCAATCTTCGAAAACCATTTAGAACCATTCAGTTGATCAAGTAAATCATCGATTCTTGGCAACGAATATTTATTCTTAATGGTTACTCGATTCAGCTTCCTATAATCGATGCACATTCGCATGGTACCGTCTTTCTTTGGTACAAATAGTGCAGGTGCTCCCCATGGCGACACACTCGGGCGTATAAACTCCTTTTTTCGAAGATCATCGAGTTGCTCTTTCAACTCCTTCAGCTCGGCAGGTGCGAGTCGATAAGGTGACACAGATATCGGTGACGTTCCTGGTACAAGATCTATAGAAAATTCTACTTCACGTACAGGAGGAAGTCCACTTAAATCGTCAGGAAACACATCAGGGAATTCACAAACAATACGCGGTAACTCCACTACAGGAGTGGCCCCATCTTCTATCGATAAACTAGTTAATAAACAACTGAGACTATTTTCAATAGGCCATAAAGAGAAAAAAGACATCGTTCTATCTCCTGAAAAATAAAAAGTCTCACCCGCAGGTATAGACAAAGTGACTCGCCTTCGATAACAATCAATAATAGCATGAAAATGGGATAACCAATCAATACCCAAGATAATATCAAACCCCAACATATCCAGTAAGATAAAATCATACTCAAAAGGATAATCATCAATAGAAACAACACATTTACGACAAACTCGATCTAGTACTAATAAGTCTCCTACAGGGGTCTCAACAGTAATCGATGGATCCAACTGGTCCGTCTCTAATCCCAGTAGCACAACAAATTTATATGAAATAAAAGAGCGAGAAGCCCCCGTGTCAAACATAGCACGAGCACCGGTAGAATTCACAAGTAAAATACCTCTCACAGTGGAGGGCTCTCCTATATCCGAACCCTGCGATAGAGCATACACGCGTGCATTGGACGACTGACTTCGTGGAGCAGCACCGCGACCTCTACCCCGATAACCACCCCGCGACGGTACTATTGCCCGCGAAGACGATGTATCCGTCGACGGTCTCATTACATGTAAAGGTCTCGGCCCAGCTGGTGGTATATGTGTCATCGCTTGTGAAGGATTAGATACTCGAGAACTCACAGAAGCTCCCCTAAAAGGACAGTCCTTCACTAGATGCCCCATAACCCCGCATCGGTGACATTTTAAGGTTGGACATTTATAGAAATTGTGACCTGCTTGGCCACACTCATAGCAAACATTCCGAGCGACACCAGATGTTTCAACAGATGAGGTGGGCATATCCCTGACCGATGACAGTGCATTTGAAGAGGGGAATCTTCTAACAGGTGGTGCAAATCGACTAATCTCCCTCCTTTCCTGGAATTGTGGTTGTTGCCGCTGATGATAACCGGCACCACCTCCGCTGTGATAACCACCTCTACTGCTTGATGCTTGACCCGTATTTCCGCGCATACCGGCTAATAATCTTTGTCGATCCTCCGATATCCATTCAACTCTCCGGACAGTTTTGACCAATTCTGAAAAATTGGACAACCTTTGGGAAGCCACAAATCCCTGGAGCTTTAATTTTAATCCCTCTTCAAACTTGCGACATTTTAGATCTTCAGTCGCCACGAACTCAGTTCCGTAGCGGGACAACTTATTGAACTCGTGCAAATATTGGTCAACAGATAGATTTCCTTGAGTCAAGTCCATGAACTCTCTTCGCTTTTGATCTTTGGCCGCTTGAGGAAAATACTCGTCGAGAAACATTTTCTTGAACACTTGCCAAGTAACTAGACCGACATTCGAAACTTCCTCCATGTTCCGCCACCATCTCCCCGCCTCTTCTTTTAAATGAAACTTTGCCGCTTTCACTTTTAGGTCATCCTCTACCAGTTCTATAATATCAAATATCCGCTCACAGTCTATGATCCATTCCTCGGCCAACAGTGGATCACCTTCGCCTTTAAACACCTTAGGTTCCATCCGCTGAAATTGTCGAATAGCTGCTGAAGCCCTCGTTTCCTGTTGAGAATGCATATCGCCAATGACCGACCTCACCATCTGTTGCATCGCATTACGAAATTCCTGATTAATCTGACCAGATGTGTTCAAGGTAGACTGAACATTCTCCCCAGTTCCCGTTTGTCGAGGAGGTGTAGGAAAGGTCTCATTAACAACACGAGATCCTGTTCGACTCGGAGTGCGAGCACCAACACCACGAGTTCTGGCACGCCCGCCCTGACTCGCTTCTTGTCTCCCTCGTACATGGAGTGACCCTTCTCGAGCACCAGTACGCCCACTTCCACTTTGCATGCTTGCGCGCCCTCCGCCACCTCGACTCCCCCTTCGCGCTTTAACCATTCTTTCTATATAACACAGACAAAGTTCATCGATCAAGTTAGACTAATTAATCAACGAATAATTTCCACTAGCTAGAAAAGAGACGATAAGAAAGTCCCATAGAGATATAGAATGACATTATGACATACAAATCCTAAGGGATATCTACTATGTCTACCCGCCCCCCTACACTCACGACCACCTAGATAGTATAACCAGGTTCGCTCTGATACCAAGCTGTCACGCCCCAGATTTCATTAAAACCCGAGACATGAATTTGAAAACTAAATAAACACACTAGAAGAAAATACAACTTTCTAAGCACACTTCCGCGACTTATATTACACAAAAATATTATATTACAATAGTACGTTTTCTACACAACTACTCCTAATGTACATCATTTACAAAGTATTACACCAAACTAAATAGGCTCTGAGTGCCTACTACCCGCACAACCCAAAATCTAGCCCGCTCGCAGCCCCGCTCAACAGCTTAACCTGTCCTGGAACTCTGTACATCCGAACCTCTACCTAGAATAATAAAATAAACAAAGACGAGAAAACGAAGGAAAATAGTGAGTCAACTATTCATTATATATATACGTCAACAAACTAAACATAAATAAATCCTGCAATGCATATATATTTAGTTATTTATATATGTATTTTATCTTTTTATTTCTCCTCCGCTAACCTCCTCTACTACAACTACTTACGCCAAGTGGCGTGACTCGATAAACGACTCAAATGTGTATAAAGTCGGATTCACAACTAAAGTGCCGGATCACTCCTCAGATCCACGTATGGAGTCAACTCCTCATGAAACCATACGCCGGCTATTGCCGTATTTCCGTGAACACCAGGCCCACCGGAACCCCCTTTGGCACGTGAACCCTAAAAGAAATATAAAAGACCGACGACAACAAATGACTCGCGACAACACCACCTCTCTCTTCGATTATTTAGTCTCATTAGTCCACTTTATTCATTAATTATATGATAAAAACATCAATGTTTGTAAATTTCTATATGGTAAAACATATAGTTAATCTACATAAACAACATTGAAATGAATAAGAGAACAAGCAAGAACTAAAATCCCTGTCTCCCATCAAGAGTAGAACTCGTATTTATTTTCTAAAAATTGAGACAGTAACTCCATAAGGCATGTAAACAAATAGGTCCAACTATATGAACACAACTATGATTAATATTACTATTACAAACCACCTAGCAACATACACAAGCTGGAATTTGATTCCGCATAACATTATAAACACCAATAGTTATCAAGTTAGTTAAGCATCTCTCGACTTTTAAATTGCGCAGAAGCATCGGTCAAAACGAAACAAAGGCCAAATCCTTTCTACATTCCAGGCATTAATGAAAATAACAAATTTATAAGTTCCAACTTCCAACAATGGAGTAAATAACTGCTCTTCGATTCCAAATCTTTTGTGAAGTATCATTCCAAGCATATGATCCCAAAAGAGCAAGAACTTGAAGAATACAACAAACTATATCCACTGGAACATAACACCCTCTAGCATTTAAGCACTTAAGTAGTTGATCCGATAACATACAAACAGCAGTTTTCATTAAATAATAAATACACCGTAATTTTTCTCGGATTTGAAAACGTGCAATAAACATCATGCCATGACTCATGAGAGTAAAAAGGCCACTCTCATTAAGCAACAAGTCAAAAGACAAACAATAAAATTTTATAAGAGTTGTCTGGGGATGATCTAAATGATCTAAAAAAGAGACAACACAGACCTGAACTTAAAAGCAAAGTTCAGACACCACGAAATGCAAAGCAATACAACAAAACTTAAAGCTAATAACACTAATTAATTGATTCTGAAGGAACAAAGCGAGTTGAACTTTAAAGAATACAACTGTTAAGTTTATAATATAGTAATTTAATGGCAAGAAGTAATAGGAAACTAACAATAATCATGTCAAAAAGGAGACTCTCATCAGATTGCATAACAGAACTCAGTAACAACTATATAACCCCAGCTATGAGGATTTCTTCTAGTATAGATAACAAACACAGAAAGACTCCCCTTTAAGTACCAAAATGGTACCTTAATCGAAGCTCAAAAGGTCTGGACAGATACGCTACGATAGGCAGGTAATAAAAAGGGCTTAAACTCCTCGTGCTTAGCCTCCAAACTCAGCTCAAACCCACGAGCGACGCAACAAAAGGACTTGTTAAAACTGCCCACAATAAAGATAAATTACAGCCTTTTAAAGGATCAAAACAGACTTGAAAAGGGGAAAAAAAAAAATACTGAATATATACCTCAAAATACTCTCCTCTGCGATAGCTATGTAACGGAGAAGACGGATTGAAAAACGGATAATCGATTCAAAAGAAACTGGGTTTAAAGAGGGTGTTTATATATATATATATATTTCTATCTCTATCTCTCTGTATCTTTCTCTCTATCTGTGTATATATATATCTCTGCTTCTTTTTTTTTTATTTTTTTTATTATGTATAACTATAAAAAGGCTGAAGAGGTAAAGATAAAAACAAAGTGGACCCCACGTATTTTTACTAAACATATTTCTCTCTATCTACATATATATATATATATACTCAGGTTATTACAGAAAGTGTATAATGGTTACCGGTCTGGTTGGATTGGGAACCGAGTCGCTAAAATTCAGAATGAGCCATTGCGGCTTAAAGTTACGATAGAGACAGTTAAACGTGCATCAAGCGCTTGTAATTATTACATGTTGAAGAAAAGGAAAAAAAGATTCAACTGGTTTTGACTCTTGGATGCACATTAATGGTTTGGATCGGAACTTTAGCTTTAGCAACTCCATTCCCGGTTGGGTCGGTCGGTTAAACTTCAACGCTAAATTGAGAGGTACGTCATAGTGATGGAATGTAGAACTGAGTAAATTCAATTATGATGTCTATCAGGAATTCTTTTGTTTTGAGGAAAACTATGGGAGTAAATCTATGACCTTTTTCATGTCATAATGTTTCTTTAAACGCCTGCTCTTGCTGAAAACTTATCCTGATAGGATTTGTAACGTTTTAGGAAAAATGAGCGTTCACATTTGCAATCATGACATCCGAAAACGTCTGTCGGGATAGGATTCACTATATTATTGAGTTAACACGATGACTAGTTCCCTTATATCTAGTAATATTATCTTCTATTTTTTAGGGAACGTTAGATTACTTATTTCTAGATAAAATTTACGACTAGCAACCCGATCCGCGGCTTAACATGTACTTCGTAGACTCACTTTTAGCGAAAACATTTTCCACCAATCAACACATATCAAAATGTGTAGTCGTCAGCCGTATATTGTCGGTTGGAAATGACGTCAACCGTAGTTAAAGTGTTAAAACATGCAGTCTAAGATCGTTGAGTAAGCCTACAAATTAGCTTACCAACTTTACTAAACTAGTAGCATACTCTTAACTTATTTAGTTTAGACTCTTATGTAACCATATATGGTCTTTTTTGTCTGATAACTCAACTAAGAAAAACCCTTTTTTGTCCAAAAAGGAACATGATAAAATGTAAAATTTAAATTACATCAACCCTACTACTCTTGTGAGCGCAATAATCACACCCATCCTGTTTTCCAAAAAATTTCATAAGTGACAAGTATCGATGTTGTTTACTTGTTTATATGATTAACATAGCCAAATAGAGAAAAAAGGAAAAAAAAACGTACTGTATTTGACAACATAATGCCACCGCATCATCACAGATGACAAATGGTGGGTCGGTGACTAGCAAATAAATATACAATTTTTTTTTAGTTAGTCACGTATTTTGTTTATTCTAGCAACAAATGGTGTTAGATTAAAATCATTAAATTATGATGAGAGGGCCCTAAAATCTTCTCAAACAAGACAAATTATAGTAATTATATATATATATATATATATATATAGACCCTATAAAAACTGCAATTGCAAGCTACGCTAACAAGCGTAACATATTCTTTCACCAAGGCCCCACTCCACATCTAATAAACGGTTATATATCTATACGTAAATAACAAAATAAAACCCTAAATAGTATTATGCTACACGAAAGCTCCAGTTCATCTTCTCAAAGTAACAAAGCACCAATGACCAATTTTCTCCAATGTGTAATATTCAAAATTTCAAATCAAACATCAACAACAACACCTACTTTTTTACTTGTACTCTAAGCTTAGTTTTTCACCTATTTCTCAAGATCAAAACCTTCATTTCATGTTTGATTCCATGTCATTCTTTTTCCTAGCTTTTGTGGCTTTCTTTTGAGGCATTCATGTCGAGTTCTTCCGAGTTGTTGGTGAGTCGGTTGTTCTAATTCGCCTTATTTCTGGTTTCTGAATATATATATATATATATATATAACTATTTATATATTGTCTAGTAGCTTTTGTTGTGTTCTTTATGCATTTCTTTCTTTATGTTCGTGAAGGGAAAGAAGAAACCGAGCGGCCGGGAAAAACGAGAAGATCTTGAAAGAGAGGTAATTAAAGCAACTATCAACGGTTTGTTTCTTTTTTCGTATAATCAACACAAAGTTGCTTCGTTATTTTTTTTCCCGTAAATGTTCCTTCCTAGACAATATTGAGGTTTCTTAAAAATAAAAAAAGATTGAAAGTTCATGGAGAAAAAGATAAATGATAATTACATTTTGTCGGTTATGTATCCGAGTTATTTTCCTCTTCATAAATCAATGAATTGTGTTTCAGGTTACAAGCCAGTTTTGAGTAAAAAAAAGGTGGATAACCATTTATTTAAGCATTTCTATGTTGTGTTACTGTCTGTACAAATAATCTTTTTCCGCCTCTGGAAATGCTGAAAATAACTTTATTTCCTCATTAAAAAGTTCCAAAGTTACGTGTTTCCAGTATTTTCTGTGGGTAAGCTTTAAGTTTTAAGCTTTCTATTTTGTATATAAATTATATTTTATCTCGAGTTGAAGAAAACAAACCTTAGTCTACTTCTATCAATATTACACAATGGTTTTTCTGGTCCGCGGAAGAATTTAATGTTAGATATTTCAATCATTTTATTTGTTGACAATACGTGACATGCTTTTCAAAAGTTAAGAACGGCCATAGTCTATTACATACTATATATGTGGGGGCTTACTTTAATATGTATGAATTTCAGTATCCTGTCATCAATGCAATAATGTAGAACCATACCTTATAGTACTCACTCAATTTATGCAAGATCATATTCCCATATCTTCTATTGATTTTTGAGAACCAGTAAATCAAAGTTTTGATTAGTAAGACAACTTGTATTTTGTAACAAGAGTTTTTGAATCCATTAGGAACCACTTTCCAGAAAAAGCATAAACTTAATTTGGTTTTACAATCCATATAGATGAAGGAGCTGTTGACAGTTGAAACTTTGGTTTTACAATTGTCACCAACAGTAGTTGAAGTATTTTCGGTAAAAGTGTTACTTTGGTGTCACAATTGTTACTAAACTATCCTTTGTAAGAGTGCTGGTAAACTAAGAGTTTCTTTCATTACAGTTATCTTATCTTTAGTTTATTTGTATTTTTTATAATGAGAGTTCACTACGGAAAAACTTCAAACTTTGAAGATTTTTGAATTATGTTAACTTATTTGCAGCCAAACAAGCCTTAAGAAACAATAGACTGCTAATTGGAGAAATATCATTATCAGTTTTTACTTTCTTACTTAGTCGAAAAGGTCCTTCCTTTTACTTTCACATAAACAACCAAAATGAAGTTTATACATTCTTGATACTTCTTTTTTCTTAGAAGTATCCAGTAAAGATTTACAATCTGTGAAAACAGGTATCCGAGCTTCGCAAGATGTTGGACCATGAACACAAGGTTAATGAAATACTGGACAAAGTTCATCACCAAACTGATCGTTTCACTTCCTCTATTCCCAAATTGCTTCCTTCAAAGGTAACATTTTAGTTTTTTTGGAAAATAAAAACATAAATTTATTTGAGATTGAACTACAACTGAGTACCAAAATTCCCGTGCCTATTTACTAAATCTAATTAAACATAAACAAGAAGCGCTTCGTTGTTTCCCCTTATTATCACTCACAAGTCACAACTAAATGTACTAAGTCAAGAGTATACACTTTTATCATCTCGTTCAATTTTTTATATATTGATGGAATATGTATATTCACACATAGATGAAGGAGCTGTTGGCAGAGTTAGCCATGGTGGAGGATGAGATAGCTCGACTCGAGAGCCAAATAGACCATCTTCAAGCTAATCTCAAACATGAAAAGGAAATGAACAAAGATTACAAGTTTAAACATTGGCACAATAGTGCAATTTCATCACCACTGCCCCCTGTTAGTAATTTTAGTCACACATCTAAAGAGGCTAAACATGAGAGGAATGCACCATTTGAGTCTAAGGCTCTGCATTTCATTAGCAAGGCGATTAAAGGAAATTACAATCTTAGTGATTTCAGTGTAACTGACAACCCGATTAGGAAATCAGGTGATCAAAAAGAAAATAATAATTACCGGGAAGTTGGATTTCAAGAGAATTTGTTGAGCAAAAGTAGGGTGACGAAAGCAGGTTCTCCCTTGCGTGAGACTAGATACCAAACACCTAAGGTAGATATA
Source organism: Primula veris (assembly GCA_963682055.1). NCBI lineage: Eukaryota > Viridiplantae > Streptophyta > Magnoliopsida > Ericales > Primulaceae > Primula > Primula veris. Next base: position 43,999,708 of record OY821740.1, read on the forward strand.
TACCTTGTCTATTCTTTTGCTACATAAAAAAAAATATATGTAATGCTGTAATGGCAATCTTTTTTACAGAGAGAACGAAATGTGGATATAGACTTGGTCTCCCCACCAAATCCAACAGCAAATAAAGGTGAATCCAAAGAAGTTAACATTCAGAACTTGTCCCCAAATAAGCTCTCTGAAAAAATCATGAAATGTTTAATCTTCGTTTTCGTGAGGATGCTCAGATTTTCTAGAGCAATGGAACTTGAAAAATCAGGACCCATTTCGAAATCTGCTAATTTCTGTATGAGCTTTAGAGCTGATGCCACAAGCTCGAATTCAAAGGTATCAATTCTGCAGAAGGAGTTAAGGCAACAAGACCCTTATGGTGTTTTTGATTCTGAACATTCTTTACCAAGGGATATTGGGCCTTATAAAAACTTGGTTGTTTTCACATCAAGTAATTTAGACTTAAAATGTTTATCAAGTTCGAGCTCGGTTCCTTTGCTACAAAGGCTAAGGTATGTTGCTTTCATGTTTGATTTGCCTCAAATTCTTATGCATGACTATGAACTTTGACGTAAATTGTTGTAATATATGAATTCATTGATTTATGCTACAGGGTATTGATGAACAGTTTGCAGAAGGTGGATTTGACAATTTTGAGCAACCACCAGAAACTAGCATTTTGGATCAATATGTACAATGCTTGTGTCATGCATGTAAGTACTATGCACCAACACTAAATACATTTTTATTCTGTTTTCTGTTATTATAGTTTTCTCATATCGTGTTAACTTTATTTTCAGGGATTTATCCAATATGGAGTTCCGTCTAGCCCTGAAAGTTTTCTTACACTGATGAACAAGGTAATTCTTCTTAAGGGATCGTTTGGCTCAATATTTTGGGCGAAAAAGAAGTTGGCTTGTCTAAGGGAAAAATAATGGGTGAGCTCACCAAACATATTCTAGAAACTGAAACCAGGAAAATCATCCCTTTTTTAAGCTTTCAAACTAAATGAACTGCAGCTTATAAACGAAAAAACGAATAAGTTAAACTCAAAATCCACGGTGAAGCAATTGTAACCAGCTGAAAAATATTCAAACTTGAATATTTCTCTTGATCACTTGTTCAGTTTGCATAGTCAGTTTCCATTCCCCTTTCAAATTTAAAAACCAAACTTATCTTATTTCTTGTATTTCAGGCAACTCTTAATGTTGGTGGGAATACAATTAATGCTCATGCTATTGAGCACTTCATACTGAGAAAATCAGAATCTTCAATCTTGAAAGAGGTAAAAGACAGCACAGTGGATATTCCAGCATTAGGAGATCATCAATATTATTAAGAGAATATTGTTATTTCACAGGTTTTACGGGAAGGAGAAAATGAGGATAAAGAAGCTACGGTACGAGAACTTTACGGACTCGAGTCATCAGATCCGAACATTACATTCGCCTTGTGCTGTGGCACGCGTTCCTCACCAGCTGTAAGTCAATAATAAATTTGATAACTCAATATTAACATGTTTTTTGAAGAACTACGGGGATAGCATGTGTTCTTTACTTCTTTCCTATTTCAATTTTTCGGTTATTAGATGATACGGCACATAAAATTATAAAATTTAGAACTTTGTTCATATAATTCTGCAATTGCTTATGTGTAGTCGACTGTCGACTGTCGACCTAAGTTCATTTCAGTCATCCACCTGACAGTCTAAATTCATTTCAGTCATCCACTGGACATTAAAGTTCCAAGTTTGTATGTAACAGAGTCACCAATCGACTATGATAACCTTGCCGGAAAATCAAGTTGGTATTTGGAGCTAGATGGTTTTTAATTTTCAAAATTCCGACCAAATAAACAAATGAATCAAGCCCTTCAGAATTGAAAGCAAACCGAGTTAATCTCCATCATAAACTAAAATCAGTGATCAGGACTCAAAATTTTAAAAAAAACTACATTTTTATGTTTCGTGTTTTATATCCCTTGGCCGGTCCAGTGCATACCAATACAAATTTATGTTTCTATGTGATCCTTAGGTAAGAATATTCACATCAGAAGGAATAATAGCAGAGCTAGAGAAATCAAAGCTTGAATATATTCAAGCTTCGGTCGTGGTAACAACAACAAAGAGGATAGCTCTACCCGAGCTTCTCCTCCGAAACATGTACGATTTTGCCCCTGAAATGGAATCCTTGGTAAAATGGCTTTGCAACCAGCTACCAACATCTGGGACGTTAAGAAAATCGATGGTTGATTGTTTTAGGGGTCTTCACAGTGGTAATAATAGCAAGATCTCAGGCTTAGTTGATAAAGTGCCATATGACTTTGAATTTCAGTACCTTTTGTCAGTTTAAAAGGCTTTCCCATGACTGATTTTCGGAACCTCGGTTTTGTAATTCATATTATAACTGGAGGCATGAAGTTAAATTACAAGGGAAACATATCATTCATAATACTATAAGAAGAATAACCCGGTGTCAGGTTTTGGTGAATTGTTTTGTTTAAACTCAATTAAGTCTTAGTTATAGACTTTTTGATGCACTAGATAGAATCGTAGAACTCACTGAGATCAATTGATCTGTCTCGATACATTGATCAAGTGACTCTCACCAACTCTATGCATGAGTATGTCTCATAAAGTCTCAAAAGATTACGAGTGGTCCTAAATGTTGTCATTCGACGGTTGTGATTATCAGAAACATGAATTTTGTTATCAGCTCAAGTTCAAGTGATACATTTCGAAAAGTTGACATCTGATTTATGATTTTGTTGAAAAGTACGTGACAGAATGCACAGAAATTTCGTCTGATGAATTGTTTGAGTAATTCAAGTCAATGCTGCCATTACAAATTAAATTGATTATATATACCTACTTGTATAAAAGAGGAGGTGTGCGTTTGAATTATTCCCTATGATTACTTTTGTATTAATTTCACATAAGTTAATTAGTACGAATTATTAAAAACGTAAGCTGCGGCTATGCACTGCCATTATTCTAATAATGAAACATCCCAGAGCAGCATTGCTCAAGCTAGCAATATATTTTGCACCTAATGCATTCAAATACTATGAATTTTTCGTGCCAAATCTCCTCGCTGTTAAGCCATAAACAGCTTAAATTTTTGTCCATGTTCATCTAAAGAGTTAAAAGTGTGTGTCGTTAAGCTGTCACCATAGGTTCGGTACACTTGTATATTCACCAGAATAGCCACTACCTTGCCCAAAAAAAATGAAAATGCTGTCACAAGCTTCTTGGCAAGAGTATAACACGAATAATTCGTAGTTATTAAATGTTTTTATATATATATATATATATATATATATATATATATAAATTTAACAAGGTAATCCCGTTTATTATTTGGTTATTTCGACCCTAATTACCAGCATTTCTCTTTTTGCCTATTTCTAAGTGTGAACGGAGACTACTAAAAGCATTTTCAAAGTCGTGCAATTATCTTTCTAGTGAGAGTCTTGTGTCCAAAACTACTCCTGCTAAGAGCTGACTTTAGTTTTTTCTTCAACTCTCACACTTCTAATTTATGAGTCTTCAGATTTGTCCATTTCATTTTTTACTATGGAGTTGGCAGCTTTCAAGCTATTTCATAGTGGGTGTGTTACAGCAAGTGTAAAAGCAATACTCTACCAATAAGGATTATTTACTTTCACTCTAAAATCTACATGAATGAGAGCAACTTTTTTTTTTTTTTTTTTTTAAGATTAAACTAACCGTATATTGATACGTGAATATGCACAATACTCGAACAAAACGATAACAAGAAATTACATTACATGATGAACTGTATTTACATACTTCGTTAACAAGTTTCAATGATATCTGATGTATGAAAGAACAAAGCGGTTGCTATGCAACCTTTAGCAAAACTGCCACAGAGAGGCTGTCATTTAAGAATAAAAGAAGTAAACTTCTCAACTTATCCAACTTAAAAAAAGGTGATTTGTTATCAAATTGCACTGAAATATTTGCGAGGAGAAAGTAAAATATGTCAACATAGTTGTCATGTTAAAATAGTGTAGACGTCAAAAGATAAAATAAAGAATTACTCAAGCTTGCATTGATAGTTGATAGTAAATGACTATCCTCAAATCTTTGTTTTCAAGTATTAAAATAATATGCAGGGCATTGGGTCTCAACACAAATAATTAAAAAAACTAACAATCAATGTTGGAATTGTCACTTGCCTAATAAAAAAACTTTGTTCTGTTGTTGCAATATATTCTCGCAGACATTAGCTACAGACCAAAGCAACAGTACAATAGTTTCTTTTACTAGAAAACTAATAAAAAAACTTTGTTATGTTGTTGCAATATATTCTCGCAGACATTCGCTACAGACCAAAGCAACAGTACAATAGTTTCTTTTACTAGAAAACTTGGTTTTGAATCAATTATCTTAACGACTCCAGTCACAATCAGCGTCAACTTCTGCCAAACAAATCTCAATTAAATAAGTGCTGTGGTATTAGACTATTAGTTTTTGACTAGTACTATTATACACGCACACTGTTTGTTTCGCTTCTAGGATACACACTGTGTCAAACAGAAATTTAATGAGCAAGTGATTGCTAGTAATGTGATTGGTACCCGAGTATACCACGCTCACCGTCAGGGTTCGAACCCTGTCGCTTGCGAAGTTTCATAGGTTTTACCTCCAAAAGTGGGATAAAAAAAAAATAAAAAAAATCTAATCCTCTTAAATTTCACTATTTCAGCCTGAACAAAATTTTATTTACCTATCGAGGGGCTAACGATACTGAAATCTCTGTTGGAACCCTAACTCTTTTAGACCAAGCCTCGGACTGTAAATACAACTTGGATATTTTATGTGCAACACGTCTCATATCCGGTCGTTGATCTGGCACCGCGTGTACGCACTCTAGCGCCAGGCGTACCAACTTCTCTACAGCCTCCACAGGAAAAGAATCCTTCAGCCTCCTATCTATCCACTTCCTCAGCCTGACCGCCACCTCCTCTCCCTCGCCGTCTACAGCATATTCTACCGCCTCAATCACCGAGATCTTTTTGTAATCTCCGGTCGCTTTGTCAAATTTGTACCTAGTGGAAAATAGTATACTAATTAATAACAGTATAAATTACCAAAGCCTTAAAGATAATAAACGTAATAAAGTAATAACATTATAGATTACCAAAACCTTCATGATAATCAGGTGGTCGCATACCAGTATCTCATTTAATTTATAAAGTTAAAAATCACACGTTCTTTCATGAACAAACGAGATAAAAAAAAAAAATTCTCCCTGGAGCTGGTTGGGTATATTCAAAAGAGTTGGAAGAAGGATGAACTCGTAGTAGACTAAAAGGGACCACATCACCCCATATTTGAGAAAAATACGATCTTTTTGCCATACAATTTGGAGTCTGGACCGATTTAGACATTCATCCCCCATAATTACAAAAAAAAATAGATCTAGCTCCGGCACTAGTAGAAAGCTAAAGTAGTTTCATCTTTTAATAAGAAGTTCCAAAAAGAACATCTTATTTGCCCCCTTGAAATAGAAACTTAACAATACTACGAGATCATTAGTTCCAACTATTAAACTTAACCTCTCTAGCTCCTGAGCTCAAAAGTTGCGACACGTTTGATTGCTATATCACTAATTAAACTGGTGAATTTGTTTTCCATTCCATATCGGAACAAAACTATCGTATTCCTGTTTTTGAAAGGCATAACCAAACAAACCGAGCAAAAGCTCCAATCTTTACTTAGATTTCCTATTTAATACAATACCTCACGGGCTCTTCACCGGAAAGTAGCTCCAAGATTACCACCCCAAACGCATACACATCGGATTCCTGTGTGGCGTTTCCACTCCTCCCTAGCTCCGGGGCCATATACCCTCTCACTCCTTCAATCTCTCCTGAATTCCTCACATTCGTTCCCCCCTCCGCATCCGTCTCCCCGCACAGCTCAGCTGCCCCAAAATGACAAATCTTGGCATTAAATCCAGGCTCTGTCACTATCACTCCGCTGCTCTTGATGTGCTTGTGCACGTGTGAACTGCCTAAACCCGAGTTGTTGTGTATGTAATCCAATCCGTCTGCTAAATCCGCAGCAATCTTCATGGTAATAAAACAAGAAAACAAGAAAACAAGAAAAAAATTGAACTTTTATTAATATTCTCAGTTACATAAACAAAACCTATTCATCCAATCAATAGTCATAAGAAACTAATCTGCTGTAATTGACAGAAAACAATAAGACACTAGACCTGTCCAGTAACTTTTAAGCATACTGCTGGAAAAAGTGATTATTCTAATTTGATCAAACAACTGTTCAAAAGCATAAAATCAATCAAATAAGAGGCTAGCAATAAAATGAATCAAAAAATAAATAAATCAAAACATAAACCAAACCAAATTCGTATACTCGACTACTCGTAGTAGTTTATAAGCATACAACACAGACATAAAACTAAAAACTCCAACCAAATAAGAGCTTTAACAAGAGAAAACAAAACAAAATGCTACTCAGAGGCGATTTAGCACATAAACAAGTCAGACAATACTCTATGGCGCAACTCAATCAAGGATCAAAGATTTTTTATTTTTCTTGAAATACGACAGAAACCTCGTTCAGCGACATCGTTCTACAGTTAAATTGTAGTATTCGTTATTTTAAATATGTTATTGAGTTGTTGTTTTTTCCTGTGATTTTTGTTGGTAAAAATCACAGGAATTTAGGTGCTAATAACTTCAATTAGTTCATCTTTAATTCTGGTAATGATTAACGAACCTGCATCCGTGACATCCAGGTGGACAGCACAGTAAACCCCGGGTTCCTCTTATTTCTCAAACAATCTTCTAAACTCGCCCCGGACACAAACTGATAGCCCAAGTAAAGGTAATCTTTCGACGGAGACAACCCGACCCCAATCAGCTTGACAATACTCATATGATGGCTCCGATAAACCGCCCCAAGCTTTTCTTGAACCTCCGCTTGCGTGACAGGTCTTCGCATTTTCCGCTGGAAAAGGATAATGTCTTTGTTGCGTAAAGTGCATCGCCAGCTGGAGGAGTGGGAGGAGGTTTTGGAGAGAAAGTTGTTGGTGGCGAGACGGATCTCGGAGAAGGAGTAGAGGACGGGGTTTTCCGGGAGGGAAAGGCGGAGATTAGAGAGGGAGGTTCGGGATAAGGCGGAGTTTGTTGTTGCTGAGGAACTTAGTTTATAGCTTGAGTTAGTTGAATAAGTGGTTGAGTTAGTTGAGGTGGTGGTGGAGTTGGGTGGGTATTTTGGGGATGAAACACGTGGCGAGCGGGGTTCGGTTGCGGTGGTGGACATTTTGGATCTACACATGCGGATTATTGGATAAATTTATCATGGAAATATAGTTTTGGGAAGGATATATATGAATTTGATGATGGATATGTTACTATATCTCTGTGTTTATCAGTGTGTGTATGTGAATGTGTATGTGTGTGTATGTGAAGGTCATTTTTTTCCAACTTGGTAAAGTTTCTTCTTTCTTGCTTGATGCAGAGTACACAATACACGTTTTGGCTTCTTTGGCAGAGTACACAAGCTGTCTATCTGCTTATGATTTGAGATTATTCATTTTGAGAAAATAGGCTGTATTTTTTGACTAGGAAAAAAATGACTTTTCATATAAAATCGGTAATTCCAAAAATGCATAATTTAAAATTACTGTTTATGTTTTTTTTAATTTTTTTAAAAAATAAAATTAAAAGGTACATGATAAATCATAATTACGGTTTGTAATTACGATTTACGGTTTTGGCATGAAAACATATTCTTTGCAGTCGAAAAATCCAACCTCTTAATAAAATAATGTTTATCAATAAAATTTTAACCTAAAAATATTACCGGTTGATGTCGCGTATTAGGAGGACCGGTTTTGAGGCCATACAAACCATGCCGGAGCACCGGGTCTGGGAAATTAATTAATGGCCCAATATTTAGAAAATTTGTTGGTATATAGAAATGTATTTCCATCAGTTTGACAGTTAGAGCCGAAATGCCTATTCTATTTAGGGTTTTCACTTAATAAAATTTAGGTCAACTACTTTATAAAACCTAGAAAATTAGTTATTATTATCATGAAAAGTAATCAACATCATAGCATATCCCCAATACATAATATTTAGATGTACATGTATTATTTACAATTTACTTCACTAAAATTCAAATAATGAAATGTGATCGGGATGTTTAAAACTAATCCTATGAATATTTATTTTTGTTAGTTCCATTTTAATTCTATTAGTATATTGCCAAAAAAATTCCATAAAATATCAAAGTAAAAATTCAATACTAATGATGTTCCCACAATTCAAAGGCTGAGTGATAATACTTTATTTCCGGGTGCACATTGGCCATGTTTCTTACCTTTGGTTATTTGGTTATGATGGCACAATTACGTAATGACATATATCCCTTATATATTTGTTTTTAACTACATGTGTTTAGTGGCGAATTAATATTAAATTCATGTGAGGCTATTGAAGAATTTTTTTTATCCGTTAGTACAATAATCGTACGAAAAACCAAAAAAAACCCGGAGGTTAAAAACTCAATTGACTTGTCCGTTAATGCAAAAATTTCAAACGACATAAAAAAACTGACTACTAATACGAATTTATTATAAATTAAGCCTTTTTTTATTGATAATTTTTTGTCTAAAAATGCAAATTGAGTGCAATTGATGGGAAAAACAAAGAGTAAATAAATACTAATTAAATGGAGTGTAAAATATATTGATAAAATTTTATATAAAAGATGCAATTTAAGTGCAGTTAATGGAAAAATCAAAAAGTAAAATAATAATAATTAAAGGGAGTATAAAAGATATAAGCTCGAGATTCGAACTAGGACTTTGACGACACAAACACTTTATATTTACCAAATGAATCAAGTTACACTTTTTTAATTAGGGGTGCTATTAATATATAAAATATTAAATGTTATATTATTTTTATACATGAACAAGTATTTTTTAAAAATTTGGGGCCCCTACCTACCCCTGCATGTAGAACTACATAAAATGTGAGGGGAATTTGTTATAGATTTAAAAAAAAAACATAAAATACTCAATTTAATTAAACTAATGATAGTTAAATATATATATATATATATATATATATATATACATATATAATTTGTTGGTCTTTTTTTGTTCTTTCAGGTTTTGTATTTAAATTATTAGGGACAAGAAATAAGTAATGTATTCTTTGAAAATAAGAAAATATCAAAAACAATAATTGTAATTACATGATTGAAATAGTAAAGAAAGAAAACGGTGTGGTTAATAATTATAAGTAGCATTGTTAAAGAGATAAGACACATATCTCACTACATAATTAGTAAAGTTTTGTGGCTTGGTAAAGTTTCTTTTTTCTAGTTCAATACAGAGTACACAGACACGTTTTGGCTTCTTTTTGGCTGGGTTGTGCTTCCCCATCTGTCTAAATCTACTTCTTCTTTTTTTAGTTTTCTTTTTATTATTATGGATTTGTATTTTACTATATATAATAATCATTTCTCATTTAATTATTACATCATGTTTTGGGTTTTCCAATTTTACACTTGGATTGCATGCTTTTATTCGATTTAAGACGGAATCCATCGAATAATTAAGGGAAGTATCAAGTACATGTATACTTGTAAGACACGTGCACTTTTCTTTTAGGTATATAATTCTGACACATATTCTTTTAAATAAATTCCACTTAAATCATTATTCTTTTTCTCTTTTATGGTTATGTATTTTAGATTGTTACATTTGCTGTCGTGTTTTGAGTTTTCCAATTTTATACAGTGATTCCATGTTTTCTTCAATTTAGATGGTATCCATCGAATAATTAACGGGAAAAAAAATTACTTACACGAGACATGCACTTTTCCGTCTATTTTGTGGGTATATTGGAGTACAATGTTTTACACTTTTACTTAACATATTTACGAGAAACAGTTTAAAATTACAAAAGAGACATCTGTAATGTGTTACTCCGTGTTATGAGAATCATGTACAGTATGATTTCCAATACAATAATCTTGAAAGTAATTGGAATATATTAATGGTCAGCATTTAAACCACTGCATTTATTGACTTAATCACCCCGTCCCCAATTATCCTTCCTTATTATTTTACTTATTCGAAAAACAATTGTAGTAATCTTTACTCTACTCAGTAACAAACTATTTTGTTTATTTTTTGATATGCAATAGGACCCAACTGATGTATAACCTGTCATCTATATCGAAAGCCCTAGTTACATGCACGAGTTCCTCTTTATCTCTATACATATATACACAAAAATGACTTTGGCTTAGCTAGCATGCTCCGCAGATCCACCGGTCTGTTACTCTCCACAGTCAAGCACAGCGCCTCTCACCATCAGCTCTGCAGAAGATTCTTCCCGTCAGCGCTACACTTCTCAACGGAACCTGAGAGCGTATCAAGCCCTGATAAAAGCCTTCTCGAGGTCCTAGACCATGGGATCGATTATGTCGTGGTGGAGCAGGAAGTGCAAAGACCTCTCGAATACTTTGTACGTATGAGTCTTTTATTGGCTTCTTGTTGTGTTTGTATGTTCTTTTCTTCTTCTTTCTAAATTGAGGGTTTTATTAGAATTATTTAATTGATGTTGTTCTTGTTGTTTGTTGGTTTTAGTTACCGGAATTTTGTTGCTTATTTTGAATAAAGAATATACATAAACACATATGTAGGAAGTACATGTAAATTGAGTAATCAAAACTAGAACTGGACGGGAAAATAATACAAAGGGGCTATGACTTTTAACTTTTGAGTGAGTAATCCTACAACTATGGACATACATATAGGATATATGGAATTGTTGCTGTACCTGTAGGTTTTAGCTGATTATTGTTGCTTAATTTGGCAAAAGAATTTTGAAAAGTTTGGCTTCTGCTAATTTAAAAGGATTAGAACCCGGAGGGTAATGTCAAAAAGTTTTAAAAGTAAGTTGAACGCAACGGCTAGTTGTTGGCCTGTAAATGTTTTTTGGTGAACACTATAAAAGTATATTTTTCATTAAAAATGTTATTTGGTAAAATTTGTTTACTTCTTACTTTTTGAGTTAAAATAATAGTTTATATCAATTAATAGATTAGAATAAATAATTAACTAGCAAAAAAGATTTCATTGAAAAATTAAAAGGAAACAAAATTATGAAAAAATAATGATTATACGATCATAAAAAGTTTACAAAATTAAGGACTTCGCCTACGGGTTCTCATGTTTTTACAAATTTGATAACGAATTTAATTTCGATAAAATTTCATATAGTCATCATCACTCAAAACCTCTACATCATCACTTCAAATTTAGATAAAATTTCGTATCCATTACATAGTATGGTTGAATATTTAATTAACATAAAATATATATGACAATTTTATTAAACTTACATTAATTTATAGATTCCATAATAATAATACAAAAAAAAACAACAACCAATTTCTTATATTTCATGGGATAATAAATAGCTAAAATTTGAGTAATTAAACAAATAAGTTATATATATATATATATATATATATATATGGGAAAAGATCTATACACACATAAAAAAACACATTATCTTTACACATCAATCACAACCCTCCATTTACTAACTTTTAATGGTCAAGATTAGTTCATCTAATAACAAGAATAAACACATAATCTTGACCATTAAAAGTAAGTAAATGGAGGGTTGTGATTGATGTGTAAAGATAATGTGTTTTTTTATTTGTGTATAGATCCATCCCCTAGATGAACTAATCTTGACCATTAAAATTAAGTAAATGGAGGGTTGTGATTGATGTGTAAAGATAATGTGTTTTTTTATGTGTGTATAGATCCATCCCCTATATATATATATATATATATATATATATATATATATATATATATATATATTATATATTCTGTTTTAGAAACTTGATTTCATAATGTTGTAACGCATTTTTTTTTTCCTATTTTATTACAAAATTGGTATTGTAAAATCTTTCTTAAAGTTCTACTAAAGTATATTTTTCAGATTATTAGAGTTATGAAAAAGTTTTATTTAAGATTTTATGATGTTTTACTAAAGCTTTCGAAACGTTTCGGAAACGTCTCCCCTAAATTTTGAAACAGGTTCGTTTTTTACTTAATTTTATTAAGTAAGATAAAATGGGGTTTACTTTTTATAAAAGTAAGATTTTTGAAATACAACCAAACAACATGTCTACTTATCATAAGTATAAGTAACATTAAGTAAAAAGGTTGGGCCAACCAAACAAGGCCAATATGAAGGTGAAAGAATCGAAGTTGAAATTTACGATCTTCAATTTGGCAGAGGTGACAATGAGGACAGTCCGCAAACTCCACTCAGATTTGTTGTCAAAATTAATAAAGATGTCGGACCCTATCTTGGGTTCATCAGTTGTACTGTTGTAGTGCTACACCTGATGAGATACGTATAGTTGATTTAATATTTAAGAATCCAGACGGGCTATCTTTTTTTATATTAATAGTGGGGAAAACCCACTCCTTTATTTATTAAGGAAAAAAGTGAATGAAAAACCCCACAAAATAAACAAAGTAACAATTGAAATATTCTTGAAAATTACATAACTTGTTAAAATAAAAAGAACTTTCAGAGTAAAAGAAAAATTCGTAAAGTTTTGTAACTAAAATATCATTACTCTTCAAAGGTGAGGGATCAATATAGTAATTGACCAAAAGGCCACCTCTTCATCTGGTCCACTCTCATTCGGTTTATCCATCTTCTTCTTTGATAGAGATAGAGAGAGAGAGCCACAGGCTCTCAAGCTTTTTCTTCATTTCTTAATCGAAGATAAGAAAAACCTTTCTCTTCCAACTTCAAAATACTTCTTAATTTACTGGGAAAATCAAAGATATTTTCTGAGATTAATGGTTCATTTGTACATCCCAAATTTGTCAGTAGATCCGCTCCTGAATTTGCCTCTCTTTCCACATAATTCAACAGATAAGTACCGTTCTTCATTTTCTCATTTATATTGTTAATTAGCTTTTTGATTTTCCAAGGACTCTTGCTTCTATCAGTCAAGATATTAATAATTTGTAGACAATCATTTTCTATAATGATTTTTGTTAAGTTTACCACAGTAAATTCTTGTAGAATAGCTCTTTCTTCTGCTTCTAACCCAGAATTGCTAATAATTTTACCATAAAAACCTTGTAGAAATTTACCTTTATGATCCCTTAGAATACCACCAACACCACTTGAATTTGTGGAACTTTTAAAACAGTCACCTGTATTCAATTTCATGAATCCACTTGGAGGGTTTTCCCACTTTACTGTTAAACGATGTTCTTCAAATCGATTATTTTAATGATAACAAAATTTGTAAAACATGATAAAAGCTCGTTTTGCGTACTAATCATTTACCTAGCATGTTAAAGGTTTAAAATGATAGATTACGTAAATACGAAGCCAACGGTTCAAGGGGAACCTCAATCGGATTTGAAACGGACTATTTACGGGGTTTCGAAGTATGTCGAGAAAACCGAAACATTGGCAGAACAAAAAAAACGACTGATCATGAGGCTAAACGATCGATCATTTATGAACTTATTTATTCCAATGAGCAAAGAACAAAAACGACCGATCATAAGCATAAAACGACCGATCGTTTTAACTAGGAATTCTTCCAGTGAGCACAGATGAAAAACGACCGATCGTTTTTCAGAAACGACCGATCGTTTTTCAGAAACGACCGATCGTTTTTCAGAAACGACCGATCGTTTTTCAGAAACGACCGATCGTTTCTGTAGAATTTCAAAATTCCAGCTTTTCAACTTATCCTGAAAATTGGGCGAACTGCTGCAAACAAGTGGGTAATCTGCTCAACAACTGCCAACGGTCATCAATTAACCACTGGACCATTTTGGCTCTACAAATAAGCCACAAATCTATTGTAGAAGGTAACTAATCAATACTCAACAATTAAGCAATTCCTACAAAGAAATTCTTCAAGCTTATACTACTCATTTCTCACTTGTATTCATAAATATTCTCGAGTGTATTATTATTGTAATCTTATAAATATCGAGATATTAATTGTTAGTGAATGATCCATTCAAATTCAATCTTGTAAAAGAGTATTTTATAAACTCATTTGTGAGCGAGTGATCGGGTAGAGGCTTTATAAGCAAGTGTAGCTTAAAAGCTCTAAGTCTTTTCATTCGGGATACTCATAGAGTGAGGGGGAGCTTAATCGGTTGATTAAGCTCGTTAGGTTGTAACCTTGGAACGAAATTCTAGTGAAACACTCGGTAGTGAAAATACCGATGAGAGAACGTAGGCGCGGTTTGCCGAACCTCTATAAATCTTGTGTTATTTCTTTTCCCTTAACTTTTACTTTTCGCATTTATTTATCGCTCATATTTATTGCTTGCGTAGATTAAATTAGCAATAATTTGTTAACGAAAATATTTAAGTTATAAAATCCACTAATTAGCTTAGTTAATAACCCATAGTTTTTATTCCGCGAAAAACGTACGAAAACCTTATTCATCCCCCTCTAAGGTTTAGACACCTACGGACCAACAATCAACCTTGGCTTTTTTTCTATTCTTTACTGATTGTAACAAACTTATTTCCTCCCAAGTCCATTTTTTAGGAAAACTTTTATCTATTAAAGAATAGTTCTGAATTAGTCTAATTATGTCCAAAATGATATTTTGATCAGCCTCCATTCTTTTATTATTTGTGAGTAAGACAAGAGTGGGAACTACCCTAAACAGACTTTCCTTTACCTTAAACATAAGATGGCAATAAATAAAAACAGACTTGTCGCCACAGCTCCCATTGCACTACTCAATGATGTGTTGACAAATCATTTTTTGGTAGAAGTGAATTAAGAGTATTTGCATCATATTTTATTAATTCTTTTCTCAGCCTCAATAGACCCAGCTTATTTGCTCTGCAAGCTAATGAGCTTTGGTACCAATATTTTAATGTTAGAGACTTCTTCTCTAATTTCATGTTTTTGGCCTCGTTTCTGATAATCTTCTTCTTTATGCAATTTTCAGGGATTTGGATGAGATGATAAAGAAGGCTTACCACGAGTATCTTACTGCTCGTGGATTTACACAGTTAGTGCTATGAATTACATGCATGAGTATATGGTGAACAAGGACACCAGAGAAAAAAAGACGTACGTGGCTCAAGAATATCAAGAAGTTTGTCGAGGCATAGGCTTAACCGAGTAAGACATAAGGACCAACATTAGCTAATGTTTTATGAATACGATTTAGTTATGGAAGAGGTGTCCCTGACCGTGGAAACTATGTTTTACGCACTAAGATGTCTCTTTTCTTTTAGTTATACTTTTGGTGAGTGAAATCTAATTTTGGTACTTAATGACGTGATTTCCAATGAGCTACGGTGTCAATGTTTTCTAAATTGTCGAATATTGGGTTGGGCTTAGATCATCCATTTGTAGACAGTTACCTCTCTCTATCCCTGTATCACAAACTTCAATGGTCCCCACACTTCCAGACCCGTTCACCGCTGCTCCGTTCATGGCCAATGGTGTAGTATCGCGGTCTTGCGGACATGTCTCCTCTCTCTTTCATTCCAGGGACCACGAACTGCAAATTTAAAGTTTTAGTTTACTTACATATTAGACTGTCTACAATAATAACAATTTGGTACATGGAGTTCATATATATGAGGAGTTTTATATAACTTTTAATTTGTAATAAAATCAGTTTTGATCACCCAAAAAGTTCTAAAGAATTGCAAATTTAATTTTTCATTAGACTGCTTATTAGACTCTGTCAAATTTTGTATTAAATTGTCATTTCTCTATATCAATTATACTGTTTTTATTAGACTATGTATGTATTAGACTGTTATTTTCTGTATTAGATTGTCTATTAGGCTGTCATTTTTGTATTAGAGTGTCGTTTTTGTATTAAACGGTCATTTTTGTATGTCCAATAGAATGTCATTTTTGTATTAGAATATCATTTTTTTTGTGTAATTTTTTTAAAAAAATCTGATTTTTTCTGAATTTTTTGGATTATAGCCACTCGATTATAGCCTATATGGCTGTATGTTTTAAGTGTTTAACTAGATATGGTCAGATAATTAATTAGATACATGCATGGTCAGACGGAAATACTTAAGTAGATATTTATGATTGACCAATTTAATATTTACCAAATGTTATAACAGACTAATTTAATAAGGTATGAATTAGCTAAATCCGTATCTATATAAGAAAGTCCCTCCTCCTGTCGCACTCGTATCTTGTAAATATGGTAGAGAATTGTGATTGTATCACTTTTGTTTGTTTTCACGCAGGCTAGTAATTCAAATATTGTTTTCTCTTAGCAAGTACATGAACATGTTACATGTTACATGTACATGGCTATTTTGTTGCTTCTCTTTTGTTCTTTACAGAACAACTTATGAGTTTAGAGCATCTTAGAGTAAAAGTGTTGTAAGCAAATCAAGCTGCTCCCTTTTATACAAACTAGCTAGCTAAAAAGAATATGATAGATTTGTTAACAAAGACAATTATAAAATTAAATTCAAATCATTATTTCTCCTATCAACTGCAATATCAACTCAATTTTTATGACAGCTTTCTAAACGTCTGTGCATGATTGGCATTTGAATTTCTCAATTTAATCAATCAACGGGGTTTCTTTTTTACTTTGTTCGATTTATTTAGTTGTACACCATAAAACTGTGCAATTTTGATAAATTAGACAACTAAATTGAGGCGAATCAAGTTAAACTTATATTAGAAAATATTCCAGTTCTTTGTGTGATTAAAAACTAAATTTTACTTCAGAAACAAACTTTATGTGCTCCAAAGGATAACACACATTTCATAGTTGTGATGTTAAGTTCGTTAATACATAGGTTAGCAACCAGTTAACACTTCCAACATTTTTTCTTATGTAAGATGATACCAATTATAAGGCAATAACTAACCCTCCTCATGCATAGAACATCGTTCTTATATATAAACCCTTGTACATATGAATAAAAGTATAAACCCTCTTAACCATATACTAGTACTACTTTTATCTCCTGTACTCATGGCCAAATCCAAGCACATTTCTCTTGCATATTACTATTACATAACTGTTATAGTTAATGTGTTTCTTTCCTTTTTCTCTTTTTCTTCTGCACAAGGTGATTGTGGGCCATCCGGCACCTTTAAATGCCGCGGCAAAATCTTCCAAACATTCGATTGCTCGCCTTCCATTATCAACCAAACTCCGGCAAGAATGTCCAATAATAATTTTGAAAGAGGAGGAGATCCCCGTCCGAGTGTGATGGCAATTTCCACCCCAACTCCGACAATTTGGTTGCTCTTTCAACCGGATGGTTATACACATTTTCTTAACTTTTCTTCCTAAAATCAGTATATTGACTTGGAGGGGTAGAGTTTGAACATGAGTTGTATATGCTAATTACTAAGACCCTAAACATCAGGCCAACCCATTTTATTTATGTTTTAAGTTTAATCTGTTGGTCGGGTTTGATTACTATTTTTTCTATATAACTCCTAAGCCCTCTCACTCACATTTCACATTTTTAAAGAAATAATCGTCCCCAACAAAAATGTTACTATGTATTCAACTACAGTTGATTCACTTTAATTGGCTTTCCGGAAACTCGCAGATGTAATCAACTATGAATTGAAAATTCAAGCTTATACACTAACGAATGACTAAGAGGCTTTTAGCACTTGACTTCTAGTCTAATGAATTAGATGTATTTTATTTAACAGGTATGCCAGTGGATCAAGGTGCAGAAACATGATACGAATCACCGCTAGTAACGGGCAAAGCGTGCTAGCAAAAGTGACGGATGAGTGTGACTAAAGGGCTGGCTGTGATAAGGAGCACTCAGGAAAACCGCCATGTGGCAACAACTTAATTGATGCCTCCAACGCCGTATGGGATGCTTTGGGACTCGACAAAAACGAAGGTGTTGTGGACATTACATGGTCCCTGATCTAACTCTAGAAACAATTTCTTTATTCTCCAATTCAATAATTGCCAGAACTGACAATCAATTGTTGTTTGTCTTATTACCGATTATGTGATCATAAGTCTTCAAGATTGTTTATGATAGTAATGCAGTGCTGTAAATCCTTGGGTAATGAGGATTTATTGGGTATGATCTTACAATAAAAAGTTTAGCTAGTCTAAGTCGTAGCGACCTGGTAATTTCATTGCAAAAACTTCACCTTCATTTTTTACTTTATTTCATTAACTTAAATGCATTAGCATACATACTTTATCCGACTCTCAGTAAGTGTCCACTATAATATTTTTATATATATTTCAATTACTTTTTTAAATTATTAGTGGAAATGATAAATTTCGTCTTCTGCAGACATGTTTAGCTAGCATAACAATATCTCTGTGACTGTGTTACATTTTATTTCTTCCCTTATATATATCGCATACATGTACAAACATTTCAAATTACATAGACCATGTCTTCAAATCAAACAATCTCATACTAGAAAACCCTGTGGCTTACACTTAAACAGAACAAAACTACTAACTTCAACTAGATAAAATACAAGTACAGACACTAAATCAATATACATACACTCAGCAAGAGTAATTAATTGCAAACATGTACACATATATAGTGGCTCGTTATTTCATTGTCATATCATGAGAATGCTGTGAGCGAACACTTATTTTATAATTCTGGTTATAAAATATTTTACACATGGAAACATGCAAACCGAGCCTCTATGCATATTAAGTAAAAATATTAAGGCGTTAATTGCCATCTTCATTACCATCGTCACCACCACCCTTTGCAGAGCCACCATTGCCATTATTGAAGTTGTTAAAGTCCTGCCTAGGTATCTGATGATGATTGCTTACACTGCTTCCGCCTGATGACGTGTACACAAGTTTACCGTTGATTTCTTTATCGCTCATGATCTCCACCATCAAAGCTTTTCTACTAGTGGCTAAGCCAGAGTTCACAATCATTAAGAATATAAGACCAGCCACAATGCACTTCATCTTTTTTACCTTACTGTACAATTCAAAGACAAAAAAAAACGCATCTTGTTAGTAAAATTGTATGCAATACGATCTCTATAATCTGTTGTAATTAATTAGCTTTTCTGTTGATCACAAACCAGCTTATTTGTCAAAATAATTTGACTATTTACAAAAATACGACATCAATAGAGGTTTGCCACCGTCCCTTTGTTGTGGCGAGTAATTTTTCTTCGAAACATCATATTTTACAAGTAGGGTGTATCATATGTATGTAGATAAAAAGTACTTAAACAAAATGATGAAACAAAATAAAGATACCATATTTTTATTAGAAGGATATATATATCTAACATTCAGACAATATCTGAAACGGTGATTAACATTTGAGACTAGTTAATATCATGCGCATTTTTTGTCAGACATGGCTTTCTTAAAGCATTAGTCTAGTTTATTGTAAAAATAAAAATGAAAAAACTGCTACTTGTTTAGTATTGCAGAATGCAGAATACTATATGAGGCTGACTTACCCAAATGAGAGGTGAGTATATTTAGAGCAGAGTTGTATGTGAGGAGGCAGTTAGAGTCTCAAATTAGTATATATATAGACATATTAACTAGCTCCTGTTTGTGCAAATGGGAACAAAAGTTCTTATTTTAAATTGATTATGGAGTTGCCACCAATGAGGCAAGATGTAGTGGGATTACCAAAAGTTACCAATAAGGTGGTTTTCACAACAGTTAAATGATGGCTAAGGAAAATCTTTGTTTTATGTTTTGCCTTATAAATCAGTGAATCCACCTTGTGGGTGGATTTTGCTTACCCAAAAGTCAATTTAATTAGTTAAGTGGAGTAACTGTAACTTAATTTGTCACCTACTATAGAATGTTATGGGTAAGATTTGTTACGTAAGGAGGGATTTCTAGTTGATTAGCACTTCCCTGAATAGTGAACATTGATTATTTGCACTTCCTAAATTTGTAGTTGATTAAAGAAATTCAAAACTGAAGATATAAAATGTTCAGTTTTCTCTAAACTCTTCTCAAATGTGTATGTAGTACATACACGTATTCGCGTGTCCGACACGACACGGATACGTTAAAATAATAAATTTCCAAAATTTAGTTAACGACGTCAATTAAAAAATAATAAATATATTACATATATGGGTGTTATACATTATTTAGTTAATAAAAACCAGAAAAATTATAAATGTTTTAATTCAACTGACGAATCTCAACAATAATTATCATTTTTCAAGATATTTGCTAATTATTGAAATTAAATTATAGATTTTGAAAATATATAAACTTTTTAGTAGTATAAATTGCGTTTATCGTGTAATTTAAGTATCCACGACGTTTTAGAAAGCGTCTAAGGCGTGTCCGTAGAAGTGTCCATGTGGTCAACATTGCCAATACGTCAAGGACACAGAAGTTGAAAAATCTGAAACGTGAAATGAAGTGTCGGACGAGTATTCGCATGTACATGTGTCCGACACATAATTCGTCTTTTTTTTTTTTTTTTTTTTTTTTTTTTGGGGAGTGTCCCAGTATTAGTATTATTAGTAAACTATTCAATTACTTCGTCTGAAAAGAAACTTTTAAGTATGATGCTAGTCCAACTCACATTATATATCAATTGTAAGTTATAACGCAACATTGTTGACAAATTTTTAAGATGTCGCATCTCCTAGGTACTTCACATTTTACATTTCATGAAAACTGATTTTTTTCCATTCACTCATCTAGAAGATAATACAGAACATATATTGGGCCATGAAATTGAAGGTTTACCACTGGTTTACCACTACAATACATTGTAAAGTGAAAATATCCATACCATACATTGTAAAGTGAAAATATGAGCGTAATTTCATCCTGCCTATTCATTAACTTTTAAAAAAGAAATGCAGGCTGCAGCATAATAATTGTGGTCACATTATCTTCTGAATGTTTATTAAAGTGGATCTCATGCATTCACCCGAAATAGTAAGATAGCAAGCAAAGCACTAAATCAAAGGATTTTGACTCGTGAATGAGACATAAAGTTGACTAATAATTACTCAGATTAGTATAGACTATAAAGACACCAGAGAACAGAATTACATCTACAGTTATTTGAGCACTGATATTTTCCTTCTAATTTGCACCCAATATACACAACAAAGACTGAAATTATAGTTTCTAATCGCCAGATACATAGTATTTTATTGAATTTTGGTAATTTCATATTCCCTAAATCTCTTAAGGCACAAAAGTTAGCATTGTGAATTCATAGAACTATATGTAAAGTTTCAGCTGAATGATTCAACGCTGACAAATTCATTATTTAAAATACTGTTAAATGTGTATATTGGATTTTGGATATAGATGTATGTATGTCACCAAAAGAGCTCTAATTTGATAATGTTTCTGTTGCTGTCTTGGCTAAATATTTTGTTGCACTTGTTTGCCTTGTAATTCTCGAAATTGCGTTACTGTTTTAGCGACTTCAATACAATAAGTGAAATCCATGTGATGTTAAACTAAAGCATAGAAAACTAATCCTGATCTCAAAAACATGATTGAATTCAGAAGATATAGTCTAGAAGACATCAAAGAGATACGTTAACACTTAACAGTAGTCCGACAAAATATAATAATAATTCTTGCTATACAGAGAAGAAATGCCAAAAAGCAGAAAGCGGGCAAGGGTGGACAAAAAAAAATAAAAAAATTGTAAACTCAAGACATGGGTAGTAACCTGAACACAGCTTTAGACAGAATCGACAAACTTAAATCCAGAACAATTTTATTGTTCGTTGGAATAATAGCTTAACAAATCGGGAGAGGACATCAAAGAGATACGTTAACACTTAACAGTAGTCCGACAAAATATAATAATAATTCTTGCTATACAGAGAAGAAATGCCAAAAAGCAGAAAGCGGGCTAGGGTGGACAAAAAAAAAAATTGTAAACTCAAGACATGGGTAGTAACCTGAACACAGCTTTAGACAGAATCGACAAACTTAAATCCAGAACAATTTTATTGTTCGTTGGAATAATAGCTTAACAAATCGGGAGAGGACATCAAAGAGATACGTTAACACTTAACAGTAGTCCGACAAAATATAATAATAATTCTTGCTATACAGAAAAGAAATGCCAAAAAGCAGAAAGCGGGCAAGGGTGGACAAAAAAAAAAAAAAAATTGTAAACTCAAGACATGGGTAGTAACCTGAACACAGCTTTAGACAGAATCGACAAACTTAAATCCAGAACAATTTTATTGTTCGTTGGAATAATAGCTTAACAAATCGGGAGAGGAGCACCATTCCACTCCTGAAGACAATCGAGCAACGGATCAATGAATTTCCCTTCACATATAGCCGAAAACACCCTATCGAACTCTTCACCTGGTGACTTAGTCTTCTCTCCTGTTAAAAACCCAGTCGCCAATTCCTCTCTAACAAACTTGTAAAGAGGATAAGACCTACAATCCTTAATCCTGTTTGGAAAGGCCGGGTTTCCACTCTCATAAGCACTTCTCGCACCCTCAACTTCCTTAGGCAAAAGGTTCTTAAGCTCCTCCTCAAAATCACTTATTTTCAAGAAAATAGTGTTGGCAGTCTTTGTGTCGCCAATGTTTACCAATGCGTGATCAACAAGCACTTGTCTCAGCTTGGTCATCAATGGGTAAGTCATACTTATAGGATCATCGATATAAGCAAATACATGCTCGCGATCAACAACTTTTAGTAAATCTTTAACACAAAATCTGGATGCGTGAAGCTCTCCATTAGCCCCGACAGTAAGGACTTTCTTCGCCACCTGGCTCACTGTGTTCTTCACGGTACTCCTCAAATTCTCCTCCAAATGCCTTAAATCAATAGCTTGGCAAAGAGCAACTAAGTAGGTCGACGACATAAGCTTCAAGATATCAATCGCCTCGGCTGTCTTTCGTGATGAAATTAGCCCTAAAGAGTTCACATCTTGGTTATGCTGTTCGGCGCTTTGTACATGATTAGTCACAGGATTAGCAAGGAATTGCATTTCAGAACAATAAGATGCCATAGCAATCTCAGCCCCTTTAAACCCGTAATCCAAACTAGGGTTTCTACCACCGGACAAATTCGACGGCAACCCATTATTGTAAAAATCATTAACGAGCTCAGAAAATTGAGCAAACATTAACTTCCCAATAGCTGCTAAAGCCAACCTCGTATTATCCATAGAAACACCGATCGGGGTTCCTTGAAAATTTCCACCATGTATTGCCTTATTTCTAGACACATCGATAAGAGGGTTATCGTTAACAGAATTAATCTCACGCTCAATAGATTTAGTCGAAAATCGAATAACCTCAATTTGCGGACCAAGCCACTGAGGCGAGGTACGTAGGGCGTATCTATCCTGCTTAGGCTTTTGTAGTGGGTCCATCTCGTGACACTTTTGAGCTTCTTTCACAAAATCACTTCCTTCTAGAATGTGTTCCATAATCGCAGCAGCCTCTATTTGTCCAGGGTGGTGTTTTAGCTTATGTGTCAAATGGTCGGTGAACTCAGGCTTTCCTTGCATAACCTCAGCGAAAATAGCCGATAAAACCACAGACAAAACCGATAAAACATTAGCTTCGAAAAGAACCATAGAGGCTAAGCCGGACCCAACAGCAGTTCCGTTTACCAAGGCAAGGCCTTCTTTGGGCTGTAGCTCGAAAAAGCCACCTTCTATTCCAGCTAGTTGGAAGGCCTTTTGGGCCGTGATTGGCTCGCCATTGGGCCCAACACATTTTGAGTTGGGTCGGCCCGTTAAGAGCCCAGCGATGTAGGAGAGAGGGACGAGGTCGCCTGAGGCTGTGATGGTGCCACGTAAGGGTAGGCAAGGGGTGACATTGTTGTTGAGAAGCTTGGTTATAGCTTCGAGTATCTCAAATCTTATACCGGAGTAGCCTTGTAAGAGAGTGTTTATTCTTACTAGCATAGCTGCTTTTGTAGCTGAGTGTGGTAGTGTGTGAGATGATTCTGTGCCATTGCCAAATATTCCAGCATTCAAGAATCTGAAAATAGAAATAAAGTATCAAATTAGATGATTCCTCTTATTCAACCATACATTTGTTTGTTTACTAAAGAATTAAGAAATTTACTTGGTTTCTGTCAATTTCTTAAACAATCAACACCTATAATTTAGGAGAATGCATGGCTTGAAGTACTTGATCCTTTTGTAAGTTATAGATGTTTCGATTAATTGAGTGATATTGTAATCGTTTTTGTCAAACTACATATATACACGCTTTTATGTATTCCACTATTGACATTTAGTCATGGAGCATACTTTATAGTTACTAAAAGGAGTTGGCTTCGATCGGTAATCAATTTTCCATTATCATTGTTGTGGCGTAAACCGTTTAAATATTAATCTTAGATGCTAAAATGTTGGACAGAAAAGAAGACCAACACATTATTGACATTTTTCAAATGTTTAAGTTCTTTTCTTAACCGGCGAGAATGTAAGATAAAGCTCTAAAGGGGGAGCTAAGACATTAGACATGCCATGTCAATCAGATAGTAAATCAAATCATAAATGCAATAGACAACACATGAATCACGAGTCTGGACTACATTAAAATAACTTCAGTAAATAATACTTTTGGTGTCAATTTCACATGTCCACATGTATGGCCTATGGGCGTGAAACACGATGATAAGGTTCATAGGTTTCAAAACATTCCAACTCCAGTAAAATTGATTTAGTGTCAGATCAATTGATTAGTAGACAGTAGTAATTGACGTCGGCTACGACACTGCCATTCAGAGCTGGTCTTAGGGAATTGACAACGGGAGATTCTCTTTTGAGGACTCAATTAGTCATCTGAGTCTTCATTTACTTATTCGAGGATCTGATTAAAAACCAGATCCACGTCATATTTTATTTTTATTTATTTTTTTAATTCATTCCACTCAATTTTATTACAAAATAAATAACTCTAGCACCCCTTCATTACATCTTTTTACACTTCATTTATCTACAAAATAAATAAATTTAGTCACTCCATCACACTATTAATTAATACATTACTCTGTTTTTTTTTTCCGTTTAAACTAAATGCAAAATTAAAATATTTTATAATCATAATATTATATCAAGTTAACACTTTCAAGTAATTTATATTTTGCACTTTTTTATTTATTAATTTTGTTACTTTCGAGTAAATAATTAAATTGTCCCCAAAAACCCTACACGTCATTATTTTCTTTCATCTTTACCTACCCACATTTAAACGGGTTAACTTGAAAGTGGTTAAATAAATATGGGTAGGTAAATGTTTTATGTGGGTAGGTAAAATGGAAGAAAACAATGACATGTATGCTTTTTGGGATAATTTAATTATTTACTCCGAACTAACAAAATTAATAAATAAAAAAATGCAAAATATAAATTAGTTGAAAGTGTTAACTTGATATAATATTATGATTATAAAATATTTTAATTTTGTATTTAGTTTGAGTGAAAAAAAACAGAGAAACGTATTAATTAATAGTGTGATGGAGTGGCTAAATTTATTTATTTTGTAGATAAATGAAGTGTAATAAGATATAGTGAAGTGGTGTTAGAGTTATTTATTTTGTAATAAAATTGAGTGAAATGAATTAAAAAAATAAATAAAAATAAGATGTGACGTGGACCAGATTTTTAACCAGATCCTCAAATAAGTAATTTGAGGAGTCAAAAGAGACTCGCCCATTGACAACCCGTCCGAGCGGACTCGACAACCCACCCGAAACGCAAATAAATTTTATACTATGTTTATCTAAGTTTTCATTAAATAGGTAAAATAATTTTTTTACAACTATGCATTAGCAAAAATATTTCTTTTGGGCCGGCAGTGCTACCATCTTACGGCTAGGAGTTTAGATTTAAGATTTAAAATATGTCCTACTCATATTAAATTAATTTACAGATATACGTATATGATTACAAAAGTAGCTCCAGTGTTGTTGCCAAAAATGCTTGTCGCTTGACTATATACTAATCTACTAATGACTGTTAATTAGCTATTTTACTTCCAAATGTATGTTTCTAGGACAGTGAGTTGCTGCCATCTAGCGTCTGAAATCAACAACCGGGTCCATCGGACTAAAATCTAAAATTCTACTACGAGAAGCATTGAAATTAAAATCAACGTGTTTCAAATAATACATTGCATCATTCCCCGTTAAATTTTGAACCTGCGGTACAAATCCTTAATTTAGATGTTGCAATCCCAACTTTTTTTTCATTTTTATACTCTTTCCGTTCCTATTTAATTGTTTCATTACAAAAGTACGTGCAATTTTGACCGGCTTATAACTTATATTAAAATTGACATAATGAATTTTTTTTAAATCTAATCATAAAATTTAACATTTGAACTATATTATCAACTTTTGAAAATTTTCATTCCGATAATTTTGATACAAGTTCTTGCCCGGCCAAAATTGCACGTAGTTTCGTAATGAACAATTAAATAGGAACGGATGGGGTATAATATATATGGAATTGTACTTAATTATCCTCAACTAATCGAAAACTCAACTTGTCGGTATATCTTGTTCTTTCTCTATTTAATACTCATTTGAGCTCAAAGATAGCTCGTCAGAAGTTTGGTAGTATTCAAATAGGAGTACTTCTGTAGAATATATTTGGCATTATAGTAGGAGCATTATTTTTGAAAACCCTACCAAGAGATTCTATAATTTGATACAACCAAACCTCATTCAAATCTCTCTTATTTAATCATTTCCAAATCATAATTTTATCACTTGATTGACATTAGAAATCACTGAATTTTATCAATTCAAACAAGAACGACAATAACACAAACCAAATGAGTGATACGTAAACTTTTAGTATAAATTAGATGAAATTAAACTCTATTAACAAAATTTATTACATCTCTGAATGATATTGAAAGGTCTAGTTTCCATGAGAACCACTTTCTTAAGACCAAAATTCTAGTTGAATGAACTCACTATGTTACTTATTATACGATTAATTCGGGAGTCCAGATCCAAACTCAACGAGCAGAATTAATAATCTTTATTAATGTTAACATATTCATTTTTTTGGTATTATTTGATGTGTCGTGTATACTTATAAAACATACTCCTTCCTAATAATTGTCCTTTTCAAAATTACGTGCAATTTTGACCGGCTTACTTATCAAAATTGTTGAAATGATAAATTTCAAAACTAAATCATATGGCTTAATGTTTGAACTATATGATTTGCTTTTGAAAATTTTCATTCCGACAATTTTGATACAAGTTATTGCCTGGTCAAAATTGCACTTAGTTTCGTAATGTACAATTAATTGGAAACGGATGAAGCATCTAATACTTGATTCTCTCCAATTCAGTTTTTCATCCGTTCATAATTAATTATACATTTTTTAAAAAAATTATTAGACGTTATTTCGTAATCTTTCACATCCCAGCCGTACCATACGTGACTATTCTTTTAAAAAAGTTTGAATCTTGATTTGATTTGATAAAACTGACACCTGATTCTCATTCGATATGATCAAACCTATTTCATTCGTTTAAACAAGATATCGGATGTCATAGGTCTATGTAAAAGTCAGCTATTCCTTAATATTCACATTAATTAATATCTCACTAAATTCACAAAAAAATTATTTCGTTCTATTATCTCAGTAGAATCAAGAATTCAATCTAAAACTAGTAGAAGCCTGATTCCTAACAATCACTAAACAATACAATATTCATAAATTCATAACAATTACTAAACATGATTCTTATATTTTTTAAGAATTGACACCAAAATCATCACCTGGTTCGCTAAAAATAATCCACATTCCATAATCAAGAAGCTAACAGCAAAAAATTGATTTCAAGAAATTGACAAAATAAGAATAGGAGATTTTCAAGAAACCAACCTTATGAGCTCCGTTTGAAGAGCGCCACCCTGCTTGGTCCGCCTATGTGATGTGGCACCGAACCCCGTCGTGACCCCATAACTATCCGTACCTTTACTCATACTATCCATCACCCAGTCACTACTAGCCTTAACCCTCCCGCGTGCACTTTCGCTTAGCTCCACCGCCACATCACCACCACCTGCCACCGCCGCCACTTGGCCGATAGTCAACCCTTCCCCACCTAGCTTAACCAACGGGTCACGAAAGTCCGCCACCATTTTCTTGACCTCGTCCAAGTGACTACCCTTCATTTGTTCTGCCATAACACCCCAGTTCAAAGGGTCATTCTTAAAACTAGTTTTATTATTAGTGTCAACGCATATCTTATCGAATGTTGTAACGTGCCCATTCCCGTTAGGAACCTCCATTTGGTATAGATGTAAAAAAATGTGTAAGCAAATATATCTTTATGATGTGAATATTTGCTTAAGAGTAGTTGAACGGATTTTGGTTTGTTTAAATAGAAGATACGTCTCAAAGAGTGTTGGGTGGGAAGCTGGGGGTGTTAGTTGGGATTATTTCTTGGCCGTTTGATTAATATGGGATCTAAGGGTGATGGGTTTGACACGTAAATATCGTTTTAATTTCCTCTTGGGTTTTTTCTAATTGTTTCTTTTTGTTGTGGGGGGGTTGGTGGTGTGTATGGTGTGTGTCTTATATACGTGTCATCCAATGTAAATGTGTCTGGTTGTAATGGAACTAATTTTATTTCCCATGGGCTCTTTGAGTTAGACGGAAAACAAATTAAAAAGTAATTTTAAGTTTGATATTGTTATTGTTATTGAAATTAACTTAATATTTACAAAGCCCTTCTAACAAAATTCAGTGATTTCTAATGTCAATCAGTCCATAACGTGTTAACAAATATATAAAAGTCTGATTTTGCGATGTTACATAACCGAGTCAAATCGATGTCGGGTACCTCAACCAGGGTTGAAGTCTATTCCGGCACAGCAAAATGCAAGTGTTTGAGCGAGGGATCGTGACAGTGGGTTAAAAATGCTATAGACTTTACCGTGAGTTTAATCGATTGTCACTGCCTAACCTATCCGAGAACCATATATAGTTATAACAAAAATGATGTTCCCAGAACAAGCTAAAAGTAATATTTGCAAATTCAGTGGTTCTTCTTTTTTGTTTTCTTCAGGGCTAAACTATTTTAGTTACAAGTGACATGTCTGGTCTTGAAAATATTTGCAAATAATGGTCCGTTCCATAACTCAAGAAAAGTTAAGCCTGTAAAATTTAATAATTTTTTTTAAAAAATACCCCCTATATTTTTTCCTTAATTACCATATTAACTACTTTCATAAAAAATTAAAAAATAATAATTAATTACACTATTTCTTTCTCTTTAACCACACAATTTTTTTTATATTTTATATCTTTTTTTTCTCTAAATATTTGTATTATCATCACAATTTATATCATCTTTTTCTGATATCCTATATTTTTTTACTTTAAATATTTATAAAATCATCACAATTTATATATATATATATTGCTATTTTCTAGTTTGAAAAAAAAAGGACATGCTATTTAATTTATACAAGTATTAGTCTGCAGGTTTGGAGAGCAAGTCTCCTGTGTTATGTAAATTTATTTTCATCATCTAAGTATTAATCAAATATTTTCTATATAATGTACTTAGCAGCCAGCTCCTCCGTTTAAAACCAAATATTTTCTTATACGAATTTTTGGCCTTCCCACCGAGCGAATATTTGTTTCGAACCAAATATATAACTGTTATTTTAGAGAAATATACATACTTGTTGTACAAATTTGTTCAGTGCATTCAATATATATGTTCCTAAAACGAGTAGCCGAATGGACAACAGTTATCTTAATATTGTCTCTCGTAGTCATTTAGTAACAATACGAAAGAATCAGGCCAAAAATTTGGCAAGCTGTCAAATTCTGGAAAATAAAACGAAATATTTTGATGCAACTTGTGGTGTGAAAGCAACTCGATCCCACATTTTTATGCCAAATATACATTACATTTGTTAAACCGGACTAACCGTACGTAATCATATCAAGAATGAGCTCTGTGTAGCCACTATTATATAGAGTATGTATGGAGTACTAATATCGTAATAAGAATAAACAGTGGCGGCCATTGCTAAGGGCAGTGGGCCTCATACATATGTCAAAGTCTCCAACTATTTATATATTAAGGTGAAGGTATAAAAAAGAAAATTTAGATAATAATGACCAAATAACTCTATAGTATCATTTTTTATCATCAGCAGTCATTTTTTTTTTTACTATTTCAGTAAAATAGCTGTTAGTTGTAATCTTATAAGTTGTAAGTAACAGTTTTAGTTACTCATAAATTAAATTTATACTTGTGAAATACAGTATGATTTGGAAAATTGATAACATTGGATGTTTAAACCATTTTGTCATCACTTTGGAATTATTTTTTTTTCTAGTAAATACATTTCTTTTTTTTTCTTCTAGTTAAAGGGCACGTTTTCCCCCGCTCCGAGCACAGGAATTCTCAGAGCCGGCCTTGAGAATAAAATGTTTAAATAGAATCATAGAACAGGTCAGTTTTTTTTGTTTTTTTATTTTTTTGTTTTATGACCCATATTGCCGTGTCCTTGAATATAGCTGGTTTTGACTTTTAAGAGTTGATGAGTACCTTAAACAATTTAACATTTAAGAGTTGATTAGTTTAGATTGGCCGATCATATAATACTTCCATCAAAAAATGATAGAAGGTACACTGACCATTTCTGGGTATTTATACTTTTTGCTATAACATACTAGGTATTTAGAGATAAATGGTGTATATGTAATTGGTAGTTTGAGTTTAGCAGTTAATTATCATGTTTCTTTTAGATAAGAAAAGCGGTGCGTTACCTACACTGCCCAACTAATTCTTATAGTTTAGGTAATTTAGAATTTGACTCACCAACTACAACACTTAACAACGTGCAAATTACTTTCACGAATTCACCCACATCGTTAAATAGACTGATTGTTAATTATATGATATCATAGTGTCATACTATATATGTTAACACGAAAAATTTATTTACCAAATATGAGAAGGCTAGCTAATTGTTTGAAGGGTGGATACATACGTAACATACGTATGCATGACAAATGATGAAGTGGGTCTTCCCATCATTTCTATAAATAAAATATATATATATATATATATATATATATGTGTGTGTGTGTGTGAGAGAGAGAGAAATGAGGAACAACATTTTTGATGGGTGCAATTAATATGATTTTCTTCTTCGTGTATATATCACAATTGATGAACAACAGTTTGATGGCTGCGATTAATGGGAGTTTTTTTTTCTAAAATAGCTCATGTGACACCTTTTATTCCTGTTATAAATTTTTTCATTTTGACATATTAAAAGCTCTCTTTGATATATGAAAAGATCACTCTCTTAATATGCGCTCGTCTATGTGGCAACTTAAAAAAAACACTTTAAAAGTGCTCTCTATACCAATGCATAAAAATAATACAAAATAAGTCACTTAGACCTATTATTTTGTTTTATTAAATTTATCAATTGTGTTGTTATACTGATAAATGTTAAATATGAATAATTATTATAAGTGATGGTAAAGCTAAAAAGTTAAGAAATAAGAAAAAATGATAATTTAATACATATTTTAAAACTTATTTATAAAAACCAGATTGTTTTAAATTTGACGACTTTTTTATAAATTTTTTTTACATATTTTATGTTTATTTACAAATAAGAATGTATGTCATTAAAAAATCCAAAAAAAATCAGAAAAAATATTTAAAATGTCTCGAAATATTTTTAAAATTACTCATACTATTTAAAAATAAGTTAAAACTGTTTTTAAAATAACTAAAATTGGTTTTAAATATTTTGTGTATTTGGATTTTTGTTGATTTAGATTTGTTGGGATTTTTTTTGTAATTTTTGGCTTTACCATCACTTATAATAATTATTCATATTTAACATTTATCGGTATAACAACACAATTGATAAATTTAATAAAACAAAATAATAGGTCTGGGTGACTTATTTTGTGTTATTTTTATGGATTAGTATAGAGAGTACTTTCAACGTGCTCTTTTTAAGTTGTCACGTAACCTAACAAGTTGAAGAGCGCACATTAAGAGTGTTATTTTCATTTATCAAATAGAGCACTTTAAAAGTGTTCTTTTAAGTAGGCCAAAATAGTAAAATTTGTAAGAGACAGGTCAAATCAGAAATAAAAAGTGTCATGTAGGCTATTTTAGAAGAAAAAAACTCGATTAATGGTGGAATCGGGATTGATTTTGTTTTTCAAATACGGGGGAAAGTGTTGGAAACAAAATACATAGTGACATTTTAGTTTTTCCCCATTATTTTTGTAACATGTTTCTTCAATTACAAATTCTTTGTATTGAGTACCGTTTGTGAGACTTGTTAGCACTAGAGTCTTATGATTTGTTATCACTAAGCCGGTAGACTAGATTAAACAGGACTAGTACATAATTAGGATAGTATTGGGTTAATTAAATTAAAGTCTGTTATCTAACTCTCTCGGTTGATTTAATTCAAGTAAGTTGTTTTTACTCTTATTTACTGTCTTTATAATTATTTACGCTGTCAATTAGCTTTTCAACGAAGTTGTTTTTAATTAGTTAGTAAAAGATAAATGATTAAATGATTCTACTCCCGAATATAATCCATAATTATGCAACGAGATGTTATTTTCCTGTTAGTGCAAGACGAGGTCGTTGATGAAACTGCTAAAAGACTACAGGGTTGCTTCGTTTCAGAAAATGTAAGGCATTAAGTTGGCAATTAAATGTGACCATGTTTATGGATGTGTTGGTTTTACGTATTGTTTTAATTTAATTTGAAGGCGTTGATTTGTAGGAAGCGACGGGTCAAGTTTATCGGTGTGTTGGTTTAGTGGGTTGGTTTAACTTAAGTTTTAAAAAATATATATGTAATATTAAGTTTCGAATGTTATTGTAATTACTAAATAATTCATAACAGTTTTGAATGTAATCAACAACTAAAAACTTTTATAAAATTTAAATAACATAAAAATAAACATTCATTTCATTAATTAATAAAAAAGTACATCAATAAAAAAAATATAACTAGTCATTATTTAAGACCTATTTGTATAATTTAAAAGTTTAGCTACCTTAAAAATTACTAATATTATCGTTTATTACCGTTATAGAGACTAAATCGTAAGAATTTAAAACTATAAGACCAACGGAGTAATTATAGCAGTACGATTTTTTTTAATACAAGAACTGGTTGTAATTATTACAGGGATCAATCCCTATAATTATCAAGGCTGAACCAACACGAATACAGTGTTGGCTGCGAGAAGAGAGAAGGAAGAAGAGAAAGAGAGAAGGGGAAACCACATAAGCTCTGCAGCAAACATTATCTGTTTCGTCCGATAAAAACGACGACATGTTAGTTGCGGCTCCATCCACCACAACCACAACCCTGATAAACATGTTCTTAAGAAAAATAGGCTAAGTGTATATATATTAATGCTCTTAATAAATATACGAACTTCCATTTTTGGTTGATTTATCAAAATTCAAAAATAGAGGGCCTACAACAGTCCCTGGATGTGTGCTTACCTAATTCATTTTCTAGTTAAAGTTGTTCTATATATTTAATGGAGCTAACAACAATTAAAGTTTTCAATATGCATGAGACCACAACTCAACATTACTTACTCATTGGTAGAGTCGTGGACTCCTACAAACTGCACATCGCACCTACCAGCTTAAAAAGTTGGTACAATTCTAAATTAGCAAAAAAAATTTACAAAATCACGAGATTTTACTAGTAATTACAATACATGTGTGTGTGTATATATGACCAGAAAAAGAGGAGGTAGTCATGGCTTTGCTAATTAAAAAAAAGAGAGCAGAAAATAATAGATTGATTTGTCAGTTGTCACATTTTGTTGTACATCAAATTGTTGTCTACCCGCAAAAACAATCCAATTGTCCTCACAATACCTCCTCCGATTAGAGTTTAAACATATTATTTCACCCTGTTAAAATCCAAATACTCATATCTCCCATTTTATTTTACTCCGTATTAGCTAGGGTACTAAACATTAAGAGGTCATCATGAATATTGCTATATATGCTTTTAGCTTAAATTGAGTTGTTTGCCCTAATGTAATTATATATTGTACTTGTTAGCTAGATTCTTTTTTTATGCTGTGTTTGGAAAGGGGTATAATAAAATCTAAAATTGATAAAAAGTTTGTTTTTTATTTTTGGAAATCTTCCCAATATATTAGGACATTCAAAAAAAGAATATTGATCCAATAAATTGGGACATAATTAATTAGTACTTTATTTTATTTATTTATTTAATCTTTTTATTTTTGGCGTCAACGTTTACATCTCATGAGTCCAATTCAAAGGCATCTAGTGAGTAAATGCATGGATCCATTAGTTTTTGTTTGTATTTAGTTTTAGTGATATTTATTTACACGGAGCAACTTTAGATGATGTATATTTAAACGGTGCTGTTTTTTTGTGTGGCGTAAACAGTACTACTCTATATTAATATAGTTGGAGTACTCAACTACATTTATAAGGTAAAAATCATTCAGCACCTAAATGTGATGCATGTAATTAAAGCTCCAGAATATACGAATGTCATCAGCATATTTCGAATTTATTGGAGTACTCAACTACATATATACATGCATGTGGCTTTCGGTTTCAAGAATTAAAGTGTATATATTATTGGGGAAATTTATGTTTAGTACATGCTATTAACTTAATACAAGAAAACATAAATAACTTAATTTTGTTTAAGAGTAGGTACAATTTAAACTTGATATTACTATGACACCCTTCTTACTTATTAATATAGTTGTTTTATTTATTGCTTTTTTCTCTCAATTTCAAAATATGAGATTTATACTACAAAATAATGTTTGATTTAATGAGAGCCAAAAGCTGTCACAAGCCTGTCGTTAATTTAAAATGTTATCACAAATCTGTCGCAAATTGACTAAACTGTCATAAAACCGTCACAAAAACCGTCGTTAATAAGCTCGTAACAAAAAATACCGTCACTAATCCCGTCGCTATTTGGGTATTTTTTTGTAGTGAATTATCTAAATATCTCTTATTTCAAATTCTTTTTTTTCCCAGATTTTTTTTAAAAAAAACAACAAAAATGTGAAAATAAATAATTGCGAAACGAGATAGCATCGAAGAGCACCAAAAATGTGAAAATAAATAATTTAAAAACGAGATAGCATCGAAAAGCACCAAAAAAGTAATATACAAAAATTGAAAAGTTAAACAAGAGATAGCATCATCACGTAGGATCAAAATAAAATCACTTTGTTATGGAGAGCATCAAAACTAACACGAAGTAGAGTTTAGAGAACAACAAAAAACATCCACCGAAAAACAAATTTAAAACTCTAAAACAAAATTGAGACTTATAAAATATCAACACAAAAATTAGAGAGAACCGATGAGCATCTTAAAGCATCATTCACCAAACTAATAATTTAACTTTCGTAGCATCAAAATAAAAAGCATCCGTATAAATGAAAAATCAAAAAATATCAAACAAAGTTTAGATAGAAACAAATAGCAACAAACGTAAAAATTAAACTACCAACAATATAGTAAAGAAATATTAATATACTCAAAAAATGTAAAAGAATCAAGGGACAAAAGGAAAAAAACAATTCAATATAAAGGTTTAAGCACTAAAGTAAAAGAATATATTGATACTTAATTAATAAGGTAAAAACAAAGATACGAAAATGATAAGAATTAAATACAATACTAAATAAATAAATGAAAAAATTGCG
Source organism: Primula veris (assembly GCA_963682055.1). NCBI lineage: Eukaryota > Viridiplantae > Streptophyta > Magnoliopsida > Ericales > Primulaceae > Primula > Primula veris. Next base: position 44,035,511 of record OY821740.1, read on the forward strand.
GGGATAGAGAGAGATAGAGACACATAGGGAGGGGGAACGTGAGTTTAAATGCACTCCTAAACTTGTGGAGATATGATATAAAATAGGAATTAGTTTATATTTATGCTATTATAATTCAAGGAAATTTTTGGTTAATTTATGATGCTAATGAACTTATAGACTACCTAATAAACAGTCTAATACACGAATATATTTAAACCCTTAATAAACAGTATAAAATACAGCCTAGTCACATTTTGTGACTTAAAGTGTTATATTTTAATATTTTTTGGGTTCGCTTACAATTAATCAAAACTTACTAAATATTACAATATAGTCCCTCTTATCATCAGGGACCAAAACATAATAAAATTTAAAATATCAAATTCACATACTCTGGCTCCTGGTTCTTTCATCAGCTAGGGCTTGGATTACCCGCGCCGCCACCGGAACTGCCACGTCATCATCGCCAGAGGAACGATATAGTGAGAAGAGTGAAAGAGACTATTTAGAAGACCGAAAGAGCGATAATATTTATATTTTATGTTAATATAAAATATTGGGTTACTAAAACCATATAAATATGTTAAGGTGGTATCCGTCTCCAAATATTTCAGAAGAAAATGTAAATAAGTTGATTAATTATATTAATCTATTTGGTTCTCATTGGTCTCCAGAAGTGATTAATCATATTACCTAACAAAATATTTGCTAGTAAGACTCTAATTAGAATATATTAAAACCACTTCCTGAATAGATTACTTGGAAGTGGTTTTGGTTAATATTTGACTCATGGTTTTTATGTTTCATTTAATTTATAGTAATGACGGTGTTGATCCAAAATAAATGTCTAGGAAAATAGTATTCCGAAGAAGGGTGAGGACTGCAATTCAATGATGAAGATGAGCAGCTTAGCCCTATAATTAATTATGGATCGATTAGAACGTTGACGTGGACACATGAGAACTTTGATTGTAAATCTTCGGATAAAGGAAGGAGATGAACATGGAAGTGATAATGTATGATATATGAAGATGAAAATGGAAAATTTCATTTTGGTTTTACAAAATTTACTGAAGGATGTAACGCTTTTAGAATGGCGTTCAAGAAAGTTTTGAAGAAGGTATTTGTAACGACCCGGTCCTCCGACCAGACCGCCACCATCTGCTTCCTACCACCAATATTGTCCGCTTTGGCCCAATTTCGTCCTCGCTTCTTGGGCCGCACGGCTTTAAAAGGCCTTGGTGATAAGAAGGAGGATACTCCTACCTTATATACCATATAGGTACTACATATCTAGGCGATGTGGGATAGCTCACTTCTCTTTACCACGGTATTTTTCTACGAAAATCCGGGTTTTTACACTCTTCCCCCCTTCAGGCACGACGTCCTCGTCGGGCACGCCGTCCTTCCGGGGTTGCCAGTGCCCACATCGGCTAGATAGCGGCTCTGATACCAATTGTAACGACCCGGTCCTCCGACCAGACCGCCACCATCTGCTTCCTACCACCAATATTGTCCGCTTTGGCCCAATTTCGTCCTCGCTTCTTGGGCCGCACGGCTTTAAAAGGCCTTGGTGATAAGAAGGAGGATACTCCTACCTTATATACCATATAGGTACTACATATCTAGGCGATGTGGGATAGCTCACTTCTCTTTACCACGGTATTTTTCTACGAAAATCCGGGTTTTTACAGTATTTCTGATGATCTGGTTGGTGAGCAGTTAGTTTCCAGTATTTTTCTTAAATATATGAGCTTTGCATAAATTTTCATGATTTTGCAGGCCCTGGATTGTCAAACTTTTATCAGAGAAGCTTGCCAATGAAGAAGCTGATCGGAAAGCGGGAGGGGCATAAAAGAGAAACATTTGGTAGTATCTGCCTAAAAAATTGAGAATTGCCTTAAAATAGTAACCTCAAGTAAAGAATTATTGCTATGAATAGTAAACAGCAAAAGAAGAATTCATGCTCACATGAAAAATATAAGGAAAAGAAAATATGCACAATCAAAATTTCCTCTTTTTTTTCCCCTCCTTCCTTTCTTTTGTGCCTATTGAAAGAATTTGCCGGCCTTACATTTGGATATTTCAATCTCGTCTTTCTCTTGATTTTCCATTCATAACCCTCCATTTGTTTTTGGAAAATTTTCGGCTGTAAGAATTTGACATTGTGAAAAAAAACTAAACCCCACAGGTTTCAGAGTCATTAAGTCCTTTTGGAGGCCATTGTTTCAATGCTTCTGAAATAGGAAAAAAATGCCGTTGCTGTAATTCGATCCCCATCTGAGACTCATTCTCTCGACGTCCTTTTCAGAATGCTTGCCTGTGCTCATGTAGGTGTATTCTTCCATACCTTCTCTCTAAGTCTTTGAAAAAAAATATTTCAAAATACTATAGTCTAACCAGTACCTAATATTCAAATTCGAAAAACTCGTGTAGGCAATGGCCATAATGGGGTTTGTTTGGTTGGGCCTTTTTCAGAACAAAAGCTTATTTGAGGGGCTAAAATACTGGGTTCATTTGGCTAAAAAATCTAGTTTTTCCAAGGAAAGAATCATAAATCCTCAGTTTTTATACCAACAACCAAATGAATAACAAGTTATAAGCAAAACAACTTTACAAAAATACAATATTTAAAAATTTGCAACTTTTCAACGTTACATGAGTTGCAGACTTACATTGCGGTCGGGGGCTCACCGCTCACCCCTGAATCCGTATGAAATGCTAACATACACATAGCATTTTTAGGTTACTCCAAATTGGATGCTATAATGAGTTGAATTAAGCAGTAAATAGCACATTTCCTACCATTACTTTAGTTTCTTAATTCTCACCATTACAACAGAAAATTGTGTTGTTCGCATGAGTTGTTCTGACGAAAGTCCAATTGTACAAATTTGAATTGGTAGTTATTTAACATTTTTTTGGGATTTTTTTTACTTTTTATTTCTTTTGGCAAAACATAGTGCCCCCCCATCTAATGACAGCGCCCACCGCCTTCATCGCCATATTATATAATGATTTATTAACATCGTTACAAATATAGTATAAAAGGGTTTTGATTAGTTGGTATTGGGTTGTTTATTGGAAGGCCTCTTTCGGGTTTGTGAGTACTTTCATCAAATTTATACCTTAAGATTTTTCAAATACTAACATTTTCCTCTTTCAAGGTAATACAAAATGAAAAAAATGTCACTTTCTCGCTTATATTGCTGATGGCTGTTCCGCACTGTCCCTTTCCCTTTCTATTGATATATAATGTCCTGCATCTTACAGTAATTGAACTTCTAATATATAACCAGTGTATCTCTGTTCTCTAAGTCCCATTCGTCCCTTTTGCTTTCTTCTAGTTCTATGATTCAGCTAGGAAATAATAAGTATTCGTGATTCATTGTATTTAACTTGCCATAAAAAATTGATCCTAGGATAATTGACATATTGCTCTCAAGCAGTTCTTGCCAATTGTAAATTATTGTCCAGCTGCATTCTTCAATTGACTACTAAGGTTATGGGAGGTGCTTCTTCGCATTTGATGCTGTTTTTTGTGTCCTCTTCTCTGCTTGATATATTTATTTATGATAGCTTATTTTAGTGTATTTTATTTTTTTTCATTTCAGCAACTAAAATTTATGTTCTGATTTTGTTTTGATTTATAAGAACATCTTTACGAGGCCAATTATTTATCTAATCTGTACTTCGTATCTTTCAAATTTTTAAATGAGCATCTCTATTATGGTCTTGTGAGATACTTTTCTGATATTTTGTGTGAATGTTGCCTTTTGGCGATTATATCTCAACTTTCTGTCATTTTTGTCTTTCTCCCTATTATTTGATTTTTCATTTTCTGTGAATCTTCCCGTAATTCTATCATAATATTGTTGATCTTCAGGATCAAATGGCACCAGTTTTCTTTACATATCCAATCCAGAAACAAGTCTCACGAGCTGGATTTGAAAACAGAATCATCTACTAATAATACTACATATTGATTCACTGCTTATGTGCCACACACCATTCAAAATATGGTGTTAAAATATCGAAAACGCTTTTTCATGGTTGTGACCTCATGCTTCATGTAGAGTACAGACGGAAGGTTTGCGTATAGTTCACTTATTCCTACCTTGACAAATGTCTTTTCTAATTCTAACTAGCTTTATTTTTCCAGTAAGCTATTTGAGGTGGATTAAATGAAGCCTCAAGTACGAATTTCCTTTGGTTGGCTCATTTGCTTGGTCATCGTTCCACAAAGTCTATGCGGTTAGTATCCATCCCGCCTCTGATATGAATATTTTAATCTGGCCACAATGATATAGTTTCATCGTGATGCGCAGTAGTCATCGATATGTGTCCTCTTTAAACTACCTTTTAAGTCCAACTGAACCCCCCCACCCCCCCCCCCCCCCCCCCCCCCCCCCCCCCCCCCCCCCCCTCTCTCTCAATTAATAGCAAGCATTCTCAGCAGAAGCTGTTTTACATCATGTGATTGCACCTCCAGTACTTTTCTATTTTGCACAATTTTATCAGTAGAAAAACTTTAATTAAACAATAAACATTTTATCATCTGAAACACAGTAGGAAAAGACTTTCAAAGAAACCAAGCAGAGAAAAGCTTAGACAGAATAAGGTGTCTTGAGTAATGACATTCATATCACTACTCCTTTGTCAAGTTACACCTTGCAACAGTAAAGCGGACAGCAAGCACTTTTAGTTTATGTTCTACAGATTAAAGTGCATTGAATAACGTGCTGGCATCTTGCACCAATATTGAGTTAAAAATTTACGTACTATGTCCTTTTCCAGTTAAGATTTTGGTTAACCTAACATAGATGAATAGATGCTCTCTTTTCTAGTTTTATAAGCTGAGATTAAGCAAATCGTAGGATCTGTCCTTGTTATAATGGATCAAGAAACCCAAAAATGAAAATGACTTCTATAAAACTGCTGCAAGGATACAAAAATGGAGGATTACTTAACAGTGTTATGAGTGTGTCATTTTGTTAAATATAAACTAAAGATATTAGATTTTGCCTATAGTTCAAAGTTCAAACGACTCAACTTTAATTGGGGTCAGAACTAATGTTTCTTAGTTCTGACAGATAAGGATGATTCATCCAAACTATGGATACTTAGCAGATCCACTGTGACCATTCTACTGATATTTGGGCTTATCATGACTCTGGCATTTATCGGTTTACTGGCATGGTATATGTATACCTATAGAAGAAACAAATCTCTGGTACAAGAACTTCTTTCCTCGTCGAATATAGGCACGCGTATCTATAGCTCCACAAAGTTTACCAGTAACCGAGATTCTTCAGTTCCGGAGTACAGAGTGTATATAGATTCCTCCAATAAGCCAGTTGCAGGTATAATAATTTTATTTCCTTATAATCGCACTTTTGTCAGTTTTTTTGTTACTAACAGCCATGTATAATAACAGGGCTCATTCACAAGACTTCATTTTCGTTCAGAAACAAAAGGGAAATAATTCTGGGAACACTGATACAATTTTCCTATGCTGAACTGGTGGATGCAACTGAGAAATTCTCAGACTCTAATATAATTGGTGTTGGGGGTAGCAGTCATGTTTACCGTGGACATCTTCGATGTGGTAAAACTGTTGCAGTCAAGCGGTTAAAATCTAGGGGAGGGCCAGATTTTGAAGCTATCTTTTTAACCGAGGTAAAGCAAAAGTGTTTTTTTGCAAAATTGTACACTTCATATATTTTTAGTAGCATTTTTCATACTCATGATTTTTTTTTTTGAACAGATTGAGATGATGTCCAGACTACATCATTTTCATGTTGTGCCTTTGCTGGGATACTGTTTGGAAAAGCAAGGGAAATCTGAAGAGAGGGTATTGGTGTTTGAGTATATGAATAATGGTAATTTGAGAGAATGTTTGGATGTTAAATTTCTAGATTGGAATCATCGTGTTGCGATTGCTCTTGATGTTGCAAAGGGATTGGAATATCTACATGAAGCAGCTGCACCTACTATATTGCACAGAGATGTCAAATCTGCAAATGTTCTATTGGATGACAAGTTTAGAGCAAAGGCAAGCTCATAATATGTATTTTAGAAAATTTAGGAAATGGAGTGTGAACCACTAGGTTCTCCGCATCGATTCCTCATGCAACTCTTTAAATTCACACTGAAATTTTCCACTTTTGCAACTTCCAGTCTTCCATTACCTATTTCAACATCTATGTCTCACTCCTTATATTTATTTACGTGAAAATTTTCTCACCCTTTAATATGATTTCAAGTTTATTTTTCTATAAAAATAACCAATAAAGGATACGAGAGACGGGATAAAATATCTAAATATTGATAAAGTAACAATAGAGAGGGCTGAACAGCTCTTTATATTTAAGAAGGTGTAAGTCCAAAAATAGGGCCCTCTTAAACAGGCTTCGAGATATTTTGGCTGTCATTTTATATTACGGGCTAAAGGGATTTTGAGGAGGCTAATGTGGGTGCTGCTGGGATTTAGCCTAAACATAAAGAAGATAAAAAAAAATATAAGGAAAATGAAATTCCCTTTTGTTTTTATCTTGATCTTTACCTACTGGTAAAAAGGTTGTCTCAACTCTTACATATATTTCTTTCGTTTAACTTTAACTAACTAACGCTAATACTTTTGTACAGATTACTGATCTCGGAACAGCAAAGCATTTTAGGACTGATGATGACCTCTCGAGCTGCAGTAGTTCTTCTCCAGCTAGATTACAGGGGACATTCGGCTATTTTGCCCCAGAATATGCAATTCTAGGGAGGGCTTCTCTTAAATCAGATGTTTTTAGTTTTGGGGTAGTTCTTATTGAGCTGATAACTGGTCGACTACCCATTAATAGAGACGCTGACAAAGGGGAAGAGAGCCTTGTCCTATGGGTATTCCCTCGCTGTCATTGCTGTTTTAACATTTTATCCTTTTCAACTAAGCTCATAAGGAAATGATAAAAAGAATAACTGTACTTTTGGATCAGTAATGAAATATCTTCTTTGACTTTATCAGATAACTGAAAACTCACTAATCGGAAATAATGGTTTATCTTTCACTTATCGTCAACATCAGTTATTTTTGTAGACATGGTGTAACTCAATATTCTAAGTGTGAGATATTATTATTCACATAGTAGCTCCTTTTAAGTTATAATTCTGGTGTTGGCAGCTAACTTTTTTTACATAGGGTAATATTTTTTAATGGATTTACAACTTTTTTTTATACTTTTTTATTTTTTTCAGGCTACCCCTTGCTTGCGGGACACTAAGCGAGTAATTATGGAGCTCCCTGATCCTAAACTAAATGGAGATTTCCCAGAAGAAAAGATGCAAATAATGATTTACTTGGCAAAGGAGTGTTTGTTGGTGGATCCTGATTTTCGGCCATCTATGAGTGAAGTTGTACAAATACTTTCAACTATAGCTCCTCAAAAATCTAGACTGAGAAACATTTCCACAAGTCTGTTTCAGGTAGAAATAGTATCACTCATTACTTCAAATTTCAATGTGCCATGCCAAGTTTTTGTTTCCTTGCTAAATACTTAATAAACTGTTGTCATCCATGACAAACCTTGATCAGTAACCAAATTAACTTTCTGTGGCTAGGAATACTAAGCATCTCAAACTCTAACTTTTGTCACTGTTTTCTCTGGAATGAACTAATGACCCCAAAACAATTAAAGAACGTGGGTCACTGGGACTCCGAACCATAGTATTGATACCATGTTGATTACGATTACAAGTATGTAAACCAGAGTTCTAAGAAGTTTGTCCTCTTTCCTTATACTTAAATTCATTTTGTGTTCCAAAAATTTAAGTTTCAATATGTTTGCGGATAGAGGCTTCCTAGGAGTGACAGATATAGGATTCCTTTTTACATTTTTATACTAAAAAATTAGTTAAAGTTTTAGCGAAGCCCTTGCAAAATATTACAACTAGGCTTTCATAATTCAAAAAATTGATATTTTGTCGTAATGAAACAGAACTTGTTTCATACTATTGAAAGTGATGACGATGTTGAAAGGGCTGACAAACATGTTGAAACTGAGGAGCTCAAAGAAGTCATGTCAAGTACAGAATTGTCAAATCGGTGTTCATTACCACTACATATTGATCGAACCCTTTGTGCTGAGAAGAACGAGAAAGAAGTATATAAATTTACACGAGATATCGTTAAATTGCTCCTCCTGACTGCAAATGCAAGTCATTTGGTCTCTCAAGAAGATGAAGCGGGGGATATAACCGAGCCCAAGTTTGAATCGTTTCACATGGAATATGGTAGGTCCTCTGTATAAGCTCCATTTTTCAACCCAGTAATATTTGAAAAGTAAAAGAGTACAGCATGGGAGATACATGTGTGACTTGTTATCTGCTAACCTGACTTTGCAAGTAAACTGGGGCTTTCAGAAACAAGATAACTACTTTCAGGGTCACGGTTTGCTATAAAGGAATATTTTACAGGGGACTTACTGAGATTTGTCTGATAATTGAACATAGCAGAGTGATAATATGCCCTTGACAGATACTCCAGTTTCTCAACTGTTGATAGTGGTAAATACTGGGAGGAACTGGCATATGCATATTTTTTTTTATGATTTGAGTGAAGAAAGCTCGTCATTTTCTAATAATTTCTTAGTAGTATGTAAGAGAAACGAATTGTCGGCTGTTATTTCATTTTTTTTGCTTTTTGCTTTCTCTAGTCACACGTTGATGCGGAGTTCGTAAACACGATTTACAACTATTTATACGTTAGTGACTCTAGAGATGGACAATGAGGTTTTTTATAACTTGTCACGGGCCACGGCAATATATTTTTTATTTATCATTATGTTTCTGTAAAGTAAAAATGCAAACATAGGATCAAAAGCTTTAGGCTAAATTGGATAAGGAAAAACTCGACGTAAATTTCTTACTCAAGTTGCGCTAATCTCAACAGCCTACACATTTTTAGTACATTTGGTTTGTCACACTGCAAGTGTTACCTTAACAATCTGGTGATGATGGTTAATGACTTAATATGTTAGTTGGGACTACCATTCTCAAAGTTGCATTGAATGGTAGATGAATCTATGACTTAAAACACATGTATATGTACATACACATTTGCATCGACAAAATTCGTCCATTTAGTCTCTCATGGATCCACCGTCGCAAGAAGAGCCACTGCTGCCCCCATCTGCACCACCACCACTGCCCGGTGGTGATAGGAGTTTTTTAGATTCATGGTAAGCCTTGTGCTATTTACCTAACCATATTTCTTATATTATCCCAATTTCAAACACTTAATATTTCAAAATTCTCTATGAGTGAGCTGAAATTTGTCTGAAATTATTTGCAGCTTCAAATTCCTGTGTTGTTGTAGTTTATTCGCAAACTGTTGTCCTCCATTGTTTGAGCCTGGCCCTCCACCTCCATAAACGTGTTTGTGTGTGTGTGTGTGTGTACGCGTGTTGTTTGTAATTTTGCATAGATGTTCGAGATGGGCTTATTTGTATGATTTCCTTCGAAAACCTATTAACAATCCCTTTGGTGAAGGATTCTTAGTGGGGAAAGGTAACTAGCGAGAAACCCATTGTAAAAAAATACATGTATTCAAGAATACTTTTTTCTATTACGTCATATTTTCCCACAAGGAATCCTTGTAACTAAGTGCAAAAATTCATTAGACTAACGAGTCTTTGAAGGTGTTTATCTACTTTTAGATTAGTGTATTTGTTTATGTAAGTTTGGCGATCATGAATAAATTTCAGCTGATATAGCTTGTTTTTTTTTGTAAATTTGCGGTATATGTATGTTCTTCTATTACTGCAGTCTTCGAAAAATCACACTAATTTTACCTACCTTCCAAATTACGAGAACATTAAAAACCCAATGATTACAACAGATGAACATCGTATTTCAATAGTAAACTGTAACGGCACTTTTGGAAAGGCTGACTCTTGGAAAGAATGATTTGAATTTCTGGTTATATCATGTGTAATGTTCACATACTTAAGTATCAAAGATCAATTATATAACCAGAGAATTTCCAGACAAACATAATATTGTATTAGACATAACATAACCAACAGAGGGCGAAAAATGGCGAGGAGAACGATGTTACCAATAATAGTTGGTATGGTTTCAAGAATTATTAAATCCAGACCAACCAAACAGACTACTCAAAAACGACCCGATTCGTAATTTCAAAATAAATTTGAACCGGAATGTATATTGTTTCTCACCTAAACCGAAGGCATTGCTTTTATTTTCACGATAATAATATAGATAGTTTTTTATACACAATTATGCAAAGACTCACCTAGATCCATCCATCTACCTCAAATCAAATGATACTCGGTAAAAATCTACTCCCTCCGTTACTATCTAATTGTGCATTGCAAAATTAGATGTAATTTTAATCGTCAAATAACTTATATCAAAATTATCGAAATAAATATTTTTAAAATTTAATTATATAGTTCAAATGTCAAATATTATACTTTGGGGATACAAATGCAAGTTAATCTCGTGAGGTGGGAGCAAATAACAAACAAACATAAACAGTATAATAGTATAGACTTTCCCAAAACCCAGTCAAAACCCTCACAAATCAAATTAACCAAACAGTTATACATACATACTACATACTTATAGAGAGAGAAAGAGAACTGCTAGCTGGGCTGTCAGTAAATATACATACATATATATATAGAGAGAGAGGGGGGGAGAGATGGCAGGGAGGTCAGGAGGGGTATCGGAGACTTACTCGCCGGCGTTAGCGAAGGAGAACAAGAAGAAGAAAAAGAGAGGCCCGATATTCAGTGACGTCGATTGGGTCCGCTCCGATGGACGTGGTTTCCAAGAGTGCCGCCCTGCCTGTACCATCCCTCTCTCTCTCTCTCTCTCTCTCTCCTTCTATACATATAAACAGGGGCGGATTTAGGGGTGGCCGCCGCTACCCCGGAAATTTTAAAAACAATTTTTTTTCTAGGAAAAATTTCAGAAAATATGGTTATGTATATTAATAGCCCCCCATAAAATATATTTATACATGCTTACCTTATTTGATAACACTCCATAAAGTAGGAAGGAGAGATCATTGGTTCGATTCTAACCTATCGCAACTTATTCTTTTTTATTTCTTTCATGTTCTTTTAGTTACATGAGTAACACTTCATTTTTCATTATTTTCAATAATAGCCTATATTTCCATCTTTTTTCATAAAATCTACAAAATACTCTACGGATATAGGGGCGGCCAAGATGGCAGTCCAGTAAGGCTGGAGCCCTGGGCAAGAAAGCCCAAATTTTATTTAAAGGGCAACCCGTAAGCCCAAATGTCTAATTATTAGAATATTAAAAAGTAATTCAATAAACATTGTCATAAATGTTAGTGGTAGAGTTGTTAATAATACAATACTTAATAGTCTTCAAATCTCCTTGCCATCCATTTTTTTTTATATAAAAATACATAATTTGGGGCAACCCAAATATTTTTTTAGCCTCGGACAAGCTGCCCTAGCGGGCCACCCCTGCAGTTACTATCTTTTGATGTTAGCAAAACTAAAGAAAATCTTTAAATTTTTAAATTTTGCCGTGTTTTTTTACAATGACCAACTCGTTTTTTTAACCTTCAAAATAGACGTTTAAACTCCGCTTTTGGTTATCTTAAGCGTTATTTTTCTTAAGATTCTAGTAGCAATTTTTTTTACGGTCCCCCTAACGATTTAATCTAGTATCTGGCGGAGTAGTCATTTTTCTTTTTGGTTGCTATGTAGCACAAACACAAACATGGCTACTCAGCACCCTCATATTGAGGAGATCTTTTACCATGCGTCTTTTTTATTTTATTTTTTGATTTTAGCCTTTCATCACCCTTCATAATTACGGTAGAAACAGTACTAGTTCCGCCACTGGGTGTAGGCGACTCAACCACTAAAATCTTAGTCATGACTACATATTTGTAGATTTTTTTCTAACTTTTTGTTAATTTTTGGGGTCAGCTGGTAAAATTTCAAGATTAATGGGCTTTTGTGGTATAATTTTTTGTTTCTTGTGTGCCAGCTGTGTCCGACTCTTGTCCAGTGTCTGACACTCGAACAAAACAAGATTTGGAAGTGTTCGTGTTGGTTGATTTTGGGTGTGAGAGTTGAGACATCTTGCTTATTGCGTGGATTTTAAAGGAAAAGGGGTTTATTTTTTGGGTGATTTGGATTTTTGGTTTGGTTTGTTTTGTGTGTCAGTCATATTGCTTACTGTGCGATTTGTATATTATGAAAAGGTCGGTTTGTTTTTCTCTTGCTAATAGGAGTGTCATACTAAGCTATTATTTGATTGCAGCTTTTATAGTCAGCCTATTTGTTTTTGTCTTATAAGCTGGCAGCGCATTTGGCTAGCAAGCTTTAAAGTTGAGGTTTCACCTGAAAGATATAGATTCCATCTTATCTTTTTTTAGGGAGGCTTAATAAGCTAGTACTATATTTACTTAATAGTTGAAAGTGGAAACCAGACAAGTCATTGAATAGACCAATGGATGTTATTGGTTTAAAAATGCTTTAATGTAAGGAACTTTACGACTTGACGTGCGTTCGTGTGTGTGTCTGTTTGAAGGGCACAAGTTTAAGAAGTACTTTTGAATCATTGAATTGCCCCTGAACCTTATATATCTTGTCGCGTGATTTTTTAAATTTACAACTAATAGTTCGGAAGGATTAGCTTGAACTAAAACCAAATTTATTGTTACAAAGGCCAGGTCTTTGTGGTGTCATAACGAGGCTTGAGAAGTGGGTAATGAAGTTGCAATTTGTGTCAAAGGGTCTAAGTCTCCGAGTGTTTGGTTAATATATGCCGCCATTATTAGAGCCAATCGGGATGTGGATCAAATGCTTTTTTGAACTCTAGGGTTTTCTTACTTTAGGGGACCAGATTATAGCTTTTCCTTTTTTTACAACAAACCATGCTTGACTAGATTATAGGCGAGGCTCCTCTTTTATAATGGGATCAAATATACAAGTCATAGATTTTAGGCCTATTTAACCCAAAAGTTAAACCAGTTTCCAGATCGACACCTGCATTTTAGAACAAACGATAGTTAGGTGTTACATTGGTTTGCACGTCTGAGGAATTTACCATTATTTGTATACCAAACCACTAACTTACTATACTCACATTGCTTATTGTTGTATTGTGTAATTGGAGGGGACCGTTCTTTTAGTGTTCAGGTATAGTTTCTTATGTTGCTGTTGCCGTGTTTGTCATACTTGCATGTTCAGTTTATAGTCTATCTGTTCCTTTCTACCCCTTTTCATTTGGTTTACACTCGCATTAAGATTATCGTATATTTTTAATGCCATGATTTCGTCGGGGATGCATTTTCTTTCTCCCAAAGGGTCCATTCTCCAAATATCTTTCGCAGAATTTGGCAATTTGCAGACGCTTGTGCATTTACTTTTCTTACATTTTTAATTTTCAGATTTGACCTAGGGACCTTCTCTTCATTTTATATTTCTTGGTTATAACCGTATTTTAGTTGTCTAATTATTTGCGATCTGAGTTCTTTCATATTCAAAAACTAATCTTTTTGAACACTATTGAAATTTGTAGTCTTAAGGACGGGGGCGGTCAATGCAGCATCTGGATCTGCTTATGCAGAGTTTGGAAACACCAAAGTCATCGTCTCGGTGTGAGTCCCTTCATTTTCAATGTTGTTAGGAACTATATCTCAGCATTAGCTACGTTTCTGTGATGATTAGTAAAAAAAATATCCAACCTTTAATTAATTACTTGAACTACCAGTAGTCTAGTACCATATGAGCTAGTTTATATTTCTTTAGATGACTTACAACTAGCATTTGCCTTCAGTACCATGTGAATATTAATTTGTACAAATATCTCTTATTTTTTCTTAGATTTGGGCCAAGAGAAAGCAAGAAAGCAATGTTGTACAGTGATACAGGGAGACTGAATTGTAGTATCAGTTACACAACTTTTGCTAACCCCATACGTGGGCAGGTACCAGTAGTTACTTTTATCTTTTGTTCTTCTATTGTCAAACAATTTAAATTTAGACATTTATATTCCCCGTGTTATTAGGGTTCAGAGAACAAGGAGTTCTCCTCGATGCTTCATAAAGCGTTGGAAGGTGCCATAATACTGGAATCATTTCCAAAAACTACCGTTGATGTTTTTGCATTGATTTTGGAATCGGGTGGCAGTAAGTGTTCAAGCTTTTCAATTGCATGAAGATATCTTGTACCCAAAATAAAACAAAAAAATCCTTGAAGATATCAATATTGTCTAGGCGGGGAGTTTGCAACTGTTATCGTATGAAAGTTAAATTTAACAGATCAAAAAAAAAAAAAAAGGAAAGCGAGAGAGAACTAGAAAGGAATACTGTGTTGCCATTATTATTTTGTTTTGCTTAGTATTGTGAGTCTGTGACATGTTTAGTGATCCTATTATTCTTTTCTCTCCACGCAAGACACGGTTACAGATTAGCATATTTCAAGAGAATGTTAATGATCAATAAAATTATTAAAATATTGTATGCTTAGGCCAGAGCACTTTTCACTTCTCCTACCAGTAAGTGTATTATTGGTAAATTGGAAGTGAATAAATAGGGGATCTTTTGCATATAAGACCCTAATACATCATTTCAGTTTTTTCCAATCAATCTACTCTGAGTTTCTGACATTCTGGCTTTCGGATATCATTATTTTAAATAACAAGGCGTAAACTTTTTGCAGGATTTTGATCATATAGACTATATAATAGCGGTTTAGGTTTTATCTATTTTTCTTTTATCTATGTATATGTATTAATAAGATTAAGTTTCAGGTGATCTCCCTGTGGTGATATCGTGTGCAAGTCTTGCGTTAGCAGATGCTGGAATCATGATGTATGACTTGGTTGCTTCTGTTTCCGTGGTATGCGTTGGAACACCTTTTTTATTCATTATGGCTTTAGGCCATTTTTGGTATGGTTTTTGACTTTATTCTCATAGACATAATATCGTCTCCTTTTCTGTAGTCTTGTCTTGGGAAAAACCTCGTGATAGATCCAACTTCAGAAGAAGAAAGCAGCTACCAAGATGGGAGCTTGATGATTACGTGTATGCCTTGTCGTAACGAGGTCACTCAACTCACTATTACTGGTGAATGGTCTACTCCAAAGATTCACGAGGTATAACACCAAAAAGTTCTCGTATTTTTTTGTTGGATCTGTTATTTTTAGAAAATATGTTTAGCCTCATACCATTGAATTATTAATACTGCATATAAACATACAGCTTTCCGCCATTACTGATACTTAATGAAAAGACCTGACATAAAATTAGGTCTTACTCTTGCCTAATTTCGGAAGCTAATTTGTATTTCTGAAACGATAGGATCTGTTCGGCCAGTCAACCTTGAAACTGAGAAGACCTCTAACTTCTAAGAACCTTCATAAGTTTATGCGGTTCATTTCCGGAGTTGTTTTATATGATTAAAAATATTCATTTTCGTTTTACAATTTAGATGCTATATACGATACGATAAGTGTTGTCAAGAAGTCTTAGATCCGTCTGGACGTGAATCAAGTAAATAAAATAAAATCATACGAGCCATTGAGCCACAGCTTATGGTTTATAATAAACATTAGGTATAATTTTATTTATAGTTCCATGTATGGCGCGATGGCGCAAAACTAGCAGATTTCGAGTAGTTTACATTACATTTTAACTTATCACCTAGGAAACGATCCAAAACAAGGTTGTAATCTTTAGATCGGGATTTATATTAGGTCTATTTTTTTGTATGATCAGGCGATGGAGCTTTGTCTAAATGCTTGCACTAAGCTTGGAGAGATAATGAGGTCATGCTTGAAGGAAGCTGCTTCTGCTTTGCACGAATAGGAATACCATCTCTTTAATTACAGATTATAATTGGTGAA
The DNA here is from genome assembly GCA_963682055.1 of Primula veris. Classification (NCBI taxonomy): domain Eukaryota; kingdom Viridiplantae; phylum Streptophyta; class Magnoliopsida; order Ericales; family Primulaceae; genus Primula; species Primula veris. The sequence continues at coordinate 44,051,408 of OY821740.1, forward strand.
TTATCTCTTTGACTATGACAGATAATTCTGCCAAGATTTTGATTCAGGCTGTAAGTTTTTCGCTCTTTCGGTGTCACATGTCTGTTGCATTACATGGTTAGAATTGTTTGATCTTCCCCTTACTTAATTTTGCTGCCTATTTGAAGTATTCATTTCATTTTCAGTTGTTTTTTTTTTTTTTGGAAAACTGAAAAATGACATTTTCTGGAGTTCCTTTAAAACAACCATGTTCCTGGAAAGATGAAAAATAGCCAGATGTTCTTGTTTTAAGAAAATTCGAGCACCTAGCTACTCTACCAGATCTTTCAGCTTCCATTATTTCATCATTGTCTACTTTTGATATACTCTTTTATAGTCCATAATACAGTTGTAGTGTAACACTGAGTTCCTTGGTATAGGTAATACATACACATTAAATTTTGACCTACCTACATGGCATACTTTATAACACATTGTAAATCAGGTAAGGAATTTTTAGGGAAGTAAGTTGGTGATTTACACTAAGAGCTGGGTTCCATTTGCTGAATGAAAAAAAAAACATTCCGAGTTTATTCTCCAATCACGACCCATCCATCCATATTGATTTGATAATTCTAGTTCTATTTGTTCAGTGATCCAGTAACAATTAGCTGCCACAAACAACTCTTATGTGTCATTTCGGCGGTCTCTTTTGCGTCATTAGTAGAGTTCTTTAAGACATCTTGACTTGAGACTTGGTAAAAGAAAGACGTTAGAATGTAGACAAGCATTTGTTGTAAAGGGCGCATAGAAATTTAAATCTAGAATTGCGTCATATCATTATTACTCATTCTTATACCCAGTCCAGATATGTTTCCCAAATAGAAACTTTTTTAGGTCTCAGTCGATAATATTGTCGCTAACAGACTTTTACGGGTTCTTATGTATTTACTTTCCATTTTCCTTTTGTTACTAAAATCTCTCCCTGTGCATAATTCGGCAGTTATATATTCTTGATACACTTTAACCAGGTTTTTAACTAGAGAACTTAACGATTTGCCAAACAGCAATACCACTCGCTATAAGCATCTATAACTTGTGCAGTAAATCGCTGCTAAAATTGTCCTATACATTGGCTTCTTTTGTGTTAAGTCAGTTTCACTTCTTGTATTCGAGTGATATCAACAAATGGATGTATGTTGAGAAAACTTGTACATCAGTATGTAGTAAAGATCCTAAGCATCTGACTTTGGTAGATTGTTCTAAACTCTAAAGTATAGGACAAAATTATTAATATAAAATTTATAAACGCTCAAGAAATAGTTAAAGGTTGTTGCTTAAAGCCGGCATGGTTTTCATCAGTGATAGCGATAACTTCCGTATATAACAATTCACAAAATAATTCTTCGCTATAAGCCTATAATATTTAAAATACCATAGAATTATTAATCTTCATATGGTGTTTGAAGTCCGAAAGTTCATTCTTAGCTATGTATCTGGTCAAAAGCCCTCCAAAAGCGATGATTATGGTCTCTTTTTGTGGCTCGTAAATTTATTTACATTAATGTATTTCTTGACTTTGGTGTAATGCTTTATTCATTATTTGTGTCTACAGTATGATATGGTTGACATCTCAGATACATAACACATATAGTACCTCAGAGAGAGAGACTGAGACTGAGATGGAGAACCGAAAAGAAACGCAAACCAATTGTAATTAACCCTCCTCATCTCAACCCAAACTTCAAAAGTTAATATAAGGAGATGAGAATTGTTACTTGATTACAAAAAAATTGCTACAATGCCATGAACTTAGCAGCTACATAATCTGCCTACAATTTTTGTCCCCACGGGCACGTTATGGAAAAATAAAAGAGATCAAACAACACGGCTTATGATCTTAAGTATACTCTTCTTATCCGGTGCTGCCTTAGGGGAACATATCGTCTAAGTTCCTTCCGTCATCAGTCCGTGATAAGACTTTCAATGTATATAGAAAGCAAATGTGAAAGCCAACGGAGAATAACTTCTGTCAAAAATCAACAAATTGTTGGTATGAATGTAGTTTGTACCACCAAATTGTTGGTTAATTATTACTAAAAAGAAATTGAAATGACAAGGATAATTTAATTAGTCAACTCCTCGAATCTCCGGCCTCTCATGTAGAAAATAAATTTTATATTGCTATAAAATATTGAATCAAAAGGGAAAACTAAAGTGAATTGGAACTACTTAATGGTTCCGATAGCTACCCCATAGTTTATTTCATCCTTGTTGTTTCAATTAGAACACAATAGTCAGCAATTCTAGAAAGAAAAAAAAAACATTCCTTATGCTTTGGTGACATTTTCTATAGAGAAAATTAAGGATTATACCATGAAAACAAAACTATTTAAGGATTGGTTCGGCTATAAAATTTATTTAAAGATTGGTCTATTATTTCTAAAACTAATTAAGTATTGATCCATTACTCATTAAATATAAAAGCTCTCTCAATTCTATTTATTTCATTTATCACTCTCTCTAAAAAAAAAAAAAAAAAAACCCCACACAAAACTATCACCACAACCTCTCATCTGTCGCCGCCTCCGCCGTTGCCGCCTCCCCCTTCCGTCGTCTCCGGACGCTGTCTCCACTGCCACATGTCTTCTATCTCTCCCTCTCTCTGTCTATATATATACATATATATGTATATGTATATGTATATTTATATATATATATATGTATATGTATATTTATATATATACATATATGTATATATCTATACAGCGTTGCTGGAGTAAACAAATGAAGTAAACAAATCCAACATATCTATACAGTCTGCAACAATGGAGTAAACAAATCCAACAGCGTTGCTGGAGTTTTGGAATCTTGAAGTATTTTTCAGACTGTTTATTTTTCAGACTGTTTTTTAATTAAATTATTTTTCAGACTGTTTTTTAATTAATTTATTTTTCAGACTGTTTTTTTTAGACTGTTTTTTTTCAGCCTGTTTTTTTCAGACTGTTTTTTTCAGACTGTTTTTTTTTTTTTTTTGCGTTTTTGGATTTTTGTTGATTTTAGATTTTTGTTGATTTTTTTGGTTTTTTTTTGGTTTTTTGGGATTTTTAAAAAAAATCATGTTTTTCGGGTTTTTGCCTCTTTTATTTTATTTTGGATTTTTTCATATTTTTTTTATTTTTTTATTTTTGCATTTTTATTTTCTGGAATTTTTTCATTTTTTCTGATTTTTTATATTTTTATTGGTTATTTAGGAGAAATGGATCAATTCTTAATTAGTTTCAGTTTCATGGACCAATTCTTAAATACTTTTGTTTTTATGGTTCAATCCAAAATTTATGGTTATAATATCTCGTGTTTTCACCATTTATAGTGACTTACCCGCAAAACAACTGATCTAATTTCATCCTTGCTGTTCCAATTGGAACACAATAGTCAGCAATTCTAGAAAGAAAGAAAAAAAAAACATTCATTATGCTTTCGTGACATTTTCTATATCGGTCACTACCATGGTTATAATAGCTCGTGTTTTCATCATTTATAGTGATTTATCCGCAAAACAACTGATCTAAGTATGTCACATTTTAAAGCACTTAAAGACTATTACCAAACAGAAACTTTCTAGAAACCACAAGGACCATAACTGTAAAAAACCCAATAAATTGACCCACAAAAACCTCCAACTTATTCTGAGTCCCCTATCTTTACCTAGAGAGGGAGAGAGAAAACGGGGTTTATTTCTCTCATAGTTGACACTTAATACAACCTTTTTTTTTGTAGTACAATATATAATTTATTTTCTCTCTTTTTTATCCCTCCTTTCAAACACTATAGCAGCTCGTTCATACATACATACATATAAAGATCACACAACGTTGTAAGTATAAACTACTCATTACTTTATTGTCTTTTGTAGTTGTATATATTACCATGTGCGAAGCCGGTAATGCTAGATGGGGGTGCCAAATTTTAAAATATAAAAACGAGGGAGGTCAAATCATCGTATTTAACGTATTTTAATGAAAATACATGGTTAAAAATTGAAAAAATCATAATTTTCAGAATTATGGAGGATGACGTCGTCCCAATGGTCTGTATTTAGCTTCCGCTTGAATTACTACAACTTTTTGAATGTGATACTTATTCTTATTCTTTGGAAAGACTACCATGTGTTCAAACATAGAGAATGAAGACAAATGAATTAGTCCAATTCTTATCATTGGAGTTTTTCTATTAATTAGAATTCATTTCTTATTTATAGAGTAGTTAGTCTTTTTATTTAATTTATTCTGTAGAGTATATTATAGCTTTCAGGAACTGGTCTATTGTTTGACTTGAGACTTTTGAGTCATAAATACTCCATGACCAAGTTGATAGTTTTATAGTATATGAATATATATAAACTTGAACGCGTTTGTGTGTATTTCTACATTTTCTGAAGACTTGTTCACATGATTCCTGCTAAAAAGAAAGTATACAACTATACAAGACATAAACCTTTTTTTCAATTTCTCATGGCTTTGAACTAATTAAGCACTGATCACTTTCCGGTTATTTCCAGCCTGTTATTCAGTATTTGTTTTAATACCTCATTGCAGATTGATTCTTACATAGCCAAGGCAAGGTTTTTGGTTTCTTTCCATGGCTTTTATTAGCTCAAGATCTGTAAGGTATGTTTTTCTTTGCCCACCTTCAGTTTTAAAATTTTAAATTATATAGAGTTTGTTTTGCTGCAGCTTTGAATTTCAACTTTTTTTACTGTTTATTTTCTTTTTGACTTCTAAGTTGCTTTATATTTGGCTGTTGAACTCTATGAGTTTTTCAGTTCTTTTGGCCTATAAGAATGAAGTTGGATTGACCCAATTTTTATAATCGTCTAAAAAACCTTACTTGTTTCTTACAAGCTGCAACTAAACAATAAGACTCGAATACTTTTTTTTTTTTTTTTAAATAAACAGAAATTATATAAATAAAGGTCTCTATGGGATAAACCTCCATAGTGGTCATTACAAGAAATATTTTGAAACTTGACTAAAAAGCCATATAGGAAATATTGCTAGAAAGGTGAAAATATGCCAAACAGCCAGGGGGACCTCTTGTTTCACCGGAAAGTGATCACCAAAAGACAAACGCCTCTTCTTATACCCCCTCCACCTTGTATCTCCTAGATCAGTAGTGATCTAAAGCGTTTGATTCTTGGCTTTCCATTCCCAGTTAGCAAAAGGAGCTCTGGATCTTAGCATTCAGAGACCTTCTAGTAATATATACAAGAAATCTGCCTAAAGATTTGGCATAGGACTAAGCACCAAAATAGGTTGATACTGCTATACCAACTGTATATACCATAGTAGACTAAAAAACTGATCCACCTGCATCTATTGACGAAAGCTAATTAGTAGTAAAAAGCGCAGAACTTTTTTCAGACTTTAGTCCTCATTAAAAAGTTGCCTTTGTAGGCAAGAAACAAAGCAAAAGCATAAGCTTCAGAAAAATTTCCTCACGAGCTGTAAGTATCTGTTCTTATCCAATATATCTTATAATGCCCAAACACAACCATGTTCTCAGACTGGTCATCTTCCTTGAACTGTTGCTTTGGTAATTTGGTAAACTTCAGAAAAAGATCATCATTAGTCAGGAGGTTAAAAACAAAAGAGTTTTAAACCTTTTCTAGTTTTTAAAATAGCTACCCCTTAGACAAGGCGTGCTTTTTTGGTCCAAATAATAAGCAGCATAAATATTCTTGGGTAAATCCATAGCTCTGCCTGTAGTAAAATTGTTTCCATTTGACCCCATTTTGGCCAAACCATCCGCAACTTGGTTCTGCTCTCTATAAGCATGCTTCACAGTGAGTCCAACATAATCCATAAGGGTGATTATGTCCCTCCATACAGAACCAAATTTAATGCCAGAATATGACTTGGTATTCCACCAAGTAACTATCATTTGAGAGTCAGTTTCCACCATTACATTTGTCACACCCATAGTGTAGCAAATAATTAAACCCTCTTTAATAGCCATCATCTCAGCATACATATTGGTTTGTTTGCCAAGATTTTTAGAGAAAGCTAGAACTAGCATTCCTTTATGATCTCTTAAAACACCACCATAGCCACTATTGTTGTTGTTAAGAGAAGATCCATCTAAGTTTAATTTTAATCTACCAGTGGGTGGACAATTCCACCAAACCAACTTAGCCTTTTTCATTTTACAGTGAATAGTTTTCAGGTTTAAAGACATAAGTGTAAGGCAATGAAAGTTGTTAGCAGGTTTTTTGGGTTTGATCAAAAAATTAAGATCATCTAACCATTTAGTCACTTTTTTAATGATGTTTTCAGCACACATTTTCTCATTTTCAAATTTGTTTTTGTTCTTACTAAGCCATATCTCCCAATTAACAATGAAAGGGACTAAAACAGCTATCATACCAGTTTGAGAGGAGTCACATAAATTACACCATTTTACCATGTTTTGCTTCCAACAGTTGGTAAAGCATATATTGAACCCAAAGACATTTGCAAAATAGCTCCAAACCTGTTTACAAATATCACTGGAGCCAAAGAGATGATTAGCTGTGTCAAGAGTGTGATTCCTACAACAAGAACAGCTGGTGACTGTGCAAATCCCATATTTTTTAAGATTCTCATCAAGTTTAATAGCATTGTACCAAAGTTTCCAAGAAAAGATGCTAATTTTAGTGGGTAAAACAGTATTCCAAATATTTTTTGCCACATTTAGAACAGTTTTCTTTTCCCTTAAAAAATTATAAGAGGTTTTTGCAGTAAAATCCCCATTAAAAGTAAAAGGCCAGTATCTAACATCATCTCCTTTTCTTAAAAATAATTTTTTACAGGTAACTTTCAGTAAAAGCTCATTACCCCCCATGTGCCAAAGCAAATTAGTGTCCCAGCCATTATTAATGATGACCTGATTAAGCAGTACATTAGGAAAAACAACATTAAAAGACTGGCTAAGAGGGCCATCTCCTAACCAATTTTCATACCAAAAGCTGATGGAACCCTCATTAATATCCCATAAGTTATTATCCACCAATATCTTAAAATGAGGGTTAATCATCTTCCAGACACAAGAAGACTGTGTGGCATTCACCACATGCTCACCCCAATTAGGGTTGTTGTTACAGTATTTTTGAAACATAAAAACAGTCCATGGAGATTCAATTTCCATAAGTCTCCAGCACAGCTTAGCATGAAGAGCATTCATAAATTCCTTTAAGCTCCTCACCCCTATTCCACCCTCATTTACAGGGCAAGTTAATTTCCCCCATCTCATCCAATGATGCTTGTTTTTACCATCTGTTTCTCCCCAAAAAAAGTTAGCAAACTTTTTTTCAATTTTATCTATGACTAGGGTGGGGGGATTAAGGACAGCAAGTATGTAAAGGGGCATGGATGACAGAACATGCTTAATAAGAGTTAGTTTAGCACCAGCAGATAAAAAGTTTGCTTTCCAACTAGCCACCTTCTTGCCAATTTTATCAATCAAAGGATCATACATTACAGAAGTGAGTTTAGTATTATGGAGGGGAATTCCTAGATACTTAGTAGGTAAGGACCCCTCACTGAAACCAGTGATTCTGTTTATAATGCTATTCCTACCATTTTTAGGTTTATTGGTCAAAAAAACACTTTTAGCTTTGTTAAGCATTTGCCCAGAATTCTGTTCATACTTGTTAATAAAAGACATGATCACCTCTAAGTTAGACTTACAGCTATTAGCAAATATCAAGACATCATCAGCAAAAAGGATATGAGATATGGGCTCTACATTTACACAGGTTTTATAAGGTACCAAAGTACCTTTTATCATTAAATCACTCAAACCCCTACTTAAAACTTCTTCAGCTATAATAAAAAGAAGAGGGGAGAGAGGGTCTCCCTGTTTTAAACCTTTCCCAGAGTTAAAATAGCCAGTAGAAACACCATTTAAGCAAATAGAATAATTAGCATTAGCAACACATCTCATAACAAGTTGAATCCAATTTTTATCAAAACCAAAACAATCTAAAACTTTTATCAGAAAAGACCAGTTTAATTTGTCAAAAGCTTTGGCAAATCTATATACATTTTACTTATATATACATTTTTAGTAAATCTATTCATAGGTAAGTTATTAAGTTTCTGTCTGTTTTTTGCACTGTTATTGTAGATTTCATGACGATATGGTAATGCGGAAAGTAGCACCCGTTGATGAAGAGGGTATGATTGATATGAAATACAGAATTGATGGAACACAAAAACAAGAAAAAGGCAGCTCCAAGCATAGTGATAGAACACTAAAATCATCACTGAAAGATAAAGTATTATCAAGAGTGTTTTCAGAGGACTATGAGAGGGTGGAGAGAAAAATTCTAGACCCGAGGGGGGATATAATACATCGTTGGAACAAGATCTTCTTAGTAGCGTGTTTAGTTTCTTTGTTTGTAGATCCTCTATTCCTGTACTTGCCCCAGGTTCAATCTAATATATGCATAGCTATCGAAGTCCCTCTTGAAGTGGGACTCACAATCATAAGATCAACTACGGATATATTTTATATCATCCAGATTTTTATTCGTTTTCGAACTGCTTACGTGGCGCCTTCTTCACGTGTTTTTGGTAGAGGAGAGCTTGTTATAGATCCTTCAAAAATCGCCTCTAAGTATATTATGATGAACTTTTGGATTGATTTAATTGCTGCCCTGCCCCTTCCTCAGGTATGTTAAATTACAAATTGTTTTTGTTTTTTTTCTTCAATTTTTGGTGCGCCTTCTGGTCAAAAAAGGTTAAATCATTACATCCAAAAATCTCAATTTTAAATAGTGCGTCTATTTATGTTACTCGGATATACTGTTTGGTTATGCTACTTGAGATTCAATGATTTTATGGTGATGTTGTTCGCATGTGTTTGTTAGCATGACTAAGCAAATTCTAACTGACGCACTTATTTTCAAGAAAGTCGCGGGAAACTAAAAAATTTGGGTGAAAAAGACGCATCTCTTTACAAGTCTGTCTCTTTTCTTAGCGAACGTCTTCAGTATATTGTTTGATAAGCTTGGGTTTTGAAATTTGTTCATGTAGGTGCTGATTTGGTTTATAATCCCCAACTTAAATGGTCCAGCCATGGCAAAATCAAAGACTGCTCTTAGTTTCCTCATTATTTTTCAGTATATTCCGAGGCTCTGTTTGATATTTCCGCTATCATCGCAAATTGTTAAAGCTACAGGTGTTGTGACTGAAACAGCCTGGGCAGGGGCTGCATATAACTTGACGTTATATATGTTAGCAAGTCATGTAAGTGAAAATATGGCAATATTTTCCCATTTATTGGATTTAATGTTGTCATCTCTGCTAATTTTTTTACTTCGTGGAAAATAGTCAAAATAAGCCTGCAAAAGAAAACAAGACAGAGGAGTTGATAGTTTTGACAGCTAAAATCCAGAGCTGAAAGTTAAAACCGATTTTTTACTCTCTATTTGGTCTTTGCTAGTTTTAATATCTTCATTCTTTAAACCAGTTTTTTCTAGATACCAATGAAAATTTCAATGTTCTAAAAGGCTAAAACGTAACTAAAGAGCTCACTATAGCTTATTTTATGTTCTACGATTAAAAGCTAGCTTCAAAGGGGATTAAGCGAGCTGTTTTAAAACAGTGTAATTATAAGTTTCCTGGAAAAGGCTAATGTTTTGGCAGCAGTTTTCAAAATCTGTATTTAAAACTTCAGAATTAGAAAGACAGTATCGGAAACATAAGTAAGCAAGAAACAGTAACAATTTCAAATCCAAATTTGGAATAAAGAAAAAATTAATTGATAGTTTTCATTTATTTATAAATTCAGGTATTAGGGGCATGTTGGTACCTTCTATCAGTAGAGAGACAAGAAGGATGCTGGACAAGTGTGTGCAAGCTCGAGAGCAGCTCGTGTCTGACAAGCTATTTTGATTGTCGTGGGGTCCACAAAAATGCTAGGAGAGCTTGGTTTCTAGCTACCAAAATCACTAGCTTTTGTGATCCGAATACAAGCTCCTATAAGTACGGAATATACGGTGATGCAGTGGAGTTTAGTGTCACTTCTGCAACCTTCTTCAATAAGTACTTTTACTGTCTTTGGTGGGGACTCAAGAACCTAAGGTAAGATTACAATTTCTTAAAACCATCTATTGGTATGAATTAAATCAGGGCCAACAATAGACTGTTTTGTGCTCACATATTTAGACTTATTTGTTCACTGCTTTTGAGAAGTCCCAGTTGTTACTCTTCTGAATTTCGCCGTTTCGAGTTTGGAACTTAATTATTTGGAATTTATGAATTAGTCCTCATTTTACTTATTTAATTCGATTACCAAGATTGAAGTTGTGTTGATGGTTATGGCTCTGAAACCTTAATTTTCTCCCATTAATTTCAGAAACAAAGTTTAAGTGTCCTGGAAACAGCAACCTTGTTTTTAAATTGTACAAAATATGCTTATGTTTCTTCCAAAGATCGTGGTGAACAAAGAACAAAAAAGTGTAAGAAATGACATACTCTTTCACCCTCAATATGATCAATACGAGAAAGAACTATGAAAATCCGTCGTCTTCAGAGTACAATGCTACAATTAAGAACTCCCTGAATTTCTATTTTACAGAAGTCACTTTTCTACATATACTTTTATTTTTAAAACTTACAAATGTCGAATTCTGTACAGCTCTCTTGGACAAGGCCTGTCTACAAGCACTTATATTGGAGAAATAACCTTTGCCATCATAATCGCAATATTGGGATTGGTTCTATTTGCTTTGCTCATTGGCAATATGCAAGTAAGCTCTATTTCCCTATTTACAAACCAGGAAATAAATTTTCTACAAAGTCCATTGCCTGAACTCAAATTTCCAATTCATTTTACAGACGTACCTTCAGTCAACAACTATTCATTTAGAAGAGTGGAGGATTAAGAGAACTGATACAGAACAATGGATGCACCATAGACAATTACCACAAGAACTAAAGCTATCTGTGAGAAGATACGATCAGTACAAATGGATGGCTACTCGTGGGGTCGACGAAGAAGCTCTCCTTCAAGGGCTACCATTGGATCTCCGAAGAGATATCAAGCGTCATCTCTGCCTTGATCTAGTTCGTCGGGTATGTTCACAATTCTTATTATACCTGATTCACGTTTTACGTTCACCAGAATTGTAGATAAATGGAAAAATGGAAACGTAACTTCTGAGACTTCAACTAAACACAAATTTGTCTTCTAACTAAAAAGTTGTTTTAATCACTGTCTCGATAACATAAGTGCAAAGCGCATTATAGTGTGGTTTTTTTCCTATAGCTTGAAAATTTGGCTCCTTTTCTCTGAACAAGGCAAAAAAAAAAAAAAACGCGAAAGGCACAACTAAGGTGTACATATTACTGGTCTTTTTATTGTATTTTATTTCAGCTTTACACTTTTTCTCCTTGGTATGCCTTTTTCAATTAGAAATCATACATAATTATTTGTTTTATTGCTTTATAGTGCTTCTTACTCCATCTTTGCTTATGCTTTTCCTGTTAATGCTTAAGCTTTAGTAAGCTTATCACCAAAACGTTATAGTTAAAACACTGGTTTGAACTGAACGATCAATATCTAGATGTAAGGTTTTTATGGCTTAAATAACGATTTCAAGCTGAAATTATCTTATCAAACTCTAAGTTATATTTCTTAAACATTATTTCATCAAGTGTTACACACTACTTACAAGCTGCCTAATTTACTAAAAGGTATGAAGGAAAAAAAACACAAAATATGTCACTCCGTCTTGGCTCTCATATATCCTTCCAAATACGTATAACAGGTTCCACTATTCGATCAAATGGACGAAAGAATGCTAGACGCTATATGTGAGCGTCTCAAACCCGCGTTATCCACACAAAACACGTGCATAGTACGAGAAGGCGACCCAGTAAACGAAATGCTCTTCATAATCCGAGGCAACCTCGACTCTTTCACCACCAACGGAGGCCGCACCGGTTTCTTCAACTCATGCCGTATCGGCCCTGGCGACTTCTGTGGCGAGGAACTCCTCACGTGGGCCCTCGACCCTCGCCCTAGCGTCGTTTTACCCTCCTCCACACGTACGGTCAAGTCGATTTCTGAGGTCGAGGCTTTTGCTTTACTAGCCGAGGATTTAAAATTTGTTTCGTCGCAATATAGGAGATTGCATAGTAAGCAACTTAGGCATAAGTTTCGGTTTCATTCGCATTCATGGAGGACATGGGCCGCATGTTTTGTACAGGTCAGTGACGGAAACATAACTGATTGTTTCTTAATAATAAAATTATTCATTGGGGTGCAAGATGGGGAACTGATTTAGTATAGTTACATTTACTTATCTTTCTTTTATTTATGTCGAGTGTTGTTGAACTACTTTAAAATACTGTCAGTTTATGTTTGCCGTGAATTAATATCGGCATTTTATACTTTACAATGTATTTTTGGTACACAAGAAAATAAATTTACAGTAAAAAAATTATATATAGATTATTTCATCATAATCTGACAGTATTTTCATGAAAGGAAAGAAAGATAAAAAAAAATACTGTATGTATATTGGCTAAATAAGTTGCTCAAATTTACTTATACTATGTTTCTCCCTAAAAGAAATGATGAAAAAATAAGTGTAATTGCTTCTCTACTGATCCAGGCGGCATGGAGACGGTACAAGAAGAGGAAGGCCGTGGCCGAGCTCAAGGCCAAGGAGAGTTTGTTGAATGGTGGGTTTGAACAGGCTGGCTTAGATGGGCCAGGGTCAGGGCCCGGTTTGGACCTGATTGCTTATGAGGCACAATTGAATGATGGTACTAAGAAGGCTAAAAAAGTGCTTTTGGCATCGAATTTGGGCGTTGGGAGCTCATTGCAGAAGCCTGAAGAGCCTGACTTTTCAGTAGATGAAGAATGAAGCTGTGAAGTAAATTGTTTGTGAGATAGGATATTACTGTGGCTTGTTTGGTTGCAAATTGTGCACAGCCGGAAAAAACTCGGTTCATGTGGCTTAAACAATACAAAAAGACATTTCCAGCCATTTAAGCGGTTCGCCAAATTGACATATAGGAAATAGGGGTAGCCAACAAGCAAAAAACACTCAGTTTAAAAGATGCAATTAAACAAGCCATGTGTAGTCCGTATAAACTGTATATTGTTTCTAACTTGGATTAAAGCAGGAATGTATTGTGAAAAATAGTTTGTTTGCTTATTCTAGTTTAGCTATTTTTAGACCATATTAAGATTTTATTTCACAAGCAAGATAGCAAGTTGTTCGTATGATGAAATGTTACTTTATTAAAAGAAAACGATCCTATAGAAACAGTTCCTGTACGCTAACTGGAAAAAACATGAAAAACGACAGTTGATGATATCAACCAGCTTAAGTTTTTTCAAAGATCTAAAAGGTTCAGGGGAGTTGCTGTGAGCTTTTTGAACCTCTTAGAGGCTCACCATGTAGTACAAACAACACACTACTTATTACTTAACGGGCAATTAAATGAAAGGGTAAAATTAATTTTCAATTAGAACAGAAAATTTTAGCTTCAGGTACAAACATGTCCAAAAAAAAAAACAATCTCACAATTGAATTTGATGAGATGTTGATAACATTGCGAATGGTCACAATAATACATGTTTCTGCATATGTTTAAACATCATTTAACATGTTGGATGCATTGAGGGGCAGTCAAAGGTGTTCTATAGGTGATATAGCACATGGTAGGGCCTTTGTATTCTCAAGTCTCAGCCAACCATCACCCATTGTACTTACTCTGTACGTTTCTAAGTATAACTTTGATTGTAAAATTGTAATGGAAGTGGTCACAGTCTCACGGAATTAAACTAGGAATAGACACTCGGGGATAGATGTAGCCTTTCAAACTTTTGATATAAATATATTTTTAAAAGGGGTTTTATAGTTTTAATGCACTAACCTATCTGCTTTTAACGATTTGGATATCCAGATTTCAAATTTTTCAATTTAGGTACCACACTATATAATAAATTTCTAATTTAGGTACCACCGTCTTAATAAATCACGAAATCACGTGACATTTGACAAACATTAATTTTGAGAGGCTAATTTGACAATTTTGCATAAAAATATGTCATCCTATAAAAATATTTTTTCTAATTTCACACATAACAAAAAATTAGATTATATGCTAAAAAAATTTATGTGTGAAATTGGGGTAAAAGTTTTTTTAGGAATATGTCATCCTAAATTGGAAATTTATTTAGTGTGGTATCTAAATTGGTAAATTTGAAATGTGAGTACCCAAATCGTTAACCGCAGATAGCTTGGGGGTAGTAAATGTATTTTTTCTTATTTTTAAAATGAATTTTGATTAAAATATTTAAAAAATAACAAACACATCTCATATTATAACTATAAATAAAACATGCAAGTGAAAATCATATAAAATAACAGTCCCCCTCTTATTTTGAAATTTTGGTTATTATTCTGTCACTATTGATCGATGCATATTTTTTTTATCACTCATTTGAAATTAAAACCTTATAAAAATTCGAATCCGTGCTATTAGCATAGCATATTTGGTAACAACCGCATGTTAACAAACACGTGATCATCCATACACATTAATTCTCAAACTTTATTGGAGCCTATACTCAAAATACTCTTAGGGTTGTGTCAAATTTTGATTGGGGTATTTAGGAATAAAGCTTGTCACAACATGATCATAGAAGCTATGTATGATATCACTGTGAATTTCTCCCATCATGGGAGGACAGTGGCATACACATCATTTCCAGTGTCAGGTCCACGTGTATCTCTAGGGTTGAGCCAGTATTAGAGCGACAAGCCTAAGTATTTAATTAAAAATATCATATTTTATATATTTTAATTAAACTTAAATATTACCGTTTACTTATTAATTTTTTTATAATAATCTCATATTATTATTTTATTTATTTATTATTATTTAATAATCATAACAATATTTTAACAAAAAAAAATATGGATCACGTGATAGTTTATTACTATTATATTCATCAAACTAATCATATGTCTTACACATAATTTTGTGTTCCCTGAATTTGGTAAATTTATATATAGGGCTCCTGATGCATGACACTTTTTTATAGCATAATGGTCAAATTTTAGAAAAAAATATGTTTTAAGGTAGCCGATGCGGACGATTTTAAATGAAGCTCAACTCTAAATTTTATGATTAAATTGCTGTAGCTTCACCATCAAAGTTTTACAAACCATGCTTCTTAAAAACACGTATTTTACCGTCTGCGACTTCTCCATAGTGTAGGCTATATATAGCTGTTACTTTGAGCTCATATTCTTTCATGCATATGGTACTAAGACAAATAGCCACACTTCCAATTTTAACTACTTGTAGTCTCATACTTAAATTTTATCAACTAGATCTTATCTCTTGTCATGGCTTAGTCTTTTGAAATTAAAAAATTAAGATGTAAGTAAGACAATAATGTATTAGTCGTTGTACTTCAATTTTTTTAATTTTTTTTTTAAGTGAAACTTTCTTCAGAGAAAATCTCCTCATAAGCATAGTACCGACTAAAACCCAACGGCTGTACGCAAGCATAAGCTCAAAAAATCCGAAAAGAACCATAAGAAACATTCCCACCAAATGCAAAAAAATTCGGAATACTCATCATTAGCTAACCCACTAGTTCAGACTATAAATCAGACATAAAAAGTTTTACCCCTAAAGCAGTCAGTTTCCTTTTGATCCAACTTATTATAAGCTGCATAAATCTTATTAGGTAGTGCAGTAGCGGAATGCGTAACCATGTCTGAACCATTAGTACCCATTTTAGCCAGGCCATCAGCCACCTGATTTTGTTCTCTGAAAATATAACAAAAGTAAGAGCCAATTAACATGATTAAGTGACAAATGTTGCTCCAAATAGATTGAAACTTAAGCCCAGGTATGCCATTATTTCTCCACCAATTAACAATAATCTCAGAGACGCTTTCGATGGTAATGTTATATATATCTAAACTATAGCATATGAGCAAACCATTATAAAGAGCTATCAGTTCAGCTAGAGTATTGGAATTTGTGTTAAGATAAAAAGAAAAAGAAAAAAATTAGTAATCCATAACTATCTCTAATAATACCTCCACAACCTGCATTTGTACTTCAAATTAATTACCTGTTGGAAAAGGAATTACTAATACGCAAAGCTAGCTAGTTCTGCATAAGACCTCCATAACCCTACTCGATCTTTGATAAAGGAACATAATGCATGGTCCTCTACTTTTTAGTGTCATCATACTTAATATTTACACTGAGAAAATTTTTAAAAAAAAATTAGAAAAGAAAAACACCAACAGGCCCAACACAATTACGGTCCATGTATAGAAAGGGTGGTTAGAAATGAATGATTCAAGTGTTTATATGTTTTACTCCACTATGGAATAAAACATTAGTGGTCTGATTCATATCCCATATATACCTTTCGAAACACCGATTCATCTTTTGGCAGTTTGTTCCCACAACAAGGAAACTTGTACAAATTGATAACTATCCGAAATTCCCCATACGTAATGAAATTGGAAAGAGGGAGAAATCACAGTGTGGGTGTAAAACAATAATACTCAACTTTTTAATTAGAACTTGAGTAAACAAAGACTCACATATAATATACTGAGATATAATTTTTCGGGATTTTATTGTTTTGTTCCCAATGACTGATCACTCTGTTCACATTTTTTCGATTTTCTATACCAAAGCAGCACCTTTTTTCCCCAATCAAAACGCTCACATTTATGTTATCTAAATGAATTACACAATGAGAAAATGATGAAAAAGTACATATGATAATTAATTATTAAAATTCCGGACCTTAAAACAATTTTAAAAAATAGTACATATACTACATGATACTACTACATATGTTATATGATACTACTTCTTTTTACTTTTTTGTTTTTAACTTTGATCCTACATGATACTAAATTATATGTACTAAATCTTAAGCAAAAATTAAGAATTCCAAGTTTTGAAAATCATATTTTATGTATTAATCAAATTCTCAAATGCACAATATATACCATTCATTATTGTGGTAATTTGCCAAAAATAACTCACACAAGTTGCAAAATTCTAGGGTCAATTCTAGTGTCTCGTCGTGTGGATCTAATAATTCCCATTTACATGCATGCATCACAATCAAACATTCGGTGTGTCCCAAAGAACAAAACAATAAAGACAATAGGTCCTGTGATATGCTTTTACAAGAGAGTTGCCAGAGGACCACGTAACTTATGGGCTCTTTAAGACTTAACTACTCTACATATTACAGAAATGATCCTTTACAGTTTAATATTCATTCAAGTTTCAAAAAAACCAAGAGAATAATGATATTAGTGCACTAGACCTCTACTGATATTATGGTAAATTTCTCGAAATTTTTCAAGAATTGATTATTTACTTCAATAATTTTTATTTCATTATAACTCATCAACGAATATTTGAGATATTAATTTGTTATAATTTCTTCGAATAGTATACTAGTTTTAATATATTAATAGTTGCTGAAAAGGACCGTTTTTTTCCCTCTCTAGTAACGTGAAGAATAAGCACAAGTACACTTTTCTAAACACAATGTTGTATACGCCTTCACTAATCACTGGTACAATTTAAAAATAGGTGATTTGTTTTTGTACACAAACTGGGTACGTAATTATACAAATGGTCGTAGCTTTGAATCCCAGGAGTAAAGTTTTGTAAAATAATTGGCATAAAATTTGTCTACTACAATTGCTAACACCTACTCCATCTGTCACAAAATAATTGTTCCACTCTCAATATATATACATATCGCATATAAAGAAAGTTGACTAAAAATATCTCGGTATATGTCTAGGACACCAATTATTTTGATAATATTAATCAAGTGTCAAATTTTACTAAATGGTCATTTTCCTACTTATTTGCTCTCCTACTTTTTTGAATTTTTACATATTTACGGTATAATTGTTAATATTTATATACTATACAAAGTAGATTATTATGGAAACAATATATATTAGGCATTTACAAATTATTTTCAAATAGGCTATAGAAAAAAAAGAATTTTTACAGTTTTAATATATATCCGCACTTGATCGTTGAGTTTTAATTTATATATATATATATATTGATAAGCATGTTGAGATCTAATTAGTACTACTATATATACAATGTTCGTTACGAGAGCTGAATAATGATACTCATTCGAACAAAACCGGTTAAGTAACAAGATATATATCCTATATATTAAAATTAAATTGTGATGATAGATAAGATTAGACAATGAAATTAGTACTATGATAGTTTTGGAGACGACATGATTCTTTATGCTGACAGATGGTTCTGTAAGGGAATATTGGAGCGTTTTCTCTTTTATTTACTGTACATGTTTTCAATTATATCTGTAATCCAAATAAAAATGTTTCCTATGCTTGCTACAAAGTACAAACGGTGTCACCTCATCTCTCTCGGTGTGTTTTGTGTGTGGGGGCATAGAGTCACTAGCTACTACTGAAAAGTGAAAGAATTGTGTTTTTGCAAAGCAAAATCACTTTATACATTATGGTAAATAATTAATACGAACTTTCAATGTCATAAGAGGATAAAATGGACAAAGGAAAACAATAAAAAAATAACCAAGTCAAATTTGACTATATACCAATAATTAGTTCGTGGAGAAAGGTGACGCTACTATTAGCGTGGATAAAAATGGACACCATATGGTCCATATGTTAATTTTTTTAATCGTGACACTAGCTATATAGATAGAGCATAAAATATAAAGTGCCAAGGAGGACTAGCTAGGAAGAAATATCCTTCTTTACTTTACTTAGTTTACTATATTGATCTCAGAATTGTTGTCAAAAGTCAAAACCATCATAATCACATTCTTTACCTTGAGTCGTTTCCACTACCAACCAATTTGTGTTAGAAATGTCTAAATTTTATGGCGGGGAGCGGGAAGTGATTTTCACCTCCAATTTTTATAGGAAAATTTAATGTTTTGTACATATTTTTAGAAAGCACAACAAATTTAATGTTTCCACTACCATTTTTAGCCCCAATACATACGCTCATCTATATTATGATCCATGCTTATTTATTACTTGTAATCAGATATGTTTTGGCCGCCTTAAAAACATTACGACATGTTGTTCTATTTTTTTAAGTCATTGGATCAAAATTAAATGCAATCCAAATTTAACAAAAACAATGAAAAAATACTTTTTTGGTCAAACACAAAAATTGTATACATAAACATTTATGTAAATACGAGTATTTCATATTTTTTGTCTGAAGTACCCGGTACGGATACGGTACAATCATTTCAAGTATGGTACGTGTTAGGACCAG
The DNA here is from genome assembly GCA_963682055.1 of Primula veris. NCBI lineage: Eukaryota > Viridiplantae > Streptophyta > Magnoliopsida > Ericales > Primulaceae > Primula > Primula veris. The sequence goes on from OY821740.1 coordinate 44,070,739, forward strand.
ATTTCTGGTCTAAATTCTATTTGTTGTCTAATGGTTTTCACTAAATAATCCTATCTGTTTATTATGAACTAACACAGGTGTTGTTAGGTTTCAAGCAATGTTGCAACCTCAGTTACAACCTATGTTGATAGGTTTCTAGTAATATTGCAAGCTCAGTTACAACCACAGTTACAACCTGCTTAGACAGCATTGGAGGTTTCAAGTAATGTTGCAACTTCAGTTGCAACCTCAGTTGCAACCTGCTGTTCAGCAGAATTCTGTCTAGTTCGGTTATTCTGCATAACTGTTCTTTATTAATAATTATTTGTTTTAAAGTATGCAGGATATATTCTCATATGATCTTAACAGGTTTAGTATGCGTTTATTGAGAATATCAAAGTGGTAAATAAAGATTGTTGGGTACGTTATAAAAAACACAATAATTTCTACGGAAAAGAAATGGACAAAAACAGAAAATGGTTTCCTCAAATATATAAATTATCGATTACAACATTTAACATAAAATAATGTAAATGATACCGAAATGGACTAAAGTCCGAGACGAGGTAACTGCGAGCAGTTTCCCTTAAACGATATTTGCCCCGCCACCTCTGCTTCTGGCTACATGGGGCACTTCGTTCCCAAGGTACAACGTCTATCACATGTGACTCGGCGGAAACGGCACCGAGCCACGGTCGGACCGTTGGTGGTGCGGTACTCTCTCTCTATATGTATGCATATGTGTTTTGTGTGTGTATGTGTGTATGCCATGTATGTTTCTTGTCTTTCTCTTGTCTTGTGAAATGAAAGATATATGCATGTTTTTTACCAAAAAAACATATGAAGAGTTACATGTCAATAATGTCATAAATGGGGGGGCAATTAACATTGCAAGTTACACAAATAAATTGCATTCACTTCCTAAAACCGTTTCGGTTTTCCAACAATCCCCCACATGAATGCAATCAACTGACATGCAACATGCATCCTAAATGCAATCGAGAGAACCACGAGAATTCACTGCATAAGGACAGGTAGCGCGCGCCTTGAACCTGCCATAGTGATGTAAAATCTGATATGCTACTATTGGGTAGCCTTAAAGCCTTGAACCCTTTAGCGTTTGTGCATACCAGGGTAATACTCACACAGTGTCCTCTCTACACCACTTACTAAGCCCTTTGGTTGTTGTCCATATTTGGCCCTGGACTGCCTTGGCAAATTCAACCGAGTGCTCTAGTGATTTAGCCCTAGATCATCACATAGTATCGGCCATACACACTCGTTATAGGTGATTTTTCAAGTCAAGGGTGTCCTGACTCACCCCACTCGACCTTCGAGATACTTGATTCATTAAGAGCCTTATGCTCACCCTTAAAATGGTACAGGTCTATCACTCTTTCATCATAGAAATGGGCTGAGAACTTATGTTCTCGAGTGCTTTGTTCGGTTACCCGCACAATTCAGTTTCCCATTGAACCCGAGACTGAAGTTTCCAGTTCAGGTTGGGTTACCTATGCGAAGGTTTCCAATTTATTGGGCTTCAAACCCCATTTCCCTCGATGATGCTTCAACTCCTCTACGAGTCAAGCATTTTGTATATGGATCCGCATTATTATCCTTAGACCTTGCAAAGTCTATGGATACCATAATTTTTGCTAGCAATTCCTCTTACGGATTTGTGTCTCCGACGAATATGTCATGACTTTGTCGGGACTTTCCATTATACAAATTATTCTGATCCCGTTTAATAACTGACTGACTGCAGCAGTACACGTTTATTGCGGGAACAGATTTTAGCCACTTGGAATACCTTCCAAGACTTCTCAGCCAAACTGCCTCTTCTGTAGCTTGATTCAACGTTATGAATTCTAACTCTACAGTTTCTCCAACTATGCAGGTCTATTTTACAGACCTCCATAAGACTGCAACCTCTTTAAGTACAAACATATCCACTAATGGACCTTGTACTGTTAAAGTTCGAGATTCACTTGGTATCTAAATACCCTCCAAACATTTTGGACATCTCGTATAACACAGTTCATGATTGGCAGTATACCTCATGTATCTGAGAAGCCTCATTGGCAAACCTATTGAGTCTGCTCACTGAGTTGGCTATAACTGGTCTAGTGCAGTTCTTGACGCACAAGAGACTACCTATGATAAGTTAGGTGTTTGTTTTAGTCCATATAACGACTTAATAAGTTTTCGCACCTTGACTTACTTTACACGGAACCACGACCCAATGGGTTGTTCCTAATTTTCTAGATCTCCATTTATAAAACACATGTTCTCATTAATTAATGATGCGTCCTTTTTTTATAGAGATTAGAGTATAGACATTAAAATTATCAAAACCGTCAGTTTTACTTAAAGTAATTGACTTTATTTCTCACGTGCCTATCAACCTCATTGTTGATGGCATCTTCCCATATACACATTATATGGATAACATTGATTATTTCAATATCGTCGATTCACCTTCACTCATGAAAGTCAAGGGACAAATGAAGTTTCATTACTTACCCTTTTACCATGCCGATGAACTTCGTCTTACTTAAAAGATTCACTTTCCCCATTTTTCCAGCACCGTTTGAGTGTTCACTTGTCTTGGGTAGCGTAATGCTTTGAACCCTCAATGTATTGATCACACTCGCCAGGCGTTAGAGTTTTTACGGGAAAGCTTCTCTTTTAGAAAATATGCTTCTCGGACATAGAACTCTATATGCACCTTAAAGTCATCTGACTTATGCACTATAGACCAATCAGCACTATATTTTGTGCTTATCCGATGAACACACAATCTACCGTTTTCGATCCTATCCAAATCCTTCAAGGAACAAGATTGAGACCTTTCTTAGGTAGCACCAAACTTTCACGAACTTATAGTCAGGCACCATGCCTTCTATAATTCTGACTGTTTGGTCCAACTTCCTAAGCGATAGTTTGTTCAACACATAGCTTGCGGAAAGCTCACTTCCCGTACAAATTCAGAGTTTAATCCTGAACTTATCAACATGATAATCATCGTTTAAGAACTACATTTTGCTCGAGAGCATAATAAGTCGTCTTTAACGATTGGTGTCATTCCATCAACACAATTATGTGAACGGTGTCTCATATTCACCGTTTCAATCACACTGATCATGTATTCATATCCATGTGAATATACCATTTCGGAACTAGTTAGACAATATCTAACACTTCCAAAAATAGTCTATCATTTAATGATTAACACTTAATCATTGGATTAAAGTTGGTAGATTAACACAACAGAACACCCATGATTAAACATGTTTTCTGACAAGCCTTAATCCTCAACAATAGAATTCACGCATTCATTCTTACTTGAATGAATATCTCGACTGATTTGTCTTTACTTCTCATCAAGTAGACATATCAGTGTTTAGTACAACCATCAATAAATTGAGGAAATACCTTTTAAACCCTTCTTGGTTTTACACGCATCTCAAATGCATCAAACCATTAGGTTATGTACTCCGTTCAAAACTTCGAACTGAAGACTTAGCAATACATTGTTTCAAACACAAACTCATATTTGTGTTTCAATTTAAATAATAGGTTTAGAAAAATAAAACATTTATGGTTTTATATTTTCATGACCTAATATATGATGTCAAATCAGTGACTTAGTTGAATAACTCAACATGTCACTATTGACCACAAGAGTATCGACTAAAATGTTCATTTTGAACAAATAGTCACTCATGTATTGTCACAAACAAGCAAACGTATCACAATTTGATCCTAGTGTTTTGCCTACCGAAAGGCTACTGCCCTTTAGGTTTCAAAATACCACTAGTCATGATTCAGATTTGTATGCTTGCACTTGTTAGTGGATTTCCAAACGTTTAAAACGTTTCCACACACTAACGCCCCCACAGTTCGTGCATTCCCTTTGTCCTCACTCAGAACATGCACACTGTTATAGAAAAACTTAATCGGTTTCAAGATGGTAAATGAACAATATCATTTATTTCAGACGTTTTAAGTCCATACCACTGAACCGTTAGGTTTTCTCCCACTCGCCCGTAGGCGCTTTTGGGTATGTTTAGATTCTCGATCTACATGATCGATGGGTTACCCCACATTTGTGGGACCCTCGGGGTTCTCCCCCAATAATAATAATATAATATTACTAAATTATTATTCTCAATAATAGCAAGCTCAACATATTCACAATATGTTTTACTAACAAATTAATGATATGTTATTTCAACAAATTATTAAATGTTTTTCCAACAAATAAATAAGATGTTAATTTCAACAAATTATTAAATGTTTTTTCCCGCAAATTAATAAGATAACATTTCAACAAATAATAAATTAGCCGATATTTGTTTATTATTAAAATAAACTCAACGACCATTTATAATTTGTTAATCATCAAATTATTTGCTCTTGGATGAATCAAGTCGGTTATTAAATAACCTTTCATCCAAATATGTAACCGATTCGTCATTGCAAGTCGTAGATAGCTAATAAATCTTTCCATAAATGCCAACAACGACTGTCGTTACAATAATTTATAACTCTCCAAATTAAATTGCGATTAATCACAATTAATAAGAAGTTATAAATAATCGTCGTTAATCTCATTAATGATTACCGTTACAAATTTTTTAACCCTCCAAATTAAATTGTAATAAATCACAATTAATAAGGATATCAACCATTATATCACCACATTAGTGTTTTTAATAATGGTGATTTCGAATTTGTAACATCCGTCATTAATATGCACTCATGCAAAATTAATAGGAGTTACACCGGCACCCACAATGTTCTGGTCAGTTCCAGCACCCATTGTGTTCCGGACATTTCCCGCAGGAAACTGTTTGTTATCTCAAATAACAAACACGCACAATCTAATTTCGAAAAAATGAAACTAAAACTTCTCCTTCGCAAACACCAAATTTCTATAACCACGCATGGTTTCAAGAAACTGTTTTTGCAAGAGTATTCTAGTTCATTCCCGAAAAAGATTATCAAATTCTGAAAGATTTATTCAGTCGTAAACACCAGATAAATCTGATTTTACACAGAACAATCTCAGAATTCAACCAGTTCTGTCGTAAGCCCCAAATTCTGAAAAATCAGAAAATGGTTTTACAAGAACTATTTCGAAACTAGTTCTTTGGTAAGCCCCAAATTAATGGTTTTACACGAACTATTTCGAAAACATTCATCGATTCTCAAATTCCATTGTATAGATCCATATGACTACACAAAACTCATTGGAAATTGTTAGTCATTTATTAACATGAAAAAATTAAACATGTAATCATGATTATTCTCCTGAGCTGCTACAAGCAAAATTTGGATCCATATTACCAAAGACCACAGCTTAACTCTTGAACCCATGACTCGGTGCATAACCATATATATTCTTGAACTAATAGAATCTGAAACAATATCTCATTTTGCAATACAGAAAACAAAAACTGAGTGTATCTTTTATTCTTAACTGCTATTGACTTGTATCCAGCAAATAACTCATGGTCTGCACTTCCTTAAGAAAACTTTAAACTTCATCTCATGAAAAAAAAAATGTCCAACCAAAACATAGGAAACTAAACATCACACCAGTACTATTAAGATTGTTTAACAAACTGAATTGAAAATTCAAAAAACAACATCTATGATTAACCATTTAAACCACCTAACAAAATTAAAAACATGATATAACAATCCGAAACCATTATAGCCATAAACATCAAATTCCCGAAACCAAAGATTAAGAGAAAATGATTTTACTAAGAACGATTACGGATAAAGAAATAATTTTCTGCAAATCCATACACCGAAAATATTGTATTAACGTACCAAACATAAAAATATCGTTTAAGATTGTTGGGTACGTTATAAAAAACACAATAATTTCTACGGAAAAGAAATGGACAAAAACAGAAAATGGTTTCCTCAAATATATAAATTATCGATTACAACATTTAACATAAAATAATGTAAATGATACCGAAATGGACTAAAGTCCGAGACGAGGTAACTGCGAGCAGTTTCCCTTAAACGATATTTGCCCCGCCACCTCTGCTTCTGGCTACATGGGGCACTTCGTTCCCAAGGTACAACGTCTATCACATGTGACTCGGCGGAAACGGCACCGAGCCACGGTCGGACCGTTGGTGGTGCGGTACTCTCTCTCTATATGTATGCATATGTGTTTTGTGTGTGTATGTGTGTATGCCATGTATGTTTCTTGTCTTTCTCTTGTCTTGTGAAATGAAAGATATATGCATGTTTTTTACCAAAAAAACATATGAAGAGTTACATGTCAATAATGTCATAAATGGGGGGGCAATTAACATTGCAAGTTACACAAATAAATTGCATTCACTTCCTAAAACCGTTTCGGTTTTCCAACAAAGATTTCCTAAAAGATATAAAGAGATTAGTTTATAAGGTTATGTTTCCTTTTAATATGTATCTCTATTCTTATGCTTGTCCTTATCACTTGTTTCAATCTTTTGTTCCTTATCTATATTCAGTATAATTCGTTTAAAGATTGAATGTAATATGGAGTTAGGTGTTTCATATATATATGAAAAGATATTATCTCTAAAAGATATTATATTTATATGTTTTCTAGTTATAGGAAAAGACTTAACTCCTACTATCAAGTTTGTTATTAAACAGGAAATACTAATGATGATTGGAGTCAATCCACGCTGAAGAGTTTGCTCATACATCGAAAAATTGAAGCCAATCAAAACAAGTCAAAGCAATCATAAAAGATCTTGAAGCAAGAAGATTGTTTTACTTGTATAAATAGTTTATAACTTAGCTTGTAAAAAGTGTGTGTTCTAAATTATAAAAAACTTATTTTCTAGAGAGAATACACGTGAGCTTTAAAAGAAAACAATGGTGGGATGTCATTGATTTATAAGTGATAGTTATAGAGTAGGAGCAATATAGAGATAGGCAGAAAAACCTAGAGCGAGTCTAAGTGTTTTTCGTTAAGACTTGAGTCTTATATTGTAAGCTTTTTATAATATCATAATCTGGGTAAGTGCCCCGGAGACGTAGCCTAGTTAGGTGAACTCCGTTGTTAAATGTGCGTGTGATTTCATTTACGTACATTTAACTTTTTACAGTTCTGTCCATTTATACACTGGGTTCTAACTGTGGTTGCAACCTCACTTAGAACCTAACTGCAAAACTGCAATTAGAACAGCGGATAGGAATTTCAGTACGCATGAAGAAAAAAATAAAAATAAAAATATTTGTCGTGCTGAAAAAGTACCGTAGATGTATCGTTATCAAACCGTGCCGATATGGTCAAAGACGAAAAATGTCAACGATATTTCATTTTTCACATCAGGTATTTTAAATGGTATACCGTACATATCCATACATGTGGTGCATGTGTTGCAATCCGTCTGTTAAACAAAAAAAAAACATTTTACCATATTTTTTATTAAACTTTGGATGGTATTTTCATTAAATGACTCAAAAATTAGGATAGGCTACCGTAATATTAATAAGGCAGCAAAAGCGAATCTCTCTTGGTTAGATTTGGAATATACATTATATATGCTCATTTTGCGAGAGCATGCAATGAAAATTTAGCTATACTTAAAAAATTTGTCACACTCCAATATAGCATATAAAAAAAAACTTATCTTTTAGTATGTACGTACCTAATGTCATTGATTACATTTTTTTGATGGAATAAGCCTGAACAAGACAATTATCCTTACAAGAAAATATATTGAAAGAAAAAGAATTATCTCTACTCTTAATTTACTTTCAAGAAACATAAGAAAAAAAACGTGCTAAACTCTTACCCAAAAATTGAAAAGTTGTGGCGGCAGAGTATATTTATATTGTTGCCAGGTGTACGTATAGAGAGAGAGAGAGAATTGTGTATAAAAAATAAACTTTGTAACACCATACAACAACAACAAGACAGATATCCAAAGAGAGAGAAGAGATGGAGGGAGAAAAAGGAATGAAGCAATCAAAATTCAAGAAAATATGTGTATTTTGTGGAAGTAGCCCAGGAAAGAATAGCACTTATAAGGATGCTGCTATTGAGCTTGGAGCTGAGTTGGTAAATATATATATATATATATATATATATATATATATATATATATATATATATCCTCCTCTTTTTCTTTTTTAATTCCTTACTAGTTTTAGATATTAATTTCATTCATTATTTATGCAAAGCTAATTTACTAAAAAAACATGCATCTTCTTGTTAAATTCCATATTTAATACAGTGAATGATACATTCTACGTTTACACTTGATTGTGACGCACACAACTAGGAAGTATATATATATAACTGTATATATTGTAATATTGGTGATCAATTCTGGAGATGTAAAGATATATATGATGATGTTTTGCGCATCTTGGTCAAATTAATCAACCATAAATTGATATGATCCTTTCAAAAAAAAATATATATAATATGATGATGTACGTACTACTTAGAAAAAAAAGGTAGCATAAAAAGAATTTTACTACAGTATATTATGTAATGTATTAAAAGTTAATTCTTTGATTTGAAGTTATATTGTTTCTTTGGGAAAATTATGAGACTTTCAGAGGTTTCCTTTCATGTTTTTGTACTTTTTTACCCCTAGAAAAAAAAAAGAGCCTTCTCAAGAAATATGGATTTAAAGTCTAAATAGTATTTTAGTGTGATGAATTATTGTTGGCAGTGAGGAATAAGGATATGTACACATGAGAATATGTATACCTGAAGTGGACATACTTTTTGCATACTTTTTAGAAATGGTCTTTTTAAAAAAAAACATTTCTAAACAATTATCAGTTTATGTATATCCTCATGTTTCCTTATATTATATATATATATATATATATGGTCTTTTTGTAAAAAAAAAGTTGTACACCAGTTACCCTTTCGGTATCTATAAACTAACATTGATCAAATTCATCCGTATATACAGGGGAACCAAAATCTTCCCCTAACAATAAAATAATAATATTTTTTCCACATGTATCATTTTTGCCCCCCTTCTCTTCACAACTCACAACTTTAACCAAAATAATAAAACTAAATAATAAAATATATGGTTAGTTAGAATAGGTATGTTAATATAAGAAAGCAGAAAATGGATTAAAATTAAATTGTTAACTTCAAAGTGTAAAAGTGTGGGGTTGCTCTAAATGATGTACTTGTTCGTGCTCTTCATGTGGCGAACTTCTGAAGCTAACTTAATTTGGTTTCTAAATGCCTAAATTTATTTACTATTTAGGGTTATTCATATTTAATTTACTCTTCTCTTTATCTATACTTTTTGTAATTCTATTAAAGGTTCTAAGAGATATAGATCTAGTGTATGGAGGAGGAAGTATTGGTCTAATGGGCTTAATTTCTCAAGCTGTTTATGATGGTGGCCGCCATGTACTTGGGTATGACCATTTTTTTCTAGTTTCACTTCTAAATATCGATTCGGTCCTTTTCGTAGATTTACTCACCAAAGTTTCTTTCTTCATGTACTTAATTAGTAGAAAATTCAACAGTGATTGAAAAAAGTATAAACTCTATGTATTTATATTCTAATCAAATCGATAATTTTTTCCTGAATAAGTCAAGATACTAACATTCAATATAAAATTTGCTTGTCTTTTTTTGGACGACTTTTGTTAATTCACATTAAAAAAAAAAAAAGTAATTTGGGGATACTTGATTTTGGTCTTTGACCAAGTTCTCTCATTTTCTTGGCTTCAGGGTGATCCCAAAGACACTGATGCCCAGAGAGGTAACATTTCTTACCCTGCTACCTTTATTTTTTATGATTAAAGCAAGAAAAAAAAATAGCATTGAAGATATACTAGATGTAATCATGTAAACCCTATTATGTTTGACTTAGATGTAAGCATTATCGACTTCTCTTTATTTAAAAAGAAAATTATTTTAGTTATAGACTCGATCCAGTTGAGTGGGGGGACTTATATATTCATCATCGTGGTAGCTAGCTACTTTGAGTTGAATAATTTCTACCTCAGCCTTGTTATCTTTTCTTTACAGAATTAAAGATACCATTTGTATGTTTCTCACTGGCTTAATATTTTTTTCTCCTTATCTTCCAAATTTTGGTGGTGGCGCCGTGGTGTACTTTTATCCCTCACACATATTCTTAAGTTAATGCTATATAGTCGTATCAATGTCCACATCCTGACCCTAGATATTTCTCTATGGTAAGTGGTAACATTATACTAATACAACTATTCCGAAAAAGAAAAGGAAGATTATATATAAAAGACTAAAAAGTATTTATGTTGTAATGACTAATAAGTAGTTACATGCTCTCATATATGTGAAATTGTCAAATTGTGATATCTGAAAAGTCCAACGAGTGTTTTTGTTAAGATATACGTACTCACCTATTTATCAATGAAGAAAAAAGACATACAATTAAGTAATATTGTGGATAAATTAATGATAATGTATTGAAATTCGGCAGGTGGGCAACACTTAATGTCCTAGCTTAGGTTTCTTTCCTCATGATGAAGTAACATAGAATTCATCAATTATTTACATACAAGGCTACAAATTACATACACTACTATTTTATGACAGCACTGTTAAAATGTGCGAAGTTAGCAAAATCTCTAGCGCCTCCAACTTGTTTTTTTTCTGTACACTTCAACTCATTATGTAACAGTACCAATATATTTATTGGCACAAGTTTATCAGTAGATATCAAGCTGCACGTGATATGAAAAAATAGAAGACAATATCATACCTGCATACGCATCTATCTTGGTCCTCGAGAGGTCTCTTTCTGGACCACGTTATCATCCCAATTGTCTTCCTTTATAGTCTTCAAATAACTATTTTGGTTCCTATGTGTATATCTACAAATTTACGAAGTTGACATGCATCCAAAGGACAGCTGCCGACTATTTTTTAGCCCCACTCAATAATCAATGACATACGATCTTCTGCTTGTTACTTAACTTTAAGCAAGAGTGATTAAAATGATTTGTGGGGCATTATTACATTATGTAATGGCTCATACACGTTGCTAACACAAGTCACTAAATATAATTATTGGTAGTACCAGTTTACAGGCAGTATAATTATTTATACAGATAGCCAACTGTTTAGTTTGTCTAAACTCTAACCAGCTGTGTTCCCTTATTTCCGATGACCGTATGATAAAATTCTCTCTTCCAAAAAAAAAAAGATAACAGGTGAAACGGTTGGTGAAGTGAAGGCAGTAGCGAATATGCATCAAAGGAAGGCGGAGATGGCTAAACATTCGGATGCATTTATTGCTCTACCTGGTAACCTTTTTCACTTCATTTTCAAAGGTTCTAGTAGCATTTATTTATCTTTGTAAAATGAGCATTAGTATTCATATCCTCGGAAATTCCAAGATTATGGAAAAATAGCAATACAGAGAGTTACACCCGCCAAGGGTAAAAAAAAAGACTTTTGTAACTGGAATTCAGCTTGTGGTCAAGGCCTAGCTACTCAGTCTCAGCTAATATGTTTCCAAAACCTGTAATACAATTTGTTACACGTCCAAGGAAAATGTGAATTTAGTTAAAAGAAAGAAGGGAAATATGAATGAGATGCCAACTAATGTATATACTTAGGAAACAAGCTACAAAGAGCCGATACTAGAATGTCACTCTATATATGTTCTCCGTCAAACTGTATACAAGTGGATATCGGAACTCCGATAACCTTACAGTAGACCCCAAATGATTTTCACTTTACAACTTTGCATTTTTTTCAATTAAGGTGGATATGGGACTCTTGAAGAGCTACTTGAAGTCATAGCTTGGGCCCAACTCGGTATCCATGACAAACCGGTACCTTTTGAATTTTGTAATTTGCTATATTCTGACTCATGTCACGCTAAATAGGCAATTCTTGTTTGTTGTTGACATTTCAAAATATGCAGGTTGGACTACTGAATGTTAATGGGTACTACAACTCTTTGTTGTCTTTCATCGATAAAGCGGTAGAGGAAGGGTTTGTCAGTCCTAGCGCTCGCCACATCATCGTATCTGCCCCTACCGCAAGGGAGTTGGTTGTGAAAATGGAGGTGGGATGTTTTTCTTAATTGCTTTGTTTTATTCGCTTCTTCTTTTTTGTCATCTTTTTCTATATAAAACTAAGGCATTACTTTATAATATTTGTGTTCAGGAGTATACTCCGAGACACGAGAGGGTAGCTTCAAAAATGAATTGGGACATTGAACAACTCGGCTACGCTCCCATACCTAAAATCTCAAGATAACTACGTACCTTTGTGTGATTTTTATGAAGAAAAGAGTACAAAAGGATTTGATTGACACTAATTTCTCTGGGAAGGGGTTAGATTTGGAAAATTTGTTATTTTTTTCCTAGTCAAGAAACTCTTTTTAGCTTATTCATTGTGTTTTCATTTTGTTGTTTTCAGCTTGCTTTAGAAGTGGCTAGTGTGATTACAAAAAAAAAAATATAGAAGTGGCTAGTGTGAATCGGAGCTGTAAGATGATAACACTTACGTATTAGTCCATATATAGTTTTTATGGCTCAATCATGGTATTTTGTAGTATTCAATCGTAAACCTTCAATTGTTGCAATGTCATCTTGAAGAAGAAAACAATAATTGTAACATCTTCTTCTATTATAATTGGAAGATGTTACTTATTGCATTTTCACCGATACATTAATAATCAGACTGAAAATGCCACCGGCTTCAACTTCATCGTCCCTTAATTTTTTCAACAAAGATCTCTCGGACAATGGATTAAATACACATGGGCGGAACAGGAAAGGATAGACCGATTGTAAATGATAAAGGTTGTTATGACAAACCAAATGAATGAATTTGTGCTTACATAGAAGCGAGATTCTGATAATTTTAGTTTTCTTGATATTTTTTTCAATTGTATAGTTTCCGAATATTTTATTCAAATTCTTTAATTTTGTAAACGATTTACACTTTCTCCGAAAAGGGGAAAGTACAAACGAAATATTGAAGTGGGGATGCTTTTGTACCTAAATTACAAATTCAAAATCTTATAAATTTATCCCGGCGTGTATAAACTAGAGTAAAAAGAAATTAAGAACTGAGCATAACATGTATAAATATAAATAATATGGTCCTGTTGGAGAATGTGCTTTAATATAAGTTACAATTTATAAATACAGATTGCAAGTATATGAAAACGGAATGAAAACTTAATTTACTTTTTATATTAGAATTTGATAATCTTATACTAAGTACTAACGCCATCTTTAATTAAAGTCATAGGTTTATGTTTAACCATATAAAGTATTATGCTCTTGATCAAGTGCTTTTTATACCGATTTGTACCGGCCGATCGTTTTTCGAACCGAACCAATCAAGTCGGTACTAAAAGTTTGATATATCGACATTATGATACGGTACAACCGAATCGATCTTTGAAAGTCGGTTCGGTTTCGGTATTCGTTTGGTGAGTTCGGAATGGTACCAATTCAAACCGAAATATTAAAATATACTATATAGAAAAATATAAATTAAAAGACGTATATGCACTTAATTATTAAAATTGTTATAGTATACTTAAATTACTTTTTCTAGTAAATAGTTATAACATTTTTTTTTATTCATAACATTTATTAGAAATGTCTAGTAGTGTTTACTCTTTTATTCAAATAAACAAGAAATGTAACAATAATATAAATAAATATATATTTTTAATCTACTAATTTTAAAACTTTATACTGTGTTTTTTTTTCTTAATACGCATCATTTTTCTATCATCACGTGTAAACTCTAAAGTTTGGTATAAAAACGAAACCGAACGAATAGTTTGATATACCCATTTTTTTGGTTCGGTAATGGTATAAAAATTCTCAAACCAAACTGTTTTGGTATGGTATCGGTATGTAGTAAAAAAGTTCGGTATCGAACCGATAGTACGCCTACTCTTGATCATCGACAATGGTGCAATACAATGGGTGGGATATTCCTAAATAGTGATTTGTATTTAGAACTCAAATTCCTAAATAGTTTTTATGGGTTTACGCGAGTAGTTCGACTTGGGGCCTAAGGATCTTCTCGTGCTTGGTTGTATTCGTGTCCTACATGCTCAGTATTTCTTAGTTGTCATCCCTATAAAGGGTTTGACTCAGCGCATGTCCTCTACAGAATACCGAGTTATTATCAAATATAGACTTTTGATTCCTCTATAACGGGAAGGGAAAATGTGTCCGACTTGTCACATGGTTCGTGTTGACTCATTTGGTGACCATGCACTCCATTGTAGGAACCTTTCGGGGTTCAAATACCGCTACGACTTGGTTAGGGATGTATTTTATAACATCATTTGGAGAGCAGAAATTTTAGCTAGAAATGAGCCACTCATGAACTTTCTTACTGATTCATCCAAGGGCAAATCTACCTTTATATCGGCCAACGTTCTTCCTTACAACTGCAGCGGTGGAAAACATGTGTGTTGATTTTACCGCGTTTCGTCCTTGGTGGGGTTTGATACTGTAAAATTTATCGTGGGTCACGCAGCTACTACTGCGGCGACAGTGAAGGTAAAGAAACGCGAGAAGGTCTGTCAAGACAATCAACACAGTTTTATAACTTTTACGTTTAATACATTTGAATTTTTAGCTATTGAGTCTGTTGAGCTTCTCATGAGAGTGCATAAAGTTATGAACATAAATGTGTTGACTGCAAATTCGGTTGAATATGTATTTAGAATTTTATTATTTTATATTTAAAGAGAACTAGCGACGCAGTTTATTATCCGTGTATATCTCATATATAATAATTTTAATTTAATCGGTTATATTAATATAAATCAATTTACATTAATGACACAAATTACAACACGAGAGACAGATCATTTTTGTTGCCACCACGTGGGTTACTCTGTGAGACTTACATATACTAAGACTGACATAATAGTACAAACATGTAACGATATGGTATACTATGATTCACCTATAAAAAAGTTTATACGTATATTTATCAAAAAGCAGTGAATCATATATTTGTGTTATGAATGTCACCAAATTAGTCCACGGCCCAAAATAGTTTCATGTCACCAAATATTATGCAGTCATATGTTGAGTGAGTTGGAGTGTTGGACAACCAGGATGGTTTAAAACCGTTTTTTTTTTTATCATAAAAAAATAAATCATACATTTCCACTATGCGAAATAAATCATACTTGTTGTACGATATTATTGGACTCTTGGTCTTATACTTTATGGGCCCAAGTGGGCTTGTAACCCTACCCCTCTATCTATATAAAGAGGGTTAGGGGTCTTGTATTTCACATTCATTCATATACATTCTGATTAATGAAGTCTCCCTTATTGTTGTCTCTCATACCTCTCTCTATATCTATATATATATATATATATCTATAAGGAGCTAATATGTTACACAACACGTTATCAGCACTTTGCTCGCGGAGAATAAGATTTACGCTCGCGTATATTGGAGATTTTGGGTAAACGCACGGATATTGGGTATTTATAAACCTTGAGGTTTATCCGGGTTTTTAGGGTTTTCCTATATCGACCTTCACCAACATACCGTGCGTAAGGTACCGAATTCAAAACTTAATTTATTCCATATATGTGATCGCACGTATTATTTTATGGATAACTAAAACATGATAAATATCCCGTAGTATATAATCCATGTGTATTAGAGTTTGTTACTTGTATGGATAACTATATATGATCGTAACACACATATTGTTGATTATAAAATCATATTTGTTGATAAGACCATACACAATAACCCAAACTGCATGTATTTGTTAAAAAAAAAAAACTATGCGTGATAGATTTTTTTTACTGTCTAACATGATCAATCTGTCTATAAAAAACCTACTTATATGTAATATGTATAGTGTACTGTAAAATTGTATTTTCATACAAACAAAATCAGTAAAAGACATATAATCGGGTTGTAAATCGGAAATCATGTAATTGTAAAACATGTATTAATCTGTGGGATTAAATCTGTAACAAACTGAAAACAGTAGGACTGTTTTGTAATTCGCTGAAACTATTGAATGTGCATGTTAATTACTAAAGGACTAAACTGAAACTTGTCTGAAATTATGGACTGAAGATGTAATAATGCTGTAAATAGATATATAGTTTGCTGAAATTACACGGATAGTCCCTGTAGTATATTATATGTATAAAAACAGTATATATGTGTTATAAAAGTCAATATTCGATCTAAATATCCACCAACATGCATATATATTTATTAAAAAGGCTAGTGAATAAAAAATTGCATGTTAATTGAATAAATTGATGTGTTTCCATATAAATTTAATTCATCTTATTGCATGATTTAGTTACCATGTATAAAACTTACACATAAAAGCAATAGATTTGTATAATATTAATTTATATCTTGCTAGTGTAAAATTGGTAAATAAAATATATTACTAACATGCATGATTTAGTTACCATGAATAAAAACTACACATATAGCAGTATAATAATAATATATTGTGTTAGATATTACTGGTGTAACTTTGGCAAATACTAATATAGATTGATTACATTAATTTGAATTCCTTATTAGGAAATATGTACGGCCATGTTAGTTAATCATGAAACAGGTACAATCTATATAATTGACCACTGTCATGTAATATTTATTTACTGCCATGTGTAAAATATGGTAATTTGCGAAATCATATATTTTCACATTTAAGTTGGAAAAATTATGAACCTTCCCCAACTAGGCTCACCTATTTGGATACGATGTCTAGGAAAGATATAGGCGGAAGTCGATATCCTAATGAGGTCGGGTTTTAAGTGGCATTCGTGCCCTCCACCCTCACCGTCTTTCCTGGTCGTTTTTCAAGTAGAGCTACCGAAAGGGGTTGACTAAATAATAATTTCCCCGAGTGTGTTTATATAGTGATGTATGTTTCGCCGAATTGGTGTCTCTGTATCGACCCGTCGTTCGATCAATGAGAACCGATTCACATGAGAAGCAAAACTAATGTTTTCGAACTTGTCGTTTCGAAAAAACGTTTATGCTTGTGCAAACCATAAACATATAAACCAGTCGTTTTATATGATAAATAATCCAGAACTCCCAACACATATTGGATGCCATCTATGATGAGAAAAATCGTAAAACATACTTGCGAAATGACTATTTAAACATCGATTTTAATTCCGTCACCACATGTTAGTCACCCTGATGTGTGAAAATGTGATGCCCAAAATTTTTTTTTGATGTCATCCTTGATGAGTAAAACACGAGTTTATTGTTACCATCAGGATGAATGCTAAGGTGTTGATTTTATTCCGCCGCCACATTTGAGACGTGATGACGTCTATGGTGAACAAATGTCTGAAATTGACATATTGGAGCAATCTTTCCCCAAAATACTAGCTTGGAAATTGTATTCCATAAGCAGTATCGTGAATTTATATTCACCATGTTCCTTTATCACCCATTTGTTATTGGATAAGAAAATTACCCCGGTGAGTAGTTTTAATCCTATTGGGTCAATGGCGAATTGTTTGCCTGATATTAATGCTCTTCGTGTACATTTTTTTTCCACGAATCGAGAACCGAGAAAAGTGTTATTTGTCTCGAACTGTCGCGATCCCGATGAATCGCCTACCCAAGCGAGATTTTAGACAATCGTCAAAATCGAAAACCTGTGGCTCCAAGACGGTAATTGAAAGGAACAATATGGGCCGTTGTCACAAAACAAGAGATAATGCTCAAGGAGCCAACTCTATGCTATAAAGACAAAGGTCATGCACGGTTACTCTTTAAATAGTTCACAACTATTATAAATGTGGAAAAACCGATGCTAATGTGGTTAAAGTTAATTGAAAGGAAACTATTGAGACCCCCGATTTTGTGGCTCAAATGAGTTTGATACATTTCTTTATTGATTTTGATAAATCATTGAGCCATTTTTTTCGCTCATCTGGATTATGTTTTCCATTTGGATTATGATTTTTCCATTTGGACATACTTTGGGATTATGGTTTTCCTATTTACGAAATTCTCGAAATAATTTAAAGTGTTTTGAGCAAATTCCTTTGACAAATGTGACCAGACTTTAAATTATGAAATTTTAGGCAATACTTGTGGGGTAGTTGATTTTTTTTTGAAAATAGTGGGTAACAGTGTACCACATAATTTCACCAACTACTTGCCTAAAAGAGTACTCAGTGACAACGATTCTGGACCTGTCGTTCCAAATCGAAATCTTTGGTAAAGCCAAATTGATTTGTCAAATATGAGGCATTATACTCCTATAGGTCCTGTCGTACCTTGTTGAGTTATAAAATATTCGAGAAAACCAGTGTTATCTGGTAATAGCTCATGAAAAAATTAAAATTTCTTTACATAGCCTCCATTCAATACGACCAAAAGCGTATTTTAGAGGAGTTGAAATGTCTTTCAAGTGGTTGCTACCACATTCTTTAAAGCATTTAAAGTTACCTTATCATTTCGCCTGTCGTCGAATGATAAATGATTTAGATGCTAAGACATGATTGTCTATACTATCATTCGCCTGTCGTCGATTGATTAGAGCATTTTGATATTGTGGCATTGACGGATGAGATATTCCCGGGTCAAAAGATGATGCTTGATTTATAATCGCATCGCATTTGGATTCTCTATGAGAATATATTTTGCGATTAATCCGAAATTCATGCCATTAATGCTCACTTTGAAAGACTAGTATGTGTAAAGATCACGAAATGAACTCGTAGAATTCTTGTAAAGAATTGAAGGAGTTATTGTGGACTTATCCAACCATAAGACGGACCATAAATATAAATGGTTATGGTTGATGCATCGACAATTTGGTCACATTTTAATGTTGTCCACATAAATACAGCACTTTCCAAACTTTTAGCCCTATCATTAAGTTGATGGCTCATGATCCGGATTATCCTGAAAAGTCTAGTCGACTTGATAATACCGAAGAGTAAGAATCGAAATTTCGATTTGAATTACTTGAGTTTGGAAATTGAAATTGAGCATCCTGTCGATTATGTTCAGACCCAAAATGGGCTCACGGAAAGCTTGATGATGTGACTGCAAATGATTGCACGCATTTCTTGGTCTTGCGCACCAAGATTTATATTTCCGTATGGGGTTATGCTATTTTGCTGCATTGGTCCGTCATGAGGCCCATAGATACTTAAACACCATATGCGTACCAGCTGCTTACTGGTTATGAGCCAGAAGTCTCATATTAACGCGTGTTTAGAGTGATTAATTAATATTTTGATTGAGCCGCTCTAGCGTTCAGAATATGGACCTCTGAAGGGGACATAAGTCGATTATGAATCTCCTGCCTATCATTTGATAGAGAAACCTTGGCAAGCGATCTCTTTACCGCATGATATGCGAAAGTGACATCGCTAAGACTGTTCTCCCCGTCGTTAGGGGGAGATTTGCACGTTACCGTTGATAAGGAACGACGTGAAGTAACGTGGCATAACCCACTCAGTCTTAGCTTGATCCCCAAAACTGCACTTAGTGATAAGTAAGTGCATAGACTCCCTCAAGTCTAACTAAATGCCAAACGCATTTAATTACTTTATGAGATGTCACGAGATCATTTATACCTGCTGCAAAATGCTTCCAAGGATAGACGTCCCTGTCGGACGCCGTGTTCATGTCGTAACACGTTGTTTTGGCCGAACCCGCCAAGCAAAGGACGCTGCCGTCGGCCGTCAGTCTGTCATCCTTCCTAAGATATGAGGAAGTTGACCGGTTCTTAATTCATTCAGCCCCAGAGGTGGTGAACTGATACTCGTTTGTCGCATGAGATTATAAAGGATCAAGGAGATGTGTGATTTCCTCCTCATCCTAAGAATCTCGAAATATCTGTCGATCATGATATCTTAGACGATATTGAAGCGAAACGAAACTGTCATCGATTATTTGTTCATATATTCGGTGACGACTGATAATATGAGCAAATTATGACAGGGAACCATGTACCGTTGCCTGAAGTCAACGTAGAATAGACTGGCCTAATAGAAACTTGCAATCCAAGTAGACTCCTTAGCGAGAGTGTGTTCGGACCTGTAGCTCCAACACCACCAATGTTAAACGAGTTCGTTTATTTGGTTATTCGTAAGGAAAAGTGATGAGAATAATGAGATTGTAGAATGCTCGTCTAGTAGCGCAAGGCTTCTCTCACACCTTGGAATTGATTACGAGATGGTTGATTTCCTCGTAATGGACGTTATAACGGTCCTCTACTTTACTAGTTTAGTAGTTTCTGAAAAACTGAGTATGCAGCCATGAATGTGGTCACAGTTTTATCTCTATGGGGATTTAGACAAAGAGATATAGATGAAGGTCCCTGTGTGACTTCATAATGCTTGAATCAAGTAGTTCCTGACCACGGAACACGATCTCAATTAAATGAGACGTTCACTATATGGATTAATATAATCCGAGCGGATGTGGTATACCCGCCTAAGTGTGTACTTGATCAGCTTGGGATACTTGAACAAGTATTATGCCCTTGCGTGTTTTATTACGCGATCCATTTTTGGATTTGCCTTCGAGATGAAGGATCTTGGGAAGACACGGTAGTGACTCGGCCTGATGATCGAGTCCCGTAAAGATTGAATCTAAGTCCATGATTCAGACTACACCCAGAAGGTGTTATGATGTTTTAGTCATCATGACGCTAAGTCGTCAGATTCTCCCATGATCGTTCGATCACTAGACATTGATATAGACCCAGTCCGTCCCTAATGAGACGATGAAGAGATATTGAACCATGATGTTCATATCTAAGTACAATATGCGCATCATTGTACTTGGTCTAATGTGCTAGGACGAACATCTCGTCTGCTGTGAATGGTATAGCTCGACACAGCATCGCGCTAACACGCTGCCATCGAAATGGCATAAAAGACATTTTCCCATTACCTTAAGGTAACTGTGGATGAGGGCTTGTCTTATCCCATTTACGTCATCGAGTGTACCTACCCCCTTCGGTAGTCGAATTAACGCAACCCTTTTTCGGTTATACCGATGCCGGTTACTTATCAGACCCGCATAAGGGATATTCCTAACATGGTCTGTCTTTACCATTAGGAATAAGGCAATATCTTGGAGGTCTTGGAATGACTCCAAACGAATCACTCTGATCTACTCGTGCTCTATGAGACGACTAGAGAGTGTATATGGCTTCGAGCTCATATTAGCCATATTTGAATTACATATGCTCTGTCTCACGATCCAGATAAAACACTTGTCTTATTTGAGGACAACTTGTTGTTATCGATCAAGAGAGACATTACTAAATTATGCTATTTAGCATTTCTTGCCGAAATAAATCTTCACATATGAAGTTTAAGAGCATCCTGTCGAATGCTCGTTCTATTCCACGTTATATTTTCTTGCATACAGTCGTGTGCAAGTAAATGAGCCATCCAGTCGAATGCTCGTACTCTTTCTTGGAATATGAAATCTTTGCACCCAGTCGTGTGCAAGTGAGAGGGAGCATCCAGGTGAATGCTTATTGCACTAATTTCTACTTAGTCGAAATCTTCACACCCTGTCGTGTGTAAGTGAGGGGGAGCATCCAGTCGCATGCTCGTGTACTCTTTTTGTCCTTAGACCAAGGTTTTTTCCCACTGGATTTTCCTTGGCAAGGTTTTTAGCGAGACACGTTCCCATCATACCTCACTTAAGATTGCCGAAATTAGGGGGAGTATCCTGTTGTATACTTCTTACCACTGTGTACTCTTTTGTCCTTCGACTAGAGGTTTTTCCCACTGGGTTTACTCTGGCAAGGTTTTGATGAGGCACCTATTTTGTGGTTGATACCTACTACTACCATTGTTGCACTCTTTTTCCTTCGATCAGAGATTTTCCCATTGGGTTTGCTCTGGCAAGGTTTTGATGAGACACACTGTTTTGTGGTTAGTTAATTACATAGAATTTCGGCCTATATCATTCGGCTACACAGTTTCTTCTAGGTACCGGTTTTGTCCCACACTGGGTTTTCCGTCCCTAAGGTTTTTATGTGTTTAGCACTATGAATGAACTCGACTCAGATCGACTGCAAGAAGACGAAGAATTCAAGATGTCCAAAGGGGGAGTGTTGTAGGATATTATTGGATTCTTGGTCTTGTACTTTATGGGCCCAAGTGGGCTTGTAACCCTACCCCTCTATCTATATAAAGAGGGTTAGGGGTCTTGTATTTCACATTCATTCATATACATTCTGATTAATGAAGTCTCCCTTATTGTTGTCTCTCATACCTCTCTCTATATCTATATATATATATATATCTATAAGGAGCTAATATGTTACACAACAATACTGTATTTATCTGTGTGAATTAACTATTCCAATTTCGGATTCGATTTCCACTTAATCACTTGTAATGTAACAATGTATCTTCGATTCTAGGGATAGGGTAGTTTGGTTCATGTCATATTTCATAAATTTATCAATGGAAAAAATAGGTTTACCATACACAACTACCGGTCGTTGACATATTTTGGGTATACAAGTACAAATATTAACAATTGAGATACTAAAATACATATTTTGTCATAATCTGAATACACACGTCAATTCAATTGTACCGAAGTTAAATTTAAATTACATTTTAGTCCAATATTTTATAAAACATATCAATTTAACACGAAAAGTTTATAAATTTACATTTTTAACATACCCATAAATGAATAATTACATATACATAAAATACAAAATAAAATAAAAAAATATACTTTTTACATTATATATATATATATATATATACACCCCACCAGCCTCCACTACCACCCCATTTCCATCCGTCTGCAACGATCGCCATCCCATCACCACACTCTCGTCACACTATAAATACATATATTTATATATATGCACATATATATACATACACGGGCAGGCTGGAGGTGAGGTGGTGGCGGCGGGTGGTGGTTGGTGGTGGTAATGGGGTGTGTGTATGATATATATATATAAATAAATGTGGAGTATATATGGACATCAACTTAGACACTTTTTTGTAAAAATACTCCAAATCAAGTTTTGGCTAATGCAAATCTCCACGGTTTCACGACGGAAACACAAATATGCGTATTGTTTTTTTTTTCGAAATGTATAATGACATGCATTAGCTAAATCTTGATTTGGAGCGTTTTTACAAAAAAAAAATTATCCAACTTGATGTTCATATAATATAACCTCTCTCATATAAATATAAATATAAATATAATGTAAAAAATGTTTTATTTTATTTTTTATGTATATGTATATGTATATGTATGAGTATGGGTATGCATATGTATATGTAATTATTTGTTTATGAGTATGTCAGACAGTTAAATTTATAAATTTTTCGAATTAAATTGATATGTTTTATAAAATATTGGACTGAAATGTAATTTAAACTTAAATTCCGTCCTAGATTGCACGAGTACGATACGAGTGCCGTACCTACTACGATACGGGTACGATAAAAGTTAAAAATTTTCGGTACGGTACGGGAAGTATACGTCAATAAAAAAATTTATTTATATATATATATATAATTTAATTTAAAAATTACAATATTACAATAACAGAATTAACAAATTTTAGTACAATTTAGGCTTCTATACGGATATTTTAGTGAACTTTAATATAGTTTTTTCATAACTAGTGTCTAAACAAATTTAATTAAATTCATCACACTTGTTAATTATTAAATTTTTACATTATTATATTGATAATCTTATATTTTAATTATTTTTTATGAAAAAAAATAAAAATAAAATTTTCAGACGTACCGAAAAAGTACCGGAGACGTACCGATCTCGTACATGTGCGTACCAAGATTGTCAAATAATGAAAAAGTCAACGGTACTCCAATTGTCATACCGGGTATTTCATGTGTCGTACCGTACTGGTAACCGTACCGGTACACGTACTAGATATTTAAATATATATATATATATATATATATATATATATATATATATATATATATACACTATTACTTTATATGAAGATGACTTATAAACCCTTGAAACAATTATTTATAAATAAATCTTGATAGTTTGAAAAATTACTGACACACATGTACTATTATTTACAAATAAAACAGTTTTAAATTATAAAAAAACTGAAAATAAACCGTTCCTCCCAAAAATAGCACGTCTCCTCCTCCCATTATACTGCACACAATTTTTCTCCCCCAATCTCTCCGTCTCTCAAGTATATTTTATGATTTTAAAGTTAATATCACAAAGGAATATGTACCAATTTCTTTATTAAGAATGACAACATTTATTTTGCAATAATATTATTACTTATTTATATAATTATTATTTTTTTTCAATTTTGGTTCCAATTTAATTTTCATTTAATTTATTTGACGTAGTCATTAATAAGCTAATGGAAATAAATTAAAAGAGACGAAGTAAAAAGACCGTACACAATTTACACCTTATCATGTAACGTCACCTTGTGTTGGTGGGAAAAAAAAAATACATTATAAACAATATTTTATTTTCTTCAACTTTTAACACTAGCGGATGGAGCATATATTCCAGAAAAACAAAACACGTAAACCCATCTCAATTCATATCAAAATTACCAAATCTCATCTCTCTCTCTCTAGGGCTTAAATCTTCAAATTAAAAAAATAAAACCTCCCTAATATTACCCTTAAATTCCTAAAATCATTTATATATATATATATATTAATATTTTTAATAAAGTTACACACAAATCTAACGCCCGATCTATATACGAATAATCTGATCAATCCCTTTTCCAGGTAAATCTCCTTTTTTTCTTGATCTTATACATCTATCGTTTATATAACAGTATGTATATATGTATACTTATAAATATATATGTATAAGTAGACACACTCGATCTGTTGCAAAAATATGAGGGGTGACAAAATCACTATTTAAACGAATTATAGTTGAATTTAGATACTAGTAATTATATGTTTTTTTAATAACTATGAGTTTATTTGTGTATCTATAATGTTCTAATTCTTGACATCTTGAGATTCTTGTTTCTTTAGGTTAATGAGTCGCTTGTTTGGATTTTCTAAGAAAAATAAGCTGGCTTATTTAAGACTTAGAATATAGACGGGTTTATTGTAGATTTTATAATGGATCGGAACTGTTGATTTAAGCTGGATAGCTGAATACAAGGAAACTTAATTGTAAAATTACGGAGATTAGTTGATAGTAATCGAGCCCTTTTATTTATAATCCTTTGGCAAACAATAGTATCGAATATTCGCAGTGGTAAATGTGATACATGTTCGAAACATGCTTTTGAGTTTTTAAATTTTTGAAAATCAATTTCATTAATTTATGAACTATCTCAGTCCTGGAATTGACCTATAGTATTATCGTAATATCATTAGTTATAGTTGTAACTCCTTCAAATCAATTTTAATTGGGTCTAGGTTCATTCGTGTACATCGTGCGTGTTGGATGTGATACACTTAGTTGGTGTGTAATTTCGCGCTGTGGTACACTCGGGAATGATAAACAATATGTTAAAAGGGGAACACTGAAGTAGTTTTTCTTAACTAATTTGAAACTGGTGAAGTGTATAAAATTTGTGAGATACCTTAGTTTTTTGAAGGAAAAAGAATTCTAAAAAGCATAATGTACTACTGGGACAGACTATTCGCCAGATATGGTGTTTTACCACCATTCGACCGACTCATGGAAATGAAGGCGATTGAATTAGGTAACAGTGGTAACAACCTTTAGTGTAAGTGAACCGTTGCACCAGCTGTGCGAAGAATTTTACTTGAGTATTTTTTTTTTGCTTTTTTTTGGAAGTGCTTACGTATTTAGGTGGTTTGAACTGCTTAGCCAATTGTTTCCCTTCTTTTTATTTGATATTAAATTAGTCATAATTGTGCTTTCATAGGAATCTTTTGCGGATCTGGTTGCTCTCATTGTGAACTAGTTTTTTATTACTGGTGGTGACTAAGAAGTTGCTGGAGAAACTAGAAGTTTTTCCTAGTGCATGAACGCCAGAGTTTACTTTATTATACCAAGATGGGGACCACGCATCGCAGGTGCCCATATTGGTTTCAACTCAACTTTGAGTCATGTTGATATTACCATTCTATTAGGGAAGTTTTGTGACTTTTTCCTTTCTTTCTTTTGCAGTGGGATCTCTAAGAAATCAAATGATAAAGCCAGACTTTTAATAACCGCAATTATGGGAGTGGTCTTTGGCTACTTTATAGGAGTTTCATTCCCATCTGTTTCTCTCTCTAATGTATGGTTTTTCAGTACTGCAAATTCATTTGGTTTAGCACTTATGCCATTCGTTTGACACAGTTTTTACTGCTCTATGCAGATTAACTTACCTTCAAGCATTATACAATCTTTTGACGTAAGATTTGTCCGTGATCCCCGACCGGAATCTCGTGTTTCAAATGATGTTTTACCACCAAAGGTAGCTTTGTTTTGTGTTGTCCATTTCTTATTTTAAACTTTAACAGAGATTTATTTGAGTTTCAGTTATTGGCTCAATCATTTAGTTAGCAATGTTTGTGTTGATGCTGAAATATGATTACATAATATGGTGGGACTTCGTAGTAAAAGGTGTTAAGTTTACCCTATAGGAATTTGCCTCAGGTACAATAGCATATATTATCTCAATGAAGAGGCTGTTTACTTGCTTTGTTCTTTCTATAATAAATACCCTTTTTTTGTTTCATTGTTGTTTCTCCAATCAATAATGGTGTTTCTTCTTTGGAAGGTAGACTTATATGAGGATAGTTAAAGTTATGTTGTTCTCTTCTCCTGCCAGTTTTGGTTTGGAAAATTGCATTCGAATAGTTTTTTTTTTTATGTAGTTGCCTAGTTTAGGTGAATTGATTGGGTATATCTTATACTGTTAGTAAGCCCATAATGGTAGTGATGCGAAAGTTTATACGTGTTATGGTTTTCGTTGGTAGGGGTGCCATATCTAACTTTTGCTGGTTTGAGCATAAGCTTTGGAGTTTTGAGTCTGGGTTTGGGTATTGCTGACTCCTTTAGTTTGCTAGATCTGATGTTTAGACGCAATCTTTGAGAATAAGAATGAATCCTTTTCAGCTTCTTTAACCTTTAGCTCTTGTTGAAGCATGCATAATAGTAACTTGTAGATCTATTGTTTTATTATTAACTTCTAATTTCCTGCCCCCTTTTCCATTTCCATTTCAAATGAAGGGATAACTCTGTTGAGTTTTTAAGTGGAATTTTCTATGATCAGGGACAACATCTTGCTCGTTGGTTTAAGGTTAATTGAGATTGTAGTTACTATATTGATTAAACACACTACTTTTTATGCCCATTTATATCTGCTTTATTGAACCAAAAATCAAAAAATGCCCTATGGAAAGGCGTTCCATACTGGATGGAATTCTATTTAACTCGGGCCGGAAGCAGTTCCAAAAGTGTCAATATGGGAATACGTATTGTCTTTATTTGAAATATTTTCTTTTTCAGCTACAAATACTGTAAATTTTGTACCTGATCGTTTTATAATCTATGTGCCATAATTGTTGGACACAAGGGTATAAACTTTACCACCACGTGAGCATAATTAAAACTGGTTTCTTATTTTGTGGGCATTTTATCTTGGTTTCGGTGCTAACATATTTTTTCTTTCTACCATTTCTTTTAGCTTGTTTGTGCTTATTTCTTCTTCAATTCTTGTCATGGATGATAATGTGTTTTTTCCCGGTTTTCCAGATGTGGGTTTCAACAAATCCTCGAGGTGCAGAGTCGTTACCTCCAGGAATTGTCGTGGCCGAGACTGATTTATATTTACGAAGATTATGGGGTAGACCCAGTGAGGTATTAAGAACAATTCAATTATAGTGCTGAGGCTTTAACTTACTTGTTGGCTTTAATTTTTAGGATCGCTTATACTATAGTGTTGAAGTTTCAATTTATCCTGACAATCTTTTTTAACTTCCAGGATCTGAAAAAAAAGCCCAAGTATTTGGTCACATTCACTGTCGGATTTGAGCAGAGGGATAACATAAATGCAGCTATTAAAAAGGTGATGGATTCTGCTGTTTTTTTTTCTTTCTTTTTCTTGGTTTTATTGTAAATATATTGACATCTCTGTTGTTGGTTTTCCCTTTCCCATGGCAGTTTTCTGATGATTTCCAGATTCTGCTTTTTCACTATGATGGGCGGACAAGTGAATGGGAGCAATTTGAATGGTCCCAAAGGGCGATTCATGTTAGTGCAAGAAAACAAACAAAATGGTAAACGTGTTTTTCCTAATCACAGTTGAAGTGTTCTTTATATTGACCTAAAGCATCTTATATTACTAGGACAACTTCTGTGTAGTATTTTCGATTTTCTTTATACCAAAGGAATGTTTTGAGAGACTAAAATTGCTTTTTATCCTGTGTCAATATTAGAGACTTCATGTATGTGAAAATTGTACCTTCTTTTTACATTTGTAATATTTTGATATGATGCAGGTGGTATGCAAAGAGGTTTTTGCATCCCAGTGTGGTAGCAGAATATGAATATATTTTCATTTGGGATGAAGATCTTGGAGTTGAGCACTTCAATGGTGATAAGTAAGTTTCGTCATCTCTCTGACTCACGCATCTCGTCCTTTTTAACTATTATTCCTTGCCAACTAGATTGCAAATGGATGTATTGTTTACGATGTCTTCATTTTATGCTATTCGCCAGGTATATTCAGCTGGTTAAGAAACATGGTTTGGAGATTTCCCAACCAGGCCTTGAGCCTAATAATGGACTAACATGGCAGATGACTAAAAGAAGAGGTGACCAAGAAGTTCACAAGTATGCTATCTTATTCGAATAGAGGCTACTTATCTTTATCCTTTTCGTAACAATAAATACACATCAGTTATTCATAGGGATGGTTCTGGATCTGTGTCACAAAAGATAATAGTAGCAGATAATTAGCTTTAGTAAATTGCATTCATTTGGTGCAAATTTTCTCCTCATCTAAAGTTGTTTTTAACCTTTTAAATACGAGTTGAATCATAGGTAATATTCACTTGCAAGATACCCTATATTACCAAATTATTTCTACACCAAATATATATGCAGAAAGCAATCGTTTTCTTTGTATACATGCACCAGTCGCATCTACACCTTGTTTACTAGTCCATGCAGAATGCCATATAAACGAGGATTATATTTTGATTTTCTGAATTGGGGTGGCAGGGAAACTGAAGAAAAACCGGGCTGGTGCAGTCACCCGCATTTGCCTCCTTGTGCTGCGTACGTGTTCTCTCATCTCTCATTATGTACTATATATATGTATTTATACTTTTATAGTACCAGTAAATATCGGTGGATCAATTTCTTAATGAATATTCATAATTCCTTTTAGAAAAAAAAGATCATCATATTTTTTCAAGGACTAGCACTTTTGAACATTTCCCTTTTCACCCTTATTTGATAAGTCAAGCTTGATGTTGAAACTACATAATTACCATCGATGTCAATGGACCATTAAGGTTATGAATCATGTGTCATATGTAACATCGTTTTGTATAACAGTAAATTGCTTATTGAACATTTACGCTCTAAGATTTAATAAGTATGTAATCATTATTGTTATTATACAATTAGGCATAGCTTCATCACAACTTATCTTCGAATGAATTATGTATATACTTATCACTGTTATAGAAGTCGGCGATTAGTCGGTAGTCGGTCTCAGCCCGACTCGACTTGGCCTAGTCACTATCCAGTTAACCCCTATTAATTTTGGTCAACGACCGATTAGTCGGTCAATGGGCAACTTATAGTGGTCAACGGGCGACTAATCGACTGTGATTAACAGTTATTAGGGTTTTTGAAAAGGAAAAAAATCAACAAAAAGTTACCTCTGTTAGGCGACTTCATTTGTTGCGTCTCTCTGTCGCTCAGACTCTCTCTCTCTACTCTCAAAAAATTATGTTTGGAAACCCCAATTTCCCGTCTGTTCTCAGAAATATACAGAAAAGAGAGAGACGAGAAAAGAAGAAAGAGAAGAAAGAGAGAGACAGTGACCCACACACGTTAAAGTTTTATTTTGAAACTTTGATAAATTTCAAATTAGTCCTAGTAACTTGAGAACATGTAGAATTGTCCACTGTTTCTGGAAATGTTACATGAAAAGTTTCAGAAAATTACAAAATAACCCAAAATTTTAAAAGTGACACTGTTGGTCCAAACGACTAATTGGTGATTAGTCGGCAATTAATCGGAAAATCGTTGAGTCGGGGGTCACCGATTAGTTGCCGACTTGCGACTTTTCCAACATTGATACTTATATAGCCAAGTGAAGCATTCAAGCTACTGTTGCATTTTAGTTCAAGTGCATGATGTACTAACTTGTGGCTGCACCCTGTACTCTTCTCTTTTATTTATTCAGATTTGTGGAGATCATGGCCCCAGTGTTTTCTCGGGATGCATGGCGCTGCGTATGGCATATGATTCAGGTTTGTTATTAGAATAGTTTAATGTTAATCTTTGCAAATCAAATTTTGATATCGAATGAAGGAATGGGTTGTCTGATGGAAATGCTAGGATAAGTAATATATAGGGCAACAGAAAGTGTCAGAAGGTAGAGAAGGACTATTTTATTTCTGTCCTCTCGAAACAACTAGAAAACCTGTTTTTTCCTCTTAAGCCTGTCATGTATTGATGGTGAAAATTGAATAATTCTGCTTAAAACAAATTTCTTCCTTTTACAATAAATCTTTATCAAAGTAAGTACTGCTATTAAATAGAGTTTTTTTAATCTACAATTTATAAGATTGATCAAACTTATTTTCATCATTCTCATCTTCAAGTAGAACCTTTATGGGTAAGTAAAGATTATATTGAAACTAAGGACATCTTATGTATGAGATAATGAGACTGTCACCAATACATCATATGACGCATACCAAGTATTTATACCTCCAAAGAGAGAAGAATCTAACCCCAATACGCCAGAATCAAAGAACTTCTATGGAACATGCAGGTTCCACAACCAAATATATGTCTAGTCAAATTAGTGTATATCTTTTGTTTTACTCATTTGAATGAATTGGTCTGTAGATTTTCAAAATTATGAAAGTGGAAATATACTTAATTATCTATTGAATATCACAATTTCCATCTCGCTGCTCATTAGCTCTCATCATCTGACTGTTTATCTGTGTTTATCTTTCTAGAACGACTTGGTTCATGGTTGGGGATTGGATTTTGCCCTCAGAAGATGTGTAGAGGTAATACATTCTCATATCCAACCTCTTATAGTTTTGCTAGATGCAAGAGAGATCCAAATTTTCTTTCTCCTGGGATGCACTTAATAGATTATATCATTATAACATTTATACCAATTACAAACGAGATTATTGTGCTCGTCTTTAGTTTGGTTATTATCACAATGATGTGTGATTTACTTTTCATATATGTGATGCTATTGATTACTTTAAAGTTAAAAGTTAATCTCATGGCTCAGGACTAGTGGTTCCTGTATATTCTCCACTTGACGTTTCAATAACTACTGTTTTTTATGTTGTCATTGCAGCCTGCACATGAAAAAATTGGTGTGGTGGATTCACAGTGGATTATTCATCAAGTAATCCCATCACTTGGTAGTCAGGTAACTCATGCATAGCTTGGGGTACTGAGATATTCTATGGATCTAACCACTTTTCTATTTTTGTGTCTACACTCTACCAGAAGGCACAATCTTGTTAATTACTGCTTGTTATGCTTGTTGTTGAAATTACACTTAAGAAATTCTTTTAAAATTCTATTGGAATTTTATTTTCTATCGTTGGACCACCTACATTGACAAACTTAGATTGATTTCTTTTTCTTAAAACCAGTAAGAAGGAACCCTTTAAAGGACTAAGATGTATATTTTGATTTAATTTCTTTAGAATTTGTAATTTCGATATGTATGGATATGGATCACCAAGTTTATAGGCACTGTATTATTCTATTATAAAAAAAAGTGCGTATGCATTTTATAGCTCGCAAGGCATGCCTAGGGGTGCTGTTGGGAGAAATTAGACCTTTTAAGAGCATCGCCACTTGGGTACTTCATGCCGCTGATCTGTACATATGTAATAGATTAATGGGTCATAATCCTCCATACACAAATTGTGATTTCACTAGTATGTAGGACCATGTGGCAGTACTCGGATGACTTAATTATTACTCTACTGTTATGAACAAAAGTTGTCATTTAACAAGGACTTTAACCTTGTGATGACATATCTTCATTTATATGATTTATAATATTTTACTATCACATGAATATATATTCAGTGGAGGAACATAGCGTCGGTAGGTGGCAAAATCCCTCTCTCATTCGCCCTTCACCAATGGCGAAATCCCTCTCTCATTCCCCCTTCACCCAAAAAAAAGTATTACCACCACTACTAGTGCCTAGAACTAAAGCAGATTGACCTTCGATTTTAATTTATATTTAAAATACATTTTATCCCCATTCCTAATCAAATATTGGTTTCGCCGTCGTTATTTTATCTTAAGTTATTTTCTTTTTGTTTACTCTAATAAACTTCTTCTTTGATCGGTTTGAGTTATGTCTCATTATCTTGGATTTTCTTTGCATTCAGGGAAATTCTGACAGAGGTAAATCACCATGGCAAGGGGTATGTATATTCTACTCGAATTGTTCTTAGTTGTTACACACACACACACACACACACATACCCAGAGCTGAGCTGGGCAGACACCGTTGGATTCTCTTATCTTGGATTCACGATTTCTGATGACTTTGCTCATAATTCTTGTTTTTGGATATATTTTGTTTTTGTTTCACAGGTGAGAGATAGGTGCAGAAGCGAGTGGGCCCAGTTCCAGGATCGTCTTGCTGCTGCCGACAAGTCGTACCTTTCACAGATAAAGCAGTAACCTAAATTATACATATCCGTCCCCTTAAGAAAGCCGTCCTCTCTTTCCTGAGTCATCTTTCTTTCCAAACGTCTTGGTTATGATCCTTTTTGCTAAATCACGGTGTGGTATCTATTTTCAGTGTAGTATTGCATAGCCATTTACTATTAGATGAATTGAAACAATATCTTCTGTGCAGAAGTTCCTACTAGGTTTCATTAACAGATGCACATTTGTCATCACTTAATCCTGTTTCAATGCTATCAAATTTTAACTGTGCGCAGCTTGCAATGTACAAGATAATGTTTATTCGGATGACTAAAAAGTTTTAGAAAAAATAGATGGTTGATTATCTGGATCCGGTATTTCTCTATATAGTAAAATGTTTGGTATATCTTTGCTATATTCGCTCTTCTTATTTTTGGTTTTCTCAGCTTAATATGGTCCTCGTAATTTCAGTTGATTCCTAATGTGTGGAATTCTTAAATTTTTTGTTGAGATATATTTTTGTTTCCTAGCTATATTATAAGCAGGCTTCTTGCCTGATTAGGAGTTGCTTCTACTGCTTGCTTTCCTTAGTCTATTAATTAAAATTACGACCATGGTCCTTGTAGTTTTATGATAAATTTTATGCATCCCATATTTAAGTTACCAGGACCAGCTCTACTCTGCTTTACACTTTCGTTCTTTATTTGAAGAGAGGTTTATTAAGTTGACATATTTGGTTCTTTTCTTATTAACATAAGCTTCATAGAGTTAACAAAAACTTAAGTCTAGATTTTTTTAACCAGCTTTCTTATTTTCTATAAACCAGGTTTTTAGAGTAACCTAAAAATAGAAACAAAACATTATTAAGCAGCTATTTTTACTTCAATCCTTGTTTTATTTTCTACTGAACCATGAAAAAAAATTCTATGGAGTTGCCAAGTTGCCACGATCTATGTGGGCTCGAAGAAAGGATTAAATGTGTGAGTTGAATTGTCTTTGATGACCAATCTCAGCCATGCGAAGAAATGGGGAATGGCTTCATCAGCCTTGCAAGATATCCGTATTAAATTATACCGAGGAGTAAAACTAAATAACTTTGTTAGGTAACTAAAACAAATTACTTTTATTAAAGAAAAGTATAAAATAGACAAATTTTGGACAATATGATGCATTAATGTTTCCTAATACAACAATCATAGAGACATCTCAATGCAATTAAACGTTGATTACCGGTTGATTAACGTTGATAAAACTATATAAAAAGCTTGTTGACAGATTAGGAGGATGTGTATTTGTTTCTTGTCTCTTACATACTAAAGGCGGAATAGAAGAGGTGCTTCACTTGTGTATCGCCAATTGATGTTTTAAGCCACCGTAGTTTTATTTCAAATCCATTCTAGGCCGTGTAGTTTCAATAGAAAAAGTAATAACACAGGCTTTAATGCTTTATAGAACCTTATTATCTCGATTAAAAAATACGAGTAAATGAAACACTTGATCCTTTACAATCTCTCTGTTATAAAAAAATACCTAGTATGTGAATCAATTCATCATCTTTTGCCATCAGTTTCACTACCTTACACTACATAGGTGATCCCAGACGAAAATATAAGTAACATTAATCATGGTTTGTTAGTCAACGTGCATTCTTTTTTATTTTTAACATGAATTGTATGTCCCGTTTTTCTGAACACTTAAGGGTATGCAGCTAATGCTATTATTGTAATATATGCGAGTTAGGAGTATGTTACAGCTGTGGATGAAGTCTAGAAAGATAGCTTAATTAGCTTTCACCCCGTATTAAAAGTTAGGCATATTTCATTAAAAATGTCCTTTATTTTCGAAATACCTTAAAGGCCCAACTATATTATCTTCTCGATATTAAAGTAGGAGGGGAATTTGGTCGGAAATTTAGGTTTGAATTTAAAAATATAGAGCTTGGACCACTTTTGGTTACAACTTTCAGTTTTAGGAGTATTAGACTTGAATTAAGTAGATTTTTTTAAATGCTTGAATTAAGTAGTTTGTTGTAAACATATACACACAGAAAAAAATCTTTTTGTTACTGCCAAGGGCTAAAACACTATTACTAACCAATCTTATGTTTCTTGCTTGGTCCCTTCTTGAAAATAAGTATGGAACATAAGTAATGTACGTTTCCGAACTTTAAATATGTCTTCTCAGATAGGAAGTTTTAGAGAAAAATAAGTCACCTATATAATACTTGCTCCATTTTTTTTTTTTAACCGTCCCTCTTATAAATTGCTACTTTTTAATAATATTAAATTTTAAAACATAAATTATCAATATTACCCTTATAAATATCATAATTAAAGTTAATGCGAGTAATTTATTTCCTAAAAATTGTTGTTGTTGTAGTCATAAATGATAAGTATACTAAGGACAATAAAGTAAATTTATTGTATTATAATTACCATATTGAAAAGGTGGACAATTATTTTGAGACAACCTAATATGGAATAATAGACATTTAATTAGGGACGAACAGAATAGAATTTAATGGGTTTATATAGTGGATCAATATTTAAATAGTTTAAAAAAAAATAATCAATCATTAAATAAGTTTGAAAGAAAAACCAAATACTAAGTATTTTTGTTTTTAGAGACCAATACTTAATTAACTCTATTTTTATCCAATTGGGGGTAAAATCCCGTTGTATATCCACCCTAGGACATATAGCTATAGCCTATAGAACACATTATCACCACGTGACTTTGTTTTTCAAATGGAACGAAAGGAAGTTTGTTTGTGAATTAAAGCTTAAATACACTTTTAATCACGACTCTTTAGAATTTGTGAAACCTGACGGATCCCGACTCGAAACTTTTCCGACCCGATCACTTTCGGGATCATAATTGATTTTTAATATTACTGGGTACCCGTGGTGTAACCGAAATATAATTAAATGTATACAATTATATATTATATTATTATTAAGTGTTAACTACGATTATTAAAATTGTAATTCATGTCCTTTTTTTTAACTTAGCCCAATACTCCAAACGGTTATATTCTGTGTTACTTGTTTGAATTGTGTTTATGTTATTTATTAATAAATTATAATTTTTGCTTATATATATTTTACTTATTTCACAAGTTTGAATTTTATGTTTCATCTTTTTGGGTAATTTACACGGAACTTAAAATCATTATTAATATAAACTTTAGGGTTCTTTTCTTTTAACATTTTTTTCAAGCACTTCGCCGCGTGGATGGACGAAATCGGGATTACAAAATGATTTCCAATGCTTATCAGGTCGGGATTTTGGTTGATGCATTTCGGGTCGGGTCCCGATTCAATAAGGGGGTATTTCGTTTACAGACCATTTGGTAAACCTATTTTACTGTTAAATCTCTATTTCAGTTACGGCCAAATTTGGCCAACTCAACTAGTAATATACTACTAGCAAATTACACGATTTTACGTCACATTAGTCAAATTGCTCAAACATATACATACAAACACAGTAACAGTATGCGTAATAATGTTACAATTTTAAAATCCATAATAAAATTTTGATTACTAATAATATTTCATGAAATAATATTTTGACTACTAAATAATACTCTCCTAATTCAAGGTGAAAATAAATTTTTGAGAACAATCAAAACAACAATTGACTAATAGTCACATGATGTACAGTATTGGACCACTTGGTGGGATACAGATGATGACAAAGGAAAAATTCTCATCATAGTGACTTTTTTTTATTTTTTATTTTTGGTTTTAAAATTAATTAATTAATTAGTACAATAAATGTCAGTGACTAACTACTCTGCAACCTGATTGTTGCAGATCTTTAGCAAGTACAAAAGAGTAAAAGTAGGCTGTGTGTTAAACTACAGCTATTTATTTATTTAATTTGATAACACAATGACACATAAGTACATAACATAAGTGCATAACATAAGTACATAAACATAGACACATGTATAGATAAGATATACATAGATGTTACTTATTTATCCACCTTTTTCTCTAACAAAACCCACACTTTATTCTCTGCTTCCGCTTCCCTTGTCGAGAATTCAGAGCAGATAGAGAGAGATAAATAAACAGATCTGAGGAAAATAAGGAAAGAATAAAATAAATAAAGATAAAAACAATAAAACACAATTGGAATTTAGTTTTTATTTATTTATATAATAATATATATAGAATTTAATTATGAGTGGCCAATTAAAACCATCTATCTCTTTCATCGAACGGTCTTGATAGTTACTGTCCCTTTGTCTTTCTATTTGTCTCTTTGTTGGCTTTTTCTTCTGTATTGTTTTTCTAACAGATCTCATTTTTTACACTTTACACTATCTGTGCGTGTGTGTGTGTGTGTGAGAGCGAAAGAGAGAGATTGTGTGTATTTTTAGAGAGAGAGAGAGAGAGAAAGATAGGAAGAAGAATATTTGGAGGTTATTTATGTAGAAATTAAGGATTACACTTAAACTGGGATACATAAAGGTCAGAGATTCAGTTTTGTCTGTTCTTTTGAATTTTTAATCTTCCTTTTGTTATTATATTGTATTTGAGTTTAGTATTTTAACTACTTTGCATATGTTATCTATGAATAATATAGGCAATTATTCCTTGTGAAGAACTTGGTTCTACTGTAGAGAGTTACTAATTTACAAAAATTAAGTTTAATTTGGGAATTTTCCTTATTGAGTGGGCCATTTTTTTGATTTGGATGACACAAAAACATGACTTTTTACCTTTTTTTAGAGTAATTTTTTAAATAAGATTTTGTTGTAGATGAGTTGGATAAATTGTGTTGTTAAACCATATCATTTTCAGATAAACAGTGTCAAACTATGAAAATTTAGTTCCAGTTTGGGCAACTTTTTTCTGATTTTGTTGCAATTTTCCATATCAAGTAATAGAGAAAAACAACTATGATAGAGTCAGAGAAGAGTTTAGATTCACAGCTATGGCACACTTGCGCCGGAGGAATGGTTAAAATGCCACCTGTCAACTCCAAAGTATTCTACTTTCCTCAAGGTCACGCTGAACACTCCCTCACCACCTTCGATTTCGGTCCCCTCCCTCGTATCCCTCCCTTAATCCTCTCCAAAGTGTCGTCCATCAAGTTCATGGCCGACCTAGAAACCGACGAAGTCTACGCCAAAATACTCCTAACCCCGCTCCAAAACAATCATGAAATGAACGATGACGATGACGTGGCGGTTGTTAACACCTCCTCACAGTCCCCCGAAAATCCCACCTCCTTCGCCAAAACTCTTACCCAATCGGATGCTAACAATGGTGGAGGATTTTCTGTTCCTCGATTCTGTGCAGAAACGATTTTCCCTAGGCTGGACTACACTGCTGACCCGCCTGTACAAACCATTATAGTGAAGGATGTTCATGGGGAGGTATTCAAGTTCAGGCATATATATAGAGGTACGCCTAGGCGCCACTTGTTGACTACCGGATGGAGTAATTTCGTTAACCAGAAGAAATTGGTTGCTGGGGACTCGATAGTCTTTTTACGTGCTGATAATGGTGATTTATTTGTTGGGATCCGTAGGTCGAAGAGAGGGGGTATTGGTGGGCCCGAGGGAGGGTGGAATAACTCTCTTTCCCCTTTGGGGACTTTTTTTATGGGGGAAGAGAGTAAAAGTAATAGAAGTTATATAAATGGGAGGGTGAGTCGTGCAGATGTTGTGGAGGCTGTTTCGTTGGCGGCGAGTGGGCGACAGTTTGAGGTGGTTTACTATCCAAGGGCGAGCACGCCGGAATTTTGTATTAGGGCTTCCTTGTTTAGGGCGGCGATGGAAGTGCAGTGGTATCCGGGTATGAGGTTTAAGATGCCTTTTGAGACGGAGGATTCTTCTCGAACTAGTTGGTTTATGGGATCGGTGGCTTCTGTTCAGGTTTCTGATCCTTTAAGATGGCCTAATTCACCTTGGCGACTTCTTCAGGTACTCTTTCATATCATTTAAAATGACTTAATGCTGATTTTTATGGTCTCTTTACTAGTATATGTCCGTGTTTAAGATTGAAATTACTTGTGTGTCGATGAATTGTTCTCATCTGAATATGGTATGTTGAGTCTTTGTTAAAAAGAAAGAATGATTTGTTGCTGATTTAATTAAGTCATGTTGCAATATACTTAACTGTCTTTTTATCGGCATATGTATTTTTTGTACAACTTGGTTTGAAGAAAGTCACAGTAAGGAATAAGAATTTGTACCTCGAATCTTACTTTAGAGCGTAGACCGAGATTGGTATACGATTGCTTTATTTTTGTTTTTGATTTTTACGTATGCTATTGAAGAAATGCCTTTAGCCTCTAACCAAATGTAGTATGTCCTAGTATGTTCGTTTCAATGTAAAGAATGAAGAATAGTTTCACTTGAAAATCCAGTATATCTATTAAGATCGATGGAATTAGGTGTATACGCTTGCCGGCTTGTGCCTTTTATGTTGATGGATCTTTCAAGGAGTTTGAACTTTTGCATTGTGCTTTAGTGTGAACATCATGCTTGTTGACGATTGGTTCCCGTCTGGATTTCAACAATAATACCTGGTCAATTTCGTTTTATTTTTCACATTTTTCCCCCTGACATGCAGTTGTGCATTTACTTATTAACAATTGCAGGTGACGTGGGACGAACCTGATTTGCTGCAAAACGTGAAATGTGTGAGCCCGTGGCTGATTGAGTTAGTGTCAACCATGCCCACCCTCGATATGACATCATTCTCGCCACCAAGGAAAAAGCTGCGGGTCCCGCAACCTCCTGATTTATTCGATGGAAACTTTACTTTCCCGTCGTTTTTAGACAACCCCCTACGTCCCAACAGTCCTATGTATTGTCTTACCGACAACATTTCTGTAGGCATACAGGGAGCCAGGCATGCTCATTTTGGAACCCCTTTATCGGATCTCCATATTAGCAACAAAGTACAGTTGGGTCGTTTCCCAAACTGCTTTCAAAAAAGTAATTCAGGTTTCAAAGTCACCAATGACTTTTTCTCAAACCATCGTGATAATACTTCTCATGAAGGGATTTCTTGTTTGTTGACCAAGGGGAAATCAAGTTCCAAATTGGAGAAAAATGAAAATGATAACGCACCACAGTTTGTGCTTTTTGGCCAGCCTATTCTGACCGAACAGCAAATGATTTTAAATACGTTAAAGAGAAAAAAATCTCCAACTAAAGATTTAAATGAAATGGAAGATGGTTTTGGTATGGGTCCACTTGGTCTTGGTATAGGTCACTGCAAAGTTTTTATGGAGTCGGAGAATGTAGGGCGTACTCTAGATCTCTCGGTTTTCGAGTCTTATGAAGATTTATACAAAATGCTGGCAAATATGTTTGGATTAGAAAGATCTGATATGCCATCTCATTTGCTTTATCAAGATGCATCTGGTGCTTTTAAAAAGACTGGATTTGAACCTTTTAGGTACTGGAAATTTAGAATATGATGTGATTAACATATATTTGTAATGACTTCTGCCTTTGTGTCTAAAGTTGTATTATTTTTTTTCTCGTTGCAGAGATTTTATTAAAGAAGCTCGAAGATTGACAATTTCGTCAAGTTCCACCACAACTACAAGGTTGGTATACTCGTTCAAATTTGCATTTTGATTATTTACATTTAAATTTGTTTTGCACCTATGTCACCAGTTCAACTTATAGATTATATTTGAAATGTCGATATAGATGGGATATTAAGATTTTCTTATTACACAGTTCAAATGAAAATTTGCATGAATAAATGACTAATTCAGCGATAGTTCTTTTCCTTGACAGGAAACTGATTGGGTTGCAAAATGCGGATATTGGACTCGATTCTTCTGCAAAGGTTGGTGGTGCCTTGACCATATTCGTGTAGGAAATCTGGAGGTTGCATTAGGAAGTTTAGGCACTTTGTGTCAATAATTGTAGTAGAGAACTTGTGTAGCTCTTTTGGACGTGTATTAATCCGTGGTGTTCTTATTTGAATTCGCACTTGAATTTGGCTAGGCTACGTTTTTTTAGTGTCTTCTTCTCTAAGTTTGGAGAGCACAATGTTTATGTCGTTGTATTTCGAAGTTTTTCGTACTTGGTTTCCGGTTACTTCAGCTAATGTCACATCTTATTTGGTTATTCAGTTTCCTTCTTGTTTAAAAAGCTTACATCTTAATTTGTGCAAATTTATAATGCTTTTGCATCTAGGCAGGACTGCTCTTGCTGGATTCTAACTGCACCTTATAATGAAAAAGAAATATTGGAAAAGTTTAAACTTTACCGTTTAATACTTTTTACAGGGCAATTGCTTGTTTAATTTTAAAAGAAAATTACTAAACTGGTTTTGGATTAGTCCAGTTCTCTTTCTGTTTAAGAAAATTCATTATCTATATTCCTGCTGAAACCAGAGAGTGATTTTGGTCAATATATGACTCACCCCTCAAAGCTAAGATCGTAGTATATGTCTTTACTCTTTAGTAGTAAAAAAATTTTTGACAAAAATTGAACCCCTGGACTATAATATGAGATATTTTCAAAATGGTGATTCTTCAGTCTAATACTTTAAAGAGTCCGAGACCAAATACAGTATCAAACAAGTTTGATTTAATTTTTTTTAGGTCCAACTTAATTAGTCTGTCTGGAGTGTCTCTATGTATTAACTTAATTTCCCATAAGCGATAATTACTGTTTACATAAAATTAGCTGGTTTTAACTATTTTCATATTAAAGTAACCGTTTTTTCAATAATCATACCAAACTGTCTGAAATTCACTAATTATCATACTGTTGTCACCTAACACCAAAAAACATTAAGCGCGTGCCCTCATATACATTAATGAATGATAAAACCATCTTTTCATCAACCAAAATAGGGATAATTCTGTTTACACACATAAACTATCTGTTTTTAACAATTTGCATACTAAATTAACTATTTTTTCATAACGTGGTATTGTTGCATTTTTTTTTCCATCTCAGCAATTGTTTTTATTATTTTGGTCTTTTTTACACCATTTTGTAAAGTCAATTTTGTGAAAATATAGAAATATTGTAAACAATATTTATAATTTATAAAACTGAATTTAAAATTGTAAAACACTGATTTAGAGTTGAATACAATCATTCCATAATTTATAAAGGTTTTTTAAGAAATTTTGTACTTTTTTAAGTAGGAATTAAAAAAATAGAAATTGCAAAAAAAAAGAAAGGCAAAAAAAATCATAATTAACTTTGTAAATTTTTAACTCGGTTTCTTACTTATAAAACCAATATATAATGCATTTCAGTTTAAGCAATCGCAATTTCTATCTTAAAAGGCTTTTGTTTCAATCATCATGAATGAAGAAGGGTTCATCACCAGTTGCAAACAGTCTGTATAATGGGTCAGCTAAATGATAGAGCACTTGGTATCTGGAATTGAGGTCTTGGTTGAGATAGAGGCACACAGTACGTGACATTACGACCGAAAGTTTTGAGCCTAAACACCTATGCATCAATCTTAAGAAAGAAAATCCATGGCCAAGAAAAAATCATAGATGTTACAAGTCAAAAGAAAAGCACTTGAAAATTCGTTGACAGGAAAATTTTATAGAGACAAAATGGAGAGGATCCTTTTCCACTAAGATTACAAGAGCAGCAGTAAAAGTACAAAGAGAACTGCAACGACACAACGAAACCTCAAATAATAAACACAATTTGGTCCACCAATTAATGGAATTCTATAAGAACTAGAAAATCACGACCTATCCACTTAAAAGACCAAAAAAAGACTGCAAACACAAACAAAACTTACTGTACATTATGTCTGTAGAATTATAACACTATTCCCAACTTGATGATTGCTAACAAAATATTGAACAGAAGGATACCTATTCGAGAACCACAACCTTTTGATCAACCCTCCAATAGTTGGCATCGTTAAACTCCTTCATCCCCGATCCACTCTCATCTTCACTCTCTTTCTCTGCCATTATCGGCACAATACTCCTCTTCAAGGGGCCCGCCTCACCCACAATCCCCTCCTTTAGAGCTTGTTCCATTGCTTTTTCAGTACCTTCTAATTCAACCCCCACAAATTCGACATCCTCTTCGAACAAAGATGGAACAGGAGCTGATTTATGGTTTGTATCAGAAGGGACAGGACCATTGCTACAGTCCATGGGAGTAAAGTTCCCATTTGGCATTGTTTCTGCCTTGTTTGGCTGGGGATTATTAGCATTTGTAGAGCTTATTATAGGTTCTTCAAATGGATTAACGCTTGCACCACCGATTTGAAAATCAGGGGACTCTCCCCATCCTACCCACTCTGGTAAAGGCCGGTCACGAAACGGGTCTTCTTCTTCATTCTCGGTCATTGAAACTCCATACCCGGAATTATTTTCTGCTGAGAGTTCCTTGGTAATGTTTTTAGCGGAATCCGCGGAGT
Source organism: Primula veris (assembly GCA_963682055.1). Lineage (NCBI taxonomy): Eukaryota > Viridiplantae > Streptophyta > Magnoliopsida > Ericales > Primulaceae > Primula > Primula veris. The sequence goes on from OY821740.1 coordinate 44,113,990, forward strand.
CAATAAAAGGATTTTTGCTTTCTGTTAAATCATCATCTTCGCCGACCACCACCTCGTCATCACTTCCACTATCGCGATTATTTGATGTTCTGTTTAAGTTAATATCTTCCATTGTCTCTGTGAGGGTTGCACCTCCAGAAGCAGCACGATCGTCTTGGAAAGCAAACCAGTTGGAATTTGTGAACAAACTGCAAAATAATGAGACAAACTTTGAACATATAATTTGTGTGCAAAAATCCAAACGGAAAGGAGTCAGATAAGATTGCAGGGCTCTAATTTATTGCTAGGCTTTATTGTAAAATTATATGCATGAGGTTGCTGCAAGGTCTTGTGTACTTTGTGAAACTTTATGCATGAGGTTGCTGTAAGGTCTTATGTAGTGAACTCTACTCTAATGAGAAGGCATCTAGTTCGGGTATATTTGAGAAACTTATTTTATTTTAACAATGTCCAGTCTTCAAATATCATCCAAAATAGTAGAATTGGCAAGCTCACCTGCCCTGGTCGTCTCCTAATCTGAGTGATGATATCACCACTTCAGCAGATTCATCGTCAAAATAGACATCCTGTAGTTGTTGAAAATGAAACAGAATGAAGATTAAATCTAATTCAAAAGACAGTAACTACGATGTTAGAAAAGTGTAAGTGAATCAGAATGCATATACCTCATCATCTCGATCAAGAGCACCATTCCCCTGAAAAGAAATGGTAAAAGAATTTTTTTAATAACAGAATAGTTGGTGATGATACACTTAAGATATGCCCTTCTCAATTTTTACTGTACTCGAGGTATTAGATAACCATACCTCTTCCGCATCTTCGTTATCATAAATACTGTATCTAAAAGCTTGACTCAGATTATTTGCTAAAGCTGCAACATCATAGTCTCTGTCATGAATGTCATCCTCGTCACTGTCCCTCATTCTATCTTGCAAAGCAGTAGGACGACTGCAAAAGTAGAAAGAAGAGATGAACACTATTTTAGAGATAACATGCAAAATATTGACTGTTAAAAGGAAACACACAGAAATTTCAAAATATATTTCTCCTTGATAGTCCTCACAAGGTAAGTGGTTGTGTAATTTCAGGGAATGGAAGGCTATTGCAGCGCATTTTAGTTCAGGAGTGTTTTTTAGTCTTGAGGGATATAGATGACTGCTTGTTATGGTAAAGGTGTTATGGAAGAGTTAGAAATATGCAGTTTAAACATTTAAAATCCAACTAAATTATTTGTGAGAAGCTTACCCACAAGCCCATCGATAGACATTTTCCACCATATTACGCTCCTGTAAACTTGTAGCATGCCACTCATTCCATTCACTATTTTCCTGAAAAAGTAAAAGTGACTTTGAGTTAGTCAAAGCATTATCACCAAAAGAGACGACAGATAATACAAAGCAGTAAATATGTAACACAGGAATCAATTTCTAGATTTCAGCAATGTATCTAGTTAAAATGATAGGAGTTAGCTTAGACGGTAGTACTTGGTCAAATTATGTATAATTTCTGAAGAATTGAGAGCAGTGAAGCTTAAACAATTAATAGAGGAGCTTTCAAATAATATAGGAGTTTTCAAGAAACCAATAGGCAATAGCGACCATGAACAAATTCTTTTCCACTAATAGCCAGCTCCTATTTCTAAGCTGCCATTCTGCCAGTGAAATGAATAAATATCAGCCCAATGGAGCCATCGTATCTTGTAGTTCTTATAATTTTCTAACAAAATCGGTAATACAGATTTTGACATAACAAGTGGAAACCTCTTCTCTGTAACAAACTTCTTTGGGTCTCAGAGCTTCTGTTTCTCGGCTACCAGTTGATGCAATTTGGACTATATCTGACCAAATTAATTTTGAATTTTTTTGAGGGTGTTCCGGCCCAAGTTTAAAGAAAAAATTGTGACCCATGCATCATACAACAAAAAGGAACTTTAAAATACACCTAGAATTACAGTAGCCACTGATCAATATAAATAGAGTTTATAACAAAGACACAGTTACTTGGAAAGCATTTTTTTGATAAATTATGATCTTAGACCTCCAAAAAAAACCTACTCATTCATTGAAGTAAGAGGAGCAAAAATGTTTTCTGCTCATTAGGTCAAGAAATAGCGAAGCATGTGATTTAATGGCAATTTAACCAATGAAAGGTTGATGCCGGGGTGGGGGTTGAGGGGGATGAAGTGCAATTTCTAGAACCATAGAATAAACAGGAAATAAGACCAAAAGATTGGGAAATAAAATTCTAAGACATAGGAACTGGAAATAAAGAGCAAATCTTGTGATTGTAGTTATTAATAAATCTCTCAACGTCAAAAGTACCATGGATGATTTCAGGAAAAACACACTGAATCCACAGAAATGGAAGTAATAAGCATTAGTCAATTTATGGCCAACATTTAAAGAAAAGCAACCCCACACAAATATGCAGCTTAATACCAACCTGAAGAAATGTCTGAATTTGAGTATGATGGCTACCCAGCTGAACAAGCTTGTTAGCAATACGTGTCGTATGACCAAGGTTCCCTGACCGTGGTATGTGTTTTCCAGAAGTTAACGTTGGCTGCACAATTAGATATTATTCAAAATTCCATGCGCAGCTTGTGAAAGGACAAAGGTAATTCTGTTAATACTTAAGTGTATAGACAGTTGTGAGTGCTCTTATTCTAATAATCCCTATACGAAATTAAATTCTAGATTTTCGGAACCAACACATCATTAGTACACAGTGATAATGACATAATTAGAGTTGCAGAATAATGCTATACAGTAATGGGTACTTACTATAAGAGGAGCTTTCTATTTACCTGATTTTGGTCACTGGTGACAGCAGACTGTTTGTATGTTTGAAGTATCTTTCCGATCAAATCACAATCTCGGAAGATATGCTCAACAATTGTAGTATTTTTGCTCTCCAAACATGAATATATTATGCTCTCGACATGATGATGTAGGGAGTTATTGAATGGGTACCTGCACCAATCAAATCCAATCGTGTTAGAAACACATGCTTGGATAATTAGGATACTTAAAAGTACAAACAAAAAGTTCAATGCTGTAACAAATAACCAAGTACATTACTATCTTCTAATGTTCCAGCAATGAATAACAAACATTAACATCGTAGTTAGATTCACATGCAAAAAAGCAATAGCTTACTCAAAGAAAAGATCAATGACTCTTTGAATTGTCCCTGAGCTGATCAATTCATTCTCAGCAACTTCATTTCCAGTTTTCAGCAATACCGCAATGAATTCTACGATCTGTCAGACAACATAAAACTTAAAATGCGAACATAAATAGTGACAAGATAAGAACTAGAATTGTAAACAGTGACAAGATAAGAACTAGAAGGATTGTAAATCAAGAGTAACAGACCCTTAGGCCTTTATGGGCCAAAGGTGGCCAATATGAACAGTACTAGTTTATGATATAGATCGGGCAATTTAATAATATGATCTCCCAGTTCAGTTAGATTCAGAAAAGTATGATTCCTGCAGAACAAAACTTTTGATGAAAACAACAATAATAATGATAATACCTTCAGCCGATGCTTCCCAAGAGGAGGCCTCAGCTCACCGTAAGTTGTCGGTAAGACTTTTTCATCAGATACAACGGTCAACAGTTTCAGTAAATCACCTGCACATGGAACCCAAGGATTATTAGGATCAGAGGAAGAAAGGAAAATTAAAGATGATCATAGCGAGAATGAATCTCAACAAATGCAATCTTTTTTAAAGCTGAAACATGATTTTCCAAAGCTTCAACTAAGATAAATTGTTTATAACCATGAGACAATATAAGGCCTAAGAGAATCAAGAAACATAAGAAAGGAATAGAGACATTTCATAAAGCTGCTCGCTTCTAAAAAAGGAAGCTAGAATAGATTTTTACGGGGTTAGAAAGGAGAAGCTAAAGTGGTCAACTATATTAACTATAAGACCCATCACATATGCTCATTAATTAGTATAAACTTTAATCAAGATCATAATTTGCAAAGTAATGTTTGTCCAAAGCTTACTAAAACCTCTGTACAGAAAGACATCTTTCCAGAAAAATTACTCGATTCTTAAAACCTAGGAGAAGGTAAATTATTATAATTGCTATAACATCCAGCGGATGCTCATTAAGGCTCAGTATGATGATGAAAGCCACAGTCAATACTTGCATTGGGCATAGTCAACACTTTAACCAAAATGCATACGTGGAAGGAGGCTACTGCCTTACCGTGACAATACCAAAACAACCCAGTATTAAAAGATCATCCGGATAAGTAATTTGAAATAATAAGGGAGTTCGATATTTTTAGCAGTACCAAACCATTTATGAGAAGTCACACCAGGGACAGGTTCCCCGCTAATATAAAATTCAACACCGCGAGAAATATTTTATAGTGGAATATTTTAAAACACCATTTTTTTGTGTTTCAATGCTAATCTCTGGGTGGATTTTAAAATACTTGACTGTAAAATGAAAAATAATTAACAGTAAAAAAAGGTATCACATTTAAGTCGGATATAGTGTGCCAATATTATTGCCGACTATTCACCTAAAACAGACAATAGAACAATTTCAAAAAGACTTAATCAATTACATTACATACACCAACTACTTGCCAAGTTGTGTCACTAACAATGCCATCCACGACATCTTCGTACATTTTACACAAATTTATTTAGCATACAAAGTTTCAGAAAAAAAAACAAGCATAAGTTGCAACATGTGTCTTTTATGGGGAAGTGAATGCTCTTAAGAGAAAAAACAGTGAAAACAACTTAAATTCATCACTTACCAAGCTTGGGGAGCATTGCACCAACTGTCTCGACATTAAGCGGTGTATGTGTCTCATACAAATGTTGATTTCTAAAGGAATGCATCATAGAAGGAGGAAACGACTTCTTTGGGTCTAACAAAGAAATGCAGACAGATAAAGAGTGGACAAGCGCTGACTTTGAATTTGGGTCTTCTAACGCATGACCAAATATCCTGGCAACAAAACTGGACAAGGAAAAGATTCAGACCCATTTAGTGAGTTTATATCCACAAACACAGACATAACATGGAATAAGCAGTAAATAATTTTTTAAAAATATGAACCTTGGACTAGAGAGTTTAGCTGCAAGCGGTGAGGAAGAGTTGCGGGTTATCGAACATAAAGTCTCTGCTGCATTAGCATGAACTTCAGAAGGATTCTGTTCAGAAAAAATACAGTCATTTACTCTCAATACAACATTTTTTTTTAGGATATACCATGTGCTAACCAATAAAAACATCCCTCATAAAATTACAACTGATGGAGAATAAAAATATAGCAAGATGAAATGGGTATACTAGGTCGAGTTGCATGCTTGATAAAGGACATGGGTTTCTTAGAAAGACCTAAATGTATAGGTAATTCTTCTTGTTATCATGATTTGCTATAATATTATAAAAAAAAACGAAATGGATTGTGACCTCGCAAAAATAAAAAAGTTATGCAACTTCCATACTTGGCCTATAAGAAAACAAATACTTCTAATGATACTGTTTACGTACAGCTGGGCTCAGTTTATCCACAATCATTTCTAGTAAATTGCTGTTAGCCAACCACTGCATCACATCCAGGGAATTATGATAAAAATGGTCATCAGCACCAACAAGGCGAATCAAAACCTGTGAAAGAAAAAAGCAAGAAGAAAGAAAAGAATTACTACAAAAGACTTCGACGCATTAAAAGACACAATTTACAATTTCGTGACATAAAATATGACTCAAGGAAAATTTGACTGTGAACAGACCGACTTCTTGAAAACATTGATGAACAAAAATTTCACTGCGAACAGACCAGGAATGGATTCTAACCTCCATAATTGAAGTAATACCAATCAAATCAACCAACTGACGGAAAACATCTTGATGAGCCTGCAGAATTCATAAAATTAAAAAAAAATTGAATAAAATATGAGAGGTGCAATATATGTAAAGAAATACTATTAATTCATGTTAGGAACTAAAAGTTTACTGAAAGATGGTATTCATGGAACTGAACAACTATTTTTACAAAGGGCGTAGGAATAGTCTCATGTTTGTGCGATTGCTTCACATTTTCCAAAAAAGGTTCATGTTACCATTACCAGCAGTAACATGCCACAAAAATAACTTGAAACCCAGACAAGCATATTGTGTGACAAACTTAGCTTATATCACATTCCATTAACCATATAATTAGAAACATGAATGTTACATTAACCATATTGTTAGAAACATACATGTTCTAAGAGAGACCACGGCAGGTAACTAATTTTGTGAACTTTAATGCCCATTCTAATTAACATCACTGGTAGTAAAAAATGTGTTACTTTCTAACTGTGAGGATAGAAATAGGTAAGATTGAACTACATCAGTTAGTAGTGACAATACTGTTAACTGGCAACTAAAAAGACAATCTTCAAAGGATTTAAAGGTAAACTTGCTATAATCAAAATTGGGTAATCTTAAGTAACAGAAAGTTCCCTAAACTCTCTCCCAATACCAAATTCAGCCAGCTACTTTTACAGCAGCAAAGTAACACTTCAAATAACAAGAGAATCCAAATTTTGCATTTTGCTGCAAATGTGGATGGACAACATAAATAAAGACATAAATATGACGAATTAAATGATTTACTTACTTGAACATAATTCATAAGTGAGACCGTCTTTCGCACCATGAGGCATATAACAAGCTATAATGAAAGGGAAAAAAAACACAAATCAACACTGGACAAATATTTATTAGCCATTTTACATACTACTAAGTTCAAGACACGATTAGACCATACCTTGCTGAAATAACCAGCTTGTAAGGCACTGTGTGGACGGTTTGGATCCAAGAATGAGAAAAGTATATCCATAAGCTACAGTTAATCAAACCAAAATATTTTTAACAATGTTCTAGTCAACTTTGTAATAACTATTGAAGTGCAGTTGCTGAAAATTCTGAAGCACATACCTCCTCCTCCTCAACTAAAGTCTTCAGAATAACATCAATTTCACATGTAAATATCTCGCAAGCGATGAAAGGAAACCTGCACATAACTTCAATACATTAGGGGGGGGGGGAACATAAAAACTTCCATTACGTTTTGAGATAACCTTTTGGAAAGCTAAATCTTCCCTAGCCAAATTTTTACGTACTTAAAAATTTGTTTGCTGTCTGCATCTTGTGGGGGCTCTTCCACAATGTAACGGATTAGCTGTTCCACCTGGGTTCTCTCTCGCAAGCTGGAAAAATTGGTTAATCTATAAGTATCAAGAAGAAACAAATTTCTTTAACCAAGTTTCCTAGTAGTGGTGATAAAGCAAACAATTCATGCAGATATATTCAAAAAAGTTCCACAGTTAACAGTAAAAAAAATACCACACAAAGAAAATATAATAAATGCATTCATAGTATTGAAAACTCAAGATAATATGCTAAATTTATTCTGCAGAGTTAAAAAGAATACAAGTTGATGAGACGGCTGTTTAAAGCTTTGCATTCTTGAATAATCTCCTCTTCATCGAGAAGCTCTTCCAATGTGAAATCTTCCTTGTCCAACACAGATTCAACCTGAAAAATAAAAGGAAGCAAATTTCCAGAAACATTTATGTAAGAATCTTAAACAAATGTCTTTCAATACCGAAGCTATAATCACCATAAGTTTATTGGTTAAACGTTTATACCAACAGTTGGTGTGATAAATGAGCTGTGCAGTATGTATGAGATCAAATCTATATCCTAAGAACATCCGACTTGATATGTATAAATACCAATGTAATTGTAATTGGATCTTAAAACTGACCCAACCAAATTACTCAAGCACTCTAGAACAGAATACATCACATCAAATAACCAGTTAAAATTTTAAAATACAGAACCAGACTATAACAAGATGTAATGAAACGCAGCAGAGTTGGCCAATAAATAAATCTACAGGTTTTCATGGATTGTCACCAAAATCAATAAAAAATTCCTAAATCGTAATATAATTACGATCCACAAGCTACATAACGGAAGTATTCACCATTTAAGTAGTATTTTATACAGTCCTTACTTAAATAACTGTATAACCAAATATATAATGTTACCAACTAAATAAATAATGTTAGCAACCAAATTGCACAAAACGTTTCCAACATAGAAACGCGTTAAATCTTACTAACGAAACTGGCTAATTTCAGCCTGAATAACTTAGCTACATTTAGCTTATAACCCGTCGTATATCTTTTTCAGTGCAATACTATAGAAAGCAAAGAAAATAAATCGCACCCATTGAATCCCGTTAATTTAAGGCTTTGCCAAAAATTGGCTTATTTAAAATAAGTTAGCTATGTTTCATATAAACTTATACAGTAAATTATATGTAATATTTCCTATTAAATCCAGCTAAAAACAAGAAAATCAATCTCAACCCAATTGAAGAAAAAGTGACTAATCCACCTAATTATTAACAAAATAAATAAAAATATCAATAAAACACGGCATTAGGGCGAAAAAGAATAGCTGACCGGTGAAGAAGTAGATAAAGCTGTGAGTTTCCAAAACATTATGAAGATGTGTGAGTATATATATTGTATATATAGAGAGAGAGAGAGCTTGAGCTCAGATCTATAAACCCTAATCTGAATTTAAAGGTTGAGATTCAAATTAAAAATTTGAGCAAGTGGGTTTTATTGGCAAGGTTAAAAACCCTAAGAGGGATATAGAGAGAGAGGAGCAGATCGAGGGATGCAGGACGACAATATATTTATAATTTATATAATTATATTATATTATATATATATATATATATGAGAGAGATATGTTGTTAGATATAGAGAGATAAAATAGAGGTGAGAAAAATGGTGAAGGTAAAGCGGAGGAAATAAAAATTAAGTAATAGTAATATATTTACTACATCAAATGAGGTCACAATTTTATGATACTAGTATGTATAAATAAATGCGTCATTAATTAATTAATACAGTTGCTTTTTATGTCCTTAATTGATTGAGCTGATTTGACTATTGAACTATTCTAATCTTGTTGTATTAAATATAGATTGTTTTTCTCCTTTTAAAATATAGTTAAAATTATGGATCATATCAAATTTGTTATAATTTACACTCTTTTTTTTTTAAGTGGAGAGAGCCCCTCCTCAAGAAAATTAATCAATATTCTATGATACGCTAAAACTTGAACCAAAATTTTATTAATCTTTGTGAGGAACCTAACATGTCGATTAGAAAGGAGTAAATATTTTTTTAATTAAAATTCATCATTGAATGACGCAATATTAGCAAAGATTGTTTTATGTTATTTTGTGTTTTCGTAATAAATGAATTTCTAATATGAGGTCGGTCCAATTTAAAAAATGAGCTAGCAACCGTAAATAACTATAATATTTTCCATATGTTTGCTAGATTTCAACCAAAAATGAATTAGCAAAAAAAAATTATCCATGTCGCATGGGCAGAGGAGGCTATTCAGACAAAGGGGTGCACCCCTACAATTTATGGAAATGTCATTTTTGTATAATAAAATTTTGAAATAGTTTGGAAACGTAAAATCTTGCAATCTCGCTAAATAACACTTTGTTTTTTTCCATACTTTAAATGTTAATTATAGCTCCCCACTATACCATGGACATCCACAAAAGGTTATTTGGTCTCATGAGTCATGACTTCCAATTTTCACAGTTGGATGAAAAATCACTCGCCACGTTACTAGGATTGTAGATCAGATCGAATTGATGTAAGATTGTTACCGTGTTGTAAATAATGATCGAAATAGAATACAGTCAATAAAGCCATACCATCAGTAAATGAAAGTCAAGCAAAAAATTAAACTTAAAATTAAATTGATTTGGAATAACAACATAGCTCAGCATTCAAATGGCATATACTCCTTCCGTTCCCATTTAATTGTCAATTACGAAACTACGTGTAATTTTAACCTGCTTATAACTTATATCAAAATTGTCGAAATGGTTTTTTTTAAATCTAATCATAAAATTTAACATTTTATCTATATGATCAACTTTTGAAAATTTTCATTCCGACAATTTTGATACAAGTTATTGACCGGTTAAAATTGCACGTAATTTCGTAATGGATAATTAAATATGAACGAAGGGAGTACGTATTTATGTTATATTCCATTTGAGTTATTTATGATAATACAAAGGGCTCCAAAACTAAGCTTTATTGACTTGAAAAATGTTTAAAAGTACCATCGTGTAAATTTTATAACTTAATACAGATGCCTTATTTGAAATGATTGAAGCCGTACCTTTTGAATAAAAAATACACTTATCAAACTTTCTAGAAATGAAGCATAGAGTAGGGGAGTAGAAAACTTAAACATGTCAAAATAACATGCTCAAACTCGTATATTCAGCGAGCAAGTGGTTGGTAGTCATACGGTTGTTACACGAGTATATCACACTCACTGTCAAGATTCGAACCCTGTCGTCTGTGAAGTTTTGCAGGTTTTACCTCCAAACGAGATATTAAAAATAAAATAAAAATAAAAAAGTCGCATAGTCAGCCAAATTTAAAATGTGCAAAGCAATATACAATGCCTAAAAGGGTGGATATTTCCAAGTTTATATTGAAGGACTTTGAATCATGTGGTGGCCACAAAAAATGCATTTTGTGGAAATGTAATTTTTCTCTGTGAGGTTCTATGCGTTAAAAGTCTTTTCCCGATGAATTTGTTGTCCTTTTGATTGTTTGTGTGTCCTTTCGACTTGTAGATAGATCGAGTGGCGATTAGCTCATTTGCCGCTTATAAAAATAAAAGAAATGGAATAACACGACATATGTACTCCTAAATATGCGTTGGGACCTATCGAAACAAATATGCTTCCAAATACCTGTTGGAACATATGTCAAAGTGAGAAATACATGACAAATATGCTCATAAAATTTGCATTCGGATATGTGGATGACATGAAATGATTTCGTTCTCGATAACACCAATACATAGCATTACATAGTATGAACTTGAATACGAGTGAGTGTTCACTTAGTTCATGACTCCATATAAAATAGCACCTGCAAGGGGCGAAAGACAATAATTAAGTCGAGTTTATGAACGCGAATGATTACCATGTCGAATGGGTCGTTCCCAGTAGTATTTACAAAATCTAAGATAAACTCCTCATTATCCTTAAATAACAACAAGACAGAACCGAGATTTATAGCAGAACCGTCCAGGAAAGACCATTAACTTATACATATAGCTTACACCCATCTAACGACGGACGTTTGTACTTCAACTTAGCATGTTTTGAAAGTCTGGTATGGAGCTGCAATTGGACAAATTAAATTAGAAATATCTTCGGTGGCGGAACCAGGATTCAATTATTGGGATGCCGTTAATTTTTGTTATGGTACAATAACAATAAACGGTATAAAAAACAAAAAAAAAAGTTTAAAACTTAGCTGAATTGTCCATTGATTTAAAATTTTAAAACGTTGAATTTTTTTTGTTAGTACAATAACAATAAACAGTATAAAAAATCAAAAAAATCTGAAGCTTAAAACTTAGCTGACTTGTCCATTGATCTAAAAATTTCAAACGATACACAAAAATCGACTATAAATATGAATTTATTAGTTTAAATTTTATTGTAATATGACTATAAAACTAACAAAAACATTTATTTATAAAACCTTGTAATAGTAACTTAAACATGCAATTAATTAACGGAGAATTTAGCCTAATGTTAATTAAATGAAGAGCAAAAAATAGCCAAAAGTTTCGAACCAGTGATCTTGTGACACACATACTTTATGTTTACCATTTTAGCTAAATTACTATTTATTATTTGGAGGTTATATTAATGTATAAAAGTTTAAATCTTTAAAAAAAAAAATTATAATTTTTTTATGATGACGATGACACGCCCTTGCCACCGGTGGTTCCGCCCCCTGAATATCTACTTCATTGGTAGCAGTTCGATTAAATCATCCTTTATTGTGGGAACAAATCCTTCATAGGAAAATCCGCAGTTATGAATCTTTGATTTTTAATAACTTAAGTATATATGTATCTGTCCTACATTTATTCCGAATGACGTTTGATCTATTTATCATTTCTATTTATCATTTCCCAAAAAATAAGGAAAAGTAAAAGTAAACCCACCTAACTTAAAAACTGATAACACTAATAAGTCAAAAATCCGAAAGTAAACAAAACCTCAACCAACCAAATAAACATTTCAAAAAAGACAAACAAACAAACAAAAAACCACCCAGATGAGCACAATCAATCCTGGCCGTTAAAACCCACTTAAAAAATCCCCGATCAACACGTATATATCAAATCAGAATTATGATTTACGGTTTATTTTTTTATTTTTTATTTCATTAAAAATAAATAAATTGTAATTATAAATTACGTTTTTATAGTGAAAAAATAGTTTTTATAGCCTCCCCTCACTCGTACTCTTGTTTAGTTGACTGTCCCTTTAAAACACTTTCTCTCTCTCTCTATATATATATTACATATATATCGACATATCTGTATCTATATATCTGTATCTATATATACATAAATTCTCAGATCAAATTGTGATGAGGCTAACAAAGGCAACAAAAAAAAACTAGAGAGAGAGAGAGATGAGCGTGAGTCATCCGGCGGTGCATCCGGTGGCGGAGGCGCCGCCGCCTCCGCCACAGACGGAGGCTCCACCACGGAGGGTGATGATGAGAGACGTGCAAGGGTCCCCCGGGACTATCGGAGGGCTCGTGCTTCGACTCGGGCAGCTCTTCTTCGCGGCCATAGGATTAGCTGTCATGGCGTCTACTCCAGATTTTCCTTCCGTCACCGCCTTCTGGTCTGTATTTATTTATTTATTTGCATTTATATTTATTTACATACATATCTAGGGGTGGCGACTGTCAAGTGGTCTGATGGGTTAAATAAGTAAGTGACAAAAATTTAACGAGGCTGAGGTGCTAAAATACCAGGGCCTCCAATATATATTTATGGTCACGAATTTGTCGATTTTGCATATTGTGTGTCAAGTGGTCGATGGCCCATCGACCCATCGACGATGGGTGAATTTTTTATTTAGAGTGTTTGTAGGGTAAAGAAATAGGTGACAAAAATTTAACAGGGCTGAAGTGCTAAAATACCAGGGCAGCGAACATATATATGTATGGTCACGTATTTGGCGATTTTACATATTGTGTGTTAAGGGAAGAAACTAGGTGGGTAAACCAGGTGGCCTATCCTACTACTTTGATAAAAAATTGATGAAAAATATTTTTCTTCTATGCATTTTGATTAAAATCTTCAAAATTAGCGTTTCAGCCCATCCCATATTAATTATTATATGAAAAAGACTCGTATAGAGTATGAAACCTATACTATACATACATAAGTAATTTTAGGGTTTGTGGTGATGGTTGGTTGAGTTATTTGATTAGGTACTTTTTTGGCAAATTAGGCAGAGAAGGAAATAGGTGCCGAAATCAATGGGCTGTATCCCCTCTCCCTTTCAATGAAAGTCGACGGAAAAGTAATTTTACATTATGTATTTTTTTTTAAATCTTCATAAATTAGGGTCTGGGCCCTTCCCATACCATCAAAGAATATCTGTCCCTCTCATTCGCACTTTATGTTTTGTATCTATATGTATATGGTCACATATCTGCTGGTTACGACTATTGTGCATTATAAGTATATTTGTAGCTTTAGGTCTTGCATTTATGCTAAGTTGAATTATTTGATTTTAGGTCCCCTGTGGCTAATTAGCGTTTCTTTGTCAGTATGTTTGCAATCCTTTAGTTAGTTCTGATTGTTCGAAATCTGGGTTCATTTCCATTAAAATTTCGACAAGCCGAAAACCAAAAAAGTGTTATTTAAAATGTCCAACCAAATGCAATACATAGTACAACTTAAAGTTTAAACATGTTCTACGAGTTTAAATGCTGCAATGGAACAGGCCTTTTTTTATTGTTATGCCGAGTGATGAACGGCTAAAAATTCGCATTTTCTGTTAGAATACACAGTAAAAACTGGTACAGTTTTAATATAGGGGCGTTGCAGCCTTGTCAGCCTACTTCTAGTTCCTCCCTTGGTGCTATGGGTACAAGTGATTTAATAATTCCCCCTTTATGAAACACCAAAGCTATAATATGAAACGATTAGTCCTAATTTGGTACGAGCTAACAAAATTTAGGCATAGTAAAAGTTTAACTGTTGAATGGTCTCTTTTATGTTGCATTTGGTCAGATGTTTTCATTGTTTTCTCGTGTAATGTGAGAGTATGTAGAATCAAATTGTGTCCTACTTCAAAGTATTCTGATGTAGTTGATGGTGCACTGGCAGTTGATGAATATTTACTCTTATTAGGCTTTGTTTGGCAATGTTGTTACTGCTCTAGATATGCTTTTCAATTGCTTTGGAAGTTGGTTCTAGTCCAATGTATGTTCCTATCGTAGCGTGGTTACGTATTAAAGTTGCTTTGAGAAGCCGTGTAGTTTTTGCATAAGATGCTATGACCTTTTTATTTTTGATGTAGGATTAAGTGGACATTAAGTGGGATACAACCTGCTGTTCATTTTTGGAAAACAGAAACACCCATTGTGAAACCCCATGTTTTCTTTTTATTTTAGTAATGTTATTATGAACTTTTATTACCAATAGTGGCTAATTAATTAGTAAGATATGGAGTAATTTGGTTGCAAATAAGTTGATGAGGTTAGAGTAGCAATTAATTATAACTATATGTGTACATGGATAAAATAAAAATAAAACAAAATAAGATAAGTATGAGTGTTGCACGTTATATAACTAACAATCCTATAATTTAGTAGCATATTAGAAACTCCTATTTAATACTAGCATATTAGAAACCGTATGGATAGACAGATATGCATGGGTACAGAAACTACCTTTCTTTTGTGAAGCTTTTATTCTTATTTCGAAGAAACACTTCGGCTTTCGTTTGATATGTGAGTGATTTTGTACCCTATATATATAATCGATTTACTACCCATGTTATTTTGTAAAGTAGTGTATGAAATTATATTATTTAAAAACATATTTTGAAAACAATTCTTTTATAACGTGATGTCAACTAATATTTTGATCAACTGATTACATATCACACATGTATACTTGATTTATTTCTCATGCTTGTTTAGAAAATATTTTCAATATTGATTTTTATGCTCAACAAAATCTATATAAATGAATGACTTTTTATTTATATTTATATATATGAGTTTTATTAAATGATTTGAGATGATTTATGTGAAAAGTTTTGTTATATATAAACGATGTGTTATACAGGTTATATGGAAATATCTATACATTGAAATCATATCTTATACTGTTTAACATGTATTTCAATTATTGTTATTTTGGATATCTGATTTTGATATAATGATTTGAGATAATTGATTTTGATTTAAATGATTTGAATTACTCGAATGATTAATGATTTTCGGGACCAACAATGAACTTTGAGGAACAAGCCTCTTAAGTGAGGTGACCTTTATTTTATGATTTATAAATCCAAGGAACAGACCTCTTTAGTGGGTTGACGTTGGTGGCTAGAGAATATGCTACTTAAATTGGCGACTCTAGTTTTCTTAACGGTTTTGGAACAGGCCTCTTAAGTGCGGTGACCTTAGCCGAATCGCCTTAATGGGATTTCCTAGATTGCCAACCTAGGTGACTTTGAGTACGATAGTTGGATCCAACAATAGAGAGAAGAATTAATGGCAATGAATTTTCAGTCTGGTTCCAAGTTTGATTTTAGTATTATTTAATTTTGATGATAAATAAATGGTTTATTGATTTATATTTTTCTGCGTTTTGAATTTATAATTTAAACTTATTTTATGTATGTAAACACACATGGGCTAAAACCGAAAAGATTCAACTTATTTCTTATTTTTTTTGGTCATTATAAAAATCCATATTGTATTTTTGAAGACGGGTTGTCAAAACTTCCTCCTTATAGGTATAAATATCGTTCACTAAGCTCGTTTGGCTTATCCTTTCTTTTAATCTTTCAAGTAAATACAAGTTATTTAGAGTCGGAGTTGAGTCAGTTGGACCAAGAACTCAGTATTGTTTAAATTTCTTTTCCGCTGCTAGTATAGTTATAAAAGTTATTCTGATAATATGATTTCTTTGTATGAAATATTTTGGGATGTTAAACTATATATAATTTGTGTTCAATTGACAAATTTTATGAGTATTGAAAGAAAATTTATCTATTTTATAAATTTGAGTTACGTGTTATTCGGCCGTGTGACATCTATTAAATTTGGGGTGTTACACCCATGCTAATCTAGACCATACTCATCCTTGACATGTAGCATGTTATTTCGTTGGGGAGCCTGTCAACTAGTATGTATATATATTTTTACACAATTTGCAATCAATTTTGAGCCTAGCTCATCAGTGATAGTTGCTTTAGGCATATTTACTACTATCTATTGAATTTAGTGTTGGTAAGTGGATACATATTAGTGTTGGTATAAGATGAAAGGTCTGCAGTGGAAGATTTGAATGGCGTATTTGGTCTACTAATTGTTAGTGATATAGTAGCTTCTAGGAAGTCAATTCTGGAATTATTTTCGAAAGGCTTGTTTGATCTACTACATATAAAAAAAGGTGTGCAGTGATAGTTTTGAAGATAACTTACATATGTATTATTTACAGTATTCAGCGACTTTGTCTGTTGTTTGATTATGACCTGCGAGGGAAGAGTTTGTTGAATTATCAGCAGGGTAAGAAATAACGTAGATGTATAAGCTTTGTTTCATACTCGATTCCAACACTTCTTCCTGACCTGGTTGGCTATTTGACTTTGGGAAACTTTGATCTTGAGAATGTTTACACTGTTAGCTGCGGTCTTGCTCATACATGTGTTGGTCCTCATGAACTAACTTTTAATTTTGTTGCCAATTAGAGCTTGAGAAGTTCTCACAGTGCAATGTTTTGCCCGAAGGCACATATTTCAATTGCTTTTGACTGATGATTTGATAAGCAAGACCATAGCTAAAGACATTTTACAGGAGCTTTTCTCAAGTTGTGGATACAGAATGAATTTCGAAGTTTAACTTTGAAGGTCAAACAAGACACAAGCTGAAACTAAAAAAATCGTAAAGCTCACGCCTCTTGCTCTTAAGAGCATACCTTTAGTGTTTTCGCAAGCCAATATAATCATGTAAATACAGTGAAAAGCTCGGTTTAAAGTGTGTTGTAAAGCACATTTTCTGACACATTGTTTTTGAGTATGCTGTGATATACAAGTCCCTTCTTTCATTTTATGCGTGTATATTTTCTCCTGCATCGAATGTTTAGCATGTTACTGATTCACCTAATGCAATTCTTATTCATAAATTATTTGGTACCATCTGGGCAATTGATTCCCTTTCTGCATTCTCCATGACAGTTACCTTGTCGCAGCTGCTGGGTTGCAGAGCCTCTGGAGCCTTTCACTGGCCATAGTTGATGCATACTCTCTTTTAGTGGGCCGTTCGCTTCATAATCAACGCGTTGTCAGTCTATTTGCATTTGGTGATGGGGTAAGACTGGAAGATAGAAACTGCTCGCAAGCTAATTTATTGCATCTCATGATTTACTTTTTGTCACCCTTCTACTTTTAAATGAAATTGGAAACCCGAAGAAATTCTTATTTTTTTGGTCTCCATACAATCTTAGATTCCTAGAGTTCGCTGTCTGGTGTTTTATGTGTTTGTGAGGACTTGCCAACACTATTGTACAGGTGTGTGGCTGTATAATAAGCCGTGGGATAAGATTAGGGCTAAATTAGCTTATCAGAGTAGTTAACTGGTGTCTGGTTTGATGCTTAGTTTCTTTCTGGTGCACATTAGTGTAGACTGTAGAGTAAAGATCGAGCTAAGAGAGATGACGAGTGGAAAAGATGAAGTCCTGAATGAGCAGCTTGACTTTCTATAGCCATCAATTAAACAAAGAAGTTGATCTAACCCTGACATGTCATACTAGAAGATGAGATTTTATTAAGTTTCCCATGTGGATGGTAAAATGATTACCCGGCCTAACAAGATTTGCGTGTACAATAACATTTAGTCATTTTTACCGTTATCACTTGACGCAACTTACTGCAGTTTATCTGTTGTTTTACTTTGTTAAGAAAGAGATAGTTACAGAAAGCGCTTACAGAATCATGTTTTAATTTTTCTTTTAATCTACTGCAGATAACATTTCACCTGACACTTGGGGCAGCTTGTGCATGTGCTGGAATCACTGTTCTTATAGACAATGATCTTGGTCTTTGTGGTCAGAATCACTGTACCCAGTTTGAAACTGCTACGGCTATGGCTTTCCTTAGTTGGTTCACTACGTTGCCGTCTTTTTTCTTGAACTTTTGGTCGCTAGCATCTCGCTGAAGACATCTAATGAACTGCATGTTGTGACGAACCAAAAGAAAAATAGCAGTTACCTTGTAAGTAATGATTTTGTGGATGTGTCCTCATTTGTTTGGATCCGTTGAAATCTAATTGGGTGATTTTATGTCGCGTGTGTATATAAATGGCGAGTCATTTTAAGAATTTCTAACTTTGAGCGATAATTACACGATGTTTCATTTGCACTGATGAGTAAGAATTTCTAACTTTGAGCGATAATTACACGATGTTTCATTTGCACTGATGAGTAAGAATTGACGAGTTTTTGCTTGGAACTGATACACTTTGAGGCAACCACTTTGATTCCATGTTTTAAATTTTGGGTTTTAGTGGTAGCCTACAGCTACTCATTGCTGAAGATGCCAAGCCCTTGATGTGATTTGCACTCACAATTGAGATCAAGGTTTCAAAAGGCGGAATGGGTCTGCCTGGTGCCTAATTGGCCGCATTAGCCGCCTTTTTCCCTCCTAGGTCCGCCTAATGCCTAGGCGCCTAGTCCCTGCCTAGCGTCTAATCACCGCTACTGAAATACTGATTGAGATTTCGGTTCTCCTATGAAACACATACCAATTTCAATAGATAAGACTTGCCACTTACTTCGATGCTATGTTGTTTAAAATTTTGGGGTTTTGGTGGTGTACGACTGGCGATCTGTGTTTACTTCTAAGATGTCAAATTGTCATTCGCGTGTTTTAGTTTGCACCAACAGTTCACTCAAACCCATCAGAAACCTTGCTGAAAGTCTTGGCAATTTTAAATTTAAATTGGTAACACATTTCCAGTTCTCCCCTCTATAACCTGTTTCGATACCTTGTTTCTTTGCATGTCCTTGAATCCTTAGTTTATATACCTTACCTAACTGATTGATTCAGTTGTATACCCATACTATTTAATCATTGATTACCGGTACAAATAAGGGATACTAATGCAAGGAATTTCACTTTCTTGCTTCGTCAACCATAAGTTAGTAAGTAAAACCTTGTGTCCTTGATTGGCTTCTTATCATTCAGTGAAAAAGTTTACACATCTTACAAGACATCGCAGAGATAAATATATATCAGAAAACAGAAGATATGTAGACATGGTTTATGAAGTTCCTAATCCTAAATTACAGAAGGCCAAATATCTGAATGCTTTTCACGCTTGTGCAAGTTTAAACTGTATATATTAGAAGAGATTGAGACCCGATGTTTACATTAAACACAAAACAAGAGGATTAGAATAAACAGACATTGCTTTCATATTAGGCTTTAAATAGCTAAATACTCTGATTTCGCAACTTTCCTTCATCCCAAGGTCAAACGAGCAAAAAGGAACTTTCATCTCTAGGAGTAGATGACAAGCGTGAATAAATAAATAGAAAAAGATTCAGGTCAAGCAAATGACCAGTTAACAAAAGTGAAAGCAATGCAATGCACACTATTTTGTTGAGGTGCAACAACTTTCCATGCAATGACTTGTTCGTAAGAGACACGGCGTCCCATTGTTGACATGCACATCCCTCCTGGCAAGCAAGCAAAACCCTGGCAATGTAACAAAAAATGTATACATAGAATTTTCAACATGTCACCACACACAAGCAAAGATTCGAATAGTTATATCTGAAAGTTGTAAAACCTAATCAGTTTGAAACATTTAACTCTCTGATGATGGAACAATATACAATGGTTACTAAGCATGGTACTTTGATGACGTCCCATGTAATAAATATAAACACACAACACACGGTACGTATATATGTATGTATATACATTTACATACTTGTATACATATACATAAACATGCATATATATATAACACACGTACGTATATATGTATGTATATACATTTACATACTTGTATACATATACATAAACATGCATATATATATATATATATATATATATATATATATATGCGTGTGTGTATGTGTGTGCAACACGTTTCATTGATACTTCATTTCACTCATTCTTCATTCAGTGAAGGCATTCAATTCACAAACGAAAAGATATTGTAGGTTTAGGAAGTGTGTAAAAGCATTCACATACAAAAAGCTACTCATTGTTAGTTTAGAGAAGAAAATCACGGGAGTAGGCCGATTTGCGGAACATACTTAAGAGTTTACATAACTGAACATTTGAGGTTTTGGTATCCAATTTGCTTCAACTTTGGATTATCCCACAGGAAAATTTTCAGAAAAAAACAACAGTGATCTCCTGCATGTCCCTAAACTTTTGACAGTTTTCAGAAAGAAGTTTCATAAATGGTTTTGGGAAATACAAAACCCTTTCCATGTCTTTGCCTTCAAGATCAACGGAAGTTACAGGCCCATATCCAAAAAAGACCTACATCATCATGATGTTGTCCCCTTAAAAAAAAGGAATATTGTTCACAGCTCTTTTAAAATACCTGTTGCATTATCTTGGAAAAGTAGGAATAGAATGTGCTTCGTCCAGATTCGTCAAAGATCTTATCCAACGTTATGTCTTGCAAAGCCACAAGAGTGGTTTCCAACATGTCAAGCCCAGCCTGGTTTGCAAATATGAAGAGCGGTATTGTCTGCAACAGTTCTAAAATAGGTCATCAATAAGTCTTCTAATACTCAAATTCGTAAACAAACAGCCTTCGCCCTTTAAAACAAGACCCACCAAATTGCCTCCACTATGGAACAACCAATTTACATTATATTTGTTACAAAGAGAATATTGTGATAGGAAGTTAGTTTCACCTTTAATGAGCAGCACAATATCGCATCTGGATGATGCCACAGATGTTTCAATAATGAGTCACCACCCGTAGAATCAGATGCCAGTAATTCTGTCCCTAAATGGTAACTGAAAGAGAATTTTTTTTGAAGTAGATTAAGATCTGAATAAATAGTTCAGAAGAAGATGGGAAAACTAGAAACATCGTGCAAGTGAATACTCATGGGAATAGTATTATGCTAACGTGATGAAAATATAATGCACTTTGTTCAAAGATTTTAAAACAGATTTGGGCGGAACAATTGGATCATAATCTAACTGCTTACGGAAAAAAATGTTTTACCTTCCTACTAAAACCATGCTACAACCTACAAATAATATTAAAAAAAAAAGTCGTAATGATGCAGAACATTAGAGCCATAAAAAGGAGCCAGATTCAGAACTAAAAATCCATTTGAAATCATGAAAAACAAAATATCTATTGCCAGAAGGGGTCTTTTGATTATCAAACATAAAGAGTGTCAAACTCTTCCAAATGATTCTGTTACAATCACATCAAAATTCTATACACAGTCAAATATAAACCACAGTTCATCCCCTTTCACAATCCTCACAAACCCTGAACATTTGCAAGTATACTTGGAACTCAAATATACACTCTAATTGGAAGACACGAAAGACACATTCCATGCATAAACTGGAGGAATAGAAGCAAACTTACCTATAACTCTGGCAGATCCATTGAGCTAATGTTAAAGCTTCGGGAGATCCTGGATAAGACATCTTTGGACCCACGTTAGGGTTTCCTGACGGAGATATAGCCAGTGCTACCCTATGCACAGAGGAAATCACAGTCTTTACGTATTGATGAGCCATTGATGCTACATTCGCCTCACAACCGTTCCCAAATGGAAACTGAAATGCAATTGTCAGTACTGATCTTGCGCATTTGGATAATTCATCGCCAATTGCATGGTTCGTCGCAGGACCCACTTCCAGACTGGATGCCAGATCTAGAGTCTGATGTGCAGTAATAGTACCCTTTGCGTCAGGCTGAGCATAAAAGTAGATTAGTATCAAGAGAGTCGTAACTCAAAAGTTGCATAAACTGATACTTGCTATATAGAAGCGTTCAATTCCATGTTCTTTTCAACTTTCCATCATGCAAGACTGCGACAAACATATATATATATATATATATATATATATATATATAAACATCTATACATACATATTATAGACACATAAACACACTACCGTTTGTGTATTGTTCATCACCTAATAAAAAATCCCAAACTTTAGCATTAGTAGATAAAACCGTAAAGTGTATTCAGTGAACTAGGGCAATGGTCCCCATACTAAATATCGATTTGGTCACCATAGTTTCAATTAATTAGTCCTCAAAGTTAGAACAGGTTACAGTGGTAGTTCCCATAGTTTTCATTAGAACAACAGTAGTCTGCATAATTCTGTTAAAGTTACATAGGTGGTCCTTTCCTGTGGGGATTTATAGAGATATAGATAAGGACCAATCGCTGGTATATTCTATTCAAAATATGGGGACTATTAATGTAAATTACTCAAATAATGACAAGTAATAATGTTTCATTAAAACTATGGGGACCAAGTAGATTCTACCTGAAGTGTGAGGACCATTAGTATTGCAATGTAAACTTTAGAGATCAAATGGAATATAATCTAGATTCTAGAGCATGGGGACTATTGTTGTTCGGCACCCATAAAAAAAAACAGCTGCTAATTACTACTTTGAAGTGCAAGATCGTTCCTAAACACAAAAGTGCAAGATGTTATAACTGCAGTAACAGACGAGTTAGATTTAGGCATGAATGTAAAATTATGAAACTCAACTGATTTAGAGTCCAATGGAACAATGCGGAAACCAGAGGGTAGCAAAGGGGAATCATCCGGAAACATCTCACCGATTGGAGCAAAAACAAGTTCAGAACATGCTCCTACAGCATTCTCATCAAGCCCACTACATATCTGCAGAAACATAATAGCTTCATTGTACGCACAGCAGTTCAAACTTCAAATTTATTCTCACTTTTAAAAGCTATGTAACCACAATGCCAAATAATGCACCTGGAGAATATGAACATCCTTTGATACAAAAGCATCTTCTTGAGCAAGAGAATGACCTTCAAGACGAATTATTTCCAGCATCTATTGCACCATACAAAATTAGTCAACAAATATTAGGAAAGGAAAACGATAATAGTGCTAAAAGTAGGTTTGACTTCTGTTAATAAATAGTTCTCAAATAAGCGATAATTCAGCTCGCTGATTGTGGAATCAAGATATGCAAAAAAAGAAACAAGATGTACGAAAAAAATAGAAGAATGACGAATTGGCATATTGTCGCATGCAAAAACATTCAAAAGAAGTTATGAGGAAAAAAAAAATCTCAGGTTAAAACCCACTTCCTTCGTTATAGGGAGCAATATTTAACTACTTGGCATTTTATACGGCAAACTAAATGAGATGCCAATGAAAAGATGAACAAAGAAGATACCTCTTCATGTTCAATGGTGTGACCAAGTGGCATGATGACTTGGCTTCCAGTGAATCTCGTGGGCCTTATAAGTGAATTTGAGAATGAACTAGCTTTCAGTGATGCCGCGGAATAAGCATCAATGTTGAAGTCAGCCCATTCAGACCGATGTTCCCTCAGAAACCGAATCATCAATGCAGGAGGAACATTCTAGAAGAGTTTACAAACAAACATTATTTTGTTATTCGCACGGCCAAAGCTTCACTAGCCATTTATATTCCTATACAGTAACTGCAAGCTAGGATCTTAAAGCTAAACAATTATAACAACGTCGAGAGAATCCAGAGCCATCAAAATCTTATTTCAACTTTTCTTCCTAATTGACAGTTTTGACTGTTGAGTAAAACTCAACCAAAACTAATATCAGTTCTTAATACAATGTAAATTTTTTACTTGTTTTAACTACATGTTTTCTTAGATCTCAATTGAATTTTGAATTAGTTAGAATTTATTTATATGTTTGCCTTCTATGCAATAAAACTACGTGAAAAGAAAATTATCACATGATAAACCCAACAGATTTTAGGACAAGAAGACAAAAGAAAAACTTGTAAACACAGGGATAAAGATTATACATGCCTACATGGTAATTCTAGTAAATCTATGATATAAAAGTCCTATTATAATGTAGTTCAAATATGCAGATGGTATGTAAGGTATATTAAAAAAAAACTTCATAATATCACATAACGTGTCATTTCATTTGTTTTTTTTTTAACTAAAATAGTGTCCTCCTTAAAAGATTTGGTTTTAATGGTTGCGTCCTTTAAGGTTCTATAAAAAGAAATTCTGCACAATAGGAATTAAGGCCTTGTTTGGTAGAGGTATATGGGGTTGGGATAGTATTCTAAATGATGTGGGTCCTACATGTCCAGTGTTTGGATGTGTAAATAGGCATGGTACTACATATCCCATGGGATATCAAATGATCCAAATGATCATCATTTGCAATGCAAGGGGTATGGTGGTATTAGCTTTATAGTCCGGAGATATTTTTCAAAGTTACAAAATTATCCTTGCAAGTGACTTGCACAAAAAAACTAATCATTCAAATTAACTTACTAATATTTAATGAAAAAACTGTCAGTTCCACACTTAACCTTCATCAAAATCTCACCTTTTCATGCAATGCAAGAGGTGTGGTGGTATTAGCTTTATAGTCCGGAGATATTTTTCAAATTTACAAAATTATCCTTGCAAGTGACTTGCAAAAAAAAAAAACTAATCATTCAAATTAAGGGGCAATTAACAAAAACATACCCTACCCCTATTATATTAACAAAAACATATACTAATAATTTAAATTATCAAAAACATACCTATATATACTTATTATTTCTCTAATTCTAATCAGGTCATAATCTAACCTCTCTCTCTAACCGCAACTCTCTCTCTCATCGCACCTCTTTCTCTCTAACACACGATAATCGCACATCTTTCTAACACGTGCTAATCACTCATCTCTCTCTCTAAAAATAACTAAAAACTCACAAAATATTCATATGCTAATTATAAAACGTCATACCCTAATTTTAAAATTTCATACCCTAAATGTTCTGGATCACAATCAAATATCTAAAAAAGAGTTCATACCCTAATTTTAAAACTTCATACTCTAATTTCAAAACTTCACACCCTAATTTTAAAATTTCATACCCTACATATGGATTTCTCTCAATACTTTACATATGGATTCTCCTCTTTCAACTTGAAAGCCACAAGGTTTACAATAGTCTCAAATCTCAATAAATAGAAAACAATCTCACCAATTCCATATATTTTTCATATATTACGGGGTATCAACCAGTGTAATATTTGTATATTACGTATGTATATATCTGTATTTATATGTATATGGATGTCTATATAATCTAAATGGTGCTCGGTAGTCAGTGGCGGGTTTTCGTGGTGGAGGAGGGGAGAGATAGAGTGAGATATGAAAGAAAGATACAGAGAAGAATGGAGGAGAAAGAGAGTAAGATCAGAGAGAGAGACAGAGAAGAATTGGTGAGAGAGGGAAGAATGGAGGAGAGAGAGAGTAAGATGAGAGAGAGAGAAAGAAGAGAATAAACAGCATTAAATTTGTTTGGTATGTTTTTGATAATGAAAATTTTTTTGGGTATATTTTTGTTAATTTAGTTTAAAAAGTAGTATGTTTTGTTAATTTATCCTTGAAGGTATAATGTCAAGATTTACTTTTATGAATATTTAAGTTGTTACCCTCACCAATTTAATTACATGTACATATTTTATTGTTAGACAAATTTTCAAAAGTAAAATGGTAGAAGGATAGAATGGTAATTGATAACATGTTAGTCCTATCCAATTAACAAATAGTCCAACCAAAACAAACAACAATAGAATTAGCTAGCGGTATTCATAATCCAGGGTTAATCCCCCTTTCATTTGTAATAACTCTCGGATTAATAGTCCCGGGACTATGAATCCCGCAAACAAACGAGGCCTAAAGGGTAAATCTTGGGAGATAAAGAAACATTTGGTGCTTAGAGATTCCCGGGATATTTACAGTTTAATCCAAAAAAAATGGTTCTGATTACAGGTCATATACAGAGCCAACACTACCTAAGAGTCCACAAGTAGCCATGGAGGTCTTCTCAAATTTGATTGCACTCAAATTACATACTAAGCATTTTGTTTGGAAAATATTACATACTAAGTGTAAACACCCGTATTTTATTTATTTATTATCAATGCTTATAATTTTAGTAAAATATTATTTACTAGTAGAAAGTTAATTTGAGAAGTTATTATCAAAATAAAGAGGTTCAATTAGCCATTAGTTATAAATCAAGGGTATTACTAAAATAAATTAAGATAATACTAATAGATATCCTCCAGTAACAAAGTTAAAACCATATTCCTAAATTTATGCATGTATAACCTGGGTTTCAAAACTCCAACTACTCATCTTTATAAATGTGTAAATAGATTTAGATATGGTTATAGTTGTACCCAAGTTTCTACCTAGTTTTATGCATAAGCTGGACAGAAAGGAAATATTGATCTGTGGTCATTTCAGAAGGAAAAGGGGCCCGTACCAAACTGCACCTTCACCTAGGGATATTACATTCGCATAATTTCTTCGTTAAATCAAGGTGAGTGATTTTGTACCCTATATATAATCAATTTATAACCCATGTTATTTGCGAAGTATTTTATGAAATATTATGTTTTAGGAACATATTTTGAAAACAGCTAGTATTTTGCATAAATAAGTGATGCCAACTACTATTTTGATGTTGGAGTAATTTTGTAACTTATTTTTAATCGATTTATTATTTGTCATTTTTCAAGCTATTTTATGGAATTACTGAGTTTTATTATATGATATGAGATGATTATATGAATGGCTTTGTATCTTATATATAATCGATTTGTACTCGTTCTATAAGAAAAGGTTTTTGGATTGTTACATTCAGGAAAGAAATTACAATAGTTTTTACTACTTTTGGAAAAGTGATATTTATCTGGACATTTAATTTTCATTTAATGATTTGAGATATTTGATTTAAAGATTTGAATCGTTTGAATGATTATGGATTTTCGGGACCAGCAATGAACTTGAGGAACATGCCTCTTAAGTGGGATGACCTTTATGATTTATAAATCCAAGGAACATGCCTCTTTGGGGTGACGTTGGTGGCTAGAGAATATAGCTACTTAAATGAGTAACTCTAGTTTTCTCAACGGTTTTGGAACAGGCCTCTTAAGTGCGGTGATCTTAGCTGGATCGTTTTAAAGGGATTTACTAGATTGCCAACCTAGTTGACTTTGAGTACGATAGTTGGATCCAACAAATAGAGAGAGAAGAATTAATGGCAATGAATTTTAAGTCTGGTTCCATGTTGATTTTAATACTATTTAATTTTGTGATGAAAAACCATTTTATTGGTTTATATTTCTTGATACGAGACTTCTGCGTTTTGTATTTATAATTTAAACGTATTTTCTTTTCTGTATGTAAAAAACATATGGGTTAATACTGAAAAGATTCTAACTTACTTTTCCTTGAATTAAAACTTGTGTATGAATATTATTTAATACAAAACTTTTCGTAAAAAATTTCCCCTATCTCTTATAGGTATGATTTTCATTCGCTAGGCTCGTTTGGCTTATCCTCTCTTTTTAATCTTTTCAGGTATATAGATGAAGTTAGTTAGAGTTGGAGTCGAGTCGTTTGGGACCAATCATACCTCATAAGAGTTGTTTAAATTCTTTTCCGCTGCCAAGTTATTACAGTTGTCCTTTGAGAATGACTTACTTTTGAACAAGAATTTGTGGTGTTAAATTAATTTGCGTTTAGTTTATAAATACAATTATTATTGAAAGAAAATGCATTGTTTTATTATTTGGAGATTTAGGCTTCGTGTAACATGTGTCAAAGGCGCGTGTTATTCGGCCATGTGACATCCGTTTAGTTTGGGGTGTCACACTAAGCATGCAACACAACTAACTGCAGATAAACAGCTAATTGGTACAATATTACATTTATGGTAAAATTTTCTCACTTACTTGCAGTAACATGGAAGCCTTGGCACAAAGAATGCCTCCAACCAATGAGAAAGAACCAGAATAACTGCTTGAAGAGGAAGCCAAAGATTTAGTCGCATTAATTGCAATTATAACATCTTCAGCACCATCATAATTCATTATTGACCACCCATCATCATTGAATCCGTTCACAGCATCATTGAAACCTCTGTGTATAAAAGAAAAAGACAAAAGGTAACTACTTATATCGAGATCGATTGTCTTTCTCTCTTATCTTGCCAAGAGAAATCCAATACAGATACATACAGGGAGCTGTGCAGGTATAACAATGTGGTACACATCTATGGAGAAAGTCTAGGGTTACGTACACTTTTGTAAACCACACTAACATTTTTCAATTTTACTACACCCAACTAATAATTTTTTTAGCACACTCTCCTGCCACTTATCTGTCGAATCAAATGGCATGTTGCATCACATGGATGTTTTCCATAAGGATAATAGGGTTAATTACAGTTTTCTACACTCAGCTATCAATGATGGAACTGAACAAACCCAGACCAACCATAAACCAAACCAGATCGACCATAAACCAAACCTAACGAAACCAATTATCTATTGGTTTGATTCGGTTTAGAAATCCATAAACCGATATACTCGGTTCGGTTTGCGATTTTAGTGTTTTTGAAACCAAACCGATCCGATTACTTCTACATACGTCAATATATTTATACACATTATTATAAAGGAATAGTTGTATCTAGTGTAACTTAAACGTGGTTTTTCTAAAAAAAATCAAAGTTTAAACCGACCGAGTCAAATTAAAAAAAGTGTTACCTGCGTGTACAAAATCGTGAAGTAGGATGTACAAAACTGTAATTATCTAGAACAGATTTTTCTTTTCATCAACCAACCTGCTTAGCCTCTGACTAAAAGTTCGAAGAACAGCCGGTTGTTTCCCGAGTCCATATACTACCTCTCCACTTGTCTCCTGAGCTACCTGTCTGATGTAGTGCAATGCCTTCACAAGGATTTGAATACTTTCAGATACACTTCTATACATGGCTACATGCACAAAGTTTAAATAAAGCTTATTTGATATGAGCACTTTCTTAACCCAGTCAAATATATTTAGGTAAGTTTATAGGCAAAAACTTAACTCTCACGACACACTGAAAAGGAGGTTGTTGCGTACCGCGATAGTCATTTTCTGGGCTACAAGTTTTGATGATTCGTAAAGAGGACGCAACACCTCTGGAACACTCCATGCCTAAAATATCCAGTTAGTAGAAAAAATGACAACAGAAAAGAAGAAGGAAATAGTAAGCTACAGAAAGCAAACCTGTAGATTCAGGTGGTCTACTATGTGTACAATTGACCCTCCACCCTCATAGGGCCTTATTAGATAACCACTTGGTAGCATTTCAGCTCTGACAAATTGAGAAGTAGTAGTAGTACTCGGACTCGCTCCAGTACCTGACAGAGATCTCTCACAGACCTTGAAAAATTATAATAATTCGGTGAAGGCTTATTTAACATCGTAACTCACATAAAGGCAAACGACGTGGGTTGATACCCAATTAGTATCCTAGACTATAAAAAAGTAATGATTAGTACCATGTACTATTTGCATTCCCACTTTAGGACGTGATTAATACCCAATGTAGGCCAATTCCGTCCAAATAAATGACATACATCTAACTTAAATATCATTTCACATTTTTTTACCCTCTAAATTGAAAATAAGTACAAATATTCCATTTTTCCCATTTACAGAAAAAAAATTACATACCTTTTTTTTCTTTATAAAAAATATAAAAACTAACAGAATGATAACAAAAAATTAAAATAAAAAAAGATACTCCTCCACCACCACCTTTACTAAACACATCTCTAATCCAAATCGTAAACACTGTCGCCGTTCATTACGCGGATTTGACCCTAATTCAACGAACTCTAAACTTTAAATTACTCAATTCACTGCATCATCCTCATCTGCCATCGTGCGCTGCCTATATAGCCCCCAACTCTGCTAGTTAATTTATAATCTCAGCCAATTACATTTCATCATACCTCCCATCAATTAAGTCAGTCCCAACTGCAATCCAAACTCTCACATACATATATCAATAAAACGTGTTCCCATGCCACATCATATTTCCACCCAAGGTTTCAAAAAGCGCTAAGCGGGTCCTAGGCGGAAAGGGTCCACCTAGCGCCTAATTGGCCGCCTAGGCCGCCTTTTTCCCGCCTAATGCCTAGGCGCCTAGTCCCCTCCTAGCGCCTAGGCGGGCGTCTAGGCCGATTTTTAAAACACTGCTTTCACCACCACCACCGCTCCCCTGAGCACCACCACCGCTACCCCGAGCACCACCACTGCTCCTCTGAGCAACACCACCGGTTCCCCCTCTTTCTCCGTTGCATGTCTTTGAATGTATCTCAGATACAGAGAGAGAGAGAATCTGTCTTACTACTTTCGTTTGACTTTTAATTGGATTTAGTGAAATGGCAAGAAGATTCTTTTGGATAACCGGAAAAAAATTATGTGGCGTTAAATGACATCATCGCTTTAGATGGAATTGGGTTAAATATTGAAAGCCATGTCTTAAATTGGGAATGCAAATAGTACATGGTAGTAATTGTAACTTTCTTATAGTTCAAGATACTAACGGTCTTCGACTATTTCATTCAAATCATTCAATAACAGTAACGACAACTACTAATTCGTTTGGAGTAGTGAAATCGATGGAACCACGTACCACAAGACTGCCATTATCTAGGTTTGTAGTGTATCTTAAGGTCCAGATATCCCGAGCAGGAGCCAGGGTGGTTGGAGCATACATCTGAAAACAATTTTAGGTGTCTATTTCTTTTGCAACGTTGAAGTTCTATAGAATAATTACAAGAAGGATGATTGAGTATAATCATTTACCTGGGTGTATATTAGTTCAATTGTTCCTCCATTAGCAGTAGGTAACATTGTAAAAACTTCCAAGCTCCGACAGTCGCGGAACCAAGATGGGCGATCTTTAAGGATCTCGGCAACCTGATCACAAGAGAGGGGGATGAGACAGAGAACGAGAGATGCTTGCATTATAATATGAGCGAATTGCATGCATAATTCAAAATATATACAAGACTACAAAAACCAATTAATTCTCACCTTTGTAGGTTCTAGACTTACTAGACCACAAGCTCTAGCTGCAACCCCACGGCAACTATTTGAAATTGCAAAGATCCCAGCAGATTCCGGACCAGGCTAACAAAAAAAAAATTTACTCATTTATCAATTATTTAGCTTTGTTGACTTGCAATAGCGGTGTTTTGCTTTGTAATCTTATATTCATTTTATTCTGAAATGCTCAAAACTAAAAATAAGTAACGGATAAAGCCAATTCAAATGAGCTTAAAACCTTCATTCCAGGCATTTGGACCCAATCAACGGCAGTTCCTGTAGCCTTCGAAAGGAATTCCGCCAAGGTCTCCTCTGCAATTGATAAAAGTCTGCAAAATGAAATTGAATTTAATAATTGATAGGTAATACTGATAGAGCTCACTGTGATATGGCATTAATTTTATTTTTTTGCCATTCTATATATACATATCTTTTCAGTTTGTAATCAATAATAAAGATTACCCAGCTGGATTATCAGCATCCCTTTGAGAGGCGGTAATGGCAGACTCACAGTTTGGATCAGTATTTGCTGCTGGACCCTGCAGAACAATGGTTATAAGATAGGTTATTGTGTCAGGCAAGAAAATACCCGATTTTTTTTGGAATTAGATAATCTTTCAATCAAATTATAAAAAAAAAAAAAAATGTATTGATAAGTCGTGTATATGCCCGGGAAGCACAATACTTAGAACTTTTTTTCTTCTTTTTATTAAGGATCTCCCAAGATCCGTACAATACTTGGAACTAGTGCCATTGAGTTAACTACAGCTGGAGATTCATGTTTATTACATCTAAAGAGCAAAAAAGGGGGGGAAATAACTCACAGTATGCAGATGCTGCCGCATGTAACCGTTCTCACACACCAATTGCGATACCTGTTTTTGCAGCCGATCATTTTCCTCCATCAACAGCTTATTCATTGCACTCAGTTTCTTGTTCACGGTCTGTAATTGGGAAGACTCTTTTCTTTGCTTCTCACGACACCTACATAGCAAAACATGCATTGAATTTGCCAGAACCAAGCACATAATACTGCTAAATTACCAGCAAAACCAAAAGGCTGCAAGTCAAAGAGACCAAATTTAATAAGCACATTAAACAAGTAGCAAATAAAGTTGGCCTTCTCTGTCATACTTCTCCCTTTCTTTGCATTTTTGTATTTAGAAAGTAGACTTTGGAGAAAACTCCTACGTAAACCCTAGATTCTTAATCTCATTCCATAGCACAGTTCAAGTTGTCAATTACAAGCATTACAGCAACGGAAGTCAACACGTTTATTATGGAAGACAGAACCAGGGACTGAGCAATTTAATTGGCGTTACATAAATGTAAATTTCCATCCTCATAAACAAGTAGCAGCAGATATTGATAAGGACATTCTTTTTGTATCGTTTATTTTACACCTTCCTGGCAAATCACCACATTTCCTAATTTACTGCAGTCAGCAAATATGTTCGAACCACTATTCCTATCAAACAAGTAATAATATAGTGATCAAATGAATTAAGTCATTTACCAGTGAGTTAAAAATCAAACTCATTTAATTAGACGTCTTAAAGGAAAAAGCTCGACAAGGCCTTTCATTGGGAAGTGTGTGGATATAGGCCTTTCTTCCAATTTTGGTGTTAACTTTTCATTACCCCTCAAAACAAATAATTAGTTTCCCAGAAACCTCTACATTCCCCAAAGTTGGTAATTTCCATTCCCTGACAAGTATAAGCCACTCTATGTTGATATAATCCCATCAAACATATGATATTACAGTGATCTCCAATTTCAATCACATTCATAGCACAGCACAAGTCACAAGCCATCTATATTTACCTTTGCCTGAATAAAATTGCAAAAAAAAAAGAAGCAGACAGGGTGATTTAAAAGGTGGCACTAGAATTTGCAGTAATTAAGCCTAACAGTAATTTCTCATGTGTGCAATATATTTCCTCATTCTAGGTTAGAATCTCTGCTTTAGAATCAGAAGGCCATTAGAATCTCTGCTTTACTCAAAATTCTTAATTTCTATTCCCTGGCAAGTATAAATCAATCTGTTTTGATATAACCTCATCAAACAAATGATATTGCAGTAATCACCAATCTCAATCATATTCAATAGTACAGCACAAGCATTCCACCTATTACACATCAAATATATATATATATATATATATACATTGAAAATAAGAAAAGCAGTTGGGTGATTTTATAAGATGGCATTGAAACTAGCAGTAATCAAACCTAACAGTGATTACACGTGTCAAATATATTAACATTATTTCCTCTTTCTAGGTAAACAAGTAATGGCAAATAAGTTTCCTTTTCACTTTCCCTCAGATACCCCCTCCCAAATTATTTACCTTTATTCTCTTGACAAAAATGAAATCAAATATATTTCCACTACAATCCCTATAACAAGCAACTAACATTACATATAACTCTTTATTCCCCTGATACTCCCTCCGTTCCCAATTAATTGTCTTCTACAAAATTACGTGCAATTTTGACCGGTTTATAATATGTATCAAAATTGTCGAAATGAAAATTTTCAAAACTAAATCATTGAAAATTTTCAAAACTAAATCATATAATTTAATGTTTTAACTATATGATTAACTTTTGAAAATTTTCATTCCGACAATTTTGATAGAAGTTATTGGCCGATCAAAATTGCACGTAATTTCGTAGTGGACAATTAATTGGGAACGGAGGGAGTACTTAACTCCTAAGAACTCAAAATCTGGTCCACTTAGTGTTTATGCATTTAAATTTGTCCCCACTACATCCTCAAACCAATTTAACAATCAAGGTAGGGAGCAGCTACATCAAAATGATTGTAAATTAGCATTACCTTATTAATGATCAGAGGAGGGTTCATATATATAATTGAGTAGCTCCAATTAAGAATTATCTGGGGCCCCCCTTCTTTCAATAAAGACCCAGTCTTTCCATTTCACTTTCCTTCTGAATAACACTGACTTCCCTAATTTCATCCACTGACAGTGATTAAGTTCAAAAATTAGGGAAATCTCTAATTTAGTACCTCAACTTTTTTAGTCAAGTTTCATTAGTACCCAGCATTTACACAAAGTCATTCTCCCAACGACTTGATACAGTGTAACAATCTGCTAATTATTATTTTAAAAAAATACTGCGTTGTTAACTTGATCAGGCCACTCGCCATAATCAATAGGAGTGGTAACCGTGTCAAACAACGAAGCAGAACAAAGAATCACTACAAAGTAAGCGAAGCGAATAATAGTGAATTACAGCTGTAAATAATTAGTAAAATTATGCATTAAAGAAAACCGAAACTTTTTCATAGGGAAACATTAAGACCCCAAATTTAGTAAAATTGTATTTGTACACATTATCCCTAAATTTAGTCAAATTGTAATTTTTGAGAAGGTTAGTACTGTGAATTTATAAATTTTAACCTTATGTTTTACTACCTCCGTTTCTATTTAAGTGTTCAATTTAATTATTTTACCTGCCATACATATTCAACAAAACAGTAATTTAAAAAGGAACGGAGGCAGTAGTAAACTTAAAAAGTGTGACATCTTGTAAAATGTAATACTCCCTCCGTTTCAATTCAATTGTTCACTATGAATATACGTACGCATTCTCAAAGACAAATAATTAGTACCTAGGTTGCCAAATGACAAATTTGAAGAAACTTCCATCCCAAAATACAAATAATTAGTACTGAATTTAAAAGTACATATCACTAAAACTGTAATCCCAAAATACACTTAAATTCATAGTGGACAATTAATATAGGACACAAGGGGGATATAGTTGCCACTATAAAAAACAAAAACGGGAAGCACAGACGAGAAAAAAATTAAAAAATTACACGTGAAGTAATAAAAAGCAGGATTCGAGAAGTGGGTAAGGGGAACGGGAAACAAGACTTTTCTAACAAGAAACAAGTTTGACGGTAACTATATATCTATGCGGGGGGTAAGTAGACTAAAAGAATAAAAAATCTAAATTTACATGTGAAATAATAGGAAGCTGGAAAAAGGAAACAATAGTAAAAGCCTCAAGACAAAGGGGAAACCGGCGGTTTTGGAGGAAGTAGACTAAGCGAGTAAATAATATTAAAATTCATACGTGAAATACTGTAAATTATAGGAAGCAGGAAACGAGAAGTGAATACGTAACTATGTATCTACGCGGGGGAGTAAGTAGACTATAAAAATAAAAATACTAAAAATATACATGTGAAATAAACAATAGGAAGCAGTAAACGAGATGTGGGAAACTAAGTTTCTCGGTAACTATATACTTATGGAGGGGAGTAAGTAGACTAAAAGAGTAAAGAATTTTAAACACACCAGAAATACATAATAATAGGAAGGAAGTAGGAAACGAGAAGAACGTACGGGAAACAAGTTTCTCCGAAAGTATCTATGCGGGGAGACTAAAAGAGTAAAAAAAATACTAAAATTGACACGAGAAATAAATAATAGGAAGCAGGAAACGAGAAGAAGGAGTAATAAAAGTAATGGGAAGTAGGAAACGAGAAAGGGGAAAAAGGGAGTAAAAAAAAGGGGGGAAATGACCTGCGGTTTTGGAACCAGACTTTGATCTGTTTAGGATCGATGTTAGATAGCAAAGGAGAAGCAGTAATAAGCTGGTGTCTACGAAGGGATGTCGGTTTAGGACACTCGGCATATAATCTCTCTAAAGCCTCAACTTGTTCTGTACTATATCTAACGTATTTTCCCCCTCCATCTCCTCCCTCGCTGCTGCTCTCTCCGCTCTGCTGACGTGTCAACACCATCGCCATATACCTACATCAGACCGAGCAACTGTTTTGTTTGTTTTAGAGAGAGAGAGATAGAGTTGGGTTGTGTGAGTTGTGTGAGTTGTGGAGAAGAAAGGGGAGAGAGAGAGAAAGAGAGGTTTAGCTGAGTGAGCTATGGCTCGAGAATCAAGAAAACAGCAGTCCTATGCTATATGCTTTGGTATGCAAACATTACATACATACATACATACAACTGGTATGTTTTGATAGGTATATAGTTTTCATATACTTCGGTTTATATTGTTCAAAATGAACCGATAATTAAATAAAATACACTGTTCGTCTGATAAATAAACTGAACATGAACTTTTGTTTGTGTTCGTTTATGTTCGTGTACATTGATAGGTATATAGTTTTCATATACTTCGGTTTATATTGTTCAAAATGAACTGATAATTAAATAAAATACACTGTTCGTCTGATAAATAAACTGAACATGAACTTTTGTTTGTGTTCGTTTATGTTCGTGTACATGTACACGAACATAAACGAACACGAACAAAGTCATGTTCAGTTCATTTATTTAATTATCAGTTCATTTTGAACAATATAAACCGAAGTATACGAAAACTATATACCTATCAAAACATTATATATAATTATTTTAATTTATACTCTTCCAAAGTACGAAACGAACTGAACAAGAGCCGAACTTAAACTAACATTTATAAATCACATTCGACTCATTAACAGTTCACGAAACAAACTGAACACGAGCCAAACTTTTTCAATTATTTACGAGTCGAACATGAATATCAATCTAATTGTTCGTCACGATCACGAGACGAAAACGAACAAGGCTACAAACCTAACAAACCGAACACGAACAAGAGCTTTCTCGTTTCGTCTCGGCTCATTTACAGCCTTAACTATATCTATTTTATTTAACATACCGTGTATAATACATACTCATACCTAACATCGTTTAAAATACAAATTCAGTTTAACTATTTATATCTCTACCAGATCATTCAAATATATTTAGCTTTGACTTTTATTTTACAATATAATCTGAATAGTAGGTAAATAAATAAATATTATTATATTTTTTACATGTAATTTAATGAGATAAAATATAAGAAACTTACTAAAGAAAATAAAAACCGACAAATTATAGGTGAAAAAAATTAATAATTACTTGAATTATGAAAATTTGCAATATTTTGTATGAATTAATTAGTGACCTTGTTGGGTCAGAAAAAATAATAAAGTTTTCTTATATCTGAAAAACAGAAATGGGAAATAAAGACAAAAGGGGATAGATAGAGGGGTGAGGGTCGAGGGAGGACATAACATTATAAACAGTGAAATGTTATTTGTACCGTATTATTGTTCAAAAGTGAGTATATTGATAAAAAAGTTAAAATACCCACCTGAATGGATGAGCTGCTGCTCAACTTAAAGAATAAATAAGTAAAATAATAATTTTGGGCCCTTTTACCTAAGCATCAACTGTAACCGTTTTATCAAACCTACCGTATTTTATAAATTTTAAGTAACCGTTTACATTTACATAAATTTTTAGGTTAATTATCAATTTATTTATAATAACCTTGCATTATTTATTTTTATATATTATCATTTCTTATTTATAACAATATTTCAATTATAAAAATATGGACTCTATGATATTTATTACTGTTATATTCAATCAGCAAATCATATACATTACTCATATAAAAATGAATTTTATGTTCCCCGAAATTTAAGAAATTGATAAGCCTTCTGATGTATGACACATTTTACACTAAAATTATGTTTTGATATAAAAGATTCATACGGTCGTAGGTATGTTTTTCTACTACACTAGTACTAGATTACTACAACACAATGAAATTGAAGTTTAAACGGTTATATTTCAATTTTGTACGGTTTTGCCCAATTATTTTTAAACTTCTGATATTTATTCCATTTCAATTTGTAATTGTATATTTTCATTTTTGAATTTCACATTTTATGTACATTTTTCATAAATAGAGACATTATAATTGTTAATTTTATAGATTTGTCTTTTAGACTTTAAATTAGTGTTTTGAAAAACGAAGATGTGCATATAAGAACCCGGATTTTCGTAATAAAATAACGTGGTAAAGATAAGTGAGTTATCCCACATCGCGTAGGTATGTAATACATGTATGGTATATAAGTTAAAAGTATCATACTTCTTATCATCAAGTCCTTTTAAATCCGTGCGGCCCAAGAAAGGAGTACGAAACTGGGTCAAAGCGGACAATATTAGCGGCAAGAAACAGATGGTGGCGGTCTGGTCGGAGGACCGGGTCGTTACAATTGGTATCAGAGCCGCTATTTAGCCGATGTGGACACTGGCAACCCTGAAAGGGCGGCGTGCCCGACGAGGACGTCGTGCCTGAAGGAGGAAAGAGTGTAAGATCCGGATTTTCTCGTAGGAAAATACCGTGATAAAGATAAGTGAGTTATCCCACATCGCATAGATATGTAGTACATATATGGTATATAAGGTAAAAGTAGTATCCTTCTTATCACCAAAGTCGTGCGGCCCAAGAAGCGATAACGAATTGGGCAAAAAGCGGACAGTATTGGTGTTAAGAAGCAGGTGGTGGCGGTCTGGTCGTTACAGTGCATAAATTAGACCGAGCCTCATAGCGTAGCATATTAAGGGGGATTAGACGCTAACCGAACTATTTCCGCCTAAATCTCGTTGCGCCTTTAAAATGTTTGTTTAAATATACTTATGTGTGTGACAAATTAATATGAAAAATTGAAAAGTACATGTAAAATAGATCAATCATTATATCTTCTTAGTTAAGTTGTGTGGTTTTTTATAGCGGATTTAGAATTTGAAATGCATAGTGTATCATTTTAAACCGTTCACTGACACCTACTTCAATCTTCGGTTTCTCGCACAATGTCATCACTTCACATGCAGGGAGCAAAAGAGATATCCGAGGACATATCTCTAACATTATCACAGGACGACGTCGACGGTAAAAAAAAATTGTTTATATATATAACTCATGTCAACATGTTTTCACTTATAAATGCAATTAATCAATGGTTGAGTTACTTACATGTCAACCAGAATCAGAATTGGCTTCTATAAATCAACTTAATTCTACTGTAACCCTTTTTGCCGGGACCCAAACGAACTATACTCCTCAAATAAACTATTTTTGACAAAATCATCATTCATTGTTTTATTTCCCCTTTTACATTTTGTTATTTTTCAACGGAAGCATGCTGCATGCATCACAATTTGTAAATGTGACAACAAAATGACAAATGTACGAAATACATATGATGACTCTGAGCCTCATCAAAGAGCGAAAAATCAATTTTTTTTTTAGAAATCCATGTACATTTTATATTCTATCTAAGACATTAAGACATGATCTATATTAATAATTAACTATTTTATCATTATATTTTAATGTAAAATTCATATTCGAAGGAATAACATACATATGATTAAAATAGGGTCAATTGATTTTTAGTCGATGAGGAATATTATTTATTATGTATTTGTAAAAAGTTATAGTTGTTTTATTATGTAGTTAAATTTTGGAGCTAAACTCCTTAAAATTATAAAGAAAATATAAGTTGATGAGTAAGATAGGAATGTTTTTAACATAGTGGTGGCCTTTCTAAATTCTCACATAATAATTCCACAAATATTTTTATTATGTTACTTATATTTTATAGTCATACTAGGTGGGTGTGTTGATTTCGAAGAAAAAATAAAGAAGTCCCCAAAATCTTCATTAGTCATCAAGTATGATTTTCCTCAGATGTTTGACTTGTTCTTTGATACATTAATCAAATAACACTCGATATATAATTACATTTTTTAAACTCTAAATGAGTAGATTCACAACAAACCGGTATAAACAAATAAAAGTCGCGGCTTCATTGAGTAAAGTAAAAAAAAATATGAGGGGTCTATTGAGAATAGAGTTTTGGGTAGTGTAAGTTACAAAGTTTTATAAAAAGTGTCCCTGTGCAGAATTTCAATGAAATGATGTTTCAAAAGGCCCATGTGTTCAGTCATCTCTATCCTTGCCAATTTAATGCTCTGGTCAAATAAAATGATGGTAATACTACTAGAATTACAAATTTACAACACAAGGACCAAAATCCATAGCCTGTGACACCCTATACCTGATCGTAGTAAAACTATTTGCAGAGAAAAATTTACTGTCCCTCAACTCCATCTTCAGATCGGCCAAATCGTATCCCAACAATTTTTAGTACCCTACAATATGACTAGAGTATCAATAGGTGTACTACAAAACCTTCTAGGTCACGTTTGGGCCAAACAGACTTTTGGTTAAAATATCTTTGACTAATGTACAGTACTACGTTTACGTATAGTAGTATTTATTTTCCTTTACTCACTCGTATAAGAAAATAGTCTCACCTAGTAATTACCGATTTAATTGAATTGCTTAGCAGTTGGCACTTGGCACCGTGTATTAATAAGAGTCTAATCAATAGTTTCATTTTTAATCTATAAGTCAATATTAGTACTAGCCTAACAACTCGTCGTTTTAATTCTCTAACAAATAGGATGACAAGCTATTCCTCCTTTTGTAGCTGGAAACTATATTTGAACTAACTTCCAAACTTTTTCATACAAGTAGAAAAACAAGTGTGATGAAAATTTAAAAACTTCACAGTTCAAAGTCATATCTTAATCTTACTGGGAATATGACATTGCTAGTGAGAGTACCGAGAGTATCAAATGTTTTTTTTTTTTTATGCAAGAATTTAAACGTCTATGACAAGATTAAATCGATATTTTATAGAGTAAATATTTTGTAATAAGAAAAAAACTCTTTGATGGTAAATCTATTAGCAAATTCTACTGCAATTTCTAGTTTCCTTTTGACCAAATGCTCGTGGTACTTTCTACCTATACATACTACTATTTGACTTTGTTGACAAGGCTGATTTATTCAAGTATCATCATGATTTATCACTAATTCATAACCAAGGATAATACATGTCACTTGCATCATATCTATTGATGGAACGTGACTTACCATCAGTTTCTAACGAATTAATCTCTCCGCCTTGGTTCATTTTTTTTTTTTAGATTTCATAAACCAACTTTTTGTTATTTTTCATCTTTTAATTTTTTGCAAAAATAACATAAAAAGAATAAAAATATAAATAACGCCACAAAAATTAATTTAAACCAAAAGGCAATGTAATCATAATGTTTGTTAATTTGGGCAGCGACACGGTAAAATGGGAGGAGGGATTACTATACAAAAGTTACTAACTTGACCGACTCGTTTGTAATCCCCTTGATCGCAATGTTTTGAGTGAAAGACAATATTGACCTTCCTTGTAGCTCTATTTCCAGTACTTCTTCTTTAAAAATTACCAAATTTTGGTAATTAGGTATGCTTAATTAGTTGGTAGCGAACTGGTAGGGAGTCCACAGACTCCAAATACACCAAAGAAGTACTTTAGTTACGTTTTATAAGAAAAACACCTTGTTCGACATTATCTTGTACATTAATTTATTTTCACAAGTAAGCGAATCAGATATTTTGACTGTTATTATAAAAAGAAAGAAAAAAAACATGCTGGCTGTCTTGACTAATTACTTGAGACCGGTCAGAGCTAATAAAACAATTAATTGGTGGTCCTGTTTATATTTGACTATTTGTTATACTCCAATATGGAGTATTATCATAAGGACAACTGTAAGAATAAATAGGTAAATTTTTAGGATACTTCTGCATGGTTGAACTAAGTTTAGACTTTAGACTTGGTGTATAAACATTTGCTCGTATTAATTAAAATTGGTTCTTTGTGGCAGTAATGATCATTTGTTTTGGCATTACCAGTACTTAATAAAAGAGACCTTTTCATGTATATTTTACAGGTTGTGGCTGAGAAAGGATAATATATACTAGTAGTCTGATTATGGCGCTATGATATAGTGACAGACATGTAGTGGATCTATAACTTTAAGCCTTAAAAGTATTACAGCTCCGACTTGATTATAAAGCACTTTTGTTCAGGGATTTAGGTTTATATAATATAATAATTGTGAGCAATAAATTAGTACTTTCCTTCTGAAAGAAATGCAAGCTTTCAGCGTTTCTATTTGCAAATTTTTGCATTAGTATAACTATTTAAAACATATATATAAGCATAATTAAACATGTTTTTCACACTGATACATTAATGACTAACCCGTACTGTATGACTTTGCGAGAATATGGTGTAGTAATTGTTTTGAGTATCACCCGTTTTCTTGTTCTAAATTGTAGATTGCAAGTTAGATATTGCCATTTTTAAGTTCTTCGGGTATATGAATAGAATGAGCTTTTTCATCATTCATTGAGACTTAATTAGCACTGTAAGTGATCAAAAACTAGTATATTAATTAGTAGTACCTGTTAAAGAAGACAAACTAATAACTAGATATTTTTACAGCAATGCACAATATATACATTTAACATGCATAATTGCAGGCACAAATAATGTATAAAAATACCTCACATGCTCATGATATGCAACTTGTAAAGTTGCATAACATGTAATGTACGTTGGACAGTCCACAATTTTGCAGTCATACCATTTTTTATGAACTTTCTGGTTCAGGTAAAAGAAAAAGTGCATTCATGTGTTTACATTTTCCACTCCTAATAGCTGTTTAAGCACTTCTAAAGTTGTACAGAATATAACTACTACTTATATCACTAATAGCCAGGGTATTAGTAGATTTATAAGCTATATGAATACGACCAAGAAAATGTCAAAAGAACAATCATCTAACAAAAGTGCATTAAACAGCAATGATAAGAGATAAACTGTTCAGTAATTCAAGGACCCTACATAAGAAATTATATGATTAATTTGTGGTATTCACTTGCGATCAAATTCTATAACCAGCATATATAACTCAAACAGTGATGATAGAACTGTAAACCATTGATCTACCTCGATTTACATAAACTCAAAGGTCGTGAAAGAGTGTGCATTAGTGTGTTTCAAAAAATCTATCTATATCATCATAAATCATTTACAAGAGTACAAAATTAGTATTCATGCACGTTGAACTATGAATTGATATAACACAACAATTTTTTATTTTCTTTCCAATTGTTATAGAGTTAAAGGTATTTTGTTAAAACAGCCACATTATTTTTTTAACTTTTGGTCTCCTTATTTTCCATAGTCCTGCTCCTGCCTGCATTTGTCTTAATATAAATATTGAGCAACAGTTCATATTAAGTGGAGGTTTTTAATCTGCTTTTGCGTTGAACCATTGCTTTTTACATAGAAAAGGGAATAAAGGCTATATAGTGCTTCTAATTCCAACTCTTTTGGGGCCCGTTCTAACGGTCCCCCCTTTATAAAAACACACAGATTTATAAAAACACACAGAATGTGCAACCTAAGACGTTTAAACTCAAAACTTCAGAAAATGATGAAAAAATATATATTTGTAATCCTTAATTATAAAAAACTCAAACCCTAAAATAATTTTAAAAATTAACACATATGATACACGATGGTACCACATATGGTACATAATGTTACTTATTTTTACTATTTATTTTTAACTTTGATGATATATTAGTTTGGTATTCAACATAAGAAATCATTGGTTCGAAACTCGTAAATTACAATTTGATTTGATTTTTATTTTTATTTGTATTTACTGATAAATAAAATAAAATAAAGCATCACGCATTCCGATATACTGGGTCGGCAGTGCAGTCACGCTATCTCTAGCTCTCACTCATTTGATTTTTATTCTTCGTCACTTTGGCACAATCACTTGATTTTTACCTTGCATGATAATATGGAGGTTTAAGTTTGATGAAAGTAATGCTGAACCACATTGGAACAAAAGATAAACTAATGTTAAATTCTAACCCCAACAAAATATAAACGAACGTTCTCATTCTGATCATTAATGGAAATTTTTTCAAAACATTCAATATGAGACAAAGACATTATTAATTTATTACATACTACTACATTATTAGTTAAGCTTTCATTTTCACATCATCAATGCTGTTTTGGACACAGAGAAATAAAAGGCAGGGCAAGCCATTTCACATTTACTAGTTAAACTTGTATTTTGATTTTAATTAAATTAATTGTTGATTTTAAAACATGAATTATTTGACATCGTTAATCCCTGACCTGTAATGAGTCATATACTCGTATTAAATGCCTAAATGGTATTAACTGCTAAATACGCACTTGACCCAAAAAAACGTATGATGGAATACCGGGGAGTTTAAAAAAGTCATATATGCATGGTAAAAGGGAACAAAAATACAATAAATAGGGAATCGTTTATGCGGGTGTCAAAATTTACATGAACTACTAAATTAAGCGAAATAAAAAATCGAGTGGTGTCAAATCATCATTTTTATCGTATTTTAGTGAAAATACATAGTTAAAATTGAAAATTTTATAATTTTAGGAATTATGGGGGTGTTGTCGACACCGATGGTCCGCAATTAGCTTCTCTTGATTGGGAGCATGTATTTCATCTTAATAAATTTTAGAACATTGGTTATTTACATGGGTAAGAATTAAGAATTGTGCTAATGTTGTCAATTGTAAATTTCTAAATTAAAGTTAATGGAGTTTTTTTCTTATAAGAATGTACGTTTGTTA
This sequence comes from Primula veris, assembly GCA_963682055.1. Lineage (NCBI taxonomy): Eukaryota > Viridiplantae > Streptophyta > Magnoliopsida > Ericales > Primulaceae > Primula > Primula veris. Next base: position 44,158,780 of record OY821740.1, read on the forward strand.
ATTATCTTGTTACTGTGCAAGCTTATGTTAATCTACTTTGGTGGTTTGTCATGGACTCATGGTTCAGGTTCACAGTAGTGATTGACCAATTGCTTTATGATTGCGCAAAGCAAAAAGAGCAAAAAAATGGACCTACGGCGTAAATTCGAAAGGCTTGCCCCTTTTAGTGTATGACATTATAAGTATGTTCGTAGAAACATAATCATATCATATGCAAGTCCGACACACCCAATCATACCTTGCCCTGCTTTTGCTTAAAATTTCCAGTAGTATACGGGTACGCTAAGTGTTAGTATTCATATTAATTCCTATTTATCATATTTTTTATTCTTACAAATATAAGTATCCGGTACATTTTCAACGAGTACCCTTATCGGTTACGTATCTGATACGGGGTATGTCAGCGTTTTCAAAATAATGGTGGTACCTAGGTAGAAGCCTGTTCTTGCAAGAAGCATAACTAACATCAGCATGTTAGTATGCATAAAACGATAATTGTGAAGTTTAATCTAAATGAATTGTAACTTTGGGGAAAGTTTCTCAATTTATTAAATATTGTTTACTGCAAAATGTCCATTGAAGGCAAAAAAATGACAAAACAACTCATCCCATATATAGTGGATTTCTTCTTTTTGATGATGATTTAACCACCTGGCAAAAACCCTTGATCTACAATAAAGATCGCAATCATTAGGTAGTCTATGACCTTGCCTTGTGTTCAAAGCAAGCACAAACCCAAATTATTAAACATCATTATATGTAGTATTTCTAATAATCCTCGTATCCGATTAAAAAAATTAGTAAAAAAAGTTATCATCATACTTTCATTAGTATTTCATAAGATTAAATTATCATCATACTTTTGCTAAGAGCAAGTATTATTCTAGATATTATTGATTTGGTCTATAATATGTTTCTTAATTGGTTAATAGTTCATATATTACCTTCTACTCTAGGCTAGCAAAGTTACCTAACATTTCGACTTTTATTGAATCATCATCAGGTACATTTTGAGAACTTATATTAGTCTTTGGTTCATTAATAGAGTCTCCAATATTATTCCGAATTACTATTTTTATGCAAAACAGAGTTGCAAAGGGAATTTGTGACATTCAATGTTATGTAGTCAAATTGATACAAGTGTGTTGGGCCAGACTTTGAAATATAGACCAAAATGAGGTGTGTGAAAAGTACAGGTTTTAAATGCCATTTATTGTATACAAGTTACACATGTTGAGCTCTGTCAGGTCAAATTTCGACGCATTTCCCCTCTATTGATTCTTATATTTATGGCAAACAATTATACGGTTCTCCAACCGTGTTCAACACTGTTCATGAAAGTTAAAAAGATGAACCCCAATCACAACCACAAGTAACTTAAAGCTATGCTACATGTTCAATGTTTTAGGAATCAATGCTTCATGTACATGTGAAGAGACAAGACAACATTTAGATCCACCAGTTAACTACTAACTAGACAGGTTTGTGCACCACACATTTGAATGTGAATGTGGATGTGTGCGTCCATATTTACTGCCGTGGTGCACAAACACGTCAAATTAGTTGATCATTGAACCGAGCTCCACTACCATCCATCAAGATGTGAGTACAAATCCTGTAATTTCTAGTCCCAGATATATACTTTGACCAGATTTTAACAAAAAACCGAGCTTCTCATCTGGCTCGGTCACTCGATTGAATGTACACACTAGATAGGAATTATGGTCAAAGTTTTTTTATACAGTATATTAATACTTTCTCATTATAACTAGAGGAGACCTACTTAAACGTGTTGATCATTTATATACTTTAACAGTCCAGAAATATTGAAACTAGATTAATTTTCCCGTTCTGTACTCGTTATCTGGCACTGTCAATTTCGTCAAATATTGTCGCTTAACCCAGCTTTTAGTGTAAATCTTATACAACAAACTAATTACAATGTTGAAATTTGGATTAGTAATATTTGCATGAAGATTATGGCTAAAGGTGTACCCGAATTGTGTCTTAACAAAACAATATGCTTGTAAAACAAAACAATTTGCTTTTGAAAAAAGGTATCAGGAGTGACTAGTGCGTACTGCGTAGCATGACTTGGGCTCCTCCAATTCAAAATAGAGCTCAACTTAAGCATCATTTTTCCTGACATGCTAAAGGAAAAAGAAACCTATTTGCTTCTAAACAAGGCTGGGCGACTTACCGGAAGAGAAAAAAAAACTGGCCGACTTGCGCTCCTTTATTAAGCATCAATTTTCTAACATGGAAACACAAATCTAGAAAAAGTCAATCCTGCTCATATACGAGGGAAATTCACCAAACAAGTCAAAGTGTATCCTCTATGAGCAATGGCATTTAGCATTTGGGACTGAGCAATATCTCAAGAATATAAGTGAATCAATTACTATATTTTTCAACTCCAGTACTGCACGATCTACCATTTCAAAGGGAACAAATCCAATATGTCAACAAACAATAAAGGGTAAGGGCCGTAAGGCATAGCACTCAGAAGATGAACAATACAAAATTATTACAAAATCCTATATTTCAGTTTTTTTCCGAATCAAATACTTACCAACCATCATATATTCCGGTTCTCATACTTCTAATACTCCACAATTCTAATTAGATTTCAAGCTGATCCAAGAGGTTCACAACTTCAAATCCTTCAGTTCGATCGTCACCATTCTCTCTCTTAATTTCATCATGTTGAGCCGCCGACTGACTAGGCAAAGTAATAGCTTCAAACAGCTTTGACGTTTCCTTTTTAACTGGTGGCAAAGCAACAACTTCAACCGACTTTGATTCTTCCTTTTGAACAGGTGGAGTGGCAAAAACTGGAATAGTCTGTCTGATAGAGACTGGAGGGGCTATTCTCACAGGCTGAGGTGGCACCTGTTGAGAAAGGCGCACAGGTGGTGCAGAGAAAACAGGGACCACAGATCTTACAGTCACCGCCGGAGCTACCCCAGGGTAAAGTGGCCTGCAATGACGAATGGGAATATATGGATTTGCCCCCGGAGCAGGGAACTTTTGAGCTGGTGTCAAAAGAGGCGGTCGAAGATGTGAGGGGACATCATTTGGTGATGGTGATGTGGCTCTAGCTCGGAAATTTGTTTTTGGGTAAATTAAGGGAAGGATTTTAGATCCAGTGACTGGGCGAGGGCGTGGGCTTGATGGTCTCGGGTTCTGAAAGTGCAATTTCCTTTCAAATTGTAGTGGGGACGAGTTAGACATCGCCATCCTTTTCTTTAGACGGTAGTTGAGTAACGCTCGCGCTATTTTTATTTGTTCGAGTTCATCGCTGTTCTCTGTTTCTGACGAAGAACCTGTATCCTGTTGTGCCACTGGCCAAAAGAAAAGATTGCAACATTAAAAAGGGCAAAGATTGTATGCGGATTCATATGCTTGCATGTTGAAATATTAAAGAAAGCAGAAAGCAAGTTACAAAAAAAAACTTTTGAAATGAGAAAGGGAGTTGATTATGAAATCCATATAATCCTTCCTTATAGATTGCTAAACAACTGAAACAGAACAAAATTAGTGCACATTTTAGTAGTAGCACGATCCATTAATAGTTCTAATCTGTAGTCGCATAGAAGTTAACAAGCGGTGGGGTAATTACTTTTAAGGTAAGAGTTTGAAAATATTTACTTCTGTGCTAGTACAAACTGAGTCAACTAACATGACACTACGTATCACTACCGTCTGCCTCTACCTTATGGAGTACTAAAGAACCTTGTTCAATGCGGAAAGTATGGAAGATGATTAAAAAGTTTGGTAAATATTTGTTCTTAGGTCAATCATTAGACTTGCGCAGGATGCAAAGAAACTTTAAAGTGAAAGACACGTTCCTATTCGGAACAAATGAATAAGAAACCCCTTAGTTGAGTAAGTTACGGTGCTCCACTTGGCGTATCTTCTGAAATCACTTAATTAGATTCACTTTGTTAAATATTCCACGAGTTGTACAATATCAATGATCAGTATGGTCTGAAGACACTTCCATATGGTTAATTAGTGGTACCTTTTTTTTAAAAGAAAAGTCAAACTAGTCCTCCGAAAATCTATAAATATACGTGTTATACAAAAAGAATCAGTATTCAAAAGTAGCTAGCTGTCTACCTCCCTGAGTATGATAAAAGAAAGTTTGGTTAGGATATAGTTCTGATAATTACTTTCTGATACTAAAAGCAATACACCAGTCAAAATGCTTTTGCGGCTTTGTTTCAGGAAAATACATACAAAATTTTGTAGGTCGCAGTCTAATTTAAGTAGACTGAAAAAGGCTATTTCAGTAATGTAGAAATGATTTCACAAGCAAAGAGAAAATGACATTAAAAAAGATATGTTGAATAATGCTTTTGCTTACTCTATTCAAATAATGAAACGAAAAAGATTAGAAATTTTAGTAGGACATAGAAATTAAAACTTACATTGTTTAAGGGATGTCCAAGCTGCCATGGCTGCATTCTTCTCAGCTTGTTTTTTGTTTTTGGCATGTTCTCCGGTAAATATTATGTCAGCAAGTTCAACCATTCCTGTGAATACAGGTTGGTGACCTAGCCCTGATCTAAATGTCGTGTACTGAGGCAAAGGGGAACCAACTCTCTGTGCGATTTCCTGGAGAAGGTTCTTGTAAACACCAGTTTCATCCTGCAGAAAAGGTGACTTCCGATTAATAAAAGTAAAGTACTTAATTGACCAACAAAATTGAAAAAATAAACTTGTCCAACTTGCAAATTTGGGCAACTCCATATGAGCTAGTTTGGAAAATGAGAATGAATGGCCACGAAATAGTATGGATTTAAATGCAATATATTTTGTATGATCGTCTCACATTTTAAAGGGTATATCATCCTGAATCAACTCTTGTTTTCCTAAACTAAGTTTACATGGACCCAATGACATAGAATGGTCTTTTTCTTTCTTTTCTGCAGGCATATGAGCTGAACTTAATAACAATATGTTCAAGTATAGTCCAATTTCATCAAGGATAAGAATTTACATGCCATGAGAAAGTGAGTACTGCTCATGTGAACCTGAAAATACTCCATCCATCGTTATCGGAAGAATATCTTTAATTTATATGGCCAAAAAGGTGAAGAGTAAGTTTCATTTCTACTTCTACAGAAGTTTAGGCAACTGGCTGAATACTTACGGCTTCATTAGTTTCAGGATAAAAACTAAGTTAAAATTAACAGCAGTAGGTTAGTGTAATCTATCCTGCAAGTTCTCGAAAATTAACCACTGAACTCAAAGTCCTCTATAATCAATTGATTAATAGCCTGAGATTTATTAGGCACCTTTATCAATAAATTTAATTAAGAAATAAGGAACTTAAAACCACTATGGTTAATGTGCTTTCAGAAACATCATATTCTTGACTCATCCAAACATTAACACCACGTTGTAAAAAATATTTCTTTCACAAAATCCTCTTTGCTGAACCAATGTTGTTGGGCACATGAAGCTTGGATTTAACCCAAGGCATACAAATAAAGGTTCAGAAATCACATCCACAACACGAGACTCAATCTGGTAATCTAGTATACAGTTTCATAAATTGACACTCTTCACTAGATGCTAAACTAGTGTTCTTCTTAGATTGTTAGCAGATTTAATCACTCTATACATCCAAATTTCTCAGTAAAAGGTCAAACAAAGTCGAGAGATAAATTTTCTGCAACCTTTTAACACAAACAAGTGCTTAGTACATGCTAATAATAAAGTATCGGCTAAAAGAAATGAGTGAGAAAGAAGAATAGTCAGCTACATATTTCAGCTTCGGACTAATCATAGAGGTTTGGTAAATCACAACGTAAACTCAGCTTAATTAAATGCAAACCAAATCCAGAAGTTGACTTCAAAATATGATTTCCTTCATATATTATTTCAGTAGTACTCACCTAATAATGAACACTATTCATCACATATTCAATTAAAAGTTAATGCATTCATTAAATGAAAGCAATGGTCCTAACATCTTATTTCACACCGTCAAGGAAAAGATGTAGTTCAAGATACTATAAATCTAAGCATTTAAAGATCTCAAAGATTAAGCGACCAAAGCAGCACCCATTAATGTGTATTTAATTGAGCTATAGTGACAATAGCCACAGAAACAGCTGTTAGAAAAGACTATTGACTCATATCTACTGCCTTTTAAAAATCTTCTTAATATATCCTATAACTAAAAACAAACTACTACAAATAAAAAATTGACAGGCAAACCAAAAGTTCAACTCTCAATGGGGCGTGTAAAACAAGAAGTTTCCTTCATAATTGATATGCTGATCAACAGTTTCTTTCTTTTTTTCCTTAATAGAAAGACACATACTAAACTATTAACATATGAAGTTTACTACGCCAAATGGCCAAAAAAAATGAAAATGCCCTTGGCACCAATTCTAAAACATATTTGTTCTCCTAATTTTTTGCATTTCGGTAAAACTTGAACAACACCCATTTGCAACCAATGTCTGGTTTTGGTAAATTGTTAAAAGTCTTGAAAATTTTAGAGGGGCAAATAATCCAAGTTAACCTCAAAATGTGCAATTTAAGCCAAAAAACTTGAAATGAGTGAGAAACTATAATCCACATTTTCTTTTTGTTTTCTTAATTATGAATTAACTTCACCAATTATAACAAGGTTTCTACATGCTATAATTAGACCAGTCCACATGATCAATAAACTTTTCAACAAAAACTAGAGGTTAATAACACTTTTCAAATAGAGCCACTAAGAAACTATGATCAACTTTGAGAAATCAGGATCAACATTTTGTTAGTTTTTCTTAGTTAACATTGTCCTAAAAGTACGAGGTAAAAAATACTTATCATCATTATTTTGATCATCGGTTTGCTGCATTATAATTAGATAAATCTCGCATGTTCTATAAAGCTTCTAAACAAAATGACAGGGATAATAAACATAAATAAAAAATCAATTTTTATTTTATTTTTCCTTTGATACTACTAACAAACTTTGGCATCACAAGTTCAAAGTAAAAGCCTTTTAATACCAAAATAAAAAATGACAGGGATAATAAACATAAATAAAAAATCAATTTTTATTTTATTTTTCCTTTGATACTACTAACAAACTTTGGCATCACAAGTTCAAAGTAAAAGCCTTTTAATACCAAAATAAAAATTAACTGTTGTTATGGAGCTGAACATTTGGACTTAAATTGCCAGCATTGAAATATTAGGGGCTACAAGAGATAGTCAATACGACCCGAAGGAGGTCAATGCAATAAACCTAACCAAATCCAAATTGAAGATGGAAACTACATACTCTTACTAATAAAGACCAGATGGGGAGAAGAAAATTCAACACGTATCCACAAACACTGTGGATTGAATAACAATAAGCACCAATTAGAGTGAATTAAATCCCTTCCTCCAAATCAAATTTCACCTTCACCCATTTCACCCCCAATGTTTAAAAAACTACATAATCGTAACTGCTAATCAATTCACAAGGGCTCAATTGTCATATTTGAAAAGCTCATGGACCAAAATCAGAGTTGATTATACTGCGATGGTCACAGATGAGAAAGAAAGAAAGGAAAATTCCAATTAACCCTAAAATAAACACAAATGATACAAGCCTCGTCCAAATAACCATAATTAGTAAGGCCCCGTTCAACAACAAATTTTATCGGTTGGTTTTTAGACTTTTGACAGCCAAATTTTTTAGCCTTTAAAAGTCCAATTTTTAGGACAAAAAAGCTAAAAAGCAGAAATCTGTAGTTGGATTTTTCAAAAACTTTTCTAAAGTTAATTTTTTTTATCAGCGAGGGCCTAACCTAAATAAATTACAAGGGTCAATTGTAAGCACTGAGAATGCGTGGGTTCCCGGTGTAATATGCGTGGCAGATTTTTAAGCCAAAAAAACTACAAAATCCGGAAAATATAAATCTGAATTTTCATTTGATTTTTTATACAACTTTTTTTAAAACCGATTTTGACTAGACAGAGCCTAAGTAAACTGTAGCCAAACAGATCCTAACAAGGATTCAGCTGTGAGAATTGAGAATGCAGGGATTCCTAGTGTAACTAACGTAAACAGATGAAGACATTTAGAGACAGATATAGATAGAGAGAGAGACTACGAGGATGCGAGTGAATTTTAAAAGGCCGATTTTCAGGCCAAAAGGCAGAAATCTGTCTTTGGATTTTAAAAAAAAGGTTTTTAAAGCTATTTATTTACCAGAGAGGGTCTAACCTAAAAAAAACTACAAAGGTTGAATTGTAAGAATTGAGAATGCAAGGATTAAATTGTAAATAAAGTAAACAGAGAAAGAGATATAAATATAGATATAGAGAGGGAGAGGGAGAAATTACGAGGATGCGGGCGGCGAGGGAGTGAGGGGTGTTAGAGAGAGAAGCAAGAGCGACCTCGGCTGCGGCATGTTCGGCCTGACGGAGAGTGGAGAAGAACTGAGGGCTGTCGAAGCTCTCCCCATTGAAGTTCACGCTCGCCTTGAAACGCGGTGCGTGATCCGGACCCTCTCGATGACACGTGTATGACGGCAGGTTGAAGCAGCTCCGTTGTGCCAGCTCTTGAAGCTGGTTCTTGTACATCTCTATCTCTCTCTCTCTCTATATATATATATATGTATTATATATATGTATATGTGTATGAGTGTGTAATTATTATTTATGAGAGTGTTTTAATGCTGAGTTGGAGGAGAAAAAGGGGTTTAAGGGTTTTTTTTCTTAATGAGATGAGAGAGAGAGAGAGAGAGAGAGACGCGTGTGGGAATGGGAAGGTGGAGTAGTATAGTGGTGAATGGTGATGTGGCAAAAGATAAATATTTGGAAATTTGGGGGGTGTTATTAAAGTGGACTTTGCACTTTCCATTCTGTTGAAAATGTTTTGCCTTTAATGCAAAACTTTCAAATGTTGAAAATTTACTCTTTTATCACCGAATTTATCCCCGTTGGTGGTACTCCTTTCTTTATTTATAAAAAACTAGCCAGAAAAACAGTACGGTGGATTATCCAGATATGCGACCCGTGAAATGGTTTTCGGTTTTAACCAACGTTTAAATTCTTTTTATGTTAATAAATTTATTTATTTCAAAATTGTAATTGTTTTGTTTTTATACTAAATTCCTTTTATTGTAAATTTTTGTTAACTTATTATATAAGAAAATATGTAAATAAAATTACTGAATTAAAATAAATTTGGAATGTATTATCAATGTTGAACCAATTTCAGAATAATGTAATTTATAAATTTCATTTAAAACTTACACATTACACATTATACTTGGTTACTTTTCGGATACTATTTGGGTTTAACGATTTGGTTTTCAGTCACGGTTTTTCGGTTGGGTTGACGGTTATAGTTTCGAAACCCAAACCGAAACCGTAACCATCGGTCTCGGTCTAGCAGTTATCGGTTTTTCGGTTTCGGACGGATACAAGGTCGGGTTTCGGGTCTCGTTCTATTTTGCCACCCCGACCTGCTCGGTGCTTTTTAATTTTATGCTTAACAATTGAAAATGATCAAATTAAGCTCATAATACACGTTTGTTATTATGGAATTGTTTGACTTGTTGTCACTAAAATAACTATAAGTTTCTAAGTATAAATTCACATATAAATGTCCACGACTGGTCCTAGTATAAGCCATACCATCTTTTAGGTGCCGATCTTATATATAACTATAGCTAATTTTTATAAGGAAGACGGATCACGTTATCGTGTTTGGTAAGATTTTGCAATGTGTTTGAAGCCAATATTACGTTGCAATGGTCAATATTACATTTTTTTTAATTTTCTTCTTGTGAAAATTTATTAAATTTGCCCAAATTTTCCAAAAATACCCTTACTCTAATATTGTAATTACTCTTAAAATACCATCAGTCAATTCAAATACATAAATAACTTAAAAAATGTTATTTTTCACACATTTATATATCAAACAAAATCGTTGTGTATTTTTTATAAGACTAAAACGTTATGTTACTTTTTATATAAGATTGTTAATTATATTTAATCATTCGATATTTAAATTTTTAAAAAAAATATTAAGTTTATTTATCGGGATCATATCTATGTCAGTACGTATCGCACACGCAACGCGTGGGCAACTATTACTAATATTTATATATCTATACTATTAAATCTTAATGCAATGCTTGATTATCAAAATAAAATAAAAAATACAATGGTTGATTTTGCAAGTTGTTCTAACCAGGTTAATACCATAGGGACATTTTATATTGAATGACGCCTGAAATGATTGGTTTAACTTAAAGATAACATTTGCAAGTTGACTTTAGCTTTCTGACCTACAATCACATACTAATCGACAAGCAGGTTAGGTCCTCTGGATAGACTTTGTAATTTTCTTTTATTTCGAGATATAAAACACAGAAATTGTGAGAAGACTGATTATGTAATCTGGTTAAGTGTGGGTTGAAAGGTACTAATAAACTCAATGGTCAATGTAAGTTATGTAACGACTATCCAGAAAGGAAGGAAATAATATCTTACTACACAGTATAGTAAGTACTTTGTTATTGACATTTTGTTTGTCAGTTTGTCAGTTTGTCAGCTTAAGAAGACACGGTTCTCTAATATATTTTCTGTTTACTGTTTAAATTGACAATTGATAACCTGGCTTGAAAAATACCAATGTTCCTTCTCACTTCTCAGTTCTGGCTTGAAAGATAGTACCAAATGTTAAACAGAATTACTGTGTCATTTTAGGAGCTTTTCATCATTAAAGATTAATAAGAATAGAAAGGTCACAATGGGGTGTATTTATGTAAAAAGTCAGAAAATATATAACGAGTCAACGAGTCACATAATGACATAATGAATGTACGCAGTTGCAAAACAGGCATTCACGTGGTCACGACTTTCAACTAAAGGCAATGGTCCCTTTTAACGTGACAATATCCCATTGGTTAATATAGCAAATGGTGTAATGGCACACTTTTTCGTGCTCAACAGTGGATCGGTCAGAGGATGACCGGAAAAGAAGTGGAATCTCCAACATCGACGAGGAGAAATATTATTAATGTTTTTGACCTTTTTAATTAAATTTATAATATTTATATGGCAATAAAAAGAAAGTGTGAAAAGACTTTTTAATGCTATAGTGGACAGGTGAGTGAGTGCATGAGTGGGAAACAACTTTAAAAATCTAGGATTTTGATCTATATTTGACCACTAAAATTTCACCAACCATGGAAATAAGTGCTAGTATACGATCCCAAATTACCTTTATAATCATGATATCCTGCATTTCCAATACAAGAAGTACTTAATATAATATGGGAAGAACTTATCTAATTTACTAATTATGATACAGCTAGTCCAGATGGGCTGGTTATATCTCTGACCAGTTCTGAGGTTTTACCCATCTTCAGTGTTATGATTTATTTGAATTTCGATGGATTAGGTGCCTAAACTTTAAAACATTTATAAAAAAGAGACCATCTTGTTAATATTTTGATTCAACTGAGCTAGTATATAGTACGTTTTACATAAGAAATAAAGTGAAAAATATGAAAAGGGAGAAAGATAATAATATGATATTGAAAATACACGTTTATAGTTTAAATATCAACCAAAAACAATAACTGGGTTTTCTCACATATTTATTATAATTACAATAGCAAGCTACCCTATAATATCTTAAAAATATGAGGAGGGTTAGTTTGACTTAATTATTGTGAAATTTGTGTTCATGTAAAATTATGATAAGATGGTGTTTGTTAGTGATTGACTTGAAGTTCAGATATCTAGTCGATCAAAATTTAAAATAAAGTGTTGAATTATAATAAGCCAAACAACGGGTGGAACCGTGGACCCCTTCAAAGATCGAAATGTATCCATCTATATGACCAAGGGAAATATGTATATGGCCTTTGGGTTCATCCGCATTGCTTATGGTTGCACACGTTACTTTTTGAAACATAACTTCATTCAAGTCTTGATGAATGATGTGGAGGCCCGTCCGATCATTTTTCTTCAAATATTTCAAAACATCATGTTGAGCTTGGGATAGGATGGCGTCTTCTTCGGGTTCACCATACCCGGTCTTTACGAGATCCCACACATCTTGAGATTCGAGGTATACTTTAATTTTTTTGTTTCAATTATCATAAAAATCATTCTTAAACAATTGGAATGAAAGAAGTCATTCCACTGGCCATTTTATGACCAACCTGACTCCATAAACATAAATCAAATTATTGGACAAGCAGGTAATTGGTAGGTCTTTCCTCATTTATGATATAACTTTTTCGTCAATACGGTCGGTCTCAAGTTTCTAGTCAAGATTGTGACTCAAAATGGTAAATTTAAATGCAATTATTCGATGGTCATTGGTCTAACTGCAACTACAAAGCAGACACGTAGTTGGATTGTTGATCGAGAAGCGAAAGGAGGGAAATGTTAGCATATGTAATCAATAAATACTGGAAAAGCGGTGAAAACTGATATTGAACACACAAGAATATTCAAAATTTATTACAATTACATTGCTGACTCACGAGTCAAGACTCAAATTTACTGTTCTCAGAGTCTCATGTGTTATTGCAATAGATGATATAATTACCAACACCAGTTGCCAGTTAAGAGCAATATACTATATACATGCAGTAAAAAAGAAAAAGGGAGGAATTAAGAATGTTCATACAATATTACAAGAGTTCCAATTTCAATATTTTCTATTATATCTATTACAAGAAAAACTCATAAATTACAAAGTCCAAAATGTATATTCTCGTTTATCAATCTAACTTCATACCGTGTCATCATAACTCCCGTGTCAAAAGAAACTCTCCAAAAATGCAAATAGTACGAATAGGATCGGAATAGAAAAAGAAGTTGAATCTACGAACTTGAACGAATCTAATACATATCTAGTTAAAACAAGCCGCCCAGGGTCACCATGAAAACGGGCAAGCTCCTAACAAGAAGATTTCATTTTCCACATCTTTCACCCACTGGCAAACCATGTTACAACTTTCTATTGCCAAAGACTGCAATTAAAAAAACAACTCCCTTAAATAAAACTTGTAATTTTAATCAACTGCAACATCTTAACCTATAGTTTATTTTTCTGTAGAATAAGCATTTTTGAGGAGTTTTCCCCTTCTTCATAACAAAATTATAATATACGCATGCCATCTTTGTTAACACAGGAGAAATTTAAAATTATCAAATGAAAAACTCTTTCATTAGTTGGTGAGCTTATCAACAACAACGGCAAGGTAGACTGATAGTCAGCTACGCCTCCTATAAGAGACACCATAAACTCTTAAAACAGTACATGCTAGTAGGTTGCATAATCCGATCTATGACAAAGCTAAATATCTATAAACTGCAAAACTCTAAAGATATCCATATCAGTTAGGTCAAGACAAACCTTTTCTGCTAGGGGATCAAAGGCTGCATAAAGTTCGAAATCCGGGGTGATCCAACAGAACAATACTGCAACACGAGGAGGAAAAATAACGTGTAAAGAAATATACATGTATAAGTTCTTTAAAGAACTACCGGATTCATATTTAATAACGTTACAGACGAAAGATGATAGAAGTTTCTTTCATTAGGAAATACGTATTTCAGCACGGCTACTTTTGTTAGATACAAAAGGTATTTTTAGTGTCTCTCTTGTTCCCAAGGTGATGAAACGGCCAAGTTTGTGTGTTGACCTTTTAAGTAACACAGAGTTTGTACTTGTAGATACCTTCTGGATCCAGGCATAAGTTTTTAGAACTTTACTAGTTTTTGGGGATTTTCATCATCCTTGTATTTTGGTCTGCGCTTGAATATACTAAAATAGATGCATATGTTCATTAGCTAATTGTATACTTTTAAAAATAATTTGTAGGAAAGTAATTTTTCTCCTCCTAGATTATATACCATTTATTAGCTGACATCTGATTTTGCTAAATAACTCCACCTTAATAGAAGCAGATATATCTATCTATAAATATTATTTTTATATCCACACTATTTTATGGCTTAAAGTAACACAGTTAACACCTGCAAGAATGTCAACTTATGTGCCTTTGATTATTATCTTCAAGATGACTAATTGAAGAAAAGATTCATCACAAAACTTAAATGTCGATTTTTTTTGCACAACTTTAACTACAAAAAGTAATTTACTTGTGTGACTACCCTATGCAGAAGCCTTTATGATGAGCACAAAAAAGAACAAGTTGCTTGTGATATGGTTTTGCTGAACAAACATTTTCACATTCTTACCAAAGTTCTCGTCTCTTATAAACTGAGTTTTGTGGGGTCCAACATCTTTCTCATGCATGGAAGCAAAAATCTTTTGGTAAGCTCTGTACAATCTGCACCAGCTTTTTTTATTATACCAACAGCAAAAAAGATAGAAAATTCATGCATGCAAAATTTACTCAATGATACAGCAATGTTACCTTTTCTGCTGGCAAGAGCTGTTAATAGGCGATGAAAACTCAGAAGACACGTACTGGTTAAGATAAACACTTCGGTATATAAAATGCCAAAGGCCGGCAGGACCACCAACACCAATAAACACTTCCCTACGTTTATCGGGCGAGTCTGTCGCTAGTTTGTGCTGGCCTAAATGAGGCGATGCAAAACCGTAATGAGTATATGTATCTATAGGCAAATCCTCCACACGTATTCCACCATCCAACGAGGATCTCTGAACTTCATTCAGAACATTTGACTTTAAAAAGACCATTTCTATGAGAGTCCTGAAACATAACTCAAAAGGAATTAATTTTGGTTTACTTTGTGCAAAGAATGAAAGACCAAAAGTTCATTCGACATAGTTTGGCTGTACACTGTAACTTCCAATTCTTCGGTAGTTAAGAGAGGTCAAATACAGTCTTCTTGAAAGAAAGCAGTATCATTGGACCCATTTCTCAAAGAAAATTTACACAGACGGTTTTTTTCCTTATTATTTTCACGTAAATGTGTCCACATAAGGAAATCTGTTTTTCTATCACGCTTTCAAGTGACTCGGTTGCAAATAATTTTGCGTTAGGACAAATGATACTCATTCTTATGTAGCGTGCGTAATGTGATAATTTTTATTGTGGTGCATGTAAATGCCCAATAGTGGGTCCAGCACTGTACCAACTGATTTCTGTTTGAACCAAATTTAGTGACAAACTCAACATCATCATAACAACTTTCCAATTCGCAAGATATAATACCTGCATTCTTTAAGATGATAGAAGGCATCTGAACTGGTCGTAAGCAACACTAAGTATGTCTCGACCTGACAAAATGAATAACTTCACATTAACTTCGCAATCTACCACGTTCAAGATGAAAACAAGAAATTGTCTGCCACTCAACATCAAGAGAAGATATCCATGCGGGAGATACTATTGATCAGGAAAGTCTCAATAGCAGAGAGAATTTTGTGTTTTTACTTCAAAAGAAATACCATACTAAACCAACTCTGTGTCACTCACATCAAGATATTTGACATAAGCATACAAAAATGCCATGGGATTGTATCTTGGCAAGCAAATTGGCGAGAAAGATTCAGATGTCCTGCAGCAGCCAATAAATAGTATCATTACAAATCAAAAATATTTAAAACCCACATATGGCACTATTCCAACTTCAAAAGAGAAGTATTCTTTAGAAACTTGTGGAGATACTAAATTTTTATACGAGTCGGAAATTCCCAGTACAAACAAACTAAAACAATAAAATGTAAGCCCAATAATCTATATGAAAAATTGTTATAATTTTGTTTTGAAAGGGACTCTTCTGTAAACATCGATATAAATTTAAGGTTCGAACTTACTAGCTGCTAAACAAGATCTTTTGGACCGGATTACTAAAATAAAACATGGTTGTAAAATAATTGCAAAATCCCGTCTAAAGCTCTTACTCGGTGATTGATGCTCTTTAATTAATCAACGACAAACAAAAGATATTTCATTAAAAAATTCTTAAAGAAAAGTGTCGTCTTTTGCACTCGTGTTTACCAAAGCTTTTTCCAGTTCCCTTCGCTTTAACAACATACAAACAATATTATTTTAGAACTTTAAGCAAAGAAGCAACAGGCTTTTTGAAAAGTATTCCGAAAAATTTATGCTATACCCAAACACCAATTTCTCTTCCCCTAGTGCGTAATGATGAAGGTCAGCCTAACGTATTCATCAAATTCTTTTGCTTCTCTTTCTTCTCATATATATGATAAGCATATAACCCCATTTCTTCAATGATTATTTTTCTTATACATGACTGAATCAGATTTAGAAAGTAAACTTACCTAAATGATCCGGATGACATTACAAAATTGGAAAGCAGCAGCATATCATCAGGATGAAGAGATGCTTTTTCTGCACCTACAAGACTCACAACCTGCAATTTGAGTTTGGTTTTATAAAAACACACGACCAAACTTACAAGTTAAACAGAGGAGGTGAGCTGGTGAATTAACCTTGTGTTTACACATTAAAATTGCAAATAGGACACCGGAATCAGCAACGTCTTGTAATATTGCACCAGCAGCTTGTCTAGTTGCATAAGCAAGGGGAAGACAGGTGTATGCATGGAGAAAAGTTGCTGGATTCCTTAAAGAAAAAACCAATAAGCCTACAACTTTCTACAAAGACAAATGCTCACAATTTTATACTAAAGTACGAGGTACTGAAATATTTAAAGCAAAGCAGCAAACCAATAACAAAATTATTCGAAAAAAATATAGTTTAATCCTCATGATCGCTGAAACCATTATGTCTAAATACGTATCAAGAGAAGATCAAGGTAAATGTAACAAAAAAGGGGGGTCAAGCGAAGAAACCGTAAAGACTTAATTCCGTAAATTAATGTTTGGAACCTGTAATGAAAGTATTGCCATGTGCACTTACATCATTATCCTCAAATCCGTCAAAAAACTACTAAAATCACATATACGAAGAACATAGTATTGGACAAAGACCAATGAAATTAAACATACTAGTGTATCTCAAGTGAAACGGAAATGGAAAGGATAAAGATTATGGGTCAAAGAACAAACCAGCTGAAAGAATGGATAAGAGACGAGAACACAACATCTGTTCCTCCAAGCAAAGGCGTCATATCAAACTTGGAATTCCTCTCAAAACATCTATTTACAGACTTGGTAAGAATAAGTATCATCTGCATTCAGGTAATATCCGAAAAGGGAGGTTTTGGTCAAATATGAGAAGCAAAAAATGTATGAGAACATACAAATACTGAATGGACAAAGAACTCTACCTGGCCATGAATAAGCTCCAATTGTCCCTTCAATGACTCGTAAGGTTCCTCTGTACAACTTATGCAAACTAAATAGATAGGTCCTTTAACAAGGAAAACTACCTGAAAGAGCAAGAGCTTGTTTATCAATAAACAAAGGCTAGTATTTTCAGCATCTAAAGTTAACAACCTTTACTTAGCTGAGAAGCTAATCTAGACAAAAACAGACATCAGAATTACAGTTTAAATATGTCACAACACTCCACTCACAGTTATATAAGTAAGAGAACAAAAAGAGGAAATTATTTTGCGTAGTAGTATTTTTCGACAGATCGAGTTGAATGATAGAAGTACTCTAACTGGAGTAAAACGATATTTTTGTTCTACAAGCTTATTAAGCAAAGAAAAGAGAGAAATGAACCCAAGCACGAAATCATTTACTAGCCTAAAGTAAAATTCAAATTTAAAATAAAGAAGAGATGATTAATCAATAAGAAAATAACAAATGTCAAAGGGTGAGAAAGAGGAGAAGATGAATCAAACTGCTATAATACTAATTAATAAGAACGTTAGAAACAAAAGAGAGAGAAGGGAGGGGGGAAACATTTCTAAAAGTCCGTAACAGTAAGGGTCAATTTGATATAAGATGAATCATTTAGAACTCTTATACATGCTTGACATGCAAAAGCACAAGAATCACACACCATGAACAAAAAATTGGGTAGATGACAAAATTAAGAACCTGACCTGGTGTTTTCCTGCTCTTACCAATTGGATACGATCCTGCCTGCATATAGAACAATGGAGAAAGCCACTTAATATTGGTTTTGCATTTCGTAATAATTCTTTTTTAAGATAGAATCGGAATGAAATAGCCCGATAACAAGTCACTGTACCCATTCTCAACAAAGGACACGATAGCTTGCAAAGTTGCTGAAAATCCAGCTAACTTGTGTTCATCTCCATATCTTAGGATATAGAAAAGCAAAAGGAGAAACATTAACACATAAATTCTTAATAAATGGAAAATCAATTTTCGGAAAACAACAAAGTTCATTAACAGGAGTAACAGTGGGATTTCACTGTCTTATGCGCACCTGGAATAGATCGGTTTACCAGAATGACTTAAAATAAAGAAGTGCTTCTTCCTATTCCTCCACGAGACAGAAGCTTCATCCTGCACTTTATCATTAATTGAAGATGAGATTATATATAGGTCCCTCTCGTAAAACAACAAATTCACTGGAATGATACTTCTGATATCATTCTCTTCTACATGTGAAACAGTGAAACAAAATACAGTCTTAAGAAAAGATGCATAGGCCTTGCACCAAAAACTACGAATGTTGCTATAGCATTAAAATATCAAGCTCATTTAAGCACCATTAATGAATCAAATGCGATGAAGCATAAACTTTAAAAGCATTAAATATGAGTTGTTGCCATGGTATTCAAGCAAATGAGTTGATCATGGACAAAGGTATTTTAGCACTGTCCTATTTACCGGGGTATTACGAAGATATCACAAAAGAAATTTTATAACTGGATGGGCGCGACACGCATGGCAATAACAGAATCAAGCATATGCTCAATGTCATTGGAGTAAGTCAAAATCTCTAAACAACATAGATTAGGGGGATCATGCCTCGTTTCTCACAGTTTTTAGTCAAGACTAGAGTTGAGATTTTTGTTCACTAGAATTTACATTCCAATTTCGGTTTTGATAAAATCTACAAACCTCTTTCAGTGAATATTTTTCCAATTAAGTCGGTAAGTCAGACAGAATACTGTTGGTCATTACGGTGGCTGTACTCAAATTGGCCACGAAGGTTTGTCAAGCATACAATCAATATATACGTAGAACAGTAGTAGTATCACATACGGAGCTTTACAAAATTACATTGGAGGTTAAATAATCATGTGTGTCTGGAGATAGGTTGTACAGTTTAATAAGTTGATTATAATAATACCCCTTCGTCTTTTTCACTCACTAATTTCCTAGAAATAGGTGTCTGCATCACTCTACTCTAATTAATCCCTTTTTTTCGGTAATACATTTCTTTTCACCTAATTTCTTTATGAAAGTGGATGCCTGTCTCTTGTTCCGAGAACCCAATTTACATTAAAAAACCATCATTAATCTCAACCACCTCTTTATGAAAAAACTGGTTTTTCCACAATCACAGAGCAATCCTACAATACAATACAATTTGTGTTATTTTTATGTTATGACTTGTTTTAATATTATCCATAACGCCACCCCTAGAGAACAAAACTAAGAAGTTATCAGTAGAATGCGTAATCAATTATTTATATCATTGTCCCAAATATACCAAAATATTGGTACTGAATACTGATATTTTATTCATATCGTCAAAGCCAGGAAGACGATCAATGAGAAAACCACTCTTGTTTGGTTACAAGTTATGGCATTAAAATCGTGAAACGTTAGATCCGAATCACCATCAGTATTCTTTTTTTGCCAATTTCAAACAAGCCACCTTATTTACAATTAACTTAATGCACGCATATAATTAAAACTCACTTCATGAGCGTGCCTCTTCCCAGGGACCCACTCAGGCCTACAATAATCGGAACCCGACTCGCAAACTACATCTCCACCGTCGGTTCCCATCTCACAGATCTCATCACAACCGTCCACGTCATCGCGATCAGGAGGAGGTTCATCGGGGGCGTCCGTGTACACGTCATCAGCGAGGGAATCTGAGGAGTTAGAGGATGGGGACACGTGGCGATTGAGTGAGATTGTGGATAATTGGTCCTCGATTGCGTCTAGCGAGTGGTCGATTGAGGAATTGGTGCTCATGTTTTAGAGAGAGAGAGATTGAATCAATCGAAGAGGGGAGAGTCTCTTTTGACTCTTCAGATTACTCATTTGGATCTGATTAAAAATAGGTCCACGTCACATCTTATTTTTATTTATTTTTTTAATTCATTTCACTCAATTTTATTACAAAATAAATAACTCTAACACCACTTCATTACATCTCGTTACACTTCATTTATCTACAAAATAAATAAATTTAGCCACTCCATCACACTATTAATTAATACATTCTTCTGCTTTTTTTTTCACTCAAACTAAATATAAAATTAAAATATTTTATAATTATAATATTATATCAAGTTAACACTTTAAAGTAATTTATATTTTACACTTTTTTATTTATTAATTTTGTTACTTCCGAGTAAATAATTAAATTGTCCCCAAAAACCCTCTACGTCATTATTTTATTCCACATTTACCTACTCATATTTAACCACTTTCAAGTTAACCCGTTAAATGTGGATAGGTAAAGGTGCAAGAAAATAATGACGTGTAGGGTTTTTGGGGACAATTTAATTATTTACTCGGAAGTAACAAAATTAATAAATAAAAAAGTGTAAAATATAAATTACTTGAAAGTGTTAACTTGATATAATATTATGATTATAAAATATTTTAATTTTATATTTAATTTGAGTGAAAAAAAAAAGCAGAGGAATGTATTAATTAATAGTGCGATGGAGTGACTAAATTTATTTATTTTATATATAAATGAAGTGCAATGAGATGTAATGAAGTGATATTAGAGTTATTTATTTTGTAATAAAATTGAGTGAAATAAATTAAAAAAATAAATAAAAATAAGATATGACGTAGACCTGGTTTTTAACCAGATCCTCAATTGAGCAATTTGGAGCCTCATTTGAGTGATTAGACACCTCAAAAAAACTCTGCCATCGAAGAGGCCGATGTTTTTCACTTTCAACACCGTTTGTAATTCATATTTACAATTTGATTTTTTTAATTTCTTTTTATTTGTTATTTGTTTTTTTTAAAATATAAAAAATTATAAAAATAGTTATGCTACTAACAAATTAAGTAAAAGAATATTTTAAATTTAATTTAAATTTTTTTTTAATGATTTTTATTAATTTTTTATCTTTTATTGTTACTTTTTAAAAAAAATACTATCAAAATTGTAAAATTAATAAAACATGGTTGGAAAAGTTAGATATTAATTTTACAACTATTTTGTATTTATTTTATAATTTTTATGCTGTTTTTTTCCTAAAAAGTAGCAATAAAAGCAATAAAATGAATAAAAATCAATAAAAATCAGTAAAAAAAACTAAAATTAACTTTGAAATATTTTTCAGTCATTTGTTAACCGGTATAACTAGTTTTGGATTTTATATACAAAAAATTTAAAAAGGCAAACTGTAAATCTGAATTACGGTTTGTAATTTAGATTTACGATTTGAGAGTGAAAAAGTTTTTTTGTAATAAAAAAATTCAGCCTCTAAATCGAAACAATCACGCATAAAGAGGGATAATCTGATCATCTTTGTAGTTTTCAGGTGCTCCGATTACAATAACTAATAAGGACGGTTAAAATAAATCTTGGAAAAAAACAAGTTACTCTATTTGATACAACATTTTTTCGATTATTTAGCTTCCAACTTTAAACTTGTTAACCCATTTTAACTTTAGTGCCCCGCTTGGTTGCAGTGTAATGCTAACTGGCTCGGGCACTTCAGATAACCTATTGTCTCTCACATTGGGTGGGATTACTATTTTAAACCCTTGTTTTAAAAAGAACATTCGTTTCCCGGCAAACACGATAGATTCGTTAAAAATAAGGTGAAAGCTTGATCAAATATGATCCCAAGACCTTATCAGACCTATGGTTTTGACGGAATATAGTATTTTGTATAATTAATTAAACATGTTGGAAAAGTGTACAAAATATTTACATCTTAGGTGTAAAAAACAGGAGACCGTCCTGATTATATCAACTGATGAGTGTTTTTTTTTTTTTTAAAAATTATATAGTTTTTTTTTAAAAAAAATTAAAAGTATTTTCAATTTTTTTTAAAAGGGTCATTATTAAAAAGTTTTGGGGATTTTTTTTATTTAAAAAGGGTGACTTTGACAGTCAAAAAAAATAAAATTATTTTTATGTTTTCGCTTATTATAATAGAATCGATAACATGTTTTTAACAATTTATCCTTAATTTTTGTTTAATTATAGCTTTATAATAATTTATCCTTAATTTTTGTTTAATTATAGCTTTATAATCTAAATATCCACCGCCTTATTTGCAAAACCAAAACATTTAAACTCGTGAGATAATTGCTTAATCAGAGGATTGACATGTGAAAAGAGCCAAGTGAAGGATTGACATGCAAAAGCAATTTCTTAGTAGTTGGGAACACTTATTTTTGTACTGTGTGTCTATGTTAATTATTCTTCATGAAGGAAAGTCACTTGAAGAAACACACATGAAAAGATCAATGAAATACCCAAAAAAACCAGTGAAGAGTACTGAAATTTGTTTGCTAGTGATTGAATTTAATTTGGGACACCAAGGTGATGCGCTCTTTTTTCCTTCACATAGTATTTGACAAGTGATAACCCAGATCCCTCCTGGAAGTTGTTAAACACCTAAAGTCTATTTGATTTGTTTACTTTTTTTTAATGCTCATTTTGTGTCTCTATGGTTTTAGCTTAATATCTTGCCATTATTTAGCTCCTCTTTTTAATCTAAGAGTAATTTTAACTATTTTATAACCCAAGTTAGCTCCTCCTTCCCTTCGTTCAAACGGGAGCATTCCAACTATTTGCTTAAGTTTACGACTAAACAATAAACATACGTTATTGGTTTATTGCACTTTACAATGTCAAACAAGATCTCGTATTTTCCTTTGTACGCTTAGTTGCAGTTAAAACAATTACTAATTCAGACCTTATTTGGATAAGGTGCATTCGTTTGTTGGATAAGATTAATCCTAAATACTATTTGACAGTTTTTTTTTCCCGGTAAGCTATTAGCAGTGTGTTAGTCTGTTAGAGCCTGAACTTTATTAGTTGAGGAATGATTTATTTTATACGACTCGTATTAAATAAAAACTATTTCCATTATCTTGTTTGTTTAATCTGTAAATATTAGGAACTTCTTGAAAACGTAAACCAAATTTCTCCTCATTTCTCTTTTAACGTTACTTGTGCAATAAAAATTCCACATCAACAAAATATAAAGCGTCAAAACCAAACATCAATAGATGCATGCAATACTATCGATGATTTCAGTAAATGCCTAACTTTCTAAATCCTAAACAAGTACTAAAACAACATATTATTTCAATAAGGTCCCTGTATTTATCAAGTAATCAATCCTGGAACCCTGTTTTCTCCCAAATAGCATTTCTAACCCTCCTTAGATCCCTCCCTTTAAGGGTCCTCCCCACCCCTTCTTGGACAGATAAAGACGCAATCCTCCTCTTCGCCAAGTACTCGTGTGGCGGCACCCAACTCCCTCCGGTGTACACGTCATCATCACCACCATCACAGCACGGGTCATTATTATACTCTACCTTCGATATCTTCGACCAATCTGGAACGTTCATTGGAACGGACGGTGGAGATGAAGGTGTCATTTTTGTCGCTGAGACCGATTGGATAAACAACTCGGTCGATGATGAGTGGTCCGAGTACCATACATCTGACTCGGTGAGTTCGAACACCGAGTCAAGCGAGTTGTGGTCGTGGTTTACGCCGGTCAGGTATCGGTAACAGCTCTTTGATGCCGCCATTATGTATTTTATATATTGTTTATTTCTTTTTATCTATATTTGAATTGTATCTAAATTGCTTGTAATTAACTTCTATTTTCCACTTTCTCTATTTGCATGTCTTTGGTCTGCTTTTATAAAGAGGTTGCAACTGGTAATGGATAAGGATTGTAATTTAATTTATTTTTTGAAGAATAACTCAATGACATAACTGCCCTTGGATTTTTAAAATTAAGTGCCACGTCGTTAATGATTTTACCTACTCGATATTATTATTTATGATCTTTTTGGATAAGAGTGAATGCATGGTATGATATGATACTGTCTAGTTAATTTGGACGGGGTAACGTTTTTAGATACATATGGTTGATTTACGGACAATGAATAATAAATTTTTGTTTGTTTAAGAAATGCGTTATAAATGAATCTATTACTATTAGATTGAAAGGTATGAAACTAGAACTTGTTCATACATAAATGAAATACACTTTCAAGTTAAAAGAAAAGAAGTAAAAAGTAAATAAGCAGGTATTGGCTAAGACTTAATCGAATTACTGTTTTGCAAAAACTTTGTTTCATTTTGGCGTATAAGAAATACATGTTAGATTTAATCTAATAACATGGTCTATGTCATTGTTGGAGGTCCGCAGACGGCTACATGGCACCTTTACAAGCCTAATAAAAGTTCGAATCTGTTATGTTTTCCTTTTTAGCGCTTGAAAAATTCACATGAAACAAAAGAAAAATGTATCTCTCATCAATTCGTCTCAATACAAATCATAGTATCACTTCGTCATTGAAAAACTCCATGAAAATAGGAGGCATGTTAACCAAAAATTGGCCCTTAAAGATGATCCTCGATGTGGTTATTGAAGATGAGTCGTACTAAGTATTATCTTCGATGTGGTTATTGAAGATGAGTCGTACTAAGTATTATCTTAAAAATTTTATTAATACATGTCAATCAGTTTATTACTGTAATTGTAAATTGATTTGATCAGAACGAACTGAGTTTGTAAAAATGCAATGTTCATGCCATGGTATTGTCAATATCGAGTCCACGCGTGTTTCGCTATAATTATAAATGGCTAAAAAGACTCGCAAAGTAAAATGGAAAAGTTGACGATAAGAAGGTAGTTATAGTATTAAATGTAAAATGGTTATTTAAAATTGAAAAAATAAACAAAGATTGACTCCAAGCAAACGCCACGTCTCAATATTCCTTTACAGACAAGGAGGGGCCATACAGTCATTTCAGTAAAAACCAGTCGGCAGTTGATTTTTCATCAAGGTAGTGTTATACGAAACTATGTGTAATTTTAATTGATAAATAACTATGTTGAAATCAAGTTTTTCAAAATTTAATCATATATTTTAAATAAATTTTAAAAATTTATATTTTAATAATTTAAATACGATAAAAATTACAAGTCATACATGGTTAATATAAATCAAATAAGTATATTAATTCTACACACTAAATTATGTTTTTGTCGTGAATATATATCGACATTAATGATGAGATTGTAGACCATATGGACTTCCTAAATTCAAGAAGGTCCGAAAAGCATACACGTGTACTTAATAGAAAGGTTTATATGACACGTGGCGTGGTTTGGTTGATTGAATAGATGTACAGGTCTAGCGCCTTTCATAGTTACCAGCTGTATAACAGTGACACTTTAACAAAATATCATATCGTTATTATTGCATCGTTTGGTTTTGGATCTTAGTGTATGTATATATCTCTCGTCACCATTTTTGGGACTATTTGATTTTGTCTTAATTCACATCAATTTTATTGATATTAGATGGCATCATATATTATTCGTCCGTTCCTTACTAACTATCCACGGCTATTTCGATGCTAATTTTTAGATCGTGCGGAATAGAATTTTGAAGAGTTTCGTATGCGCCTCTTCCTCTGCTGCCTATTCGGTGTTTCAACTGATTTGACGGCTGTCATAATAATATTTCATTGTTTTTAAATGATGGTTGAGACTGATTTTATTTTTTACCTACTCTTTATTTTTGTTTCTTATGTTTAATTTGCTTTGGACGAGATGATTTATGTGAATTTTTAGAGTTACGGTCTAGTGTGTCTATGAGTCCGTTTGACAATATATTTTTTTTGTTGATTTTTGGATTTTAGATTTTAAAAATTCGTGGGTTTTTGACAAGTCAGATTATTCAGTTTCTGAAAATCTGATTTTTAGGTTGAAAAATCTAAAAAATTCAGATTTTTAAAATTTAGCTTTTCAGTGAATTTTTAAAACATATTTTTAAAATATGATTTTAGACTAAAAAATATGTTATCAAATATAGCCTATGTATTTTCTATTTAAATTCAACTTGAGTGTATAATTTTTTTTAAAATTTATCGTCACGATTGTTTTTCATCTCAAAATACCCGTATTTGATAATGGATGATACTTTTAAATTAGACGTGACCTACTACACTACGGGGGATGGGCCGATACTCGATACAAAATGGTGGGAATAGCTCATCGTTGACCCTAATGCCATTTCAAGATAAAAGACGCTACATATGCATGAGAAATTGAATAGACCTTTTTGATTAATTGTAAACTACAGTTGCAATTTCAAAGCCATTGTTACCTTAGATTGATGAGAACTTTTTATTTCTTTGATAGGAAGAACAAAACCTCTATGATTCTATCCCGATAATTCTGTAAATATATTATATATCCTACAGGTCTGGCATCTATGAGTAACCATTGAACTCATTAAAGATGCCTGTAAACATTTATATATATTCATGTGACAAATACAGAACGCAAAGATTAATTTGAAATTAAGTAGGCTTCGAATTAAATGGAAATGAACTTATCCCCATATTTACTGTCTGTGTAATTATTTATCCACATACTCTAGAATAAAGCAAAATATCACGATCTCATAGCTGGAATTGCACCCAAAGCTAAACAAAATTCTCAATGCAAGAGCTTTAGTTTTCCATACTTGTAAACTACTCCCAATCAATTATCTAACCGATACAAATTAAAGTATTCGCCATTCATGTCTCGGGACCGGTGGCTCCTGTTTCCTTTTTAATCTCGTTGTTACGCCATTTAATCGTCTATTTGAAGACATCTAGCCTCTAGGAGATAAGAGGTACTGAAATGAAGTGACATATGACTGGGAGTACGAACAAGTTGTAATTTTTGGTTTTATACTATCTAAACAAATAGGTGATACTATTATATCAAGTATTAAAAACATAACTTCGTAAAAAGAGTTTGGAGCTGTCTATTGCGCTAATTATTCTTTTGAGATCATGTTGCCAGGTTATTGTAATCTAAGATGATTTGGCTTACAAAATACTCAATTTTGCTATAGTGTTGGAAACACTCGACTTTCTATCCCCATGAAGCTCAGCTACTGTTAATCTTTCGGTTTCCCTTAATCTTGCTAGAGCTTAATAAGCTATACCTAGTTTGAATACAGATTGGTTCGTGTAAGCACTGAGAAGACGGAAGTTCTGACATTCTACTAAGAATCGAGAGGTAGTTTAAAATAGGAAAATTGGTAGTCATCGTAAGTTCTATTCTGCTTATTTACCAGGTTCCTGGCCAAGCTATTGAACTATCCATAGTATAGCCAAGTACGTAGCTCTCTAATCACTATATTTAGAAATGATTATACATATTACATTTAGCGATATTCGGGTTGTGTTGCATTACAATTGCTATCAGCGTAAGCATTCGCATTGGTTTCATTAAGGGACGGTACATGAGTTTGCTATTGGTATAAACCAAGATTTCACCTTAATGAATGTGGAGTTTGCTATCGGCATTTTCTCCTGTCCAAATCTGTACCTATTTCATTATAAATTATGTTTACATAAATATTTTATGGAGGCAGTTACAGTTCTCGTGAGGAAGGGTGAAACATGTGAAAACTGCAAATGCTATAGATGGGTCTTATGTAAAGATTAAAATATGGACTGTGGACTTCACACTTCATCCCCAAAAGAATTAACTAGTTGGAAGACCATCATTATTATAAATGACACGATGAAATATGTAAATGGTCGGATATACTTAATTTATTTCTAAGAACTCTGTACCATTTGAGGAAACTTTACAACTTCCTCGGGTAGTCGGGTGTACTGAAATTATCTATATATTTTAAAGATCAGCTAACTATACCTATTTCCAAACAAATCTCTATTCAGAGTTACATGCATAAGGCCTAATTAGGTGGTACAAGTCGTGACAATATCGACAATGCACATGCGTTTATACGCAATACAACCAATGTTAGAAGTTTGAATTAAGTCTTTAATTTCTGCCTCAAAGTAAATAAGCCATAAGCTTGTTTATAATAATTTAACAGGGCAAATGACCATAAGCTATTTACATGTATTTAGCAGGAGAAGAAATGCAGTAAGAAGTAAAATAATCAGCAGCAAAAAGAATAATTAATGAAAAAGAAAGAGAATTTAACTTTTACTTCAAAACCAAAAGGAATTTTTCAATGGTATTTACTTCAAAGCATATTCACATGACCTGTACCAAAAATTAATAGTTCACGTTCAAAAAACAAGGAGAGCTATTACTTTCCTCACGCACCAGGTCTGGGGTTAGGTAAAGCCACCGGTGGAAAGAATATGTAAATGCTATCAAACTTTATCATGTTCTGGTAAATATTATGATTATTATCATCCTTAACTTTAAATAATCTAAATACTATACTTAGATTGGACCAGTTTATAGCTTATAGCCTTGTACAATCATTTGTGTGATCACTTAAAACTCAACATTGATCATCCAACAAAACTAAACGGATTCAAATTCTCTAAAGTTCATTGCGTATTTACATATTTTAGAGTTTCATCTGACAGATGAAATTAAAACAATCTAATGGTCTAGATTTATGGGTGAGTTTTGTAATTTTATTTTTATATAATTTTAATATATAAAATAAGATATATTAAAATCATTGATTTTTTTACTATTTTTAAATAATACTTAAATTTATGTTAGTCTCAACTAGAGTTTTATAATTCTGTTATAAAGTTAATTTTTAATTTACAAAATCATAATTTGTATTTGATATATTAAAATTATATAAAAATAAAATTACAAAACTCACGTATGAATCATTAGATTATTTTAAATTTACCCGTTAGATAAAATTCTGAAAGATATGAGTGCATTATAAAAAATTTGAATACTATTAATGCAATCCATGTGTTAATACTTATTCAAAGCAACAGCTGAAAATGTAAGGCTAATGTACTAAATTAATTACTAAATTACATAGTACATTAATCAAGGAATCAGAAAAATCTTCCCACGTCAATATTTAAGCTCGTACGCAAAACATTCAACTTTTAAGAAACTAATTAATCTACTTATTTGAGGCTAAGAGGAAATTGAGTTTATCCAATTTAAAAAAACTATTTTTTCTCGGCCAAACAATCATATAACACTCGCTCAGTTTCTAATTAGCTCCTAATTGAACGTATTTCAGCTTCTAAGCAAAAGGCAAAAGAGTTGAGATTTAAATCTACAATCAAACAAACCGGACCTATCTTGACCCTATATATACCACTACAAAGAACCCAACATTACCTCATCCCCAACAATTCCAAGAAACAACCAATTTATCATTTTTATTTAGCATAGAAAAATATGTCACACCCAGCTTTAACCTTAATATTTGCTTTTCTTATAACAATATCCCCTATTATCGAAGCTCAAAACCCTACACCTCACGGACTCGCATATAGTATCCCCATGGTTCTCTCACCATCTGCATACAATTTTTTTCACCCAGATGTTGAAGACCCAAACGATATAATATCTTGCGGAAAAGCAGGTTGCTCATCGTTACCTGAGGCATCGACTTTGTCAGATGAGAGAGAGAATATGTCGGAGACGTTGCAAGGGAACAAGGTTGGAGCTAGCTCCATTGCTATAATTTCACTTTGTTTTGCATTTGTAGTACTTTTAGGGCTTGGTGTTTACTCTGTAGTGATCACGAGGCGAGCAAATGTAGAGCAAACAAAAAACGTGGAAATTAAGGTTTGATGTGTATAATATTAGAGAATATTATCCTTTGACAACAAAGTATTCTCTAGCTATAAGATACCAAATGCTGTTCGATTTAGCGTTTTGTAAGCATCGAATTACGACTTCTTAGTTAATGCCTGGTTCCACCCGTTATGGATGTTATTGTATGGGTATCATCTCATCTAAAATATTTGTTTGCATAAATTCATAGAATGTGCACTATCTCTTCGAATGTGTTTTTATTTCACAAATGCTAGCACCAAACATGGTAAAACAGGCTTGGAAAGTATATGCAATTTTCCAACACTAACAATATTGGAATCGTGGGAACAAGAAAACTCGAGAAGTATGTATTATAATACTGATCAAGGCAAAATGAACTCATTAGTCTGTGCAAGTAAAAGTGAATGTTTGGGATAGTTAAGTTCACCAAGACTCGCAAGTCACTACTAAGAAAAGCCACAATTCGATATACATGAAAAGATACACATGCAACATGCAAGTAACTATCAACAGTTAAATTGTTGAACAAAGCAAAGAGCTAATTAATAGATTATTTTAAGCAGAATATTTATGTACTAAAGCTGGAAATGGGTGATGTGGTTAACCCTTTCATTACTATCTATAATACAATATAAATCAGTTCGGCAATCATGTCATTTTTATCTGTATATGATGGATGAAACGCAAGAATTCAAGTGAAAAACAACAATTCACATCAGACGTTCACATAAAAAGTTCTGAAAATTAGACTTTTAAGTATTAGATGTGCATTACTATCTTAAAGCGTAATTTAACCATTTAGTCTTTTTTAAACTAGAAAATTATCAAAGAAATAATTATATATTAGAATACTGACTTTTGTAAATTACATAATTGGGCTTTACAAGTTTAAAGCTCATGTTTATATAAATGTAAACATATTTTTTTTTTGAGAAAAATCAAAAGAAAAACTCAAAGTCAACAAGTTCACCATTTTTTTTCCCGGAATGATAGCTACGAATTTTTTTTCGAAAAAATCAAAATAATTGTTGGAGTGTATCTATACATGTATAATAATAATTGTATAATTTTTTTTCAAAATTTTAAAACAAATATGTGGGTTTAAATAGGTAAGAAAGCACGAAATGTGAGAAACAGCAGGGACATATGATCCGTATAATTATATTCGTAATTACTGTTTTATATAATAATACAAAGTATATTCATTTACTTATTTATCTTCCAAATATATATTTTGTGCTTATTTAAAAAAAAAGATAAAAAATAATCGTTTAATTCGGCTTTTCTAATTAGCTTGGAGCCTACGTTGTTATTTAGACACAGCTTAACTTCTACGTCACCGACACTCTACTACTATAGTTTATACATACATACATACATACATACATACATATATATATATATATATATATATATCTTTTGTCAGGTATTAAAACCCTGATCTCCTGATTCTATCTTATTATCTCTATTTCTCTGTTCTTCGCTATTATCGTTGATTTAATCGATGAGTGTTTGTATTTTTCATCTGGATTAAAAAAAACCCACATCTTTTGGAAACACCTTTCTATTTTGTAAAACCCCAATTATTTGTCGTAAAATCGTACGTAATCACTATTTTATGTCTATTTCTTTAATGTATTCTTCTTTATTTTCCAGTTATGTGTGTATTTTGTTATTTTATTTATCATGTTTATATTAGCACTTGGGAGGGATTTGTACGCGTAGTAGCGATCAATTTGTTTATTTCTAGTTTGCGGTCTGTGATAATATTGTTGTATCTTTTCACATGTTAAGTATCGCTCATCTGAAAATTTATGACGAGTTTAAGTGGATCTGAAGAATTTTATCATAATTAATGTAACATCATAATAAATTTTTTATGTGAGTCTTATTGTTTGATTTTGTCTATTGTAACTGACTCATGTTGGTACTGATTGTTTGCCCTCTTTGGTCAAAGTTGATTGGTTTAAGCTGCATAAAAACAATTAGAAATTAACTTGTTTAGTGTTGCTCTTTATCACATCAAATTAATTAGATCCAGTTTCTGAAATAAGTTTTTGAGTTGAGCTATCTGATTCGGGTTGTATGCGGTTGTGCATTGATTTTTCTACTTTGATTATAATCTCCCTTTTATACTGTGCGAATTTAGTTATTTCAATTTAATACGATATGTTTACTCTGCGTTTTTTAGTGAAGTAATTAGATCATTGCTTTCTAAAACCTTGAAATTGGGGGTTAAATAACAAATATGTACCATGTTAACTATTTAAATTATAACTACAATTTACAAGTGTTGTAAGACTTTTGGTATAGGTTTCTTTCAAAGTTTAATCTATAAGCTGATTGGTTTAAGCTGCTAAAAATCATCAGAAACTTGCTTATGATGTCCGGATTGGGGACTTTGCCACCTGTAGGTCTGAAGAATAATCTGTCAAATATGTAATTTTCTTGTTTGTTAGTTATGTAGTTTTTGTTTCCGTTTGGATCAAAGGGTCTCATTATGTTAATATGTATCCTAATTCTCCCCTCATTACACTTTTACCAAAATCAAATGCCGTTTGATATGCAAGAGTTGTCTTGTTTTGTTTTCAAAGTAAAAAAAACTCGTCTGTTCATATTGTTTGATCAGTCTTTGGATGCTGCAGATATTTCTTTTATGTCTCTTTGGTGCGGTGACGTTATTTTGACAAAGTACATGAAATGAACAATAGGTGATTTCTCTTTGATCATTGTCATTGTTAGAAGGTAGATTTGTTTGACTCAATTTAAAATAAAAACGAGAATGTTCTTTTGTGAAGTATGCTATCTTGAATAAGAAGATATGTCTACATGTTCTATTTTGTTTTATAATTTGCTTACTCATAAAACTTTAATTTTTTTAGCCTTTTAATATGTGGATTATGCATATGTCTGAATACCTAAAACTTAAGACATCCCGAGACCTTTAATTCGTGAGCCTCTTGCATCATGC
Organism: Primula veris; assembly: GCA_963682055.1. Lineage (NCBI taxonomy): Eukaryota > Viridiplantae > Streptophyta > Magnoliopsida > Ericales > Primulaceae > Primula > Primula veris. The sequence goes on from OY821740.1 coordinate 44,191,595, forward strand.
AGCCTTTTGTTTATGCTTTATTAAAAATGTGGCAATAAAGTTTACCTTATGAGGATTATGAGTTAAAAGGGGATGGGTAAATACTCATATCCTCCCTGAACTACGTAATGTGCAAGCCTCGTGTACCGGGTTGCCCTTTTTAATATACTAACCTTTTCTTCCTAAATTATTTATGCTAGTAGGTAACTGTGCTATAATTTCGTTTTTGTTTTTATTGTTGGATGCTTTTAGTATACATCCTTATATTCTCCCCAAGCCCTTTGATGCGCATACCTTATCTACAAACTTGCCCTCTGTTTATTTAATTTAATATACCTTGATGATGTGTTTGTCAGTAATCTGATAAATTAATCCCCCTGTTACGTTTACCTGCGCAGAGTCTGTTATCTGTCAAAAAAGTTGTCAATCTTTCCTGAGATTGCATAAGACCTTTGTCTATGATTACTGTATTTTAAACACCATTTCTCTTTTACATTTTGGATGAAGGGCTAAGTATGTCATCCTTTGCAATGATTTCATAGTGACATGCCATTGCCATATACCTCTTTATATCTTTTCGTGCTTATTGTCAGGAACAATCAATTAATGGCATCCGGTATTCTCTCTTTGTCTATTCGCTCAATTTGAAGTATGTAGCTGATCTATCTTTCTGCTTTCATGAGCGTTTTTTTTTTGGGAAAGGGTTTCCTCTCTTTTCCCTCTTATCTCTGATATTGCTGATGTAATCTGTTTCTTCCATGTTGTGCTGTACTAATCGAGCCCCTATTTAAATTTTTTCCTTTTTCTGTGAAGACTCTTCATTTGAATCCCATCTTTTTTGTTCTCCGATCCTGTTTGAATTGCCATACATATCTTACAGACTTACGTAAAATAAGCTTTTACTCTAGTTTGGTGTTATCGTACTGCACGATAGATGAATTGATAATATTTATTCTTGTGTGATCGAAGGTAACACTAAAGCCTTGATGTTATATTAGATAAAAAGGTCTCGTCATGGTTCTTAATTAGTATGTTTTTTGTTCTTTCATATATACATAATAAAAGTTCACAATTCTAAAATTTTGAAATTTCTCCTAGTTTATGTTCACTTAGGTAGTTATGTTATTTCTCCTTTCCCTTTTTGAGGTCCACAAGGGAATGCCGCTCATGAATACCACACTCTAAAGGCACTGAGGCTGAAGGTATTTAGTATGTTTTGGGGTTTTTCTATGTTACTTTGTTCAAGTCTAAGTAGTTTCATATCTTTCCTTAATTGATGTGAGCTTTTCAGCTGTTTTGCCTTTGTGCTTAAAAGAGACCAAGTTTGATTGATCAGCTTAAAAGTTGTGCATTTTATAGTTTTTTTGGCCTAAAAAAGCTTGAGGTTTTACACTGGATGTACCTAGTTATCTTATTTGCTTAAAAGCTGCAACGTAATAGTCAGTTGTTTCCATGCTTTTCCCGAAGCTTAATGACTTCTTACTCGGACAAGAAGCAGTTTACAAATATTGTCATGTACCAATTTCTTTTCCTGTATGCTGAAAATGGTTGTATTGGGAAAACTTTTGTATGAAACATTGAAAATACCCTCCGTAAACCACCAATGAGACCCCCCTGTCTGACCAATTATACATTCCTTCAACTTTTTGACGAATGAGAGAATAGTTTTCTTTTGATTGTTAAGACTTGATTGTGACTTTCTTGAAATATGAAGATAAATTTCTTTTGATCATGGCACTTAACTGTAGGTAACTCTTCTCAAAGAAGAAGATAATTTTCTTTTGATTGAGACACTGAGACTTAATTATTTATCTTTCTCCATCTAAAGGTGAATCGGTATTTATGGGTTTAGAAGGCTGTTGAGGAAGCTCCTAAGAGCGACTTGGCCATCTTCTTATCAAGTAAATTTTTTGGTTTTGGTAGAATGGTTATTATCGAATTCGAGTTGACTGAGGTCAAGCCTAAATTTTCTTTCTTTCTCTTTGTAGTTTGTTGTGTAGATGGACCGAAAATAAAGGCCAGCTGTTATTAGGTATATCATCTGATGATGCCATGATGATTGATGATACATATTTATTTACAGAGAATTAATGTTGCAATCTTTGCCTGTGCCCGCATATTGATCCTTCTGTCACTTCTTATTTATTTCCTTATGTTTTTGGTTTGTCTTACAGGTGTATATGACCTATGTCCATGCTTTTTATGGAGGTGGAGGTTGGTCTTTTGAGTGTAGATGCGTCGATGCGAGGTCGAGTTCCGTGAAACCACATAAACCAAAAAACATAATTGTCTTGGGCACAAGGAAGAACTGAAGAATGGATGAGGTGGCGGGGAGTCCGTAAGTTTATGTATTCGAAACTCTCCCCGATTTTCTGAATCATTTTACTTTTTTTGCAGTTATATATCTCTCAACACTTTAAGGCTTAAGCTACAGCAACCAGCTAGTCTTCCTTATTTCGTCATTTACTTCACGAAATCTGATATGGAGTAATTTCTTTACAAAAAAAAAAAAAAGACGTGGAGTAATTTATAGGGAAAAAAAGTTCTGTTTCAAATCAAATTGAAAATTTTCTATTTGATTAGGTTTGCCCAAATTTATTAATCCAATCCAGTATCGTAACTATTGTAACTCATAGTTACACTTCGTAACTCGTACTTATGAATTTGACTTTAAGTGACGGCCTGACCGACAGTTGATTTGACAAGCCTGTTAAGTTGGGCCGTGGGGCTATTTCTTTTTAAAAGGGCCATGGCCGGGCTATATAAATAAGGCTGGACCCCGCCGCCCGGCGGGCTAACCCAGCCTGGCTGATACATAATCCGCGGGCCCATTTGGCATTCCAAAATTTAAGCAAGAAAAAGCTGTCCTTTTCTTTTTTCTCATGTCTCTCTACTGTTTGCAGGCCTTACAGCTAATCTCTCTATCTGTTTTCTCTATGCTATTGTCTTTTCTATTTCTTGGCATTTACTGTTTGCCAATTACTCCTCTTCTTGTAATATGCCTTTTTTTCCTTCTGTACGCTTTTAGAACTATGTGTTACTGTGTACCATGCAAGCATCATAGCTACATGTCCATGACCACTGCTGGAAGCACACTCATTTTGGAGAGTATTGTTTCCTAATTCGGCAACCTTTATTTGTATCTTGAAATATTCTACCTTCCTTTCTGGAATTTATAATCGTCTACAATCCTTTTTTCTAAATCCTTTTTTTTCTGTTCTGGTTCCTGCTGTAACCTGGTAAGGAATTTTCCATTATACGAAACTCATCTTTGTAATTTATAATTTGTCTGTATTGAAAATGAACGAGGGGGTGACACCAAGTGGGAGATGGTGTTTATTTTGGGTTCTATTTTGTGTTAATGACGCCATACACTATTCTTGATTTGGTATCAAAACTTTGAAATTTAGTTGTGGGAAAACTGAAAAGTTAAAGAATTTTGAGACCACAAGGAAAAAAAAATCTGACTAGATTACGCTTTTACAGTAATGATTTTTACATACTTTCTCTAGTTTTGTATTTCTAGAAGCACATTGAATGATTGAGCTAGTTTAGAGTTCACAGCCTGTTTTAGTTTTCTAGGGAATATATTGGGATTTGTAATTTAAATCTTTCTGAGTGGAAGGAATATGTTGGGTTCTAGACCTTCAAGAAAACAAGTATGTTCCTGTCCATTTCAGTCAAGATGACAAAGCTCCCTTAGTCCAGCTTTTCCCATATCATGTGAATCTTAGCTGTATTTTACACAAAAGTTGAAAAGGATAACTCTATTTAACTATGAAGTAAGAATGTCCATATAACTCTTAAGTTTGCATCATCACCTATTATAAGCTCCAACAAACAGACCATTCCTTTTTTCTTTTAATAGTTTCATACATTTGTTTATCCAAAGAAACTCTCAAGCATCAACAACCAGTGAGTTCACCTTTGAGATTAAATACAAAGCTTATTCAGTTACATATATGGAATACGAGCTGTCCATTTTCTTGCTATCTGTTCTGCTTTGCTATATGTTTTAGGTTACTAAGAAATCGTCCTCTTCATAGCCACGAATGAGAGGTTATGAAAAGATAAGACCGAGTGTTTGCCAGTAGTACCACAAAAGATTTTGAAGTCGTCATGATAGTGTTGGTCTGTGTAATCAGTTTCTTTTTTGACTTTTGGCGAAGCTAAATGGTGCTACCATCATAACTATATTGACTTAGTTAATTTCATGTCTTTCAATTCTAGGGTAATGATTGGAAGAGTAATGCTCGTTAAGAATGCAACTGTTTTGGTGGCAACAGTTGCCCCTTCTCATACTGATTCAGTTTTTGGATCCCTTTGGACTGTCTCATGTTATACAAGGTGAATATTGATCCAGTTTTCTTCAGCGTTTTCCCTTGTTATGTGATTTGAGCTGCAATAAATTTTTTTAATTATTTTATCATGTCCACATGTAGCGGAAGCTTTCCTCGCTTTCTATAGCGGCCGAAACTCCTCAAAGTTTGGCGGTATAATCAAGAGATATCCATGTGTGGGGCACGATGCTTGTTATAATTACCGGTAATTTCTTTACCTATCTATGTAAGATTTTGGTATCAAAGCACAAAATCACAAACCATAAGTTGGTCCTTTTTTGGGCCATATTTATGGAGTTCTGACTGTGATTATTATGAGTGTCATATTTCTGCAAAAATGTTATTTATGTGTGCCTTAAACATAATAGCATTGCATAAAAAATGTCTATTATGCAATGAATTTATGTTTAAGGCACAATGTAAATTATTAAAACAATATCCTTTTGTGATTATATTTTCCCCACTCTGTTAATATTTACAATATCCTTTTTTGATGCTATTATATTTTCCCCACTCTGTTAATATTTACATTAACGGTTTTAATAATTTCCAGGATATTGTTTCCACCAGGTCTTCCAAGTACAATTCACCTTCTTCACACAGACCAGCTATGTCTCAATCACAGCACAATCTGTTAAGATCAAGAAAATTAAAGACCGTGACAGAAATAGAAAGAGAGTATGATAATGTTCCAACTCTCACCCCCTGGAAAGCAACAAAAGATGATAAGAAACCCAACAAGCACAAGTTAGCTGCAACTATAGGTGGTGCTGGTGCTGGTGCAGCTTTTGCTTTGGTAGTTATCGGGCTAATTGTTTATTTTTGTTTAAGGCGTCTTAAAAATATTGTACAAAGAACATCTGATACAACATCTTCCGCCCCATCACCTCCTGGTAATATTTAAAGTAATATTTGTTTCTAACCTTCTTCTTCATGAAAAAGCATTTTTAGCAATGTCAGTGATCATGCTTAATAACATGTGTAATCTTATATGATAACCGGCAAGCTAGTTTGGAATCTAAAAACAAACACCATTAACTTAAATATTAAGCTGCTGAAGAGAATGGTTAGTTTGTGATTTTGACTTAGTGATGGTTCCAAAAGGGCTTATATTGTATTTCCACTATTTTATTAGTGATCATCTTACCTTTAAGATGTTTCATGTTAATTGTTCACTCTAAAAATAGCAAATAGGTTATCTTCTGTTTTTATAGTTTTACCCTTCTCCCAATGACGTTACTTAAACGTGAAATTGAATATCAAAGGCATCTTGGAAAGTCTGTGAGAATATGACACACAATAATGTTCCATAAAACTAGGAGATTCCCCGTAGTGAACACTTAATATGGAACGGAGTATATGATGCGTTGAACTTGATTGGAAATATGCAAATAACTATGGCCATTTGTCTAACATTCTCTAGAATCAGAACCGCTTAATATTATTTTTAGCACAATTCAGATATACGTTGTTTCAATAATAATAGAGGTTAAGTTTGGCTTCTCTAAAAGGATTGGTTCTGAATTTCGATTTGTTTGTTTTAGTGATAGCTGGTTGGGGAAGAGAAAATAATATCTCAAGTGCATGTGTTGTATCTTCATATGAAACATATGGTATAAGATCGTTATCATTAATGGAGCTTGAGCATGCCACGAGAAATTTCAACCAAAGCAACATTATAGGAGAAGGTTTATTTGGTTTAGTTTACAAAGGATTACTAAATGATGGATCAATTGTGGCCATAAAAAGACGCCAACAACTACCTGTCCCTCACTTTGTAAATGAGGTACGTTTCTTACAAAAAAAAGGATCAACATTTGCATCCCCTCTCTTTTATGCAGTATTTAATGCTGAGTTATACTACTATGCTTTAATGCAGGTAATGCGTATAGCTAGTATTCACCACAGGCATCTGGTGAAGTTAATTGGTTATTGTGACAAAAACCATCAGCAGTTTCTTGCCTATGATTATCTTCCAAATGGAAATGTTGGGCATCACTTGTATGGTACTACTACTAATGCTACTATTGTTACCGCCGTTGTCTATTTCTGCTGTGACATTTAATATGTGAACCGTAGTTGTTATCTTGGAAGGGATATTCTAGACATCTTTTTTTCTTTTCCTAGATGGTGAAGGTATACCTGTCGGAAAGCTTGAGATGAGGCAAAGGCTATTAATCGCTCTTGGTGCAGCAAAAGGTAAATCCATCTCTTAAGTTTTAACTACTACTAATAAACTTCATGGTTTAAGATGAAAATTTTGTTCATCTCACCAGTATACAGAGTTTTGCATCTGCTAGGAGGAAAACTGAAAAGTCATAGGATATGAACCTGGCAATAATAGTATTAATCTCTGTCCTACCTCGGTTACAATTTTGTTTGGGTACTGGAGAGCAATAAATAATTGAGAGCCAATGTGATTCATTTGTATTTACAGACTGAAGCAAAACAGAAATTTTAGGTTTTAGGCAAGTGCTAAACAACCTGCTATTATGTCTATTAATGAATGAGTCTACGAACACCAAAAAAGGTTCATACTCTTTGGGTACTTTTTATTTTAATTAATACATAACAGTTTTATATGGTAAATGAAGCTAGAAAACCACTTTCGACTCTTATGCTCAGAAAGCATCAATAAGTAGCTCATTGTTTGTCGGGGTATCATTTTTTTTATGCGAACCAATTTCTTTGCATTTTGAAACAGGACTTGAGCATCTTCACTCACTGGTCCCTCCAATGTTCCACATGCACTTTAGAACAAGAAATGTTCTTGTGGATGAGAACTTCGTTGCCAAAGTCTCTGATTTTGGACTTGCCAAATTGCTACAAACAGAGAGTCATCACAATGAATCATCTTCATCGATTGATTTCTTTCATGACCCAGGGTATGAATTTTTTCTATTATCTGAAGTTAATTTTTATTGGAAAAGCATTCTCGGGAACATTTATTGATTTTTGGTTAATAACTCACTTCTTTTAGGTTGAGATTGTCAAAGGAATTTACGGATAAAGGTGATGTGTACAGTTTTGGGATATTTTTGCTGGAATTGATTAGTGGACATGAAGTATTGCACGAAAACCTGGTATTGCAGGTAATATACATCGGAACCTTCTCGTCTGTTCAGTTTTTTAACAACATATCGTATGCTATCACTGTTTGCACCGATAGACGAGAACTTTTCAACTTTCCCCACTGTTGCTGACTAAATGAATGCTTTCTATGATCACATTACATTTAACCCTCTTCCATTGGTTCTTCCTCTTCCTTTACTTGTCGCCGTTTCTGTGGTGTTGAAGTTATGTAATAAAATAACTAATGATATGTATTTGTTACGTAGTTAAAAACAATATCGTCGTCTTAATGGACTGTAGCTTATTAAGACTGAAGACTCGAAATCATATAACCTTTTGTTATTATTGTTTATCGGTCTCTTTTGTTTTCATAATTTATTTTCACTTACTCCAACTGACACCTATTATCTCATCTCACTTACTGTTTTTTTTGCGTAAGTAAAATTCTTGCAGTTAGTAACTTAGTAAGGTTATGTATTGCAATTATCTCGTTGGATAAGACTGGTATTTGAAACCAACAATTATACTAACTATTTGTTATCTTGATGTGTCAAACTAGCAGCGCTCTCCCACTGGGAGTCTCCCAGTGTTCTAAGTTTTAGAATTACGTAGGCACTAAAATACTAACCCATTTATATTTTTCAGGCAAAGAACGTCGATTCTTTTGAGAATTTCGTCGACAAGTCAGTAAAAGACCAGACAACACATGCGTTAAAGGGGATGTTGAAACTAGCATTGCTTTGCGTAGATAATCATAGCACAAGAAGACCTACAATGAAGAGTATAGTCGAAGAACTTGAACAAATTGAAGAACGTGAATTTCGTCATTTTCACTCTGGTCGTACCGAAGATATCGGGAATGTTACTTTAGGCAGTGAGCTCTTTAAGTAATCAAATCAACTTAACCCCTTTGTGAGGCCTTCTTATATTTCTTATCTTTGTTTTTTTATTGGATTTATTGTCTGTTGATTATTTGGAGAAGATAGAATTATGTATCAGGAGAAAAGGAGAATATTTAAATACAGTTATGGGAGACTTGAGTTTTTTGTGTAGGTACGTTTGAAACAAGTACTCCAATAATTGCTAGCTTTTTAAGTTGTTAGAAAAGTTCCAGTGCAATTTGGTTTAGGACTGGCCACGGTCCGGTTGGGGGTAACCTGAACCAGAACATAATGGCTTTGGTACCCAATTCAGGTTCCATCCCGGCCCGGCCTTACCTGTTAGGTCGGGTTATTTATCTTGATTAGGATCTGCAATGACGGGAGAAGTATGAAAAAGTGAGGCTATTTAGGCAATTTTAATTCTGAAGCATATCTCACTTAAAAATATTTAATTTTGTTTTCCGAAATTATGGATTGGAAGAAACTAATTACTTTAATTCTAATGATTCATATCATTAGTATATTTATTGGGTATCTTTCAGCATTTGTTTCGTCGTTCGTGCACCTCGTTTACAAGTAGCAATAAAAGTTAATCTTCCACTTCAAGTATTCAAAATGTCAACACCATCAATGCAAATAAACGTTACTGAGATGTTGGGTAGAATCGCATTTTGTGGGTACTTTGCAGAACTTGACTTTAATATAAAATTACAATTTTGAATTGGCTAACTAAAAAATCTGGCATTTTTCATGAATCGACCTAGAACTCTTCCCACTAAAGTCATGAATAGGCGTGTTTAAATGTAATGTGAAAGATACTTAATAAAATTATTCACGTCAGATACGTGAAAGCTGCCTAATCTTACATGTCTATTTGAATTGTCATTGCAATTTGCGAGTCGTTAATTACAGTATTGTTCTGTTACTATCACATAAAATTTGACCAGGTCGTGGGACAATTGGCAACATGGACACAAACCAATACAGTAATTACTAAATACATCACACAGCCATAAATTAAAAGTTAAAACAAAAAAAATATACATTCACATAATTCACCAATAATTACAGCGTGTGAAACTAAACATGAAACATGTGTTTACTAAATATGTTGGGAGAAGTAAATTAAAGGAATGTGTTGATGCAAATTCAATATACTCTGAGACCTTCTCCGAATCGATATTCAGCCAAACCATTGGACTAAAAACAAAACCACAAAGTGATTTCGAGTCCGGACCGTGAAAGTAGCAGTGGTCCAGTCGGAGTTATGATTTATCATCTTGTCCCTTACTGGCCATAGCCCCGGTCTTGACCAAAGTTAGTACAAATCGTTTAAACACCAAAAAAGCATTCGAGAACTTAAACATATGTGTCCAACTAATCATACTACGAGTCTGCGATATCTTGAATCAGTTCTATCACTTATATCTCGACGCCTTGAACTAATTTTCCAAACACATTTCATTGCTTCGTCATGATATATTTCATTTCCCTACACGCAATCTTCATTGCCTCCCTCTTTCACACTTTTTCTTCGGTTACACTTTCCTTGCAACCTCTTTTAACCAAGTATAAGAAAGAAATAGTACTAAACAAAAAAAACACCAATATTAAAATACTTTTCCTCCCTTTCCCATAATTAGAAGCCACATTTATTATTTTAATAATAGTACAAAATCCAAAATCTGATGATACAGAAATAGACGCCGCATCGTGCTCCCCTTACGTGTCATAATCCCATCCATTCATCACTTACTCTCTCCCCACGTGCTTTCTCTCTCTCTCCGTCAACCCCCTCCAGATCTACACTCAATAACCCCCTGAAACTATGGATCATTTGCAATTAATCTCCAAAACCTATAAATTATTGTAATTTAACCTCGACTTCATCTTTAAAATGACATAATTTTTATTAATTTGTCCCTTTTACAAAATTATTTGTTTGATATATCTAGTTTACCATTGCACATGAGTTAATAATATTACATTCATCTAAAAAAAAAGTCATCACCTGAGGCTTTATTAAAAAAAATATTTTAATAAAAAAAACTATTTTTTTTATCTTTCCATAAAAAATACTTGCATGCATGGATATTAAATAACTTATCGTAATAAATGAAAATTCAACCAAAACGGATCATCGATTAAATATACTTCATTCGTTTTAAAATGTAAGTCCAATATACTATTTTGAGATGTCAAAACAAAAAGTAATCTTGTATAAAATTACATATTTATCTATACTTTTAATTTTTTTTTTAGAAGAATGTACACTTATGAAAATAGGAATAAAAGTGAAAAATGTAATGACAGTTGTTTTGTTAATAAGGTGTAATTATTTGCATTTTACCCACACCCATATTCTCTCTCTATATCTATCTGTCTGTGTATCTATCTAACGAAATTTACTCCCCTCTTCTCTCCCCCGCATTCCGAACTCTCTCTCTCTCTCTCTATCATCAATGGCGATACTCAACAATCTCCCACTCATTCTCCTCTTAATAAACCTTCTCTCTCTACAAATTACCGTCTCCACAGATTCACCGTCGCCAGCCCCGTCCCCCTCCTCCGGAGCCGACTCTCCTCCTCCTCCGCCGCTACCCTCACCAACCTCACCTCCTTCTCCTTCACCGTCTCCGTCACCTCCGGCGGACGATCAAACTCCGTCGCCGGCACCGACGCCGGACAGTTCACGGGCGGCGGACGAGGATACTCCGGCACCGGCGCCGGATAAGGAAGTTGAGGGTGGGTTGAAGGTTAAGGAAGAGGGTGCGAAGGAGGAGGAGAGAGAAGGAGGAGGGATGAGCGGAGGGAAGAAGGTTGGGATAGCGTTTGGGGTGATTGCGGCGGTGGGTGTGGTCGGTCTTGCTGGGTTTGTGTATAAGAAGCGGAAGGAGAATGCCAGGCGGTCCGAATACGGGTACGACTACATCCTGTACCATATAGTATTATTAGTATATACTTGCTACATTATTTGTTATAATTGTATACTAGCATTGGTAGTTGCAGTGTCCATGTTTAAATAGTTTGTTTAGCAATATTCCGATTTTTATTATGTTCACAACGGAATGACGAAATTAAAATGGGAGGGACCGAGATGTATGAAAGGAACGAAATGCTAATTTTTAGAGATTTTCAAATTAGCAATGTGAAAAAATCTTTTTTTTTCTTTTTAAATTAAAATCGAGGCGTGAAGCAGTCTTGGGTGTCTCCACCTAGCTCCTAGATTTTTTTTCCGATTTTGCATCCTTACAGAATCAATGAGTAGCGTACGTGCAATTCACGATTCTGGATATTGTTAACAAACCATCGGGACATCTTTATAGGTGTAAAGATCTGGTGCAGGAATTACCGAATTTTAATGCCATTTTGATGTGACTGACTGTATCTGTGTTTATTGAATTTGATCAAAGTTAGTAATATGCGTTTCACATTGTGCTTTAAGATTTAGGATAATGATGTTTGTTACATTGCTTCAGTTCTGATAGATTATTTAGCTAACTCCTTGTTTCATTACTATCGGCGATTTTTTTTCTTTTCAGGATGTACCATAGTACTGATTACTGCAAACGCATAAATTAAAATCATGCAACTTCTTTATTTTTTTCTATTTCTAAACCATATACGGCTTTTGGAGCGATCAGTTCCGTCCAAATTTGTCCAACTTTACCCTCACTTTTCTCGTTTATATTCTTGTTATCTCCCATTCAATTCTTTCGTATGTGCACCCCCCGACAAATATCTGCAGACTCCTTTAAATTTTCTGTAGAAATGAAGTCCTCCGCTCTTAACATGACGTTTTCCTTACAACATTGTTATCTTCTCTTGTTGGACTTTTTCAAATTAAAACTTCGAATTTATTTTGATTCAAAGTGGTTTTCTGATGTGTATTGATCTCGAAATATTTGAACTGTAGTTATAATTTAATTTCAAAAATAAATTACTGGTAATTGATTGCAAATGATTAAAATTTAAATTTTACATAATGATGATTTGTGACGCCTCAGTTAGTTTTTGATTTCTCGGAAATTAGATCAAGAACATGAATGCATACTTCAATTTGTAGAGATGTCTAATTGATATTGGACTTTTGAATTTTTATTTTGTGTCCATTAATGCAGATATAGGGGGATTTTGATGGAAGCATTTTCGGGGAAGGATTGAAACATATACTATGGCAGTGGGTTCCACTAAAATTTGCCCAGATATAGGAGGAGAGGATATTGGATCATGTAACTTTTTTGCTTGGTATACTTTTTCACTGTTACACAGAAATTAATGAAAAATTAGAGAACGGGTACATCTTTGAGTTCGAGGTGTTTTGTGTTTGCAGTTAGTAAATGTGTTTTTTTTTTTTTAAATATTGTTTTCATGATATTGAATAAATTTAGTTTTAACAGTGTTGTATTCTGAGCTATGTTTCATTTCAAAAATAAAAATATAAAAAAAGCCGTGTATCAAATTACGTTTTCCACACCACACTGTTGTTGCAGAATTCTGAATTAGGGAAGCTGATATAAGAGAACTGCCTCTAGAGTCTAACTCTAGGTAAAAACCATTTTGGTTTGTTTTTTACAACCCATTTGCGACTAGTCAAATTATTTACAATGGTAAGGCTTGGAAGATGTAGTGTTGATTGATACTCTCTTGTTTTAATTAATTGTCCATTACGAAACTACGTGCAATTTTGACAAGTTAATAACTTGTATCAAATTTGTCGGAATGAAATTTTTTAAAAGTTAATCATATAGTTCAAACATTAAATTATATGATTTAGTTTTAAAATTTTTCATTTTGATATATGTTATAAGCCGATCAAAATTACACATAATTTCGTAGGGTAAGATTAATTAAAAACCGAGAGACTACAACTTATATTAATATATCTGAATTTTAAGTTTTTTAACAGTTAGTCTGACACTAAGTAGAGCGCACACTTCAAAATTGAATTGTACATTTGAAGTTAACTCAATAGGCCAAAATTCACGGCATTTAGATACCAACCAATGAGATTATTAAGTCGAAAGAGAAAGGTATAGAACCTGTGAGTGATTTAATGGATCGCTTGTACGTAATCCCATTTCTATTCTAAGTACACTACTGTATTAGTAATGAGTATAAAAATGGTTGGTGGGTGATAAATGAAAGAAAAATTCATTATTGTTGGTGGGGGAATAAATATTTTCATAGTGAAGACGACAAGGCCTTTTTTATAAAATGAGCCAATATATGCAACAGAAGAGGAGGTCCCCTCCTCCTCTTATTATTCAAATGCAGTATTCAGATGGTCCAAGAGACATTACCCAATTATAACTACTACATCTCACAGCTAGCTATTTAATTTAGATACTCTTTTCCGTATTTTCACTCTGGTGGCGAAAATAGAAAATTTGACCATTAACCCATATGACCATTAAATAGTGCACAACTTACAATGTATTACGAGCAACAACTGAGAGTTGCGACATTTATGTCATTTGACTCATTTGGCATAATTATTCTATAGGCTAACATAATGAGAAAAACTATAACTAGTAAATTCCTTCACAACAACAATGGATCACATGTAGTTCTTGAACATGTAAAGCTTATTTTGGCGTTTCAAACTTGAAAAGCTTAAAGTTCTATACCTTAAAGCATACACTTAATTTAATCTAATAGTATCTCAGATCTTAGACATTGCAAATTGCAGAAACGATATACAAAATGTAATTCTACATGAACAAGGCAATAGTTATTCACTTCATAAAAACATGACAGCAAATTTTACTTGGCAAATTCTACTCATATTTTGGTGTGGTATTCTTGTTTTGGCTTAAGTACAATAATTTTGAATATGATTCTTATTTCATCTCTTTAATGTGTGAAGATTTTGGTTTACTTGATTTTACTCTTCTTTAGGAGGATCCACCCACCGTCCATTATCTTTAATTAGCTGGATCAAGGCATCAGTAGCAGCCTCCATCTCAATGGCTCGTTTTACAACCGTCTGTATTATAAATCCACAAAAACTAATAATTAAAACAACCCACAGTGGAAATTTTGGAAAGACTTTGTTCCGTAAAGCATGACAGAGAATTTGTAAACGTTACCTTGCCAACATATAGATCAATTTTTCCTGGAGCACCACCAACGTACCCGAAATCAGCATCAGCCATCTCTCCTGGTCCGTTTACTATGCAACCCATAATTGCAATCTATATTAAAAAGATAAATCAGTAAAAGAAGCGGAAATAATTGAGAATTAAGCATTATCACCACATGTCACTAAATTTGAGAGTTGAGGAAATTACAGAAACCCCAGGCAGATGTGATGTTTTCTCTCTTATTTCAGCACTTATCTCTTGAAGGTCGAACAAAGTCCTACCACATGATGGGCAAGAGACATATTCCTGCAATTTAAAAGTTAGGCATGCACATAACAGGAAATGTAACTAAAAAGCTTGCAACTTATAAATGTTATTTCGCTTAAGAGTTCTGGCCTCCTTACCGTCTTTGTATTACGCATTCTACAACCTTGCAACAAATTAAAGGATGTATTTCTAAGAAAATCAAAGTCCTGATCTTCGGCTTCTAATAGAATACCGTCTCCAAGACCATCTACCAAAAGGGCTCCAGCATTGCTACCGGCACCAATTACTAAATCGTCCCTGCAAATGTAAAGAACATGCGTTAATTAGACATATTTTTGTTGAGGTGGTGTTAGACCCGCCTGTATTTTTGTTGAGGCGGTGTCGAAACTGCTATTACCTGTGGGTTCCTTTAGGGAAATGTATATGGTGAATTACAGGGAAGTTGATGCCATTTTCTGACAGAAACTCAAACAGCCTGTGAAGAAGAAGAAGAGATGATAAAAATCCTCACCTACCACGAAAAAGCATGTAAATATCTCTACAGAAACACGGGTGAGAATGAGCAAATTTTTTTTCCAAAAACAAACGCAAAACTTCAGACCACATTGCTAATTCTACTAGTAAATGGTAGTGTTATCAAAAGAAACAATGTGTGTGTGTATATATATATACACACACACACACATATTAAGAAAACATATAAAACTATACTCTGAACTTGAATTTATAGGCCTATAGTGGCCCGACCCTAACATTCTGAAATTAAACTAACATTCTGCTGAAGTGACGTCTAGTTATATGCACTCTAGATAACCATTCTAAAAACTTAGGGACTGTGTATGGGTATATAGCAGAAGCTTAATCTATACAATGGTGCAATACCTTCTAACTCCCCCTCTCTCCTTTACTCCCCCCTCTCTTCATAACTCAATAGAGTTATGTACTGCAGATTCAATAAATTAATACCTTCTAGCTGCCTGTACCCTGCCAATCTTCTCTTCGGTATAAGGAAGATCATGTAGAACCATTGTGGCATCTATACTTTTTAGTATTTCCAAATCCTCATAGAGTTCATCACCACGCACAGACACAACCAAGCGTGTTCCTAAATTATTGCATACAGTGAAGTAAAAAAATAAGGTACGGCATTAGGGGCCAAATTTATGTCTCGACGAACTTCAAAAATGTACCTTCTGGCAAAAGCTTGTGAACACCCGTTGATAACTCTATAAGATTTACCAACACCATGGCATTGGGTAATGGCTTTGTCAGCTGATCTGATAGAGGAACTATAACCCCCATGCTTACATCTATCAACCTCTTGAGAGCTAGCCTCTGGTTGCAGTCATAAAAACATAAAACAAAAAAAAAAAACATTAGACAGCAATACCTCACATATGATCAGCAGAAAATTAAGTAGATGAACACTTACGGCATCACTGTCATTAGCTGGGGGTAGCTCTCTCAATAAAATAGAGTCCACCGTTGCAAGATCCTAAGTCAACATTAAACTTTAGATTTTCTATTCACATTAAACTGGTTATTTTATCTTTTATCAATATATGTAATTTAATGGAACAAGGTGAAGAAGGCAAAAGTAACCTTAAATGGCATTCCAATGACAAGTTTAGCAGCAAGTGACTTGTAGAGGAGTTCAGGAGTCTGTAAAAGGAGATAAAAAAAATTGTCAAGACGAAATTCAATCTTATTTAACTTTATAGCTCCAAAAATATATGACTTATGTCTTCTTCAATTAGGATTTCGTTTAAATCGTGCATATCTTTGGTATCACACTTCATACACTTTATGTCTATTCATATACTACATTCACTCACAACTACTGGGTTTTATAGTTTATTGAGAAGAAAAAAATTGAGAGTGTAAGAGAGGGACCTTCAACTGATCCAGAGTAATAGACATGAGAACCGACCCATCACGGTGCAGTACACCCCTATAGTCCACCTCTTCGCCCTGCAGATTAATAAATAAATAAAAATGTCACAAAAATTTGGTATGACGGATCAAGGAACAGCACACGAAATATCCCCAACAACAAAAACTTACCTCCTTTTGAATTGGCAACTGGCCAGTTCGCCTCTGGAAATCGAAGTAGCGCCTGTTCTTCTCTTCAAAAGGGGCCTGTTAAACAGCCAGATATGTTTTTTATATGTTTTCACTTTTCACAAGATTCAAGTCAATGTAAAAGTAAAAATTTCACTGAGACAAGAAAACTTACCACCCCTCTTTGAAGTCCAGCTGCTTTGGTTCCAAGGTTAGCTAACCTTCTACATGGGTCTATCTCTTCTTCTGGAGGTTCTGTGAGAGAAACTCTAATTGTATCTCCCAAACCATCCTGAGAAAAAGTTCAAAACATGAAGTCATGAGTGGTAGCATTACTAGTACTGTAATATGTAACTATGTTAGAAGACAAATGCGGGAAGCCTGTGAATAAAAATTGCAGCATTTAGCAGATTATGTGCAATTGTTGTTGGTTGTATTAAGGCATACCATAAGAGCAAAACAAAAACACATACAAGATTCATGATTAAAAAAAATACGGACATTAGAAGAAGTACCTGAAGAAGTGTCCCAATGCCAATTGCAGATTTCATCCTTCCATCTTCACCCTCACCGGCCTCGGTAACTCCCAAGTGTAACGGATAATCCCAACCTTGAACATACATTTCAGCGAGAAGCAAACGGTATGCTTGGACCATAATTACAGGATTACTTGCCTTCATGGAGAAAACAAAATTATGGTAGTCCAACTTCCGACAAATTCTTGCAAATTCAAATGCAGATTCAACCTGTACAGAAATAAAATCACTTGTTTATTTCAATATTGTAAGCAATGATTCTCGGGAGGTTGGAACTTTACTTTTAAGTATTTTCGCATACCATTCCCCTGGGAGAATCTCCGTAATAACTCATTATACGATCTGAAAGACTACCATGATTTGTTCCAATGCGCATTGCCCTTCCATATTTCTTACACTTCTCAACCAATGGAGTAAACACCTGGTAAAAATGATGTGTTAAAATAGGACATTTTATCTATATTAATCTCTTTTACAAAAAAAAAAAACTATTTTAATCAGTAACATAAAGTCAATGTTCACAAATAATGAAATTATGCACAATCTAAATAAAAGAGCAAAACTTGTGTTTTGTTTTTGCATATATTTCTTGAGTTAATTATATTTTCTGATCAGTATGAATTGCTTGAAGTGCCATAATTTCAAATCCAACCAACAGCAATACACAGTTCGCTCAAGGCAAATCAGACAGAAAATTGTCACTCTTCTCTTGACTATAATTTCTTCTCCTTAAGTCTTCTTCTCTTCTCCGACGAATAAATGAACCTAATCAGCAGTATATTTTATCGACAATCTAATTGCAAGCACGATGGTGTAACTGCTTGCTTATCAACTGAAGTGTTAGCATAGCACAGGCCAAAAAATTAATAATTATGAAGAACTGGAAATTCTGACCTCTTCAATATGCTCAAGTTCTTTCTGATAGTCATCCTCTGTGTATTCCAATTGTTCAAACTGTGCCCGCCTATCAGCTGCAAGAAATAAACATTATTAGCTACGGGAATCAAAGGAACTATGGGTTAAGAAGGAAAGAGATTAAAATTGTATCAATCAAAGTACCAAAATTTCCTGGGTTTACGCGGATTTTGTCAAAACATTCGGAAACTCGCATTGCGACGGAGGGAGCAAAGTGAATATCAGCCACCAGAGGAATGTTGTAACTGCATGCAATCATTGAAATGAAACAATATAATCATGATAATTTGTAAAACTATTAGTTCAAAAGGAAATTTGAAATCTGAAAACTGCTTAAGAGTTAAGACCAATTTCATTTTTTTAAAGTTAAAATTATCAAGAAATATTAAACAAGACCCACTTCTTCTGAACGAGGGTGTTTTTTATTTCATAACATGCATCTGCTTCTTTCTTTCCTTGCACTGTTATTCGAACTAAATCGGCTCCTTTGTCAGATATTCTCATGACCTGACAGAGACAAAAGCTAATATCAATGAAAGCCCTTGCAAAATACAGAAATAACACGTTTTGATGTGCTAAGAAAAATAAACAGGCAAAATTTCTATCTAAATATTATCTTTACATAACTGGACTAACAAGAACAGCCCCTGGCAATAAAGTGGTAGCTTTTAGATGATTCAAAAGGCTCAGGCCTTAATCTTAGTGGAGCCAACCATAATAAATTTTGTGTTGGACCAGAGGACGCAATCTATAAATAAGGGTCAAATTTCGATAAAATTCTTATGCTCTAATTCGATATTTTTTTGGATAATTCCACAAAACAAAATCAGAAATAAGAGAAAAAAGTTCAACATCGTAGGTTGTTTTAATAAAGAGAGTTATATGAGTGAGATGAGAGAAACGGGAGAGAGTGAAGACACGCGTAAGAACATTTGGTAACGAGCAGCATTAAGTGATACATATGCAAAAGTACATCTTTGGCAAAACAAAATAAAAGAGAGAAAATAACCTCATCGACTGTTGCGGCAACATCTTTGGTATCGGATGTGGTCATAGTCTGGATTCTAATGGGATGCTCACTTCCGAGCGCAACATTTCCAACCATTACAGTCCTAGTTTTACGCCTGACAGTTTTGTGGATAGATTCACAATATTTTTGCCTGGGAACTAAATGAACAAAAACCCATTAGACGGGTACTATTCTATACCTACTGTTTATTGCTGAGAGCGCATTAAGATGCTGAAAATCATAGTTTGAGATAAATACGCGTATATACCATATATACAATTATACAAAGAAAAAGCATCAATGTGCAAATAAATTACTGTAAATATATGATCAGGCTCCAGACTCTTTTGAATTTAACAAATTCGTATTTCAAATTAATTGAGAAAACTGAAAAAAAAATGTTACCTAACAAGAGACTCCCTTCTGATGCAGGCTCCAGCTCAGCGATATCGGAATTCGAGTTTGTGTTTCTAATCACTAAGGCTTTCTTCTGTCTAATAATCTTAACCCGATGGGAATCTGAAATTCTGTGAAAATCCATGCTTTTTCCAAAACCTAAGCCATGTTTTCGGCTATTCAGCCCCGTAAACGAGGTTGGAACAGCTCCCGTTGCCATTCTCACAACCTATGACATTTCCCGGAAATTTGAATTACTTGAATAAAAAAATAAACATTTCAAAAACAAATCTCTTAACAATATGAGAAAAACTCGATGGTCCGTTTTGAGTTGTGATTGATATTTATTATATGTATTGCCGGTTGTGAGACTGCGCGTTCTAATCATCCAAGGCGATTTGATGAAAAATGTCTTATAAAACACTTTTTCTGTTTTGATCGAACTTTTTTTCGGAAAAAAACTGTTTATTTTCTGGTTTGACTTTTCGTTTTGGTGCGTCAATTCTATGAAAAAACATATTATTGAAGGATTCCTGTTCAATCGTAATTGGACATACAAGATGAACTGTAAGAATTGAATAGTACATGGGGCTCTTGTGCCAATATTTAAACCACAAGGTGTAATTTGCAATTTACTCATTTTCACGTCCTTTCTTTTTTTATCAGCAACCAAACACTGTATAGCTTCTAATTGATCAATCCAAACATAACAAGACTTAATTTTAATACACTCAAAAAAGAAAAAAAGGGAGAATCATTTATTAGTACATAAAAACACACTTAATATCCAAAAACCCACATTATCAACTCTTATTTAAGATTTGGTACATAAGTAGAATCATATAGCATATATGTACCTAAGTTTAAAAGAGACTTTAACCATTAATTTTTTATCATTAAGTCCCAAATTTTGTACTAAATGATCATTTTTCCAAAAAAAAAATGCCACAAATCAAAGATTATCTAAAAGTCTCAAATATGGACTAACCGTTGACCAAACACCTCATAAACAATAAAAAAAAAAACTTCAAACAAATGAATTTTGATCAAAATCTCCAATCTATAAACATAATTCACCAAAAATATAAAATTATAATAACCTGGAGCAAGGTAAACACTCAATTGAGCTACTACAAAGCGCTGACGTGGCCTTTAACGGAATCTCTAGAGAGATAGAGAGAGATTTAAGGGGGCGTGTGTAAATGAAATGCAATGGATAGGAGAAATATAAACAACAAATAACAAATTCGGTGGAATTTTTTGTATTAATGGCAAAACAGACATTTAATTTCGAATAGTCAGGACAAAAACTGGAGTGTGAGTATCTATTTTTGCTTCAAATCAGTGAATTATTATGCTCTTAGTAATGGTATTTTATTATCACATCCCTTATTAGTTTTAGTTTTCCATTTTTTACCCTCTATTTAACTTTTTTCCTACTTCGGTTTAATTTTTTGTTGATTTCACGTCTCGTTTGCTCCGTATGATTCCCATCGGGTTTTACGGTTTTACTATATCTATGTTCTAGGAAAGGACGCATAACCCATCCTTATTAGGGTATGCAAATTGATAGGGAAACATATCAAGCTATGTGATATATAGGTTAGGTACATTGTAAGGTGTAACTATCAAATTTAAATATATTTACGAAATAAACTACTCTTATTCTTTTTCCTATGTAGATCACTATAAGAGTGCTAAAAGTATAACGACGAAAAACGATTAAAAATAATAAAAGACTTAGTTTTAAATATTAAAGGATTTTTTTAATCAAATTTCAAAATCCTAAAAATTTCAACATTTGCAGTTGAACTAAAACACAATACATGGTTTTGTTAAAGCTCACTTATGGTATTATTTTGGCGTCAAAATACAAGTAATGTTCATTTAATTAGGTAATAGTATAGGGATATGCAGTGGCGGCCCTTGTATCAAACGAGTAAAACTTATCTCTTAGGCGCATAAAAAAGATGACAAACGAGTCGCAAAAATAGTTTTTTATTATCATTTAAATTATGGTTCAACAAAAGAAAATTACAAGGACTGACATGTCATTTATAGACTTACATGCCCAACTTTTACTAAAAAAGTAAGCCAACCTCTTTTTTTTTTTCTTTTTTTTGTCCCTTTTAAATTACTTGTACTTTACTTTTTATTTATTTTTCTTTTCGTTTAATTTTTGTAATGACGGAAAAAAAAATCATGGCGCAATTTTTTTTTAGCAACTGAGGTGTTAACAACCCTTGAACCGCCCATAGGGATATGAAAAAAAAAAAAACTTAAGTCTATCAATGTTACTCACACAGGAAAAACTCCAACTTTGTACGCTCATTGCATATAAAAAAATCCATATGTTGTATTGTTAAATTGTTTATTTCATGTCATTAAACTGTGTAGACCAGTAAAGTTATCACAGTTTTTAAAAACAGCCAAATAAGTAATGTCCATTGGTTCCATTTAGTACTACTTAAACACTATGAAAGTCATTGAATAAAGAGGAAAATAAAAACTGTGGGGTGGAACTGAGCAAATATACAAGTATTAAGGGGTTTAGTGAAAATATTAAAGGAATCTCTCTGCTAATATTCCGTTGTAAGAAAGACGATTAATTTATTTTGGCGTTAGTTGATATGAGGGGTATATGAGGTAATTCAAATGCCCTCGTGAAATCACCATAAAGTGATTGTCAAGCAACTCCCGCCATTACTACTCTGCCACGTGTACCAACACGATTCACCATTGTTGCATATTCCTTTTCTTATTTTGTATTTTCAAAAAAAAAAACGTGAGTATTATTTTATTTTATTTTTGAGGAAAAAACGTGAGTATAATTATTTTGACTTTCTTAACACTTCCGGAATTTTATGTTTGCTTTGATGCAAAATACTTTGAAACCATTGTAAAATATTTTCATACAATTTAGAACTGACAATGAATGTTAATGATGTTAATCTCATACAGTAATAAAATTCAATATAAGTTCAAAAGTAAGTTGCTAGATTAAGACAATATCGTTACTTGAAATTCATAAGATGATGTAAGGTTACAATATTGGTGAGACATTAACAGGAGGGTGTTCATGTCCTATGCTTGGCTAGCTCTTTTAAGTAAGTCGGGCAAATTTAGGCAAACATTGAAATAATACAGATTTGGTAGTAACAAAAATAGTATAGTTGCAGACTAATGACAGAGATTTCAGAAATAATAAACAAAATCATCTCTTGACTTCTTCCCCGCTGATATTTATAATAATTGAAATTTGAAGCACTTGGCTAGGAAAAATGAGATTTGGCAAAACTAACAATTTTGGCAAATGCTACCCCTAGAATTAATTATGGGTGGATGATTAGAGTTTAGCGTAGCTATACGAAAGCCATATAAATTTATAGCAAATGTCTGTCATTTGTTTTTCTTTGTATCACTAATCACAGTTGTGTCTGTGCAAACTATACATCAGTTCAGTAGCAAGTTAAAAGATCAATGGTCTGTTACAAAAATCAGTAAAAATCTAATTATCATTCTAAAGCAAGAAAACTAATCAAACTGGTTATTCTTCAACATGTGAACATAAAAGTTTAAAATACACCACTGGTTTTATATTTTCCAAGAAGGAACTACATAGCCGAAAAGTACCTCCTTGAATTTTTTTGAAAGAAAGAATTTACATTAGAAACTATTTGTGGAACTTCTGCTTCCCAATTAAACATAAGATGAAATGAACATTTACATCTAACTTACAACTATTATATTTCAGTGGTACTCAGTCTGGATGTCTGTTTAGGAATTGGGCTGCGACTTGCGAGGACAGTTGGATCATACAGTTCATGTGGTACACTAAGAAAACTGGAAAAATCTTGCAATTCGACAGAAAAATTCTTCCCAAGTTTTAATATAACTTACGATTTAATTGAGGCTTACAATGAAGCTCTTTCTCTATTCAGCTCCTCCATCGTCTATCAGGTAGTAACTCTCAAGGATAGCAACAGTTTCATTCTTTGCGCTGCGTAAACAAGAAAACTTTCAGTTACGGTTATAATAGAATTAAGATTTAAGTAACTTGAATTTAAGAAGAAAAATAAAACGTGAAGGAAAAACTTTTAGCGAGTATTATTAAGGACTCTTAACATATTTGGCTATAGTTTTGTTATCCTTTCTGTATCTTTTTTATCCAGTAAGACTCCATGTAATGATCTAGCTAGTAAGGGATAGGGTAGCATTCATAAAATTCATACCAAGTCAATCACTTAATGAAGTAAAATTTGAACGGACACTTATAGGAAAAGGAGACATCGTAAATTCAACATAAATTAACAGCCGACTTTAGCAGGTATAATCCTTTTAGCCCCTTAGGCTTGTATACAAAAGTTATAATTGTTATTCTCCTTCACCTAAATATTCAGCTACAGATTTCTGCACTTGTATTTTCTAAACTCTTTTCCTTTACTCCGACTCAAAACTTACTTACATGATAAGATATTATAAACGAAAACAACATCCTCCCTTAAGGAAAACAAAAAATTACTCCTAAAATGCAGACGACATTTCACTTTAAGTCTCTGACTTTCCTTTAAAAATCAATCTTACCTTCCTGCTCTAAGAATCTTGTATTTTCCTTGCATAGTAAGTTTTACGACGGTTGATCCAGCACGGCCTGATGGAAGCTCTCCATTGTCATATACGTATGCACAATGTTCCCATAGACTCTCAAAATCTGTAATGCATATGCTACTAGGCTTCCCACTTAAATTTGCACTAGTAAGGGCCAATGCACTTCTAGAACCGCTAGCAATAATCCTTATAAAGTCACAATCAGGTACTCGAACCCCTATGCTATCCGATTCTGGGTTTAATGACTTATCGAGTATACTCGTCTCTCCTGCAAAAGGAAAAAAAAAACTATCACGGGTGTACTATCAAGACATTCAAATCACGAAGCGATAATACATTACCAAAAGATCAGATTATTAGGGATATCTGGTTTTTTTTTCTAGATTAAAACTTGTTAGTTCTGAAACCAGAAAACCATACATAGTACCCACTTTTAATTGAGTTTCTGTACCGGCTTTAGGAAACTATCCTAATAATTACCAGGTTGTAAGGAACCTATAAAACCGATACTTCTTTTGTCTCACAAGCAATGACAATTGTGTAGCATTATCTCAAGATTGATTCATTCTTCTCAGTTCCAAAACAAGCAAAATAATCAGCGTTCTGGATCCACTATATCTTATAATGACTGAACATGGAAAACATTCAAATAAAGCTAAACAATTAACTGGATTATCTGTATAAAAAACCTCGCTTTAGCACTACAGTTACTGGTCCGGGAAGGAGGGAATCAAGCAAGCCAGGTGGTAAGTGCTCTGTCACAGCAAATCTTTTAATGTCTGTTGTGTCCCCGACACAAATCGCCAGTGGTTTTGTATGTTCACGCCCTTTGATCTCGTATATCTTACTCACTGCTTCTTTTGAGCTGCAATCGATTCAATGAACATAAGTAACAAGTAACGAAACTATGATTAAAGAAATACAAGAAGACTTAAATAAACCGCAAGTAGTGGACCAAAATTACCTAAAAACCTTTAATACCCTGGGGATTTGTAATTTTGTACATTTTTCAAATGTTAAATATCCATACCAAATTGGTTCGTAAGTTACTCAAAGCAATCTAATAATTTTGCCATTAAAACATTTATTTTAACTAGAAGCTGCAACGTAACAATGAACTTCAATTAAAATAAAAACTGGTCGTGAAAATGTAACAAGCTTCACTAGATGTCAATTGTTACAATGAAAAATTGAAATTGAGATGAATCTATTTAAAAAAAACATCGAAGGTTCCCCTCAAATTAAAGAATGTTACATTATGTGGCATACCCTTGTTTAATTTTCAGCCTACATTCCTGCTAACGTAGAATTGAAGTAATCATGAAGATGCATTAGTCCCACTCTCCCTATAACACTACAAGTAGAAAATATACAGCAACAAACTTTTGCTTGCAACAATGAACATCTTAAAGCGTTCATCATGCCCTCCATTATAAAGGGTTCGTTTGGTTACATATTGTACGTACATAGTCTACTTTTTTGGAGAAGGAAAAAATATATTTTTAAGCAGTACTTGGTGTTAAATAAATGTTTGCTAGTACATACTGGGAAAAGGTTGATATAGTTGAAGGTAGGTGTAAAGTATGTTCCTTTTTTAAAAAACTCTCAATTCACTATACTTGAAATAAAAAATAAAAAATTGAAATAACAAGGATGTCTATATTTAAAGATTTTCCTAACAAGCTTAAAAGTAAGCGTGCAATACAAAAGACTTCTTCATTTGTGGTTACCAGAAAATGCAATAGAAGAACAAAAGAAACAATCGAATGAAACATCTGGAAATCAACTTTTTAATTCTATAATAGAGTGAGACACACACACCAAAGAATCCTGCGTGGTTGCAACATGTGAGAGGAGCTTCTTTTTTTTTTCCTAATCAAAGTAGGGCTAGTTTAGCTCCAACCCTTTAAGAAATAAGCTGGATATAACAAGAGTCTAAGTAAATTCGCATTCATTTTACTGTCAACTTATAATATTTCACTCAACAATACCAAAAGGCTTCAGCTTTTAAGTGGATAACCAAATGAATTACTACAATTCAAAAATCTGAAAGTAAATGCTGCACACAAACAAGCAAAGGAAAAAGGACAATGTGGATATAGCTCAGGACTTCTAGCTCTTTTAGTTCATAAAAGTCGAAAAAAACAAAGCATCCAAAAATCAGTATAAAAACAAATTAGTCCTGAGCTTAAAAGCCCCAACCAAACAAACTCCGGGTCACAACTTGAAGATCCATAACATCACATATAGACATATAGCAATCAAACGTAAACGAATAGAACTAATCATAGTGTTAAACATTACCCCCACATCAATGAGACGGATAATCGGTCCTAGCCTATGCTCATATATGAGTTTCTCTAATATTGTACTATCAAAGAAAACACTTGTCCCAATTAAACTATACATATAAAAGATAAATTTTTTTAAAAATGCAAAAAATACCAGGCGTCGCAAGCGAATCCATAAAGCGTATCAGTAGGGACCGCGATCACTTTCCCGGATTTTAAGGCTATAATCGCCTCATCCGCTTGATCTTTACTAGCTGGTCTAACTAAATTTTGCCCCTTAGCTATTTTAGTATCCACGTCACGCGCCTGGCACGTGTTCTTCACCGCGCAGCACGTTATTGGTCTCCATCTCCGTCGCACCAATCGCACAAACCCTAGCGCATCCCCACCTGATATTAAACAGAAATTAAATGACCAAACAATATAGAAATAGAAATAGAAATAGAAATAGAAATTAGAAATATATTTATATATTATATGTATGTGTATATAATTATAAATATATATTACGATGTTTAAGTGAGGAAGTGGAGAGGTGATTGAGAAGAGTGAATCTCTCTGCTATTCTGCTATGGACTTTGATATTCATTTATTTGTGTAAATCTCTCTCTTTCTCTCTCTATATCTCTGTTCTTACAAAGGTTACAATGTACAAATCCAAAACCCTTGTAAACTGAGTCAAGAATTACATTAAATACTTTTCAGTTTAGGTTATAAATAAATTTTATTTGGTTCGTTTAGTTTTATTAAAGTACTGATAGCTCCCATGTGTCAAATCTCTCTACGATTTTATTCATTACTCCCTCCGTATCCGAAATAATTGTATTGTGTTTTGTTTTAGAACGTATCAAAATAAGTGTTAACTTTCCATTTTTAGTAAATTTTCTCTTTTTATTTTTTTAAATATCTCTTTTTTGTAGGTAAATCATATCAAATTTGTAACTATAATCTCATATTAAAAGTAAGAAATAGTTTTTTTTTTTGAAAATTTTAAATTTTTGATGTTTTTTGAATTTGAATTTGAATTTGAAGTGAAATTGGTTTAAATTATTAAATATCATAATTTTCGAACCAGAACACTTATATTGGAACTGGGGGAGTACTAAATTTTAAATTCATATCTAATTTTTAGTTCCTTCTGTGGTAAAGTTCATATCATTCCTTATCATTAACCGTGGAAAACTGGTGGACTATTAGAAAAAATAATTATTTAGTACATGTTGGTCCGTATGAGTCTAAACCTTAGAGGGGGGTGAATAAGGTTTTGGTACGTTTTTCGCGGAATTAAATCTATGGGTATTTAACTAAGTTAATTAGTGGTATTTATAACCTAAACTCTTTTGTTACCAAATTAACGCTATATTGATCTAAGCAAGCAATAAATATAAGCGATAAATAAATACGAAAAGTAAAAGTTAAGGGAAAGAAATAACGCAAGATTTATAGAGGTTCGGCAAACCGCGCCTACGTCCTCTCCTCGGTATTTTCACTACCGAGTGTTTCACTAAAAATCTTTGTTTCAAGGTTACACCTTAACGAGCTTAATCAACCGATTACGCTCCCCCTCACTATATGAGTATCCCGAATAAATGACCTAGAGCTTTTAAGCTACACTTGCTTAAAAGCCTCTACCCAATTCACTCGCTCACTAATGAGTTTATAAAATACTCTTTTACAAGTTTGATTTCGAATCACTCACTAACAAATATTATCTCGATGTTTATAAGATTACAATGAGAATATACTCGAGAATATTTTTGATTACAAGTGAGAAATAAGTAGTATAAGCTTGAAGGATTTCTTAGTAAGAATTGCTTAAAAGTTGTGAATGCTTGGATCATCTTCTTCAAAGTGTTTTGGGGCTTTTGTAGAGTCACAAAGGTGCAGCAATAAATTTCAGACCGTTGCTGGTTGGTGAGTTCATTCAATGCTGTTTTTGCAGCAGTTCGCCCCATTTTCAGGAATAGCTTAAAAGCTGGAATTTGAAATTTTACAGAAACGATCGGTCGTTTCTGAAAAACGATCGGTCGTTTTTTATCTATGCTCACTGGAAGAAATCATCCATAAAACGATCGGTCGTTTTATTATGGCGATCGGTCGTTTTTGTCCTATGCTTACTGGAAGGATTTCTCACATTTATGATCGATCGTTTAGGGTTGATCAGTCGTTTTTTGTTGTTCTGGGTTATTTTCGGTTTTCTCGACAAACTTCGAAACCCCGTAACTAATTCGTTCCAACTCCGATTTAGGTTCCGCTTGAACCAATGGCTTCGTAATTACGCATTCAATCATTTAGACCCTTTAACACACTCGATAAATGATTAGTACGCAAAACGAGCTTTTATCATGTTTTACAAATATTGTTATCATCAAAATAATCGATTAGAAGAAACTACGTTCAACAGTACATAATATGATACTTAATCATTTAATTATCAAAAATTCATGGTTAAAATATATTTTAAACGTAGACATATATGCTACGTGATCTACTTATTTTACACTTTGCTTTTAACTTATTTGTTTTTAATTTTGATGGTCACCGATACTACGTTTATATTTATCAAATATTAAATAAGAGTCGAGAACACAAGTTTTTAGAAATTTAGTGTATTTTTATGTAATAATCAATGATTCTCCATTTTATTTATGCGTGCTGAGAGATATTAATGTTAATTTTACAGTAAAATTTAGACGTTTAGACGTGTGACGCGTCTTACCAAAGGTATTTGTATTTATAACCATTCCAAAGTTCATAACTTACATTTGCATTAGAAAAAACAAGAGAGACAAGTATATCAACTAGAAAACTAGACACATAATTCTAATCTCAGAATCTCAGAATCTCAGACTAGCTTGAAACCAAGTTTTGTAACCCATCAATGTATAATCTTACAGAACATAAGCACAATTGCACAAATGTTCCCATCAAATCCATATCTACTCACATGTGAAATACAAATACATGGATAGACATAAACATGTAGTGCCCATCTCACTCAAAATCCAAAGTAGTACCTGAATATTACCCACTCACAATCCAAACTAAAATTTGACTAAAACTCGCTCAAAATCCACACTAACATTTGTCTACCACTCCACTATCTCCAGATTTCTATATGTACAGCTGAACCGAGTTCCGACTCATTCAAAGAAAACGAAAACTCAAATATTTCATAAAAAAAAACATTTCAAGAAACCACAAAGCTTTATTTTATTATCTTCAAAAACTTCTTTGGAATGTAACTTTGATTTTGAAGGCATCAATTTAGCTGGCTCTCAAATTGAGGATTATTTTGCTGATGTGCATAGGCCCGCCAATGCCTTCTCCACCTTGAGAACTCAACTAGAATAGAACTGGCGCTCATTGCTACTCCAAATCCTGCAAATGTAGAGAGTAGGATCGACAACACGGGTTGCACACGCACCTGTTAAAAGTAGTTTATTGGGAACAAGAAAAAGACGACAAAAATTAATGAAAATCGGATTAAATCATATGACTGATGCAAAAAGAAGAAGAAGATTTTAGTATTAAAGTCTTTAGTATTAGTGTTGTGTATTTCAACATCAATAAATACAGAAAGAGAGACAACCCTGAGCAATAATTCAAGAAAGTCGATATTCTTCTCCTAAGTAGTATGTATGTAAGTTGTACAAACTTCTACATTAAGGACTGTTTCTATCTGAAACAGAAAACTTGAATAAATATTTACTCGCTTTATCGAGGTTTAACTGGCCTAAATTCCAATCACAGCTATTTACTTTTCACACCGGGTCTAGTAGCCAACTAGTATTGACTTGTCATTAATTATCCAAGGAAAAATGAATCAAGTGCAATGTTGGTTAAGAGTTTCTTACCAAGGAGTAAAAGACATGTGCAAAGAGAACTACTAGTGCAAATTGAAGCGTGGCATATACCCACACAAATCTTCTTTTCACTGCACAGAGTGGCAAAAGAACTTTAAGACCATTCCAAGGAAGAATTATTATAATCTGATGCAATCTCGGTAATGGTTTAGACTCACAAGAAATGCAGCATTTCTCTACACGAAAATAGAACCTCAAATTCAAAAATATGACAGTAAAAAACAAAAAAGGAATGAAGAGAAAACCATCCCTCATGACATACTAGGTTCTTAAGGAAAATGCTATCCTGGGCACTTGGCTAGTTTAAAGAATGAAACAAGGATTCTTGGTTTTATACCACAACTATAACCATGCAATTGTGTTTTATGCAAAACAAAAAGGCTTACCCATGGTTGAAGAGGTCAAGGAAGAAAGAAGACCCAATACACAAGAAAAAGGAAGAGAGATTGCAATAGCACTGGTACCCAATCTTCCGACCTGCATTGTCAAATAACATTTTATCTTTTATCAAATAAATATTTAAATGCTATTAATGAAGAGGAAACATTTGCGACGGCAAGCTCACCAGAAGTTGTTCGAGAAAACAAAAGTAAGCAAGCATGCTGACTATGATGAGGATTGGTACTTCTTGCCAAACCCTGGCAACAATGGTTATTCAAATATGACAAATATAATCAGATTCAGTGATTACTTGTCATTTCATATTCTCTTTTGCAATAGTTTTGACTTTTGAGACTTGAAACATATTGTTTCAGATATTAAACTGGCTTCTTGATATTCAAGTCCTTTTAGGATTATTCTTAGGATTATACTTGAAAAAAAAAAACATAACCAAATGTAGCCTGGTAAGTAGTAAGATATAGACATCAATATTGGAGGCTACTCAATCTGTACAAAAGCTTTTTGATAATCTACTTCAGGCTTGTGTAATTGCATCTTTTAAGCAGATAAGTTAGAAATAATTTATGGGTTTCAGAAAAACTAGATCAATCCAGCTAAAGGCCAAGAAAACAGAAAAACTCGGATAATAAACTGGTCAGCCAACTGAAATTCCGCTTTTAGAGCAAAAAAGGTAAATTTAAAAGCTGTCCCGTATAAGGCGTTCCACAATCGTATAACTGAAGGTGCTTGCCTGTAACCATGGATTTCCATATACGTATCTCTATTTGCGCCAACAATTGGGTTGCGAACACTACGAATCCGAAGAAGTGTGACTGGTAAGTTTAAAACCTCTTGTTTGCATACGTCACAAGTCTTGTTACCTTTAATACTAAACCATTTTATAGCACACGCTTGGTGAGCCAAAGCAAGCTCTCCTTTACAACTACATTCCAACTTTAGGGTCTCACCACCTTCATTTAATTCAACAAAACAAATTCGACAAACAGCCTCTTCTTCGGGTATATCTTCACCTTCAGCATCATCATCCTCTGTATATGTAGAGTATAACGGTCAATAAGTTTGAGGAATTTTACCCCATGATGCTCGTGATTTATGGGGTTTTCTCAAGTAAAGCTTACAATGCTACAACATAAAGTTTTAGAAAATAAATCACTTTTAGTGTCTCAACCTTTTGACTTTGGGTGATTAATGACCCAACCTTTAGTTCCCCAACATTTGATGAATGGTAGCATTGAATGCCCAGTCACGAAATTCGGTAAATAATTAGGGAATCTTTTGCTGGTAGGCTTATATGATTAGTTTTTGAATCTCTATAATAGACAGTTTTCAAAAGAATATACCAGGAATCCATTCAAAAAGTTTATTTTCCCAATTATATTTTACTTTCTTCATTTTAATGACTATTTCTGTTCTTCAGCTCCGTTATTTGGCACAAATATTCCTCCCTGAGACAAATCACGTGAATTCTAAGTTGATGTTAATAAACTTAGCTATAGCCTATAGGCATAATTGCTAAATAATAGCAACAATGGGGGCGGTGAGTTGAACAAACGTAAACACTAGGGCACTGAATCAAACATGACTGAAAAGTCGAACAAGTAAATTGAAATTACCCTACCTCTTTTATAATTTTAATTTTCAAAAGCTTATAAATCCTAGGCACCCTTAGTCATTGAGTCGTATCTGTTCTTAACACTAACCCGATTCAGGTGAAGAACTTGATATATGTATCGAAAACTACATTTGTACAATGGATGTAAATAGCATGACGGGGGCTAAAAAACTTAAAACAAAAGTTTATGGAGCAGCTAAAGGGGTAATATCCAGACTAAGTTTTGGAATGAGTTTTTAGGGAGCGGTTTATTGTAAAAATCCTCAAGATGATATGGTGAAGAAATCCTGTTTGATCTTAGGAAAATTTCATACTAGAGTGGACTGCGAAGTGTTTTGTAAAGGTTGGTTGAAAAGAAAAAAACACAGTCTCCAGAAATCAAAAGGTTCCCTGAGAGCCAAATGAGTTTCTAAACCCAAAAATCTAAAATACCCACCTACCAGACATAACATATAAATAACAATAATAAAGGAGAAACAAAGTATCTGGATCACCTGTTGGAGTTGCAATGGGTTCGATAGTCTCGCTTTCTTTCACTCTGGGTGTTGAAGGAATTACACGGAAAAATGAATCTGTTCTCTTTAATTTTCCTTCTTTAGTAATGACAGGGACTGAAAGTGAACGTGATATAGAGTGGTGAGGTCCTCTTGTCTAGAAATAATAAAAAAACAAAATTATTAAGATAATCGAAAGCTTATCGGTCAGATTCTAAACCACGAGAACTGTAAGTAAGATGCCCGTTAAATTTATCTTGGTAAAAAGAATAGATATTAATAAATAAATTACATGAAAAAAGTTATGATGACATTTTGAATTACGTATTTGTGGCATTACTCAGTTCTAAATTACCGAAATTTTGTCAAACTATACCTCAACTACGGTTGAACTACTAGGATTTCCACCACTAACAGCTTCAAGGTCCAAGTGCCCGATGGGTGTAACGGGTAGAGAAGAAGTACTATTCATACGAGGAGTAAAAATCTTAGAAAATGACCAAGACCTAGAAATAAAGGCCTTCTCTTGAGGCACTGGAGATGAAACTTCAGCATTGTCTGGCTGAGAATATCGAGATTTTAGGCTCATTTTTGGTAAAAGATTTCGTAGAGACGATTTAGCCCTGCCAGAGGTGGGACCCGGAGATGAACTCGTTTTTGAATCAGAAGAGCCTGAATTTAGGTGGAAATTAACTTTTTTGGGAGTTGGGGTGGGAGTTTGAGACATTTTAATTTGAACCAAATCCCGAGGAGAGGGAGGGGTTTCTACTGTTCTTGATGGAATTTCCAAAAATAGATTTTGTTTCCTCCATTGCTTGCCGTTAGGCGTTTCATCAGCCTTGGCAGATAAATTTTCTTCCTGAAAAAGAATCATTATATGACTCGGTTAAGAAATTGTCAAATTCAACCTGCTTTATCTGTCACGTTTCGGATGATAACAATAACTAATTAAGAATTACATCGAATGGGGAAAAACCCGGCCCCTAAGAACATGTACCAAATCAAATAAAATTGGTGAATTGATGCAACAACTGTCAAAGTGCTTATTGAAATTTTAAAAAATAAGAGTATGAATAGATCTGGTAATAATAATAATGTAACCTCGCATATCCAGAGATTCATGAATCAGTATCCTAAAGCATATACTTCCATCATCCGTGAAAGTATATGCTTTAATGTATATTTCTGCAGTTCATACCTCATCATGTTCAGGTAAGACAATTAATTATTTCATCCAGACATGTTTGGCCACCTTTTAGTTTTCATCTTTTTTCAAATTGAATTTGAATATATGAAATTCCTGAAATCAAAGAGCAAAATCTTTTCCCTTGACTGGTGAATTGATTAAGTATTCATTTGTTTACGATATGTAGAAATGACTCAATCGGCTACGAGCCAAACAAAGAATTTCAGAAAACATGATTCTTAATGCTCCAAATTGGTCAATTGATTAACGAGGGACACCATTAATGCTAATGGTCTCACATCAACTAACGAACAATTATTTTCAAAAAAAATCCCCCAAAATGGACAGTTTTAAGCACTAGTGTTATGTCAAAGTCTCAACAGTGAAATTCCACCTATGAGTGTTGATTTTGATATCCATACAATAACAAGTTGAATCATGCAACACCGCTACATATTAGTATGCTATTAAAATCTTATCATTTATTTTAATCTAGTTTACAACAAAAAGTAACCAGCTTTGTTTACTTTTCCTCTGGAAAAGGAACAACAGAAAATAATCAGCAGTTAAGTTTTTTAGTGCAAGTCTACATAAGTTATAAACTAGATACAGCCTTATATATATATATATATATATATATATATATATATATAAAGAAAAGGAAAACAAACAAATATCAGAATACTTTTAATCCAGAGAAAGGACTTATTTTAAGCTGGTTACTCAAATGTAAAAAGGATCAGAAAATAAGCTGAACTTAAAACTTACAAACAACACTCAAAGTAATCCTGGCCATAGAAACTGTAAGAATTATCAAATAAGCATCAAAATAATTTTAAAATATAAAATTTAGCTTTTTTTATTTACCTCAAGAATTGGGATGAAAATTTCGGATTGATGTTGAAGCTCATCATGAGTACATGAATTTGAAGAATCCCCATCTTTCATCATTTCATAACCAAACTGAAACAAACTCAAAAACTCCAAAAAAGGGATATCTTATAAAATTTCAAAAGAATGAGATAGAGTTACTATAAAAAGGGAGAGAGAAAAAGAGAATTTAATGAAGCAGGGAAAATACAATGGGCTGATAAAAGCAGAAAAGAAGAAGAAGAAAGGATTCCTTGAAAGTAAGGAATAATTTTAGCGGGTGGTATTAATATTGAAGAAAATATCAAAATAGCCCTTTAGCTTTGGCCTTTTATGAAGTGGAGGTCGCATAAGTTCAATATTTTCTCAACTTCTTTTTTTTTATAATTGGTGCGAAAGAGTCATTTTTTTCGTTAATAGAGGAATATTATTGGAATAAATCCAAATTCAAAGAGAAAACATAAAAAATAAAAACATAAGTAGAAAAAATAATAATTAATTATAATTATAACACTTACCTGAAGTTTTAGAATGTAATTATAGTACTCTCGTTGTTTTTCTGTTTGAACTTCAACCCGTTTCATTTAATATTTTTATTGACCTAGGTCCATCGGTAGTCTTAACGAGGCACCGAAATACTTATTGGAGATAAATTCAATTCTACAATCAAGACAACACCATTGTGGATACTAACTGATTGTAACTCAAATTATATATATATTCCACAAACTGAATGACTATCTTCTCAACTTCATCCACTAAGTAGTACTATTATTATTATGTAAGATGAGCTATTTTTATCAAAATTTTAACATTTTTCCCAAGTATTGTAAAATATATTTTCATAAAATAAATATGAATGAAAGCAAAAAACTTATTCTACAATTACTTTATTTCTATTTCTAAGAAAAATAATATAGTTAACAATCAGGAGTATCTTATAATAACTATCAGGAGTAAATAGTTAAGGGGAATGAACGAGTTTCCCGTAAAGATAACTCCGTCTTTTCAAAATCGTATAGTGTCGGCCAACTCAGGAGCACCTAAATCAAATCCTGCTTGCATTCAAAATATCTAAATATGATGAAAACAAAAACCTGAAAAAATAATTTGATAGAACTCGACACTCCAAGGTAATTAAATAATAAAAACACAAAACCTAGGGACTTACTGTTTAGTCTTTTAATGATTAATGGTGGTTACAGTTGGGTCGTAGTATGAATTACTCCTACTATTTGATCACAAGACACAACACAGTCTTTATCTTTCAGTTTCTCAATCCCTTATTTAAAGGGGAAAGAAAGAAGAGGTGGCCTACTGACCATTGCTATCTACTCCACTCACATACTCTCATTATGCTACCATTTAACTTGTCATGTATTCCCATTTATTGGAACAGATTAAGATAATTTTATATTTTACTCTCTACCCGTTTTTATGCATTTATGTTTCATGACCATATTCGCATGTTTGATAATCTTACACACAGATTGATTTGAGTATTTTTGTGCAACTCCTGTTAAACGGCTTATGAAACGCCAGTTAGATTGTTTTGGATGATAATACTTCACTTTTCATTTAGTTAGTTGATACGAATATTTTTTGTATTTATGTCTTGTTGAATTCTTTTTAACCTGCTTGTTGTGTGATGATTTAGATTGACTTTAATTATATAGGACATTATGTGTTATCTATTTTTTTTTCTTAGCCCTTAAAACCTGTTTCAAGTACATTGACTCTTTTATTACCTGCACACACTATTTATAATAAAAAAAAAATATCACACACAAATTATGTGAAAACAATTAATAGCAGAACAATGTACCCGTCTAGTTTGTACGTACTTGGACCATTCTTTAAAAGAAAAACCAGTAATATTGAAACTGGTGACCTTCCATTTCCAGTTTGTTATTTTTGATACTGACCTTCCATTTCTAATTTTTTATTTTTTATACTTACTTCGATTTTATATGTGCCTTTTTAGAAATTTTACAATCATTACTCTTATTTAAGCAAGAGATCTCTACAATTCACAAGCATATTGTAATGTTCAGGATACACTCCTACCTGATAATATGGTCACATTCATGTTATTACTAATAATAAGGCCATAAGGGACATGTGACGGATTCTATATGGATAATAACTAATTAATAATAAGGTGCAATAACCTTCCATTTGTGGTTTGTTATTTTTGATAATTACATAAATTATATGTGCCCTTTTGGGAATTTTACAATCGATTATAGAGATTTCTTTTAAAAAACAAAAGTAAAGTAAATTTTATATGTTACATGGCCAGTTCCTATATAAATAAGTCCTGTAAAACGGGCAACCCGATTCTTTGCGAAATACTTCGAACTGCCAAAAATTATTTGTGTATACTACATAATTTTTTATGCAGATTTCTTTACAAACTCATTTTTCGGTGACTTGAATATAGACAAGGTAATTTTTCGTGTATATCTACATAGTGGCCAAAAACTCAATTTTAAGAAGAAGCTAAAAAAACGTAAACCCCTCTAAAGTGATATTTTCTTCTGTTACAATGATATCACTTTAAAGTGGTTTAGTGTAGATTGGCTAGTTGTAGCAAGAAAACGAATGCTGTCAAATATAAAACTCCAATGCAAATATGGTAAAATTGGTTGATCGATCATTTGTACTTTTGTAGCTAAAAATATAGATATGGTAGGACAAACAGTATAATCGTTTTTAATTTAAATTCACATCATGGCACTACATAAGATGTGACCCTACTTATCACTCCTTTCGTTATTATTATAGGTTAGGTGGCTTCAAAAAAGTTACACGATTGCCTAATCTTTAAGCACACCTAAGCCATTTTGCTTCGTTTGGTTTGATTTCTTTGCCAGAATACTCTTTTAACAATAGACCATTTATTCCAAGTTGATAAAGAAATCTACAATTCTTAATATTTATTGTAATTGCTAGAGAAAAACAGATAAAAGCTTAATTAATAAATGATCTTTAATTTATTTGAATGTAAAACGTTAGTATCTTAAAACCATCTCACTTCACAATTTATAACATACTATTTCAAATTTATATTTTGATATTTTTTGTATTACATTTCAAACAAAAAGTATTTATAAGTACGGAAGTACCTTTGCTGGTTGGTCATGCTTCATCAGAAGCCAATATTAGCCTGAGTTGGTGGACTTTCCAACTAAAAAGAGCAATCTTTGTTTGCCATGAAAAACGGGATAAAACACGTATTATGCTATCAGTGCTTAACGATTTAGATACTGAACTAGCAATTTTAACAATTGAAGTATCAAATTACGAAATTTCGTCTAATCAATGGACTAACAGCCTAAATCGACGAAATTGCAGTCGGTATATCTCACATTTGAAGATCTATTTTTTACGGATATTTACATAATATAGGAAAGAGAACGTGAGTGTCATTTCATCATTTTGTTTAATAATAGATCATCAATTATGATAAATTTTGTAAATTAATACATCAATTGTTAAAATTGCTAGTACAGTATATAAATCGTTAAACACTGATATTAAAATAAATTAAAATTATTTTTTTCCCAAAAGAAACACATATACAGTATTCCACACTGCCGGTTTGGATGGTGAAATTTGTTTCGAAAAATTTATGTACCAGCCTTCCCTCCCAAATTTACGTACTACAATCATGACAATATAATGTTTATAAAATGCCATACGAACTGAAGACCACTTGTGCCATTAGTGTACGATAAAAGTAACATATACAGTGAATGATAGAGTAAGGCTCATCTCCATACTAATCCCCTCTTTAATCTTCTAAAGGGACTATTTCCTCATGCCAATTGATTAATCTTATAGAGATTCTTTCAAGTTTATTTCACCATTTATATTTTGGGGTGTTTATTATTGTTGTAAAATACTAACTAGTACTATTTAATATTATTCGGAATTGCTTTTGAAAACACCCAGTACATGTCACATAATAACGTTACTCTTTCCTAATTGTAGATAATATTTCCATAGTTATTTTTTTTAGAGTACATCACC
Organism: Primula veris; assembly: GCA_963682055.1. Lineage (NCBI taxonomy): Eukaryota > Viridiplantae > Streptophyta > Magnoliopsida > Ericales > Primulaceae > Primula > Primula veris. Next base: position 44,230,501 of record OY821740.1, read on the forward strand.
GAAGAAATTAAGCAATAGGATTCTTGTAAATTTTGGTATCATCGTAAAAGCAAAACATATTCCTTTCCTACATATGTTATTTTTATGGGGAATTAACATAAACACATGTTACATCGGTTATATTAATAAAATCATAAACTAAAAAATTAAATTATTAAAAATATATATTTCATTAATAATTAATAAAAAATAAAAAACTTTATTTATCACTATGATCTCTGTTCTCCTTTCGCTCTATCTCCTCCTTCTTCTCCATATCTCCAATCTTCCCCCCCTCCTTCTCCCTCTTTTCAATCCTTCCCCCTCCTTCTTCTCGCTCTCTCTTCCTCCCTCTCTCTTTATGATCTTTCTCTTTTTCTCCATCTCTCTCTTCGATCTCTCTATTCGGTAAAAATTAAAACGGAAACATCTATCGGAGTGGGTGACGAGGGTGTAGAGCGAGATCGAAAACTCATTATTGATGCCGACGGAGATGCGGTCGTCAAAAGAGAGTCACACGACGACGACGTGGTAGTGTATAAGTAGTGTATAAATTTGAAAAATAAGTGTATGAATCCCGTAAATTAAGGGTATGAAGTTGAAAATTGTGGATATGAATTATGAAAATAAGAATATGAATTCTGTAAATTGAGTTATGAATTTTGAAAATAAAGGTGAAATTTACGAATTATGGTATGAAATTTTGAAATAACTGTATGAATTTTTGGAATAAAGGGTATGGAAATATACAAATTATGGTATAAAATTTTAAAATAAATGTATGAACTTTTGGAATAACGGTATGAACTTTTGAAATAATGGTATGAAAAAATACAAATTATGGTATGAACTTTTGAAATAATAGTATGAACTTTTTGAATAAAAGTATGAAATATACAAATTAGGGTATGAACTTATGAGTATGTTTTTGTTAATTAAATTTTTTTGGTATATTTTTGTTAATTTAGTTTCAAAAATAGTATGTTTTGTAAATTTATACTTTTTTTTATTTGTCATTCACTATATTAAGTGTATTTTTGTAAATAACGATAACTTTTCCATAATTTTGTTGTCTCTCTCTTTATATATATATATATTAGTAACCGTGCACCACACAACACATGTGTGGAGCGTAATGAAATAAAAATATAGAAAATATGTATAGTTATGATATAAATATATGAATAATAAAAAAAAACGTAGTTTAAGATTTTAAAAAATGTTTGGTTGTTAAACAGTGATAAATATTTTTATTAATTTTTACTTTTTATATTTTTCTGGAAGTATGGTATTATTGTAATTAATATAAAGGTGTATGAGTGTTTTTTTTTTTAAAATAACTAAATTGGATAGAATTATTTTAGTTGAAGTTGCTTATTACGCTAGAATAGAATGATACGTGTGTTATAAATATACTAAGTACTGCTAGTAGTTTTCACTGCACAATTAATGATCTCATGCTTGCGAAGGAAGTGTGATACAGTATTTAATTTTATTTTTAGTGGAAATAATGGAATCTATAATTAAATAGTTACCAGTATTTATTGACTAGCTAAGCTAATTTGAACCCTTGGATCACTTTTTCTACACGTGGAATGATGAAATATTGCCTCTGGAGGATTAAGGAGGGGATTAGTCTGGAGGTGAGCATACTTCATGAATGATATGTACTAATATTGTGAAATTTACAAAAGTTTATATAACACAGTTTTCAAACTCCAAATCAGCGACCACATCATACCAATTTTATTTTATTTTCCTTTTCTACTGATGGCCAAATGTAAATTTTGGGTAAAACTTCAAAGGCAGAAGGAAAAAAACAATACAAGTATACAAGTAATTAAGGCTGTGCTATAAACTCCAAAACTCATGTCAACATCAGAAATTTATAACAGTTACTCATTTTATAGTTGTAGCTAGCTAGCTAGCAATCACTTTTTTTCATTTGGAAGATAACTATTGAACAAAGCCCCTTATGGATCAAGAAATTCCGCTTGCCATAGTAATCTAATGACAAGGAAAACCGAATACACTTAAAAAAGGAGCACGGCTTATCCCTTAAATATCCCCTTTTTCCATTTAGCTGATTATTAATATATCATCTTGTGCTTATAAAAATTAAAAAGAAAACCTTTTGTATGTACGTACCCTTAATACCTTTAAGACACGGTTGAGTTCTATACATTTCACCGCACTTCAAATCGATAAACGCGACAAGTACAAAAACTTTAATTTCGTTAGTCCTCGTTTAATAAATCTGGATTATATCATGTAAATTAGGAAAATATTACCCATTTAATTAAAAACATTAAAAAAATTGTTTTTGTTTTAATCTCATTAATCTATCTAGAAAGCTGGTGCAATAGTATAGAGAACAAAAGCACGTCAAACACAGTACTCTTGTTTCTTTTAAAAAAATATACAGTACTCTTGTTTGGCTTTTTCTCAAAAACGAAAAATATACTTCATCAAATAATAATACAAGTAGAAAGACCATGCCAACGTGTTATTATTATTATTTTTAAAAAGTACATAATGAAAAGTTGTAAAAAGACTATAATAGACCGACCAAGAAATTAACCATAGCCATAGTTCATAGAGCAAAATTCTCAAATGAACTGTGATGACAATAGTGTATCACTAGCTATTAGCATTAGGTACTAAAAAATACTTTTACCTTTTAAAAAAAAAACAATTAAAGCAAGTAGACACAACACCTTCCAAATCTGTGTCAATGGAGCTTTCGTATCTGAACCTGAAGGTGACTAGTTAGCTTTTAAATTAGGCCCTTAAGACAAATTTACTTTAAGAACTTTAGATAAATAACATATATTGAAGCAGAGACCTAATACGTGCCTTTATCTTTCACGATACAGTAAAGACTATTCTCAGCTTAGTATTCACCTGGTCGTGTGTGGTTGTTGCTGAACTTTAGCAAACTAATTCAGATTGATATCATCTCACAAGTCATATAGCTACTAGCATTACGAAACTAGAAAAAAAATGTTATCTGAACAAGTTACAACTTAATTAAAAGCCAAATACGTTTAGTTCAAAACCTGCAACCAGCATGCTCGCTGTACGATTGGTGCGTTAAGTTACAAACAGCCGATTTAAACAAGATAACTAGTCCAAGTGTTACCCCGGTAAAACTTTGACAATAAGTAAATACCAATGAAATACATCTTCACTTCAGAATACACAAAATGAAGAAGTCTACAAAATTAAATTTATAACGTGTTATCATACCATCTTCAGTCTGCTATGAAAGGATGCAATTAAATTTATAACGTGTTATCCAAGTGGAATGCAAAAAAAATGCCACCTTTAACACAACTTTGTAATGAAGCAGCTTATGGGATTAATTTGGTCCCTACCCAACAATTGTTGTAGCCTAAATTTAAAAGGAGAGTGAGATACAAGTTGACTTGCATAGTCCAGAACACGAAACCCCGTCAATCATACCTACCCAACTAGCCAAAATTTTCTACCATACCACTAATAAGCACCACTTTTCTTGTAGTGCTTCTGCTTTTTTCTTGAATGAAAACTTGATAACGGTGTTAGGTAAATTAAAAGCCAAATTTGGGGCGGAAGGTGCTGCGATTTTCATTATGTACGCCGTCTTGGTCCTCCATTTTACATCTGATGGTCCATGGAAATCAAAGCTGTATGGGTTGGTTTTCTTGGCAAATTAACTCCAGTCTAGACCTTGGTGCAAAATGGAAGGCTATGTATTTATATATTAGCAGTTACAGTTTATGTTATTAAACTGCAGTAATCAAGGTAAAATTATCAGATATCAAGTTTTTAAAATCAGATTATTAAATAAACGTAACATGATTTCTACAACTGCTTTGAATTTATTACCATAGTTCCAGAATAGGGGGTAGGGGTTCTCCAAAATTGACTTGTATATATCTTCCACAGTTCCAGAATAGGACGGTTGGAGGCTGGAAAACCTGGCTACTATGGGCATCCAAACACGTTACATGTACACGATTTAATCAAAGCAGCCAAACAAAAAATAATCAAAACCCCAACTATTTTTATTTATTACCCGTGCTCTTATTTCATTCTAAATAATCAAAGCAAAATTATACCCATAATTGTAAACCCCACGTTCTCACCCGCATAATAAATAGCATTTATCAATTTCATGTCATTACGCGTCGCACACGCAACGCTTGCGAGGCCATGATTACTAATAATACCTTAGATGGAGTATTTTTCAGTAACACTCAGCAATAACAAAAGTACAGAACTGCAGTTAATAACTTCTTCCCATCTAGATATGGCAATAGAGATTACAAGACAATATAACACAGATATAATCAAGATAAAAGCTTGTGAACACAAAAACTTCATATGGTCATTATGTTTTATAGAACTAAAAAACATGTCTGAATCTCCCATACACCTGAAAATGTATTATCCACAGCCTACATATCGAACAAGCTTATGGAACCACTGAAAGCGTAACCAGATCCTACTGAATCCTAAGAAGGTACTTCCTATGAATCTTGTTTTGAAATCTTTCACTCGGTCTCGATTTTTATACTTTTAAAATGAAAAAAACGGCTACCATCTCTTTCTTTAGCCTCTTCCCATTTCATTCTATTGGTATGAAAAACAAAAATTACAAAAAGGGAGAACATACACTATAAAGAGTTAGGAAAGGGAACGGTGGGGTTTGTATATCCCTGGTTATCTATTGTGATCACATCAGATCCTTTCACCATCATAATATTACGCTTACACCAACATAAATACGTCTCAATTCGTCCCTCCTCTCCAATAAACCATGTACTCTCTGAAACGGCTTCTAAGGTCATTCTCTTAGTTGGATCTGCATTAAAAAAAAAAGGTCAAAGGTGTACATTGCAATAGAAATATAGAGCCACATACAAAAGGAGAAATTCAAAGTCCTAGCATAAACCAGACGAGACTCACCCTTGCAAAGCAATCCCTCTATTAAATCCTTTAACAACGGGTTTATGTGATCTGGGAGTGACAATGGGTCGTTCACAATCTGATTAAAAGAAGGAGAAACTATTAGACAAACAACAGCTTAAATATTCATAAATCAAACGAAAAACTACAAATATGGATGCAGCACCGACGTACTTTATCATAAGTGTCCTGGAGAGTGTCTCCCAGAAAAGGGTATTTACCAAATACCATGAAGTACAAAGTAACACCCACAGCCCATGTGTCGGCAACTTTTCCACGATACGTTATCCCTATAAATCACAAACGAAAATTCATTGTCCCCGCTGATTCAAGTTTACCAAATACTATCACCAAATGATAGCAACGCTTACCTAAACAACACTCTGGGGCCGTAAATACAGGTGTTCCAGGAGAGCGGCGAAGCTCATCATTATCATCCTGTATATAATGCAAGTATAAGGATACCTTGGGGGAAAATATAAGCACTTAATGTTATAAAAACTTCCGATATATAACCTATAATACCAGGAGAATGCAGATACGGGAGGGATACACAGAAAATTTTCTACTGGAAAACATATCTCACTTTTCTGTTGTTCAGGAGTGTAGACGAGAATAAATAGGCTTTTCTCTATGTTGTGAATAGCATAAATATACCAATGATTCTAATTTAGGGCTCTGATTCAGTGGCGCACACATATTTGCTTATGGATAGAATCTAGATTCTTTTATAGTTAGAGAACAAATTATAAGAACGACCCTCTAGCAGAAATTAAGATTTAAGGAAAAGAGTCTAGTACAAGAGAGTTCTATTCTATCTATCATCACATGATAGTTGATACCAATTGGAGTCTAAGAATTGAATAATGCTACAGATCTGATTTTTCTTGAAACCATGGCTGTACGGTAAACGAAAGCGGGAACCGGTATAGGAAACTGAAACGTGAAACGCGACAAAAATGAAAAAGAAAACAATGATTTTACACGTAAAATATCAGAAATCGGGAAACGAGGAAAACATTTTTTAAAAGAGGAAACGAGTTTCCTGGTAACTTTGACTGAAACAATAGTTACCGGAAAACTCGTTTATTATTTTAAAAAATCCATTTCCCGTTTCCCGCTTCTCATTTACCGTTATTTCACATGAAATCTTAGATTTTTTCATTTTTTTCACGTTTAACGTTTCCGTTTTCCGTTTCGCTTCCCGTTTCCCTGATTGCTTATGCTTTAAATGAAAATATAACACTTCATGATGTACCATGACATATATGTATTGTTACGTGAAGTTAATGTTCTCCAAGTTTTAAGGAAAAGTCTTTTTTGGGTTAAAATCGCATCTCAATAATGATAAACAAAAGCAAAACAGTGTATGTGTTATGTGTACTACTATAAAAACTTAATTGAAATCATAAAAAAGTAGAGATCAGTACCTGGAGAACCTGGCTGACACTAAAATCGCCAATCTTGACCGTTCCACTGGCTGTCACCAGAAGATTATCAGGTTTAATATCTCCATGTACAATGTTCTGTTGGAGAAAATGAACAAAAATATGTAATACAAGAAATGATGATTGCATTTAATAGCAAAACTTCTCCCTTTACCAAAAATATGCAATCAAAACAAATGAAGTTTGCAACGACGAAACCAAAACTTTCTTTGTTTAGACAGCAGGTCCATTTGCCGGGTATGACCCGACTTCCATTACGGATCAACTGAGCCAACAGGCCACCAAAAATATGGAAGTTAGCATTTGAAAAAATATGTCACTATCCCTTTTAATAATAAGAAATAAGAAGAGAAGAGTTTTCAAAATCTGCATCATGATGGTAATAAATTTTATCGATCTTCCTGGAGTCCACTTTCCATATAAAACAAATCTTCTCTTGTAAGGAATAACTCTTTGAGATAAAAAAATACCATACTTACAATGGAACAAGTCACTTAGATAAGAGCGAATGAAACCTTACATGTCAAATAAGATAAAGAAGATATATAATAGATATAAAAGGAATAACTAGATCCCATACATGCGCATGTAGATACATCAGCCCACAAACTATATCTCGCAAGTATTTTCGAGTTTTGTCCTCTCCTATGCCACCTTGTAAACCAGAACTCTCGTAAATCAACTTGCCTCCAACATATTCCAGAACTGAACCAAAAGAGGAAGTGTCGAATTTAATTCCAGGACTGAACAAAAAAAAGTAGTATTGCACAACTAGAAATCCAACTTTCACATGTCAGTACTATTAAGGCCATATTCAGAACTGAACTCAAAGAGGAAATGTCGAATTCAATTCCAGAACTGAACAAAAAAAGTAGTATTGCACATCAACTGGGTACCGAACTTTAACATGTCTGTATTATTTCAGCCATAAAGCCAACTTAAATAGGCATGAAAATGGTAATGTATGGTGGAATGCATGAGAGAGAGAGAACGATACCCATGTAGAAATGGTCTGTGTCAGGGTCATCAATCACCTCAATCAGATTAACTATATTTGGATGTTCTAAGATTTTCATGATTAGTACCTGCAAAAAATAAAATAAAAATGATGGTCGTAAGAGCTAGAATTAGGACATACATTAGGAGCACACACATGACATATAGCAGGTACAGGTACAAGCTATAAGAGGACACAGGGCATGCAGAACGAAAGAAGTGATGAAGGTATAAAAAACATCCAATGGACATAATGCTAAGAGCAAAGGAGAAGCAAAACCTCAAATAAAAGAATCAATATCATGTCTCGTTAAGAATTTGGGAACATCCAAACACCAGTGAAACCACAGTTTCAAAAAGAAATGAAACCAATACAAGCAATCACACAACTCATAGAAAGCATGACGACAATATTTTTGGAGGATCACCAAACGATTTTTGTAAAAAGGGTTTGTATGTAGTTGTTTTCTACTCCTTATTTTGCAAGGACGGTGGCTGTCCTATATCAAAATCGAAATACCTAAAAAATCTTATTTTCAAACCCGCCATTCATTACCATAGTAAGGTCGTACTTGAGACTAAGAAAAGCATTGGTAGCATTGGTAGATACCAACATCAATGCTCAATATTAAGATTGAATACAGTGCATGAATTTTAGTAGATGAGATTCACTTTGAAGGTCATATTCAGGGTAGCAACAAAATCTGAAGGAAAACAACTGACAAAACCTATTGCTTATTATTAAGATAACATGAGAAAGTACCTCACGTAGTACATCCGTCATTGCAGTTTCATAAGGCGCAACCCTTTGTTTCGATAAATAAGACTTATGAAAGGCCTGCAACATCAAACCACACAGTTAAGAGTGACTCTGGATTATTTCTAATGCAATGGGCAAAAAACATAATCTATAGAAGCAGGAGTTTTGTTATTTTAGGGCATGATGTAAAACAAAATTAAAGGAGCAAGATGGACTAGATGACTGAAGAACCTTACAAAACAGAAGAGTTATAGAAACAAGAAGAGATTGTGGCACAGAAACTACCTTAACAGCATAATGCTTCTCATCAACACTGCTTCTGTAAAGAACCTATTGCATGAAATAAGCCATAAGGCTATTGGAAATTATGATATATAAAAGTCTGTTTGTCAAAAACAAATTAATGTTTTGCATGAGGCCATTCCCCTTAAAAAAATCTGTTAACATATAGCAAGTTTGCGTGTTAAGATATTTACCACTTTCCCGTAACTGCCAGATCCAATTTTCCATTCACGAACATATTCGTTAATCATCTTGTTCCCATTCTCATCCTGACAGGTGCCCGAAATTCAGTAATAATTCAAGACAGATAACAAATTTAAATTTTCAGTTCACAATACAAGTTCATTCATTACAAAATTCATGTAAACATGCACGTATCAAGTAAAGACATAGGATACGGGTGTTTTGCTTTAAAATATACAAATTCAATATGCTGAACGTACAGGACTTATTTATATATTTTGCAAAAAAAGAAAGCATAAAAGTCGCGCAGTTATTGCACAGAGACCCAAACCATAATGTAGAAGTAGGAAAGCTGATTAGCGAAATATCCGCCGCATAATAACCAAAGACTTTCACATAAAGTGAGAAAATTAAAAAATAGAAATATGTATTTAATATCAACCATCAAATAACCTTTCATTAATGCACATACCTTCCAGTTAATACCATGTCAACTGAAAAAAGTAAAGACATCGGAAATGAGATTTCAAACAAAAAGTTCTTATAGGGCTGAAGTTATAGGAATATGAGTGAAATCTACGAGGTAAAGAAGAGTCAGACTAAGAGCGAATTGGTTCTCGTGTCAACTCAAATCACAATCAATTGCATGAAGGAAAAAAGCGTGTCATTTTTTTAAATCACCTCATAAGTGACCAGTAACCATAATATTAGGGAAAATGAAACTAGAATATATTGTATAATACAAGGCAATGTCAAAAAGGGATCCACTTTCAGAATCCGGCAAGTATTGGACACATTACTGAATAGACGGTTTATGTATCCGAAAAGTACAAGACAAATATTCGTCGATATTTCAAAGCCATGTTTCTTAGAAGTTACAACTAATCCACACAAGATCAAAATTCAAACATTGGTGTTTCAGTTAAAGGAAAGGAAAGGAAAGGAAAGTTTCTATCCGTTTTTTAAATATTAATGTGATACATATGTTTCTTAAGTTCTCCCGCGCTAAGCGGGGTCCGAGTTTATAGCTTTCTTATTTGGGAACAACTTCTCTATCTACTAAGCTTTTATATATTCTTTTATCAGTCTGGTATATGTTCAAAACCACTTTCATTAGCATTACTATAGTAAGAAGAATTCGACCTTTGACAACAAATAAGCATGTCTGACATAGTAAAACTGTATCACTCAGGCTTGATAAGGTTGTTTTTAAATGCTAATTAACCAAAAGAACAATAGTATAAATCGTATACATCTAGCTACCTCTGAACGAACAAGTTTGTGGGTTTCCTTAACAGGAAATTGCCTGCAAATCATCCCATGTTGAGTTCTATACATTAAAATCTCTTCCGAACGTTTTGTTGGGCTTACGTCTTCACACTCATCTCCATTACCACCATCATCAGTTACTTCCCCATTGTATGAGTAATTATCCTCGTCTTCCATTTCCGTTTCTTCATCCAACAAAAACTCCTGCGATACATGGTTACTTACGCGTACATTGTACCTTGCAAACCTTTTCGGTTTTCTTGCAAACGCAAATCCGAAACAGCCACAACACCCCATCTGCGTTAGTCTCTCCAATGAATACCACTTACTATTATGCATGAGAAGCTTCAATTGTCATGGGACAAATAACAACTTGATTGAAAACCTGACAAAAAAAATAAAATTAACATCAACCCCAAACAAAAACACACACTCCAGACCAGAAGGATCAGTAAACTATACCCAAGCAAATACACACCCTCCAGATCTGCTAAGTTTAACAGATTAGTAAACTATACTTGATATGATTAAGACTGCGCTTGGTTACATAGAAAATAATAATGTTCCTAAAAAATCCAGCTTTTCACAGCTCCCTTTAAAAGCATCTAGATCGTGGTGTTTGCGCCAAATGGTTTGCATGCAATGCAGCAAGTGTCAAATTTTCCTAAAGCGCAATAAAGAGCTTTGCTTTATTGTTAAAGACCAATATGGGCATGCAATGTAGCAGGAATGCCAAGGGTATTTTTTTTACCAAGCAAAGCATAAAAACAGAATCATATTTTAAATCAAAGGTGCCAAGCTCGCATAAACACTCCGAAAGGGAGATAGAAGAAAAGGAAACAGTAACAACTATTGAGAAACATTGGCCTTTAATGTTAACGAACATTTTTTGCCCGATTCTTATGGAAGAAAAGGAGATAGTAAGAACCTTAAAAACTTATCAAACTAACATTAGACCAATACCAAAAAAAAGATCAAGTTGAATTTCGAGCTTAACCCAAATTATAAATGGTAACACATCAGTAATGTAATTTATATATAGTCTGGTTAGCCATTTAGCCTGCAGCTTTAAAGCTCAAGTTATTTGTTCTTTTTTTCTCCTTATAAATTGCAGTAATTTTTTGGAAATTTAGCTTCAAAAAACAAAACCTAACTTTACTGCCTAAAGAGCTATATCAAAAAGCTGGATAAACACAACAATTGCAGCCAAACAAGCCCTTAGTATACCTTCTAGCACAAATTTATTTCCTATACAATACATCTCAAATTCTCAATCACCAGCCTAAATTCCAAATAAAAACAATTGAATGAATAACTGAGCCCTAAAAACTCATGTAGCAGCAATATGGGTCCATTGAATTACATAGTAAAATTGAACATTACATCATAAAATCGAAAACTAAGCTTAATTGTAACGAATTCCACATAACCAAAAATAAATAAACAAAAATATACCATTTTTAAGAATACTCCAGGTACATGATCACAACAAAGAGAATAAAGTGAATAAATTTTAAAAAAAAAAGAGAAAATGAATTAGGAAAAGGAGGCAAAAAAAGCCCTAGATTTGGTTCGATAGATATAAAGGAGACAAAAATAAAAGGCCTATATATAGCTGCAAACAGGTATATATATATATATATATATATGATTTGGGTGGATATATATATATATATATTGAGGTATCTATGTGTGTATATATAGTAATGGTGTGTGTGTGTTTGTATTGAGAAGACAGCCAGGGCAAACTCTGTTTATGACAACGCTACAAAAAGGAAGAAAGCGAGTGTGATAAGCAATAATTATTTATTACTAATATATACTTTCAGAAAATATAATTTACTACCAACTTGGATGTCATGTTACAAAATATTGCAAATGAACCGTTTCGTTCATGAACAACATCGACTACGACCCGTTAAACCCCATACTCGTGTTCGTTAATTTATTAATGAATTGAGGCTGCACAAGATAATAAGGCACGTTTAAAAGATGTTTAATTATTATTTTTCATATATATTTATGTTAATATACGTAAATTTTATCAAAATGGTTATGGTCGATAAATAATCTTCAATTTATATAATAAGTTTATTATTTAAAACTAAATCTAATTAAAACAGAAAGTCGCAATAATTAAATATATTATTGCTTATACATATTAACATTGGTTTTAGCTAAGTAAAAAATACATTATTGTTTAAATGAAATAATGTTAAACTTGTCTGAAAACGTGTTCAGACAAACGAGCTGAACTTAAAAAGAGGTAGACTCGACTCATTTGTTGCCCTAACGGTAAATGATAAGTGTTTTTTTTTATTAAGTCGTGATAAATATCATAGCTCTTCTTAAGATAACATTTAATTAGAAAAATATATGGAAATCGAAGTAATAAAACTATAAAAAACGGAGAAAAAGAAAAACAATGATTGAAATAATAATTGTAAATTGCACACAATAATGCAATTTATGAAAGGACACACAAGCGTAGCCTGTACATAATTATTGTTCTTGTTCAGTTTATTACGTTTTTGTCTTTGAAGCCAAATTTAGTGTGTTTTACATTGATGAGATATGGATGTAAAAAAACAGAGGAAACTCGTTGAAGACTACGGTTGAAGCATTGAAGAGCCCAGTTTTTCTCCTTACACTTCTAGTTTTTGGGCAGTTTTCTTTTATGGAAGGCTTTAGCTTTTGTTTACTTTACTGACCGGCACTTTTATTGATCTTACTTTTGAGATTTACTGGAATAATTCCTCTGCATTTCTTCTGTTTTGGTAAATGTGCATACCAACCGGGTTGGTGATTTGAGAAGTGTCTCAAGACACCTCTGCTTTGGTAAGTTTAAATCTTGACGAATCTCTCATTTCTGCATTCATTTTGTTTAATAAACATGATAAGAGGTGAGGGTTACATTAGGAAAGTTACTCAAAATAAAGTTTCGATAAAAGGTTTTGCTTTCTCAGATTTTGTCTGTATTTTCCCTTTGCCTGGTTAATGGTTTTCTCTTGTAAGACATTTTCAGTTTAATATAAATTGGTCCGGTGCTTAAAAAAAAAAAAAAACAGAGGAAACTCGTTCATGTTTTTTTATTTGATTTTCTTTTTTCTTTTTACAAGTGTTTGTGTGCCGTAAAAAATTATGTATATATATATATATATATATATATATATATATGGGTCATAAAAATATCACGGACCAAAAGAGCATCAATTGTCATATACTCTCCAACTCATACAGTAAGTTAACATGTCATAACTCAATACAGTAAAATGATACTTATTTCAAAAAATAAAATATAAAAATGATACACCCCTCAAAAAATAAAATGATAGTAATAAAATTATACGCACATTATTGAAAATGCGATACTAGAGGGCTGAAGATCAGACACAAAAGTAGGATACTCTATTAAATCAATTTTAGAAACAGTGAGCGTTAAATTATTATGTTATAAAAAGTATCAATGTAATAAGAGTTTTATAAATTTACTAAATTTTAAAAAACACACAATATGAAAATCTATAAGATTCACTTTGTAAATATAATAGTAATAATAAACAAATTAATAAGTAACATGTAAAACGTGAAGTATTGATTAGAAATATAAAATAAGATCTAAATAAATGGTTAATGCATTGCTTTTGCAATTAGAAAGATTGGAGACAAAAGTGAAACTCTATCGAATATTCTCATCTCTCTTTTTTTAATTACAGTTTTTGTACAAAAATCTTATAATTTGGTTGTGGTAGAATAAATGGCTGTGGGGGTGCTTGCTCTACAAGGTTCCTTCAATGAACATATTGCCGGTTAGTTTTTCTCACTATATATATGTATATATGTATCTATTTGTAAATATATAGTAATAATATGTGTGTTTATGGGGGCAGCTCTAAGGAGACTTGGTGTGAAGGGAGTTGAGATAAGGAAGGCAAATCAGCTTGATTATGTCGACTCTCTTATTATCCCCGGTGGCGAAAGCACCACCATGGCCAAGCTCGCAAATCTTCACAATCTTGTAATTAATTACCCCCCCCCCCCCCCCCCCCCCCCCCCCTCCTCTCCCTTTTTTCCTTTTTTGTTTATATTTTATGCATAGATTTTTGTTACGTATATTGGGTCGGTTTAATATACTGTAGTAGTAGGCTAAAAGGGACTACAAGTCTACAACGCCCTCTTATTGAGAAAGAACCGGTCTTTTACCATGTACTTTGGAATAAAAATACCGAATTTAGTGTTTCACAGTTAACATGTATAATATGGTTTCCACAGTTAACATATATTCATTGTTTGTATATGTGTGTATAAGTGTATTTATGTGGGGAAGCTCTTAGGAGACTAGGGGTGAAGGTAGTTAGAAATGGAAGCCACATATATATGATACGGAGTCCGTTTAATATACTGTAGTAGTAGGCTAAAAGAGACTACAACGCCCCCTTATTAAGAAAGAACCGATCTTTTACCATGTAAACCTGGAAAAAGTTACCGATTTTAGTGTTTCGGCATCCCCATGATTACAAACAAAAATAGTTATAGTTCTGCCACTGATTATATATACAGAATCTGCCAGTTTGTTGATCAAAGTTTCGAACATGATAGATAAATGGAAGTTCAGTAGCGGAACCATGATACATATATATGATATGGGGTCCATTTAACATATTGTTGTGGGAGGCTAAAAGGGACTGTAACACACCCATATTGAGAAAGAACCGATCTTTTACCATGTGAAAAAAAATACCGATTTTAGTGTTTCGGCGCCCCCATAATTACAAACAAATATAGCTATAGTTCCGCCAGTGATTATTTACACAAACTTGTGTCAGATTGTTGATAAAAGTTTCGAACTTGGTAGATAAATGGAAATTCAGTGGCGGAACCATGATTATTCCTGTATGGGAGGGTAAATTTCATGTTTTTTGTTTGTTTTGTTATTATGCTGGTGTTGGAAGGCTAAAATCGGAAATAATTTTTAAAAATAAATCATATGGTAAAAGATTGGTTTTTTCTTGATTGCGGGATGTTGTAGCCTTGTTTGGCTAAATTGGCATGCTCCTAGTTTGTCCCCTGAATGGAATCACTGTTGAGAATGTCAATTTCGGTTCACATGGCCTTTTGTTAGTTAAAATTGCAATGCAAAACCAACCCCTTCGGATAGAACATATTTCAATTTGATATTAACAATTACAGAACTGCCCGGTAGTAATTGGGTTGGGTTGCTTTGGAGGGTTTAATCGGGTTGGTAAACACCCCTAATAATATTAAGTTATAGTTTGATGATCTCAGCCATGCCAAGTGAATGTCATGTATGTTTGTCCCTTCTTTATTGAACTTTTGTTTGTGTGCCAAAATACTATTTATCTTTCTATTCTCTCTCTTTTTGAATGCCATTATCTCTTCGGTATGGGCAGTTTCCTGCTTTACGCGAATTCGTTAAAATGGGGAAGCCTGTTTGGGGGACCTGCGCAGGGCTTATCTTTTTGGCAAACAAAGCCACGGGTGAGTTTATGTATGCTTAGTTATAGTTATAATGTAGAATTTACAAGTTATGAGTGCCATTCTGTTAGCATATTGAATGCAGTAACAGTTAGATTTTTTGAGAATTAATTGTTATGGGTATAAAGATATATGTATTCAATTTCAGGGCAGAAAATTGGAGGGCAGGAATTAGTTGGGGGACTTGATTGCACTGTCTGCCGAAACTTCTTTGGAAGTCAGGTCTCTTTAAATTTTAGCATTGGAGTTTGTCTTTCTTTTGCGATGCAATACTTTTGTGATAACTTGCAAATTGAGATCTGTTTGGGGTTCGGGAACTCCTTGAAAATACAGGCAAAGAGTTTCTATTGACATATAATATGGTTTCCACACTTAACCAATAAGTTTCTTAAGAAAATTTGGTGCCACATTATCTACCCTTCGTAATACTGTAGGTGCAAACATTAGATCTCTTAACTTAAAAGAGTACATGTTGTTAGTTTACTAGAGTTATCAGGATTATGTTCATTCTTCTGCGATCCAGACATATTCTATGTACTCCAGTTTGATTCTTGTTCATTTGTTTCTGAATTTAGATTCAGAGTTTTGAGGCAGAGATTTCAATACCTGAAATTGAAGCTAAAGAAGGTGGTCCTCCAACTTTTCGAGGAGTTTTTATTCGTGCTCCAGCTATTCTAGAAGTTGGACCAGAAGTTGAAGTGCTGGCTGATATTACTATCCAATCCAATAAAATAGTTTATCCAAATCCTGGGATCAACGAACAAAAGGTTTGATACAACCCTTTCTGATAATTCTCAGCCTCTCTATTTATCCTTTTTGTTAGCTGTTACTACGAAACTGTTCATTGCTCAGGAAAAAAAGCCATTAAAAATACCTGCCCCTTTTCTAGTTATACTAACACATAACTAAGAGGACGGAATAGCTTCTTAAACTAGTATCTTCACATGTGAGCATAATGAGGAGCCAGTAAAGCATCCTTTTGCTTCATCCATTTTTTGGCCTATAGTTGGAAGATCTTTTCCTCTAGTATTTTTTATATATTAGGTTAAACCATTATGTAAAGCTTTGCTTGATATGCCACTTTGTAAAAGACATGGGAAAATGATTTACGTGCATAAGCTACCCACTCTTTTTCTGCTGTTTCCGTAACTCTCTATCTCTTTCCTTCTCTGGATCTACATTACGTACAATCCAACAGATGAATTAGCTTCTGCTTGTTGCTTTTATGTTCGTCAATTTCTAGTAGACTTCTATTTGAGGTCATCAATTTAGCCTTAATGGCGATTTGAATCTCTCTTTTTTGTATCTTAGATGTAAAGAAAACAATAGAGAAGAGATGATCAGAGAGAGAGAGAGAGAGAGCAACTTTACAGGTTAATGAATGAACCTGCTCATAAACAGTGTCTTCTTGATTTACCCTTTTTTCGTTGGTGATGTTGCCATGTGGGCATTCATAGCATTTGTGTGTACAGTATCTTTGAAAGTATATAACAGCTGATGGTTGCTGATATGGGGGTATCTTATAAGTTAGTGATTTCTTATCTGACGATTGTGGCACATGATTATATAGAGCTGTTTTAGAGGTGAAAAATGCTATTCATTGACATGATTGTCTCATTTTGAGGATTCATCCACTGTATCTACTGTCTTGTCTTTTAAGTGTACTTTCTTGTTCTCCGGAAGGGGAAGAAAATATGGTCATTTGCTTATCGACAGTTTTTTGTGAAGCTAGGTGTTCAGTTTTGGTTTTGGAGAGACATATTTTTTAGAAAGGAAGAGACTTCTTAGTATTTCTTCATTGTGATCCAGATAAAATTTGCTGTTATTATTAGTCCTACATACTACTTTGGTATTCAAAGGCAAGATACAAAGGATGACTGTTTTATTTGAACTATATGCTGGTAGAATTCTTGACGACCTTCCGCTGTAATTATTATTCGTGCTTGATTCTGGTGAGATAATAACAACTTTAATGTTGCTCATTTATTCGCCGATCTCATCATCCCATGCTAGCAAGGTCTATGCATATTTTTTTCATTGTCATTAATGACCATATTGAAATGCATTTTTTTGTTGTTGATAAAAAGATGTAGTTGTTACATTTTAGTTGCTCCTTTAGGTTTATTAAAAAAATTTCCTAATGAGCGACTTTTAGGCTTGCCTACTTTCTAATAAAAATACTAACGTATGACATGGTTTTTAGTTAAAGAAGAATTGAGAAAAGTTGAAAGGAGCTTGATAACATTATCGTTTTTAGATTTCGGAAATTTTCTGTTCTGTATCGATTTGGTTAAGCTGTTTCGTCCTACATGAGCAGCTAACCTATCTCATGAGATGGTTCATGGCTGGAACATTTTTTTAGTAATTTTATTTTAATGATTTTTTTACCTTTTCGTATGCTTAATAAAATTTAATGTATGGGAAGATCCATACTAAGTTATCAAATTGCATCCATATTCTCGCTAACCTGTAGGAATAAGATGTACGAAATTCTGTAGGAAACAGAAATTCTGTCGTCGGCTAAAATTTAGCATGTCTCTCCATCTTATGTGATTGAAATCGTTCTTTCATGTCTCACCCAAAAATAGAACCTTTACGATCGCATTACGTAACTAGTTATCACAACAAACAATGATTTTCTTTATTCAGGAAAATACTGGTTCTGCAGAAAAGGTGATTGTTGCTGTGAGACAAGGAAATTTGCTAGCAACTGCTTTTCATCCCGAGTTAACTGCAGACACAAGATGGTATCAACACCTCCACCCCTCTTCTCTCTCTCTTTCCCTCAGACACCCACATGTACACTTCTTGTCATTTTTTGTTGTTGTGTTTTAATCCTAAAAGTTTTGAACTTCTAAATTATTTGCTTTTGTAGGCACAGTTATTTTTTAAAAATGGTAGGCGAGCTTGGGGAAGAAACCTCAAGCAGTATCATTGCAGTTGGGGAAGAGTTAAGCTCATGCCAAAAAGCTAAAATTGATCTCCCCATATTTTGGTAATAACAACGGACCGATACCAGCTAAAATTATTACTTAATAGTGATTCCTTCTATATATCGTGACCCCAAATTTGTGATACCTGTGGTTGAAAGATTTTTGACGGAAATGCAAGGTTGGCTTGTGTTTGAGCAATTGTGAGGTGTGAAGCAGACCACGGTTTACTGTCTGGGTATGCATATCGAATTATAGATTATAGACAATAATCTTTTTATCATACTCTAAGAAGAAGTAATTTTGATCTCCTATTGCTGAGGGAAATCCAGCATTCCTCTTTCATGACACTTGTTTTAATTCCAATTTTTTCTGTATTTGAATTACATTTTTGTTTTTTGTAAACCTTCCATAGAAAAATTGAGTACATCTTTCTTCCCTGTGTACACTGCAGATTAATATAATCAGTTTGTATTAAGTTATTGCTAATTTGCTAGTATTATTCTCCTGCTTGTGATTTGAATTAAACAAGAGATCCTTATGTATAACAATGTTTTTGATGCTGTTTTTAACACATTAAAAAAAACTCACTTGGCTGGGACCCACTTTGCAGGCGTCAGAATTCGACCGTAGGTTTATTTATTATGATATTATGTTTACCGTTTAAGTTAATTGGGTTCTAAACTTTTTTACCTTTTCGGTCTAATTCAAAATTTCAACCCAATGTGGTTGTATCAATGTGCCTTGATGCTTTCTCTAGCCTTTCTTTCTTCAGGTTATCTTAAAATTGTATCAGTTACAACAACATAGCTCCTTTTACCTAGTACGTCGAAGCTGAATTTCATGAGTTATATTTATCTGTTTATAAGCTGCCAAATTTTATTGTTCATGAGTAAGAAGTTAGTTATTCGTCTATATAAGGGATCAATACGTCAAATGAAAAAAACGGAAGTTACTGTCTGTAATGTTTGGTGAAATACCTTAAATTTGCCAAATCTTCAATTCTAATCTACGATCCACAAGGCCGTTTTTTTTCATTTTCTGCTAAAATAAAATCTATATGCACTATGCAGTTGCTCTTTTGTAGGATCTTTTTCCTTTTACTCTGTTTGTTTTGTTGTAAAACGGAGGTAAACAAACATTTACGGGTAAAATATATTTTACGGGTGATTGGTTTAACGTAAAATATTTTTTTTGAGAAAACTTTTCCCACCTATCCAGTAAAATTGGGGGAAACGATTACCCCGTAAATAAATTTGTAAACGGTTTACGGAGCCTCTCTCTATATTATTTCTAATACTAGTATTATTTTTTTTTATAAACACTGGACCAATTTATATTAGAAACTGAAAATGTCTTACAAGAGAAAACCATTAACCAGGCAAAGAAATTACAAATAAAACCTGAGAAAGCAAAACCTTTTATCGAAACTTTATTTTGAGTAACTTTCCTAATGCAACACTCACCTCTTATCATGTTTAGTAAACAAAATGAATGCCGATATGAGAGGTTCGTCAAGATTTAAACTTGTCAAAGCAGAGGTGTCTTGCGACACTTCTCAAATCACCAACCCGGTTGGTATATAACTAAAAACATACTAGTATTATAACTATTATTAATTATAGGTCTATTCTTTCAAAATTATTTAATAATTAGTCTAATTTTATCTACTAACCAATAAAAAAAGAAAAAAACACGAAAAATTCTAAAAAATAACAAAAGTGGAAAATAAATAAAAAACAAATCCGAAAAATCTAAAAAAACCCAAGAAAATTTGAAAAGACTAAAATCTAATTAACCAATAAAAAAATAAAAAAAATAGGAAAAAATCTAAAAAATAACAAAAAATGGGAAAAATAAAACAAAAAATTCCGAAAAATCTAAAAAAACCAAGAAAATTTGAAAAAGCTAAAAAAAGTCAATAATATCTTCTATACTTATAATTTTATGAGTTTATATGTTGAAAATTTATAAGTTATTATAAGTGACGTATATGAAATAAAATATGTGTTTAGGTTAAGTTTCCTATACATGTTGAGATTTTTACCCAATTATTTGTTAAAAAAACAATTTGTAAAACAAAATTGAGTTTGTATAAAATTTTAGCTGAAAAACTTTTTATGCACCAACCGCATGCAAATGAAAAGCAAACAAAAGTTTTCAGTGTAAAACTTTTCCATAAAAATGTAATATTTTTATTATGAAATAAACAGAGATTATGTTACAAAATCTGCCGCCGTTACTTGGTATAATGGTATCCATAAGGTCTGTAGAATAAATGGCAGCTAATAGGACCCTCCCAACTTATTTGCTACATTTTCGTTAGAGACTTGGTGTCAAGCCATTGACTTTGAAGGACAAATACTCTAAAGGGAGATCGATCATGATGGTATCGTGGTAATAGAAACCATTATCGACTTTTTCTTTAAGCAGAATTCTTTTGGGCATCTTGTTTTTCTTGCAATTAAGATTTAAGTTGCTGTTTTTTTTTTTATATATATTTTCTTATTTAGTATAGACTAGTATCTATTAATTCATACTTTATAGGTTTCATATATAATGCAATGATACTTTCACTGCTTTGGAGGGACAATTTCAGTTCATTCCACTGTGACTGAAAAACTCCTGGCTGACAAGCAAATAGAATACCTGATGTTTATAGTTTCCTAAATTGTCATGTTAAATGTATATGCGTAAATGATGGGTTTTGTTTTCCCAGTTATGATGCCAATCTATGAGAAATATAATGGTTTATCAGATCTATAGTATGCCATATTAATGCGAGACTGTTTGTGCCATGTGGATTTGCTGGATTAATGTGTTTGCTTATAATCTCGACTTAACAGGTATCATATAAATTTATGACTTAATTCTAAATTTTTGACCATATGACTAGATTCGAGGCGAATTAAAGGGATCACTCAACTCAATATAAGTTCATCAGGGACTCGGGAATAAAATATAACTGACAAAATACAGTGTTACCAATTGAAAGAGGGAGATAACGTGATGTTCTATCTGGATAAAAGAAATTGTCACTCAGATACAACTCGTATATTGTATACAGGAAGCTACAGTCTAAATTGAAAAAAATGTCCTTCAAAAACTAAGTTTTTTGCGAATGTCTTTGTATTACAGAAACTGTCCTTCATTGTATACGAAGACCAAGTTTTTGCGAATTTCTTTCTATAATTATTGATACTGGACAAATATAAGTTTTTCCTAACGCTTGATTATGAGTCTGACAAGTAATTTAGTAAAACTTGATGACGAATCTCTTCATTGTTACGCATTACAGAAATGAATTACGATAACATAAAACAAGTGCCACACTCACATTATACAAAGGTCGTTGGCTCGTTGCCGATATGCATTGGGAAACAGAATGCTATTGCTGCACTATTTTTTCGAATTCTTGGTCCAAAAACCAGCATCAGTTATGGCAGATTCTAGTAGTCTTAAATTCTAAACCATACTGTAGTTGCTAGGATGAGAAACGGAAAACGACACGAGAAATGGAAACGGATTTTTTTTTGAAAAAAATATTAAATTTACACGTGAAATAAAAGGAAACGGAAAACGAGTTATCCGGTAAGTTGGTAACTACGCTCTAAACCATTAAAGTTTGCTTCGAAAAGTTAAATAATTTAATTTGATGATAGGCCTTTCCATACTGAATAGGCTCAAAGCTATTAGTTTACAACATAGACAGATGTGTCTTATTTTTGTTATCAAATTTAAGTTACATAGTTTACAACGTACATAGACAGATGTGTATTATTTTTGTTATCAAATTTAAGTTACATAACCAAGGTCTGTGTCTTTAAGTCAATGCGTAATTCCCACTCTTCTATGACACAACTCAAAGTCTCAAACAACCATACTTTATATATAGTTACAGGTACCCTTTACCATATAATCATCCCAAGAAACAAAAGGGTAACATATACAGTTGCAATAGGAGAAAGATGGGAAAAACAAACTTATCCATGAGTAGCCTACTCCTAATTCTGGTCATTATCGCCATGAAAGCTATCGAAATTGAAAGCAACCCCAAGAAATCTCCAAAACCTGCCATGACAAATTACATAATGCTCAATGAGTTAACATCAAAAGGACAACAACAGGTAATGTAGGAAATATGCGATAGAACTCGGTAGCCATTGCCATTATAACTTGAATAACCTTATAACAAGATTTTTAATTTTTTTAAACTCCCATGATTACTCCTTTAATAAGGGAAGTAGCTTGAAATGTATGATGAAGTATTTCTTATTTTTCTTCTTTCATATGTTTGAAATATAAACATTCGATATATGTTGTATCAACAGGCTTTTTGCCTAGCTAAGGGAGCATGTCGCTACAAGGTCTTGGTATGTCCTGCTCAGTGCCCGAAGAGGAAGCCGAAGAGAAACAGAAGAGAAAAAGGGTGCGAGATCGACTGTAGCAGCAAATGTGAAGTCACTTGTAGATGTAAGTACTTACACAATTCACTAAAGGTTTTTGAGCTTCTTCATCCGTTTTTCTTGTGTGCGCTTAAGAAAATGAGACACGCTTATCTTTTAGTAAAACCTAGTATTATGCATGAATAGCTAAGGATGCTACCGAAAACACATTTAAATTGTATCTTTTTTTAAAAACTCATATCTGCTAGCTGTTGTTGTTGTGCATTGTTGTACATAGCTCTTGTTTAAAGAACTTGCTTTAACACACTTTCACTTGAATAGGAAAAAAGGGGCTTCACTGGAAATCTTTAAAAGCTTACGTTTTACGCTCTACATGCGATCGTAACTCAAAAAGGTTTTTGTTTTAGTGAAGCTCTTATAAGAACGCTATAGCTACTCTTTCTTTCGCGTTTTAAAACGTTGGACTAAAATCCTACATAGTATGGAGTAATTTCATCACTGAAAAGGAAGTAATTATAGTACATGTCCCAAGCAAAGGCATGTACCAAAATTATAGCCTCAAGTGAGCCGTTCACCATTGTTTAAACAAAAATACATACGTATAATTTTGTTCTGTCAGGTCTAACAATCTTAGTCCTTGCATATTCATTTGTGTAAAATCAAAGAAAAACTAGGTGATGACAAAAGTACAATAGCACGACTTTATTAATAAATAAATAAGAAAAATCACCTAATACGTTAATCAAAATATTCAAATTGTTATGAATTTATGAATTTTCCAATATCATTATGCCTATGTTTCCATCAGGGAGGAAAGCAAAC
The DNA here is from genome assembly GCA_963682055.1 of Primula veris. Taxonomy (NCBI): domain Eukaryota; kingdom Viridiplantae; phylum Streptophyta; class Magnoliopsida; order Ericales; family Primulaceae; genus Primula; species Primula veris. The sequence continues at coordinate 44,254,025 of OY821740.1, forward strand.
TGCAAAGGGTTCGGTGCCCTATGTTACGACCCTCGTTTCATCGGAGGTGACGGCGTGATGTTCTACTTCCACGGTGCCAAAAATTACAACTTCGCCATTGTCTCCGACGATAACCTCCAAATAAACGCTCACTTCATTGGTTCCCGTCCCCAAGGAAGAACGCACGATTACACATGGGTCCAAGCCCTATCAATCATGTTTGATACCCACACTTTAATCCTTTCGGCCAAAAATGTCTCCCAATGGGATGAAAACGTCGACTCCCTTGACGTCTTTTGGGATGGTAAGGATGTTGCTTTACCTACGGATGTGGAGGCGGAGTGGCGGTCTAGTGAGGGAGAGAGAGACGTGGTGGTGGAAAGGACCGACGAGGTGAACAGCGTGAGAGTTAAGGTATCAGGACTTGTGGAACTAGATATCAATGTGACACCTATTGAAGAAGAAGATAACAGAGTCCATAACTATCAGTTACCTAGTGATAATGCTTTTGCTCACTTAGAGGTGCAATTTAAGTTTTCCGAGTTATCGGAAAATGTTGAGGGTGTTCTGGGAAAGACTTATAGGCCTGGATATGTTAGTCCTGTTAAGAGAGGTGTACCAATGCCGATGATGGGTGGTGAAGATAAGTACCAAACTCCGTCCTTAAATTCGCCTACGTGTAAGTTTTGTAGGTTTCAAAGACCCTCTGGATTCACGTCGAGCTTGTAGCCGGATGGGCTATTTTGTTAGGGGAAAATACATACATCTTGTATGTATTGCTGTTATTTTCTTATCTCTCGAGTGTTTAGTTTTTGTTCCAAGTGTTTTGTTTCGTCAAGGGTGTACGGATGCGCTTGTTGCAGATATTTGTTATTATCTTGAATTGATTTTGTTGTGTTCTCTTAATGTAATTGTGTCATTTTAAATAAGAACGAAACAAACTGTAAGTTTAGGCTGAACTTTTCAAGTACCAATATAGTGTGTCCAAGTAAAAACATGGAAAAATGACCTTTTGAGTTGGGCCTTTTTTAACTGCCAAATTATAATTCCTTCAAAGTTACAGCTAAAACATGACCGTCCTTGTCCTGGTATTTAAAACGAGTTCAAATACTCTAACCCATAATCTCTAATCCATTTCGTGTCCCATTGCCAAAATATTTATTCAAAAAAAATAAAAAAATTACTACAATTACAACTAGACATGTATCAATACATTCCAATAATTTTTTTACTATAAAAAATTCAAATATGTTATATTTTGAAATTAAAATAAGAATTGGTGTAAATATATTATAAAATTCAAAAAAAATAATATAACTCAACAAGATGTCTCAATATTATGAAATATGTATAGAATATGTTGTAACGCTTTATAAACATACAAAAAAAATTTAAAATTTGAACAATAATAGCTAATAGAGTACAAAATGAGGTAGAGATCAGAAGATATAAGATTTGTACCCAAACCTTTAACAGGTACTACACTGAATTCGTCATAAAAGTAGAACACAACATTTCCATTACTAAACACAATCCATACGGATAACCGACGAGAGAAGAGCTCTTATACTCATTAAGTGGCAATGAATCTAGAGGGAAATAATCAAATGATTATAAAAGTAGGAGAAAGGTTGAAGAGATTTTCAAAACACAATAGATTACAATGAACTTCCTATACGGAAAAAAAATATTACTGAATTCCAATTTATTTTTTTGCATTTACTACGGACTTACTATACGAGAAAAAGATTTCTACTGAATTCGAAAAACTTTTGCATCTGGAAAGGCAATGTGGAAATGTCACTAGCTACAATTGAATCCAGATTTTATGCACCGAATTATCTTTACATCCACGAAGAAAGGATCTTGTTCTAACCAATTTTACCAAAGCTCATAACTGGAAGAACGAAGAACTAGCAATAAGATCTTTTACAAGTCTATACCATCCAAATGGATCTCAAAAAAGTCCAGGCCACAACTTAAGTTATTCCTATGTATATCTTGCAATATTAACTTTGTGCGAACGCGACAAAGTCAACTTCTTATCTTGAAGTTCATAATTAAATGCTACTCATATTCAACATGTCCTGAAGCCACAGAACCCGGACCGAAAAAACTATACGAACAACAAAAAGCACAGCCAAACTAAAACCTATAAATATCCGTATAACGTTATTTGTAGTTATTGCCCCCTACTTTGCTAGACAATACCGTTTTATCCTTTAAGCTAGAACTCAAAAAGGTTTCTGAGCTAGTAGACTCTTCGGGGTTTCCAGGACGGGACCAGACCTTGACATGGCCTTCTCTACAAGAAGTCAGAATAGATTCGGGTGTAAATATTATTCCAGATAGAGGCTCGGAATGGACTCGGTGAGCCACAACCGGGGCGAGTTTTGGGACATCTCTCATGCTCGGCGCTGGTTGAAGAGTTCCTACAGGGACTGCATTGTCCCAGTGAGATGACTGGCTCCCAATGCTGTATGTGGGGGAGCCACCTGGCGGGCATTTACGGAGTGGTACCACTATCTCGTCCATTGACAGGTCCCATAGAAGCAACTGAGTATCCTGATTAAAGATACAGGTCATTTTTATAAATACATGGTACAGAAAATCAAAAGTATCACATAAGATGGAACAAACTAAAGCTATAGATTACAAAAGTACAAACTGTATAACTACCTAAGATAGGTAACAGATAGACTGACACACACAAAAAAGTACTGGCATTAGCTTATTCAGATGAGCAGCAGTAGAGGACGAGAAAATAGAGAAGGGGTATCAACTATCAAGACGTCCATGTCGCCAAGTTTTCATTTGCAAAATTAAAATTAAGCGTTCTATGCATTATGATTACAATATATTTTTATGCCATCAAACACTGGAAAGTTTGGATAAAATATCACTTGTGTAAGATTCGCGTTGAACAGTCAAAAAATTCTTGAAAATCTATCCCGTCACGGATCGTCTTTGGGGGTTACATTACTAAATGGTGAGAATATTCAAGTGAAGTGAGAGTTATGGTTACTTTTTGTTTGATATTGTTGAATTATGTGCAACACATGTTGGACTATATACGTTTTATATGAAAGGCTAAACAATAAGTAATAACTTCTTTAATTAATCTACTGGTACCAATATCTAGTATTATATGTTTAATGTATCACTAATTAATGCATCCACGACAAATTGACTCGTAATCTTTTGTAGCTTTTCAATCCCCCGATTCTTATCCTATCAGAGCACCCTTATCTGTATGACTGTATCCCTGCTTGAAACCTTACGGATTTGGAAAGTTAGAAATTTGAGTAGTTGCTCAAAAGAGCCACCATTCGGTTGCACGAAACAACTATCATACCCAACAACTAACAATTTCCAAAAATGAAAAACTTAATTTTTAACTTCACCTTCCATACCCTCACCCCCAAAGCAACACTATACTAAATTTCTCGTCAAGACTCTTCGGTCCTACCATAAATGTTATCCCTTCTATTTACAGCAGGCATGCACTCATCATCCACTTATCAGCCACATACACAACCTAAGCGTATAGCTGAATAGATTAAGTCAAAACCAAAGCCTAACTAACCTGACCAACAGAACCAAAACGGTACATGGCGTTTTCCTCAGCGTCTTCGGATGTTGGTGGTGACCAATACGGGTCAAAAGCAACTCCGCTTACCTGCAAAACATGGAATATTCATTTTTTCAATAATTGAGGATTCAAGTAGCATGTAGTCTTATTTTTTTGAAAAAAAAGTAGCATTTAGTCAAGACATCTCGATGAACAACCCAACGGCTATGGATACAAACTAAACCAACACCTTACCCATGAGTTGTGTCCCTCTCCCCATGCCACTATCTTTCTGTCCTCCATACTCCAAACTTGAACTAGGTCATCTTCACCACCCGTTAATACATATTTTCCGTCTCCACTAAGCCACACGGAAAAAAAGATCGGATACAAGTCGTTGGTGGAAAAACGAGAATTAGATAATATTAAATTAGAATATAACAAAATTCTACCTCCATGCACAACAGAGAAGAGAACCATAATAACTTTTGCCACCACAAATTAGTTGTTCATTTGAGTAGTCAAAAACTCGTAAATAACCTGCATCCAATCATTGGCGACAAAGTATTATCACTAATTTCCGATTAGTAAGGTCTGCAAAATGATGTGAGAAACAAAGAAAAAATAATACCATCTCTTCCAACAGTAGCTAAATATTTTCCATCGCTCGAGAAAGCGACACTATTGATTGGACCTTGGCAAATGTGCCATCTTGCGATTAGATTGCTCTGCAAAGGAATACAAGAGAAAACATAAGGGAGACTACGTGAGTATTTCAGTTCTAAAAGAAGTCCATAAAACAATGAAGAAAATGAACCACTGTAATTCCAAGTCTAAGTCAAATGTAAAAGAATGTTACTCAAAAAGCTCGAAGCAGTAAAAAAATATCCATTTTTTAACACACCGCTAAAACTTCAAAATTTCCTTTCAGCAAACTACATGGAACAGATTACATTTTTTTTACGCACAGTAAGGAACATGAAGCTAGTCAGATGTTGCATTTATTGGATCGGAGTACATATTATGGTAAGAAACAAAGAATCGTCAAATATAATTTTGAAGATATAAACCAATTACCTTACTGGACTTAGCATGTGCAACTGAAAACTGTGTCTGATCCTTAATGACTGGGAAGGAAGCATCAGCAGTTCCATCCTTGTTCTATTACCAATTCAAAATATAATTTTAGGTATCAAAGAAAGCAGCATAAGAAGAGTACATCACTAATAAAAATAGTATACATGCAGAAAGTTTAAAAAATGAGGCTTGCCTTTTCGTATACATATAGGTTTCCATCAGCATGAGCAACAACAAAAGTACCGTCACGGCCGGGTATCCATCCAACACTAGTGCACCTACTGTATAAGCATTACAAAATATAGAATCTATTTTTTTTATTCATGATATAAAAATATAAATGTAAAAGCAATTTTATATTCATAATGTAGCATGTGAACATTATAATTAATACTTACTATTTGTTCTATCATTTCATATTTTATAAAATAAGTGATATCATCTGTTCTTTAAAACAAGGCTTAATGATAATACAAGTAAAAGGAGGCACACCTTTGATAGACCACTCATAAAGTGGCCAGAAGAAGGGAAATACAAAACGCAAAAAGAAAGCAAGAATTAACTCCTCTTGCACACTTTTTGGTGGGATAAGATTTTAAAGACAGCACGTCTGCTGCAAACTAATACAAATTTTACATACTATACACAAAAAGCACACAAGGTTTTTTCATAGTTGCAATAATCCATGCAACAATATAAGAGTAAATTAAGACTCCGTTTGGAGCACTGGTTTCAAGTGAGAAAGCGTGAGCGAAAAGAAGATGTTGCTCATAGATCCTTGTTTCTTATGAACGCATTTTCTTTCCTTTTGCATTTTCCATTGAGAAAAACTTATACCAGACGAGGCCTAAGGAACAGGCAGAACAAGAAAACTCACTCCAACAATTCAAGAATGCATATCAGAAACAAATGTGTACAACATTTACCTGTTGGTAGTGGACCCATCCTTATTATAATGTTGAGCACCCACGATTTTCTTCCCAACCTCTTGTAATTGTTGCCTCAAAGAGAGCGAGTATACTGCAATAACAAAAACAAGACCAATCAAGTACAGAAGTGTTATACCTTTGAAAGGTACACTTGTCACTGAGGTAAAAACCATTACCATCCCCACAGCTCAATCCGATAAGAAAATCATGCCCATCTTTTGCTTCATCATCAAAGGCATGACAAACAGGATTTGAATTACTGAAGTGAATGGCCTTAATTGGGTCCTATAAAAGAAAATCCAAATTCAGTTACTAAGAATTTCAAACGAAAAAGAGCCGTCTATCGAGTAAATTAGAATCAATAACATCACATTACCTTATCCTTTGAACTAAGGTCACTCACATAAACAGTGTCCCCAACATTAAAGATCAAATAAGTTCCTTTTCCATCGAAGTTCGAATTAATCAAAGAACTAGAACCATTTGACCCACCAAAGGAATTACTTCTTGGTCCACCATTGGCCTTGGTTGATCCATTTCCAGCAAAACTGAGTGCTCTATTTCCATTTCCACTACCGAGGAACCTGGATGCTACATATCTGACGCCACTGGTTGCACTATAGCTAGAGCTTGGGGCCGAGGTTGTTGCTTGTGCCGCTCTCTCCTTCAGTTGTGCTAGGGTTATCTGAACAAGACGACCAATTGCCAATTATTTAAAAGAAAGAAAGTTTTTTATAAAACAGGAAAAGGAGGACAAACACTTTTAGGTGGAGATTTAGATATAAATGTGTGTGCGTATACTTTTCTGCTAGCTCTTTTAGGGTTATAGTTCTTGTGCCAGTCATGGAATAGTCAAATATCACTTAAGTAGCATTACGGACACGTATATGAATTCAAAAGTGCTTTAGATTCCTTATGAGCTGCAGTAAGATGGTATCTAGCAACATGGATGGAACTAAAGCTTGACTTGAGTTTCCCCTGATAATTTAAACTAATACTACTATATAAGCATTCTTTATCTTGGTGTATAGTTTCTGTATGGCCTTAAGTTCAAAATAACCAACACTTACTGAGTCTGTAGTTTTACGCGAATAACTCTTGAATTACAATTTTTTCTCTGCTTCACATTATGGACCTCTTTAAGAGCTATTCTAGATTGCATCTCTGACTAGCAACAAATTTAGACGTAAGCCATTTGAAACTTTAATTTAATAAACTAAACAACACTCATATGCTAACCTAAGCTGCGAGAGAATCCATAAATATAAACGTACTCGCAACTTACGTAACACTATTCTTCTCTCACTTCATAAGGATTACATGGCAAACAAGAAAACAAGCCAAGTAGTCAACTGGACGGAATTAACAACAATAAATCCGAGGTAAGCGCAGCAGGTGGATTTTGAGACCCAAATAAGCATAAATCTAGGTGGTAGCTTCTCCATGAAAGAACCAAGCCTATCACATTTCTAATCATGTACATGGGATTGATAGCTAGCAATAATCTCTAATGACAATTATCTAGGGCAGTTACTGAATGATAATTCCCATGTTTTCCTGCTATTATCTTGTCTGGTATGCATTTAAAAAGCCAGAAAGTAGTCAATCACAATAATTGGTTATTAATCACATTTAAACACTCTAAGCAAGATGGTAGGGGTACAAAACTACACATGTACCCAATGATGTGGGGATTAAATCATGCTGTTTTGTGTGCCACTTTAGCAATTGGTAAGTATGTGTGTGTGTGTGTGTATTAATATGTAGCAAGGCAGAAACAAATTACTATACAATTTAACGTGTTCCTTTCAATTCAGCTACCCTAGAAAAGATTAAACAGGACCAGAATTAGAAACTAACTAAAAATCAAATTAAAAAAAGTTGAATACAAAAGTCAAAAGGTATACACACAGATACTATGTAACTATGTATGTGTATATGTATGTGTGTGTTAATTACTAAACACATTAACGTGTTCCTTTTAATTCAGCTACCCTATGGCAGGTTAAAAAACACCAGAATTAGACTCTAACTAAGAATCAAATTAGAAAAAAAGATTAGTATAAGAGGCATACAGGCTGATACTAAGTAAATATGTATGTATATGTGTATGTGTGTGTGTGTGTGTGTGTGTGTCAATATGTAACAAGACAGAAACAAATTACTATACAATTTAATGTGTATCTAATTCAAATTAGAGACTGATACTAAGTAAGTATGTATATGTATGTATGTGTGTGTGTAACAAAACAGAAACTAATCAAAACCATTCTACGTGTTCCATTTACATTCAGCTACCCTAGGGCAGGGTTAACAACACTTAAATTAGATATTAACAAAAAATCAAATTAGAAAAAGATGAAAATAAAAGGCATACAAACAGATACTAAGTATGTATATATGAATGTGTGTGTAACAAAACAGAATTTAATAACTATACAATTTAACGTGTTCCTTTTAATTCAGCTACCCAGGGGAGGGTTAACCACGCCAGAATTAGAAACACTAAAAATCAAATTAAAAAAGACGCAATAAAAGGCATACAAACAGATACCAAGTAAGTATGTAAGTGTGTATGCATGTGTGTGTGTCAATATGTAACAAAACAGAAACTAATTACTACAATTTAACGTGTTTAGCTACCCTAGGGCAGGGTTAACCACACCAAAATCAGAAATTAACAAAAAAATCAAATTAAAAAAAAGGCAGAAAATAAAAGGCATACAGACTGATACCAAGTATGTATGTATCATACTATTTTATTTATACTATATGTATAGAGGCCTTATGAAGCCTTGCAACAAGTATTTACAAAAAAAAACCTAGCTAATTTAGAAAATTACAGATTTAAAAAATCAACTGCCTCGAAATAACTGTCAAAAATATTGAAGTTTGAAAAGGCAGAGAAGACTTGTCGTATTTCCGATAAAGGGGTACGACTTTTCATCAATTTATTTTGTTTTGTACATAATTTCCGTAAGATAATTATTCTGTAATCCCAAACCACGCGTCACGTGGGCACGGTCCGCTAGTGTAAATTATACTAAAATAAATACGTAGCGAAACAGAAATTAATTTATGCAATTTGACCAATAATTAACTACCTGCGAGAGCGATTTTGCGAGGGAGTAAGGAAGGATTGAGGAAGGATGAGTCTTCTCGAGAATAAGCTTATATTTTCCCTCCGGCGTTTTTAAATAGCTTTTCACTCCACTCGCCGCCGCCGACGATGACCCGTTGTTATTATTCATCGTTGCTCCGCCGCTGATCCACCTTCGCTCATCACAGTCACGTATCTATATATCTATTATATACGTGTATACTAATTACTAGTAATAGTTGTGTCAATTTAATTATTATTTTTCGACTAATTTCGATGTGACATGGGAAGATCGAATTGGACTTTCCTGGTATGTAAACTAATTACACCTTTTGTTCCTATTGTTCGGATTATGTGGCTGTTTTGACAATTGATTTTTTCCTTAGCTTTTTGCTTAAAATAAAACTATAGAACATGTTTGGTTGTTAGTTTTTAAAAGGGGATTAAAATATGTTTAGTATCATCTACTCTCAGTGTTTAATCACTTAATTAGCAATTTTAACAATTGAGATACTAATCTATGAAATTTGTCACAATTGAGGACATATCGTTAAATAAAATGATAAAATCGCATTCACGTTCTCTTGCCTATCACATTTTGAGTACAATTCCGTCAACATCCGTCAACAATCGATCCCAAATATGAGATATATCGACTGCAATTTCATCGATTTATGTTGTTAGTCCCTTAATTATATGAAATTTTATAGTTTGGTACATCAATTGTTAAAAATGGTACTCCAGTATCTAAATCGTTAACCACTGATAGGACTAAAACGCATTTTTTCCCCTTTTAAAAGCTAAATTTAGGACAAATAAGGTGGAAATTATGAAAATAAATGATTTTTTTAGTTTTTTCACATAAAAAACTACAATAGAAATTTTCAAATAATATCTATTTGTATATTTACAAACCACGTAGATGTAAAATAAGATATATGTGACTCGTTGTTATTGTTATTCATCGTTGTTTCGTCGCTGATCCACTTTCAGTCATGCGCTTATCATAGTCTCGTACGTCTTTCTATATGTATCTATAATCTACATGTGTATACTAATTACTAACAGTGTCAATTTATTTCTCCTTTTACTAATTTAATGTAATATGGGAAGATCAAATTGGACTTTCGATTACACTTCTTGTCCCTATTGTTCGGATTATGTGACTGTTTGCACACTATCCCTTTACTTATGTTTTTGCTTAAAATTAAACTATTCATGTTTGGTTTGGTAGATTTTAAAACTAGTTTTGAGGTAAAAAAAAATGCCGAAAATTTGAAGGAAAAAAAATGAACCTAAAATAATTTTTATTTTTATTTTCATATAAAAAAAAGGGTTTTATAGGTTTAGTATATTAAACTATCTGTTTTTAACGATTTGAGTATCCATCTTTTAAATTTTTCAATTTAGGTACCACATTACGATATATTTCCAATTTAGGTATCACCGTCTAAATAAATCTGGAATCATGTCACGTGACATTTGACAAACATTAAATTGAGAGGCTAATTTGACAATTTTGCACAAAAATATGTCATCCTATAAAAATATTTTTTCCAATTTCACACATAATAAAAATTTGGATTATATGCTATTTTTTTTTGTTGTCAAATTAGGAGAAATTTTTTTCTAAGATGACATATTTTTGTGCAAAATTGTCAAATTAGCCTATCAAATTAATGTTTGTCAAATGTCACGTGACATGATTTCGTGATTTATTAAGACGGTGGTATCTAAATTGGAAAGTTATTATAGTGTGGTACCTAAATTGAAAATTTTAAAATGTGGATACTCAGATCGTTAACCACACTATAATTTGGTATAGTAAATGTATTTTTCCTATAAAAAAATTCCACATAAATCTTCAAATAAAATCTATTTGTATATTTACAAGACAATTATAAGTAAAAAAATGTCTTGTTGATATAAATAAGTAATAACCGACTTATAAGAAGTAAATTTTGTGCGAAACATTACATTGCAACTTTTATGAACTAAACTTTTGTTTCTAGTTGTTTATTTTCAACCGTATATATACAAAAAAACGATGCCAAAATATATTGAGACAAAAAATATCGTTTTGGTTGAAGATATATTGAGGCATTAATTGTCTCCATAATTTTGACTATTTCAGCACGACTGCAAGTGAACTGAAATGGTTATGAAGCAACAATGTCTACAAAATTTTGAGTAGGACTGCAAATAATGAACCGAATTGGCTACGAAGCAACTACGGTTGACTCAATAAATTAAAGTAAGTCAATTATGATTTTAATTTATATAAAAACTGTGATAAGCTCGTTAGATTATTGGTTAATTATCATTAGTCCATTGCTAAACGAATTGTAAATGTATATAAAATAATTTTTCTAAAAATGTTTATTTGATGATATCATCATGATATTAATATGCATAAAAAGGCATATTTAGCCATGGCATATGGTTTTTCATACCAAAACAAGGCTACCGATTTAGTATTTATTTTGGGTTATTAATAAGGCTACTAATCAAAAAATACAGGTCCAGGAACCTGGTCTAAAACACAGTTAGGTGCACCACAAGGTCCACAACACAATTCAATATTGGGCCCGAACTTCTCTTAGTTGCTACATGGTTGGTGTTACACATCTTACATAAAAAATATTTAGACTATCTAATGTTTTGCTAATGACCAAAAAAATAAAAAAATGCTTTGCTACTTCAACTTTTGTAAAAAGTATCACTTCTGTAACTATTAGTAACTTATTAAGGAAATTACCACTATTCTAAAACTATTTAGATATCAGGCTACTTCCACATAATTAACAAAGGAAAAAATGGAAAAAACATTTCAGAAAAAAACATTTTAAAAACCAGAAAAAACTGCAACAAAAAAAAATCCATAAGAATGTTGAAAAATTAAAAAAATATATATTAAAAATCCAAAATCAGTGAAAAATAAAAAAGTAAAAAGATGCCGGAAAAACCAAAAAAGTCCAAAATATCTTCCATTAAATGGTATTTTGAAACTGTCTTTGTCATTTTACAAATATGCCGAGTCATTAAAAAATATTCTACGGTTTTTTAAAGTCAGTTTATAGTCATAACTGTAATTATTTTCAAAAAAATAGGGGCAAATCTTTAATTTTATAAAGCATTTTACATAATTAATTAATTAATTAAAAGGGTTAAACACCCAAATTTTTAAAAAAAAGTGGGTTGTTTCAGTCACAGGTAGAAGTATCCCCCTCTTCTCTCACACAAACACACGCGAAGTATCTTCTGTTTTAATTCACTATCGCTTGACATGGGATTGTACTTTCCAAAATGTAACGTGATTGCAATTTATTATATTGTAGTTGCTGTTCAATTTGATTTCATCGCATCAATCTTATTTAGTCTGTGATGATACTGTATTGATTATATTTTAGTGACTGTTTTGTTCTATTCACATAAGCTAATTGTTGATACGACGACGTGGAGGATAAGCTAAATCAATCACGTGTTGGTTGTATTCCGGTGAAGCTTAGAGGGTTTGTAGAAATGTACGTGTTTAAGATGTTGGGTTTGGGTCGTTCTTACTTGTCAGAACCTTAGTTCGTTCCGCACTTTGCTTCAAATTTTGCAATTCAAATATATGATAGTTGCAAGGTTCAAATTTTCATCAAACAATTTTGTTCCTTTGATGACACCTATACGAACTCAGCCATGATGTCAGCCTCCTCAAACTGTAACTAGTCGGACGTCGTGCGATGTTGATGATCAGCCTTTAGACTCCGGATAATGGTTTTTGCCAACAGTGTGTTCCGTCATGCATAATGGCTAAAGAAGAGGGGGAGAGACAATATTTTTTACTCTTCTTTAATTAATCAACTTAAACTTAATTAATAATTGCATTTTGCTATGGGAATACCTACAAGTTTGACGATGCTTAACAAGTTTATTTATTTATCAAAATAATAACTTTGCAAATAGCCTGATACTCAAAGTACGATGGAAGAAATAGAAAAAAAAAAAACATCAAGATGCGGAAAGAATACAATTAGGACGGATCCATTTCCTAATTTTTTTTTAGGTAACCACCCAAGTTTTTTGAGCCAGGATCACAATCACATCGGTATAATAAAAATTATGAAAATATTATTATGTATTATTGGTTAACACGGTCAATTAAAAAAATTTTAAGTTTTTAATTTCATTACGGTACGTTATTTTAGAGTATAACATTACCGTAAATCGGTAAATATGTGCCACCCACTAAAAACTCAACATATATTAATGAATTCAAAATAACTAGTAACTTAAAATTAATTTAAAATTAAAACTAAAATATTATATTGGTTGACACATCCTAACTTCACTACAAAAAAATACTCAAATAACGACGGGATTAGTGACGGTATTTTTTGTTACGAGCTTATTAGCGACGATTTTTATGACGGCTTTGTGACAGTTTAGTCAATTTGCGACAGATTTGTAACAACTTTTTAAATTAGTGACAGACTTGTCACAAATTTTGACTCTCACTAAATCAAACATTATTTTGTAGTGCTTATAGTGTATCGTATGAATCAAAAAATAAAAATCAAATTTATTAACCTGCATACCGAAAAAGTATTGGATGCATTTTAAATAATTTACGTAAAATAAAATAAAATTATCAACCTTAGAAAAAAAAATATCGGATATTTAACGATGTCAATTTTTTTTTTCCATAGTTCTATAGATCAATGGATTTGATTGTTTTTTTTATAAACTAGGGTACAGTATACTATAAAATAAAAAAAAATAGTGCATATTTTAATTTTAGCCTCGCCTGTGATTTGCCAACTTTGTTTTGTTTCTTCTTACATAGAAATGGCCCTACCCAACCTCATCTCTGACATGTCACGAGATTAAACATCCACTCTCCATAGACTATTTTCTAATAATTACAACACTTGAACGTCTTTCTTTTGAAGTAGTATACTATCATATATAGTAATTCAGTACTGTAAATATCTAGAGATTATGTGACTATGGTATTGTTTACGTTTAGAAATAAACTTTTGAGCAAAGGCAAAGTCTTATTTTCTTACTAATTAATAACCAACTCAATCAATTCTGACAAGCATATAAAAATTCCTAATGTAACAAACCCAGCATTACTGAATAAAATTCTTCATTGTGCAAAGTTCTAGGGAACACCTGCATACTGAATTTCTGACATTCAAACTTTTTAAATCACTATTGAAAGTACTATATAGTAACCCATTTTCTTTTTGTTAATTAAAAAAGTTTTACATGTATATTCACTTTTTTCACTAATTAAGCCGCATAATTAAAGTGAAAAATCTTTGAGAAAAAAAGATGACATAATCATTAAACACAATCCCAGGTACATACGGAGAATTCATGAAACTTACATGCAGTACAACCATGTAATGTCCTTCAAAGATCTATCTTGAAATCTAGTATGTCACACCATATATACAAGCACTCACAAAATCAACATTCTTTTAAACAAGATTGCAAAAAATGAAAATGGCATACATATATAACTGATTACCGGGAATTACCTTTCTACAAGAAGAAGAAATCATACACACCTCTAGCTGATGCACGATATTTATCATATATTCCACTCCAGTTGATTTTTGAAGTATTTTCTGCCGGGGAAAAAAACAAACACCTCCTCATTCGTACTTACTTGTTTCAACACTACAAAATATTTCAACCGGGGGTGATGCTAAGACTAGCTACATGCATGTATCAAACATTTCCAGACGGCAACTTCATGTAACGAGGTGGCATTTTCTTTAGTGTCCAGGATTAAACAGTTCGTTGAGTCCGGTGGCTGCATCCAAGCCAAACTTTGCCAGATCACCTTGCGGAAATATGGGCCTTCTTCTACTCCCCACACCAAGAAAATCCCTAGTTAAGCTCCCATCACTTTCACAAACACTCAATTTACTGAGATTACTACGATCATTCGGCACCATATTCATACCATGTTGATAATTATCTATTTTCTGTGTACCATTCCCCATAGGAGAGCTAAAATCACCCGATAAAAACCCCGCCCCGCTATTTATATTATCACTTGCTTGAACACTGTTATTCCTCTGATTAAAAGAATTAGTGAAGTTTAAGGAGCTCATTAACCCAAAGCTAGGGTTAAAGAGCAGGGAATTATTGCTAGTTGATGACCCCATTTGTGCAGCCTTTTGTAGCAATGACGTTGCGGGCATATTTGTTATTGACGATTCTTCTAAATTTTGATTGCTATAAAATAAAGAGGAAGATGAATTAGTAGCTAACTGGTCTGATTCTTCTTCTTCTTTTAATCCTTCCGACGAAGAGGGGATATTTAGCCACTGATGATTCTGGGATGATATCCCAAACATGTTTGCTTGAGCTAGTTGGTCATGGTTTTGGCCCATGGAGACTGGTGCTAAGAAATTGTTATTAACACTAGGGTTAAGATTTGAGCTGTCTAACCAGAGTGGGAACCGACTTGGTTTAGGGTCGTTTTCCATGCTGAGCTGGCTATGCTCCAGGCTTGAGAATTCGGGCCGAAGTGGCATCGAGAAGTTGTTGCGGGGTCCACCGAGGAGCTCGTGAGCTGATCGAAAATTTAAATTTGGAGCAGAAAGTGTAGAGAATCTTGTACTTTCTTCGGCTAGCGCATCACAAAAGGCCCTGTGAGTGATGAAGCTGTCTTTCCTGTTATATAAAACGCAAAAGTGGAATTTGCAATCAATTGGGGACTAAATGTTCATCTAAAAATTTTTCGTAATGCCATTTCTTCAAATTTATAATTTCAATATTATCAGTTTCCTTATTTTAATGTACATTTTCGAACGGTAAACAGAGAAAATAATCAAGTACAATGCCATTTTTATACTTAACTTTTTAGTCATAAACTATAGGAATGCATGTATCCCAAACAAAGTCCCCCTTTTGAAAACGTGATAACTTATGTCAGCCAAATGAAAGTTTGTTTGGCTACATAATACTAAGGTACATACCGTGCACGACTCTTTGTCACCCTTTGATTTAAAAAAAACATATATAAGCCAACTCTTTTGATTCGTTAATTCACGAAGAATTAAGTAGCTACCTTAATATAACTAACAAGTCCACACTGACATTAAATTTTTCACCAAACTAATTATCATTTGAATTTTGATCAAAGAGAATTTAATTCGATGAAGTCAAAAAAGGATCCATCATTTAGCAATAAAACAATACCTGGAGAATATTGTTCCACAGTCACATTTATACTCCCTAGTCCCACAAATCTTGCTATGAGCTTTCCAATCCGATTGAACCGCGTACTTTTTCGAACATTTCTCACACTTCCATTTCTTTTCTCCATGTTTTCTACTAAAATGCTTTTTAACTCCAGTTAAATCGCCTAAGGCTCGACATGGGTCGTGGTGAACACAACTCTTTTCAGGGCATATGTAAACTTTTTTCCTCACCTCTTTGTTGGTCCTTTGTTTGAGTTTCCATGGGAGATTATGACCTCTCCGATGGAGTTGCAAGTTTTGATCTCTTTGGAAACCCTTGTTGCATATTTCGCATAGGAATCGGTTTGTTGCCATAAGGGATTTCGGGGAGAGTGCTATAACTTCTGCATCTGGATCTGTTTTATGAAACAAATAAAAGTACCGTTAGAAGAACAATTCACTCAATGGCGCATTTGTTCTAATAAGAAAAAGAAAAGAGACCTATATTAGGTGAGAGACTGTCCGAATATTTCAACTTTAGATTCAAGAGTTCTAGTTTTCTTCAAGTATGATACTGAAAACAATGAATGTTACATCGTTATTGGCATTACCACTTCTCACTCTGAAGTCTTCAATTTCATAGAGTTTTTGGTTTAACAGAAAGATCGTTCCAGTTTTTCATAAAAGTTACCGGTTATATATGGGCTATGGATAACTTCTTCTCTCTTATAAGTACTATTTTTTTAGCTTTAGATTCGACTTAATCAAGATTCTAAAACCATCATTGTTTCATTTCTGGTTCTTTAGTTTAATTATATACTAATTCTTAAAATTCCAAGTACACAACCATTTCCTCAAAATACTTCAAGAATCCTTTCAATTACATAATCAATATGAGTAATTTTGATCCATGATCTAACGGAAAGAAGATGGATACTTATTAGTTCTTTAAATGGATCTGAAAAACTTATTTTCTGAACCAATTGATACTATAAAATTTTGGCTGAAGTATCCATTCCATACCAAGAAAAGGTTTGTCCATAACACATCAATCCATACAATCCGTATGTTCGTATATATAAATATAGATAGAAAGATGAAGATGTGCAATATAAAAACTTGCCTGGATTTCCTGGGAGATTTCTTTTCCTTTTCGCCTGATTCAAATTAGGGTTAGGGTTTGTATTAACCTCTTGGCCGAAACCCCGGATTTGATGTGGGATTGAAGAGATTCCACCATGATCAGACATCATCTTTAGTAAACAAATCTATGAGACAAAAGTGGCTTCTGTGTCCTAATCTAAAGCTCAAACAAGAACAAAATACTAAAGACTGGGACAGTACACACCAAAACTGAAATAACAAACAAACTAAATAACGATATATATGAGCTTATAATATAGCTGCCAAAATATTTAATACCCTCCTCAAGGAAGCTATGGAAGAGTATTTCCCCACAAGAAACTTAACACTCGCTGAAAATAATCTAATTGAGTACTTTATTTGAAGCTAAGGAGAGAAATATATCATTTACCATGAAATGTTAAGTTATACTAAAGAATTGCAGTCTCTCTCTCTAAGAGATATATATTATTAGTCACTTATCCGTGGCGGAGCTAAAATTGTATAATGAGTGTGCTCAAATTACGTGAAAGAATTGACTTTAAGTGTACAAAACATATGGAGTGTTAATCCAATATATATATATATATATAAATTTGTATGTAAAATATATACAATACCGAGTTTTCTTAAAATATGCGATGTGTTGTAGTCCCTGCCAACACTCTCCTAGCTTTATGTCGACCTTCACGACTTTCCTATAGGTCGGTCAGCCATAGACCCGCATGGACCACACCTCTCTCCCTGTCTTTCATTTTTATATTTATTAGTAATTGAGAAATATTGATTAAGTTGTTTTTTTACCCCCTTGCATCATGCAACTTACTGTAAGAAAATGTCACATCATATAATTATTTTCACCATTTTTTGCTTTAAGAGGTCTATTTATTTATTAATTTTATCGGGTGAGAATTTGTGCTTCAGCTGGTTTGTCTTTCTAATGGTTTTATGTGAAAAGATTCTATTTTTGTCATAAAAACATGTACTAGCTCTAGATATATAATACTCTATAGATTTTTTTATAAACGTCAATATCTATGCGATATTTCTTAAAACATTTTGAAAAGGAGGAACCTACACCACCAGTAGACAAAATATATCTTCCTTGTTAATTTAAAAACATCGGTAGGCCTATTCAGTGCGTACGGAACCAGAAATGATAAATGAGCAGGGTTGCTTTTCTATATAATAAAATTTTTGTACCTTATATGAAGTTATTTTACTGAATGAGGACTGAAACATTAAAATTTAAAAATTTCGATAAAACTACATACTATTTTTTCGTAAATTTTTTTTCCAAAACGAGGGCCGCAGCCTTGACTGTACTTAGGTACTTCATTTCCTTCCTGGGCGTAACAATATTCATTATTCAAATTAAGAATCGACTGAGCGGCATGCAGATATTGGAAACCACAAGTAGTAAAAGAATTGATAGTGGTATAAAGTAGGTGAAACCCATACATGGAAAAAATTACACATTATGTTTTAAAGATTTTCTTTCAAATTGAATATTCCAAAAAGCTTATGTATATATATATATATATGAAAATGATCCATACACACATAAAAAAAACACATTATCTTTACATATCAATCACAACCCTCAATTTATTAACTTTTAATAGTCAAGATTAGTTTTGAAAACAAATCTGGTCACGTAGGATGTAGCTTTTGTACATATATACAAACACACCATGCATAAACAATAATTATAAGAAAAACAAGTGTTGGCATTAGATGAAAAGGAGGAGGATGAAGGTGAAAAGTTAAAATCATGAAAAAGACGATCAAGGTGTGAAAAGTAAAAACGATTATGCTATTATTGCATTTGGAAGTTGGACCAGTTAAGAGAGAAAATGGTGCAGTCCGTGAAGAGGATGAGTAGGGGATTGGAGTAGAAAGGATTAGGTAGGTAGGGATTGTGCAGTGGGGTTTGCCTTGCACCATACATGTCATACATATGCTTAGCATCCTGGCCCATAGTTCACATGCATCTCTCCATATATCTTCAAGAAAAATTAATATATATAGGGTAATTTTAGTTATATATATTTTTATACGTTTGTCATGAAGACCTTAATTATATGTTCCGATGTTCTTCATTATTTTTTACAAAGTATTTAGTTTGCTAGTCATTTCTTATTTCACCGTTAATTTTAGTCTTCTAGATCATGTCGTATCTTTTTTGTAACCTTAGTTGTACGTCATGCTCAAATTAGATTAGTTATGAATAAGAATAATATAGTAGTTTAAACATAAATTTTCACTTATTTTAAACCTATATCTATGGTTCCTTTTATTTTCTACCTTGTCTAAAATCTGTCTAATTCTCTCATTCTTATCTTTTTCTATATTTAATTTCTTATAGTCCAGCGAATAGCGATGAGAAAATTTGGTCCTGGCTCAGTTTATTTGCAAGCAAAACATAACTTTTGGTGCACAAAACTTCCATGTGACGTGATGATGGCTCCGGCCACCATACGATACTAATGTTTTGTAGGATTTTTTTTAAAGTGCTCTTTCCTCGAGTCAAACCTGGCCTTCTGAGTCACAAGGAAAAATATTCACAATTACGGCGAGTAAACGCTGACATACAGATATTAATAATTAAGTAATTTGTTCATTATAGTTGGTCTAGACCGACTTTCACTCACTGACAGTATTTTTCAGACGGCGGCGGTTGTATTTTGGCTTTAGATAGGTCGGGGATTCTCCTATATGTTATGACATGATATATATAGTCATTTTGTTCTATTTACTTGTTATATTTCACTTCATGCACTCTTCTAATTTATAGATTTGATGATGAACTTAAGTACGATAAACTACCGGAAAAATTTGATTCCAAATATCAAACTAGCTAGAACTATTTTTCCGATGATGATTCTAATTGGTATCATGTAGGAAAACAATATTCCGTGTATATATATATATTGTCCAAAAAAATTTGATGCCGGTAAAGAAGATGCAATAATTTTAGTCTCTAGGGCCGACAATAAATGGTGTGTAACGTTAGTTTTTAGTACGTGTAGGCTTGTAGCTATTTGTAGATCTACCTAGTGGCCCTTATTTTTGTATTTTGTAATTCCAAGTTTGAAAAAGTTGGAATAATGCTAGGACAGATTTTATTTGCAGAGTTTGAAATACTATAGCTTTCTCATCCCTAATCTTAGGCGGCAACTTTGTAGACCTCTGAGAAATAATTGAAGTCCTGTGCTTTATAATACAGTTGCTTTCCAAAATAGATAATAATGATTCCCAATCACGTATGAACCTAACGAGCCAAAATGACGCAGTTAGCTTATTTTAACTTGCTATTCCTTTTTCAAAAAGGTAGACCAATTCTCACCCCTGATATAACCTTAACTGAAAAAAAAAACTTTATCATATATACTACTAGTTAGGGTAACTCTAAAGGTCATTCATTATTCTAAATTTCTAATACCAGCCACCATTTTGGCTGTAAGCATTTGGGAGTATCCTTCTAAAGGGACATGGATTCTCTCTTTCCCCTAGAATGAATAACGAAGTCAACAAACACAACAAATTCATACACACATTACCAAGTTATCTATGCATGCACAAACCCTAGCAATTCTTTGGGATATGATGCACGTGCTCTTACTCTCCACATATACAGCCTTAATTAAATTTAGTTACTTTGGGTAGAATGCAATATGCATGCATAATGAAAATTAAAAGAGATGCAGTATGATTTTTTTTGATGGCGTATGCAAGAAAATATACAACATCTTTGGGGCGTCTGTACGTAGTTTACTAAATTTAAGACTTTTTATTTTTTTCTTGACTCTTGTGTATATTTTATATACTTTGCTAAACGTTCGAGTCACCTATAAGTTAGTCGGTTGCAAACTTGCATGTAGGGTCGACTCACCCCGGTTCATATATTGTTGATGATTAGAAATTATAGGTTCCTAGTGTTAAAATTAAAAAACTAAAATGCGAACTTTTTGTCCCAAAACAGTCGAACTTATATACCATTTTATCTACAGAGCTATAAATAATTTATATGGGCGTACAAATAGCTCAAATTAGCTACCTTCTTATAGTAGGATTCCTGACTGATGGATTTTAATTAAGCAATATTTAGAGCATAGTTACACAATAAAATCCGACATTAGAACTTAGAAGTGTATGTATGCATGCTAGTAGATTAACAAATCTTATAATCATGTTAATTATAGTTATTAGTTACATACTCATTCTGTTCCATTTTAGTTGATTAATGTCCTAAATACTTGTAATCTTCTTAAATTAGTACACGTAGTAAGTGATCAAGTTTTGGTCAAATTACATTCTTTCTTAATTTAAAGTGACATTGGTAGGAGTACAAACTTTACCACATAAAATTGATCAATAAGACGAAATAGTGAGATTTCCAATCAATTTAGAGGAGCCATTAATATTGGAAATTAAGTGACAATTAATTAAAATGTTCAAAAGACTGGACTTCCAAAACTCCCAAACTGAATAAGGAGAAAATGAATAATGAATGCTAATGAGATTTCTAGTTTTTTGTCCAATCATGCTACTGCTAGTAATTAACTTAGTAAGTAGTAATACATAGTAGTATATAAGAAGCTTAATTACCATAAAGGGTATTTAATTAGTGCGAGTTTTGGAAACGCATGCGAGTCACTAACTTATTATTGTTAGCTGAGAATGATATACCAGTGGTAGTAATCCATTCAAATATATTTTCTATAACGAAATTTAAATAAAATACTTTTGAGTAACATAAAATTTAGATTTCTCAGACCCTTTCGAGTAGTCCGTGACAACCTTATTATAATTTTACTCTAAATTACTGCAAATTATTCACCCTTCCTGATCATGAAATAATTCCGAACAAAAACTACAGTACTCCTGTAAAAAGACAGATATGAGGAAGATATAATTTCAAGCTAGAGTATAAAATGATATGGTCAGGTTGTTGGAACTTTCCCAGAAGACTGTGTACGGGATTATGATCTGGTTGGCTTTATTATGTCTCTCCTGAACAATACTTAATTATTCAGCCAATTATGAAATCTATATACCACAGGTAGTCTTTTTACTTATTCGACTGACGATATTGAATGCATATCCTTTTAAACAAGAAAACGAGAGTCCATGGTCTTTCGCTTTGATTCAATTGTATTGTTCAGCTCAAACTTAATATCTTCTTTACAGTACTCGTTTAAATCACATAAAAATCAGGTCAGTCTCAGCTCTCAGGTTAGCCGTGTGTTCGCCAGCTTTCAGTTACCAAGTAGCTAAAATCTTCTTTTTTATTACATTCACAAAATTCCCCTTTACTCCTCTTTTAAAGGTCAATAGTTCTTATCAGTTTTGGATAAAAAAACGCTTATTGCAAGGCAAACCCAAGTTGATGCTCAGAGAGATTCGTTTTAACTCTTCTGTGCATCTTTCCCGGATAAATCTGAAGTGTAAATATCAGCCCTTTTTTGATAATTCTGATTTCAAAGTCTCCTGGTTTGAGGTAGTACCTCTTTTGATAATTCTGAAATAGAGTCTTCTAGTTTAAAGATATGGGAGCTGCATGCCAAGTAATTCGCCGTTGAGTTTTCTGCTTTGAGGCTGCTAACATCGTACTTTCCAGTTTCCACAACTATTTCTACAGAATTACTGAAGTCAATTCTAAGGAAGCTTTACTAAAATTCTACACTAAATACCTCACTCAAAGTTAAAAAGGGTCCATAAGATTGTGTGTGTGTGTGTGTGTGTGTGTGCTCTAGGTAATTGACTAGTAGTGTAGTAATTTGACAAGTAACATTTGAAAAAGAAATTATTTGACTAAATGTAATTAAGCCCAAGAAGCAAGGATAGCACCAAACCAGCTGTTGCAAACTTGAATGCCGCTCTACTTCCATTCATTGAATATGACAACTCAGCTAATCAACACTTCGAAATTGTGATTAACAAGTCAATGTAATCACAAAATCTACAAATGGTTTAATGATCAACGTTATCCTGTAACTCTAATTATGTAATATGAGGTCATAAACCTACATAACAAGCGCATGGAAAACCAATAGAAGGAGGCATAAGAATTTTCAATTCACGCGCTTAGGCTAATCTAAACGATTTAATAAGTAGCCATGCAGATGCGTGCAAAATTACACAAAATAAGGAACTTATCAAAATGCAGAACATTGTTATCTTTACATATGTATGATTAACAGTAAATCCTGGAATGAACCAGAATCTTACTGGTACAACAAACTCTAGGCAGTGAGCCAGTGACAGAAACAATGAAACTCAATATATACGAAGAAACCGAAACGTATCCGACAACAATGAGAGCATCCACCACATGATGTGTACTTCAAGCATAGTCTGCTTTACTGCAACACACTGCAAGAAATTCAGGATGTATATTTTAAGCTCCACTTATAAACCATGTAATTTCATTACAGTTGCTAAAGATGCGATAAAAGAACAAAAGGCAAGACTGGGAGCTTACTTGTACAGATAAGATGCAATTCCGAGAATTACACAGAGCAGAATGATGTCGATGCAGAAGTTTTGACTTGATCTCACCTGTACCATTATTATACAATTGAAATTACTGGTCTCGTATAACTTAATGAAATTTAAATAGAGAAATTTTAAGAAATAAAACTGCAAATAACATTTTCGGTTATACCTGGAAAAGAGTTTCCTTCAGTCTAACATTGGTGTTCTTAAGATCTGATGAAGCTATGTCAACCTGCGAAAAAGCAAAGATAGAAATCAGGGAATATACTTCAACCATTAAAATTATAACTCTAATGTGATTTAGATGGAGGTTTTCCTTTTCTTTCTTGAAAAGGAACTAGATGGAGCTTGAAGAGTAGTATCTAATTACCTTTGTATCAATTTCATCCATCAGTGGAACTTGTCTATCGATTTCCTGCAAAATGCAACAATAGGAATTGCAATTTAATTATTTTATAAAATAACCAAATAGGCGTAAACATAACTAGAATACTCGAAAAACCCAACCTCATTCATATCATGGGCCAAATCCTTAAGTGTGTCTAGACCTTCAGATATGACGTCTAGGCCTTGATCCTGAGATGAAAAAATATTATCAGAAGAAAAAAACTGCAGGGTGAAAAAAAAAGGCACTAGGTAATCGTAAAGTACATGCCTGTTTCATTTTCCGCATTTCATATTCTTCTCTAAATTGGCTTGATTGTTCAGACTGCTCAAAATAATTATCACCAAACTGACCATCTGGAGTTGGACCAAAACAAAAATAGTTATCAATACAAAGTAGTTTTCATGCAAGCAACAAAATGACGACCGGACAAGGGTGTCTGTTTGGTTGTTAATCTAGTGTGACTCTTGAGGGAGAGAGATATATTAGTATCGAGTTCAATATCAAGTATCAACCAACTTCTAAAAGATTATACACTCAGAGACACTTCAAACATATAATTACAGTCACAATAAGAAAACTAAGAGTCTAGTGCATGACAATTTACTATGAGAAAAGAACAGACCCCATTTGGAAAATATTAACTGATATAAAAGAAGATTAGCAGCATAAATTACTAGAGTTTTTCCATACAAATTGTAGAGAAAAATACCAGAGTCGAGCTTGATATTTCTACGAGAAGCTGAAGTTCCCCACCCTCCACCTCCGGTTTGTTTGGCAGCAGATGAAGTCCCATCTGGAATTGCTTGTATCCTCTCTGGTAGTACAAGCACAAGATCATAACGTGCTTGTACTTCTTCTTTCGAAATTCCTTTCACCTATAAACATATTGTAGCATCTCATATAAATCATAAGCATGTGTAAGAAAATAACAAACAACGGCTAAAACACAAAATAACTACCTGCAGAATCGAAAATATACATGTTTGTCTGGGATTTTTTGTATGAAGTATTTCGAAAGAGTGTCAATTTTCTTACACTTAAGGGAAAAAACACTACATTCTTAGATTATGTCAGACATTGTACATAGAAATGAATTGAGAGTAAAATTTCACCTTCTTCACCGCTAATTTCTGCAGCTTGGGGACTTCATCCATCATCCGAGCCTTCGCACGACGAATTTCAGCATTCATCGCGACTGCTGCTGCCCTATTCGTCTCCATGGATGCTGCCTCTGCTTTCTATAACAAAAACATCCAAAATTACGGATCATTTTGTACTCTATGCAAATTTATTAAAGAAAAACCTGAACCCCGCTAAGTAGCACTCTATTTTTCTTTATTCATGTGCTTGTGCTCAAAGTTTTTCAATCTCAGAAAGTGAAAGTGAAAGTGAAAGTAGCGCTCGTTCTTATTGCTTATCCAAAAAAATGGGATTGGACCATGTTTCCTTTTCATTTTGCTCGTTACGAACCATTGATATTCCCAGATCACCGGCTTCTTTGGCAAAGCAAATAAGCTGGAACTTTATAAGTCCGGAAAAAACTGATTTCCTCCAGCTCAAATAATAACCCCGCTTCAAGATAAATAAAAAATGTTTTATTACATAATTCTCCATTTAGCCTTTTAGCACCACCATAAAAAAAATCGATATAAAGTTCCGCCCTTCCATAATCGAACTGATGAATACGGTCGTTTTCGTCACAAACTATTCCACAAAAATTTAGATATAAACAGCAAACAAAACTTAGAATTTGTAACTATATATATGTAAATATAATTGTATATATATATATGTTAGTCTAACCGAGGTAGCAGCGTCGATTTGTGACTCGACGGAGGAGTAAAGGCGAATGAAGGGATCATCTGACGTGGCATTGCCGTCCTTATTCTTGTCCACGTCATACCTGTCGTACTTCTTGCATATAGCTTCCACACGAAACCTTAAATCAATCACGTTCATCTTTTATACAATATATCTCCTTATTTTCTTCTTTCTATTTTAAAAAAGTTGGAAAAAAAATAAGAAAATATTGAGGGAGATGAAGATAGGTGAGTGGCACTTTCTCTCTCTCTCTCTCTGTATGTATGCATGGATAAGCGTATAAGTCGTGGAATGAGGGGTTAAGTATGGAAGAGAGAGAAACAACGTTGATGAGGGGGTTTCTGTGAGATAATTGATTTAGGGGTGGTAAATTGTAAATTATTCCCAAGAATTTAAAGTGCTTTGTAAATAGCCCCACATATTTTTATATTTGCATTTGGTGGTCATGGATTGTGAAGTATTGCAGAGTATCATTTTGTTCCCCAATTTGAAAGTGGCATTTGTAATTTTCTCAATGGTCGTTTCGGGTAATATATTTTTATCTGACTGAATAAATTCTGAAATATACAAGAGGAATTGGTCAAATATCATTTGCCACATTTGCATTTATTAGTTATGAATTGTACAAAGTTTGCATCAGTGTTCCCAAATTGAAAGTGGCATTTGTAATTTTCTAGATTTTTGTTTTGGGTAATATTTTAACTCTGAGACATACATACGGGGGGAAGCGGTCGTATATAATTTGACACATTTTTCATTTTTTGTAAAAAAAAATTGAATATTTGCATAAAGACTTTTTGTTAAAAATGATTTGATGGTCTTTTATTGTAAATTGCTTTAAATGGTCTTTTCTTCGTTAAACTCTGGTGATAGAATAATGCAGTATTAGAATAAAAATCTTCAGAACATACATTCATAAACTTAAGTCGCTATAGAATTGGGAATATGTTTTTTTTTTTAATGCAAACAAACATTTATCATTAGATGGGAATATGGGTTTGTAAGTAATATAAGATGACGAATCTTAATGAACTGTATAACATAAGATTCATTTGAAATTCATCAATCTTAGAGGGAGTTGTTATTATATCTTTTTGTTAATTTATCCTTTATTGGTCAAATACGAGTATATACATGCGTTAGCTTCTACTATAAGTCTTTTTTTTTTCTTTTTCCTTTTTTCCTTTTAACAAATTAACACTAAATTTCAAATATAGAAAAATCCTCTCATTAATTACAAACCTGTTCCCGCCCTGTTCTTTGTTCAAACTCTATTTCCTCATCAATCATCTCATTTCATAACATATGTTTGAGAAAGTGGGAAAAATACACACTAATTGTTCAAGAGGAAAAAAAAAAACTACAATCTCTGAATTGTTAACACACGATGGAATTTCAAGAGACAGTGCTTCCAGGTAATTATATTGTTTTTCCAATTCCATTTAATGATTGTACTCCTATTTATGAATCTGATTTTTATTTTATTACTAATGTGCTTTAGAGAAACAAGCAAAATCACAGGCGGTGAAAGCAAAACATAAGATGAGAACCATTCTACCACCAAAATCCAACGACAAAGAACAACCTTTTGTTCACAAGTAACCGCCTCGTCTCTGTTACAACCTCATTATTATTTTCAAGAAAAATGTTATTCGTACTCACGCATAATAGACCTCAATAGCAACATTAGAATAACCAACATTTTTATATGATGGAAATTAATTAGTAGTCAAAAACTTATAAGTATTTAATTTGGGGATCAAGTCGGTCGGTCACTTCTAATCCTTTGTTTACTTATAAAGTAAAGAGAATATCACATGAGTGTTACTCGAAGTTAGAGGCCTTTATTTTTTGTAACTGAATTTAGAAAAAGTTTAACCATAACTGCTATTATTAGTAAACTGCAATTGTATAACACCATTACAACATTTGAAATTACGAGAAAAATTAAGGACAGAAATTCGTCATTCTTATTTTAAAATTGTGTTAAATCGGCTCAATTTCGTTTACTTCTCAATATGCTAATTTTGTTGTAACTTAAGTTAATTTTCTGTTTTTACTGTGATGTAAAGACGAGTTTTCGGATCAGTCCGAAACCCAAACTTAGAAGAAAAGTCCATTCTCGAAAAGCCCAAGTGGAAGACACCCTCACTCAAACCGGCCCCAATTACTGCACCATCGAAAGAACCGGTCTATAAACCCGCCCCCAAACCAAAGTTGGTACGAGAAGAACCTATCACCAAAATTACCCAAAAAAAGACTGAACCGGTACAAATCACTCCATCCCCACAAGACGTATCCCAAAAAACTACTCACAACTCAAAACATTGTCCAAAAGAACCAATTTCTGATCCCTCCCACAAGTTGGTCAAACCGGAACGAACTCCACCATCCAAAGAGACTCATCAAAAAACCGCTCCCAACTCTAAGTCGGTTCCAAATAAAACAACCAAAACTTCTTCGAAATCAGCCAGACCGGTACAGACTTTGAAACCGGTTCCAATTGAATTAATCATCGTACCGGTACAAACCACCCCAACTATCCGAAAAGCCTCTACCAAGCCAAATATGGTCACAAACAAAATAATCACCGTACCATCCCAGAAACCAGACCAACCGGTACAGACTACTGTACCGGCACAAGAAGGCATTCAGAAAATTGATGTAGAAGAAAAAATTATTCCAAAAGAACCAACAATAGCACCATCACCAAAACCAACACAACCTGTACAAACCACTTCGCTAGCACTAGAACTGCCCTTAGAAATTGCTCCAAACCCAAAACCAGTTCAAAATGAACCAATCAGTAAACAAGTTGAAAAAAACACCACTCACCAGAAACTGGTTCAAGACAAACCAATCTTCGAAATCACCCCCAAAACAGGGCAACTGCAGGTACCGGAGATGCCCAAGAAAACTGCATCAATTAAGAAACCCAAAAAGAAAAAGAGTGTGAGTTTTCCTGAAGGAGGCAGTGCGGACTTGAAGACGCCTGGCTTGGCAAAGGCGAAACCTAGAGTTTCTGGGACGCCGTACTATACAGCGAAGAGGTGTGGCAAGTGCCGGTTTGATAAAATGGAAAGGTCGTCGTATTGGCTTGGTTTGATTAAGGTTGCTGAGAATGTTGAAAAGCACACTGTATCTGCTGGCTTTTTTAACCTTGCCCTTGAAGCTAAACCCGAGGTATTCACAAAAAGTTTACTTGAAGCTACAATTAAATCGCTCAGTTTCAATTTTTTTTTTTTTTATAAATATTATTGTTTAAAAATAGTATTCCCAAACTGAGTCACTATTTGTTGCTTTTGCATTTTTCTGGTATAAGCACTGTTTTTTTGAGTTTTATAAAAAAACTATGTCCACTTGGGTTAAAGTTTTTTTCAAATTTAGACCTGAGAAATAGAAAGCACAGCTCTTTTCTTGCTTATATATGCTGTAAGCTGCAACCAGACAAGGGGTCCACAATTTTATTTTATTTTTGTGGCACCATATTACATATATGATACATATTACATGATACAAAACAGGGATGACTGTTTTCAGTTTACTTCGAGATCACCTAATTTTGAAAAGGCCAAATGAAGATTGGTTCAATTTCAATCCAGAGATTTTTACAAAAACAATGTGTGTTTTCTGTTACATAAAATAAAAGTTTTAAAAAAAAATAAAAAAATCTGGAAAGAGTTTTGTTTGCGTGTCGTGGTTATGGTCAATCAGTAAGTAGTAAATATCTAACTCTTTAAGAAAAATTTGATTTCTGTTTTTTTTTTCACAGCCTATCAGTGCCCTTAAAATTGAGCTTAAAAGATACATGTCAAGGCATGGATATTTGTCAGATGATCGAGAGTGGGAAAATTTAACCGCTAGCTATGGCTTGAAAATCACCCCAAATGATCATGTTGAAGTCCAAACCAGTGAAAATGACAGTGATCGTGACCAAGAACACGATGATTCTACCGAACAAAATGCCAAGCAGCTCGAGAACAATTAGGAAGGTCGGATTTAAGTGCTGGAGTTGATTGATAACACATTTAATGTTTTTTATTAGTTCATTCTGTACTTTTCATGTTTGTAACGGAAGTTACAAGTGATGTACTAAGTTCTGACATAATCTAACTTCTGCTATGTTTAAATTGTATCTTAAAACATTTCACTCTATTAGTTTGTGTTAACTATCCAATATCCATGGATGTGTTTAATCTCTTGCTAGAGATCTTTTTCTTTTTCTTATCTAATCGCGCATATATTTTAGAAAGAAAGTCTAATATTCAGACGCCTCCTTCCCGAAAACACTGTACATGCATTTATAATTTACCTTTTTCTTTACACTCACAACATTTGTCCCAAAATGTATTGTTTAACAAAAGCTACCCTCACTTGCTCAAAACCTTGAGTAACTTACGGTCTATAATACAGTGATTCGACAATTGTGACGCACTGAATTGTCCCTGTAATTTTGGATTATTATGTAATCTCTTACCTCGGTGTCACAATCATCTATAAGCACATATAATAGTTTGTAATTAAATAAAAAGAACCCATCTTTTTATAGTTAATGTGACAGAGTATAAGGCTACCAAAATGCTTCAAAAACAGATGATCATGATAGATTGTTTCAGTAACAAGCTTTTTACGTAATAAAAGAAGCTCTAAAAAGGTGACAATCTGGTACATTGACGGAAAATTAAAGGACTACCTAACTATGATGATTCTGAGTATCTGACTAAGGAGTGCAATAGTTTTAAATGAAAAAAGAAAGTTGAGATTATTTTATAGTTCCACCTTTTTCAATGAAAAAAAGAAAAAATTCACACTAAAAAAGAAAAGATTGGGGCATTCCGAGAATTGAACTCGGGACCTCTTGCACCCTAAGCAAGAATCATACCACTAGACCAAATGCCCAGGTTATGTTCGTAGTCAAATTACAATAATTATATCCAAATTGGATTTTCTCGATGTAAGTTTAATTAGCATTTAAGTTGGGTTATTAAATGTAATAGAAACCTCTTTTCTTTTTTTTCGTCAGCAGGATTTAACCCGCCTTATTATAAAAAATAAAAAAAAAGGGTTTAACCCGTCATCAACGATGTTGGCCACTTCTTTTAAATATTTTGGGACAAGAAATTAAATAATTAGAAAATATTTACCAACTACTATACACGTGATTTGCAACCTATATATGAATCCATAAGCCTTCTTCATTAACCTGAAGCTATGAAGTGTACGTAGGAAAATTTCACAAGTAATTATATGTATATCATTATTAAATGAGATGTTATTTTTCCAAAGGGAATAATAATACAGTTGAAAACTTGAAATGAACTTAATTAGTACAGTATTTGATAGTACTTTAGAACTCCTATAGACTACAATTTAAATTCATGGAGCGACGTCAAGGTAACACTCTATGGTTAAGCGTCACATAGTGAGTGATCTCACAAGAATTTTCCATCTTTTTTTTACAAAAAAGTTCCCACTTCAATGCAAAATTAAATAGTGTAATATCTATATAAGAGCATGATTGGCTTATTGCAGTTGTCTTTACAATTTGATGGTGCATGCATATGACCAGAATCACGATTTGAAGTATTTTTGACATGTGTAATTCATGGCTTGAAAAGGTTCAAGAAAAAATGGCCAAATCCGATTTTCTTTTAATTATGGGGGTGTTTAAAGATTAAAATCGTTTCAATTTTCTTAAATACATATTACATGGTAAAATACCCTTTTTTTCTCAATATATATAGGCGGTGGTGTACTTACTTACCAGACAAGAAAGATTAGGATGTCTTTCTATACGCTATCCCCTCTCTTTGTACATTCAAGGAACAATGAACACATGCCATAGCATATCGCATAGAAATAGATAGATAAAATGAAATTATTTGGACGGTTTTTTGAATAAGAGTATATAATATCAACAAGGAACGAATTTTTTTTTTTTTTTTTGTCTTAGCTTCCTATACAAATGGGCCATTCAAACAAAATGCATATGAGATGGTTGGTACAAAAATATATTTCTTCCCTATCTATTTAAGTCTCATACAGTATTTTGTTGAATGCTTGCTAGGTATAAATAATGAAAGTGAAAAAAGAAAGAAAGAGTGAACACTCAAACAGAGACTGATAGATTATGTTTTTCAAAAATGGTGCAAACATAAGAAGTTTTGAGGTACTTTACGATAAATTTTTCCGATCAAAGTTTCTCAAGTGACGATAACTTTTCAATATAATTGGGAAATTTGAAATAAAAGTATCTCGAATTAGTTACGCCTTTGCCCATGATTTCAGAGTATCGAACCCTAGTTGTTGGATTTATCGGAATCACTTGAAGAAGGGCCAAAATATTTCAAAATGAAAATGGACATGGAAGTTGACATTTTGAAATGAATTTACAATGAAGACATCGATCATTGTTATTGTTAATTACGTACTCTTCTATTCACAAATAAAAATTGTGAATGTCCTAATCAGATTAATTATATAGTAGTTCCAAATTCCATGCTAACTAAACTATTTATGCCACCACTAACTGCTTGATAAATACGACATTCTTGAACTTAGCTAGTATCAGCCTGGTCCTCGATTCATTTTGTAAGTTATTAATAAGTAGAATGCCACCACTAACTACATTTTGTAAGTTATTAATAAGTAGAATGCCATGTGTTCTAACCTCCATGCTCGATTCATTTAGAAACGAAATGAGCGGACTTGAATAGACTTCACAATTCGAAGACGAGATATTGCACAAACATTGTTCTTTTATTATTATTATTGCAATTCTCCCTATTTAAAAAAAACAAACTGCAGATACCGAGTTTACAAACTTTACATGTTTTCGTAAAGAATAAAAGTGTATAAATAGGAATCAGGCTCTTCTAAGACAAGTAAGCCGGTTCGGTTAAGTGTGGTCCTGAATAGCGGAAGAACCGAAAAAACATAGTTTTTATTTATTTATTTTGCAGAATGTAGTCTTTTTTTAATAATAACTTATTTTATTTGGTCGTCAATTTTGTGTAATGTAAAAGTCAATATTTATTTTTTAATTATGATATGGCTTGAATTTTGTAATTTTTTTATGTTTTTTTTTCCATGATTTTTTTTCAGACAAAGTTAAAAAGTTGACCAAAAAGTTATACGACTTAAGCCTAAAAAAAACGTCAAAATATCCTAAGAATAGGGATGAAAAGGAAGGGAAATAGGAAAACAAATTGTCAACTATAACTTTATTTTAGTTGACTCATAACTATAGTTCAATTTAGTGTTGCATTGGTCTTGTTAGAGTCCTATGTGACACTTTATATTGGATCAAAATTAAAAAACTTGCTAACTATAACTATAAAGTTAGCAATGTTATGTGGGCCAATTATATTCATTTTGGCAAATTTTTTATATACTTTCATTATTACATTAATATTATACTCAAAAATAGACAATAATAACATAATAACAATAAAATATGTTAAAATAAATATAATAAAACAGCTTTTATAGTTTAAACTAACATGACTATTGTGGAGTTTAACACATGATAGAGCTAACATGTGTACTTCACATTTTAAAGTGTTACTTTTAGCCTATGCCACATGTTTTAACAATGAAAACTTAACAATACCAATGGAGATTATCTAAAATAAAGTACAGAATTAGGTAAAGTGATATTAAAAGTATAGTATAATTTATATAAATTAATATTGTTGGGATCAGAGATATTTATTAATTTCGAGAGACATTAATTAATAGATAAAATAATAATTTATTATTTTAAAGAGGTTTTTTTATCGATTAAATAAATATACTTGTTAATAACGTTAAACTCATTATATATTTTACTAAAAATATTCGTTAAACTTGTTTAGCAAAGTCAAATAGGAGTACATTACTTAACTTACTAATATATAAATTTTGTTACATATTAAACCGTCTAGGAGTCTAAGAGTAAACATTATATACATTGAACTATATATAGATGTGCTCCAATTAGATTTAAATTTTAATAAGAATAAAACGACTGTAAAATTATATTTCAATAAACCTCCCTATTAATGTTAATTATTTTAAAGAATTATTACTTTCTAATTTTATGAAGACCAAATATTTATATATTTTAAAAATTTATTATTTTATTAATTTATCAAAATTATCGCATAAAATCGGGACTGAAAAAATTATTATTTTATGAGTATTATGTTTGGTTAGATGGTGTCGTCTCAGAGTCATTAAAAGCCGTCCCTAGCTTTTAACGAAAATAGCCCACGATCGTTGCTGCCAAACTTTAGGCCCCACTTGCACTGACATTTTTATTAACTGTATGTCTCCTCCCTAGATAGTCTCTGTAGCTGTACTGTTGTGGTACTAATTTTAAGTTTTTCGTTAAAGTTAAAGCTTTTTTATTTTATTTTGATTTGGTTAAAGAAGTTACTCCATAATTAACAAAATTAATTTAGCTTATCTTCCAAGATAAAACATTACAAGTAAATCTAATGTAAAAGAGCAGCATACAAACAAGTTATAAATATGCAGTTAAGAAAAAGTGTTTTAAGGGGAAATTATCGACACCCTTCATGTTATTATCGATTTAAAATCACTTTTTCAGTTTTCACAAACCCCATACCTTGTCTCTTTAGGTTCGTTAACTAAACAAATACAGGTTGGAATTTTTTGACTAACTTAACATTTTTATGCCAAACGTTTTAAAGATTGTGTGGGATGCTAAATTCTAAAGTGTAAAACCAAGAGAAGGAC
This sequence comes from Primula veris, assembly GCA_963682055.1. Lineage (NCBI taxonomy): Eukaryota > Viridiplantae > Streptophyta > Magnoliopsida > Ericales > Primulaceae > Primula > Primula veris. Next base: position 44,288,448 of record OY821740.1, read on the forward strand.
ATACTATTGTAAAACAATACTATGTATATTTAGTTATATATGTAAGTATTAAATATAGTTTTTATATTATTTACAGTATATAATAAACAAACACGATGGTAACACAAAGAAAACAATTCTTAATATACACACATTCGAAGTTAAGTAGAGATCATTAACAGTCATGATATCCCTCCTAACTTTTAAAAGAAATCCATATTTATCATTATACTAAATTTTGTTAAAAATTATAATTTGGCACCCTCATGATGTATTTTTTCACTTAACGTTAATTTTTATGCAAATTCGTCACACCTATTTTTATTATTATTTTTGCTTCGCCATCTATACACAAACAAATTACTCTAAATTAAAACATAATTCAGAATTAGAACAATTTCATACTTAGTTAACAATATGTTAATGCATATTGTGTTTACATTAGATTATTTTTGCTCTAATTAATTAGTGTTTACACTAGTGATTACTGTCGGAGGAGAATCCAAGAAAAAAAAAGAGAAAAAACAGGGGACAACAAATATTATGCAATGTCTTATGTCCCCACCAACCACGCTCTCCAATCAAGTGTTAAAGTTAAATCACAAGATTTATTTGCCATGTTACTTTTTTATTACGAGTTTATACGAGTCTTGTGATGTATTATTTTCGTAATTAAATTATCAAAATGAAAAATTTTAAAAAAATATTACATAGTCAAATTTAGTTTCAATATATAAAAGTTTTTTTAAATTTATTATTTGACTAATTTATGTACGTTTTTTTTTTCCAACTTAAAATGTACCTTTTACAATTGTCTAACTATGTACCTTTTACAATTGTCGATAAATAAATCGGAAGATAGTGTACCTAACTATGTACCTTTTACAATTGTCGACAAATAAATCAGAAGATAGTGTATCTAACTATGTACGCACTATATTTATATTTCTATGCTCAATACTGTAAATGGCCCACCTTTGAATATCCTTTATTTAATTATTCATTACCCCTCTCTCTTGTACTCTGTTCTTTCCTAATTTTGCTTTTACAAAAATACATTTATTTTACTCTGTTCCTGTCTCAAACTGGGGAGCTTAGCTTATTTCAATGGAAATTGATTTAAATTACTGTATAACTGAGGAAGAAGAGAGCAACAATGTGAAAAGTGGTTCATCAAATTCCTCAATTTCTTTATCATCTTCAATATTCATGGAGCTTTGGCATGCTTGTGCTGGTCCTCAATCTACTTTGCCAATAAAGAGAAATATTGTTGTTTATTTTCCACAAGGACACTTGGAACAACTTGGGCTTTTATCTCCTTTGGAAATTCCCAATCTTCAACCACAAGTCTTTTGTAGAGTTATGGGTGTTCAATTACTAGTAAGTATTGGGTTTTCCTGTCTTGTTTTATTTCATATATTTTTGTTGAGTTTTTTGAGCTACAAGTTTTAGGAAAATAAGCTCTCTTATTTGAGGGTAATAGCTTTGTTTTAGTTTATTCATCTTGAATTTCTAGACGTGAAGACCCGAAATGCGAAAAGAAAGAAGGGATTTTTATTTGGTCAACTAACAATGCAATTTAATAGGTTCATGAATCTCATTCTTAATTTTTGTTTCTTTTAACAGGCTAATAAGGAAAATGATGAAGTGTATACACAGCTGAGTTTGCTACCTCTAACAGGGGTATTATCCTAAAGCTATTATAAACTTTAATACTGTTTATTTTCCTCCTTTTTTTGGGTCAATTTTCAGATGTAAGCATAACTTTGGTTACATTCATGTGAAGAATTGTGATTTTTTCAGTTGTTTTTGCAAACTCTTTTTTATCCTTCCTTTCATCTCAGCTTTATTCAAGTCTCAGGAGAGGTTATATTGAATTATTGACTGTAATTTGCTACTTTGAGTGGTCTTAAGAATTAGAGGAAAAACTTAGATAAATTCCAGAGGTAATGACTATGATACTCACATTGAAATTTTGCTTAAAAAACCCAGAGAGGTTTTAGAAATAATGAAATAAAACATCATTTGTAGGGGTTTTAGACTTTTAGTTATTAATGTAAAGTTTTAAACTTCTAAAAAAGTAAGATGGTGTTTGGTTAAAATTAGTAAGTTATCAAATACTCTGTATTAGATACAATGCCCACCATTAAGAGGGGCTAGTAAATTTATCATGCCGATATCGGTTATTTATTATTGTTAACCAACATAAGGAGTTGTTTAGGCCGGCTACGAGTAATTCTAGAAAAATTGCTATAAATATAATGATAGTGAAACATTTTATTTTTTTCCCCATGTCCTTGTTTTTCAGCTTCCTAAACAATGAAAACAAGAATGATGACAAAGACCAAAAGCCTTGGAACCTCAGTCAAAAAGCATATACTATATAGGCTTTTATATCTTTCTGTTATCTTTATCTGACCTGTCTTTTATGCGGAGTATTTTCTTTCCTTTTGTCTACTCTTTGTCCCACATCTGAAGCCTAACAAAAACATAAGTACTGTTATTCATTGTTTAGCATGAAAACACATCTAGCTGATTTGTTCTCCAATTAGTTCTTCGAGAACCATTCTGAGAACACCGAGTGTTTGAGAAATACAGAAAAATGTTTACAAATGTTCCAAAAATATATAATTAGACCTTAAATACTGTGAAAAATCAGTCGTGGCCAATGACAGATCAGACAACTTCACCGTCTTCTAGGGCCACTTTTGAATCCAGTGAATTCAAGGAGAGAAAAATAAAATAGCTGAACTGTAGGACATTAGGAATCCTTAATTTTCTGTTTCCAGATTCAATTTTACAAAAGAAAATCTGCTCGTGAATTTTCATTTCCTCTATATTACAGCTTATGATTACTAATTCCTAATAGATATCATTTAAATTAGTGAGAGCGGGAAAGCAACGAGTGAAACATAATAGCGGAATACTGTATAAAAGAAAGCTCCACCCTCGTAATAACTCCTAAATAACAGGAAGGCCTTTTTTTCATAAGAAAAGGATCCTTTTATCTCTTATTTACTAATATCTTTGCTTTGATATGTACTTGCATATTATAATAACAACATATTTATATTATGCAGCTGGAACTGAGAATTTTAGAGGGAAAAGACGATGTGGATCTGGGGTCAGATGAGGAAGATGTTATGCCTAGTAAAACTCCACATATGTTCTGTAAGACACTCACAGCTTCTGATACAAGCACTCATGGTGGATTCTCGGTTCCTCGTCGTGCTGCAGAAGATTGCTTCCCGCGCCTGGTGGGTACTATTCACTTATAGTAGTAATAATTTACATTTTATGGTAACACCTCTCTGGTACCCCATAGTTTTTAAGCGAACTTGGCAAAAGGTTTAACCATATTTGAAAAAAAAAAGGAAATACCAATACATTTAATTTGTGTTCTTTCCCCTTCAGAAATCAGAATGAAAAAAAAAGTTTCAAAATTAGCATTACCAGATAAATCCCCACTATTGTGACAAAGTTAGTCATACATTTGGCGTGTTTGCAATATCTAGGATTATAAGCAACAAAGACCCTCTCAGGAGCTTGTTGCCAAGGACCTGCATGGAACAGAATGGAGGTTTCGCCACATTTACAGAGGTAATTGGTGGAAACTCTAAACTAGGGTTCCATCTGAAAAAGAAAGCTCATGAAAATGTCTTGTTCCAGGTGTGCCACGTCGACACTTGCTAACAACTGGATGGAGCATTTTTGTGAGCCAGAAACGTCTTGTGGCCGGTGACGCGGTTCTCTTCTTGAGGTATACATGTATCTACGTGATATAAAACTATTTTAATAGAAAATTGTGTAGAACTTTGTGTAAAACTTTGTGAAAATACATAGCTATACATCTCTTTAGAAAGGACAGGCGTATGTTAAAGTTTGTATGATCTCTTCTGTTCTGTTCCCCATGTTTTCATTTCTGATTTTGTTCCCTTCTTAAAGTGCTGTCAAGATTGAAACAAGTGGACATTTTGGAGTCTAATTTATTCTTCATGTAAATAGTAATCAACTTTTTAGAGCTAATATGAAACTTGTGTGCATGGCATATGACTGGGTTTCGATGATTGTTCAGAAATTTTCTTAAAGCAAATCTACAAAAGCCTTCCGGTTTCTGGTAACAAAATAGAATTCAGATAACCACAATAGAAGGCTTTAGATTCTTCACATGTTTGTGGTTTTATCCAAATAGGTGTTTTACTTTTCTAGCTTAGGAGGAAAAGGAAAGCTGCAAAGTGTAGTGCTCATAAATGCATGGATTTTTTTTTTCATTACCTGTTAATACCCCATAATTATTGTCCTCACTTGTTTCATTGATTTTATTTTTTGTAGGGACGAGAGTGGAGACCTGAGGTTGGGTATTAGAAGAGCTGTTCGGCCAAGAACTGGTCTTCCCAGTTCAGTTATTAGTAACCAGAATTATCAAAATATAATATCTGCATCGGCCAATGCTGTTTTATCCAAGAGCACGTTCAATGTTTTCTATAGCCCAAGGTACCTATAACTCGTCATTTTCAGTCTGAAATAGGAGTTATTTCACTTTCTGCTGACAACAATCATTAACAAGACACTTCAAAGTATGCAATCTAGAATAGATAAATATATATCTCAGAAACTTTATGGGTCCTTGATTCTGAGTGTGTTTGATATGGTGCTATATTATGGCGTCAACCAACTCCCGTACTTTATTGACCAAATTAGCTTTTATGGGATGTACCTAATCCTATAAGAAGGGTTGCAAAGTGCACTAACACCATTTACTTCTAACCCCACACGGGTTATACCTTTGCATAACCGTTGATGTATGTGGCTACTTCTTAATCTCTCCTCATCTAAGATACATGAAGTATTAATGGAAAGTAAAATCTGAATGCAACTTTAAATTAACTGTAATAAGGGGAAATTATTTTTCTCTCGCAGGGCTATTCATGCAGATTTTGTTGTACCCTATCAGAAATACATCAAAAGCGTCTCCAATCTGATACCTAAGAATACCAGATTCAAATTGAAGTTCAATGCTGATGATTCCCCTGAAAGAAGGTCCAGATTTGTTTCATTTTTTGCATAAACACCACTAATATTTCCAATTCCTTGAAAACTTCTGCTAAAATTTAAATTTCGGTATTTTAATTCCATTTTCAACTTGCAGAGGTGTAGTGACCCGAATATCCGATTCAGATCCATATCGGTGGCCCCGCTCCAAATGGAGATGCTTGAGGGTAATGCTTGTAACCAAAATTTAACTCTTTTTAGTTTTCCTAATTTATATTTCGTAATTAGGTTGGTTATATCCTTAATTATCTGCTAAGTTCGTAACTTTATATTAGCTTTTTATTTTAATTATTTATCAAACAGGTTAGGTGGGATGAGGACATTAGAAGTGACCATCAGGAGCAAATTTCTCCATGGGATATTGATCATTCTGTATCTATTCCTCCTTTAAGCATTAACAACTCTCTCCCGAGGCTCAAAAAACATCGGACAAGTCCACTTGCAACCCCGCCAGATCTTCTCGTCTCTGGTACCGCCTTGCTAGCCTAAATATAAATATAGTGCATGGAATATTTATTATAAAATATTTTTTCCTTTCAAAAAAATACATCAACAAGTTGATTATATTGTATCCTCTTGAATTTTGCCAAATCGACTGTGGTACCTTTTGTTTAGTTATTAAAACCACAGCAATAGTGGACCTTGTTAAGTTAAAAGCAAGGAACTAAAGTGGGATTGGGCTTTATAAAGAGAAAAACTGTTGTTCATTTCGCATTCAACATTTCGCTACACTGTTGCCTGCAATCTAGATTTTGAATTTCAGAGTTTTCTAATTTTGTGCTTCTTTCTAGGACGTCGGTTTTTAGACTACGAGGATTTGTTTAGATCCTCTAAGGTCTTGCAAGGTCAAGAAAATTTAGGTCACTTTTCGGCTCTCATAGGATACGATAAGGTGAACCGTTCACTAGATTTTGGGATGTCACATCATCAAAGTCTTGCACCATATGGCGAGTTCGTTAAGAACAACCCATCTACTACCACCTACGCTGGCTTTGGGAGCCCCACTTGGTCCTCAAAGGTCTTGCAAGGTCAAGAAATTAGTCCGTGGAGGTCACTTGCGGGCCAACCCCATCTTGCCATCAGGGTGCGAGCGAAACCGGACCTTGGTGCCAAAATGTACCAGGGGCATAGCCTGAGTTCTTATCCTCTTGCTTCGGAAGAGGGAAGAAACAGGTCTTTTTCTTTTATGGAAAATTATCCACGAGAAAGGGTTCCTTTCGGTGGGATACAGATCGAGAATAGGGTTTTCCAGGACACAGATGGAAAAGCACATGTGCAGAAGGATTTAAAAAGGAAAATATCTGGTTTTCCTACTAAAGAAGTTGATTTTGGAAGCAAAAAAGATAATATGTCAAGTGGAAATGAGGATGAATGTAAGATATTTGGAATTTCCTTGCCCGTTAACAATCCTGTTTTCAACTCTCAAATTGGCAATAAAAGAAGCTGTACAAAGGTACGATCTAACGAAAATTGTGTTCTGTGTTCTATACTTAAAAGTTTTTTTCCATTTTCTTATTTAATTTACAGTTTGAACAAATATTATGTGTAAAGGTACACAAACAAGGGAACTTAGTGGGTCGGGCTATTGATCTATCCAAACTGAATAGTTATGACGATTTATTGGTCGAACTTGAGACACTTTTTAGCATGGAAGGACTTTTACAAGATAAAAAGAGGTGGGAAATTCTGTATACAGATAGCGAGAATGATACGATGGCTGTCGGAGACGACCCGTGGAAGTAATTACATTTAAGTTAATTTGCATTTATATTACATCTGACTATGTTGTCTTCCACTCCTTTGTATACGGAAAAAGAAAAGAAATAGTAAATAAACTAATTTGAAAACAATAGAAAAAGTAACGCTAAAGGATAACGTTTATTGTGTATACAATGATGCCTATTGTTTATTATGTTGTTTCCTTGTATAATTTTTTTATAGTGAGTTCTGCGACGTAGTCTCGAAGATCCACATCTACACCCAAGAGGAAGTGAAAAAAATGAACATCAGAGTTATTAGCAACGAACGACACTTATAGTTGTTTGGAGGAATTGCCACAATTGCAGGCGTGCCCAAATCATCCTCCGTGGGCCCGCCAGATTCTCCTCCCGCTGTTCTTTGGATGTGATTTTTTCTGGCTCCTTTTGACGGTTTTTTGTTTGTTTGTAAAGTTTGATGTTTGTTGTTGTATTAGTAATTGCAGTGTTTTGCCCTTGAAATTGTTAGCTATGTTGTTATTGGATAAGTAATTAATTACGTTGAGTCTATTGATGATCCTTGCAAAGATGTACAATAATTCAATCAAACACGGTAGCAAGTAAGAGACTTTCATGAGGTCTTCGAGTCGTATGTGTGATTTTTGTGTGTGAATTTTGGCAAACCCGATTTAACCTCGGCATATATTGTGGGAGAAACTTGATACTGTATACAAATTTGACAATTTTAAATTTTGGGATAGTAGCTGTTTTGGCATGTATATAGTGATTAGTGAATAGTCGAAGGTGATTGGACTATGTTTTATAAGGGTAGTTCCTTTGCGGAATAGCCCTCAATTTCCAGATTATCCAATGTCCATAAATTTCCCAGTTAACTTCTTGAACTTTTAACTCTGCTCATGACGATAGGAAGAGGAAAACAACCCTTGTATATTTGAACATAATTGATAAAAGCCCAAATTGCCAATACAATCAAAGCCTATATCTGTGTAGCAAATCAGTTTTCAAATCAGGCCAAACTGCCAAACGAAACGCCAAATCTGTCGGAAAGTAAAAGACCAATGTTCCTGAATACCCAAACCAGCAAACTGAAAGATAATAACCAAACTAAACTTAACTGCTCCTAAAATAAAATCGAAAAGCATTTCCACTATACCACGTTGCGATATGAAAATCCATATTTATGATCTAATCACAAACGAGAAGAAAGAAGAAGATAGATAAGATATTGCATTGCAGAAATAAAATTTAGATTCTACAATAGAGAAAGAGAGGCTTATAATGCCCCATACAAACTGGCTAGAATACTCTTGCACAATATAAAAAGCTAATCTAAATATACGTATTCTATCTGTCTAAAGACTCTAAAGTCTAAACACCTATCATATGCAGTTCTGTTCCCTACTCCTAATTGCAAATAACATGTTTGGTATGCCATTAAACCTCTTATTTACTTTATGCCAAATTCACCTAAGACCTAGACTATATCCTAACTCTATCAAATATGTATTTATTAAACAAATAAAATGCAACCGAAATTTCTATAAATATATACCCTTCCTTCATGATCAACAAGTTATAAGCCGATCTGCAATTTCTTCGCCATGCTCCAATCCGAAGGGTATCTAGTATTTAAATGAGTAGTAACATATAGAAAAATACTTGGGTTCCTGAAAGCCATGAGAAAGTCCTCTTTTAGCCCGATGGATCGAAATCATAGACTTCCCCAGCCTTAACGAAACGTCCTTTTACACGTTTCCTAACATCTGCCCTTGCCTTACGTGATTCATATCTTATCTTCTTGTCAAACCTGTAATAGAAAAAGTTGGCCATTAGTTTTCATTCTGTTAAGATAAATTTAACGATAAATAAGTTATTTTTACTAATGTTCGAGTTTTTCATTGAAACAGTAACTCAAAATGATGTCATAGTGATGGGTTCGATTACCAACACATACATTGTACATTTCAAAATAAATAAATACCGACAATAGGGGGAAATTGAAACAACTTGCACAAGGTCCTTCTTAGTTTGGTGCTACTTAAAATAAGTACGACCAACGTGTATTGAGGAGCGTTGGAGAAACGCTCATACGATTTACATGTTGTCTAATCTAAGTTCGAGCTTTTATAAAAATCAACTAAGCAAACAACGTAGTATATGCAAACTCATTTAAAACATGTTTATTAAATAATACGCATAGGATAAAACAAGATAAGTGGCATATTAAAACATCAGAAGCAAGTTAGGAGGTCTAATTGGAACAAAGTGGGGTCGTTCCTGAGTTATTAAAACTGTAAATTAATGATTAAAGGGAGTATGTGTGTGGTGATTGGAAAATTACCTTAGCAATGGTCCCGAAATTCCTTTTACTGATAAGAAAAATGAAAAAAGGAAATTGTCAGGAGGCCAAGGTTGTCTAATTTAGCAATGTATTTTGGTAGCATGCCACAATTAGCAATGAATGTAATAAATTGCAATTCGCAAGCACATTAGAAGTTAACACAGCTTCTTTATTGAAGGGAGACTAAACTTCTATAATGCGACATTATAATACATCCGTAAGATGGGAACAAAATGAAGATTTTGACTCAACTATGGACTTGGATGTATTTGAATGGATTTCAAATCAATACTACCATATACTTCCTACTATACTGCACATGCGGGAATATTGAAACCTTATTCATATAAAATATTCTTATTTTAAGTATTTGATGTTTACATACTTGCGTGTCTTTTTCTTTTCCTTGTAGCGAAGGACAGCACTCTCTCTGGTAGCCAATTGCAGCGAACTCTCAGGGAAATGCGTGTGCCACGTCGAACTCTCTAGTGTCAGCATTGAAGGGACTTTACCACCTTGATAATCACTCTCACCTGAGTCGCAAGCATAAAAAGGAGCTTTCGAATGGGCTTTTGCTGAGAAACTAAGTGTTGAATCGAGTTCATAGTTTGTTATAAGATCGGATGATGGTGAGTTGGTGTATGCGGGCTGTATTGTATTGAGACGTGGAGTAGAAGAAACCTGAAAGAAATAACATTTCCAAACGAGTTTTAGAAACTGCGTATGCAAAATTATAACAAGAGGATATGATGCACACGGACTGTCAAAACTACGGCCTTGCATAATTGCAGCTTTTGAGCTCATCGTTTGAGAGGGGGGAGTTTTCGAAGAAACCTAAGCGCTTTATGATGGATGAACTCTTTTTTTTTTTCTCAAGCTCAAAAAGTCGAGCTTATTTCCTTATTAGCTACAACCAAGTTAAAACCTATATGAAGTGTAATGAGTTTTAATTATATACTCAATTACCTAACAACCCAATGGTTTTCTTCACCAATAAATATACATGTTTTCTATTTTCGCCATTAGCATCAATCATGTGTATAAGTTCAAGATCACATTAAGTGCTTGTTCGGTTGTGGCTTTTAGTCAAATAATCCAAACCTTTTTAATCTAGCCTAAATCTGGTAGCTTTTCTAAGAAAAAAAACCAGAACCAATTGCAGTCCAACAAACTAAAAAGGAAAAGACCTGAGCTTCAAAGCTGCAATAAAGCAAATGCCCAACTAAGAAAATGAACCGAGAGTATTGTTTCAATGACTACTTAACAATGAGCGTAGTCCGGCAGCCAAACAGGTCGAAGGGATAGAAAGTGAACATGTCATTAGTTTCAACCTTGTGACACCTATTACTAAATTGCTGTGTACAGTGTAAAAAACAATTAAAAAACCCCAGGATCTTGAACATCTAATCGAAGAGATTTATGTAGCGATATAAGTCACATAACTAATGGATTATGAGAATCATGAATAGAAATAGCAACGGAGAGCATGTAGAAAAGGACATAAGAGTGTAACCTCATAAGCTAATGCACATTTTGAATCAATATTAGCACCATGAACGTCACTACTGCCAATAAAGCTCTCGTTTTCAAACATTCCTGCATAGTTTTCCATACACAAATCCATCTCAATCATGTTAAAGTCTTTGCTAATATCATCATCTTCAAATGGCTTTGTTAAGCTCCTCTGCTTGTTATTAGAAATAACGGCCTGTGTAAAATATTAGAATTCAGTGAAACCCAAAATTTTAGCTTCTTAGAATGCAGCTTTTAAGAAGAAAAAACTGGCTTATTTAGGCTGAAGAGAAGGTTTCCAGCTTTAAACTTCTAGGTGTTTAAGCCGGAACTAGACCATAACATTTTTTAGCTGGCCATCCAAGTAAAAATGCAGCTTATAAGGAAAAAGGCATAAAGAAGTGGAGCGAAAGAGCTGGAACCTAACAAGCTTGAAATATAAGACATCGTCTACACTACGCGATACATATGTTGCTTAATTCATATCCCACGAGAAAGACAACCAGAAAAGACTATAAAGAAAAGTGCAGCAGGATCATAAATCGCAAAGATGGAAATTACTCAAAAGAGTATTTTTGAGTATGAATTGATTGGGAGAAATTGAAAACTGTCGGGACTAGATAGCCTAGATACCTTGCCTATCTGAACCTTGGCATGCCTGATGCTTTGAAAACAATATACGAAAATTAAAATAAAAATCACCATTGATTTCCGTTCAACCCCAGGTGTCACGAGATCTACAGAAGAAGCAGAAGAGAATGGAATCCAAGTATCTGTTTCCTCCATCTTCATTGACAATGTTTCCCTATGCTGATCTAGTTGGTTATAATTTCCCTGAGTTTCAGAACCATTTTCTAACACAAAGGACCATATTTTCGAAAACTCAGCTACCGAAGGACAACCGGTATAACACCTTATCGCCTCTGTCCTATGTGGCAACACTGAGCTCGAGCTTCTTTGCCAAACCCAATGGCATTTTTCGCAAACTGAGATTTTTTCATCGATAAATCTTACAATTGCGGGCTGAGAATTGCACCTCTCACAAACCAGGGTCCTCAAGTGTCGCCTAGAAATTTCATTTGCTGAATGAATGTTCTTGTCACACGATAAGCATAAGCATGCATTATCAGATTGGCAATATATTGTTGATCTTTGCTCCTTGCAGAAATCGCAAAATATTCCCATTTTTTCTATCACTGGGAAAAGACTGGCTGGTCCACAATTTGAACGCGAAGAGTATCCTATATATAAACACCATCAAGATTTAGCTCCAAAAGTTGTGGTTAGTGAATTTAATATATTGAGCTACTTAAAATTACTATGGCAACACATACGAGTACAAAACCAATCACACAACCTAACTTCTGTTCAAATATCTCGTATCAAAATTATACAACCATATTAAACTACCAAATACCAACAACTATCATTTTAATCAAAAATCAATCTACTACCAGTAAGTAACAAGTAAAGAATCAAAAGACACAATCATGCTCGTAACTAAGAACAAAAATCCAGAGCCCAGATTACTTATAACTTTGTTAACTTGTAACTCGTACATACACATAAGCATGTATACATGCACTCATGATATCCAAAATTAAATTCAAACCAAAACTTTACTAAAAAACTCCTGACCGACCGATTAAATTAGAAGCCAAAAATAATAACAATCAAATGAGCCATCTAAAACACCGACCCAAACTAGCCATATTTTACCTTAGGAGATATAAACTTAATACGGTAGATCTGCTAATTTTATTTTAATAGAATTCTTCGCTGCTCTAAGGAAAACTACACCATATTTTTCTACAACCACCATAAAACTACGGAAGTAACATGGCAATCATTATAAGTTGTTCAAAATACTGTACAAAATTTCTTACTCGGATCAAGAGACGGGAAAAAGGAGAGTGAGTTTGAGAGCATTTTTGGTTAGGATAATCAACAAGAAGTTTGGTTAAAATTGTATTGCAATATATATCTTCTTGAACCTAACCTCGTGGGGTTGTCTCTCTCACAACCAATTACAAAATAAATGAGGATTGAGTTTATATAAACTTATTTCAAGTCGAATCTTGATGCCCTTTAGTAGCAACGGATTACTACAACTGAGAAGAGCACTTCTTCAGCTATAGTTGTTATTTGTTAGAGATGTTACATAGTTTCTAAGTACTACTAGCATATTTTACTCATGACTGTCCAATTTTGTTAGATTTAGCACGTTTATTAAAAATGGCAGATATCAAATGTGACAAAATATCTCCCATTTTTTGTTCCTTGTTGGCCATAATTACTGAAAATAGCTTCAATTATATACTCCCCCAATAGTTACATACTCCCATATAATTACTAAAACTTAGGTAGGATGCAAATAAACCCCATATATTACTAGTCTTTGTCATAACCTATGTTCTTTCTATTTTTGCAATTGGACCCCGTGTAGTTTTTTAAGTTTTGCAATTAAGCCTCACACGAAGGAACAAAATGTTAGGATTGAAAGATCTACTCCCTCCGTTCACATTTAATTGTTCACTACGAAACTACGTGTAATTTTGACCGGCTAAGAACGTGTATCAAAAATTGTCGGAATGAAAATTTTGAAAAGTTGATCATATAGTTCAAATGTTAAATTTTATGATTAGATTTTAAAAAAATTCATTTGACAATTTTGATACAAATTATAAGTCGGTCAAAATTACACGTAGTTTTGTAGTGTACAGTTAAATGAGAACGGAGGGAATAGCTAGTAAATGCATGATCTGAATTGTTTTTTATTTTTTATTTTTTTTTACAATAATATGAGCTATGGCCAAACACCAAAAATCTGGCTCCTGACATCACAACAACTATAGTTGACTAAACATATCTCTATTTAGTGTTACTTGTTAGTTATGATATGATATTTTGGTCATATTGAACTTCATAACACACTCATTAAATTTTCATGTTGGTAATCAATTGTTAAATAGCAATCATACTAATAGGTGAGATGACAATCCGTTTATCATTTTATTATATTTTAAATTGTTTAATAATTCTATATCTCACTTATCCCATTAAGCTAGTACCAATATATTAATAAAATATACTCTTACTAGCCAAAACTAGTTAGTCAAATGTAAAAAAAAAAAATAACTTAGATTGTATGAATGTAATGTTTTTTGCTTATTTTAGATTGTATGAATGTAATGTTTTTTTTTTATTTGACAATAGTTAACTAATCAAATTTGTAAAGTGTTCTTAATGCTTTGAAAATATGTTGGCACAAAAACATTCCCGTTAAAGTGGTTAAGTCGCTCTCTTGCAATTTAATGTGAAGATTATCTTTAATCACGTGTAATGTTTAATTTTGTAATGGAGTTGATCACACGTTATTACGACCTACTTAATGAGTTGGCACTTTTTGCTGACGTGACATTATTAACATGACATGGGACGACTAAAAACGCTTTTATGTGATAAAGTTCTATTTGGTTCTCATAGTTTAAGTTAGGTATAATTTTCCCTTTCCTTTCAAAAGGCTACGCATTTGATCACCTTGAAATATACATAACTGCATTTTTAAGATCTCAGTTGTGATTATATTAGAGAGAGTTAGTATACTATCCTCAGTAAAAGATCATCCCCAGTACAACATTACTGATCATAACGATGGTTTTCCTTCTATATATATGATGATTAGTGAATCTTTTTGTTAGAATTTCGGTATTTTTACTATTGCAATTGAAAATACCACAAATCAAGCACAATTATTCTTGAAACTATATGGTTCCATTGATGTAATCAACTTTTTTCTTTTACTCAAATGAAATATAGTTAGGCTTATTTTACATATGTGACCAGACATTAGTTCAAAACAAGTTTGGTATTTTTTGGTGATTCACCGACTTCATGTGTCCCATAGAAGTGTCAAAAGCATGTGGCTTTTATTTTCCATGTGGCCTAAATAATATTCGATATGCTTCTATGAATTGTATACAGTTGTGATAGAACATTGTGAGATCCACAAACAAAGAGTATCTTTTTTTCGAGTCCAACTTAAAAATCATGATTCATGAGTTATAAAAGGAGAAATACGTATCTTTTACCTCCTGCTTTTCGTTAAGTAGAATGTGATGACAACTAAGTTGGTCTTCATATTGGTTAATTCTTTTAAACGAGTTTTCTAATAGTACGTAATTAATTAAATACGGTTGAAAGAATCATGCAGTTCGATTAGGTCCATCTAAAGCTTTTTATGATTTTAGAGCTAGCTTGGGACTTCATCTGGAACACCACATCGTATGTTTACATCTCTAATATTGCTATGCTGGAATAAAACAATTAAGTTCAGGGGCGGAACTAGAATGATATCGTTGGGGTCATAGAAAAAAAATTGATATTATAATTTTAAGAAAAACAACGTTTAAAATAATCGAAAATTGAGTTTAAAAGTATATTCCGAAGGTTAAAAAAAACGAGTTGTTAATTGTAAAAAACACAGTAAATTTAAAAATAGATTTTTCTTTCTAACATCAAAATGAAATATTCGAAAAGTATTTGTAGATTTTAAGAATAAAGATGGAAATATAAAAATGTTATTGAAAATAATAAGCAATGAACTGTTAATCATGTAACTAAATGAACATGAAAAAAACAAAAAAGAATAAATATCGATAGTAAAAAATCAAACCAACGATACCTTATTCAATTTTAGATAGTATTATCATATCACCTAAGTATGGTTATATATATCTTATGAGCATTAATATATAGTATAACTTAATTCTCTGAAATTTTCCCTATAAAAAAACAGTTTCTATAATTTTTGGGGTGGCGACGCCTCCCTGAACTCTCCCTAAACCAAGTTGCGACTCTGTATATTTAGTGAATGCTGAATTGAATCTTTACTACAACTCAATGTCATACTATATTTTAGTGATTTCAGTCTATTTGACATGCTAGCAGCCAATAAACCATGATACAGATAATATCAAGTATCAAAAGTTTAAAGCACAAGACTATATAATCAATCAAAATGCAGTAAATTATGGATCGACCTCCTAAAGCTTGACACAAAATGGGAATTTAAAGAAAATGAGAAGAAAAAAAAAGAAGCTTTTTTCGCATAAGTCGCTCAAATGTACATGAATAAAACTGGTAAACCACATCATTAGTTTTTGTGTGAAGAAAGTATTGACACGAAATTTTTAAAAGGGTGTATTCGTAAGTCATATACCCTCCAAGTCAAAATTAGCCTAAAACCAAAACATCCACAAACAGGCCCTGTGACTATGAACTTTGATCCAATGCTTTAAGACCAAACCTGTGTTAATATTTATGGTTGTGGTGAAGTACCCCTCACATCATTAATTTCAGGACGTCTTGATTAAAATTTAAAATCGTGCCTTGACTTTTATCTTATATATAGTATTTACTTCTAATGGTTAAAATATTTGTCTTCTGTCGACACCAAAAATTACATATTATCGTTATCCAGTAAATTAAAATTGTTTTAAATCCAAGACCCCCTTTAAAAGCATAACAACCAGAAGAATAAAAGGAAAACAACGAAAATACAAAATAAATAAATAAAAAAGCGCCGTTGCCGGGGATCGAACCCGGGTCACCTGCGTGACAGGCAGGAATACTTACCACTATACTACAACGACTTTTTTTGCTAATTAATTCATTATACATATTATACCTTGTTCAATTTATGCAACTCTTTCCAACTCTTTAATGGTTTAAGTATGGAAGGTTCTCACTTGCTGCTGAAACTACGTACTGAAGAAAATAAAGTTCAATAGCTAGCTAGGTTATTAATTTTTCCAGAACTGAATTTAATTGGAAATCTAAATGTGCTAATTAATAAAAGTTCTTTACTTGAAATGCAAATGTTAGGCAAGAATCACAAACTATGTTAAATATTCTAATCAAGTACTAAATATATATTCTTGTGTTCTTTAAGACAAGAAGCTAATAAAATTCTTGAAAAACCAATTGATTGAACGCTTATATATATTGACTAGTATCACATATATATTTTATTTTATTTTGTTTTGTCAAACTAAAGATGCGTACTAACGCTCGTCACTATATAAAAGAATAAAATAGTAAGAAACCAACGATAAAACAAAGGTGAAAACTAAAAACCAGAATTCGAAGAGACAGATCCAACATAGACATGTCTAATCAGAACTTCCTAAAATGAAAGTAAAAAAAAGTGAACACTTTCCGAATGATTGTTCAAATCCATTAAGTATCAAACCATTGGGAAAAAAAGAAAAATAAATAAATAAATAAATTAATTAATTCAAATGCATTCCTATATAAGGTGTTTGTACATAGTACATGTAGGGTAGGTTGGTTGAATTAAACAATTTCCCATAGATTTTCTCTAGAGAATCAATATCACATGCGAACGAAAAAATGACATCTTCTTTCCAAAAATTATATTCAAATTTATTTAATTGAATGAATATACTCGAAACAAAGTTTCTTTAAAGAGAACAGTTTCAACAGGTAAAGGGAAATGTATAAAATATAAAAAGATACTTGTAATTACTTGACGAGTTTATAAAAACCGAGGATATTAACAAAAGTGTGGGTATTTGCTTAAAAAATAACCTGGAGGGATGAAATTGATGGAAAAAAAACATTGTACCAAATCGAGATAATTCAGAGTTGGTTTGATAATTGCCTCAAAAACCTTCTTCTGAAAAGAGTACAATTTTTCTCCAAACCGGTTTGGAGAGAACTCCTCCAAACCACATGTGTTCGTTTTTCATTGGTTTAACTCTAATAGAACTTATAATATATTCAATTTTTATTACCATATTATTTAGGAGTTGAGTTAACATAATCTTAAATTCTAAACCATGGGTTAACTAGAAACCAATATGGTGTGGTTCATTTATTAAATTTGAACTAGTGATTTAAGTTCCTGTTGTTTCGATGTTAAAAATTCTAATTTTATCGAATACTTTTGTTTGTTTGGATTTGTGAACCAGAAACTACATGTTTATTTTGTTCTTTATTTAATTTTTAATCAGTAATTTAGGTGTCATAGTAGGATGAAAAATCTTGTATTATATTAAAAACAGGACAAATACATCTAACCGTCACTTTTTTTTCTGTAAAATTCTAAGCTAATTGCCAGACCATAGTAAGACAAATACGGTTTGATTTTATTTGTTTCTATACTATATTTATGTGTTTACTAAGATCTATGAATTTACTAAGGCAATATAGATCAGTTGAAGATATAGAGTTGACACATAAGGTTTATTAAAATAATTTATCTTGATTAAACTGAAACCTATGTAAACAGTACATAAGGCAGTGAGAGTTGCCGCTGACTTAATCGGAATTTTTTTTAACGTAAATTCTAAATTTGATTACATCCAAGATCTAAATAGTTAAATATAGTAAAATATATAACGTTAGCCATGGTTTAGAATTTAAGATGATGTTAACTCAACTCCTAATAATATGGCAATGAAAATTTAACATATTATTACAACATCAGAGTTAAACAAATGAAAAACGGACACGTGTCGGGTTTGGAGGAGTCTTCTCCAAACAGGTTTGGAGAAAATTTGTACTCTTTTTTTAATCTTTTAAAAGATTAAATTAAAAAGATGCATTTCAGTAGTTGAGCGGTTCTATTTTTTTTTTAATATCTAACATTAATTAGCACATATTTTGTTGATTTTATATAACATTACATCAATCAATTATAAATTAAAATTGATTTGACGTTTGGTGATATATCATAATGTTATTTATGTGAGTATGATATATGAATTTTGGAAATAATTATTTAAAAAAAAATCTTGATAGTTTAAAAAACTACACATTAAGAAAAATGAATAAATAAAATAAATTGGTATAACAAAAATTAAACTGACATCACATTTGAAATATGAAATTCTAAAAATTGTGTAACTGCCCATATACGTCAACTACATATTTTCATTCTCTTTATTTTTAAATTTTATAATTTTTTATTTGTTCTCCTTACCTCTCACAAATATAATCCTCATTTTTATCCTATTTTTTAATTTTATATGCTTATTAATTTGATTTATTATTCAAATTAATATTATGAACTTGTTATTGTTTATTTTTTTTTTACATATTTTTATAGTGTTGCATAAATTCATGCGTTTCATCAAGTATTGCGTGTGAGCACGTTTGCTAGTATATATATATATATATATATATCAATTTGACCTTAGTCGTTTTACATAAGATACACCCGTATATATATAATTCTATTTTTGTAACCACCTATTGCATATACAACAATTAAAATAAATACTATCTTTATAACTAGTGGTGGACACGGAACGGATTGTGACGGATTTGTTTCAATTCTAACTCAACCAGTAAAATAAATGGCAGACAGATTGGGGCGGATTGATGAAATTTAAATCTCAACCCAACTCAATCTAATCCGTTACAATTAAAACCCCAACACAACCCAATGCAACCCGCAAAATAAATTACGGGTTGGGACGGGTTGGGTTTAGATTGATTCTTAAATTTTTATTTTGATTCTTTATTTTTTATAGTTTGCATAATCAACCCAAAATTTAAAATAAATTGAATATTTCAAACAGAAATATAAATTAAACTCAATCAAAATACGTTTGGAACATTCACGAACAATTAATAAAACTAAAATATAACAATAATTAAAGGTTGGTATATTAAAATACACAATATATATATATATATATATATATATATATATATATATATATATATATATATATATATATATTGCGGGTTGAAACGGACTGGGACGGATTAACCCGCGGTTTGTGAACCTCAACCATAACCCAACCCGCAAAATATATAGCGGATTGGGACGGGACGAGTTGATTTTTTTTGGACATTCAACCCAGCTCAACCCGCCACAATCCATGCGAATTGGATTACGAGACGGATTTACGGATTTTTTACCCACCCCTATTTATAACTATGAGCGGATATATAACAATTTAAAAGTTAAAACTATAGATACGTACACCAGAAAATCTATAGTATTTTTGACCCTAGAATCTTACAGAGAGATTTTATAATTGTAAGTTTGCGAATGGGCAGTGACAAAGTTCGAGGAAGACAGCGAGAACCTAGTGCCATGCATGCAATATAGTATCTATGTACATATCATCTCATTCATCAATGGTCAAAATAAGTTGAAAGAAAGAAAGAAACGTTGGGAAAGTCGCTTTATACTAGCACAGAAAGTGTTAGACATTAAGTTCTAAATTACCTTAGTTTCCAATTTGGGAAATTGAGGAATAGTCCCATCACAAGATGAAACATACCTAACACCTCATAAAATCAAACGGTAAATATTACAAAGGGTAATGTTTTTGAAAAATTGAATGTTATTGTTACAAATGAAAATATATAGTATGGAGCTGTCAGAAAAAAATACACATGCCATGCACCTCCGAATATTGTAATTTGTCCCATACGATGTGTTTCCTGTTGATGTGCTTCGATATGCAGTAGATAAAGTTGATGTTTATTTAATACGATAATTTATCTTACCATTTGCTTCCACCTATTTATTATGAGTTCCTCAATTTGCGACAATGACAATGAAGTGATCCATCTAAAAGATTTAAAACTTGTTTGGTCCAAAAACTTAAATGTTACTTCTCCATTGAAGAAAAAGCTTTTCTCTATAGCCTTTCCTTTTAAAAAAAATTCAAACACACAAGTTTTATTAGTATAACTCGGGACCTAATCTAGATTACGTACATCGACAAAGAAACAGAATAACTATAGCCTTTTCCCTTCTTTTTACGTATATAGTTCCAATCATATGCAATCTCTAATTAGTTTATTGCAGTCTATAAAATTCTGAGCTTTGTACAAAAATATAACTTTCTCTATGTGGTAAGGATCGATTCACCACTCTTAAGCTGTATTGTTTCTCCAATGCAAAATAAAGAAACAATTTTTTTTAATACTTAGACGGTCTTTTCTGCAGCTAATCTACATTTCTATATATATATGCCGTACTGGAAACCGATTTGTCCTTAGCTAGCTAGATAACTTTAACAGCATATATATATGAATAGTACTCTATCTTAATTCTTAAGTAGAAAGACCTTTAACATCTCATTTGTGTTTGTAAAAAACGACTAGAACTCATGATGTTATTTGATCAACTAAACATCGATCTCTTCCCTATCAAACTTATTTTACTCGTACCTAAAGTATGAATGATTTATATTAGTGGTTTTTCGTACAAATACAAATTTGCAACTTAAATAGCATCAAGTATATATATATATATATATATGTTCAGTGCACAAACTTATCGCTCAACATAATGAAGGGACAAGTCAAGAGAGTCATGAGATTTGAATGTTGATAGAAAACAAGTGAGTTTTGTCTGCATGCATGGTCAATTGGCCGTGCAAAAACTTTAACTCAATTGTCTCCCTTTCTTAAATGAAGACCTGTACTATAATACTATGATACTTTTCAAAACCCTATTTATCCATTTTTCAACCCTATAAACTCCAGCTGCTACTCTCACCACCATCCTCTTTAAAGTTTTGTTTGTCGCACTGACTTTATATCATTTATAATATATTACATACATCTAAATCTATATCTGTATCTTCTTCTGTGTTAACATGAACTCATCAGAAAAAACAACCATGGAGTTGGCTCCCTCAGCTGAGCATGTTTGCTATGTTCGTTGCAACTTTTGCAACACTGTTCTTGCGGTAATTCCTCCTTCTTTGAATAATAAAAAATATAGGCGTATATATAATTATATATATACATAGACATGTGTGTGTTTATGTCTTGCTACTCTATTTGTTTGCATATATAAGAGTATCAAACGATTTGACAGTGTTTTTCTTATTTGACTTTGTAATTGTTTTTAGAAACTTTAATGATCAACAACTGCTTTACTAGGTATCATTGCTACACACATATACATGAACAAGAAACCAATTCAATTTTATTTTTCAGAGGTTAACATCGATCATAATATCATATTTGTCATGTTCGTATGGGAATTTCTTCTTTCTTTACACAGAACTCATTAAATAACATAATTCTACTTTAGTTATTGGAAAAGCTTTAATCTAAAATTTATATACTTACTTTTTTACTACTGTACTTAATTTATCTTAATCAGGAGAGAATACTTCATTTTCAAAGATTTTACTTTCAGTAATTAAGTACTTGAACGTGTACATAACATGAGAAAGCAAATACTAATCAGACTGTAATTAATACTACAGGATGAATGATAGAAATAAAAGTATTCGTGTTCCTTTTTTTTTTTTTAAATGTTAATATATTTTTTTTTTCAACCAGAACTTTATTAATAGCAAAAACAGAATATCTTACCATGGGACAAACCCC
Organism: Primula veris; assembly: GCA_963682055.1. Classification (NCBI taxonomy): domain Eukaryota; kingdom Viridiplantae; phylum Streptophyta; class Magnoliopsida; order Ericales; family Primulaceae; genus Primula; species Primula veris. The sequence goes on from OY821740.1 coordinate 44,310,447, forward strand.
CATAGTAGTCTAGTAATGACAAAAATTTTTGCAAATTACATAGAAGAAACACAAAGACCTATATAGCATCATTTTTGGGAGTACAAGGCCGTAAACCAAAAGAAACCAAATCCTAAAGCCTAAAACCAAAGGGAATTGATTACAACCTCAGCTTTTCTCCTTATAACCCCTATCCTTATCTCGCCTCTTATATCTACGATCAAGATGATCAAAAGCATAAGATTTATGATCAATTACCTCAGCCCTAGGAAATAGAATCTGGCTATTTGAAAAACAGCAAAAAAATCCCAAAAAGAGCTATTAGTAATTCAAAATAAAGCTGTACTGATAAAACAGCTTGCTATGTTAGTCATATCATCTATTCCAAAAGATAAAAACTAGAAATCATAATGAAAACACAAATTTCAGACCAAGAAGACTCAGTAAGCCTCAGAAAAGTCCAAAACTCAGAAATCAAACAGAATATACAATTTTGCTCAGCATTTCACCCAGCATAACATTTTTCTCAGACCTGAATCTAAAATAAAGCTAATTAGCATGAAAACAAAGCACAACATTTTCTCAGACCAAGTCATCCTTGAAAAGTTGTCTTTTTAGAGCACAGTAAACCTCAGAAATAAATCTTCATGGGTTATAAAGATTGGGATAGATCAAGTCACACCCTTCTATATTTTAAAATAATTACCTCGCAGACAGGGGGTGCTATTTTGATCAAAATAATAAGAAGCATAGACACTCTTGGGTAGGCCCATAGCCCTGAAAGTTAGAAAATCCTTACCATTTGAACCCAGTTTAGCCAGCCCATCAGCAACTTGATTCTGTTCTCTAAAAACATGCTTAATGGTTAAACAAACATAGTCCATTAAAATAGTAATATCTTCCCATAAATTTGAAAAGTTAATGCCAGGAGAGGATTTACCATTCCACCATTTTACAATCATCTCAGAGTCTGTTTCTACTAATATGTTAGTCATCCCAAAAGTGTAGCAGATAAACAGACCATTTTTAAGTGCCATAAGTTCAGCATAAGTATTAGTATTTTTGCCAGTATAGCAAGAAAAAGCCAGAATAAGTTTACCATTATTATCTCTTAAAATACCACCGCATCCACTGGATTTATCACTAAGTGATGAACCATCTAGATTAAGTTTCAATCTACCAGAAGGTGGACAACTCCACCATACCAACATAGCTTTTTTCCTTTTACAAGATATAGGCTGGACATTTAAGTTACTAAGTGTTAAGCAATGAAAATTATTAGCAGGTTTTTTAGGTTTGAGTAAAGAGTTTAGGTCTCTAAGCCACTTAATCACTTTGTTAATGATATTATCAACATTCATTTTCTCATTATCAAACCTGTTTGTATTTTTACTTAACCAAACTTCCCATACAATGAGGAAAGGGACTAAAGAAACCAACATACCTGTTTGAGATTGGTCACTTAAGTTGCACCATTTCACCATATTTTGTTTCCAGCAACTTGTTAAAAAAATATTATAACCAAAAACCTTGATGAAATAGGTCCAAACCTGGTTGCTAATATCACTATGTCCAAACAGATGATTAGCAGAATCAAGAGCATGATTATCACAACATGAACACATAGAAACTAAGCAAATTCCAACTTTTTTAAGATCTTCATCCAATTTAATAGCATCATGCCAAAGTTTCCAAGAGAAAATACTAATTTTAGTAGGCAAAACAGAATTCCAAATATATTTGGCCATATTAAAAATAGGTTTCTTATCTCTAATGAAATTATAAGAAATTTTAGAGGTAAAAACTCCATTAAAGGAGAAAGGCCAATATCTAACATCTTCCCCTTCTCTCAGATAGAGTGTTTTTCTGGTAACTTTGAGTAGAAGTTCATTCCCCCCATGTGATACAGTATATTGGTATCCCAACCCCCAGAAGAAATGACTTGGTTTAAAAGAACATTAGAGAAAACAACATTAAAAGAGTTACAGAGAGGACCATCACCTAACCAGTTTTCATACCAGAAGCTAATTGATCCTTCCTTGATATTCCATAAGCTGTTATTCACCAAAATCTTAAAGAAAGGGTTAATCATTTTCCACACACAAGAAGATTTAGCATTAACAATAGGATCACTCCAATTAAGATTATTTCTGAAATACTTTTGAAACATGAAAATAGTCCATGGAGAATCAATCTCAAGCAATCTCCAACTCATTTTAGCATGTAAAGCATTCATAAATTCATGTAAACTTCTTATACCTATGCCCCCCTCATTCATAGGACAAGCTAATTTACCCCATCTAAGCCAGTGATGTTTAACCTGTCCATCAGTCTCATCCCAAAAGAAATTTACAAATTTTTTTTCAAGTATTCGTGTTCCTTGAAAGTTAGGCCTTCTTTCTTATGAACTGGCGCTAACTCTTTAATCTCCATTCACTTGCTTGTAACCTTCCGGCATTTGCTTAATTAGAACCTTGTCTAACCTAGTATAAAATGATTCGTTTTATATTTCAAAAACCCAAAATATATTTTTTCACAATAACTACTTCAAAAATTCATATATTTGCAGAATATATCATAGAAAGTATATTTTCCAGCAAGATTCTATGATCAATAGATCCTTGAGTGCAAGGTACTAATATACTATAAAGGTTTATCATAAAGACGAGATAGAAAAAAAATCCATTTCTACTACAATCTCATATGTCCCTTCGTTTATAAAAAAAAAAGGTTCCTTCGTTTGGTCGAATCTCAGGATTGAATGTGTAAATCCTTTGGCTGAAATGAAAAGGTATACTAATTATAAGTACTAAAATCTCCTATTAAAGTTAAAACAAATCCAAATATCTGGTTGATTTTGAACATCAAAGTATAAGTGGAGAAGTAGTATCAAACAATGACATTTATGGTTTTTTTATGACGATGACATGTAATAATTTGCTCATATATATAGGTTGGAATACCATACAGGAGGTTGATGGAGACAGTGACTGTGAAATGTGGCCATTGCACTAACCTCTCTTACCTCACCACTAAGCCCCCCCTCCAAAGCCAATGCTTTAACTTTCAGGTGCATTCTTTAATTAGTTTACTTCTATTCAGGCGCGGCCCGTCATTGCGGGTTGTCCAAGCCTCGATTTTTTTTTTTGCCCTTTATAACAATGTTGTATAGAAAAAAAAAATATACACAAAGTGGGATTCAAATTTGATCAAATATGAAAATAAACTAATTACAACTAGCAATAACCATTAGACTATACAACTACATGTGATTAAACAATTAATAAAAACTACTAATACTAATAAATTATATAAATGGGCTGAAATTGCTCTTAAAAAAAATTCGGGCTTGCGTTGCCCAAAACCCGAGCCTTACTCACCTTACCTCGGGGCCGCGCCTGCTTCTATTTGTTTATTTTTGTAATCTTTGAATTTGAGGTTTCCCTCCTTAAGGCTCCAAATTAAATCACAATAATGTTTCTATATCAATCACCTAAAATCCAGGATTATTTATTTATTTATTTTGTCTCCGAACAGGATTTGAGTGGTGAAGCAAAGAAAGGGCCACCTTCGATATCGTCATCTTCATCAACATCAACATCAACATCAAGCGACCACCTCTCTCTCCAAACACCCTTTGTTGTCAAACGTATTATAAGAAAAATTATATACTTGGCTATGATTAGAATTTCAAGCATGTCAAATATTTTAAAAAGAAAAAATCATAATTCTACTTGATTTACTTTGTTGTTTATTGTTAATTTTTTGTTTTGTTTTGTAGCACCTGAGAAGAAGCACAGGCTCCCATCGGCTTACAATTTATTTATGAAGTGAGGAATTCTTTTATCAGATACTAATTCACTAGCTAATAAACTTTTTTTTACTAGCTAGCCATTAACCATTATATTAAGATTATTTTACTTTTGAACCATTAAACTAAATTTTGTCTTCAACTCTTCGAGTCCAACTTGTTCTTTATTCATTTATTTTCTTTACAATACTACTGCGAAAAGTAGTAGTATATATTTTGTAAAAAAAAAAGGGTAATCTTTTTGACTAGTTTTCCCCCCTACGACTGAATGTCAAACAACATCATGATATATATATATATATATATATATATATATACAAAAGGCCTTATATGTACAGGACAAGCAATTTGCTTATAGTTTTTATTTTATTTAAAAATTAAAACATGAAGGTAAAAACAAATTTAATTACTCGATTGATTTGCAGCTAATTATTTGTACAAATTTACAAACTGATTGTGGAAAAAACCTTCTTCCTGAAAGTCGGTAACTAGGCTACTTTAGTATTTGTTTTCGCCACTGTTCAGATTGTTGATTTGACAATGATAGTTTTATAACTAATTACGTCTTTCGATATGTTAAAATAGGGAGGAGATACAACGCATCAAGACCGTGAATCCAGCCATACCACATCGAGAAGCTTTCAGTACTGCTGCAAAAAATGTAAGCCATTGACGATTTATATTTTTGGCATTTCAATTACAAAGTTTCTATCATGCATTTATATAAAAATTACAGTCGATTAAAATTCTAACTTAATTTGTTCCTATTTTCAACACATATACTAGTGGGCTAGGAACGGTTCCAAATCTCCTAGTAACTCGATTTCCGAGGGCAGCAATGGCATAAGGTCACAATTCTTCACTCTTCAAATTTAACAATTACTAATTCTTTTCAGATGTATAGTACACATTACTTGATCAATTATCAATATATCTTTTTGCGTGCTAGATAAATATGATGCTTCAAGCTATTTTATCATATTCTTAACTTAATTGCGGACAGAATGTCTCCTTTTTGTTAATTTGATACTTTTTATTATTGTTGCATGGGAGTCAAATTTATGTATGAGAATTACTTTTCATAGGTGTCATATTTACTCAGAAAGTGGCACAATAGTATTCAGGAGTTTTTTTGTTTTTTTTTTAAATGTGGTTCATGAAATACAATATTTTAACATCATTTAATACTTATAAATATTATTTATTATCTCATTTTAGGTAAGCATTCCCCCATTGCGATTACTATACTTGGTTGAAATTTATTTGCCTGGCATTCATAAAAAATTGTCAAAATGGAATTGGCCCATAACAGCGTATTCTTATACTAAAATATTCCCAATATAATAATCTAAATTTCAAATGATTTCAGAAGTACATGAGTACTGTTTGAAGCCTTGATCAACCAGAAAATTTATATACCAAACTATTATCCAAAGTATTAGATACATGAATATTTGACTTAAATTTGCTTTTACTATTTGTTTAAATCTGTATAGACGTGTGTATATATATATATATATACAACTCACTTTTCCTATATAGACTAATTAGTGAGGAAACACATCACAACTTACACTTATGGATACTAAAGCTTAACTAAGATTATCTTTTTCGGAGTTGCAAGCTACTCAAAATTAAATTGGAATCAAAACTGAAAGATGCATACTTGTGATCTTAATAATCGTAACTTACTATTGTATAATACTTTTTTCTCAATTTTGATTTTGAGTTTTTCTAAAGTAGTATCAGTTTGATGCATTTTCTTAAAATAAATAGTAGTTAACTTCATGCTAATTTGGTGTACCAGGAATGAGAAAGCATCTGAATTTGCGGCAAACAACATGACACTGTGGCTCAACAAATGAAAGACGAGTTTATTTATCATCAATGCTTTTACTCTATATATGCTTAATATGATCTTGATGACTTGATTGGAGATTTTATGTTATGTAATCTTAGACATCTAGCTCTTCTCACTCAAGCTTTTCACCGTTTTGTAATATGAAGATTGATCTACGGATTTCATTTAAGTATTTTACCTTCCAACATCCATATGTGGCTCTTCAAAGACTACTAGTTAAAATTTGAAGGACTTTTGGCCTAAAATAGTTGATCGATGGCTAGGTGTGCGTGTAGCTAAAAATAGAATGTGCAAGTTAAGAATAATTATATATATTTCTTTTATATAATTTTTTTCTCTCCTTACTTACTGAAATAGGGAAAAAATTACAAATTTTAAATATCATAGAGATCATTATAAATAGCCTGAGCTCTTGGCTTAATGAAAGTCAGTAGCTAAATTTGATAAAGACCAACTTACATACAAAAATTTGAATAAAATTGACTAGCCTAAGACAATCTTAAAGATACTTAGTTTAGTACATTACAAACATTGATTTCCAATTAGATTAAGTATCAAAATATTAAAAACATATGGACATCAACTCATCAAGTAAGAGGACACATGATTATTTAACATCTTAGAAGTAAAACTCAAATAAAAATCAAACAATTATGTAAGTTTGAAACTGGTGTATATTATAATATTTTTTTGTTCTTCTGGTTATGTACATAACTATCATACCCCATTTGTAAATGCTAGTACATATAATGCTTTCAGGTATACTTTGCATAATTCGTCTGTGTTTACCGTCACGACAAGCAGAAACATAGATTTTAAATGGGACGTATCATGCTACATGTATGAACTTAATAAATGATAATTAAGCAAGATCTATTATCAATAGTCAATACAATTGCTCTACCATGCATGTGTTTGATATATGTACCATATGCTTGAATAGAATCAACTTTGCATCCAACAATACATATAAATATTCTTTCATGTGTAAAGAGGGAAAACTAATCACTTTCTTGGGGGAAGAAGGTGTTTTTTCTATATAAATGTTGAATTTTAAAAACAATTTATAAAAAATATGGCATTCATTTTAAATCGTTGCTTTTAGCCTTCAGAAAAGTTAAAACTTTTTACTCTAATACATATATAATATACTAAATATCAAAAAAATAAATAAAAACACCAAACGACATATTTTTCAAAAATGCCGTGTAACTAATAAGCAAGATTTTTTTACCTTTTTTATCCTTTATAATAATAGGAAAAAAGAGAGAAATTAACTAGCTTTAATTCGCCAAAATAAAAGTTAAGAGTAGTACAAGTATCATTAGCCTCGTATGTAATGTCCAATATCACAAAACGGGCAAATCTATAATTACCCCCTCACCTTTACTGAAAATGGATTAAAAAGACGTCGGGGTTATTGGTGATTCAGCAGCGTACAAGCTCCTGCTAGTGTGTCCTTCCGGCCTAGCAGAAAATTTTGAAATAGAGCAGAAAAGGCAATGATGAAAAATAGAATACATATTAATAGCGTGCTAAAACTTGACACCTTTGGCTCCATGTCATTTAAAAACTGAATTTTAAGAGATAAAGAGGGGAAGGGTGATTGCACTTGTACTCAAAACTTGGAAAAGTAGCGTAGCGTGTATGTGTATGCACACAAACTTTACAAAAGGTCATTTAAAAAAAAAAAGGCCGAAAAGCTGAAAAAATGCACCGATGGAAGTTGTATAAAAGTACCCAACTCATGAAAGAACAAAGATGGAGCCAAAGGGTTGATACCATCTTCTCAAATATGAACTCGCGAGGTTGACTCCCGCTTTCCCTAGAAAAAAGTAAACCCAATCAAATCTCGTGAAGAAAGTGAAATCAATATGCAAAATGGCTTTCAGACGAAAGCTCTAAAGTAATGGTGCAAGTTGCAATTTACAACCAGAAAATCATGTAAAGTAATGTAATTACAATGTCCAAATACATAAAACCGACGCAGTTCTCGTGTGCCTTAAAACAACAGAAATTGCGTCGAGCATAGGAAGATGGAGAAGAACCAGATAGGCATAATCAGAGAGTTGATGACGATGTTTCAGTTACTGACCGGAGGAGAGAGAGAAGTTCCTTATAAATCGAAAAGAAATTAATTCCTATCCAATCACCTACTGCTTTACATAATGAAATATTACTCTAAAAAAAACAATTATTCATTTCAACGTCCGAGACATATAGACAAAGCTTAGGACAAACATCCATACTACTAGCAACAACATCCTATATAAGATGGGATACTTGAACTAAAATTGACCTCACAAAGAACCATCATAAATTCATAACTAACCTTGTAAATATTGTAATAAAATTGTCAAATTCATTCAAAAAAATCCCTTCATGAACTGTAAATATAAACATGATATAGTATTAGATATTGTAATCTATGTGTTGCACCATAATCTACATGATATAGCAATCCCATGTACTTCCAATAAAATAACATCAATATAAATATCTTATTAAGCAATTATGAGAATAAGTTAATTTGAAGGATATGCTTAAGTTAAAGGATGAGAAATATTGGTATGTTAAGAAAACAAGGTTATCAATATAGTATCGCATGGACTATTTATCTAAATTAATACGTTACTAGCTAAATCAAGAATATCACAGCACAGTTTATGTTATCATCATAGACTTTTGCATTAACAAAATCTTGGGCTTTTCACGAAGTTTTTTCTAAAAAAGGCAGATTCTGCAAATTTTAATTCAAATGGGACATTTGATGTCTATAGCAATTACCAATACCACGAAACACTAAATAAAGAAATCCAAAACTATTGTCCTTAAGGTAAGTAGTTCAGAGAAATCAAAAAATGCTAGTTCACAAGAACAGTGGAGAGAGAGTGGACTATAGTATTCACAATATAGGATGCGAACAGTTTAAAAACACAAGATTGAGAAAATGAAAAGCTGCATTTATGGCATGGGAATACTTTGTTACTGCTTTGCCAACACTTAAAAGACCAACAAAAACGAGTAAATAATGAGTTTACCTGGAGGGGCATAATCCGCATGAGCGCACACTCTTTTCTTCAGATAGTTTGACCAATGCAATTTAGTAAAAGTACTCAGAATTGTGTCAGGTTGGTTAACTAAGATGTAGAAGACCACACCAGATGGATATAAAGGAAATGAATAGGCAAGTACGTACAATATTAAAGACGTCAATGGAACTGTCAATGAAAGCTTAATATAATGATCATATATGTTCTTGATATATACTTCAAACAGCTTGACAACTTGGAGTAAAAAATTTACCCACTAAAACAAGATGAGTTATTTCTTAAATAGGAAACTCCGATATTTTAGTACTAGTTACCTGAGAAGCCTCATAATCCAGGATCAACAGTCGAATGGGAATTATCTCAGTCAACCCATATCCCCATTGCAATTGAAAATGAATAGTGTAATAATCTGAGAAAAGCAGTGTGTACGTGTGAGCATACAGAAACTTTACAAAGAAATGCATAAGAATGGTAAAATATCAGATTGATACGATCCTATGAAAGTGAAAATTAATGCAAATATAAGGCAAACCAGGGTAAATAATAAACTTGTCTGTGCGAGCCTCATACCTTCTCTTCCACGAACTACAACTTTAGGACAATTGAAAAAAAATATGCATTAAAAGGTGTGCATTAAGGAGACCTATATCATTACAGAATATCCATCCTCGGGAAAGAAGGATAATTATTTCCGAAGATGACTGAGATATAAAGTTATGATATTACTGAATAAATATTTGCAAGTAAAATTGAATGGTATATCTCGACGATAACCACTATGCATATAATTAGCTTTCGAATTTTGAAGAAGCTGGCAGCAAAATTAATGATTGATAAGAACAAACTAAACTGCATACATGCACTCGTGAAGTCCATACGCTGATAACAACTTCACATTTTTTGTATGAAAACAGTTTTTGACCCCTGCACACTGCCTCATGTTTCCCATCACCCATGAACTTTTGATATCCCAATGAACCACAGCATCTGGAAAATGGGTACTGCTCTGTTTTGCCACCAACACTAAAATAAAAAGAACTGATTGCACTCATTCTGAAGAAGAGCGGACAAACTTGAGACAGCCAAACTTTCAAAGATAAAAAAAGGCATGTGACCAATTGCAAAGTAAAAACAAGTTCGAAAATTGCATACTTTATAGCTGCTAGAACGTGACCCACGAGCAAATCACCATCCACGTATAGAAAACCATCATTAAGGTATAAACAAATCCCTGGCATTGTACAGTACAATATTACCCACGAGCAAATCACCATCCACGTATAGAAAACCATCATTAAGGTATAAACAAATCCCTGGCATTGTACAGTACAATATTACAGTTATTACTATACACAAGAATGAACCGAAAATGTGTCTCAACATGTTCAGAATAACACGCTATAACCATTGTTCCAGTCAATGATGAACATATGGGTCACGTATATAACTTATTAACTACTAAAAAATGAGCATATGTTCCTTGAAGTGTTTTCTTACTAAGATAATAGGTCCACCAAGAGGGAAAAACTAAACATTAAAATAAGTATATATCAGTCACTTATGTCTATAAAAGACAAACTTGGTTCAAGAGGCACTACTGAACAATAAGCTCAGTGAATTTCCCTCGATTGGTTTCGTTAGTAGAACCTAAAACAATCATTTGCAACTGTAGCTGCCAATTTATAGAACATGCACACTTACTGACAGAAGGAATTACATTTTAATATAAAAAATATAGCCGAAGGATTTCATAAGCTTCTCGCAAGTGTACCTATATCTGTCAGCTTAGAAATATCGAACAACGCCATTAAATTTGTGTGATTGGACACTTTGAGGTTCGTACCTTTGAATTGCAGTTGCTTTGACAGCAAAAGTGTTAAAACAAATTTATCCACAGAAAAATGTGCTCATCTATAATCTCAAAGAGTAAAGCCTCTTCAGTGACAGAAAACAAAACAAATAAGTACATATAGAAATTTGTGCGTATAATAACAGAATTAACGACTCAGAAAATAGCAAGAGACTTGTGAAACAGAACTTAAATATTGATAACTAAAAGCTACACCTAGGAAGCCTGTAAAAGAGGTAAATAACTTGGACCCGGAATTATCGTGACCTTGAATTCTTGTGATCTGTGACCCTAATGTAGCTAGCGCTAGATAAATGAGAATTCATAGTCATCAACATAGAATTTGAAGATGATACCATAAGGGGGATGCCGTCATGAATTACTAAATATGTAACTATGTAAGTAAAGCTAGATAAACAATCTTTCCGAACAATATCAAATAAATTATATAGCACGGGGAAATTATACACCCAAAACAAACGTGTTTATATGCAAAAGACTGATACTTGTATTTTAACAGTTCACACAATCAGTTTCTCTGTTGAAGGTAATTAAGATGCTAATGCATATGTAGAGAGAATGTTCATACAAGTATACAGAAAATAAATAAAAATAGGGCCTGTAGCAGACAATAGACATTATCTAAAAAACAAAAATACAAAAAGAAAAACTAGTCACCAATCACCATATTGACCAAATAGAAAACAACAAATCAAATCCTATAATGTCAAGTCACCCAGTTTTCAGATTAGTCAAGTCCAGCTATACCTTATAACATCAGAAAACCAAAACAATCAACAATGGATCACTAAATTAACTAGTCACCATATTGACCAAACAAATGGAAAAAAAAACAACTCAATACAAAAAATGTGAAGTAACCAAGTTACAAACTAGTCAAGTCCAGCTAATACCTTAACATGTGAAAGCCGGAACGATCAACAATGAATCAAACTGGTCTAGGCATGAAACTATTAGCAAAAGTAATCTTGGAAACTGAAAATGTGGAAAGTAAAAAACAAATAAGCTGATAAAACTTGACATGTAAAAATTCTCTACTTATTTATCGATTTGAACATATTTACAATACATAAATGATGAATCAGCAAAAAGACTATTTGTATACCATACCAAAAAAAAACAGATCAATAAAACCCAAACTAGTTACTTCTAATAACTGAAGTTTACAAATCCAAATGAAAACTCACCAAAGTATATAATTATAAAATTTAAGAAATTACATATAAAATCAAGAAGAAACTCACCAGTATCTCCTAACGAGCCTGGGACACGAGAGAACTTAGGAAATGACTTCCACTGTATATGTTCATGGTACTGTGGAGGTAATGGTTTTTCAAATTTTCTAAATAACATTTCACTTGTTTGGGTAATCCATCAAAAGAATATGCTTCCTCCCTAAAATGCTCTGAATGAACATTATAAAGCTTCCAAATATTTCGACATAATATTTCTGAATGTGCACAAACTCTTTTGTGAATAAAGTTGCTTTTGATGACTATATGAACATAATCAAATGTTAGTATATTATTTTTAAAGAAAAATAAGATAAAATTATAATTGAATTGCAAAAACTAATCAGTGACTTTTAGATAGAAGGGCTTTATAGTATAAATTGTTGGAAATATGTTATTTCAGTTTGATAGTATAAAATTGTAAATGTTCTAATCATCAGCTTTTGACAATATATTTACCTAAATTAAGCTTTTTTTTTCTGTTTATATAGATAGCGGATGTGAAATTATGATCAAGGTGAAACAGAATTAGAACAATTAATAGAGTCGTAAGGAATATTTATTATTGACAGCCTAGAAATGTAGATTAATACAACATGATAAAGTTAAAAATACAGTTCTCAGGTAATCATGGTTGTTTCCTCTTTCAAGAATGCAATCATTCGGTTAGAACATGCACAAGTTTCTGCAGAAAATACACCACACACCACACACCACACACCACACACCACATACTCTATGACACAACAGTCTTAAACTCAGACTTTCAATCTGTTGCATTTGGCAATAATTAACAAAATTTTGAATCATCCTATACATATTAATTTGTTCTGTATCAGAAGAACCTATTCCGGGTAGAAAAACTCGGAAAACAATCAAATCATATGAAACCATCCATCCAAGAATCACTGCCAAAAGTTCATTATGTGCATCAGAAGTGGGGGGAAATCACAACTCAAACATCACAATCAGTTGAACACAAGTCTTTCCTTGTTTCACAGTTCACACAGTGCTCATTTTTTATACTTCGGAGAATACTCGCATCTCTAAATAATTAAAAATTAACATAAACACATCGACAAACAGGCATGTTCTACCAAAGAAAAGTACATAAAATAGAAAGGACCCAAAATCTACCCGGAAAGGACCCAAATTTTAATGAAATAGATGAAAAAAACATTACAAATCAAATTGACGAAAAAGGTAAGCCGCGGGGAGTTTACCTAGTTAAGTAGGAGCCTCAAGAAACATCATGCAGTCCTCCCTACGGAATTTGCATATTTTAACTTCTAAGATTTTCTGTGAGAAAAGAGAGAGAAATCATCCATTGAAAAAGACTTTAGAATAGTGGGGAAAAAACACAACTTATCACTGTCAAAGATGTTTGGATATTGATCAAACTGAGACCTGCAATCCAGTAAAAGCACAAGTAAATTCTTATATAGTGGATAGTCTAAGGAATATCATTATACTGGGTTACAGGTACAAGGAACCTCTTTTGATAGTGGTTTACTTGTGATTAAATTGACTACTGTAGTTTCAATATCGACAGTGGTTTATTAAAAGCGACCTACAGTAGTCACTCTAAGGAACCTCATTTGATAGTGGTTTACTTGTGCAACCTACAGTAGTCAATCTAAGGAACCTATTTTTTAAATTTTCTGTGCCAAAACTCTTCTTGAAGTTTATAATGCAAAAGAGCAATCACCGCGGAATATAGGAAGCTGAGCCATGCAATAGTGAAGAGGAATAGACAGTTTTCATCAACTTAACTCGACATGGTTTGTCACGGTGTTGTACGTTGGTGAGTTCCTGAGCATAAAAAGCATCAAAACCACCCCAAGTCCCCAAACGTTGGAATACGCTTTAAATTTTAAACAACCAACCAATTTCCTGAGAACATATCTTTTGGCGACCACTAGCATATTAGAGGAGCAGGTACACTTTATTCAAAGTAATGATGTCCTTAAGGATGGTGGAGAGCAGATTTAAAAACCCAGCTCAGACAAGAATCAAGACCGTTAGACATTCATCCCAATGCAAACGATTTAGGTATGAAACTCATGTAATTTTTACCATTTTTGTAAATGAGATGCAAAAAGTAGCTTTTATTTTTGGGCTAAGTAAAATTTCAGCTTAAGGGGCATTCCGAGAATCGAACTCGGGACCTCTCGCACGCTAAGCAAGAATCATACCACAGACCAAATGCCCTTATTGCTCTATATACCTACTACAAGATCTTTATTGTTGGACGTAAACTGACTTGACTTCCTAATCTGCGCAAAATGTAAAACTATAAGCATGAACACTCGACTCAATTAAACAACTCAAAGAAATAAAATACTGGAAGATTGGAAAATAATATAACACTAAACTAAAATCAAGAAATTACCGGGTGAGTAGATAGAAATAAAGGAACTCTAAGAAATAATGAAATAATTACCAGAGCTCTAGTTCAATTGTAAGTAAATGTAAAAATATTAGAATTAATGTGCACATATTTTTTCAGCAATTCTCACAGTAGACAACACTCTTCCGAATGCACATCATTAAGAGGGCTTGCCAAATGAACAAGGTGGCATTTAAACAAAAAAATTTGAATTTACTAGAAAGTTTGAAAGAGATTTGGTTCTAGCATAAATACACAGACTATAAATAATTACTCCAAAATGAGATATCTTATACCAGTTAACTTAAAAGCCGTCAAGAGCCAGATAGGTATTTCTCTCGACTTTCATACTCATCTAGTTGTACCAAAACAGAAAGGCAGTCAATATTTGAAAATCCAGTCAACTGGACTTGTTTTTGTTGAAAAGCACAATTTTCAACCATATTAGCAAAAAAGAAAGGAAGACGGCGAAAGATAAAACTGATGAAATCCTTTAAAAATTAAAACTCATACGAGAATAGGAAAAATAGGGTATGAACTTACATTATGTCACTTGTAACTTGAACATAGCTTTTCAAAGCGTGGCTGCCTTTGTACAAACTTTATTGGCGTGAGCACCTTCTTCCTGGCATTCTCAAGCAAAAACTGTGACACTGGAACTTGTATAGGTTTATTTACCTTCCCCTAAAAAAAATGTAAATAAAAGAACTCAGTATATATCTGGTTGCCATTTTCCTTTCACTAAAAAGAATTGATGTTATTGTGTTCGTGACTAATTTTAAATGGTTACAACAGAAAACCATGTAATGTTATGTAATTACAGTGTTCTAAAACATAAAACCCATGGAGAAAAAATAAATTCTACATAGTTCTTATGCACAACAAAAAGTCCTGTTTATTGTCAAATGTTTCAAGATTATGTTGCGTCGCTTGTATATTCAAATGATATGATACTTGACTACCATAAAATCAAATATGGTTAAAACTTAAAAGATAAAATATATTTCAAGGTATAATATGAATTTGTGCAATAAATCTAGCAAGAGACAGTGAACATAACAGTTTGTACACCAATAAACCTAAGGCGCTTCAATGAAGATATAGTAAAAATGATTACACAGATCAGTTTAGTGCCAAAACATATGCTTTTATCAGGGTTTCAGTGTCAATAAAGAAGATTCTTAAAAAAGACATAACAAAAAGCAGGGTTTCAGAGTCAATAATGAAGATACTTGCGCTGATGCAACAGATAGTTGCTCTATACTTTTGAATATTATCACATATAACTGAAACCTATCAATTTCGAGAGACTGAGTATACCATGCATCCTTGTTTTCAAACTATAATTTCTTCGCTCATCCCACTGCAAAACACAGACTGGAAAAGTTTAAATAGCATAAAGAAACGTTCACTTGAAACACAAACTCAACTTTTACTCGTCTATCAAATTAAGCAAAACCATACCAAACACAAAGAAAATAACAATCATTAAAAAGAGATCTTACTAAGAGGATTAATTCGACAACATGTGGACATCATAGTTGTGCAATTGGTACCAATGATAACCTCAATAATACCTCTTGGACTGCAATATTAAAGATTTTTTTTTTCCAAACACAATCCAAAAAAAGAAAAAACACAATCAATGATTAAAAAATAGTTGCAAATGTTTAAAAAATATATGTATACTCCAAAAGAAAAACCTATGGGCACCCTTAAAACTAGACTGTAGCATACTAATCCAAAATTCATAAGGACGAGTTGTAAGTGTTAATACCTCATGTCAGTATAGATGAACATGTTTGTAAACCATAAGCGTATAGGAATCAAATATAGTGCAAATAAACTGATAACCAGATATTCAAGTAAAAGAGTAGTCATATTATTGGTCAGTTTTGGTAAATATGGGATCGTCATAAAATCCAGACGATGAATATCATTAAATCAGCCTAGGAAAAGAATTATAACGACTAATCTGTAACTGGAAATTTAAAGGACAGAAGGGACAATAGGAAGTATATGATTTAGATATTCTCAAGTAATTCCAGACTAGTCAAGATAATCAAATTCTATTTCGATTCTAGCATTCACAAAGCCCAAATGATTCAGTTACCCACAACTCTCTCCATTAGCAAAACAGATATGCAACGACAATGCATTAAGATTACAAACAATAATCCTAGTGTGTCAATAGGGATTTAATAATAAAACATACCCCCGATCCATACAACTTGTGAGCTCCTCCTCCCTACATTCTGATCCGAGGACTGTCACATTTGTGTCATTTGTTTGATTCCCCTTCCTCTCTAAAAGAAAAGATAAATAAAAGCATTATGTACCTAGTTGCCATTTTCTTTTTATTAAAAAAAATCTCTAGTTGTACTTGTAGCTAATTTTCAAACGGTACGACACAAAACCATGTAATCTCGAACATAAAACTAATGGAGAATTAAAAAAGAAAACTACAAACATACTTATGGACAACTTAACTAGTATCCCTTTCATATTTTACAAGATACAAATTTGTTTACTATCAAAATTTTCAAGATTATTAGTATCCCTTTTTATATTTGAGTGATGTGATACTTAACTAACTTTGAAGTTGGTAAAAAATTCCAAGTATATATATGCTGACATGACTTTGTAATACGACTAACAAGACAAAGTGGAAATAACTGTCCCTAAACCAACAAACCTGAGGCTTTTAAATGATGATTCAGCTAAAATGACTGTATAGAACAATTTGTGTCAAAGCGTATGCTTCTTATCAGGGTTTCAGGAGGATCCAATAAAGAAGACTTGTGAGGAAGATGTAACAGAAAGTTGTTCTATACTTATGAAAAAATATATCATATAACAGGAACCTCAGTTTAAGAGACTCGATTATTACCACTCTAATTCTCGGATTAAAATTTCGTTCGTCCTACAGTAAAACCAGAGTGAAGTCAAATTAATAGAATTGGAACACAAAGTCCAATACCAGTCCATAAAGTAAAAGAGCAGAACTACACAAAGGAAAGAAGAATCATAAAAAAGAGAATCAACTAAAAGGATCAGTTTGACAACATCGGGACATCACAGTTGTACACTTGGTACCAATCATGGCCTCCGAACTACTTCTTGAAGAGCATTATAAAACTATTTTTACTCCTCGGACACAACTTAGAAAATTTAACAGTCGATCAATAATTAAAAAACTGTTGCAAATATGTAAAATTATATATTCCACAAAGATAATTTTGGGCTCCTCGAAACTACACCGCGACATACAAAGAACATAAACGTGTCCGAGTTTCAAACAATGTATAATTTTATAATCGTTACCGCAAAAACACAAATCCAAGATCCATAAGCATGACTGCATAAGTATTGATATATCCTGTATTTATAGATGAACATGTTCATAAGCATGTAGAAAATAAGAAAAGGGCTAATAAATGACTATTTTCAAGAAATCTATGAACAAAATTAAGGTTTATCAACAAAAAAGTGAATTAAGTAAAAGAGTAATCAAATTATTAGTCCCCTTTGGTTTTAATAAAAGCATAAAAAAAACCGAGAGAGTGAACGATGAATCACTAAATTGGTCTAAGAAGAGAATTATAACAAATAATTTAACTGGAAACACAGATGACAAATGAAGATTACAAGGGAGAATAGGAAATAAAAATAATTATAAATTCTGAAGTAATCCTAGACAACGGTGTGTTAAGATTACAAAAGATAATCCTGATGTGCCTTAGGGTTTTTGATAATAAAAGCTACCCCAGACTCGTTGGAAAAATTATTACTAAAACAATAAATGATTAAATTCACCTCATATATATACAAGTAAATCTACAAGTTCCTACCAAGTGATTTGATCTATCTATGTTAATGAATTTCCCAAGTTCAAGAACACAATGAAAACAAAACCTAATTATTCCTTGTATATGTCAGATAAAATAAACTCAAATTCAAAAACTCAGAAGAACCAATAAAATTACACTCCTTAAAGAAATGCCGATTGTTGATCAAAAAAATGTTGGGATATCACGAAAAGATTTAAACTTCTCTAATCCAAATTTCCAATTAAACTATTGTGACTAGATGTTTGCAGGTTAGTCATGCTTAACATGTAATTGATATATAAAAGTTCCGACAAAAAAAACAAACAAAATAAATACTATATTTAAATAACATGAAATTTAAGCTGTAAACCTCACTTGGATGCTACTATAAATTCCTCCCAATCTTAACAAGAAAAACAAACAGATAATTTCAAAGAGAAAAACAGAAAATAGTGATTACGTATGTTTGAAGGATGATACGTATATAATCTGATCGGATTAAACCAGAAAAACAAAAACTCGTCAATTAAAACAAAGATAATGGCGTAGATCAGAAAAAGAGAGATAAATAGCAGATAGGTGGAATCGGAAAATTATGGCTCTGGGTTTTCAACACCTGGCAGGAGGAATTATTAATAATATATTATATTAAATTATAGTATATATATATATATATATTTATATATATATATATATAGAGAGAGAGAGAGAGAGGAGATAAAAGAAAAGTGGGTCTTCTTCGATTATGGTTTATAAGACGGTGTTATGTGTTGGTATCGACTCTAGTATTAGTATATATAAGCAGAGAAAGTTAGTGACGTAATAATTCAAGTACTAGTATTAATATAAATTAACCAGCAAGAGAGAGGCGGTGACGTAAAAACTAAGCGAATTCCTAGAAAGCGCGTGGAATCTGAATACCAACTTAAAATGGCCAGTTTAATATTCAATTAAATAATAAAGGTAAAAAAATTAAGCAATTCTCAAATAAAGAAAACGAGTTTTAATTTCATGTTTATATTTTCGTTCGTTCCGCTCCCTAAATACAAAAACCAATTTTACTTTTGACTCATTTAGCGTGAGAACTACACACTTTCTAACTTATTATGTGTAAATGTAGGGTAAATGTCCATTTAAATAAGGAATTTCTGGTATAATATTATAAATAGGAAATGGAGGAGTACACACTTCAAACGACTATAATCTTATAAATATACTTAGTTTAGTACACAACAAACGCTTATTTCTAATTAAAATTAAGTATCAAAATATTATAAATATATGGAAATTAACCGACTAATTACCATAAGTAATTAAAACCGAGATAAAAATCCAAACAATTTGATATGTATGTTTGAGATTGGTGTATATAATCATTTTTTATTTGTTGGTTCTTCATCTTATTGTGTTTAGCTATCATTCTCCATTTGTAAACTAGTAGTACGTGTAATATTTTCAATATAATTTACTTAAATATAATCTATGTTACCTTCACGACATACATATAAAATACTCTTGGCTGCTTCGCCTATCGATTCTATTATGGCCGGCTTGGAGACATCATCATATAGCTTCATTCATTCGTTAAACCTTGGGGATAATCATCAACATTGAAATAAATCACCACACCACCTCTATCATACATACGACATTATACAATGCGAAAGTGCATGGTCAACACAAACCTAAAGCGCCTACGTTCCGACTATGTTTTATAAGGACGTATTAGACAATCAATTATTTTTTTTGAAAAGTAATTGAAGAATCAACTAATTACGCCTTTTTAATATTTTTAATTAAAATACCAAATTAAACCTAAATAGAGTTGGATCTTGTCACATTCTCCTATGTACATACTCTATTAAGCGGGTAGAAAGGTAATCATGTTACTTCTTACTTATATTTTGGAAAATTTGCATGTAATTTGAGACTTTTCAAAATAGAATAACTATTATTTAAATTCGAACGGAGTATGTGTAAGTAATTAATAAAATAAATGGTAAGCAAGATCTATCAAGGTCTAAAGTACGTCAATATGATTACTCAAGTTTAAAAACGTTTTTATGTGTAATTTGTTACTCATCTTAAGGCTCGTTGCCCTCAGCAATTAGAAAAGTTGTGAACTTATTTTAGTAATATTTTTTCTCCTATACATATTAATTTACCAAGTATCAAAAAAATAAAAACAACAAACTTGACATATTTTTAAAAACTGCTGTGTAACGAATGAGTGAACTAATTGATCAATTAAGATTTTTTTAAAAAAATTAAAAAAATTATGCTTTATAATAAAATAAACATGGGAATTATTTTAGCTTCAACTCACCAAAATAAAAGTGAGTTCAAAATACGAGTAGCTTATCAGCATAAGTATCATTAACCCCATATGTAATGTGTTACCTCTCTTACCTTTACTTGAAATAGAGGAAATTGGGGATGGCGATTCAGGAACATACAAGCTCCTGCTAGCATGTCCGTCCAGTCTAGTAGAAGATTTTAAAAAACTTCGGGGTCCTTGTGATTAGAGCAAAAAATAGAATGATGAAAAATAGATTATTAAAACTTGACAGTTGACACCTTTGGCTCCATGTCATATAAAAAAATTACGCAAGTTTAAGGGATAAGAGGGAAAGTGTGAGGTGCTAACCACAGAAAACATGCTGAAGCCACATACTTACACTCATTGGACGTTCGGGAAGCCAGACTTGCATGCATGATTGCACTTGTACTCTCAACTTGAAAAAGTAGCGTGTACAGAGTGTGCACACAAACTTTAAAATGCCAAAGGTGAAAAACTGCATTGACGGAAGTTATATAAAAGTACTACAGGTTGATCCCACTTTCTCAGATATAAGAACTCGCAGGGTTAATTCCCGATTCCCTAAAATAAAGTAAACCCACTCAAATCTCATAAAGAAAGTAAAATCAATATGCAAAATGATTTTTAAGACGAAAACTCATAGTTGCCACTTACAACCAACCGACGCAATTCCCGTGTACCTTAAAACAACAAAAATTATATAGAAGATAGGAAGAGGGAGAAAAACCAGATAGGCAGAATACCTCACCGGAGCAGAGAGAGGAGATTGAGATAGTTGATTCGGTTACTGACAAATCGAAAAAGAAATTAATTCCTCTCCAACCACTCGCTGTCTTACATAATGACTTTTTTTCCGATAAGCAATGAAATACTATAACTATAAAGACAGCAATAACTCATTTCAATGTTAGATAAATTTCGACAGAGCTAGGACGTCCACCACCAAACATCCATACTACTAGCAACAGCCTATATAAACTGGGATACTTGAAGTAAATTTGACCTCACATTGCTCACAAAAGAACCGTCATAATTAAGTATTGACTTTATAAAGATTGTAATAAAATTGTGAAATTCATTCAAAGGAAATCCCTGCACGAACTGTAAATTTCTTATGATACATTAGTTATTGCAACCTATGTGTTACACCACAATCTACATGATAGCAACCCCATATACTTCCCGTAAAATATCATTAATATAAATATCTTATTAAACAATTATGAGAGCAAGTCAATTTGAAGGATATGCCAAGGTTACAGGGATAAGGAATATATTGGTATGTTTACAAACCGATGTTATCAATAAATAGTATCGGATGAACTATTTATCTAAATTTATATGTTACTGAATCAAGAAGATCACAGTAGAATTTAGGTTATCAGTTATCACACCACAAAATCTGTGCTAGAAAAATCTCGGGCTTTTCACGAAGTTAATAAAAAAAAAAAGACCGACTCTGCAAAATATTAATTCAAATTGGACATTGATTTCTATAGCAACTAACCATACCAGACAACACGAAATAGAGAGATCCAAAATTGTTGTGGTACAACTGTACACGTCAGTACTTCCGTGAATTCAAAAAATGATCTAAATTTATATGTTACTGAATCAAGAAGATCACAGTAGAATTTAGGTTATCAGTTATCACACCATAAAATCTGTGCTAGAAAAATCTCGGGCTTTTCACGAAGTTAATAAAAAAAAAGGCCGACTCTGCAAAATATTAATTCAAATTGGACATTGATTTCTATAGCAATTAACCATACCAGACAACACTAAATAGAGAGATCCAAAATTGTTGTGGTACAACTGTACACGTCAGTACTTCCGTGAATTCAAAAAATGGTAGTTCACTAAATAACAACAGAGAGAGCAGACTATAGAATTCATGACATAGGATGTGGGCAGTTTAGAAGGAAAGATTAAAGAAAATGAAGAGTTGCACCTGTGGCATGGTAATACTCTGTTACTGTTTTGCCAACACTTTAAGTCAAACAAAAACAACAATTAAAGATATTTAGTCAATATTAAAAAAATTAATCAACTGACATTATTTGCTCACAATTGAAATTGAATAATGTAATAAACTGAGAAAAGCAGTGCACGTGTGAATAATGAGTATACAGAAACTTTGTAAAGAAAGGCATAATTCGAATGGCAAAATATCAGATTGATGCTATCCTATGAAAGTGAAAACATTGCAAAAGAAGGACTAACCAGTGTGAAGAATAAATTTGCATATGCAATCACCTCCGCACCCTCTCTTTCACGGCCTACAACACACTAGGAGGACAGTTAAAAAAAAGTAAATGCATCAAAAGGTGTGCATCAAGAAGGCTTATAAGTTATAACAACACAGAATATTAGTCCTCAGAAAAGAAGGATAATTGTTTCGGAAAATGACTGAGATATGAAATGTTGATATTAGTCCACTTTTGAAATACTTTTCCCGAGTTTAAACAAAAAAAAAAAATTGTAGATACTAGATTGGATGTCAAAATATGATCAGAGTGAACCAAAGTTAGAACATCCAATGGAGTTTAAAGAAAGTGTATTAAGGACATCCTAGAAATACAGAGAAATACTATGAGAAAGTTAAAATTGCAGTTCTCAAGTGGACTTGGTTGTTTCTTCTTTCAAGAATGCAATCTGTTATAAATTGAATAAGTTTCTACAGCAAATACATTATAAAGTTATTAGTCTAAAATAATATTTCCGAACTTGTTGCATTCGGGAGTAATTACCCAAATCATGCATATCTATGTCACAACTCAAAACATCTAATTTACTGATGCCCATAAGTATACCTAACCTAACTTAAGTGCAATGGAATAGCCTTATGTTGGAAACAATCTAGGACAAATCACATATGAATCATCCTATTCAAATTAATTTGTTCTTATCAAAAGAACCCTATTCCGGGCAGAAAAACTCGGATAACAATCATATTGTAAGAAAATCATCCAAGGCTCACTGCCAAAACTTCATTGTGTGCATCAGAAGTGGGGGGAAATCAAAACTCAAACATCACATTCAGTTGAACCCAAGTGTTTCCTTAGTTCATACACAGGCTCATTTTTTTATGCTTTGGAGAATGATCGTATCTTAACATGTAACCATATCGACTGAGGCATGTCCTACTAAGTAAAAGTATATTAAATGGGAAGGACCCAAAATCTACTTGGCATTTCACAGATATAGGTCAAATTTTTAATGAAATAGATGAAGAAACTTTCCAAATCAAATTGACGAAACAGGTAAGTGGCTGAGTTTACCTGATCAAGTATGAGCCGCAAGAAACACCATGCTGTCTACCCTATTACATATTTTTAACTTTTAAAAGTTTCTGTGAGAAAAGAGAGAAGAAATCATCCATTGAAAAAGAATTTAGAATACTAAAAGAAATGTAAAACTTTTCACTGTCAAAGCTGTTTTGCTATATAAGGAAAGGATGCATCAAGGAAGAATAGCAGACGTGTAATGTAGGATCCACTAAGGTGAACACAATATGGAAGATTCGAGAATAGCAGAGTTTAATGCCTCTTCTCAAATGCGACCTGCAAGTAATTTATTTTAATGTGGTCCTCTTCTCAAACGTGACCTGCAAGTAATTTATTTTAATGTGGTCCTCTTCTCAAACGTGACCTGCAATCCAGTAAACGCACAAGTAAATTATTTTAAAGTGGTTAGTCTTAGAAATATACTGGGTTACAGGGACAAGGAACTTCTTTTGAAAGGGGTTTACTTGTGCTTAGATTGACTAGTGTAATTCCAATATTGGCAGTGGTTTATTAAAAGCGACCTACAGCAGTCAATCTAAGGAACCTCTTTTTCAATTTTCTGTGCCACAACTCTTCTAGAAGTTAATAACGCGAAAGAGTCATCACCATTCACCGTGGAAGATAGGAAGCTGAGCCAAGCAATAGTGAAGAAGAATAGAAAGTTCTCAACAATTTCCGTGGACATTGTTTGGTCAGTTCCTGAGCATAAAAAGTTTCACAATGTAAACGATTTAAGTATGAAACTCATGTATTTTTCTACCATATGTGTAAACTCATGACAACCTCCAGAATATTTGGTGGAGTGCAATACCAAGCAAAATTTTATTTTCAAACACAATCCCGAAAAAGAAAAAAAGACAATCAATTATCAAAAAGATTGTTGCAAATGTGAAAAAATAAACACTCCAGAAAAACAAACCTATGGGATCCTCCAAACTAGACAGTAGCATATTAAGAAATGAATGCAAGTATGTAACCCAAATATAAACAAAGTTAATATTGATACAGAACAGCAAAAACCACAAATCCAAAATCCGTAGGCATGACTTGTACGTCCTGATATCTCAAGCCTTTATTGATGAACATGATTTTAACTGTAAGCATATAGGAAGAAAATATACTGCACATAAACTGATAAACAGATACTATCTGGAGAACTGAAAGTAAAATGAGATTCATCAAAACAAAAATTGACATACAAGGTTTCATATTATTAATTAATTTTTTTTTTAAAAGTGAATTCAAGTAAAAGAGTAATCATATTATTGATCATTTTTGGTATTTATGGAATCATCACAAAAGTCAGACGACAAATGATGGTTACTAAATCAGTCCAGGAAAAGAATTATGACTATTAATTTTTTTAATTGGAAGCTGGACAGAAAGGACAATGAGAAATAAATGATTTTGAAATTCTGAAGTAATTGACTAATTAAGATAATCAAATTCAATTTCGATTCTAGTATTCACAAAGCAAAAATGATTCAGTTCCACACAACTCTAGCCCCATTAACAAGACAGATACGCAACTAGCATGCATTAAGATTACAAACGGTAATCCTAGTACGTATGTCATAAGGGTTTAATAATAAAGCATACCCCCGATTCATATGGAAAATATACATGATCACGATATTATATTCACATATTTATTTTTAACTAAATCCCAATAATTTCATACCAAATGATTTTATAATTGCCCAAGTTCAAGAATCCAATGAACAAAATCCAATTAATCCTTGTGTATCAATAAAATTTAGATAAACACAAACTCTAAAGCCCAGCAGAACCAAAGGAATTACCTTCATTAAGGCAATTCCGTTTGTTACCTTAAATTCCTCACAACAAGCATGTAAAACACAACAAACAGTTACGCACTGAACAAATATACTTAGATAACATGAGCTATGAGCCATAAACCTCAGTGACATGAATGCTACCTTAAATTCCTCACAATCCTAACAAGAGAAAACAATGGAATACATATATAACCGGTACACAAATAAAATATTTCAGAAAGATAAACAGAAAACAGTGATTGTTGAATATAATTTAGTCTACAAAATAGAGAACGACCCAAAATCTACACTGCCTTTCACACATATTACTTGGATCAGAGTTCTAATGAAAACGACAAAAAAAAAAAAATTCTGAATCAAATTGACAAGACTGGTAAGTGGTGGGAGTTTACCTGGTCAAGTATGAGCCACAAGAAGCATCATGCCATTCGCTGTAAGGAATTTACATATTTATTTAACTTTTAAGTGCTTCTGTAAAAAAAGTAAAAAATTACTCATTAAAAAATTGTAAGACTACAAAAAACGTAAAACTTATCACCACATAGCTGTTTCTGTTTTGCTATTCAAGGAAAGAATGCAATTATGCATCAACATTCATGGATAATAAACTCGTACAGGTATTAGCATAACATGCAATCATAAATCAACATTCATGAATAATAAACTCGTACAGGTATTAGCATAAGTGTAATGTAGGCGGCTTCACAGTGAACCCAAATTGAAGAACACCGGAGTGTTATGCAGTTGATCGGAAACGACCTGCAACTTAGTAAAAACACAAGTAAATTCTTGCGAAGCAGTTTACTCATCACTGGGACTGTTCAACTTAATTAAGATATTTAAAGGCAGAAGAAAATAACTAAAGTGCAGAATACTAAACCACTATAGATTGACTACAGATTTCCCATACCGAAACTACTATAATCGATCTAAGAAACCTCTCTTTTTCAATTTCGGTGCCAAAACTCTTCTAGGAGTTAATAACAAATTAAAAGGGCCATAATAGTGGAAAATAAGAGGCTGAGCCAAGCTAGCAATAGCGAAGGATTAAAATAAAGTCAACAACTTAAGTCATACATGCTTTGTCAGATTATATACAGTTCCTAACT
Source organism: Primula veris (assembly GCA_963682055.1). Taxonomy (NCBI): domain Eukaryota; kingdom Viridiplantae; phylum Streptophyta; class Magnoliopsida; order Ericales; family Primulaceae; genus Primula; species Primula veris. The sequence goes on from OY821740.1 coordinate 44,336,987, forward strand.
ATAAAAAGCATCAAAACACCCTTGAGTCGTCAGTCATAGAGATACACTTCTTGTTTTGCCACTATCAGTTTCGTCACAACTCAAGTTTCAACCACTTGCACATTAAGGAAGCGGGTACACTACATTAACAGACATAATTTCCTTAAGGATGGTTGAGAGCAAATTCTACAAGGTCAGCTCAGTCAAGAATCAAGATTTGTCAAACACAAATTTCATAAGCAAATTAAAGTATGTAGGAATATCAAGTATTTTTCTTATCATGTGTGTAAATGAGGTACAGAAACTACTTTGCTAATTTTCTTTGTTAAATATAAATATTGGACATTCCAAGAATTGACCTCCAGACCTCTCTCGCACCCTAAGCGGAACCCTACCACTATACCAAACGCCCTGTTTTGCATCTATACCCCTACTACATCATCAACAGTGTTGAACATAAACGCCCTGTAAGCATATAGGAAGAAAATATATTGCACATAAACTGATAAATAGATACTATCTAGAGAACTGAAAGGAAAATGAGATTCATCACCACAAAAATTGGCATACAGGCTATGAAATTACTAATTAGAAATTTTAAAAAATAAAATCAAGTAAAAGAGTAATCATAGTAATGATATATTTGGTATATATGGAATCATTACAAAAGCCAGTCGATGAATAATGATCACTAAATCAGTCCAGCAAAAGAATTATAACTATTAATTTTATTAACTGGAAACTCGACAGAAGGGACAATGGGAAATAAATGATTTTAAAATACTGAAGTAATTCTAGACCAATTTTTATTAATGTATATAAGTTCTTCTGAATATTGGTCTTCTCTCTTTAGTTATTTTTGTAAGCTGCTTTGAGGTTTTGGTTGCTAATTTAAGCCGTGTTTTTTAAATCACTGGATTTTGGGATTTTGGGATTCAAAATAGCTCACTTTAGATCACTTTGATCTTGGTATTATAAGGGGAGTCATAAGGATGGGGGGCATAAGGAGAAAGAAGAACTTTTGAGCTCGTTTTCCTTAGTCTTTTGATTTGAGATATAGCTTTTATTAGCAATTTTCCCCTCAAATTACAGCAAAGTAGGGCTCCTTTGTTTTTAAGAGAAAGTTAAAATTTCAGTTTCATCTTATCGGATTTTATTCGTTCAGATCATGGTGGGGGTTTTGTCCCACTGTTAACTTTTACTTTACATTAATAAAGATTGGAGCCGTTACTTAAAAAAAAAAAGAAAAAAAAAAGACTAATTTAGATATTAAATTTAATTTCAATTCTAGTATTCACAAAGCAACAATGATTCAGTTCCACACAACTCTAGCTCCAATAGCGAAACAGATACGCAACTAAGATGCATTAAGATTACAAACGATAATCCTAGTGTCATAAGGTTTTAATAATAAAACATACCCCGATTCATACGGAAAAAAAGAGATATTAAGAGTTTATTTATTATAAAACATATTATATTCACCTGCTGTAATTTAACAAAATCCCAATATTTCATACCAAGTGATCTTATCAGTTCCCAAGTTCAAGAACCCGCTGAACAAAATCCAATTAATCCTTGTGTATCAATAGATATAAAATAAACGCAAACTCAAAGGCCCAACAGAACCAAAGAAATTACCCTCATTAAAGCAATACCGTTTAGCAGGTCACAAATTGTTGAGATGTTAAATTAAGATAGACTCCTCTGATCCGATTAACTATTACGCCTTGTATATTTGCAGATCTCCCATAGTTAAGCATGTAAAACACAACAAGCGGTCACGAACTGAACAAATATACTTAAGACTTAGATAACATTATTTATGAGCCAAACTATGAGCCATAAACCTAAGTTATTTGATTGCTACACTAATTCCCCAAAATCATAAAAAGAAAAACAATGAAATACGTACACAAATAAATTATTTCAGAAAGATAAACAGAAAACAGTGATTGTTGAATATAATAGTCTACAAAATAGAGAAGGACCCAAAATCTACAGTGCATTTCACAGATATTACTATGGATCAGAGTTCTAATGAAATCGATAAAAAAGCATTCTGAATCAAACTGACAAGACTGATAAGTGGTGGGAGTTTACCTGATCAAGTATGAGCCATAAAAAGCATCATGCCATTCGCTGTAAGGAATTTCATATTTATAACTTTGAAAAGCTTCTGTGAAAAAAGAGAGAAGAAAGTATTCATTAAAAAAAAATGGAAGACTACCAAAAATATAAAACTTATCACCGGCATAGCTGTTTTGTTATTTAAGGAAAGAATTCATCAACCTTCATGGAAAACAGACTCATATAGGTATAGCATAAGTGTAATGTAGCTTCCACAGTGAACCCAAAATGAAGAACATCAGATTGTTATGCACTTGATCAGAGACGACCTGCAACCTTGTAAAAACACAAAGTAAATTCTTGTGAAGCATAATACTGAAAGGTATGAGAAAATAGGTAAAGTGCAGAATACTAAACCACTATCGATTGACTACGGATGGGAAATATCGAAACTACTGTTGTTGATCTAAGAAATCACTCTTTTCAATTTCAGTGCCAAAACTCTTCTAGTAGTTAATAACAATATTAAAGGGCCATCATAGTGCAACATAAGAGGCTGAGCCAAGCTAGAAATAGTGAAAAGGAATAAAATAAAGTCAACAACTTAAGTCAAGACATGCTTTGTCAGGTTATATACAGCTCCTAACTATAAAAAACATAAAGACACCCTTGGGTCGCTAGTCATAGGGATACACTTCATGTTTTGCCACTAGCAAATTAAAGTATGTAGGAATATCAAGTATTTTTCTTATCATGTGTGTAAATGAGGTGCAGGAACTGCCTTGTTTATTTTCTTTGTTAAGTACTGTATAAATATAAATATTGGACATTCCGTGGAATGACCTCGGGACCTCTCTCGCACCCTAAGTGGGAATCATACCACTATACCAAACGCACGCCCTGTTTTGCATCTATACCCCTACTACACAAACTGACTTCCCAATCTGCACAATATGTAAACTATATATTTAAATACTAAGTTAAGAAACTGTGACGAAAATTGGTATTAAACAATAACTTTGCCAATATAAAATTGGTATCTAGCCTTTCAAATTGCAGTACACCAAGCCGGCTAATAACCGAAGACAAAAAATTACAGAGCGAGTAGTTACAAAATAAGAAACCCTAAGAAATCAGATTTTTTTTCAAGAGTCTCAATTCAGTGTCAATATATATATATATATATATATATAGATAGAGAGAGAGAAGAGTTTCTCTTCGATAATGGGTTAATGAAACTATGTACGTATCGACTGAATATGTATATACTACTTAGCAGAGAAAGTCGGTGACGTAGCTGTCTAAGCGTTAGATCTAAGCTATTCTCAATGCCGCGTTATTTCATTTCATTTCATTTAATAAGGGATGATTTCGATATGGTCCTTTTATGTTTACAAATATTTCTATTTAGTCCTACTAGTTTCTTTGGAAACGTTAGAAAGGGATTTAGTTAAACACGGTCACAACTCACAAGCTTTTAGAAAACAATCATGTTTTGTTTATTATTGTAGTAGTTTTTCTCTTCATAATATGGAACTAGTTAGTAGCGGGGTTAGAGCATCCGCATCTGTTATCTCAAAATATATATTTAACTAAAATTTAATGATTATGCTATAAAAAGTGTCATGCATCAGGAATCCTGTAAATTACCTAAATTTCATGAAACACAAAATTCACCTTATATACGATTATATAAGAGAAATATATATGATTATCTATATGAATATAATAGTAATAAACCATCATTTGGTCCATATTTTTGTGGTTGAAATATTGTTATGATTATTACATGATAATAAACAAATATAAAGAAATAATATTGGTTTATTATAAGAAAATTAATAAATAAGATGTAATTTTGTGTAAATGTAAACGATTCCTTAAAAGATATAAAATATGTTAGGTTTGAAAAAATTGTTAAGTTTGCTAATACGGTTGTTTTTAGGATTCTAAAATGGGGTTGATGTAATTCTAACAAAATACACGGGGTGCTGATTCATTATATATATGAATTTGTATGTATGCTAAGCTATTGTCCTGGGAATTATTCCGAGTTAACACATTTTGGAATTTTATAGAAAATACATATATGTGAGTTTCATTAATTAGTCGATCTTCCAATCGGTTGTAAAACATTTCTATAAGAATATTTTATATTGGAATAACATCTCTATAGTCATAAAAAAACTCCGGTCTCAACTCGGACCAATTATAGATAAGAATAAATTATCTATTGTTATATTTCTTAAATTTTGATGGTCCCGTTATAAATTAAATTGACATTTCATATTAAAAAAATATATATGTTGTTACATTAAGTTTAAAATAATATAAAATACTTATATTAAATTATTCATGACGGTAAGTTAATATTTTTGCTACTATCACGTATTATAACTCGTACACACGTAATAACTCGTACACACGTAAGCATCTTACAACTCAAAAGTGATATTATAACCATCTTGAAGATTATTGGAATGAAACAATTTGTTTTTATAGTATAATCATTCAGGGTATCCACTTCTATTAATGTATTTATGCGATTCATTCATATCCATTTGCATGCATGGTTATACATATATTTATTTTTTAAGAACGTTAAAACTAAAATTGTGTATATTTCACATTTTGTTTATATTAATTTGATACATGTATCTTATATTATATTTATAAATTTAATTTTTTATAAAATATATCTTTTGTATGTAACCTCCACTTAAAAATAATCTCACTATAATAATAATTTATCGTGTTCTCAATTATACGATTGTGTATAGGTTTTACTATACATATTTTGGGGTAATAATTCTTGTGCATGCATGGAATGGGATGTTAGTCTACTATTTTTTAAAATTTATATGTACATGGGGGTAATACTGTTCTTAAAATTACCCCAAGTCAAACACATTTTGGCGTAATAATTATTGTGCATGTTTGTGTGTTCACATTTTGAAATTTTATAGTAAAGAACTATCCCTAAGGGCTAAGTTTCATTAAATTAGTCAATCGTCCACTCGGCTGAGAGAAATAAAACGGATACATATTTAATATTTTGGGGTAATAATTATTGTGCATGTTTGTGTCGTTCATTGTTTTTCTATTCAATTATATGCATTCTAGTTTTTTAAAAGATATTATATTCAGAAGAAATATAGATTTTTCTTATAATCCTATTTTCATAATAAGGGTAACTTTTACCTCAGCCATCTTCGATCTAAAATAAAATAAATAAAACTATGAATTTCCATCATTTTAATTCTCTTTGCGTTTGTTGAATCCGATATATGTCTATTAACTAATTTTTCGTCTTCCATCTGTTATCTCACAAAATCTAAAAGACCAGAGTAACTGTAAGGCGTAAATGTTACGGATTGTATATTTTTATCTTTTAAAAGAGTGATGTTACACCCACCCTCAAAAGCGATCCGAAAATTGTATCCGCTCAAATGAAATAGTCCAAGTAATCATTTTCCCACTTGTAAAAGAAATGTCTTAGCCTTTGTTTTTTTGTGGGTTTGTTTGGTTTCCATCTTTTACAAAAATAAGCTAGGTGGTATGATTAGATTTGAGAATCATCAATCAAATTATGTCCACTGTTCTAACCATTGTGGGGGGTGGGGGGATGAAAATTCTGAATAAATTTTCTATCAATTTACAAAATAATTTGTTAATTTTTAATCATTTATTTATCCATCATTTATAATCTCGTTTCTAAACCTATATTTTTTTTATTGATAAAGTGCTTTTATTTAAAAATAAATAAATTTTAGATGACCATGGGTACCTTATTAACACCTAATAATAAAATCCATAATAAAATGTATATATGTGTAATGTAACATGACATCTTAGCGGGTTGAATTTTTGGATACGGAAAAAACGCCTGAGCACAAATATTTCCCATTTTGAAATAATGTATATACTTAGTATAGTTACACTCCGTAAATACAAATACGTCCAAATTTCAAACCTATGAAACATTACGAGTGGATCAACATTCTCAACTCTGCTACACATGTCACCAGGTCATCAATGCACCTGTAACAAACTCACTACCATACATGATACAACTAATGAACTAAACAATCTTCATATGCATAACCATCGTTTGCATTTCTGATTTTCTTTTTAGAAAATTAAAATCTTTTCCTTAATAAAAGGGAAAAAAAATTATATGCCTTCAATATATAATCCGACCCTGCTACCCCTTCTTTTACCCTCCATTTTTATTTCATTTTTCTTCTTTCTTATCATTCCACCTTTATGTTTTTTCACCTCTTGTATTCTTGTCTTGGAAATTCTATTTGAAGTTTCAGTTCAAGTGCTAGTGATGATTTCCAAAAAAATCTTTATTTGGCACGTGGATTTTAACTGTAAACCAATCAAAAAAGTTTATAATCCTTGTGGTCTTAAGTTTAATGAGGGATTTGAAGAAAAGCAAGATATTGTGGAATTAGACCCTTATGAATATCATTTTCCAGAGGAATCTGAAGAGGAAGAGGAAGATGTACAGGAATTGAATGAAGAGGGTGGAAATGTAAATTTTTTAAAATATATGGACCAGCTCGAACACAAAATTCTGGAAAATCTTAATACTAAGGACTATTACTCGGTAAGTTTTTGTGGATTTATTTGTACAACAATTCTACTAATGCTCTTCGCTGATTTAAACGAGTTTTAATTTATTTACACAATTTCTTATTGTTCTTAAGTATTTCTCAAATGATTATAGGCTATTATTCATGCCTTTACTGTTTACTGACATATGGAGAACGAAGAAAAGTTCAATGGGAAGACAAGTCCTGTTTTTTCATTGTCTTGCCATTTTAATGAACAAATAAAAAAAAAATCTAGTAATCTATTTATACATACAACATTATTTTAACTAAAAGTCTAAAACTTTGATACGTATTTAAAAAGGTGGGATAGAATGAGCAAAAAAATGCCAAAAGGTTCTGAAATAAATTTGATTACATATGATTGGTTTTGATAATTAACAACAAATGAAAGTCCAAAATTAAGAAGAATCACTCATCAGTTTATAAGGGGGCGGTTTTGTTTGTTGTTTTTTTGTTAAGGATAAAATTATGTTTTACTTTGTTTAGTTTCGATGAATTCCTTGGAAATAGAATAATTTATACCTGTGGATGTTTAACAACTTGATTGTATTAGTCTGGGAGAGAAATATAGCCATAAATCTAACAGATTTGAAAAAATAGATGGTCAGAAACAAATATGTAGTGAAATATTAAATGGATGAACACTGTACTTATATGGCCAAGTTCTTTTCCTTTTTTAGAATTTAAGAGGTGGTTGCCGACTGGGGGGAAAATGGCTAGGAAAAATTAAGTGATTCTCACAATCTATTATATATGCATTTAATTTAATATTCCAACTCTTGGTACTTTTTTTGGTTTTGTATCCAAAGTCCAGACATTGACAAAATTTAGCAGTTACAGTCCTACAAATTAAAATGTTTAGAAAACTCGACCGAAAGACTTTTTCATGATATTAGACAGAGATATGTTCTGCTCTCACAAATATTTCATTCTATTATAATGTATTAGCAGTTTTACTTGCACAAAGTTACCTCGTTTTATTTCAAGAAACATAAGTATGCCCAGTTTTTTCCTCTATTCCTAAGTTGGATATACAAATTGAAGGTTTGCATGATCATCTGTATACATACAATTAATGTTAGATGTGATCTTTTTTTCCCCCAAGGAAATGCAACTTTCTTTGTTGGTAATCACACTATGATGTCGTTTTTTTATTTTTATTTTATATATAAATTTCAATTTTTATTTTATATATAAATTTCAATGTGTAACCATGCTACACAATAGCTGTTTTATAAATGAGAACATGTTTTACAATTCCGCATGTGTGAGAAAAACCATTTATACATATGTTAACTTATAAGAAAGTCCACATCACTATATAGATGGATTAAAAAACTCAAACATATGTCCAATTGCAAAATCAGAAAACTCATTAACTACCATAAGAAATCAATAGAAAATAATATCAGGAGAAACTCCAAAACCGCATGACATAGTACGGGGCTGAGGAGCTCTTGTTTTGCTTGACCATTGTAATATCCATCCCGAGACTTTGTCGACACTGATCTTTCTTCTATACACAAAAGTCCATATAATAACTTCTAATAAAAATGCAAAAGCACTATGTTGATACCCTTCTTGATTAACAAGTACACTATGATGTCATATTAACTCATGTTTAGCGGATGTAGTAACGACTTTTATTCATGCCGCAATTGTTGTTTTGAGCATACGGTGCAGTTTCATGAATTGCTAACCTTTTGGCGAAGAAAAGAAAGAGGGGAGATCTAAAGAGTTGAATGATCGAAGCTCCGTTTATGACACCAAAAATTGCAAAATAGCTTTCAGAATGTATGTTTGAGCTCTTCTCCTACTTCTGCGTTTGTATGTTCATACATGCACATGTAAGTTGCAACTTGATTCCTTATCCAACCCATACTTTTATGAGCTCAAATGCTCGCATGTATGAATCTGTAGGGTGTGTATTAATTCGTGTTCCCTTTGCCAATAAAATCTTAGAGAATGGATGTCTACTATCTAATTGAATGTGTTCGAAGCTTCAATCGTTTGATATATAGTTTCTCAAGCAACCAAAATTAACTTTTGGTTTAAAAGAATGATGACAGATGTATGCCATCAAGGTCTAGTCGGTTGAAACTCGTTTGGGGTCGCTAAGAAGCATCCTCGTCGGTATAAGCTAAAAGCATTTATCAAGTCACACCTTGAAAATGCATTAGTAAAATGAAGTGGGAATTGAGTCCGAGATTAGTGATTAGTTGGATGGTTTAGTCCAACTATTTGCAGTAAGATAGGGACAAAACCAAGAGGATCAATATGTACGAATAGAGAGTGTACTAAAATTTGATATTGAAATTCTAATAGAGAACTACTAACGTGTTCTGAGATTGGTCTTGTCATAATGGGCCAAAAGAAATTCTCCTAGGTAAAAACATTTCTTAGATTTGGCCACAAGTTCTAAGAAATTGATTAGAGCTTGTAATTTAGCTGTAGTCCGATAGAGTTTAAGAATTCAAATAATGAAATTACATTTGAATATTTGTAAGGTGAAAATACTGATCGTTTAGAAAATAGGAACAAAAAATGTATCTATATCCCCATATTACGGATAATGTTTGGATTGATGGTTTTAGAAATTAGATTGTAGGAGAAAACAACCCTCGTAGTTGGTATAAAACCTGATGATCAGATAATTTTGTATTTTTTTTAGTCTATCCCCTTATTTCAGATACACTCCCAAAAATATTTTTTCGCTCCCTATGTGACCCGTCCTTGTAGATATGGGCGCAAAGAAAACGGGATTATCAACATTAAAGTTAACTTCAAAGTTAAAATTGCTATAATACGTGAGACAGAACTTTATAATTGAGAAGTCCTTATTCCTAAATCAAGCTAGTCCGAAAGGACAATTATATGTTTGCGTAATGCTCGTGAAAGAAAGAGATGTAAAAAAACACTCTTTTTTATTTGGACCATCAAGTTCACCACTCACAATAATACGACAATAGATGTTTAACTAAGAAAGACACCATATCGAGTTCTATTATGGGAAGAAAGTCCGTTTTCTATTGAAAAGCCCTGTTCATATAAGGATCTCCACAAATATATAAATATGTCAAAGCCTTTTTTATTACTTAGATATTATAACAAGCTTTCTGCATTACTACAAAGTATATATCAAGAGCTATAATTAACGGTAAAATACACTTCCAACTATCGCATCGTAAAGGCTTACATCAATGAGATTTATCTCGTTCTTTTAACTTGTTTGTGAGAATTAGCTGATCTTCTGTTTTTTTGCACGTACTTGTACTAACTAGCTTCCATTTTCAGCTACGTACTTTCCTACGGTAAATATATAACATTCAACATTCTAAAGTTTATAAATTATTTTTTCCTGAAATAGGGTAGAGATATACAGAAAGAAACATCAAGAGAGATATAATCACTCACCAACTCCGATCAATACAAATATGTGACAATAAAACATAATTGGCATAATGGAAAACTCATCAGGGATAATTTTTGAAAAACGAGTAGCCAGCCAATCACTATTGTAAACCCTTATATAAAGAACAAGTTACGATCTAGGAATATCATTGTAAGCTAACGTCTGAGCAAAGAAAAAAAATATTGAAAACAAAAAATTGAGACCCTGAAACAAAACTTTTAGATCTAGCCAATATGAAGCATGACATGTCATGAAAGACACATGCACCGAAAAATAGTCGAGTTTAATTAAACTATTGGCTATAAGCAAATCTACCAACCACACTTGATTCTGGTCTCTATAAGTAAAAGAAAATTCAAGGTTATGTATTTTCAACAAACTCTAAGCCAATTTGACTGTAAAATATGAGTGTGACTCAATTAAAACATCAATTGATCCTGAGGTATAGCATATTAAGAGGGCATGATTTAATGTATTAATTTAGCAAAAATGTTTTTTTAAGCAAAAGAAGTGTAGCATGTCATTTCAACATAGTGACCTAACCCAGTAATTACAACCATCCAAACTAGTACGATAAGGGGAAAAAATACAACAACACATCACTAGCACTTGGTTATACAAAATACATCGAAATACAACAAATATAAGCAAATAGTATAAACTAATTGTTAATTCTTTCAGCATGGACATCGTCATAGCAACTATGCGAGCCCTTAATTCCTTTTATATCATTAGGATGGGCCAAATACCACTCCATCACTGTCCAATTTAAATTGGTTACAGACAAGTACAAACTATCACCGAGCAAAAGTTCATAACATAAATCCATATATTGCAAACCTTTACTTCATTGCCCATAATAAGTAACTTATATCATCAACTTTCATTGGTGACTAAAAGATACTAACTTCCATACTATCACACCAAATGACCAAATCCAGTCCAACTAATTTTGAATAATACCCAACGAATCGTCCATTACAAACTAAAACTAACAAAATCTTGCCGTGAGAAAAAAAAAAAAAGCCGAAATACCCGAACACAATGACACGCGATCATGCTCCGATTAACTCATGGCAACTATGACTTAATCATATGAATAGCTCAATTTTTATCTTGCCGGGTTCAATGAAAAACGAGTCTAATCTGAACATGAACATAAACGAGTCTATTGTTAGGGTCGATACAGGCGAATACAAAGAAAGACAGAAAACTTAAACCGAGCACACACTCTTTGATAACGGAGTTCACCCAAATTGGCTACGTCTCCGGGCCGCTACACGTGGCACTTAGTATTATTAAGAGGATTACAATCGTAATCTAGCATAGTTACAAGCTATGGTTCTCTCGCAAATAGAACTCTTCTCTTTATAATATAGAGGTGTTGTGTAAAGGTGTAATTAAAATACAAGATATTGGGGCATATAAATAGAACCCAACATGGGTCATATTACAATTCTAGGTGATGTGGGATAATTAGAAAACATGATCAAACCTCATTTGGCTCCACAACTCAACAATCTCCCACTTGGAGTCAAATGTCGAGTGCTTCAAAAAGAACTCTAATCATCCCCGACCACCGAACTCACTGTGCTCCGCCGAGCAGAATGCTCCCATCGGTATCCTTGTATAGTAATTGATACTCTGCCGTCATCGGCGAGTTACTCATTATTCCAGTGTAGCGACGACCCTGAGTCTCAAGCTCGGAGTCCTACTGAGGTTGCACACAGCCTCAGTTTGTCGATTGTAACAGTCTTCGTTAGCATATCGGCGGGGTTCTTAGCGCCCTCAATTTTTTCTAGCGCGAAGATTCCATCTTCCAGAACAGCCCGGATAAAATGGTAACGAATCTGTATGTGCTTTGTGCGTGAATGGAATACAGGGTTCTTAGCTAGCTGAACTGCACTTTGACTATCACAGTGCAGAACTCCCTTGTCGGTCCTCTGACCGAGCTCCTCTAATAAACCTTGCAACCAAATCATCTCTTTGCTTGCTTCTGTCATCGCGACGTACTCAGCCTCTGTGGTCGACAGTGCAACGATCTTTTGCAACTTCGATGTCCAACTCACAGCAGTACCACCGTAGGTACAAACACATCCCGTTGTGCTCTTTTGGCTGTCCAGATCACCGGCCATGTCAGCATCCACATAGCCGTGCAGGCCTTCCGAGGTCTTTCGGAAACATAATGCCGAACTCACGGTACCCGAGAGATATCTCAATATCCACTTCATAGCTTCCCAATGGTGCTTTCCTGGGTTACTCATGTAACGACTGACAACTCCCACTGCATGGGCAATGTCTGGTCTTGTACACACCATAGCGTACATCAAGCTACCAATTGCTGAAGCGTAGGGTATGTTCAACATACGATCCTTTCCTTCCTCGTCCGAGGGTGATTGTTTCTTCGACAAGCTAAAGTGTGAGGCTAGCGGTGAGCCTACAGCTTTGGCATCACTCATGCTAAACCGTGCCAACACTTTCTTCACATACTCGGCTTGCGACAGAAACAGGGACCCATCCCTTCCTCGAGATATCCTCATACCGAGGATCTGATTTGCGGCACCCAAATCCTTCATCTCGAACTGTTTCGCCAGCTGTTGCTTCACCTTGTTAATCTCAACAAGGCTCGACCCGGCGAGCAACATGTCATCTACATACAGTAGTAGAATGACGCACGAAGAGTTCTCAAATCTCTTCACAAAATAGCAGTGATCGCTATCACTTCTTTCGAACCCGGTATCCGCCATGAAACTGTCAAACTTCTTATACCACTGTCGTGGTGCTTGTTTTAACCCGTACAAGCTCTTCCGTAGTTTGCAGACCAGTTTCTCTTTTCCCTTTTCGGCAAACCCTTCAGGTTGGAGCATGTAAATTTCCTCATCGAGATCTCCATGGAGAAAGGCAGTTTTCACATCTAACTGCTCGAGATGAAGATTCGCATTTACAACAATGCTCAACAATAGCCTAATAGTCGTCAACTTTACGACTGGTGAAAAGATCTCGGTGTAGTCAATTCCTGCCTTTTGCTGGAACCCTTTGACTACTAGGCGTGCCTTATACCGTTTCGTGCCGTCTTGTTCCTCCTTCAGTCGGAACACCCATTTATTGCTCAGTGCCCTCTTCCCCTTGGGCAGTTCGGCTAACTGCCAAGTCATATTCTTCTCAAGTGACTTCATCTCATCCTTCATCGCGAGCTCCCACTTGCTCGAGTCTTTTAGCTCCAGAGCTTCTTCTCTACTTTCGGGCTCTCCTGCATCACTGAGCAATATGCAATGCAGGGAAGGAGAGTATCGGGCAGGAGGTCTCCTCATACGATGACCTCGGCCCAATTCAGGTCGGGGAGTTTGGGGCAGCTCCTCGGCCTCTTCAGCATCTGCTGGTCGGTTGTCGAGCACCACTGGCTCATCTTTAATGTCATTTTCCAACATTCTTGGAAACGCATTCATGTCGACCATACCACTTTCCTCGGACGGGAGCGCATCTTCTTCCACCACTACATTTTGACGATCTTTGTACAAAATGCTTTCGTTGAAGATGACATCCTTACTGCGAATGATCCTCTTTGCTTGACCATCCCAGAAGCGATATCCGAATTCAGCTTCACCGTACCCTACAAAGTAACACACTTTGGATTTCGAGTCAAGCTTGGTACGTTCATTTATGTCGACATGGATATATGACAGACAACCGAACACTCGCAAGTGTTCATACGAGATAGGCTCTCCTATCCACACTTCCTCGGGAATCCTCCTTTCTAGGGGCACTGAGGGTCCGCGGTTAATGAGGTAAACCGCCGTGCTTACTGCATGTGCCCACAAGGCTTTGGGCAACCCACTTTGTAGTCTCATACTCCTAGCACGCTCATTGATTGTTCGGTTCATTCGCTCGGCCACGCCATTCTGCTGTGGCGTTCTTCGGATGGTCTTCTCCATTCGAATGCCTCTCCGAGCACAGAACTCTACGAACTTCGCATCAATGTACTCTCCGCCGTTATCGGACCTCAGACACTTGAGTTTATTCCCGGTCTCTAGTTCGACCATGGCCTTCCATTCTTGGAATTTCTTAAACACCTCAGACTTGTGTTTCAAGAAGTAGACCCATGTTTTCCTCGTCGAATCATCGATGAAGGTCACATAGTACCGAGCTCCTCCCAGTGAGGTTACTGGAGATGGTCCCCATACGTCTGAGTGGACCAGTGCTAGCTTCTCCTCCTTGGGAGCTTTTCCACCTTTCCGGAAGCTCACTTTCTTCTGCTTTCCGAAGATGCAACCTTCACACATATCGAGGTTGACAGACTTCAAGCCTGGAAGTTTGCTGTCATTCGCTAACACCTTCATCCCCTTCTTACTCATGTGACCCAACCGTCGATGCAACAGTTCCGAGCAGTTCTGCGACACAGCTGTCGCAATTGTACGCTCATCATCGGTCGTCATGTATAATGTACCGACCTTACTCCCTCGGGCTATCACCATAGCTCCTCGTGAAACTTTCCAAGCTCCACTGCTGAACGAAATGGAGTGCCTTTCGGCATCGAGTTGACCTACTGAGATCAGATTCTTGGTCAACCTCGGGACATGCCTCACTTTTGTCAGCTTCCATACCGATCCATTTGGAATGCGAATCTTCACATCGCCAGTTCCAACAACATCCAACGCTTCTCCGTCGGCTAGATACACTTTACCGAAATTACCCGCATGGTAATTTTCGAATAAATCCTTCTGAGCGGTCGTGTGAAATGATGCCCCAGAGTCTAGAATCCACGATTCTATATTTCTCTGTTCGGTAAGCAACAAACAGTCACCCGAATCCTCGTCGCTCGCAATATTAACCACATGATCACGGCCGGTACCCTTCTTCGGCTGCTTGCACTCATGACTGAAGTGCCCCATACCCTGGCAGTTATAGCACCGAAGATTCTTCTTACTTCGATCGCTATCTTTGCCTCCTCGGCTTTGCCCTCTTCTACCTCGGGATTGCGAACGTCCTCTAACGTCCCATACCCTGGCCTTACCCCGGTCTCTTGAACCCACGTTCAAGGCTGCTCCATCATTTGAGCATTCACCCATGTCTAATCTCCTGAGTTCCTCAGCGAGTATTTGATCTCGGATGCCGTTGTAAGTCAGTTTCTCCTTTCCAATTGAGTTGCTAACAGCAGCTCGCATGAATTCCCAACTGTTCGGTAAAGAGGCTAGCAGTATAAGGGCTCTCACTTCGTCTGCAAAAGTTATCTCTACCGCATCCAACTGATTTACGGTGTCGATGAACTTGTTCACGTGATTTGCGACAGGTGTGTCCTCAGCCATGCGTAGGTTGAACAACTTACGCATGAGATGTACCTTGTTGTTCGCGGATGGTTTCTCATACATGTCGGTGAGGACCTTCATCATCCCCATCGTCGTCGTCTTTCTTGCGACGTTATGTGCTACACTCCTAGATAGTGTTAGGCGGATCACTCCCAACACTTGTCGGTCTAAGAGTTTCCACGCCTCCTCGGTGGTCGTGGTCGGCCTTTCCTCAAGGAGAAGTGGCTGATGCATCTTCCTCCCGTAGAGGTAGTCCTCTATTTGCATTCTCCAGAATGCGAAGTCCTTCCCGTCGAACTTCTCGATCCCGTGTGCGGTTCTGTCTTCTTTCGCCATCGATCTTCCTCAGCTCTGATACCACTTGTTAGGGTCGATACAGGCGAACACAAAGAAAGACAGAAAACTTAAACCGAGCACACACTCTTTGATAACGGAGTTCACCCAAATTGGCTACGTCTCCGGGCCGCTACACGTGGCACTTAGTATTATTAAGAGGATTACAATCGTAATCTAGCCTAGTTACAAGCTATGGTTCTCTCGCAAATAGAACTCTTCTCTTTATAATATAGAGGTGTTGTGTAAATGTGTAATTAAAATACAAGATATTGGGGCATATAAATAGAACCCAACATGGGTCATATTACAATTCTAGGTGATGTGGGATAATTAGAAAACATGGTCAAACCTCATTTGGCTCCACAACTCAACATCTATAGAAATGTTAGTACTGTATTCAAGTGGTGAACAAGAGGCCATTTCTATATACATCTTAAACGATATTAACAATCACTCCTACCAATAACCGTAAGTTGGCACCTAAAGCTGAAACACAAATGTTTAATTTGAGCTTACCAAGGATGAGAATTTTCAAGATCCTAACAAACTTATGTCAACTCTATCGCATGTGGGTAAGAGGTTTTACTCCCAGAGCCAAGAGACTAAGAGAGCAAGATTTTGAAAGTTTATTCATGCATGGCTTCTTATTTTTCATGAAATGGTTGATTAAATATTTTCTCCATTCTAAAACTTTTACAATTATTTAATTAGCTACCATATTAATTACTATAAATTTTGTAATATAGAACTAAATGAAAGGAAAGACCATATCCACTGTTTTTACTAAAATAAGTTACAGTATTAATGAGCGTACGTTGTTTGATCGATTTACATAATGATCCTCATAATTCTACTCAATTTTCTTCTTCCCATAACTAATAACTTCAATATTTATACACTACCTCTCTTAACGGTTTAAACTTTAAACTAGTAATTCAATTGCGGATGCAAATTAAATTAAGGCATTGGAGGTGATGAATATATGGAGACGGATATGAGATTTGGAACCAGTGTGATGTGATTTGAAACTTTAGGAAATTATTACTGGTTGACAAATTATTACCCATTCTTTTACGCAATGTAACAAGTTCATAATTAATAGCTAGAATGATACGTATAATGTTAGTCCAAACGTGCTACCCTTTAATTGATTAAAGCTAGTCAAGAACAAAGACAACTTTATTTATTTTTCGTGTTAAAGTATGTAAAGTCGTAATTAAATACATTAGTGTTGATTCTCCTGTTGGTTTGGATGGGATTTGGTTTGCTTGGTTTTAGCCTTTTCCCTAAAAGGAGTGCCAAGCCAGCCATGCCAACCATGAACAACCAAACTCTGAAACTTACTAATTACTATACGATATGTACACTATATATTTTAGTATTATTCGTACGAACACCAATCAAGTTATCGTAGTCAAAAGTTATTCTTTAAGACACGTAATTTTTTTTTTAGAATGTTAGTACATCTGAATTAATAGGGTACCACATGTTCACATTTTTGTCCACAACGCGGTAGTAAATTATTTTCAAGGTTTCTAGCTAGGTCCATACGTGTTACTTGTGTTCAATTTGTGCGTCGTCACATATTCTTTTATATGTTATCCGTCCAGGTACGAGGTGTACTACTGGAGAGACATCGATCGTGATTTCATCAACAGGTATAGAAAATTGTTGTTCATTCGTCCTAATTACCATTCACGGATAATTGTACTCACACTTGTTACACCCCTCGTAACCTTGTAACGTATGACAGTGTTTTGCAGTTTTACCATGCCAAATGATCGAGCTGCAAAGGGAAAAACGACACATGCCAAATATCCATTAGACTCGTACCCTTAAGTTTGTGCAAAACAAGTTCTCTATGAACCTGATTTCTTGTCTCTAGCTAAGATGGACAGTAGGTTCGTAATTATCGTCTTATTCCATTGGACTTTCCCATCATAGTTTACATACATGGCTCCTTCTCCATGTATTTAATTAGTGTAGTAAATGCATGATGAGAAAACATATTTTCTGACCATTTAAAGCTAAAGTTGGTGACTTTTCTTTTGTATTTGTATAAAATATTAACGTCAAATTTTTTCTTTTCTTGTTAAACTAACCCAATCAATGCACATGATTTTTACTACTTATTAAGCATGGAGCAGAATTCATAAAGTGTGAAAGGGGTTCCATTATTTTAACGCTTGGGTTTTTGTGACTCCAAGTCCCAATGCCAACTAATAATGACATAGAAGAAAGAGAGAGAGACTATCCAACAAAAAAATAGTACTAATAATTTATTAAGAATTGCAAGTATATTATTCTTTATGTTTCCTTCTCGTCACCTACTCCTATCAAAAACCCCTATCAAAAACCAAAAAACAAATAAACGTACAGGCCGTTATGTTAATTAACAAATTCTTAAAGAGTGATGAGTCTAGCTAGCAAGTCTTTTAGCGGCTTACTTAAAAGAGTTCGATGTTTAGAAAGTAAAGCAGTAAAATGCTATAATTTTCTTCCGTTAGTTTTTACTATACGCAGGACTAGAATAGTAGTATAGTAGGATTTTCATTTAATCACAAAATCGTAAAGAAAAAAATTGTTTTCTTATTAATTCTAATGCGGGGTGATTTTCACTACTCTGACAAAAACTCAAATGAAATTCAATTTTTTTTACCATATGATGGTAGATAGTTTCTTACTATATAGCATTTTTTATCCCTCCATATATGATAAGAATAAATTTCATTTGAAGATTTTCCCCCTCCCGGCCCGAACTAGCTAGTGTTGCCTATTCGAAGTTAGTCTTAGGATCATTATAAATGTCTGCAAAATATATGTAATTATGTATTATGTACCATATATAGTCTAGGAGGGTTTTTGGCTGCATTGAAAATAGACTGCCTAAATTTTATTTTAACATTGCATCAAAGTAAATACAATCCAAGTTAATAAAAACAATAAAAAAATTATTTTTGTTCAAACAAAAAAACTGTAAACATAAACATCTAGGTAAGCACGAGTATTTCATATTTTTTGTTTGAAGTAGCCGGTACGAATTCGGTACGTCATTTCAAGTACGGTACGCATAAAAAAAATATATAAAAAATTATTTGGCTTGCCGAAAAAGTAGGGTAGTCGTGCCGATGTGGTCAAAGACGTAAAATGTCAACGATATTTCATTTGTCATATAAGGTAATTTAAATGGTGTACCGTACGTACCCCGTACATGTGTTGTCTATGTTGCAATCCGTATGTTAAGACAAAAAAAACATTTTACCATATTTTTTTGTTAATTCTTGATTTAAAAAAAACATATTTTTTATTAACCATTGGATTGAATTGTATTATAATCCAAGGATTAAAATAAATTAATACATGCTTCCCTAATATTAATAGATCACCAAAAACAGATCAGGCCATGAGCCATCCTTAAAAAATAATCTAACAAAATGAAATACTACTACGTACATTGGATAATACAGCTATAACGATGGTGGTCTTGACCAATGACCAGTTAATACTAGATTAAAGATATTAATTAGCTCTTCCCCCAAGATTTAGAGAAAGGACATTGTAGCCTCTTGAAGATTAATTTTTGATTAATTTTAATCTTCATTAAGCTAGCTAGAGTTGGCAAATGTCAGTTGCTATTATCATAAACTGGGAAATGGATAAGTGATATATTAATTAGGTTATTTATGCCGACCACGGTTGCTAAATTTGATGTTCATTTTCAAGCATCTGTAATTGAATTCGTAACTTCAATCTTTTGACGAAATTTTAAATGGGCCCTTTGACCTTAGTATACATTCTCTTAATTTTCTCTTCTCTAATTAATCTTTTTAAGTATCGGGTATCCCTTTAACAACGGTTAAACTCGAGTTTAAACTGATAGTCTTTTTTTTGAACTGATAGCCTGATACGGTGAAATTCGTATAGAGGGACAAGATGACTTAATTGGTATACTAGTACGTATTGTTTTACTAGTTATGTCACAATCTAATTATTGCCATGTATTTTCTTGTCTAACTTAGTAACACGAAATCAAAAAAAGTATAGCAGATGATTTAACATCCTGGCTGGTCCGACGTCTTTTTACACATACGTCGTAAAAATATTAGCTATTTTTTTTTAACTTTGTCCAAAAATATCGTATTATGCTTCAAAAAAAAATCCCAAAAAATTACAAAATCTAAACCATTTTTTAATAAAAATAAAGTATTGTCTTTTATATTACACGTAATAGACTATCAAATGACGTAGGTTATTCGTGTAATATATCACAAGGTAAAAACGATTCGTTCATAAAAAAAAACAATTTTTTTTAAAAAAGTGCAGCTTTTCATGGGCACACACCTAAATTACTCGGACTATTTGACTTACGCCAGAACCGCCCTACTTAACAAGTAAATGAAACATGAACCGAAACATATTACTTACTTCATACTCAACAATAATCAATCTTTTGAATTATTATTATTTTTGACGGAGTGTATATTTAAATTTCCGAATTAAACGGGCCATTGGCCCATTGATTGCATGCGAATAAGAGCTTCTGTACTCAACAATAAATTTACTCCATTTAAAAAAGCGATTCATTGAAGAATTTTACAGGTGAATCCAATATATTATGATTTATGAATAATTCTTACTCTCTCTCTCTCTTCCTATTTAATTGTACATTACGAAATTACATACAATTTTGATCGGTTAAAAACTTGTATCAAAATTGTCTGAATAAAAATATTCAAAAGTTGATCAAATAGTTCAAATGTTAAATTTTATGATTAAATTTAAAAAAAAATCATTTCGACAATTTTGATACAAGTTATAAACCGGTTAAAATTACATGTAGTTTTGCAGTGAATAATTAAATGGAACGAGGAGGGAGTAATAAATAAGTGATGGTCATGCTGTAATAAAAAACTTAAAAAAAACGTTTCCCCCTTTTATTATGTATGTATGTGTGTATGTATACGTTTGGGTATTTTTATGTATAAATAACGACATGACC
The DNA here is from genome assembly GCA_963682055.1 of Primula veris. Taxonomy (NCBI): domain Eukaryota; kingdom Viridiplantae; phylum Streptophyta; class Magnoliopsida; order Ericales; family Primulaceae; genus Primula; species Primula veris. The sequence goes on from OY821740.1 coordinate 44,357,708, forward strand.
CTTAACTATTAAAGCTTCTCTTTTCCTTTAATTTTTGTTAGTATTCTTTCGAAATAACCCATCTTAAATTTTCTCTCTTTGTACTGTGCTTTTGATCTGTATCTATCACCATTTTAGTTCAGATAAAGCCAATTAGTGTTTGAACATATCTTCACCCAAAATAGGCTCAATTAAAAGTGCTTATCACTGAAAAAAGCTTCAATCTTTTACATAACTACCTCAAAAGCTGAACAGGGTATCTCTCTTTTTCCCACTTTTTTAAATTTATTCTCTCTCTCTCTCTCTCTCTCTCTCTCTCTCTCTGACCAGTTTGAATGTGCATTTATTGTGTTGAAATTGATAGTTCTGGTGAATTTAATGCATATGCACACTTATATGAGCACTTAATTGAACTGGGTTTCTATTTCTTTTACCTTTTTTGCTCTTGAAATAAAAGCCTAGGTGTATTTATTTGACCTTCAGTACAAATTTCGGTACTTTAATTTAATGATTATACTGATTTTTTTACCCTACTTCTTGGCTTTTGTTAGGGAACATAAGTTCACTCTTAGAGTAAGTTTTTAAAGCTTGTCTATTTTATTCTTTTCTTTGTTGCTTGGAAATTGTAGTTTTTCAATTACATGGAAATGAAGCCCTTTGATTTTTTGGTTTTAAGTTTGTAATGAACTTATTTGATAAAGTAATTATATTTGTTTTTGTTGGTTGAAATTCGTGTTTGATGTTTGTTATTTTCTTCCCTATGTGTGCTAGGTCCTTAAAACTTGAAGATTTTGAGCAAGCAGAGCTATTGTATTCTCCTTGTTGTCTCTCCGATTGCCCTACGAGTTAGTATAAGGATCTTAACTTTTTTTTATTTGAGGCAAAAGTGGGTACTAATGACAACGAATCAATGATCATTTTTGGGCAAGAAAAGAAATCTAGATCTTTCACTCAGTAAATACTAGGATTACCGGTTCATTGGCTCAAATTGACGAATATGTCGCATACGAAAGAAAATCACATTGCGAGCTATAAAGGAACACCTATGGAGAATACTTCAAGCTCCTCTCATCCAATAGGCGACTCACTTCGCACATCAATTTGGGACAATCATATGATTAACCCAAGTTTGGGTTTTTGTGATAACAATAATATGCACAATGCTTCAACAAATTCAAGTACGACGGGAAATATGTTTGTGTCTTCTGGTTCGGGTTTGATTCCACAGGGGTTATCCCAGTTTCCAACCGATTCGGGTTTCATCGAGAGAGCAGCAAGATTTTCCAGTTTCGGAAGAGAGAATTTTAGTGATTTAGTTAATCCTTATGTGGGTTTAGATGGTGCCAATCCTTACACAAGAGGAAATCATACTGCGATGATGCAGTTGCCTCAAAGGGTATTATCAGGAAACGACTTAAAGTCCCTTTCGGGCGAAAAATCCCCCAAAGATGATGTTTCAAAAAATGTTTCTTTATTTTCTGAAAAAAGTGAAGGCGGTGTTGTGTCTGATGAAGCTGAATTTAGTGGCGGTGGCAGTGTTGGTGGTGAGCCTTCATCTTCAAAAGCACTTGGGTTGAAAAAAAGGAAAAGAGAATATCAGGTATATCCTTTTCTATTTTGGTAGTGTTAGTTGAGCTCGTGTTTAGGACTTGAAATTATTGCAAAAACATACGGCTAACAGTTCTTCTGCACCTATAAGTAATTAGTTGTGTTATTTGATTGCAAAATCAATCATCTCAATGTTGTTGTTTTCAATAGCAGGAATGAGGCTCTATAACGTAGTATTACCAATCTCAATCTCAATCTCAATCTCAATCTCAATCTCAATCTCAATCTCTTGCTCTTAATCAAGGATTTAATAAACAAAGCTGTTGATCTTATTTAGATTCGTATTTGTTTGTAAAGGGGTATCAATTTTAATCAGTATTAGTAATTTTTTCAAACTATCCGACACTGCTTAATGAATATTGTGTGTACTTGTTTCATAGGGTAATAAACTCGGTGAAGGTGACGATGTTTTACAACCTCCTGATTATATTACGAAAGGCGATACTGAAGCGCAACCAAAAGAGGACCAAAAACCAACATCAACTAGTAAGTCTAATGAAAAGCAAGGCAAAAAAGGGTCTCAAGCTTTGGATTCACCTAAGGAAGAGTACATACATGTCAGAGCTAGAAGAGGGCAGGCTACAAACAGCCATAGTCTTGCAGAGAGGGTAAGGATTGTTGCCAATTTCTAAATTGAACAGTAATTTTTATTTATTTTTCTTTAACATTTCTTGACATTATGACAGGTTAGGAGGGAAAAGATCAGCGAGAGGATGAAGTTCCTTCAGGATCTTGTTCCCGGCTGTAGCAAGGTGTGTTTTCCAACATCATTTATATGTACATACAACTTTACAACATTTATTAGTCCGATGTTCAGTTAAAATTTTGATAGCTCATTGTGTAACTTTTTTTTCCTCAGGTCACTGGAAAGGCAGTTATGCTAGATGAAATCATTAACTATGTTCAATCACTGCAAAGACAGGTTGAAGTAAGTTACGTTTATCTAGTTCTGCTATATATTTTTGGACTTAGTTAGTAGCCATTGATTGTATCTGTCGAAACTGATCCAGCAGGCATTTTCAAAACGAATTATGTCGAAAGCGTATTATGTATTTTCTGATTTAAGGTCAAAAATCAATGTTATGAAACATAACCAAACACAGCTCTACTATCTTCGTTTGAGCGATTAACTTTTTGTCTTTTGGTTATTTTCCAGTATGTAAAACCCCTTTATTGGTTCTGTTTTTTTTTTTCTTTCTTTGCTAATGATTTGCAGTCTTGGCTCTTTTATTTTTCAGTTCCTATCAATGAAGCTTGCAACAGTAAACCCCTGCTTGGACTTCGATCTAGATTCCGTTCTCGCAAAAGATGTAAAAGACTCTTGCTATGTCACTTAATACAATGGTTTCATAATCATATACAACTTCTTTTTCTTATTGTTTTATGCATCAATCTTGCTCATTTTTTGATTTCGTATACGAAACCTATCACGTTATTTTCCCTTAATTTATACAAATTATACAATACAGTCGTTAAACTATAAGTCAGAATACATTTTTAGAGCAGTGTTATGTTTATAAAATCGAAAATGTGCAAGGTTTGTGTATAAAGCAGTAAAAATCCCGATTTTGAGTTGTGTACAGTTTTAGAGCAGTGTTCAGTTTTACGAAATTGAAAACGTGCAAGGTTTTTGTATAAAGCAGTAATAATCCAGATTTTAAGTCCTCATTTGTCCATTTTCACTATCTTCCTGTGACTTTATACTGATGCAGATCCTTCAGCCTCGGATTGGTCCTTCATCTTCACTCGGTTATTTTCCAGATATGTTAAATATGCCTCAGCGACCATCTCAACCAGAACTAGTCCAATCTTTTCTTCCTGGTATTGCCACATCATCTGATCCTCTTCTCAGATCCATCAGTAGCCAATTACTTGGCATGCACGAAGGGTACAAGCACCCGTCCCAGGTAAATTTGTGATGGACGCCCATCTATTTCGGCTTATTTACTTATTCATATTTGTTTGTGTGTTTATTCTCTTCTGGCTTAATACCTTGTTAGGATCCAGGTTCATTTAGGCTAAGGTTGTGCTATAGCCTATAGCACAATTTTATCTTTCAGTATTGCCATAAATCACGGTTACTATCGTTGTTTATGTCGAATAAGTTTTTCTGAACCTATCTTTTCTTAACCTATAATATAGTCGCTATTCATAAATTTGAATCCCTTTTAGATGCTCAACTCTCGTTTCCGTATTCTTGATCTTTCCTTCTGTTATCAGTATTTGAATCTTTGATTTGTTTTAAAAAAATTTATTCATAAATTTCCTAGCTGTGCATGTGTACTGTTCTAGAAATTGACACTGACAGTGGTTGTCATAATATTTCCGTTCAAGTACAAGAATGACTGTTCGAAACAAAGGCACAGATTTCTCTTGATGCTGGAATCAAAATTGGGCGTTCGAAGTAAATTTCGTTAAAGTTGTCTTCTGATTAACAGGCTTTCTGGTTATTACTAGGTGTCTAATAGATCATCTCATGAGTTGCCATCGTCTCGAAGAAATAGACAATATTAAGTCTCTTATTTTGTTGTATCTGTAGGTACCCAATATGTGGGTGGAGGATGAACTTCACAATGTCGTCCAAATGGGGCTCAATTCCACTCCCCCCCTTGATATTCCCCAAGATTTAAATGGTAATTCTGCTGCTTTTAAGCTCAGATATTTTCTTATTAGTTGTACTCCGTATTACATTTGGCTAAACTGCTCAAAAGCCAATCTTTTTGGATTAGTAACCTGAAAAGTGAGAATTTACCATTTTTGTCAGCATAGAGAGAGCTAGCTTACTTGCACAGAACCTGCAGTTAAACAATCCTAAAGTGCCGAAATCGATTTGAATTAAGGTACAAACATAATCATTCAATAATCATTCTCTTTGCTTTTGCAGGGTCCTTGTCACAGAACCATATGAATCCCGAGCGTTAAGACTTTTAAGTATTTATACCAGGATATTTATGCTATAGTAGATACCTCGCTGCAAGGGTGAAACGAGGCTCTCAAAAAAAAAAAAAAACGCCGCGTATCTGCTCTCTTTTGCCATTTATTCACGAGTTTATCGATAAAATTGTTTAACAGATCAAAGGTCTTTTGACTGCTAAGCAAAGACAGGCAAATGTTGTAGAGGAATATGATGGTATGAGTTTGCTAGCTGTTTTAGTTTGTAATCTTAAATGTTTTTCGGCAAAGGTGGAGGTTTATGACTTTTAAATTGTGCATATGATCAAGGAAGACTGACATGCTTAATGCTTTTAATCCAGATTTTATTAATGAAAAAGTTCTCATATTCTTCACTTCCTGTTGGGCTTAAGAAGTTCTCATATACATTTTAAGTCACGATCTTGATAATCTAGAAACCTTAATATTCCCCCTTCACATTGTCAATATTAGTTTATATTGTCCCAGATTATCACTGTATAGGCTTTAAAAGTATGTGGTAAAACTTTTAAGACACATTTTTCATAAATTTTAAAGTGATTGTTTATCATTGAACAAAATACACGTGAAGGGGGCACATAATCAAATATGAGTCGCAACCTTCAGATACAAATGAAACTCAATTCAACCATCAGATACTAATATTTTATCCCAGCCTTCATTCAGTTAATTACAAGAAGCTCAATCATGAATATAATAAACTCGTAAATTTAAGAAATCTCAGTTAATTACGTATTTATTTAGAAAACCGTGCACAATTATTTAGAATGATGAAAATTCATCTAAAATTTATGAATGCTTTCTTTACATGTATAATTTAACATAGAAACGACATGTATATTTTTATATATCTTTATGTTATTTATTATTATATTATAAGTGTAAATTTTCTTAATGCGAGGCCTAAATTTTCTATAAAATATAATAATGTAGAAGTTATTACTAATTATAACCGGTTTCGAGTTAGGAACCAATAAATTTTACTCCTATATTCTCCACAAAACCAATGTCTGGTTGAGCAATATAGCACGGGATTATAAATGATGTCGGGACTTCAAATGATCAAAATTGGATTTATTTGAAATGTCATGGGAGTATAGTATTATTACTCCCGCTACTAATAATCCGACAATTACTTCAAAACCCACCAATAGTCCTGCGACCAAAACGAGGCCTAAGAGTATTACTCCATCCGTTCCTATTTAATTGTCCACTATAAAATTATGTGCAATTTTGATCGGTCAAGAACTTGTATCAAAATTGTCGGAATGAAAATTTTCAAAAGTTGATTATATAATTCAAATGTTAAATTTTATGATTAGATTTTAAGAAAGTTCATTTCGACAATTTTAATACAAGGTATAATCCGATTAAAATTACACATAATTTCGTAATATACAATTAAATAGGAATGAAGAGACTAAATAAATGATCTACCTACGGGGCTGTATACAGACTTGCAAATTTTTTACCTTCCAACAAAAAAAGAGTTGCAAAATCTTGCGGGTCGGGTAAAATGAAATAATAACTATCCGACCTGTTTTACATAAAAAACTATGAAAAGTAGTTTAGTTTTCTTAGCGAAAGGGTCAGCTTATTTATTTAATTAATATATAGTTACTTATTTGCACACCAAAAATTGAACATCTCTCTCTCTCTCTCTCTATATATATATATAGATATAGATATAGATATAGATATAGATACATTGTCTGATACAACCTGTAAGAGGATCGATTAAATCTCAAGATGAACGTAAGTACTTTTATTGATCCATTTAATATGTATATAGTGGAGGTGTAATACTAATATATGATGTTATCGTGTTTTTTGTTTTTTTGGTATTTGCAGTTGGTGGACTCAAACCCAGCTAATAATAATAATAGCTTACTCGTCTCTGATTCTGATTCCCAGAGAACACTGTATGTATACCCATCTCTTTTTATTTATTTTTTTATATATTGGGTTTTCTATGTCAGCAAAGTTGTGTTTTCTTATTTATTTATTTACCAAGTCTTGTGTTTAATGTTAGGAGTGTTTGGTATATTTTAGGGGAAAGGATAAAAATTAAGTAGTTAAGTAAGCTTGTTTGGGAGTGATGGAAAAGCTGGGTATTTTGCAGCTTAAATTGATTTTTTCAGGATAAACAAATTCATAACTAGGGTTGTTTCAGCTTAAATTTGTTTTTTTACCAGTTCAAAAACCCAATAAAAAGGTTGGCATTTTGTAACTCCATAAGTGAATGAATTGTACTTAAAAGGCAAAAGAATGATGAGTTTAGTAGCTGCAGCCAAACGAGGCCTTGTTGAAACTTAAAGAGTATGGGTTCTTGAGGGGTCATAGAGGAAATAAAAAAAAGTGAAGATTCGATTAGCGAATCAATTAAATGAATAGATTTCAGGGAGTGGCATTAGAGTTTTATGTTTTGGGGGCTGATTATGTTAACACTTGCTGAAATCAAATTCTATTGATTAATTACGTAATTGGGAATGTTATGATTAGAGAGACATGCGTGTGATGGAATTTCTGATTGTTGTTTCAGTTGTAAGATTTTGTGCAGTTAGTTAATTGCATATACATTTAATTAAACAATTTTCAAGGTTCCATACTTACATGGCTAATTGTTGAAAGAATTCCGTAGGAAGGTAAAGCAAGTAATAGCATGACAGAGTACATTTTAATTTAAGAATCTGGAGGGTTTGTACTGCATATGCTTTTTAATGAACTCCCAGATTTCTATTCACTATTTATACATAGAAGTTTGGTAGCCACGATCACTCCCACGATAGTATCTATAATTGTGAAAGAAATTTTCATAGGAAGGATATGCAAGTAATAATATGGCGGACTAACAATTCTTTAAAAAATTTGGCGTGTTTTGTTTCTTATACTTGCTGAAAATCTTCCGAAAAACAATTGGCTTATTTTGTATAGACTTTTGGTCGCGATGGTCTGAACTTCTTTGCTACTACTTAATATCTGATCATCACCTGAAAATTAATTGTGTGGGTTGTCTTAGGGTTTAGTGTACTTAAACATGTAAATTACACTTGTGCCCGCCCAACCATGAGGTTAGGGGTGAGGCTGATGGGTTAATTGGACTTTTACATGTGTGTGACATTTCGATGGGGAAGTAAAAGTGTTGATGTTGATCCTTTTTTTTTTGCCTGTCATGTGTAGTCTAGACTGTCTAGTCCATCTTTGTGTGTCCGAGTTCAGTATTTAAATTAACTAAGGAAATGGGGCTTGTCTAAGGGAAGAGCTGTATTTTCTGTCTTGAATTGTTGTACACAGCCAAATGTTCCTTTTCTGGAGCAACTAATAAACCAAATTAAACTATACTTGAGCAGTCCACCGAGTTCAGTAAATATGAACAGGATGAAGTCTTGAGAAAATGTAAATGTGAAAAAGTGATGTGGAAATTGTTGAGTATGGCAAAATGTTTTCCTTTACTAAGGCTCCTAAGTCCTAAATGAACTATCTTTCAAACATTGTAGTTTCCATGTTTTTTGCCAACAAAACTGTAGTGTTTCCATCATTTTAATTAAATTAATTAAGTTTTTATAAGTGCTATCGATGCATAATTCTCTTTTTTTTTACTCCCTCACTTTGGACTTCCGACGTACCAATGTTTGAACCCATATGGTGAGCTGGGTATACTGAGCCCCTAACCGCATGGCTAATCCATTTGCCAATTTTCATTTTCACTTGGTGTATTGTTATTCTTAAGCAATGTTTCTTTGTCTGAGCCAACTAAAAACACCTAGACGAAATGAAACTTCGTCCATCCGTCTGAAGTGAGATGAAGCATTTGTTACAGTGATCAATGCTAGTCTTATCGGTTGTGAAACTTCAAAAAAAAAAAGTCTCACTGGTTCAATTTTCCCTCATGTGCCGAATATAAATGTCATTTAGTTGTGAGTTTTCTTTAGACTTGTTACCTATAATATTGCAATTTTAGCCTCTTCAGGCAAACATTATATATTATTGGAGGGTTCATATACTGAGCGGGGTATACCGAGACCCATTCCTCCCCAGATTTGTATCTCAGATGAATTAAACACGCCATACATATGCATATGCTCATTTAAACCTATTCACAAGTCAGTTTATCTATTTTTTTCTGAGAAGTAATTTTTTACTATATGCTCATTTTTATAACCTTCTGGTAGTTATCCATATGTGACGGGAACGTCCGTTGTTGGCATCAAATACAAGGATGGTATTCTTATGGCTGCTGATATGGGAGGTAGGATCCTGAAAACTTTTCTTCTATTTCTTTACTTTTGTTTTATGCATGAGTTTTTTCATTTGTTAGTCGAGTTTTTTGGTAGTGTTTTATCGTTCTGTTGATGAGTAGATTGTGTTAGTGCAGGCTTATCAGCTCACAGAATAAGTTTTTTTTTATGTCACCTTGCATCTCTTTCCATATAAGTATAAGTGATGTGCTCCTGGCTCACCTTTAATCAGTTAGAAAGACAGACATTGTAATAATAAAATTCTAAAATATTTAAATACCGTCATTCGTGTACATTTTAGCCAAACAAGGACCATTTTATTTATTTATTTGGTAATTTTAAGATGTGATCTTAAGACCTTTATGTTAGGTCGACATGCTACATTGCACCTAAAAGCTTAAGTTGTTATGTGGAGACACGTTATATTATGTATAATTTCATCAGTAAAAACCGGTGTCCTTGTTATGTTGATTCGATAGCTACTTCTATTTGCAGGTTCTTATGGGTCGACCCTGCGTTATAAAAGCATGGAGAGAATTAAGCCAGTCGGTAAACACTCCCTCCTTGGTGCAAGCGGAGAAATTAGCGATTTCCAAGAGATAATGCGCTACCTTGATGATCTTATGTAAGCATTAAATATCTGGGAATGATGGTGGTTGTTTCAACTGATGTTTTTAATTTGTTTTAAGAATATTGTTTCTCAACGTTTGAACAGCTTGAAAGATGACATGTGGGATGATGGAAACTCACTAGGGCCTAAAGAAGTACACAACTATTTGACTCGAGTGATGTACAATCGTCGCAACAAATTTGACCCTTTTTGGAACTCACTTGTTCTTGGGGGAGTGAAGAAAGGGAAGAAATATCTCGGAACGGTAATAAATGCACAGTTCGAATTGTGTGGGCTTAAGATTTACTTTTTTCTTTTGCTATGTTGGGGATTGGTATTTTTTTCTGACTAATCGTTAATTTGTGAATCAGGTTAGTATGATTGGTGTTCATTTTGAAGACAATCATGTTGCTACTGGATTTGGAAATCACCTCGCAATACCAATTCTCCGCGATGAATGGCACGAGGATTTGAGTTTTGAAGATGGCGTGAAATTACTTGAGAAATGTATGCGTGTACTTCTCTACCGTGACAGATCAGCTGTCAATAAACTTCAGGTTCTCTCTCCTTCACAATGAATAATATTTATAATGCATTTGTTGTGTGATCAGTTTAGCTGTGGGTCGTTAAATCTGTGGTTCCTCTTTTTCCCTTCTTTTTTTGTAATCAAAGCTTTCATTAAAAGACCTGGCCAGAGGCCAAAAAAGAGTGAACCGGCAAAATGCCATCGAAAATACTATAGCCAAAACATAAGAGAAAACAGGAAAACCTATAGTTTTTATTTGCACTTCTAAGGATTTCCTTAAATTTGTGTATTTATGTCATTAGAAACTTTGAAGTAGCTGAAAATTAAAGCAAAGTATCTAGTATTTCCTTTCATCCCCTGTCATAGTTACTCATCGTGAGTGTTTGTCTCCCAACTTTTAAGCTGAACCACTTTCTCTGGATACGTAAATTACTAGAAACTGCTACCAAACTTAATTACTTATTTGGGTTTTTGACCATTTGTTTTGAATCTGGGATTGCAGATAGCGAAATTAACGGAAGAGGGCGTAACGATTTCTCAGCCATATGCCCTGAAGACTGTTTGGAACCTTTCTGCTTTTAAGAACCCAACTGTTGGTGCTGAAGGGTCTTGGTAATCCTCCAGTGTTTGTTTTGAAATACTTGCAAGTCCTAAAACATGCTGAACTTGTTCGATGGACATCTTTCTTTCCAGTTGTGTTGATATATTACTCGTTCTACAAATAACTATTTTGACATTTCATTTGAATTAATGTCTGGATTATACTATTGAAAACGACAGTCTCTCTACCTTCCTCAGTTTAGATTGTTATATCAACTGCCCAAATGAGTTTAAATGAGCTCGATCCTTATGATTAGGTAGCAATGTCAGGGATGATGAATTCCGATTGTTCATTCTATCCGTCTAGGATGGTCGTTTTTGTGGTGTTATTAGTAGTTAGTGAACACTTTTTTGGTGCCTTATCTCAATGAAATGAAAGATTACATATTTCACGAATGCTCACGTGTGATCATTTATGATGAGTATTGAGTAAGCTGCTGCCCTACGAAGAAGGCAGAAGGTTAACCACTGAGCAGCGCACCTGATGACTATGAGCAACTTGGTTAAAAAATGCTATGACAACTCAAAAACTTTACACAACTATCAACCATGTAATGGGTGGTGCATTCATTCACACAATCTGAACTTCTTATATAACTTTGAATATGATTTGCACATCATGTTACGCATGAAGATGGTGTATGAATTTGGTTTTTGAGTTGTATGTATGACATGACCGTAAATGATCCTAGGAGCATTAAGCCAGATGTTATCGGCGTGCATAAATGGTCTGGAACAAAACTGGTTATATTGAACCTTAGACCAAACTATTTATATATTGGATCCAGACAACTATTCACATTCCTAAGCAATCGAAACCGTGCTATTGAATCGGATTGGACCGGTTCATATATACATTTAAGTGGTATGTATTTGTATTCAAGTTATCCACTCATCTCCGCCAAGAAAAATATTCTAAAAAAAGAACACCGGTAAAGGTGGCTGTTGATTCCGGCTACTTTGTAATTTGTAATGCCTTCAAATGTTAAAGAACATGTTACTTTTAATCCATTTCACCGCTAGCAGTATTCAAAGTAACTATTACTACTACCAACTAAAGGAAACTTTATCAAAATATTTAAGCATTCCATAACAAATGAACCCAAGACTGAAAGTCTGAAACAACTGAAAGAAAAAAAAACACAGGCTGGAGAGATTTTCCTTTTCACCTAAATACAATATCGTTTCCTGTTTTTTCCAACGTGTTTAAAACTTTAAATGAACAAAATTTTCCATTAGCCAAAATCTACGCTATTTCAAGATTGTTCACAGCATTCAAAGCATCTACTTGTCCATCTTCTTTAGGGTGTTCACGTAGGTATAACTAGACAAACTTACAAAGAGCTTCCGAAACCTGCAAAATGAAGATAAATCAATTATGCAGAAAGAAAGAAACACAGCACAGGTGTTACGCAACAAATACTAATAAAAAGTCCATATCAAGTATCACAATGCACCACCAACATATGAGGAATGTAGTTTAAAGAATCCAAATCCTTGAGAGAAAAGTGGACATTGTCCGGAAAAATCCCCAGAACAGTTGAGGAACTTATTGGTTGATGCTAGTTCAGCAGAAAACATTTAACTACACAAATTGGTAAATTTTATCCTTGCCATATTTTGGTGTAAACTGTGAATACAAACTTACAAGTAGTTTTGTAAGCAGCAATGATATGATAACTAATGAAATAGACAAAGGCATACTACATTTATCTCTATTATGCTACTACCACGTCAATCATTACAAATATGAAATATGTGGATGTTATTAGAGAACATCATTTTTCTTTCTGGTATAAATGTAGGAGTGAACATACCAGACCCATTGGCTGGCGTGTTGTGCCATCGCATTATAGCTTCGAAGCGGATCTTCATTTATTATGAAGCGAAAATTTCCATCTTGATGAAACATAGCGTGAATGAGAGACAACCAGATATCAACAGGTCCACTATACTTGCGAAAGATGTTGGTGCTTACCTGAGAACGAGTACAATTCAGAGGCCAACAATTAACATAAACTAAAGTGAACAAGTATAAGAATACTAAGACCAAAACCAAACTGTGAATGAATTTTGGCACACACACACAGACACAAGACAAAAGGAAATTATAAAAAAAAACATGATACTTACAGTGATGTTTCATCAAAAGAATTAGTTATGGATATAGATTAATGGCCTAATTTCCCAATACAACTAATTAATAACTACAACTTAGATTTCTCCACATTCGTTATTGTTAATCCTGACAGGTAAATTCATTTCCTTAGCAACAGGTCTGGTACCTAACATCTATCTTTAAGGGTCGACTTTTGCTTTTTACAAGTTTTTTGTATCTTCTCTAATCCTTTTCATTCTCTAATTTTGAAAATCTCCTCCTGTAGGAAACCGGATTTTTTTAACAAACATAGAAGCGGAACCAACAGCTAGAAAGAGGTTTTCAAAATCCGGTTTCCTATGTAGAATGAGGTTTTCAAAATTAGAGAAGGAAAAGGACGAGAGCCTGTCTTTTCAAGTCCGGTTAAGTCTGGTTACAGAATAAATCTGATACGAAACCAGATTTGTAGTCATCTGATAGGCACAAACCGAATATATCAATGTACTAGAGCCTGATTTTTCAAGTCATCTGCCGCTACACATTTATTTGTACTCGGAGTATTTTTGTTGAACACCTTTAAATGTCCAACAAAGAACCGGTCTTACATATTTCTTCTATCTAAGTACGGCATTTACACATGTTCTATGAGAAGCAAGAGGTAGATTCTTAATAATCTTTTCCTGAAATCCTATAAAGGCATCGCGCTAAAAGAATTACAAAACTCACTATCATGTCTGGAGTCTCATTCACAGGTAAAATGATGTATAACTAAATCATGAAAATATTAAAATTGATGTATAATGATAGGCACAATTGATTTATTCGGAAAACCAGTTAAATCCAAAAGGGGTACAGAATACGCACAAGTTCCCATGCCTCAAGATCTCCATTTGCAGTGTTGTTCAATACCCTGCAGCTCGCAATGCAGGAAAAGAACAAATGCTAATAGTGAGTTACTGGTAGAATGCTAAGCAATGGTATTTTAATAAATCGGAGTGTGAGTATTAAGTGTTGAACTTTGTCGGACATAATGTTTACTTGTATGGGGGAGGAAAACAGGTATTCCGTAAAAGAAAATCTAAAGACTCCAAGAAAATTGAATAATGAGTGTTGCTAATCAGAAGTAACCCAGCTGTTCTCCCTTGATATTTATATTCAAGGAAGGTAATATCTAGGGGACAAAGTCTAAGACAAACATACCTTATCCCATGATTCACATCACGATGATTGCAATGGCCGGAGACACCAAAATTATCAAATGTAACTATCTGCAATGCCAAAAAGACAAACAAATAACGAAAATATTGATCAAAATTAGACGGGCACAAATTGTTTGTTGGCGATATACTCGAATACTACAGAATATTTACATTGTAAATCGAAAGTAAGATATGATAGCTGGAAGCTGGATTACCATATCGATGGAACGAGAAAGAACTTCTTCTTTAATAATAGTGGCCAATAGGTCAGGGTTCCACACTTTCCCAAAGCCATCCTGGTTAAAAAAATTGAACTCTTTTAGAATTCAATATTTAAAATACTAAAAGAAAAACTGAAATTCAGCGGGTAGAGATAATTAGAGTGTCCATAGGAAGGAACCTGAAATTCTGGGCTGTCCAGGGTCTTCACTTGCTGTTGTGGTACCTGAAAGAAATCATATAATCAGTCCAGTAAGAAAGTGTAAAAATTTCTTTAGCCGATTTGTTAAAATATCAGAAGAAATTCATTTGAGAAATGCTGACTAGCAATTTGAAATGAGCAAAGTTCAGCTAAATTTCTTAAGTACAAAAAGATAGTATTCATTTGGAAAAATGAAAATTAGCAATTTAAATTGAGCATAAGGAATTAAGCTCTCCACAAATACTAAACATATCAAATAGAACATAAAACAGGATAAAAAAGAAGAAAAAGATACAAGGCTGTGATGACTGATGAATTGTCGTTTATCATGTTTTCACTCCCTTCTAATAAAAAGGACAATAACCTTTAAAACCGCAGAAGCCTTATAAAGCTCTTCCTTCCTAATATTCCCCATACCATCTGCGTCACCTAGTTGTAAGAAAAAACAATAGTATTAGAGGCTGAAAGAGAAAGGAAAATAGAAACAATCACAACTCCGATTGCAGGAAGATATACATGATAACCTTCCAGGTGTCAACTCAAAGTGAAACCAAGGGCACAAAGTAAATAAACATCAATTAAGCAAAGTCTTATCATTTTATTTTTCCAAACCAAGTTGTTGCTCATATGGGGGATACAGTTGATAGCTTTCCGGGTTTACCGCTTGCAAACTAAATATGTAACACGTGTTTAGTAGCGAACACCTGTTTGCTAGCTTTTCCGGTGGAGGTAGATTTCAATGTTCAGTAAAAAAAGGTTCTATAAAAAAAACATTTAGTAAACAGAGACATAAAGCAGCATCAAGATACACCAAATACTAACCTGGAAAGTGTGAATTACTTATTAGCAATTTAAGCTAAGCGCATAGCCATATAACATAGTGTTAACAAACACCGAAACAGCTGAACCTATTTGTCTATATTGAAATACTAACAACACTACTGGCAAGATCTGAAAGTAAAAAAAGCACCAGAACAAACATGAGAGCTCCTAGGCCACAAGTAAAGTACCACAGAACAGGTTTAGATACCTTTTTAAAGTGCAATAGGTAGAGATTCTTTCACTCAGTAACACAAGAAACTCAACAGCTTTGCCATAACACACAAGACAAGCAAAACAGAAAAGGAAAGAGAATAGAAGAACAGGAAGATGAATAATTCAGAAAACTTCTTTACAAAATAAGCAATAATTTTTTTTAACAAAATATAAACAAAGTAAGCCTGAAACATTAATAGAATGTAAACAATGAGATTTTGGGTTTTGTTATAAATTTTCAGTGCTCCAGAATCAAAACGTTCATAATTCGTAAAAATTCCTAAACTCTGAGGTTCATAAAAAATCCTATTGGACCAGAGCGAGGTATATGAAAGGTAAACCTAAGTATAGATGTTTCTTTTTCCAAAAATACCCAAAATATTTAACATGGCCGCTTTTGGAAAGTAAAAAAAAGGAAAGATATATCATTAATACGAATATGGTTGAGGTTAGACTCGGTAGGTAGATGTGTGGTTAAACTAAGAAATATATAATGGGAAATGACCAGGTTCAAAATGAAATAGGTAATAATCAAATGAAGATAAACCGATAAATATTACTGAAGGAGGTCAGTTCATGTACAACTTAAGTCATTATATGTGTTCATGATTACACCAAACATATTTAGGTAATGCGAGGAAAAAGAAGGTTGAGTTATGGTCCAAGTTCCTATGAGAATATGGCGTTTCATAGAATTTTCAACAAAAAACAAGGAAACGAACATGGTATATGCGGTCCGCAAATATAGCTGAGAGAAGTCATAAATACATCAGGTTCAGTACCAAATGAAAAGCAATTACAATTGCAGAGAATTAGAGAAAAGAAACAAAGAAAGGGAATTGTAGGTTGTCATGCCATGGTTTTGATTTTGGAATTGCTCGCATATACCAGCTAAATTACATTCGGAAGTTTTGATAAAGAAGATAAACGTGTTAATCATATCCTAATAGGAAGAACACAAAACCTTATACACAGAATGAATAGAAAATTGTACACATGTGTTGATCTGAATCAGACAAATACACCAAACATCTAGAACCCAAACACCCTCTTCCCTCTGTCAGTTGTAGCTTTAGATTAAATATGCAGATTTCATTTGATGTAACAAGTAGAAAATTAGAGCTGCAAATATAAGGTATGCCTATACTTAGGAAGAACTTGACACCAAAAAAAGTACTATTTCAAAGAAGAGCTCCACAGACAGAGAACGGTAGAAAAAACTTCCTATATTTTTGACGAGTTAATTTTAGAAGAAAGATTACGAATAACGGTTTCTGTTTTGCCAAGTATTCTATTTATTTGTACAAAAATTATTAACTTTGATATTTTTTTTTGAGGAAGTAAACCGTAAAACATTCTCTCTATAATAATAGGAACCTGAATTGGCTTTTAAACTTCGTTCTGGTAAACTAAACAGAGAATAACATAAAACATCCAAACAGTATTTGTTACAATCTACAATAGAAAAACTGAAAAAGAAAAGAAACATAAGAGTAAAAGGACCGTTTCTTACCAGTTGACATGCAAACAATGTGCAGATTATACCCTCTCGAAACGAAATAGTTGATTGTCGGAGTAAAAAACCTGCAAAATTTAAAATAGTCGATTGACACGGTATGAAAATTCCAGGCAACGCAAAATCAATCATTTAAAAACACGGTTATTTAGAAGGAAAAAACGGTATGAAATATATCAAACTCTTTAAAGTGAATCCGGAAACCTCATTACATGGACTCGTCATCCGGATGAGCAATAACCAGCAATACATTCTTTCTAATTAATCCACCTAAAGTTGAAAAAGAGAAATTTAAGGATCAAAACATAGGAAAAGTATATAATCAATTAAACGGATCTAAACGTGACGAAAACATGAGTGTTACCGTTTAAGAATCTAGTCTTAGAGGATGAATATGCATTTAGCATAATCTTGCAAAGAGAAGCTATCCATAGTAAAATTATCGAACTAATGACTGTGATCCAGTCCATTTAGCAATATAACTGTTATCGAACAAATTGTCTCAATTTCTGTAAATAACAAATTATAGAGATAAGTAACAAGAACCTATAAGTACATATTAAAATAAAATAAAATTCAAAAAGGCCTATCAGCACCAAAATCAGTTCGTACGTACCTGTTGGAGATCTTGTTTAAGGCGAATTAAAAAAACTAATATATTAGTCGATTTCCTAGTATTTTCGTTGATTGAATAAGTTGAATTGAAAAAGTGAGATTTAGTATGAGCGAGCGGTGAATATTAGAGGAAGATGAGCGACTGTATGTATAATTACGTGCAGAAAGCATATTTTTATTCTATTTATATGTATATGGAAAAATAAAGGATTTATCTACGTGGATCGACAGCGTGGAAAATAAGCTAATACACCTGTCACACCTGCCAGCTGTTGCGCGTTATGTGATCATGTTCGTCTCCGTTTTGTTAATAATATTAATAGGAACTTAGATGGTACCGTATAAAATTACCTCCTATTTTAAATGATTAATAATTTATACTAAAAAATTTAAAATTTTAAATGATTAACTTTTGAAATTTATGATTAACCTTAAAAAAAAAAAATATTTTGATAATTTTAATACAATTTCTAGACCGTAAAACTTATATATGTATATTTTGATATGAAGTACAATGAGTAATAGTTTAGTTTTGATCGAAGGCAAAAATCTTATAATAGAAATAAAAAAAAATTAAAAGATATATGTTGGAGGGTATTTGAGTCCATGTTTTCAATGAAATGTCATGTTTTCAATGACATCATGTTGGTACGGTCCATTGCGTGGGGTTCAAATTTACTAATTTACTTGTTAGTATGGCCATGTTTTGTGGACAGGTTTATCCAGGTTTTTTTATATTTATTTATAAAAAAAATTTGATTTTTTTCTCTTATAATCAACGTTTTATTTTACTTATAAAGTCGATAAAAAAATCCATAAAACTTTACATTTTATATTTATTTTTGATATTTATTAATATTGCTTCTTTATAAATTGTCAAACAAACAATTAAACATACAAAAATATATTAAATGTCAAAATTTACATTTTTTTTTACAAACACTTTATAAATAAATTAGAACGTTGATTTAAGAAAAAAATAAAAAAATAATTACGAATACATATGAAAAACTCGATAACCGATGAAATTTGAACCCGGAACAAATGGATTTTTGTTATTAAAGCTAGAGGGACCCGTACTGTAATTAATCTTTTTCTATGGTTATTTACTTCTTTTGCATCTTCCATTTCTCCCCAAGAGAAGCAGGCAAGAATGAGAATTAAAGATAGTGGAAATATTTTTCTAGATACACATACCAACATACATACCTTATAGTCCCCACTCCCCACTACCCCCATTAATAAAATTAAATGAAAAAACCAAATTATTCTTCATTAATTAATCATTACTATCCGGATGGTCAAGGCTTCAAGCTCCAAAGTAATTAAATCCATGGTTTCGGACAAGTTTTTCTTGATCCCCATTATACGAAGTATGTGACAATGACGGACCTTTAGAAATTTACGTGACACGTAAAGTCTAAATGAGTAAATGATCGTAAGAAATTATCATTTGACTTGTTCAAAATTTCATTGGTGTGTATGTTAGTCTTTTCACAATCAATTTGGTGACATTCTTTGATTATGATATATTTTGGACCATGACACAACTAAATAATAAGATCAAATCAGTCTTCTTCTCTATTTTCCCATCATCCGATTTAAACTTTCGGATTCGGTTAGGAATGATTTGGTTTTTTATCAGTGGTGACCTTGGTCCCAGTCATATCAGTCATTTAGCTTAGGTACCGACATAGTGTCAGGTGGTCGATGGGTGAATTTTATTTTAGAATAGATTTTTAAGTAAGGAAATAGGTACATAAATAACGGGGCTAGCTAAGAGGCTAAAATTATAGCTTCACCGCTATTTTTGACGAAAGCACAAGTTGAACCTACTGAAAGTCATCGGTTGAGTTGGATTCGGCATGCACCAAAATAATACAATAATTGAAACACAAACCAAACGAAACAAAACCACTTGCAATTTGTTTGTTTGGTCGATTTAAACTTTGAGAAAAAACGAAGCAAAAAAGTAGTATACGAAATATAATTATTCCTACTCAAAATAAAACGCAAGTGTATTATCGGTACAACAAAAGATAGCAGTAGTTTGTAAACTAATAAATTTATAGTAATATACTTAAAAAATACGAAAGCAAATAGAATTTTATCAAAATTATAGACACCAGTTGTGTATCTCCCCCCTTTCTTCTTCTACAAAAGCCCATAAAGAAAGACCCCCCCCTTTATTAATTTTCATTTTCATTTCCTTTTAACTTTGAAAAAGAAGAAAAAAGGAACAGAAAAACTAGCAAATGTCACTTGTAAACCTCAATACCAGGAGCTATGGTCTTCCTCTCTGTCTCTCTGGGATCACACACCCTATCTCTCTCTCCACAGAGTATGTATCTCTCTTTATAGATCTCTTTTTTTTATTAACCAAGTTAAAGAAATTATGAGTGTGTCAAATGATTATTTAAGACACTAAGTAAAAAATAGAGAAAAAGATATATACTAATACTAGGGAGTAATTTATAGGTATATATTTTGTAAAAAATGTAGGATGGTGGATCATGATCGGAGGAGAGAGGCAATGAAGAAGCAAAGAAGGGCAAAAAGAAGGGTAATAAGTGGAGATCAAGAAAGGGGTATTATTTTATTTAACCATGAACAAGAGATGAATAATAATGAAAGGATTGATGAAGATCTAGCAAGGGTTTTATATGAGTTTTCTTTTTTGTTCTTGAATTGTGCAGCTAAAGCTGCTTGACTCTATTCATCTGTACTCTAATTTCATCTAATTTGGTATTCTTGTGGGAATTTTATTTTATTTCTCTTTGTCAAATCTATTTTTGGCTTCTGCTTAAGTTTTTTTTTTTATGGTGTATAAAATTTAATGTACCAAATTAGCTCTTTGACTTATGATATTTGGGGTGATCTATGAGTGCTTCTTGTTGCATTTCTAAGAACTTTTTTTTTTTTTTTTGGCTTGATTATATACTAATATGCATGATCAATTTAAATGTTGGGTTTTTTCTTTTACCTTGCACCTGAAAGTGTTTACTCACAAATTTAAGTTTTGTTCATATAAAAAGCAGTACTAGATTTATATCGACTGTAATTCAGACAATTTTCACTTTGAATGATTTACCCCCTTATTGTTATTTTTTCTTTATGTAAGTTCTCCTTATTGCTAAAAGCTGAAGGAAAACAATAATAATGGCGATCAATAAATGCGTGACATCAGCATTAACTAGGCTGATATAAATTAATTTCTTTATCATGTCAAATTCTACATAAAATTTAAATTCAGTCCCCCATAATTTGGAGAAATAGAGATCTTTACAAAGAATTTCAATCACTCCAGTTTCACGTTAATTACTCAGTCACTGGCTAAAATATTCATAGACATAGTTACCGGAAAAAATACCCATCGGATAGGCCTTTCCTCTACGCTCGACTCTTACCATTTTTTCAAGTTCTAACTTCTAACCGATGTTTCACGTTTCTGTTTTCCCTATCATCTCCGGGCCTCCGGCTTCCACTACGTGAATTGATAAAGTATATATTTATCCAATTTTGTACTCAAGACAATAATTGGGGATTGTTACTCTTGATGGTGTACAATGAGTCTATGACCAAAGAATACAGAGATCTTAATCATCCGGACAAACTGAATATCATGAGTTATTAATCCTTATGCTGATTTTGTACTGTCTAAAATCTCATGATTCTCATAATTTTTCAGCTGATTTTAATATATTATTCACAAAAAATACTATGCATCTATTTTGATTGTTGGAACCTAATTATAAAAGCTGGAATCCCCCATCATGCGTGTGAAGAAATAAACATATCATTTATTGAATTGACACATCCTTCCTTAATATACGTTGTTTTGGACCATCGATGTTCATGAGAACTAGGAGGCGGGGACCATGTATTTAGTTTTGTGCTAGGCTAGTAATTTTGGTATGGTATGTCACGTTGATGAAAACTCAAGGCAAAAATTGATGCTAAATTTCGTATTTTTAGTTTTTTTTTTTCTTAGGTTGCCAATGTTTTTTGTAAATAATTTTCACAACTCATGTTCTCTAAGACACTGATATTTTATTAAATTGAGCAGGAATAAAGTGTGGTTTTAAAAAATTACAAAAACAGTCTCACTAAGACTAAGGTAAACTTCGGCGCAAGAGGAAAGGAGGCAAGTATCAATGTTCAAATAAACTATTTACTGTATAAGAGATTTCAACATACAATTTTGGAAATGATTTATCATTCTAGGGACTACGATTCCGTAGTATAAGACTATAAGTAATTGATTATTTATTTTCATCATCAATTAGAATATTTTAAGCAACGCTATTGGGGCCATGTGTAACACTAATTTTAAGAGCAACCACTCTTCGAGACTTGTACGAACTTTCAACTTATACTTTGATAAACAATACAACTTTTTGGTAAAAATTGTCATCCAAGAGCTTTCTTATTTAATCCTCAAATTCTACGTGTTAAATCTTTTTCATATTAGAGGAACCAAAAACTTCCCTCATATTTATTTATGATAGTTTTTGGCCCATTTTCTACTTTATTTATCTCCCTTTGTTAAGAGAGAGGGAGAGAAATATCAAAAAACAAATAAATGTAAAAGCATAAGAAAAATTAAAAGGAAGTTGGTTTTTTGTGGAAGTGTAAAAGTGAGTTGTAAAACTAAAAAAATGATAGTTTTCTCTAATATTTAGAGAAGAATATTGGGAACAGCAGTGCTGGCTCTAAAACATGATTTGGTTTGATAATAATGATTGAGATAGAATATATGAGAAGATAAATACTCCGTATTAATAAAGTGAGTATGTTTGGCCATTTGGGGGTGGATTAATAAATCCAAACAGGCAAACATTAAGTTAGCCCTTTGGCTAGAGTTGACATTAACAAAGTGGATAAAATTTCGTCTGGTAGTTCAGATTATGTAGCTTATTTTATAGTATTGGATTTGTTTAATTTTTTTTAAGGATTTACGAGATACAAAAGCAAAGTAGATATCGATTGATTTCTTTGTCTTGGACGTATTAATATGTACTAAACATAATGTAATGCTGTCTGTATATATATAGGCATCTTCCAAAAAAAGTGCTGTTTTAATTATATGGACATTTGTGTAAAAAAACATAATTTGTACCTTCTACTGTATATATCTTATCCTAATTCAGTATAAATCCAACTAATATCTGAATGTTTTTTATTTTCCATATTATTTGTCAAAGGATTTGCATCTTGAGAACCGTAACTGGTTCAATGGACTCCAAGTCTCCAAAGCACTAGTAACTAAAAGTGAATTAGATTTTTGCTTTTGGCCAGACGAAAATGACGAGAAAGCCTGCCTACCCTATAAAAACCTATACGAGTGACTTATCTTTCTTAAAAACTGTTTTTAATTTGTAATATCACACATTGATATTATCAAAGTTATGGTACGCACAATATTTTTGTAAACTAAACCAAAATTATACATTTATGGGTAAGGTATATAGAAATATAAGCATTTTTCTTTAATACCAATTTGTTTCTTTATAATTCATTCTCAAGTTCAAATGAGGGCAAAATGAAATACACTTTGGGTGAAATGTAAGCTTAATTGATTAATTTATTCACATATACATCCCTGGATAGCAATGAATTATGATGCACAACTTTCCCAAGAACTCGTGAATCCCGTTCAAATACGAAAACGGATATGATTCATCTGAGATTCATCCAGATTCGTGTAAGAAGTTCAAACAATGGTTTCTTTTCCGAAGTGGTATAGTTGAATTATAAGTATTTAGTGAGACATGTTGGGTTATGTAAATTTAAATTGAAATGTCACTTAAATTTGTTTGAAGACCAAGGAAAAGTTTTTAAGTTAATCCACTAACCACTATCATTAGTTATCATATATTTTATATTTCAGTATATCTTTGACTACTGTATCCATGACTCCCATGAGTTCATGACGAATCGAATCATCAAATTTGAGGTTTGTTGAATCCATGAAATGTACCTTATCGTATCCACGCAGACGAATTTGTACCCATGATACATAGCTGGATAGGAAATCTAAGAATATGAAATAAGATCTAAACAAAACTGCCAAAAATCTGATCATCGCTAATCCGTGGTTAAACTTGAATTTGCAAAGGAACTTGACTGTATAGTCTGTAGGTTGTCGGTAAACTTAAACTTGAATACTCAAAAGGCAAAACATTGGTTCCGAATCTGAAGAAAGAGTAACTTTATTAACACCTCATTATTAGCATACAATGCCTCTCAGTGAGATTTGGAAATAGAAAAACAGAAGTGTCAAAGCCAAAAACAAAACAGGACAAAAATGGTTAAAAGCACTTCCACAACCACTGCAGAAGACTCTTCTCTACTCAAGATTCATTACCATACGCCGGAAGGATAGTCGACTCTCGCTGAGCATTTAGAATTCTCTTAAGCCTCTTTTCGCTCACACCAAACGCGGCTGCAGACTCAGGTCCTTTCATGTTTTTCAGAACCGAGTTTTTACCAACGAGGAAAAGGGGTCGGTTTTTACTAGCCGAGGTGGTGAACCCAAAGAACTCAAAAGACCCGGACCTTGAAGCTATTTGGCAAAACGGAAAATATCGTGGGATAAAAAACACATCACCCTCTTTGACTCTTGTATTCATGGCTGAGGTTCCATTGGGGTACACTACTTGGATCGTCCCTGAGCCTCTCAATACGATGCCATACTCAGTTGCAGTCGGATTTATGTGAGGTGCCATCATGGACCCCTATATACCAAATCAACACATACAAGTCAAATATAATATGATGATGAAGTGTAACATTTTTAACATCTCAAAGAGTTCATATCAGCCAGAAAAAACCTGTTCTAATATTTCGGACAACCTATGTAAACAAAAAATTGGAACACTCAGTTATTTTAATTTTGTGTTCTGAGTTGTACCATCAAAGTAAAGCTACACTTTTTTGTTTCTGTTTGTTTTTTATAGTTTTAATTAGCATCTTTAATCTTCTAGTCTCAATTGTCACAAAGTTTTGATAACTATATAGTTAATCCTTTATCCTGCTTAATTTGATATCCATGTACCCGTAAACCCTGCACTTGTTTGGGGACTCCGTGCAATCAAAGTTGTCAGATAATCTTTAGATTAATTTAGACATGGTATTAATGCAGAAAGAGAAGGTATTAGATGCGTGATAAACTAAAGTAGCGCAACTAAGTCGAAGCCCAATAGATTACCTTGGTGAGGTTGACTAAGTAAATTCCAATATCGGATCGTGTGAGGGGCTTATACTCTTTATGGTCCAACGCGATGCTCCATCCATAATTGTTCCTATAATCCGGCTTCCTGTCGTAGATGTTATAGGACCCAGGTGCTTTATTCCCTATAAACTTTTTATTATAATCCTCTGAACCAAACACAGCGCCCAAAAGCTTCCTAAATGACCAAATTGTTCTTTTCTCGTCTATGTCATCTTCGACTTCCCTTTCGACGAATTGCAGCATACTCCTGAGGTGATGTTCCCTTTGATGGTGTTCCATTTCCAAGAACTTAGTCCACAGGCTTGGTGAGTGAGAGTCGGGTAAAAAGACGATCGGGCCCTGTTGCTGCTTGCTTAGAACCTTGGACAACTCGGAGATTGAGACCTACAACAGAAACTCCTTAGATTTCTAATTCTATTTTAGCACTAACTGCAATATATCTGGCCACGAAATAATTCACACGTATACTTACGTTAAATGCAGTCGATAGGGTCTGTGGGTCAAAACCTGCAAGTACCGAAGTTGGATAGGTACCTCCACCAATGAAGAAAGACTGCATAATTTTCCGATCAGAAATTGTAAAAAGAATAGCATGCGTAACACCGTCAAACTAGTAACGTGATTTCTGATTGGTGTCACAGCAACATAGTTAAGATAGTGAATAAAACTAAGAAGTAGATAATTTTATTCAGCACAATAGATAATGTGCCAGTGACACTGCAAATCAATCTCTTACAATATGGTTTTGTCACACCAATTATTGTGAGGATGATGACAATCTAGGCAAACCTGGTTATTTTATAAAACTGTATTTGTCTAGTATGATACTTATAGGTACCTGGATCGAGCCCCATGCAAAACTATCCGACCTATCGAAACTGCAAACAATGTGTAGCTTTTGTTCCTCGGAGGGGTTAACCAAATAGAATGGGGAGCCAGCTGGTATTCTATAAATGTCTCCAAGCTTCAATCGCTGTTCTACTAATTCGTCTCTGTTAATCACGCCAAGTCTTGCTTCCCCTGCACCACAGCAAACAGAAAAAGAAAAAGTTAGTATATTTTCTAAACAACCTATCACTCACTTAACTTTCCAGTTTTCCTCTTTTGATTTGCATCATATCGCAATTTACCTCATGTGCATATATACTAGATATTCTGAAAATTAAGCATTATTACCACGTGTATCGGTCCTAACACGACAACATCGAATGAGATTAAGACGGACACACAATTTAGAACATCGATAGAAATACTGGATCAAGTTATGCAGGTAAACCCCAGAAAAACCAAAAGAAAATCAATTCTTATTTTCATACTCCAATTTAATCCGAGATCACTACTATTTCACAAGATTAAACTTCGTAATCTACCCAACAACATCAGAAAAGGTTTATTAAGGATGCATCTGATTTCCTTCCCAAAAAAACAATAACAAGGCAAGGATTT
Source organism: Primula veris (assembly GCA_963682055.1). Lineage (NCBI taxonomy): Eukaryota > Viridiplantae > Streptophyta > Magnoliopsida > Ericales > Primulaceae > Primula > Primula veris. The sequence goes on from OY821740.1 coordinate 44,383,764, forward strand.
TTCTATTAGTAGTAGTTCTTGAATATTTTTTATTGTGCCAAAGGTACAAACGGTTCATCTCTTCATAGATATTACTTGTTTAAAATCTGAGTGTAGATTTCAAATAACAAGCGGCTCATCCCCAAATGATTTTCAGGTTTGGATATACAGATCAAGCGTGTAAGCTTGCAACCAAATGCATTACCACTTTTGTTTCATATCTTGCATCTTCGCTCCTTTGTTGAAATGTTAGATTTGTCTGTATATCATCTAAAAGGATCCATTAAATGCAAGTGAATATTATTACTCATGAGATTTGTTGTTTATGTTTCAATGCAGTGAGAATCCAAATTGTAAAGTTAGAAAAAAAGTTAATACAATGATGACAAATTTTCATGAATATTAAAAACGTGAAGAGCTTAAAAGCCGGAATTAACATGGAAAGTGTATATACCAATGCGGATGAAGAGGATAAGATCAGAATCAAGGTACTGAGGGATAAACAAGGACTTGGGTGCCATTGTTATAAACCCAACGTGCATAGGCTTATCGGCCACTTTAGCTCTGAACCTACCACCTCTCACAATGCTCATAACCCCAGCCTCGGTCTTTACCACCTCCTTTCTTCCCCGTAATACAAACGTATGATCAAGTTCTTTCTCTGGGCCACTTTCTCGCCCCTCCCCTTCGCCATCGTAAAACCATCCAAATGCTGAAAATGCATAGCACATTACAAGTAATAGCATAAGTAAAGCACTTTTATTCCCCATATTTGCTAGTATTTTCTTTCTTTGCTTTTGTTGAAAGGTTGTTGGAATTGAGTGTGAGAGCTAAGGGAAGGAGCTTATGTTTTTATAGTGTAATAACTGTAATGTAGTCCAGAGATTTGTTATAAGATCAGAAATACCAGGCTACATCTTTAAATAGACCAAGTCACTACACACCAATTTTATGGATTTTGAGCGCTAAGTGCTTCACCAATAGTAATTTCATCATGTTCACAAGAAAAATGTAACAGTTTCATGGCGGAATTAATCTAACATAATTTTGCTCCGTAGATTATATATCAGCTTAAAAATAGGTTGTTGTCATACCGAGTTCTATTATCACTTTTAGACTAATTTGTCGTCTCCATTACGACTCTTATACACTAATTACTTACATGTTTATTTTAACAAAAAAATCTGCAAAAATTTGACGGAAGTGTACTAAAGATATAAAATCGAGACCGTAATAGTTAAGAAGTGATTTCTACAGTATAACTTCTTTTGTGATTATTAAACAGAGTAACTGATTATGAAAATGCAAATCTGATTAATTTGCACAATGAAAGCTTTTTTTTATCAAGTTAGCTTTAAGTAAAAGGTGCAATTATGTAAGTAACCTTCCGTCATTTTTTCTTCTTCTTAATCTCTTAATCTCCTTTTCCAGTTAAATTGAAAATTTCATCAGTTTTACTCTATTAAGATTAGGCTATTTAGTAGCTTGCCTGGGAAGACAAGCCAGATCCACGTGGTCTCTTATCATTCGTCCTCATCTTACCATCTCGTGCTCCCACTCACACCCAATCACCATTACCAACATATAAGTGAAAAATGCTAAATTGATACCCAACTTATTAACGTTTAGAAATTTGTAACCCAACTTACCTAATTTTCTAAATTGTTAACCAAACATAATGGTTTATCTTCAATCAAATCACTCTTGCTTGTTGTCGCTCTACTTTTTATCTAGAAAACACTATTTAATATCATATATTATCATGTTTTACTAATTTGGTATACAACCTAGATTACATGTGACCAAACTAGCAGTGCCGAGGCCCAAAGCGGATCTTAATAAGGGGTCTCCAGTGTAAGTAAAAAAAGTCGGAGGAAACATAATTTTACTTCGCGTATTCACAAGTAAATTAAGGATCTACAGAGCTATAAACGTTTAACCATAGGTTCTAGCTTATGAGGGTCAATTAGTGTTTTGAAGGCCGAGAGTCATCATAAAAAAAGCTTTTTTGTGTTTGTGTTAACATGGCGAAATTTATTATTACAAATCTAAGTGTTTCAAATATTTTTACCAAGACCAAACCTCGAATAACCTACTATAATAGTTTACTGAGTAACCTACTAGAATAGTTTTCAAATATAATATATTTTTCAGTTTTAAAAAAATGCAATTACTGTTAATTAAAATATATGTGGGGAACCAAATATAGCAATTTATAGAATTTTGCAACCCTATTGTGTGAATTCTTAACATTTAGGAACCTTTATTGTTACATTTAGAGATTTAGGAACCAGAAAGGTATGTTGTTGGACTATGGTGATCAATTGAATCTACAAATTTAATACACAATTGGCTATATGGGCCCATCCCTCTCCCATTTTAGTAGTATGTTACCTACTGCTATAGTTATATATATTTTTTCATATGTAAATATATCATACGGAGCACTAGTTACAATTTATAAATTGTAGGCCCCACCAATATAAGAGACTCAAATATTTTGTTTTTTGATTGCTCTCTCCGGCCGTTCCTGCAAACTAGTACACAAACTTATCAATTTTTACCGATTTGATAGCAATTTATAATTATTAATCGGACACGAGTGCCTTTTGTATGATAACCACAAAGATTGTATACCAATTTAAAAAATCAGATAGAGATTGCATACTTAAATTGATAAAATTCAATATCTTATATACCAATTTATCATTTTTATCCAACAACATAACATAACGTGTATCTCCCCTCACCACTCCCGCAACGGTCAAAATAAAATACTCCACAACCAAATAAACCATTAAAATAAAATAAAAAAATGACCCCTTCGTCTCCTCCCGAAAAAATCGCCACGTTGTCCACGTCATCACCAACTAACCATACGTCATCACCAACTAACTCCACGTCATCATCAACAAACCCACACCCATCATCACCAGTGATCCAAACAGAGATCGTTTCGGAGGAAGAGATGGCGCTGATAGACGCCGCGCTCTCGGCTGCCTACTCTCTCTCCCTCTCTACATCCGTCCGTTCTGTCCGGTCCATCACCCTCCTCGCTAAACGCCAGTTTCCCACACACGCGAATGTTAGTTCATCCGGTGGGGATATCGAGGACGCTGCTGGCGAAGGTGAGAGTAAGAGAGAGAAGCAGAGGAGGAAGGGAGTCAGGGAGACTCTTCTGTATCGGTTTCGTAGGAAGAGAGGGATCTCCGTCACCGACATCACTGGCACTGTATGTATATATTGTATTATTACTAGTTTAATTACACTAATGTTATGTGCACAACTCCTTACAAATATTTACACACATATAAGATGGTCATTGGAAAGAGAATGAGAGATAAATAGAGATATTTTAGAATATTTGTAACCAGTTAAACACCTATACTGTCTATCTGTGTGTGCATATGTGACATACCATTACCAGTTTAATTATCTTTTTTTATCTACTTAATTGTGATCTTTCTGTGTTCATACTGGACTTATATGTAAATAAGAGAAACTACAGATGTTATCATGTTAGACTGAAAGAGGAAGTTAGATGCTGAGCTGGCGTCAGGCTGTTGCTTAGTCGGTTTAAACCAGCGCGCCAATCATATATTTTGTAATTAGCGTAGTTAGGGAAGTAAATAGGTGGAGACAGTCGATATGTAACTCCTCCTATTTTGATATTGATAAAATCTGTCGAAATAGTAATTTTTTTTGTATGTATTATGATTAAACATTTCAAAAAGACATTTCAATGCCGTTCCGTGCTATGAAAAAAAATTAATATAAAATATTGGTGTTCCTTGTTTTGACGTTGGCCGTAGCACTTCCAAATAGTAATGGAGACGTGCAAAGTTAGTATGAGAGGGGATGGAATGTTAGCTTTAGAGATTATTATCTAAATGAATAGGGGGGAAAATAGAACGGCTACAAACCTCCGCATATTGGGATAAATTTGATTTCTTATATGTATTTTTCCGAAGATGTCATGATTATAGTATTTTAGAACCCACTAGTAAAAAAATTTGTTCACATGAAGATGAAGTTCAGCCCTTCCGGTGCATGAATGATGGTTTGGATGTTCTGACTTTTTGAAAACTTATTTGAATTCGATGGACTTGTTTTGCAAAACAGTAATGGAAATATAATTATTGTCTATTGATGTGTTGTATTTTTAGATTTTTACAATCTTTAAATTCCATTTTCCACAGATCCTCACTTTTTTTTACTTGTGTCTTTGCTGCTAGAGAGCTCTTCTTCATTGCCAGTTGAATTTGAAGGCTTGTTCAGCAAAATTAGAAGGAATAGTCTTTTTTGTACTTCTGATTTTAAGTACTTAAACTACGTTTGGCATAACATGAAGTAACTTTTTTACTCTTAGGTAATCAATAAGTTGCAACATGGGTTGATAGTTGGAAGAAGAATAAAATAAGCGCAGGTCCGTATACCATAGAGCTATACACATACATTAGAATCACTGGAGTCTATATATGACTGGTAAATCGACAGTGATAAAAATAAACTGTAATGTTTTGCATGTCCTAAATTCAATTAACCTAAACAAAGTCATTTATGTCTTTCGCTCTAACTTCAAAAAAAGTTATTTTAATTTAATTTCGTTTTTCTTGAAGGAATGGTGTGAAAAGCAGATGGAATTTAACTTATTAGTGGGCAGACCGGAAGCTACTAAAGCTATGAAAGCAGGTAGTGCGCGTCATGCAGTCCTTGAGAAAGAGGTATATACTCTCTTGAGTCTTGACAATTTTATATAAACCTATGTAGCATGGATTTGGTGACAGTACTAAATATGGGGATATATAAAACCTTCAAAACTTGGAATAAGTAACATGTGTACAATAATACTTGGTTATTTACATTTGATGATTTCTGAGTCTTTAAGTAATGTGGGCAGGTTGTGAAAAGAGTAAAAGTTCAAGTCAGAACAGTCGAAGATGCTTGGGCAATAAAAATTATGAACTTTCTGGTCGGAGTAAATCAACTTCGATCTGATGGCTTAACACGTGAATTGCCTTTGTAAGTTGGTTTTTTCTTACTACTGTTGCAAGCATTAGAATGTGTTTTCCCAGTGTGATGAAAAAAGAGGAAGCGAATAAACGCAGATGATGCGCTTATATGCAATAAATGCTCTTCTTCATACAAGGTTATTTTTCTTGCATGTGTATATGTACATTTTTTGACTAAATATAACTAACAAAACATTAGTCCGCTAAAGGGTGATCGACAAGACTACAAAACAAATGTAATATGCTGTAGCCTGTAGCCTATAGACAAGGCCCGTTAATATGAAAATATGTGATTTGAATAATACTGTTTCTTCTTTTTTGGCTGTATTGGGCTGACTTGTTTATTTCACCAGAATAGGCTTTGTGGAAGGTGCATGGATGGTCGGAGTGGTTGATGAAATACGAATGCCATTAGAGGAGAGTGAAAAACAACCAACATTCATAGACACCAAAACTCGTGTACAACCAAGTGTTCCTTCTGAACCTCAGCAAAGGAATGGAAGGTACTTTTTGTTTTCACTCGCCTCCCAAAAATAATATTTAGGTTATAATTGTTTTAGTTAACATTAACTTTGTAGAGAGGTGCTATGTTTCAACTTGATTTGAATAATTGTTTTGGCAGGCTGCAGTTAATGTGCTATAAATATTTGTGGGACAAATTAGTATCCGATAGCTTCCCATCAAGAAAGTTTTTCGATTTCTTTTCTTTGAATCGAAATTCTATTCTATCTGAAGAGATTAGAGCAAATACTGCTAAGTTGGGTTTTCCAGCAGAGGTAAAGTTGTTACTTTTACTGAATTGTATGGCGAATAATGTGATCATGGCTACAGAAATAAAAATAGTTTTAGGCTTGGGCCGTTTTTACATCATATGGACCTCTTCCTCTTTGTATCTGTTTGGCCATTCATATTTTTCTCTTTTTTTTTTTTGTAAATAGTGATCAAATACGTCGATCTTGTTGCAAAAATATTAAAAAGTGAATAAAGATGGCTCTGGATCTAAATATTTTTACTCTCGGCATGGTTTCAAAAGTAGAACTGATGTTATGTTGTCAATGCCTGATTTTTCGAGAAGCTACTCGTACTAGTATTTTTCTGATCCACTGACATTATAATGTTATGGTTAATGCTGCTGTATGAGTCTAGTTTTGACTTTTGACATTCTTTTGATGAAAACATACGTATGAACAACAAAATTATACCAACTTTATCTGTTAGCGATTATGTGCAGACTCTTGATGATCTAGTCAGGTACTTACGGGACTGTTGTTCTAAGCTCCTTCCGGTGCATGATCAGCTAGTTTTGAGGTAAAACAAAAATAAAATTATGGTCCTTCATAGATACTTAGACCAGTTAGGCAGTCACCTATTGATTAAGGATGGCGACAATTAAATCCTCCTGGCCTCCCTCTTTATGGCCATACATTTCTGCAGCTTTTTGTGTGAATGAAAGATAAGCATTTTTACGTAAATATTTACAATAAAGGACTTTTATCATGAAGAATAGGAAGGGAAATTCTCTGTACTGTTCCAGTGTGTGCCAAGAAACTCAGAGCCAGCCCTTTGGCTAGCCTAAGCAGTCACCCGGCTCGGTGAGGGTTCATTCTTTTATTTTTATAGAAACTATACAAAAAGGTGTATTTTTTTTTATCCACAAAGGTGTAAGAGTGAAAATTTTCAGTCCAGACTAAGGTGTCGGGAATCTTTGTACCGTCACTAAAGAAACTAAAATAAGGTTCTTCTAGGAATTATTATGATTTCAAAATAACCTCGGCATGATGGCCCTTGTTTCCCACGGTACACTTGTCTACAACTTTTTTCTCCGTTTTATTTTATACAGATATGAACTGCAAAAAGATCACTCATTGCTACGTGAAGATAAGTTTGAATTCAATTTTAATTGGGTCAAGACACAAATAAAGTCCGTTCTAGAAATGTGGCTGGGCGAAAGAGAAGCCGAATACACGTCGGAAGAGGAGCGTTGGAAATGCAAACATTGCGGGTTTGCATCTTTGTGTCCGATTAATTTAAAGTCTGACGATGGACCTGCGTAAGATTAGTGTGTCGGCATTTTATCAATCATAACATTGATCTGCTAAATCTAATTATGTCTTATTTTTTCCCCCACGAAGAAGCAGGTTTTCTATGTTTGGCTGTGGGTAGTTTTTGTAATTTCATTTTGTGTTTATTTATAATTTTAATTAACCACCCATTGTTGGTGGTTCGAGCAGGAGTTTTATGTTACCCTTGTCATGGGCTTTAGCTCTACTCATTTGTTTTACATAAATAATAAATAGGAATATGACTATGGGATTGTCAGCATTTTGACAAAAAACATGTTACATTCAGATTTAAATATTGTGATTAGTTACCGAAATACATATAGGCTTTTGGTTAAAAAAAGTAGTTGAATCAGACATTGGAAATGATTGTTTAAATTTTATTACAAATGTTTTTAAAAATGACTTTGGCAGCCAGCATGGTTAGTGTTTGAGCAGGGGTTTCATGTTACCCTTGTGACCTTGTCGTGGGCTCTAATTTTAATTATTTGTTTTATACCTAAATAGCAACATGACATTGTGATTGTCAACATGTTGACTAAAAGAATGCTACAAAACAGTTTTTGATATTGCCAAGTTAGTCCCGAAAAACATATCTGCTTATGTTAAATAAGTAACTGAGTCAGATTTTGGAAATGATTATTCAGATTTCGTTACAAACGACTTCGCTACCCAACATGACATATATAAGATTTGTGAATAGGACTGCTCTCATTAAAAAATGCAGAAAAGGCTCCAAGAGACGGTTTCATATTTCTCCATTCATAATAGCAAACCAAAAACCCTTTAAGAATCAGGCTTACTGCCAACTTAATTCGTGAAAAATATTTAATTAGATAAAAGAAAATTTCTTTAAGTAACAAAATGATAAATAACTAAACTAAAAACAAATATTCGGCCTATCACCAACCTATCTGACAAACTCAAAATTACAGCTTCAATATTGCAGACTCAAAATTCCCGTCAAAAAGAAAAGTGCTGTACGAGCCAACTAAACTATTTGCGCTCAATAAAATTGCATTTTTCCAGTAACGGTAATAGGTGGATCGATCTCAATACGAGTTGCTTTCCCCTCCTCTTGCAACTGTGGCAGTGTATTAGCTTCTTTTGCAGGTACTCCATTAGCAGTCCATAAAGTAACATGAGGCCACTCGTTATTTGAGCTAATCTTCTCACCATCAACAGAACCGGGACGAGCTTCTAATGCAGCCAATTTATCGGAAAATAAAAAAGCTGTCATCCCCACGGGGACTTCGCTATTTACATAAATTCCGTAATTTGCTACCGCCGTGACACCGTGAGCCTTCTTGTGAGCTAGGGTCAAGTGTGCTTTCACAATTTTGTTTTCCAATTGTGTGTCACTAAGGAGTTTTTCTAGCTTGGGATTTGCCTTGGATAACTGTAATATGCGATTTAATAAAATTAAAACAAGGTTAACGTGTAATGATTTTGTTGGGGCATGTTTATTAGCGTGTCTTTTTCATACAAACTGGAAGATTGCTCTCAAGTTTTTCTACATGAACAAAAAGGTTGTTTTCCACAATAAAAACAAGTATAGAATAGAACTAGTATATTATAGACGCTGGTCTCACGTGATCAAGTAGGGACAAACACAAACATGTAATAAAATCTTTAAATGGACATCTGTACATGGTGCATTTTTGGGGTTTGAACAACAGTTTCCAATTTTACCTTTTGAAAAAGGGAGATGGTGAGCGATGCTTGAAATCAGACCTTATTGTATTAATAGAGAAGCCACTTACATTAACAAGGAGGTTTCTAATATCATCAACTGGAAGATCAATAGCAGCAAAAACAATGTTCCCCAACTTCCTCTTTTCAGTACCAGATGTTAAATTATCACTCTTAGACACAAGTTTCAGTTGCTCTAAGACTTGACTAACAGCAAATTCAAAAGGAACCTGCAAGATGTATATCGTGCATTATTAATAAACGACGTTAAATAACAAAATATGATCAACACTTTTCTGAAAAATATTATTAATATAAAAAAGGAAGAGAGACGGGAAAGGGTTTAGTTTATTGGTTTTTGTTAGCGTTATAAGCGGGGGAGTGAGAAGATTCGCAAACTTGGCCTAGAAACTAGAAAGCCATTTTGAACATGCAAAACAGAGAAGAGGGGTCAGGCTAAACATTTCAAAGGTTCAGAAGAACTTAAACCATTATTGATAAAGAAAATATTACGGAGCTTGTACGAACATACCAAAACCCATTAAAACTAAACAAAATATCCAAAACGAACTGAAGATAAGATTTTCGTGCAGGTATATGACACAAGACAAGAATATAGAAAAAACTCACCTGAATGGAATTAAGATATTTAGCATTGGCAAAAAGAACTTCTCTTAAACGTTTTTCCCATTTCTTCCAATCTGCAACATATGTTCCTTTCATAGGATCCAGCCTATATAAAAAGCAGTCAGCAGTGCATAATTTTTTGATTTCATAACTAATAAATAACATCGAATGACCAAAGCAAATGAACATAATATCGCTACACTTTCTGGTACATGTTAAGTAAATATGCAAACAAGTTTAATTATATTATTATGAATGGAATAGAAGAAAAAAAATCCACGTTGCTAGGCCTTCGATTTTTTTTTGGACTTGACTTAGAAAAGGACAACACCCGACTTAAGATTAATTTCCAACAATCACTAGATTTATGTCATTCGGTCGAAATGACATAAACATGCATGCAATTGAGCTAATGAAGAGTAAGAACAACTCATTACCTGCCGTGCCTCGTTTTGTGGAGCTTGTATAGATTTATACCCTCTTCTAAAATCGACTTAACAGAATCAGGAAGAGGTTCCCTGCACATACGAAGGTATACATGAAATATGAGCCTATAAATTCCTAGAACCAACAAAATAGAAAAGGGTTATTTGTATCGCGCATCTCTGGAGTGTTTATCATCATTAAAGGTGCATCTGCTAATAAGGGAAAAGATAGTGCTTGTTTATTTCATTAGTGGAGAGTAGGTGAAAAGTATAATCGTCAACAGAAACAAAGAACTAAACTTTTTAGGTTAATTACAGTTTGTACATTAAAGTATCATCAGATTCCCATTTTGTACCTTATCCTACAGAAGTACATAAACATTGGCTATTTAGAACATTTTGTTTACCACCAAATAGAAAGGGGAAAAAAACCATAGGTTGGTCGGTGTACTTACCAGTCAAGAAAACCATCTACAATAAAACCTCTCTACAACAGTCATATCCTTAGGACCGTGGGAAAATAGGGAGTTATGCCTAATGAATTATAGGTTGGTTGGTGTACTTGTCAGTTAAGAAAACCAACTACAATAAAACCTCTCTACAACAGTTCTATAGGGAGGTTATGCCTAATAGAGGTTACATAAAAAAAATTTAAATGTGTGTGTGTATGAATATATATAAGGTTCATGTCAAGAAGTTTTAAGCATGATAGCATCGGAACTTATAAAAAAAAATGACATGAAACTTTAAGCCTGCTTGACAAGATAGAAATATTTTGGCTTCAACATAAGTTGTTCATACGGACGAGCTATTACGTATGCATAAGTTAGAAGATGCGAGAACAACCCAAAAAATTAAGTCGATGTCGAAAGAAAAATATTGTACGTCATCTTAAACTTAACTTAATGTAACGAGATATATATTTTTGCAATGTAATGAATTTATTACTGTGAGGAAGGCAAGTTTCCTAAGACATACCTGAAAAATATTGGAATATGATATAGGAGAGATTATTCTTATTTATAACTGGCCAAAGTTGGGACCAAGATTTTTTACGACTGTCTGGAGTTTACTCCTAGATAGATTTTACTGTGTTCAGAATTTAGTACACTTGCTTTGTTTCCGAATCTTACATATTTTGTAATTGACCCTACTTTTTTAGGAGCAGGTAAAAGAATTGATGCTTAACAAAGATACATATTAAATAGCTTGAGTATAGAAAATGAACTTCTTTTTGTGCACTAAACATGGTACTAAATGTACCAAGTAAGAAAGGTAGATTGTTGGTGTACAAAACTGTAATTTGCCCAACATTTTTAGGGGCAAGTAACAAAATTGATACTAAGTAAAGCTACATCTTTGGTCGCTCGAGTATAAAAGAAGATATTTTTTTGTACAAAGTGATGCTTGTACCAGAAGGTACAAAGTAAAAAGGTAGATCGTTGGTGAGCAAACCAAACAAGACTTAATTATAAAGCATGTGGACTTTGAAAGTATTTGGTGTAACCAGCAAAAGTTGAGTTGGAAAACTTTTAGTACAGCAGAAAAATGGAGTTATGATAAAATAATTCCAACCTATCAGGTTTCAATAGAGGCATTTTGACTAGCGCACCAAAACGTTCGATCAGTTCTTCCTCAAACTCCTTGCGGTTCTGAGAGAAGCAGCAATATTTCAAAAAGAGAATTACAAAACACCTACTTATTTGTGGATTAATAAATAAAATAAGTAGTTCATAGTTCATACCTTGTCATCATAAAGAGAATAGAACATTAGGAGCACATAGCCAGCGTTAGGAGAGTTCTTGTCAAGATTCCCCTTCATTAGTTACAACACAAAAACAAAATTCAGAAAATTGAAGGAAAAAAAACGCGTTGAACAGCTTTTGATACCTAAATTCATGGCGGTAGTAGAAAAATAAATAAAGTACCGGATGATTGACACGGTTAAGTACGCGAAACATGAAAACTGCGAATGCATCAAGCGAAAATGGATTTGTTTCCGTCCCTGATAATACAAAAGCATTAACTTAATCAGTTACGTAATATAACAGTTTTACAGAAGGGAAGAAGAAGAAGAAAGAAAAGCAATATTTTATAAGGAAAAAGAAAAAGTAGATATAATACCTTCAGAATCGGGAATAACAGGAACAGCGGACGAGTTTGTTCCTCTGCTCATACTCTCTATCTACAACAAGTAGTAACAGATGACATGATACGCAATCTCATAAGGAAAATAACAAATTTACATTACATCAAGAACAAAAACATCATATTTTTATAACAGTTATACTTGTAAATGTTACTTCATGTGATTGTAAATCTTTCATTTGACACAAACTTAAGAACATTTCCTGCGTAGTAATAGCCATGATTTGCCAAGAAAATTTGCAGAGTTCAATTTATTGCTGCCTATTAATTAACATAAAAAAGTAATTTTTCTCAGTATGTGAAATTTATCACACCATTACATGAGGAAAATAATGATGCAGATAAGCAGAAATGGATCAAAATATCACAGGGATAGAAGCAACATAAACTGATTCTAGTCTCTTACCAGCTCACTATCACTACTCAGCTGCTAAAGACATTAAGGATATACCGAGAAACTTAAATTTGAAACCCAAATTATTTACCAATAACACTTTTAGCGGTAACAATATTCTGGCATCTCAGCCCTAAAGTCAGACTGTGAGAGTACAAGCATGTAAGACTCCAAGACTGGAAATCTTCACATAGAACATTTTCTGTCACTTATAATAAAATTAACCAGGGTTCTGATTTCTAGACAGGTAAATGGATGGCTCCCTTTATGAGCCTTGTTACGATACACCAGTTGGAACTTAGAAGAGTTTTTTCCTCAATCATAAAATTTCGTCTTTGTTCAGCAACAACGGGAGAAAAATCATGCATGGTGATAAAATAAAACTTTATATTTAAATTAAATACCCGCGTCCAAACTTCTTCGTTAGGTGCGTTCTTGTCGGCAAGCATGATAGAATTAGGTTTGCGTCTTAGATGGTCATCAACCTTGTCCCAATATTTTCCTGTTGATACAGCAATAAGGAAACAAACTTAATTTACGCGGGGAATAAGAAAATAAACTTAAGTTGTTTATGCCATAAAGACTAAGTTGTAGCATATACGAGGAGAAGCTAAAAAATAATTACGCCACATCCCAATGCAGAAGGGATTCTGATAGTGGAAAGTGATTTAGCTATACAAACTCTGGTGGCCAGAGAATCAAATTGGACGCCAATGGATCCATATGCAAGATATAATACGTTTTTGATAGATAAGCTAAGCTCGTAAAATACAGAAGTATGTAAAGGAAAGTTCTATTTTAAAAGATGGGCATGCCACTTCAGTGTCATCTCATATCAAAAATACCTTTTATAAGATCGCCCATCAAACTATGAATAGGACGCTCATCTCCAAGCCCACCTTGAGCTTTTAAAATTTCCTTACACAGTGCAGATTTAGCACAACCAGGTATCCCTGAAAAAAAAGGTGCACTGATGTCAAGACAATGCAAACTATGAGCAACCAATACTTCGTTTGCAAAAAAGGGAAACTAAAATAATAGATTTAAACTTACGGAGAGAACATTTATTTCAATATATCCACTATTCACCATAACTAAAACAAACGAGCAAATAAGTTTTCAAATTGAAACCATCTGAACCATGTCAGAATTTAAAAAACACGTCCTAGTAATAACACACAAATAATTATTGGTCAATCTCCCCAACAAAAGGACAGAAAGCTAGTGTGATAAAACCAATCCTTTAAGAGAAGAATCTTGATGCAGAGAAGGTGAATGGTCCGACAACAATATTCAAACCAAGAAACTTGTTCTTCATTATAATGTCAATATCCCCCATAAACCATTTCGGTCTAGTTAATAAATCATCGAGATTCCAGGAAACGGAGAGAAATATTACTAACGGAAAGTAAATGGAAATAGTGAAGGTAATATGTCATCTTAATTAAACTGTCAGCTTTTGACAATAAGTACATCCTACAAAAAAAAAATCCACTTTTTATACCATCTACACAAAACGAAATAATGAATTCAACAGCATTACAATTAAAACTCAAAACCACTAGTTTTTATTTTCATTTTTTCTAATCCTCAAAACCACTAGTTATGGACTAAATATTTGGTTAGGCTGATGTACGAAGCACCAATATATACGTAACAGAATACTAGTTCTTTTACATTAAAATTTTAAAACCTTTAAGAACTCGTAACTTCCTTCAGGTTGAGCTACTAATTCTTCCTTTTTGTGAAAGTTGGCATCTAAAATTTGAATGGCGATAGGTCGGTGAGCTAGTTGGTCAGTTCCATGGTTAATTTCATAGGTTGGTGTACAAAGCTATTTTTCCAAATAATGAAACATCATGTTTTAAACATACCTGGAAAGAATACTATGAGTCCATTATCTTTAACAATGGAATTCTTGAGAGAGGTTGGAGCTTCTAACTCCCCTCTCTCAATGTCTCCTTCTTCATCCCTACCACCGTCAACAATTGCCATAAAATCTTCAGTTCTTACAAAGTCACCAGCAGATCCTATAAGAGCTCGATTCTTGGGGCTCCGTTTCGCGTACTGTTCAAGGAAAGGCTCTGCTTCATTAAGGTAAATAGACGCCGATAGTGGTGTATTTCCACACTTCCTTCTTATATATACAGCCCTAAAAGCAGAAAGTTATGCGATAGACGAGACATTCTAATAAGAGTAACGGAGCCAAGTAAAAAAATGTGGAATTACCATTCATCTAACATCTTGGTGAGCTCCTGCTGCTTTCCTGGGGAAGTGTTCCATATTTTCATTTGCCTAAAACATAAAGCACAAAATTATTAACAATAAAAGAAAAGATCACCACACATGTGGAATAAATAAAAGTAAAAGTAAAAAATCCAACAACATCGCATAAAGAAGCAAGTTGGGGGAACCAAGGGGGATACAGCACACAAAGGTAATCGTGTTTTTTTAACAATGTAAGTTGACTTGAAAGTACTAATTTGACACCCCTCATGTATCTCCCCACTTGACATTGTTTTTTATGTAAATTTGGCACCCCTAATTTACAATTCCTGGCTTCCCCTTATTAGGGATGAGAGCAACATTACGTGTTGAAAACAGGAGGAGATCATCTATTACTTGTCATTATTGGAGAGCGATAAACTTGAAGCAAACCTCTAAATTAAGTGTCCAACAAACATAAACCTGTCTTGGTATGTGAAATAATACCTCTGGTAATATTTCTTGTAAGCGCCTGGTCCTTCTTTGAAAAGATGTGATAAACCATTGCGGATCAAAAAGGTTCGTAACTGAAACGCAAGGTAAAAAATGAAGAAGAGAAAACTGCACAAGGAAATTTAAGGATTAACTATGCACGATGAAAGCATGACGAAAGACCATCTTTGTTTGGACTAGGACTTTAAAACCTATTATGTTTTGTAGCTGCCTTTTCTCAGCTTTTAGTATGTGCATAGCATCATCAGTTGGCAAAATGTAAGCCCTTCTTTTGTCAGGATGGAAACAACTTTTCATCCTTTTGGAACGTATTTAAGGAGATCTTTCTGACATTAAATTGTTAATAAATTAGATATTCGATCTTATTATGGCAGAGAAACAAATTCTGAAGAAGACCCAAGCACTGAGAACTCGCAGTAAGTACATGGTGAATAGTCCAATATATGGGGATAATTATTGTCAAAACATGATACACAGACAACAAGGAAGAAACAAAATTATTCCCATACAGATCTCTATCTAAAATCTCATTTTGCATAGTGACTACCGTCACATACCTTGTACGCAAGAAACTTCAATTTGATCATCAAGTTTGCATCTTCATCTGTTAAACTATCTTTGCTTGATTCTGAACTGCTATTATTGGAATCCCGAACTTCATTGCAACTTTGTGGATTTTCAGTAACTTTCTCCTTGTTCCCTTTGAATATATTTAAGTCAACAAAAAACCCTGGAAAAGACAACAGATGTTAACATGCAAGTTTAACTGAACGAGCAAATCACAAAAAGGCAATGCCCTTGTCTTCCATAACAGCAGTGATAAACGTAAATTTTCTCTCAAACTATATTCGTTGAAGGAACTTGATAAAATACCAACATTTCCACACAAAACATGAATCACTACATGAAACCAAAAAGTATTTCTCAACTAATAGAGCTTGCATTACCACCAACTGAAATCTACACATTAGATCATAGAAATGCTTCAAGCAATAAGTTTATAACAAAAAGTAACTACATTTTTATAAATGAGGTAAACTACAGCTGTTTAACAAATGAAAACTAAGGTAAGATAATAAGATAAACAGCTACCTCTATATAGAGGCCATAATTCAGGTTTATTCCTGAAACAAATCAAGAATATTAATTATTTCATGAACATACCCATTATGCCAACCGCAAGCATAAATATCATCATATGGAGACTAGAGTGGGTACCTCATCTCTTTCTGGTATCGCTTAAAAACAGAATCGCTGTAAACATGGATAACCATTTTAAGGTAATGGTTATCTTTAGATGCAGAATCAGCTTTGTGGAAGTCATGGTAACACTTAAAATTTGCAGAAAAGTTCTTCTCTCTCATCAGGCGAATCATTTCCTGACTCCAAAAAAAAAAGGACAAAGAAAAAAAGAATAAGTTGATATCACAGGAAAATGAATTCTACCTCAATACTTAACGACGAAAAATAGATGGGTTCCACTTTTGTTATTTACCGGTTTTACAACCCTAAATCATGGACCACACAAAAACTAAAATTATAAGAATTTGACCAAACTGACCTGTAATTTCGTTGTCACAAAATCAGCAGGTTGTGCTTCTAAGAATTTCGATATAACAGCTTTGTCTATACTTCTGGTATGTGAATCAGTTCGATTATTTCCAAACCAGTCTAGATAATCAGGGCAAAAAGAAGTCCCAACACTCTCAAGAAGCGCTTTTATTTGCTGCAACATAACAGACGCCTTCAGATTTTACCACTATTACTTCGTTGCATTTGAGATGAGAAAAACATCAAAAAGATCATAAGTTACCTGATTTTCATCTGACCTATTAGCAGCACATAATTCCCTCAAACCGGGTCCTAGATCTTTGCTGACTGAAATACACCATAATAAAAACTAGAATCAGCGTATAAATCCCAGAGATAAAGCTTTACAGCAGTTCAAGCTATTAATACAATTTACCACCAAGTGAAGTGTGAAATGAAATCAAACTGACAAAATCTGCCATGGTCAGATCCATTTCAAAAAAGAATATAGTTTTAAGTAGTGCATGCATGCTCCCTAAAATCCAAACAAAAGAAGTAGTGGCTTAACATATCTATATGAGGTCAGAATAAGATATATTATTAACTTACGCTTAATATGTGACAATTGAAGATGAAAGCTAGAGATGAGGGTCAGAGGATGTAAAAACTATAGAAAGAGCAACAAAGAAGATGGAGAGAATTATAAATCCAATACCTTTCTCTGGCGACGGTGGCGGAATATCTCTTAGGACCTGCTCCATATGTTTTGAGCTCTCACGGCTTACTATACGAGCGACAAGTCCCTCCAGTATTTCACCTTGTACCTTCACGTGATCAATGGATCCTACACATCCATTACTTAAGTTGAACAAAAATACCTTTTGAAAAAAAAATAGAGGTGAAATATGAACAGTCTAAAAGCAAGATAAAATGGAAAATGCTAAAACCAATTACATCATGTTCCAAACTTTCTCGTAAAATAAAAAAGAAAGAGGGAGCATGAGGTAGAGGAAGGTTGTATGAGAATTCGTCCTAATCTTGGAGTATTATTATCTTTCGAACGTTCCATTTTAGTTTAACTATTTTCTAGAAATAGCAATAAATATTTTACTACTTGCCATCTTTACTCTTCATGCTTCACCACAGAAATTATAGAAAACGACTCTAATACTGGCATATTAAATACTGACATAAAGACAATGTAGTGACTACGTTTCTCTAAAAATAAGTTTTCCCCAGAACGCCCAAAACTACGGACCTGAGTGGGTATATGATTATGTTCCAAGGGGTTCAAGAGGCATGAGTTGAGTTTCAAATCACCCATCTTATCAGTACAATGATAGCTTAATAAAGATAATTGCTGTTTCAGTGTACCTGGTATAGATATATCTGCTACTTCATCAAGAGCCTTGCATACAGGGCTGGCTGTTCCTTCCTCACAAAGAGCATCATAGGCAGCAAAAAATGATGTCACTGATTTCCTTCAGTAATTAAGATATAAAGTCAGATGCAACTTCACTCTCCATACAAATGTTTGCTATAGCAACTAGCTAACTGTCGATGCTTTAAATAAGGGAAAATATTTAAGTTCCTCATCGGCCTACAGATCAAAATGAGCAAGGGATTATAGAGGAAAATAAGCCTACTGATAAACCTGGAGAATTTTTTTATACTACGTTGTCCAATCATCTCCATATTATTATATAAACCACATGGCAGAGAAACATGACACACAAGACTGAAGGGAAAACATGGTATGCCAAGCTACACAACATAACATATGATAAACATGGCTCTAATCAATCTTAATTTTAATTGGTACAAGCTAGAAGACTTCAGCAATGTGTCGTATAAAGCAAAATAAACTCAGATCTCTAATCCTTACCTGGTAGAAAATAACCATACATGATTTGTGGGTAGGCGCCATTTCCGACAAAATGACATAATCTCAGGGGTTGAATAGAACTTTGGTTTTCCCAAACCCAATTCTGTGACTGCTGTCACCACCACTGTGTAAGAAAGATGAGGAAAATTAGCAAAGAAATTTTGACCATATGGTATCCAGATATAACACAGGCTTGCAACAGAAAAAAAATTGATCTCAGTACAAACATCCTTATATAGGAATTGAGTACAAGAAATGATTAGATAAACCTACAGATTGGGGCTTTTTACAAAGCATAGCATAAACTTAAATTCAGAAAATCAGCCCTTTAATAAAAGAAAATTGTTTCTCAGAAGCACATGAAGACTTAATGACAACAGATGTATCTGAAATTAAAATAGCACATACAAAATTTCAAATCTTTCCTAGATACTTGTTGGGACAGATCATATAATTCAATTTCTCAGGTCATAGAAAGGGTTGAAAAAATTACCATAGTCGTCTTGAGGACGTTGTCCATGATCTCCTAAAACAGCAGTTACCAGTTCCATGGATAAGCACAAACGATTTTTCTGCAATGTTTGATAGTAGAACATTACTAAACAAGAATTAAAACATGCTAAAAGGAGTTATAACTCTCTCAACTGCAAAAGAAAACATATAATGATAGAGGCGAGCCAACAACAACCCGACAGAATAGCATACTGATAACATTTATCATTTCAGAAACATCATCTTGGTTCCTTTACTAGATTTTATAATGTCACAATCATTTCTCAAGAGAACAAGATAACAGATATTTTCTTGCAGTTAATCTATCATTTTAACAATATGATTTATTTGAACAAGACGAGAGAGAGAGAGAGAGAGAAGGGGGAGAGGGGGGGAGAGAGAGAGAGAGACATGCCTCGAGAAAGTCGTTGAACTCAGCTTGCTTTCTGCTGGCCTTATTTCCCCATGCTTCACGGAACATCTTTCCAAGGACAAAAACACCAACAGCAGTATAACTGCAGCAAACATGGTGTATTCACACTTCCAAAGCTTATACATCTCTAAAGCTATAACAAAAATGAAATAAATGCAATGATGATGTGGGTCTTGACGAAATGCCTTACACATTTCCAAAGCTATTTTTGGCATATGCTCCACCTTTATGACCAGCGTACATAAACAGAGATCCAGAATGTTTGAGTGATACCTACATTCAGAAAAGTACATTGAAAAGATAAAATTAGTATATCACGTCTGTGTAAACATACACCTATAAACAGTGACAAAATTAGGATTACTTCAACATAATATAGAGTGATAATTTCATCAAAAGAAAAACTAATCAAGGTGGAATTCCCTACCTCCATGGTGGCCAGGCCTTTGGACACCATCTCTATCATCCTTGTTCTAACCTAGAAGCAAATAAAAAATAGCACGTTGTTTGAGACACTAACACCAAGTTAAGCATAAAAAAGTCAATGAACAAGTAACTTTATCATCCAACATGTAAAAGCTCCGCATATCAAATTATTTTGCTGATGATGCATAACAAACTTGTGCACATGCAAATCATTTCTTTAAATTATTTTTTCTCTTTTATATATTGGCATTCTAACAGCCTAATGTATCCTCTTATACAATTTCCTGTGTCTCAGAGGAACAAAAATTTACAATGCTCAATACTCGAAATTTGCACTATGAGACACTGGTACAACCGAACTAATCAAACCAAAATAACGTTTAAAGAGTAGGTCCCTCTACCATTTCAAGTTCCAGAAATTTCAATATCAACATCCTACTTGCTGGAAACCAAAACAGCCATGCTACATGAGTATTTATCTGGACTCGGCAACTTACGATCCTTCTTCAATTTTTGCATATTAAAGATCACTATAGAAATATGGTTTCCACTAAGATTATCACACTAAACAACCAGCACTAATATGTTTGAGGCATCAAACTCGGACACTAAGCGTCAAAATGTGTAACATTGGTCCTCACAGTCCAAAAAAGTGTCCTATTCTCCATATAAAGTATTACAGAATTAACCAAACAATGCTTGGATCTAAATCTTACTATTAATTTAGCAAGTAAGAGTATACCCTTTGTAAGTGCTTGATGACAACTAATAACTCCAAGAACCGACAAGATATTATTTGACTACAAGTTAGCCAATATCATAATATAATTTACTACCGACTTGGAAAAAGCCAAATACCTCCTGGTCAGACTTCTCATTTTCGAATTTAGGATAGAAGGCAGCTCTCACTTGCGCAAGTGAGTAAGTGGAGTTGTTGACCGTGAAATTTTCCAACAAATTACTCTTACCCAAATTCAAACTGCCTTTCTCAGTTGCAACTGCTTGTTTTGCAACTGTCTTTGGATATTCTACGATGGTGGGCCCACTTACTGTCCCAAAAGACTTAGGTTTCCATACGGCCTCCGAAGTTGTATTTGATGAACTGTCCATAGAGGAATTTGACTTTGGTATCCAGCTTTGGTCTTTATTCTTAGCTCCTCTCTGCACCCGTATAAAAAAAATTATTAAACGATTTTCCAGAAAACCAAACTTCGGAAACACCATGTTGAAAGTCATTACTGGTAACTGAAAAAGAGATGGTATTTAAAACCAAAATGTTTCAAGCAAAGAATGTCTAGATCATGGTATTTGAAATAGAGAACCTCAACAATATAAAAAGTAAACAGAACCAATGAACTGATTTAAAAGAAGTGAAAGAGAACACAGCAAGGAGAAATAAGAAAATCGTTGCTTATTTCAATAGCTAACTTAAAACGTTCCATTTCTAACAACAGATTTTTTGTGTCAGCAGGTTACCAAACAGATAGCTTTCTAGGATACTAGAGCATATCATGTCTCAATTCCCGGAGCACGGTAAATAAAGAAAAAACAAATCCTCTCTAAAAATAAGAACGGTTCTGGGCACATGTTAAGGTACACATAATACGGTACTTGTTATTGACATGATATTAGCATTTAATGCCAACTCTCATAATTATTCTTCAAAGATTCAAAAGTAAACATATCGTGTATATATGGAATTGGAGATTTTGGCTAATCAAAACTAATTAATATTTAAATTAATGCAGTCATTAAATTAGTATATGAGAAAACTCTGTAAAAATAATTAATTTTTTATATAACTTATGAAACAAAAATATCAAAAATTGAAAGCATCAAAAATAAGAAAATTTACCCATAAACTAAAATTACAAGATAATAGAATCGGAGATAAATAATTTAAACACTTGAGAATTGTGAAATACTTGTTCAATTCTTATTTGTCCAATTTTAGAATGAAAAATAACAGATGCAAGTTTAACAAACTAAATGAAATTGATGAAAATTATTTTCATCAAAAATCACACTATAATTATTCACATTAAACGTAAACATAACATTTTACTTTAAAATATAGTAAAAATATATATAGAATGAATGTGGATCCACAATTTTTAATGTTATAGCAAAATAATCAATCCAAAATATAAAAATGACATAGTTAATGCACCACATGTTACCAGATCTAATGTAATCAAGGTCATATCTAATTCATAATTAAAAAATAGATAATGAATGGGATCGCATTTAATATTATTGGCGAGTGCCCCGGGGGCACAAATTAGCTTTTCCCAAATAAGAATGACCTAAGCAATGTTATGAAAGGCGCAGGGCAGGTTCTAGGCGGAAATAGGTCGCTAACGCCTAATCCCGCCTTAATCCCAACTTAATAACATCCTAATCACCTAAGCTCATATGCTCCGCCTAATTTCGCTTTTTAGAACATTCATACATGAAACAAGTAAATATGACCAACAATTTCCCTTATATTTTTACATAAAATCATATTTTCCTTGTATTTAAAAGAAAAAAAACCGATTGAACTTTGCAGTTAAAACTTAAAAAAGTATAGCCTCTCATCCTTCTGATATTAACAATAAAACCAATACTGGTTGAGCCACCGTGTACATATCACCAAACAATACATACGCAAATATAAATACAGATAAAAAAACATTTATCGCGCCTAATCACTCACACATGACACAACAAACACTCAAAAACGATATAAATAAACGATTTTAATAATAACAACTAAATAAACATAGATATAGATATAGATATATATATATATAGAGAGAGAGATGAGTAAATAAGGGAGAGGTGACCTGGTGACGTGGCATGTTTAAGGAGTGGAAGAAGGTACGTGGGATGTTGAATCGGAAAAGAAAAGCGGAGGAGAAGAAGGTTCTAGAAGAAGCGAGCGAGAGCTGAGAAGAAGAAGAAGAAGAAGAAGTTGTTGTTAAAGCGCTACTAATGATCCTCCTCTGCGATACAGACATTCAAATCTATTTATTCACTTTTTATTTCATTACCATACTATACTATTTGTTACACTACTAATTATCATACTCATTTTGAGAGAGATACGTACGCGCTACGTAAATGTGTATCAGTTGATTGGAAATTTAATAGGTTTTCCAGCTGTTCTCTTTTTTTCCACCGTTAGATCTAAAAGTTCAAATTTAACGGCTGTCATTAAATAGAAACCAAATACTCACTATAATACAAATAAGCGAGTTTATTTTTGGTTGCTTTTCCACCGTTAGATCTAAAAGTTCAAATTTAACGGCTGTCATTAAATAGAAACCAAATACTCACTATAATACAAATAAGCGAGTTTATTTTTGGTTGCAATTGAACAACCTTGTGTTCCGCGATGTTCGGTTTGTATTCGTTCACAGTCTGAACAAAATTATACGGCTGTTCGGGCTCGTTTATATATTTCTTTATATACGTAAAGTTTATCTAATATAATTGTGCCGGTCGATATATACTCTCCAATTTAGGTAAGAAATTTATTTTTTAAAACTAAATATAATTAATACCGAAACTCATAATAATTAAATGTATTATTGATTATCTTACCATTGATGTTAGCTAAGTAAAAAGATTTTTAAAGCGAAATGATGTCACACTTTTCTGAAAACGTGTCCATACAAGTCCCGTAAACAGGCTCGGCTTGATCTCGTATATAAACGAGCCGATTTTAAACAAGATTTTAAGGCTCGATTACTTTAAAGATTTATTTAGTAAACGATCCGAGATTGAACAAATGTAATATCGGCTGAGCAAATTTGCTCTCCTAGTAATAATAGTACTATTTTTCCATCAGCTCACCTTCAACGATAGGAGCAGCACTCATTAAAAAGTTTGTTTTTGCAGTCAATGAACTAGAAAAATATTAAAAGTACGGTTGTATTTATTTAATTAACCAACCTACGGAAGTGGGGACTATTAACCGGGGAGTTCGTTTTTGACTGAGGTGTTTAATCAGTATTATAAGCTATCCCGGATTTGTAAGTCCACGTCATGTGATATACTTTTTTCAATTATTTTAGAATTTATAAATAATCAAGTGCATGAAAAACATGGATCTGAATCTTTTAACCATACGTCTTGCGTGACACTCAATTTCATAACAAATAATATTGGTTATCGTTTTCATTATTTTATCTCTCATAATTTTTCCCATAATTTCTCTCAAATAAACCCTAAAAATGATGGCCACCATCTCTATAATTATAAAATTATTAAAAAAAAATTCAAATCAACCTCATTCTACAATTGTTGAGCTTTAATTTTGTGTTAATAAATATAATAATGAATCCAATTTATATTTGCTAATGAGTTACAATATTGTTAGTTTTTATTTAATCTTTTATAATAGAGGAAGAAATATTTGTTTGTTTATTAATAAGTTAAAATTCATAAATTAAAAGACATTTTCATAGTATAATAATTCAATTTAATGGGAGCTAGTGGTCACATATGACGTGGGGTTGATAAATCCATAAATAATTCAATTTAATTGGACCTAATTGGCACGTAAGAGGTGGAGTTGAGAAGCCCGTTTTCTAGGTAGATTTTTTTCATCTACTTGATTATTTGTGAATTTTAAAATAACTCAAAAAATGTATGTGACGAGTGATGCAAGGTTGCCAACCCGAATGGCTTGTAATATTTGAGTAAACAGCACAATCAAAATAGAACTCCCCCTGTTAACCAGTTTTGGTACAGAGAAGATAAACCTTCAAATTACCACCCAAATAAATATATTATATGTACAAAACTTACTTGACGTAAAGTTTACCTCATGTTGTTCCACTCTGCTCCTCTTTTTTCTTATAAACGTATTGTTCAGTTCTTTCTGTTGCTTTTCTTCGCGCTTTCTTTTTTTGTCATATTTTGTCATAGGCTCTTCCACTCTACCTCTCAAATTTCTTAATTGACGTTCTTCTTTGCCTCTTCGTTTCTTGTTTTCGCTTTTTTTCTTAGATTTCGCCATTGTCTTGTTCTGTAAATTCACCACTTTTTTTTACACCTGCTTTCTTTCATCTCCACTTTTATTTGTTAGATTCTATCACTTTTTCATAACTTCGTATCCTTTGCCCTAGATAAAATATTAGTTACGGATCATAACTATGGAGGTACAAATGGGTGAGAAAAAGGGATTATATATAAAAGTAACAACATAAACAAAAATACCATAATCAATAAATAAATAAATAATCAATCACATGACATGAATTGACTCCTTTTCAATGCTTTGTGCAGCCTTTATAACCAGTGTAAATTCTAAAGCTAATAAACCCATTGTATAGTATAAGATTTACCAACTTTGGAGTTAATTAACACACAAGTTTTGAGGGGGGAAACATTATAGCGTAAAAGCAAAAGGGTAGAACATGCACGTTAAAATCACTTGGAAAAAAAAAAACTCGAAGGCTGCAAACAAACAAGCCCACAATTTAGTTGTGGTCCGGTGGAGGTGGTTATATTGAAAAAGAGAAATCAGTCTGTAGCAATCGATTTTTGAGAAAGGTGAAAGCTGTTTCGAACCGTGCTTGTGAGGGAGAAAGATGGAGTAGATTTTAGGCCGATGAAGACGAGCCTCTTGCTTTCTCTCTGTGTATGCATATTTGTGCCCTTTAGCTGTCTATTTATATTAGTATAAATTTGTGGATTCACGCCTTGCCCCCCAAGCTTACAGATCTAATGATGCATTTTAAATTTTAATGTACGACTCACAAGTATACGACACTCAATATAGCATATAATTATATTTTTTCATATATATGAGATATTTTTCTACTTAACCAAATAACAATAATTTCTCATATTGTTTTTTATGAAGTTCAAAATCGTGGTAGTGTGATAGTATAAGGATTTTTTTTTTTTTGGAAAGTATTGTGATAGTATAATGATGTTAACTGTAATAATATTATTTTGATGTAATTGTTACTAAATATGTTGAATGACAAACTTATGTCAAACCTACATTTGTATAGAGCAAGATTGTTGATTCTTATACTCATTTTTTTTTTCCTAACCATGTCAAATTCAGGTGTCCATGTGGTTGAATCGTATCATTCTCGTGTATCTAAATATATAATATAAATACCAAAACGTACATATCAATTTGCCGTATCCAACTCTTCATATATGTTTTTTCCGATATTCATGCATCATAGCTTGATATCCATGTCAACAAAAGCAATTCCCGGTCTTTAAGTTTTGACCATAGGGTAAATTTTGGATTGTTAGCTTATCTACAACTAATTAAGGATTGCTAAGTTTTGACCATATGTTTTTAGGGTTTTTTTTTAACTTTTTATCAATTTTGGGTTTTTTCGGATTTTCAATTTTTTTAAACTTTTTTTCATTTTTTTTGTGATTTTTGTTTTTTTGGAATTTTCTTGATTTTTTAGCATTTTTTGGGGTTTTTTCAAGTTCCCGATTTTTTTTAAAGGTTTTTTCTGTTTTTCTTTTATTTTCGTTTTCTTTAAATAAAATTCTGAATTTTCTGATTTTAATTTTATTTTTTGAGGTTTCCTATTTTTTCCATTTTATTTTTATTAGATAATTAGGTGGGTGATCAATCCTTAATTAGTTTTACAAATAATGGATCAATTTTTAATTAGTTTTACAAATAATGGACAAATCCTTAATTAGTTTTACAAATAATGGACAAATCCTTAATTAAATTTTATAGGATGATCAATTCTTAAATAATTTTATTTTGATGGACCAAACCTTAATTTCTTCTAAATATGTTGACCGACAAACTTATGTCAAACCGACATTTGTATAGAGCAAGATAATTGATTCTCATACTCATTTTTTTTTGCTAACCGTGTCAAATTCAGGTATCCATGTGGTTGAACCGTATCCAACTCGTGTATCCAAATATATAATATAAATATCAAAACGTCCGTATGTTTTTTCCGATATGCTTGAGATCCATGTCAACAAGAACAATTCCCGGTCATCAAGTTTTGACCATAGTTGGTGAAAAGATCTGTGTTAAGGTGGGTGGGTACATACGGATATGGTACTTTTTTTAAGATTTGGGGAGAAACATATACAAACATTTCCGGAACTATTAATTGTAGAATAATAGTGGTAGTCAGCAATTTTTTATTTATTTTTTCATTAACCACATAATAATCACTCTTAACTAGTGGTCCGGGGCACTAGTTATCATTCTCTATAACGTGTTACTTGATCATTTTCCCAAATTAGATGACAAGAGGAATAAGAACTGCATTGTATCTAACTATCTATATAAGAGTAAATAAAGAAAACTAAAAGCTTAAAATTCTTTTCAAACTTCTGTTAATTGCTCACTTGCAAACATGAATTAATTTTCCACCTTGGTGACTACAAAAGTGCCAACCCATCACTAAAAGAGTCTGCAATTACCATCCCATTGAGTAGATGCAAACCAACAATTAAAAAGTTCATATTCAAAAAAGTCACGTGCATAAAATTTAGAGCAATTCATTACGAGATTGCCACTCTGCTGTATTAATCAAAATGAAGTACAAAGTATTTCAGAATCACCATGTCCTCCACAAAGAAAACAGTTTGGTTTCACCATTATCTTTATTCTAACAGAGTTGGGACAAGAATAGTGAACTGATAATATAGTTCACCAGTAAAGAAATCAAACACACATTGCTTATAAACTTAGTAGCCCCAGTAATCATTCCGGATTTCATCGTCGAACTTCTTCTTAACCTCTGGGTGCTTCTCAAAGTATTCATCAGCTGTCATGGTCTTGAACTTAGCCTATTACAAGATAAACAACCCCATATCAGATCAAATTTAAAATAACAAAGGGAGAAAAGGAAATTGGAAACAAAAATAAAATCATATATGTTACCTTCAACTCTTGAACTTCAGCAATTTCTTTCTCCAGCCGTTCAGATTCCTTCAAAGAAGTCTGTTCCGCTTCTTTAAGCTCTACCAACTGCGACTCAAAAGGAAAAACACTGCTTTATTGGATGTTCAGAATAATTTTTGGAAAAATACTTGACATGATGCCAATATTTACCCTCATTGAAACTGAAAAAAAAATCAATTAAGTCCAAAAAGATTTTAAGTACTGGATGACGTGTTTGGAGAATTGACAATTACCAAATAAATACTAATAATGATAACTGGGAACGAGTCTCACCAGGGCATCAAACTGGGGTTTGTATTTAGGTGTAACATTATCCACATACTTTGGGACTTCAATGCCTGCAAAGACAAGGTAAAGTTGAGCCACTAACAACATGTGTAGGAAACTATTAAACTCCTCAAACAAAATGCAATTACTAATTGGTATTCAATCTTTAGACATAATTCTTCTCTTTCAGCACACTGACTAAGGATCCAAAAAAAAAAACATCGGTCCACCGTGCTTCCATCAATTACCAAAAGTATTAAGGAAAATAATATAACATCACATACTATGCTTCTTGCTTGCTTTGGTTTAGGAAAAAGTTTTCCATATGAATTCTAGGATGCTTTCAGAATGAGCTTTTGGGAAGTCTGTTTATGGATGTATTTTCATGGTCATTGTTGTAACTTGTAATCTTGTTTTGCAAATATGGCCGTGTCGCCTTAGTTGTAAATTACTGGAATATCAGCAAACTCAAATATACCAGAGAAAATACAAGAACATATTCTGCAATAAGCACTCAGCCTATTCACTAACAACCAGGTACTTTCAACTTTGCGCCTCTATTTTGTACAAACTGCCCACTTCAATATTGAAATTATTAACTTATCATCATTCAGCGAACATGCAGATTGTAGCGCATGACAGGTATTATCCAAACTTATAAATTATCTTTTCTATGTTTTATATCTACTTTTAAGTACAAGAATGATGTCAATTTAGCAATCCCTTCTAAATTTACCCCTCTGTCCTTATCCAAACTTCACCTTCACTAAAATCTTTGATCATTAATGAAATTAATTCCGAAAATTTCAAATCTAGTCTTACTGGTACTAATTCTGAACAATGTCAAGTTCAAAGCCAACAACGTGCCTTGTTTGCGTAATAACATAATACGGAGTATTAGCATAACAAAACAAAAAGAATATATCTCTGACAAACAGGAGCATACTATCGTATGCTTCTTTGTACATGTCGACCAACCGAGATCCAATATTTTTCCTATAATATTCCCAGTCGACAGGTTCTGGTTCCTGCAAAGATAACAAAAGAAAAGTACATCATGTCATGGCTATGAGCAAATAAAATGTAATGGCTAGCTTATAATTAAGTCACTGAAATTACACTTTTTAGTAAGTGAATCCCATAAAAAAACTCTAATTCGCCAGACTATGTAAGCACACTGATAGTTAATTGCAAAATTAAAGGTTATTGCCAACAAAAAAGCGTCAAGTAATACTGTAATAGATACTACTAAGCACCATAAACAAACCTACCTCTCCTCTCATCCACCACACTAAGTACACACGTATAAGTAGACTAGGAAAACATGGTATACTTGCATAAAAATACTAAGAACACGGATCAATGTAAATCACAATCACCTTCTGCTCTCACTAGCTTATTTTACAATTCATCAAAAAGTAATATAAAACCTGACAACAACTTGAAGCCATAATACTGTTACTCAGGGATGATGCCAAAGTAAGAGGTTAATAATAGTAAGGAAACATATATGAATTCAAAAATAGTATAAATAGAAATGCAAAATTAACAGAATATCAAAACTTGAAAAGCACAAATTTTTCTTAAAACGCGTCAAGGGAAACAATGTTTCTCATGTTAAAAATGCTAACACAGAGTTGGACAGCATCTGATGAGAAGAGAGAGTGAGATGAGATACGCATCTAGTATGGGGTAAAAAACTTTGTCTAGCTTCCCCAGAAGTAATGACACAAGTAGTTTAAACAAATTCAACTAACACTTTCCATACAGTATTTCTGCATCAAAAATTAGAGAACAGGTTACAAACCCACTAATAAAGATACAATAAGAAGAATCAATTAAAAAAACTTCGAAAGATTGTTGCAGCTGAAAAGACAACCTTCACTAAAAGTCTAAATCATTAATGTAATAAAAAAACAAAACTAAGAACTTGCAATTTTTAAAACCAGATGCTTAACAACTTATTAACAAAACAACTAATATCCCTTATTAATCAAACAATAGAAAAATGACAAATTATTATAAATCTGAGTACATTTCTGTATTAGAAATCATTTTTTTAATAATTAACCATATTAGATCTGTCTGATGACTCACATGAAATTGAAAACAAACCTAGAGCTGGAATAAATTAAAACAGAGAAATCTCTAATCATCTAGAACCATATGCTACGGTACCATGGATAGACTCTGGAGAAAAACAAAAAACTATCACTAAAAAAATCACTTCAGTCATTCATCAAAACCTCGTAAAAACTAGTCAAAACTTACTACAGAAAAAACAGGTTCAACTCAATATTTTCTTAGATTGAATTTTCTTAGATTTAACGTAAATACTAGACAAATAGTTCAAAAAGCAAAGCAGAGCAAGTATTAGATCTTTCAGTTTCAGATAACAATATGCAATCAGAACCACAAGAGTTGTAGATAAAAAAATTTAAAAAACAGACTGGTGATACAAAGGCATACATCTCCGATAAAGAGAGAGTGGTATTGATATTACAACAGACAACTTTCACCAAATAAATCAGCAGAACTGACCTTACAACCAGCAATACTCTCTATAACAGTATAGCTAGACCATAAAAGATACATGGAACTTAAATAGATAACAAAACATCACATTATAGTCTAAAACACATTTCAATTCATTATATCAATACTTAAAAAAGTGTAAAAACCTGCCATGAACAATGAGTTAAATCTCCTCAATTCCTAATCACATTTTGATGGGCTATTATTAAAGCATAGAAGTAATATATTACTAAAACGCAATTTCGATTAATTTAGCAAACATTGATAAAACTTAAACACTCGGAAAGATAGTGCAAGAATTGACTGAAACCCATTCTCAATCACAAATTAAATTCTGTTACTACTTACTTAAAAAGGGTGAGCTTAAAAGTACTGATTCTTCCTCACTCACCCAACTTCAATAAAAAATAGGAGCATATAATAAGCAATAAAAAAGAGAAAGATACAGAAAAGAGGAAAACTAATACAACATACCCAAAATCCCTAACAGTCACTAATCAAACCTGGTAATTAAGAAAACTTTCTTTTAAAATTTTGATCTCTTTCTTCGTTAATAAGCCGCCACTAATTCCCATTTTCAATCAGTAACCAAAACGTAGAAATGAAATAAGAACAAGAACCAAAGTTTAGAAACCGGAAAAATGAAAAACTAACACCTCTCACCATTATAAAAAGTCAAAAACAAACCTTAAGGAAATTAAAAGGTTATTGAAGATATTGCGTTAAAGATTCTCACCTATTTCTTACACATCCAAATTAAATACTAAAACAAATAGAAACAATGAATCCCAGTAACTACCAAAAGCTAGAAAAATTTGGGAACTATACTACAAAAAAATCGGAGCTTTATTTCTAAGATTTCCAAATGAAAGACAAAGCAGATGTTAAATATAAAAGATCTTCCAGATAGCCAAACGAATTAAGAATTTGCTTTCAAGATTCTCAAATATTTTTACACTCCAAAATCATAAAAAACAAATCGAAACAACGAATCCCAATCCCAGCCAAAACCTTAAGCATAACTTACAAACTACTCAAACGAAGTAAATTTAAATCCTCAAATTGTTTCTCAGATTTCCATATTAAACGCAAAACAGACATTAAGCAATAAACAACTACCAGATAGCCAAACAAGACCAGAAATTACTTTTTAACACTCCAAATTAATACTAAACATTTGTAACAATGAATCCCAATGACTACCCAAACATTAAAATAAGAACTTCAACACTACTACAAGAAATTGAGCTCCTTAATTTCCTTTTCAGATTTCCGAATTGAACACAAAATAGACATTAAACATGTAAATCTACCAATAGCCATAGAAAACCAAAAATAGCTTTTCCAGATTTTCTATTTCTTACATTTCAAATATACAGTGATCAGAAACTGCTTTTCTCATATTCTCATCTATACACTCCAAATTAATACAAAAACAGATAGTAAAAATGAATGCCAATCGATACCCAGACCTTGAAAAAAACTCACAAACTACTAAAACAAATTGAAGTTAGCACTCAGCTTTCTTTTCCCAAATTTTACACAAAACAGATATTAAGCATCAAACATCTGCCAAATAGCCATCAGAAATCAGAAATTGCTTTTCAAAATTTTCATCTTATTCTTATGCTCCAGACTAAATAATAAAACAGATGGCAAAAAGGAATCCCAATCACTACCAAACCATAAGATCGTCAATCTCAAATTTCTGGATTCGTCACAAATCTGATATAAAACATCGAAGGACTGCAAGATACCATTACTAAATCAGAACCCTCGAGTGCCAAAATTAGATTCAACCATTGAAACTTTAAAATCATACAACAATTACCGGGATAAGAGTAAATCTATATAGACACAAATATATAAATAAATTGGGGGTCACTTAGCCGGTATAAAACATCAAAGATCCGAAATGCATACAAAATCAGAAACTGCCCTTACAATTCTCATTTGTTCCTTACACTCCAAATTCTAAAACAGGCAGTGATAATGAATCTCAATCACTACCCAAACTTTTAAAAATTTACAGATTCAAACCCTAAAATCAGAGGTACACGAGTACATCTATACATACATATACAATCATATATTTAAAGAGAGAGAGAGAGAGAGATGTTGAGCTAAAAGCCTTAAATCTTCTAAAAAAACCCGATAAGTTTAAATCATCAAATCCTTCCTCAAATTTCCAAATTTAACAGAAAACAGATCGAAACATCTAAGATCTGCCGGATACGAAACGAGACCTCAGAACAATTTATCGTATACAAGTACATCTATACATACATACATACATACATGCACACACACACACACACATATATATATATATAGAGAGAGAGAGGGGGGGGAGGGGAGTGAGACCTGGCTGAACTTGGTGGTGAGGGTGGTGTTGACCTCGTCGAAAGCGCGGCGGAGAGAGGCAAACTCCTTCTTAGCCTCGCTCGATACGATCATCTTCGCCATTCCGTCCCAATCGATCGTCCTCCCCGCCTTGAATGCCACGTCAGCCACCTTCTTCACTGTTCCGCTCATCTTTCTATCTCTCTATCACACACACACTCTCTCTCTCTCTCTCTATCTAGGGTTGAAGAATTACAGATAGATGGTACTGATTGATTTAAGTGAAAATGGAGATTCTTAATTTATAACAACAAAAAAATGAATTAATATTGTAGTGGCCTCATAATTTCTATGTAAGATTCTATTTGATCACCTAGTTTCGATTTCAACCAGATTAAGTTTATAAAAAGTGAATTCCATCCCTCACCGTTGGAAAAAGGGGTAGTTTTTATTATTACTAGATAACCCCCTATTTGGAGGTTATCCGCTTTGTGGCGCCATAGATCGAGGGTAGATTATTACATTATGCCATCCGTTCCAATTTTATTGGTGATTATTGTCATTTTATGATGTCCAAGATTAAATGGAGTTTTGCCAAAAAATAGATCATCAAAAGAAAATAAGATTACTTTTTCATCCTTCTTTGCAACTTTTCTAAGAAGTCTTCTTCATTGCAAAATGGTAGAGGGTTATATAAACTTAAGTAGTTCTATTCCACGCTTTTAAGTTGAAACGGATATGAACCATGACGGTGATATTGATATATTAAGGCCGTAGACGGCTATCCGCCTTGCTCAAACATAATTTGCAGATTTCTCTTTTTACTCACCAATGTTGATGTTATTTTTTTTATATTTCTATACCTGCATGTGCCGCATGGGTTGACGTGACAATCCCCGAAGCAGAGTACCTAACTCTAAGTCAGAGTTACTCTGCTTTCCCCAACCATTGGATAGTATTAATACAATGGATCTAGGAAGCAGAGTAACCCTGACTCAGAGTCAGCTACTCTGCCTCCGACAACCCCACAATTTTGAAAAATATTTTTCATAATAATTTATATATACGGTATTCTTGCCATCTTTTAAATATTTTTTTTTGGCAACGCATCCCAAAATTATATATTGTTAGTGCAATAACATAACATAATTTTATATGTGCTGATAATATATAAATAATACTTAAAAAATTAACACACGCAAGTCATTATAAAATACATTTTACATCAACTTATCATTTTAACACCTAACACATATCTTTAAAAAAAATTAAACAAAAATAATAATTAGAGTAGAATAGATGCAAACAAAATTTATAAAATAATTTTTGATAGTTTGTATTTTAATTGAAGTAAATATACTGAAATTGTGTAATAGATATTTAATTGTTCGAATATATATATTATTTAATATACGTTTGATTTTTTCAGGTTTTTTTTTAATATTTTTTTATCTTTGTGTCTTAATCTTTTTACTTGTTATAACTTGATTTATTAAATTTAACTTTTATATATTTCGTTTTTCTATTTTTTTATTTTTTCATCAATTTTGAAATGCTAAAACTTTCGACACATGACTGCATGTGACATTACTGTTATGGTTTTTTTTTTATAGTTTGAAAAGAAAGTCGAAATTGAGCGAAAAAAGAAAAAAATAGAAATCAAATACATTTAAATCAAGAAAACAAAGGTAAAAAAAAATAAGAAAAAAGGGTAAAAAAAAGCACAAAAATCCGCCATTCCGCTTTTATACTTTGAAAAATATTATACGTTTTTATTAATTTTGGCAACCCCACACATTTGGTTCTGGTTCCGCCCATGTATACCTGAATTAGTGATGTCACATGAATTTTAAATCCAAGGCAAATAGCTCTGCCCTCTCCTCCAATCTACTAGTATATCTACTATTGTTCTACTAAATTTTTGAGAGTCAAATTTGTAGATAATTTCAAATCAACCAACTTCTCAAACACAAAAGTTCAGTAAAACAATCCATTCAAGGTACCAATTATCATGCTCTATATAAACATAGCAGCAATTTAATCTAAAAGCCAAAAAATCCCAATTTGCCCCCGCACGAGGTGAATGTGGGTTTTTTCCCATTAAACTGTTTTCTCCTTCCCAGTCACTAGAGCAGCTTCAGCCAAGAACTGCTACATTGAATCCAAAATTCTAATACGAACATTCGATACAAA
Source organism: Primula veris (assembly GCA_963682055.1). Lineage (NCBI taxonomy): Eukaryota > Viridiplantae > Streptophyta > Magnoliopsida > Ericales > Primulaceae > Primula > Primula veris. Next base: position 44,418,832 of record OY821740.1, read on the forward strand.
CTCTTTTGAGTAGGCAATTAATTCATGACTGATGAAGGAAAACGGTAAGGCTCTCTCCCACTTCTTTCAATCGCAACCACAGGGCAAAACTTCTTGATATAACACACCTGAAAGGATGACAATTTTTTAAATTAAATCACTAAATGGAAACATTCATGCAGAAAGCATGTTTCAAGAAGCGATTGCATAATAACAAATCAGCCATGAAGTATGAAAAGAAAAAGATCAAACTTTTCAACTTCAAGTAGATGTCAAAACGGAAGTGCACAAACATCTTTACCTTTTCTGTTTCCCAACATATCCTTAAAACCAGAAACCAAGCAACAGTTTTAAAGATTCGTGTCACTGCCAAAGTATTACAGCTAACGGTGCTTGAGACAACAATGCCCAGACGGCGTGAAACAACTGCAAAACTGTGAGCAATTCTACAAATTAAAAAGGAAAAAACTGTCTCATTGACATTCTCCCTAAGTTGAAAAGTTTAACACTTAAAATTATCATCAATTTTCGAGCAATGGACCTCCAGTTTACGAACTAAACAAGTAAATTATTCTACAAATAACCTACCAACTCATCTTGCGTGTTCCCTATTATGGTTTGTGTGTGTGTGTGTGTGGTGGTGGTGGTGGTGGTGGTGGTGGGGGGGGGGGGGGGGGGGGGCATAAGAAGGACGGCATCATTTTGCTTAAGAAACTACTATTTATTAACAAAGGAAAGATAGGGAAGAAATTGAGAGATAAGATGACCAACTTATACTAATACAATCACACAATTAAGTCTATGTAAATATATTACATGATCATCACAACAGCAACAAATGATCAACACATACTGAGAACAAAAGCCCCAACTGTATCTTAAATCAATACGTATACAATTATAATACAATACCTGCGGTAAAATTGTAAACAGAGACACAGAAGCAAAATGAAATCACGCAGACACCACAATTTTCCTTTGTCAGTTTGAAACAAAGTAAACCTTGATTTTAGTTTTAGACCATCTCAACTACTTCAGCAGAAAAGAATCACAAAAGATACACATACAGACTCTCACCGAATTTCAATTTAATTAACTATCGAAACAAGATTTTAACTGCAAGTTCATGCATATGTCAAATTTACAAGTTCAGATAAATGAATGGAAAAAAAGTGTAACACGCGATAAAAATAGTAATCCACTCTACTGTGCATCAACGATTTGGCAGAACATGTTTTAATTGAGATTATCCGAAAATGAATAGAGGATCAATTGCAAAGCATGGCAAACCTTCGTCTGCAACACATTATTTTTCTAACACCCAAAATCCGAAAATAATATTTTAAATCAACCTCAACATTTCTTTTACACATCTTGCCTACATACAACCAGTCGAGACTTTAATCTAACTGAAATTACTAAATTTCGATTAAACAACTAATAAATAAGAATTAGTGTCAAAATGAAACAATCCAACATCAGTAGAAAACCATAAAAAACGTAGAGCAAAAAGCACGTTCTTACCCAAAAAAAACCCATACATTTATTTAGATGGCAGAAGACACAGATTGCAAGTTCTTCACATTATTATCCATTCCCTTTTCAACATCAAAAAAATCCTGAAGAGCAACCATTTCTAACGCCTTGCTTTTAACGCTTTTTATAGCCTCGGCGGTCGCTAAAGCCCCAGCAACTGTCGTAATAACTGGTACTTTATAGGCAAGTGCCATTCTCCTAAGTTTTCTCCCATCAATCTGGTCAAGTGGATCACTGGAACTCGTGATGACCATTAATTGTATAAGCCCGTTAGTTATCACATCAGCAGCGTGTGGACGCCCCTCGTGCATTTTCAACACTCTCTCTACTTCTATCCCTCCCATTTCAAGAATGTGAGCTGTCCCAGAAGTCGAAATAATCTTGAACCCGAGACCTAATGATATAAAGATAAAAGCAGAAGGATTATTAATTATCAACTGATGTATTGGTAATCTATATAATGCCCCCATAGGTCATAGATAGTATTTAATATATAGTGTCTTTCGGAAATAAAGTCCAGAAGAGATGCAAGCATAATATAGAGGCTGTCATGGAAATCTCGGTGTGTTCAGATGAACTAGTAACTCAAAAGTGTGAAGCGAAATAAAGTAGAGATTAGAGGTAAGGTAACTCTTACTTGATTCAACCAAAAATAAAGACTACAATAGACAAAACTTTAATCAAGGATAACAGATGAACTACAGTAAAGCATATCATGTATAAAAAACTCATATCATCCCATGAGTTCTCACTTGCTTTCAAATTGAACCATCTTTCTTTTGTCCGTGAACTTCAGATATCACTTATCCTTTCCTATCTCTTTTATGCAGAAAACGGGTTCATTACAGAACTGTTTGGAGGTGATTAGAAATTAATGTCCCCGTGATTGGTGACCTTTTGGTACGGAAATCTTGATTCACATTAAATCAAATAATAAGCTATACTAGTCAAAAACATTTTTAATACCTGAATATGCCTTGGCAATGGTAAGGAGGTGGGGCTTCGTCAAGTCATTCAAACTCAGAAAAACAGTACCAGAAACGGGTAACTTTTGCCCGGTCGCAATCTGGGCCAATGCAAAAGCGATGGAGAAATCATAAGCGATACCCATCACTTCACCCGTACTACGCATTTCGGGTCCCAGTGCCACGTCACACCCTTGGAACTTCTCAAACGGGAGAACTGCCTCCTTAACCGACATGTGCCTCGGTATAACCTCTTCTGTGAAACCCAAGTCGTATAGAGTTTTCCCCGACATAACTAGAGAAGCGTACTTAGCCAAAGGGTGCCCAATAGCTTTTGAAACAAACGGGACGGTACGAGAGGCTCGAGGGTTTGCCTCAAGCAAAAAAACATCCCCTGAAATATTAATCGCGTATTGACAGTTCATTAACCCGCATACATTTAGCCTCTTTGCAAGTTTCACAGTCCATGACTTAATCGTTTCGAGGCATTTAGAGGATACCTGGTTTGGGGGAAAAGAAAGAAAATCAGAGGACATTTTTTTTTATCATTTCTATTATATTTTTGTTATACTAGAATATTAAGGTTTAACTATTTGGTAGGAGTAGGACCGATTTCAATAAAATAAAATAAAATGTGAAGATCTGAGTTCTGGGGATATTTTTCTTCTATTTAACTTCTTGCTTGGTTTCTATCAAATTAGTTGCACTCAATAGGTTCAGCATCAGTACCGTTTTCGTCGGAAGAAAACATGCTGAGTCGCCAGAGTGGACCCCAGCTTGCTCAATATGCTCCATTATCCCTCCAATTACGACATTGCCCTTGGAGTCGGCCAGTGCATCCACATCTATTTCGATAGCATCCGATAGGTACCTGATGCAGAATAGATTCATTAGTACATAATTTCTTTACTAAAGTTTTTCATAGCTGGGCCCTCAAGTTTTAAGTTATTTCGTCTTTGTAACCTTCATGATTAATTAGGTGTCTTTTGTTTAACTAGTAGTAACTGTAAATAGTTAGGATGCATGTCTTAGCAGAGTGGAACTAAGAAATGAAAATGCTTTGGTATTTCTTCTGAGCTTGGTGCTCAAAGATCCCCTTTTGATAGTTTTTTATTTATTTTAGATCTCTATATTCAGTCTGATTTGTTGTACAATATCGGGATACAATTTAGGCTCACCTGTCGATCAAAACTGGACGATCAGGGTCCACTTTCACTGCGTTTTCGAGATAAGTCACAAGTTTTTCGTCATTATAAACAATCTCCATAGCTCGGCCTCCAAGCACATAGGAAGGGCGGACAACAACTGGGTAACCGATTTCCTTTGCAATAGCAAGTGCATCCTTTTCACTCCTGGCAATCCCTCCTTTTGGCTGTTCTATTTTTAATTCTTCTAAGATAGCGTTAAATCTTTTACGGTCCTCAGCAGCATCGATAGAGTCTGGTGAGGTGCCCCAAATGCGAACATAATCAGATCCACTAGCAGCCATAGGCTTATGGTGTTCTAAGTAACGTTGAATTCCAAGAGAGAGTTTGAGGGGTGTTTGACCACCGAATTGAACAATAATTCCATCAGGTCGTTCTAAGTCGATAACGTTGCAAACGTCTTCGATTGTGAGAGGTTCGAAGTACAGGCGGTCGCTTGTGTCATAATCCGTTGATACTGTCTCGGGGTTTGAGTTCATCATGATTGTCTCATATCCTGCATCCTGCACAAAAACAAATGAAAACTAAAATTAGATAAAAGTCCATAATTAGAACAACTATTCAGCAAGTATACTATATGCGGGCTAAACTAAATCTAGTCTAGGGTATAACTTAACAATATTTAGACTTATAGAAACACTAACGTGATGCTAAGTTGTGCTGTTGATTCTCTTGACTAATACTCCTCATACAACCAAACCTGACTTTAATGTCTAAAAATCCTATAAACTCTTCGTTGTGATGGAGTCCTTTCCTTGAATTAGAGGGAAGCATCAAGCATCCAGTACTCATATGTAATATTAAAGTGTAACTTGATCTTAGGTATAACCGTACAGCCTAAAATTCACTTCCAATCAAGAAAATAGAGATAAAGATGACACTGGTGAGCCACTGTTGCCGGACAAGACTATCAACGACAATCTTTTCAATGGATGTTTACTACAATTGCCATTTTTACACCAGTTGCAGAATGAGAAGTTGTGGAACATGTTTCTGGCTTTCATAACTAGGTAACAAGTCAATGACATGATAAAAAGGGAACAGAAACATGGCAACAGGATCCAAAACAAATTTGGAAGAAAAGCCAGATATCAATTAAACACTTTAAAAATATGTTTAAGAGTATACCAATTTAGTATGTAAAACCGCAGACCAAGTAAGATCTGTTTTGAAAAATAAAAAATACTGTTCAATTAAAAAGAGACTGTATAATTTTTGGCACTTGCATTCCTGTGCGTCACACTCCATTTCTAGATTTAATATAAATGGAAGAAGTGTATCAACATACATATCTCCGGAAAATTACCAACCTGAAGCGCAAATGAAGTGTGGCAGCAACAATAGTCAAATTCAATTCCCTGCCCAATTCGATTTGGCCCACCACCCAAAATTAAAACTTTCTTCTTAATTGTGGGAGCTGATTCACACTCGTAATCATAAGAAGAATACATATAAGGAGTGTCCGCTTCAAACTCTGCCGCGCATGTGTCTACGCGCTTATACGCTGGAATAACCCCCAAACTCACACGCCTTGACCGAACCTCATCTTCCGTCGATTGTGTCGCAAAAGCAATTTGCTTGTCACTAAAACCTCTCCTCTTCACTTCATAAAACTCCTCTTTTGTCAACTGAGACAAAGTCCGAGATAAAAGGTATTGTTCGACATCTACGAGCTCTTTAAGCTGAGTTAAGAACCATTTGTCAATGTAGCTTAGCTCATGAATTTCGTCGACTTTCATGCCCCTCTTCATTGCGGCATATACTGAATGTATACGCTCAGGGTTTGGGACTCGGATATTGTATTTTAATTGTTCCCAGTCCCATTCTAGTTCTTTAATCTTGGCACAGCCCCATCCAAAGTAACCAGTTTCTAAAGAACGCACAGCTTTTTGGAAAGATTCCTGGAAATTTCGACCCATTGCCATGGATTCACCAACAGATTTCATCTGGGTTGTCAGTATTGGCTCAGACCCTGGGAACTTCTCGAATGCGAATCGTGGTATCTGAATGGTTCATGCAATAGAATATATTAATAAATAATTCCCAAAGAAAGAAACAACATAACATAAACTAACAGCAGAAAAGGTAACAAACTGCTAATTAAAATGAACTTTTTGACACAGGTTGACATGTCATTACAGTTGTGATCATTGTTAATACAAACACACTTCATGGTTGGGGGAACAGTGTTCCGGGAACACTAAAAGAGAAAGCAACTGATATTTCTTTACTTGTGAGAATTGTAAAAAACAAGAAATTGAAACTTTCAGACGCCTGTTCATTGATACTGCCACGGGTTAAATATCGACTTAGATATCTACCTTCTTGTACCATTTTATTTGGGGAAAGTCCACATGTTGGCATGTTGCTATCATGATAAAATACTATCTAGAACTACGGGAATAAGCTAACCAAAAAGTATTTCATTCCTATACTTCCAAAGCATGCTTTGATAATGGTATTTTCTATCATAAAGCAGAAACTTTACACATGCATACACGTAAGCTTAGTTGAGGAACGAAACAAAATGAAACGAGGTAACGAAACAAAAAAAGAAACAAGATATCCGCACACCAAACTGTCAAGTTTATGCATGTTATCTTACTATGAAAATGACCTAACGAGCACAAGTACTATACAGAACAAACTTACACCAGTACCTTAGTCACAACGTAATCAATCGAGGGTTCAAAACTAGCAGGCGTCTTCTTGGTGATATCGTTAGGAATCTGATCCAACGTATACCCCACCGACAACTTGGCAGCAATCTTGGCAATGGGAAACCCAGTCGCCTTCGACGCCAAAGCCGACGACCTCGAAACCCTAGGATTCATCTCAATCACCATTACCTCCCCATCCACAGGGTTCACCGCAAACTGCACGTTCGACCCACCACACTCGACACCAATCTCTCTAATAATCCTTATCGAATAGTCTCTCAGCCTCTGGTACTCCTTGTCCGTCAAGGTCTGAGCTGGCGCGACAGTTATCGAGTCCCCTGTGTGCACCCCCATCGCGTCTATATTCTCTATAGAGCAAATAATCACCACGTTATCGGCCAAATCTCTCATCACCTCGAGCTCATACTCTTTCCATCCAAGCAACGATTTTTCCACCAAAACCTGGCTAGTCAAGCTAGCTGCCAAACCCGACTTACAAATCGCCTCAAACTCCTCTCTATTATAAGCTATCCCACCACCAGTCCCACCTAGTGTAAATGCAGGCCTAATAATCAAAGGAAACTCCCCGATCGTACCAGCTATCGCCAAACACTCATCTAAACTATTCCCTATACCCGAAGGAGGGGTCTTGATACCAATATTCGCCATAGCCTGTTTAAACAAATCCCTATCCTCTGCCTTTTTAATAGCCCCTAGCTTAGCACCAATTAATTCAATTCCGTATTTTTCCAACGCGCCATTTTCAGCTAACGCGACAGCTAAATTTAATGCGGTCTGCCCTCCCATAGTTGGCAAAAGGGCGTCGGGCCGCTCTTTTTCCAAAACCTGTTCGACGAGTTCGGGAGTCATGGGTGCAATATAGGTTCGATCAGCTAAATCTGGGTCGGTCATTATTGTAGCGGGGTTTGAGTTGATTAAAATAACTTCGTATCCTTCTTCTTTTAAGGCTTTACATGCTTGTGTACCGGAGTAATCGAACTCGCAAGCCTGACCTATCACTATCGGACCCGCACCTAGGATTAGTATCTTCTTTATATCTGTCCTTTTACCTGTTGGGAAAACGATAAAAAGGTGCATATTATTGATACTTAATTAAATAAAACTCAAGCTCTAAAACAGTTTTAAAGATTAATACATATGCTACATAATGCCTACTTCTTTATACACTTTTTAACTTTGATGCTACATTATATGTACCAAATATTAAATAAGACCGGAGAATATGAGTTTTTGAAAATTAAGTATGTTTTTATGTTACCTGTTTTTGACGGTTTTTGATCGTCTTTAGTGGTGGATACTGCGGAAATTGGGTTTTGGATCGAAACTGAGACGGGTATGGAATGATTGTAAGAATTAATGGTTTTGGAATAGAAAAAAGGTAATTGATTGAGAAAAAGGGGTTTTGTGTGAGGAAATAATAATGAGGGAGTGGTGGGGAGCTTGTTAGAGAGACTCACGCGCGCCATTGTTGTTAGAGAGGGAAGAGAGAGAGAGAGAGAGAGAGTGGGAGTTTTTTCAGTGCTAGGGTTAAGGGGCTACTTCAAATCACTGTGATTAATAAATTTGCATATAAGGTATATGTATTAATTAAAAATTACACAGTTAAACGAATATACTCTATTTGGTTCGCTCTTCTTACTTTTCTTAATGTTTTAACTAGTAATGTACTATGCATGTGTATATTAATGTATGTTCCGATTTTTTCCATATTCTTTTAAATTTTAGTGGGTTTCTAATTGAGATGAAAATTTGAAGTAATTTTTTAAAATTTTGGGTTAGTATTGGAGTTTTATGAATTAGCAAAGGGGTCCTCCAAGTTTTATGAATTAAAGGGGGTTTATAGCACGAATCTTCTCCAAACGTCTCTGTAATGTAAATTCAATTGATCCACTTGACAAAAGCATATTTAAAGTGAAATTTGTTTCTAGTTTTTCGGCCCCCTTCCCATTTTGATAAATATTTATGAAAAAATAATTGTTTTCTGTTTATTTTTATTAAAACCTTCAACAAAGCTGTGGTGGAACTTTTAAAAACTTGCACACGGACAAAGACAAACTGAACCAGATTATAGACTAAATATTCGATAGCCGGAATAAAATTCAATATGTGTTTGCCTCGCTAAAGAAAGAAAAGCTTAATTCAAATTATAAACGAGATCCTAACTAACTTCTTCTGAGCACAATCTTCTTACATTAAAAAAAAAAGATTCCATGTTTGTGTATTCTACGGAAAAGAACTCGAATGTTGCAATTAATCACATTGTAAAGAAAAGACGTTCATAATCTGGCATCCACGCTTACAAAAAGAAATGGCCAGCAATAAACACTCGAGCAACTAGAACAAATAATGGTCTTTAAGCATGCCGACAAGAAAAATTATACATGTAGGCTTATTAAGATCAATACATATCGTTCATTGAATAAATAAAGAGCAAGCTCAACAACATAAATATAACCAGCAAATAAAATCAGATAAAACAAAACACATGATCTATCCTCCACCTCTCAGAAAATGTATATCCTTTTTTTCTGCATTTTACATACGAGTTGAGAGGACAAAGGTTGGCAACAATAATGCAATTAATTCAGAAGATTATATCTTCATCTTTCTGCATGCCACCGGATAACAAGTTATGAGCTGTCTTGAGCGAAACCCCTCTCTGCAACGACATTTCTTCAGCCACTTTGTCATCCGCGTACTGTTTCGCAGATTCAACTTGCCTCTCCAGTTCTCTCTTCTTGTAGCCCTGAATCTTCTTGAGCCTGAAGAAATCTTCCCTTTCGAGCTCATCAAGTTCCCCCTTGATATACATAATGGTATTCTCTATCCTAGGTTTTACGACATTTTCCAAAGCATTAACCCTACGATTAGTGGTTTTAATCGCCTCATCGAGGGTCAAAAATGACGTTTGTAGAGAAGCTAGCTCTACAAGAAGCTCAATGGCCTTTACATAAGCACCTCGACAGGCTTGTACTTGCTGTCCACCTCGAGCTAACCCAGTCAAGTCATTTTTTGTCTCTCCCTCGTGAAAATAGGCAAATTTAGGGAGTTTTACACCTGCAACATTCTCTGTCCTGGATCGAACTTTTAGTGTCGCGGTCTTAACATTTTCAAGGACAACGTGTTTGATGTTATCCCCAGCTACGTATTTGGCCTCTGTGAGAGCAAAAGAGGAAGTTCTCATAACTTCTCCCATGGATTCCTTTGTCGTAACAATGTTTTTGAGGATCTGTCGGAATTGTACAGTTAAAGCATCACTTTTTTTCTTGAGGAGAGCATGGCCTCTTGTGGCACCCACTAGGCGAGCCTTCATTACCCCAAGCATTGTGACTGTTGGGACAACATTCAAGCGCTGGGTTTGGCCAGACATCTTCTTTCAAATCTGAGCTACAAACACCTGTTATTAACAAAAAGATTTCGATGAATGCATAAATATATAGTGGACGTCTGCAAACAATAAAAAACAAGTGATGCAACTCAAATTTTAGAATTTGATGCTTAGAGGATCATAGTTTAATGTAAGAGAAGATTGTTACTTTCTTGAACGTCCTTTCTTGAACGTCTGAGTTGAAAACCTACAAAAATCTGCAATCAAGTGATATCACTATTAGGGAGCTATGTATAATATCCTTTATTATCTATTACACACCCATCTCTGGCGTATATTTAAACAAATAAGTACATAGAGCGGTAATTGGGTGGATCTGAGACTTAACCCACGACCTTAGCCCAGTCAATACCATGTTAATCGATGTGTTTTTCTCTAACATAAAAGATTAAGCTATTAGGAAGAGATACGTTATAGTACTGATTGAAACCTTGATTGTAAAAGAAATGCATATCGTTCCACATCATCGATTACTCGATTAGTTATACACACTTTAACTACCAGGTGAATACTCATGCAGCTGATAACGGTTTGATGTAATATTATAGTTCACTAAAACACAACGCAACCAGAAAGTAAAGTAAGCAATAATTTAACAGGTAGTAATTTGATAGCAGAGTGAAAAAATCAAAATGACATATGTAAATAGTACAACACAGGGTGGCCATGCCTCAACTGAAATATCAAGAGCAGATGTATCTATGATAGAGAAAACATAAAGATCCCAACAACAAAATTCCTGACTCTCCAATAAGTCCGTCTCGGGGAGTTATTAAAACTATAGTTAAATATAATTAGACAGCAAGTGTAAAACATATGCTATGTAGAGAGTCGTTCTAAATTGTTTGTCCAATCTATATATGCCATTAAATAAAATGGACTTGAGATCTGAATTTCTAATTATCAGTGGAAAAAAAAGTTAAGACTCAATTATCTCTACATGCAGACAAAAACTATTCAGTATCTACCGAAAAATCTCCAGCCACATACATTTAAGGCAGTAATGTTTTTAATGAATGTGTGACAAGTACGTACAGATATGAGTCATGACAGTGTGCTACTTACATGTAAATATCACATATTTTGTTTGGATAAGCACAGTTAATACCAAATACACTACACATGAAATAAAGTCAACAGAAATACTAATCACTTGAAATCCACAAATTCAAATCACTAACCAACACATAGACACCAAATAACAGACTTAACATACCTTGATTTCCATATAAATACACATCAACTTCAATTCCAAATCAACGTCTCTAAAGGACTATAAAGGACTCTTCAACCATGCAAGTATTAAGCTAGTTGATGGCATAATAGACACCAGTCCCATATACTGATACATTGACATAAGAATTTCCATGATTTAAACTGACCTATCACTTATTGATCAACATATTAAATACTCGAGGCCCGCACATTTTTCTGTGTGAGCTCGAGATTACTTCACCTTACACCATGAATCTTGTTGGACTGGGTTAAAAAGATATCTAATTGCAAGAAAAGGAATCTAAAAAAGCTGAAGTGATAACAAAAGCCAGTAACTAAGAATTTGGCAGAGGCTAAATAATTTAAAAAAGAGTGTGTGATCATCAAAGCGAGTATAATGATATACTCATAACCTATTTTCAATTAGTTTTCATGATAAACTTTTAGTTTTGATGTGTTTCTTTCAATAACTAAAATAGAGTTTGGATTCTTTGGAAACACCCTAAGCTAGTACGCCAAAGAAGATCAAAATTGACGTATTTCTATTTTTATTGTGCGGTTTCAAATACTTACGCATTGATTTCATAACATTAGTAGGTTTGACTGGCTGAAGCTTTAAAACAAATGGCTCATCTTGATGAATAAAATTGAACTCAACCGGCTTAAAACAACTGATGGCTTTTAAATGCATTTCAACATGTGTACATATAAAATGAGGCTTATCATATTAAATAAATAAAAAGTATCTCTATAAGCTACAACCACGAAAGTAGCTTAATTAACAAAAGGTTAAAAAATTGATGGGACCCATCCACCCTTATAACTCTAGCATCTCAGGCAAGACTAGCAACTAGCAAAAGACATGCCCTTTTCACCTGTCCAACCAGATGCCAAAAAAAAAAAAAAACTCCCAAAAAAAAAAAAAAAAACTTAAGAGCTGCAACAAAGCCCTTGTATCAAAATCTAAGTAAACAAACTTATCCTTCGACTCTTTATGAGTTAAAATCATAGGACACGTTAAAACTTAATACCAGTTGATGGTATTATGCCAGCTTAGCATAGCAATTCCAAATATAATTTATACCTAGCTATCGCCGATAAACAATCAGTACTTTTAAGCAATTTAGCAGACAAAATTATCTAAGTTTAACTTTTTCCGTGCGAGCTAGTGACTAATTCGCCCAATACAACGATAGAAAGAAAACCTAAGTACCATGAAAAAAGTTAAAAACCAACTGAGATTAAACAAAGTTCAAATCCAAAAATTAAAAAACTGATAGCGAACCGTAAACAAAAAAGAGTGATAAATTAAATGAGAAATGACGAAAGGTAAAATCATCAAATCAAACATATAAGTGCCGAACTAGTTGATTGTAAGGATGATGCCAGCTCAGCACAATAAATCCCTAATCTAATTTATACCCAACTATCACCGATCAAAACCAGTAACTTTTTAAGCAATTAATCTGACTCAAGAATTATTTATTTATTTTACTTTTTCTTTGCTAGCTTGTGACTAATTTGGCCAACACCACAACACAAAGAAGACCTAATAACGACAATTTCAAGAAAAGCGGGAACTATAAATTATTAGATTAAGTGGTGATACAAACCCGCAATTATAAATCTGCTAACGAATTGGAAACAAGATATTGAGAGAGTAATTAAATGAGCAATAGTGAAAAACTAAGATGCTGGTAATAAAGCATATAAGTACCAAACTATTCGGCTCAAATTCACCATAAATTAATTCAGTAATCTAACTCATACCTAGCTATCACCGATCAAAACCCAGTATCTTAGCCAACACTTTTTTTAATCATTGGAGAGAGCTTTTATTAAAAAAGGACTTGATTGCGATAAATATTGAAAAGGGAAAGAAAATGAGACCGAATCGAGCAATTGACAATCTGATAACGAAATTAACAACAACAAAAGAAGGATTACAATAAAATGAGCAATAACGAAACCCTAGAATATCATGCGCTACTGACCTGGATATGTATGAGTTATTCGATAATTTAGAGCCAGATATCGCGAATTGAGATATGTATCTATTATATATATATATATATATATAGAGAGAGAGAGAGAGATGGGGGGGAGATGAATCTCAAATCTGGCAATTTCTCAACATGTGCTGCTACTCACGTATGAATAATTGAGTGCGTATGCTTTTGGATTGGATGGATGATGGTAAAGTTTATTACATATCGGCCAAAATATTCTCTTTTTATTTATTTTAGTCAAATTTTCCTTTTCTTTTTTACGGGATTTCCTACTTGGTCTGGTTTGATACACGGATTTGAAAGAGCGGAGCCTAGCCGAGCCGATCCTTGTGTTCAACCCCGGGTCATTTATTATAGGAGATTTAAAATCTTGTTTGTACTCGTTTGTTTATATACGGCATTGAGCCGAGCATGTTCACGAACACGTTTTTATACAAATTTAGTATCATTTTGTTTAAAAAATCTTTTTTAATTACCTAAAATCATTGTTAAGATAAACCATGATACATTTAATTATTATGAGTTTTTGTTTTAATTAGATTTAATTTTAGAAGAATGTTAAAATAATTAAAGGAGCTTTTGAACGAGCTTGAACATGTTTATTAGCGTTATTAATTTGTTCAAGCTCGACTCATTAGTAAATGAACGAACACGAGCCGAGACTTTAACGGGCCGAACATGAGTTTGTTCATGAACGTTTCGGTTCATTTGCAGCCCTAGTTTGATAGCATGTACTTCGTGCTTTTTTTTATGCACGTAGAAAATTGTAATTATTAATAGACTTACGCCGGTAATTTTATTTGTAAACTTGGTTGGTAAAAGTTTAATTGTGTATGGGAAGTAGTGAATTTAATTGGTGTTAGTGTATTCTTATAGAAAATTATTGCCCTTATTTAGAAAAACATAAAACAATATATGAAAATTAAATAAAGTATCTAGTCTTGAAATCATAAATAATATACTATTTGGTTGTCAATCAAACACCGTATTTAATTTTGATAAGTAAAACGTACAATTAAGCATTGTGTGCCCAATAAGTCTATTTTTAAACATATTTTGTAAGTGTTACCGACAATTCAATAGTATTTTATACAAATTGTTGTGGTATGTATGTTTTAAAAATTGGTAAATCATACCGGTTGAAATCTAGCTATACGATAGGGTCGAGGTGATGATGAGACGAAACCAAAGCGGTACTAATAGAATGATACTTCACTCCAAATGCAGTGGGCCCATATTTGTTATACACAATAGCAAGTAATAACAATCTCATGGGACTCAAAATACTAATCTCTATGTAATATTACAAATAATGAAGGTGCAGTTTGGTATTAAAAGTCCAAAAACCCCTTCATAGTTTTAGAATATACTGTTTTTTAAGCCTGGCTAGGTGAGTTTTCCTCAATCTTTTATTTTCTAAATATTTTTTCTTTCTCTTCTATAAAATTATAGCATTACACATATTTTATAAACATTTTTTCATCTAGTCTGATTTTTTTTTAAGTAAGTTTATTAATATTGTTCAACTTTGTCATTGTTTTATTTTTACATGTCATATAAATGCCACGTGCATCGTTTTTTTTCTTCAAAATCTTATAATTGTATTAGTTTGTGACTTAGTACTAACAAATAACAATAATTTGATAGCAATTTGATGGAGAAATATAAATATATTAAAATGGTAAAATTGAAAAATCTAGGAAACTATTCAACGATCTCAAATCTAATCTCATCTCAAACAAACAAAATATTCATAGTCCCGTCCAAAAAATTGTATTCGTAACACAACACTCATACCATCGTATTTCTAATGCCATTGAAAATAGTAGCGTAACAAAAAAGGCGACCATAATTCATAGAGTTAATTGTAATTTACCGCAAATAAACACAATAGTCCTGGAAAATAAAAAGAAAAGCAGACATCTCCACCAACACGTGACAAATCTCATCTTTCTCTCTCTCTCTCTTCCCGCTCGCTTGCAATTCGAAAAAAATCTCCCCAATTAAACAGAAAAAATAACACAGAAAGAGAAACTAAGAGAGAGAGAGAGAGAGAGGGGGGGGGGGGGGAAATGGAGCCAGATCTGCCGTTGATTCAAATCTCCGGCGACGATGACACGTGGAACCACTCACTAGACGACACGTCAGTCTCAGCATCTCCCCTCTTTTTCCCAATTGGTCAGTATATTTTTAGGGTTTATTTATGTTAATGTATAATTCAGTAATTAAGACTATTTGATTTTAGCTTGCTATTATCGTGTTTGTAACAAAGTTTTTTTTTTTAACTCTTATTAATACACTACTATTATCTTTCAGTTTTATGATTTGTTCGACAATTTAATTACATGTACGGCTCAAAAAGTGTTTCTGTTTCTTTAAAGGTGAAATTATAGCTATACAAGATTGTTTATGTATAATTTGGTAAAGAACTTTGTGCTTTTTAGTTTGCAGATTATGAAATTTGAATTGTGTCCGCTAATACTCTTTTTTACTTGACTCGAAATAGTGTTCCGGAAAAATATCCAAATTTCATCCAAATTTGAATTATTTCCACTGATACTATTTCTAAATTTGAATTAGTAAACTAATATATCCAAATTTCATTCAAATTTGAATAATCCAAAAAAAAAAAAAAACCAAAATTTTGTAGACAATGTTCCCATAGAATGAATTGGGTGCTTAGGGTTCTTATCTTGGATGAAATTTGATATCCTCTTTTACCATGCGCCATCTAATAGGTCGGATTATAATGAACAGTGTCGCGGTAATTCTTTGAAATTTTGAGTGACGAGTATTTTCAGAGTTGGTTATGAAGTACATAATTTCTAATGGCACTACTTGTCTACTTGATGGCACTACAAAACTGCAATGTGGCAACTCGATAAAGCTATCAGTTATACCGCTTCATAATATGTGTTAAAGTGTTTTCCGTTATGTTTAAAGAAATAAGCAAATGATTCCTGTGTAAATAAGTTATGTATTCAAAAGTCCCCGCCTTGCTCCGCCTAGGCCCTGTCTAGGCGCTAGGCCTTGATCTGCCGCCTAGTGCCTAGGTGAAATTTTATTATTAAAAACACTAGGTAAAATTTTCCTTTATATGAGTCAAATCCGGGTTGATCCGGGTCAACCCGGTCAAAATAGGTGAAATTTTATTATTAAAAAACTTATAAAAGATTACTCAAAAACACATGGTGATCAATCAAGATTTACACTTCAAATTTGTCTTTCAAATACATCATGAAACCTTGACTCGTATGACGTTATAGTACAATTATTGGGTTGTAATAGTATAACTATGGGCTAATAGGCTTGAAATGTTCAATTTAACTTGGTAATCTTATTTACAATATGTCTATTGTACAAAGGTCTAAGAAAATGAATAAAAATGTGAAAATAAGGTATTGCCGCCTAGTCTCCGCGTAGGTCCGCCTAGGCCCCACCTCACCGCCTAGATCCCACCTAGCGCCATTTGAAATCTTGGTTTTCGTACGATTCTTCTTCTTCTGGGGAAACCATATCCTCGGGAGTATTCCAGTTATTTGGTGATTTAAGTGTCTAATGCACCATCTCGTGCTTTGTTTGCTTTAATTTAATGATGATTGTTCTTAGCGATTTTCTCAAGTCCAAATTTGGTCTAATACTTTTATGTAAAAGAGCATATGATGTAGTTTGCCTGGTTCTGATTTTCTTAGATAGCACGTTTAAAATATGAAAATATCGATAGTAACTTGATATTTTCAACTAGACCCTTGTATTTTGAGGTGGTAGGTGCCAGGCTAGATAACTGTCTGATTAATGGAAGCAACTTATTATTTAATTTTTTGTTGCTGTAATTCCAATACTGGCTGAAATGTTATCTTACTGATGCATCTGAATTTTGGACTTACTTGCTTTTGTTTTAGGGGCTCGGGACTGGCGCATCTTCTTGATGTATTGTATTTGTAACTAGTAATACATTTATTTATTAGTGACTGTTGTGATTCTGGTAATGTTATAAATAATTGATAAGGGTCTATATCAAGAACTATGTAGCATGATCTAAGAAAGGTGCCAGCCTTGGGGTCTTAGGTACTAATTTCTGCATTTTTTTGTTGTTGCTTGCAACATGTTTTAAAGATAAAGGCCATGCAGCGACCCATAATACATGTGAAGCCGGTAATGGCAACAAGGAGAATATAAATGCCAACAAACCAGAATTGACAAAACTGAGTTTGGAACCTCAACAAATGAAGAGAAGGAAAAAAGGCGGTGCATACAATTTACGGAAAAGCTTAGCATGGGATAAAGCTTTTTCCACTGACGAGGGTATTTTTACGTAATCTATGTCTTATGAGTTATATTGTTTGCCTAATTGTAGTCTGATTGAAATGCGAGAACTGAAAACCTCATGCCATTTCCTTTTTTATCAGGATTTTTGGACCCTTTGGAATTATCTACGCTTGGTGGAAGCAATGTCAACTCTTGCAGGGAGTTTTTGCCAACTTTAAGTGAAGATGGAGGAAAGTTTTCTGGTAAGTCATACAGCAAGGGTGATTCATCAGATTTGCAGGTACCATTTCTGAGCTCTCTATAATTTAATTCAAGAAATAGAATTTCATATCTAGATGATAAAGATGTTTCTTTCCAAGTAATGCAGCTATAGTAAACTGCTTTTGATTGATGATATCAACTTAGCATGTTTTTGCTGATTACATGTTTATAGGATACTCCAAGAACAATGTCAAACAAAAAACGCAGCAGCTCCGGGTCGAAAAATTGCTGTCCGCGACCCCTGGATTTTTCATCATATCCTTTTATACGTATATGTCTATTTGACTTCAGTGTCTTTATTACAGTTTCTTGACATAGTCAGTTCTTTCCTCTATGCATTTGTTTGCAAGCCTTAACCCTTTTGCACTCTTAAAAGGCCTGCAAATACCAACATATTGAAAGCTGCGGCGAAGGAATCTAAGCTTCCGAAATTACCAGTTTCAAAGTTGGGTGCTCGTTCATTTCTTAAATCTAGTAAGCATAACTTACCAAGTACCAGCCCGAGCTGTCAGACAAAATATAATCAAGATTGCCGAGAAGGTAATGTTTGATCTTAGCCCTGGTCTGTCATTTCAGAACATATTTCGGAAGTTTATGCATGCTCACTTCTTAAATCTAGACCGTTTTTAACATTCAAAAGAAGTGCCTGGTTTAGTCAGCACATGCTTATGCTGAATATAACAAAGCTATCTGGTCAATAAATAGAAAACCATTAACCCTGAGCTCTTCAAAGTATGATTCAATATTTTCTTAACGTTCATGGCGGTTGGTTCACTCGCATGAAGGGTGTTCCTAAGCTACGTAAGAATATACTAAATGATGTCTTTGAGACTTGTTGTGTTGTTGTACTCCAGGCATAACATATTTTTCTCACTAAAGATCTTAAGATGAATGTAGACAGTAGAATAATAAATAATATGTCTTGGCTTGATTAATTTTTATTTAGTTCTAGACTTATAGTAATGCGGTACTTCTGGGAAAAGTCTTTTTTTTCCCACTAGATATCCCAAGTCGAGTGTACAAGGGTACTCTTGACTCTTGAGTTAGGGGTTTCCCGGGTACAAATGGAAATGGGTGCCTCAAGACACACATAGTACCTTTGTGGGATATCTTATCAGGAACTTCCAGTTCATACTATTTACGTCATTATATTCTTGCATGAACATTTTAATTTTCATTTGATGGTCGACTTTGACGCAATGTTGTATAATTTCACTCTTCTTCAGCAGATATTCAGAAGGCAGCTAGATCTCAGAGCACTTCAAAAACTACCAAGATTTCCACTAGTAAACGTAAGTCCGACTCTGATTCTGTATCCGTGGCAGACAAGTCGCTGATACAACAATCAAGAAGAAGTAAGGTAAAAGCTAATTGTTTTATAACCTTTATATGACATTTGAATGAAGATTTGAAGATATTGTAGACAAATCTAAGGTTCTGTTAAAACTATTTAAAATCCTTTTGTATTTGATCCCACCTTTCTAAACATACAGGACATCTCTGCTAGAAAATTGTTTTCAACAAGTGATCTGCAGCTTCGACAATCTTCACTGGCTACTAAAGCAATTTCTGGTCATAAGACACTAAGCACAGCGCTTCCACCTAGTGGATTGTATACTGTAGACTCTCATGAGTTGTTAAGGAGAAATAGAGCTCTTTCTGAAAAAGTAAGTCCTGCTATGTCTATGCCACAAGTTCAATCAAGGAAACCTTCAGGGTTGCGGATGCCATCCCCCTCTCTAGGTTTTTTCAGTCAGGTAATGTTTAAATGTCTAATGAGCTGTGTTAATATATCTAGATGAATTAAAATTAATATTTTCAGGGTTTTTTTCTAAGAAGATTTAATTTGAATCTCATTTTGTTACGTGCAGCCCAAGTCTTTCGCTTCAAGTAGCTTTACCCAGAAGGTTACTCAGCCAATTAACACTACTGGATCTAATGTTCTTGACTCTTCAAGGTTGCCCCGTGCCCCTGTGAAATTGCTAAATAAGGTTCTTAATAACTCATCTGATGGCTCGTCTGAGGTCTCAGGGTCCAGCTTGGAAAGCCTATCAGCTTCTGATTATGCTAATACATATGAAAGTGTGAATGCTAAATTAGCAAAACAAAGTGTATTGGTGAAGGAATCTAAGGTTTCACTTCAAGCTAAGAGTGTGGACGTAACAAAAAAGAATCAAGCAGAGCAAAGAACATCTGAATGTAATATGGAAATTCAAGAAATTGAAAATTTGTGCAGAGTTGGTCAGAGTTCTTTTATGCAGATTACGAACGTGGAGAAATACGAGAATCATTTGCTCAAAGTGGACAAATCAGCTGATGATCTAGAGAAAGATGGCACAAATGTCATGGTTGATTCCTCAGAAGTTAGAAGTTGCGATATTGTTCAATTGGAAAAGACTAATTTTTCCTCTCAAATAAGCTGTCAAACGTTTGATCCAGATTATCATGATACCAGAACTGAGTCCCATCCTGATGGATCTGTTGAAGATTGTAAGAATGATTCTGTGCTGATGATGCATAATGATGATTCAAAAGCTACACTTGACGTTGATCAACAGAAAATTGAGAAGGCCAAATCAGCAAATGCTTTTTCTGAAGAAGATGATGATGTAATAATGATGACGTTGCCCCTGAGGAATAACGACGACTTTCTTGAGGAAAAATCTTTTAGACATCTTAAAAATGAAAGAGAAGATTTTTCAAATGATATTTCAAAATTATGCGAGTCGAAAAGAAGTGAGATACTGCCACATGGAAGTGCAGAACAAGCAAATCAAGCTAACCTTGTTCTCCATCAGGTGCATGATGAAAACTTAGTGACAGATGATACTGATGATTTATTGCCTTGGAAAAGCTCAGTTGCTGAGAAATGTGGGCGGATACATGGTCTTGAAACCAGTAATAGTGTATTTTTGGAGGCGAATTATTCTGATATTGTTATGGAGAAGCGAGACGTAAGTCAAACTGATGATGTTGTTGTGAGCAAAAGTTTTGAGTTTCAACCATTGATTGTTGGAGCTATTGACATGGAAAATGAGCAAGTAGACATGGCTATAACTGCAGAAGATTCAAATAAGGTATCCGTGGAGAGAGAGAAAAAATTGGTGGAGGATTGCAAAATTATTGATCAGTACTATTTTGGAGAATTTCTAAGAACAACAATCTATAGTTCGCAAGGTCCAGTTCTTTCACGAAGTTGTGAGATTCCTCCAAGCACAATGGAAGTCGACAACAGTGAGAAAGATAACACAACAAATGTTCTATACGTAAGAGAAACAAGACAAACTTTAAATAGAAAAAATAACAGACTGATTAATTCAGTACCGGATAATTTAGTTTCAGCAATTTTCGCCGACACAAATGCCGAATCTGGCCAACCACCAGAAATGCATCTTCCTAGTCTTGCTGGAGATCATTATCTCAAAGTAAACCATGATTCCCCCCTGAATGATTGTACATTTGTCAGTGAAATCACTAGTGAAGAAGGCAGAGGAGGAAATAATCTATCAACTGCTTTAATTGTTCAAGAACAAACTGATAGCGATCAGGTAAAATTATCAATGGATAGCGGTGATGTTCTTGTGGAAGGTTTAGATGAGAAACAAAGTTCGGAATGTGAAACATCAAGTTCTGTTGGTACTGAGATGTCAATTCAACATGACTCTAACTCCCTTGATACAATTCTTATGAGTGATGTGGCAACTTACAAAGATAGTAGTTACAGAAGATCTCACTCGAGGTCGAATGAGAAAATTGGTCCAATTGATCAAAATAATCGAGCATCAGCTGAAAGTATTAAACTAAATCAGAACAACGGAAGTCTTATTACCGACTATCAGCATGCTTGGGATAATACTAGCGGTCTTAGAGAAGATTGCAATGCTTCACTCTCTCTGTAATCATCTTTTCTTGTGCTAAATCTTTCATGTTTCTGAGTTACATTAGTGTTGTGTTTTGCCTTTCAATGCATACATGTTTTTTCTATCTGAATTATTTTACTTAAATTTCATTGCAGCAAGAGATCAGGGGATGGTGGAACGATAGACAATCTAGCAATAAAACCTCCTGTCCATGCAGTTCCTTTCTCTGATGAATGGTTGGCTGCTATGGAAGCTGCTGGAGAGGTATACTTGAACAAATTATTCTTGAAAAGCTATGTCTATTTTTCGGTGGCAAGTTGGTTCTCTATACTTTTTCATTTTTTTGGTTCTAAGATTTACTCATATGATGGTTCACGTTTATAGTTACTCTTTCACACCCTTATATGGCCAATATTCTAATACATATACTACAAATACATACTGTGCATAGTGTGTAAGTTATACTTTCTATTCACTGATGATGGATTTGTTTTCCAATCAGCGGTACAGGATGTATGACACATCACACATGCTAAGGTTTTTGGTCTTTACGAGTTTGTAGCTATTTTTGTTGTCATGTGTAATGCCTGATATATCTGAGGCTGCTTGAGGGGGAAAATTGTTTGCAATGTGAAAGCTAAATGTTAGAATTTCTGCCTGCTAAGTGCTAATTGATTGGCTATCTTGTTTCTGAGAAGTTACGGAAGCATACTTGCAAGTTGCAATATATACTATGTAATCTCAAGTGCTTCTTTGTAATATCCTACATAAATATACAACATACATTTATACAAATTCTTACATATTTAACAGTTGAGCCTGGGCTTTCGTTTTACATGTATTGGCAATTAGGCGTATTAGTTGTTCTTGTAATCGTGATCATATATTTTTGACTAATTATATTCTGTTTTAGCTCCATGAGACAAGGATATCTGGATATGCTATGAAGCGATATAATTGTTTTAGAGGCATTAAAAATTGGGGTGCGCATGTACACTTCACTTTGAGCTGATCCCTAGTTTCTAGATGGTCACAATCAAATTAGTGGCGAGTTATCATGTATTGGAATAATGAAAGCTTAAACTATGCAATGCAGCCAAACTTTACCAATATTAGCTGAGTCCGGATTCTCTACCCCCTCCCAATTCGTACTTTGTAGATGATCCCATGGCTATTTAACCAAAAATATTTATTTAAAGAAGTTTAAAAAAAATCTACAATTATTATTAAGCATGTTTCAATACGTTCGAACAATTACTTGTAAAAGAACGCCATGCATAATTTAATTTGGAATAAATATAAAAACTAGTGTAAAATAAATTTATCTAAATAAAATCGTTTAGACCAATATTTTGTCCAAATATCATGAAATTTGTCTAGAATATATTGTAAAGTTTACAAACGTACAAAACAAGTTGTGAAAATTTGAAATTTGAGCGAAAATAGCCAAAGGGGGCATGAAAGAGGGTACAAAAAAGGGTAGAGGATCCGGACTCATATGGCTGGATTGTTTGAACATCTAATACCTATGAGTCCAAATTGTTTGAAAGTGCTCTACATGTCTAAGACTCTCATTTGTTTTTTTGTTTGAACATCTTATAGAATACATCATTCTGTTATCAACTTTGTAACTCTTGTCATGAAATTTTCCTTATTTATTTAAAGGAAAATATTTGATCAATCTAGATATGTGTTGCTTGCAGGAGATTCTAACAATGAAAAGAGGTGCTGTCCAAAATTCTCCCACTGACAAAGCATTACCAGAACCAAGTCCATGGTCACCGGTATGTGGAATATTCTCTTATAGCCATTTATTTTTTAGATAGTGCAAATTTTGACTGCGATGTAGATGTTTTTTCAATCTCATTATATCTGATGGAACTCCAGTCGGTTATAGGTCCAAAATAGACCGAATGTGATCGTAATAATGTTTATCTTTGCCACTAAAAGATCTTTCTGGTTACAATATTGTGAACTTTTTATCTTGAAATTACTGTTGATTCTCTAAGTTTTGGAAAGTCTGTCCTGAATATTTGAAAATGGAGCAGTATAACTGCAGCACATGCAGCAAATAGATATAAAGTTAATACGTACTTAAGTACTTAAACGCATTCTTTTTTCTGTTCTTGAATTGAAATTAACAAATTAGTAGGAATTCAGGAAGTAACTATTAGCTTCTATATATATGTGTAACTCATTTGAATTAAGAGAAATTTTATACAAATACTTGATGACTATATTTTTTGTCCTTCAGGTGAAAAGGAAGCAGAATCAGATTGGACCTTATGACTGTACAAAATTCCTCAATCTTCCACAGAGCTCCGATTGAATATATTGGGTTCTGTTATTTTTTTTCCCTTGTGACATTTTATAACACTCACTGCCAAACTAATAGTTAGAAAAACGAGAGAAGATTTACTCCATCTTCTCATGCTCTTCTTTGGTAGATTAAAACCTTGAAGTTCATACAAGAACTTTGCTGACTATATAGTTAGGTTAAGGTCGCCGCATATTAGACAGATATTTCTTTATGATCAAAGAGAAAGACTATTTTGTTTTATTTTGAAATTTGCAGGGGTTAGGGTCTTTTGTAGTAGCACACACGATCCCAATATTAAATTCTGCAATTACCATTTTGTTTACAGAATATTGCAGCTCTTTCTTCTGATTGTGTATTTTAGGAAAATAAGGGTTGTTACTATAGAAGTTTCTAACTGTTGTGTGCATATCTGTCTGATGTGTTTTGTATTGAGTAGATTATTAAGTATTTGACATACCGTGCTAAAACATGTGCTTTTAATAATTTTTTCAGCTACAAACATAGATTCATCCACTTTTGAAATTTATGCACAAAATCAAAGGTTATTAAACTTTGACTGTGAGAGCCGTACACAGGTTTCTACTTTTCACGAAATTACGAGCAGAGTAGAGAAATTATCCGGTGAATGTATATCTAGTTTTACCCACTAATTATCAAGGAAATCACTCATACCTGCTAATTGAAATATAAACATATCATATGTATTGAGTGGGCAATGTCCAAAATCTGATGTTAGATCTTTTTGATATATCATTCATCAATTATGCTATGAGAGATCCTCTATGTGAAACATTAGTCTCCTTGTTTGTAATGCGGATTCTTTTTAATGTGTTGATCATTTAGAATGCTTTTATGCTTGTCATTGAAAAAAAGACTGATGTTACATAATGTGTTGCATCCATATTAAGCCTTCTTTGTTTTCTTCACTTATTTGGTGAATGTTTGCTCCAAACTTTTGCTCCTGAATATACGAGTTTGCCTATTTAATAAAATCCTGATAAACACTCTTACAAACATATTGTGTGCTTTAAGCCATTTCTTTTTGAGAATTCCAGCACCGTTATATGATTCTAGCTCCGCCACTGACCAAACACTATTTAGATCCAATTTCAATAAGAAGTATATAGTTTTTGCTTGTTTATTTATTTAATTTAAAGTAGGAAATGAATATTTTTCATACTGATAGCAAGAACTCACCATGGGCAAAACCATTTAGTTATCTCACTAATAGCGAGACTATAGCTTACAACTTTATGATTGATATGATGATATAATTTAGGTTATCACAATAAAATGTGTATTAGAAAATAGAAAGCGACTCTATAGTCAACATTAAATAATTTAAGAAAAGGGAAAACACTTTCCACTGTGTTTCACAATATAAATGCTTCCTTGGTGCCCAAGGGGTATCATAAATTAATAACCATAAAAGCACAAGTTCAAAAAATCGACTGTCTCGTGGAACCTGCACCTCTACGTTCCTACTTGTTCACCAAGCGTCAGGCAATTTGTCTTATATACTCCTATATAAAGACGTATTTAGATGAGTTATCCATAATAAAAACTCACTAACCAGTAGTATTGAAACTCGATTGCAATATACAGCTTTTGAGTTTGTTAAGAAATGGCCGGAATTAGCATCGCCGAAGTTTATGTGATGAAAAAACTACACAATGCGAAAATGAAGGCTATGGAAATGGAAAAAGAAGAAAATAGAAAGAATCTGGTTCATGATTATCATGATGAAGATAAAGTTTTTGTTGGCTGTTTTTCAATACTTTTTAAGAAAGTTCAACAAAGATTAGCGACCGCACCGGATTCTTTACGGAGACATACACACACTCGTTACACCACACAAGTTGATTGATCATGTGTCTTTTTATTTCTCTTGTATAATTTTTGGTAGAAAAAATAAAAGAAGATTTCCTCCATCTTCCTAGATTAAAACTTGAAGTGCATGCAAGAACGTTGCTCACTGATGAGAAATACTATTTTGTTTTTTAAATTTTGCAGAGGTTAGGTCCACTTATAGTAGCACGCATAGATTCATCCACATTTCAAAAGTTATGCACAAAATCAAGGGATATTAAACTTCGACCGTTTCATAGCCTCCTTTATTTTATTCACTTATTTGATGCACGTCTGCTCCGAACTTTACTCCTAAATATACGAGGTTGCTTATTCAATAAAATCCTGATATGACCAGAAACGATTAAGAGGGCAATAGAACACTATTTAGATCCAATGTCAATATAAAGCAAATAGTTTTTTTCTTTATATTTATTTAATTTCTAAAGCAGGAAATGAATATCTGTTGTATGTACAGATAGTTAGCATGAACTCATGAATCGCGTATGCAAAACCATTTATATATCTCATACGAGTGAATAATATTGAGACTAGCTTACAACTTTATGAAACTGGTGCGTGCTAATATGATTTAGGTCACATCCGAATAAATTGTCATATTAAATAGTGAGTCTGTTTTTAATAATTTAAGAAAAGGGAAAACATGACTTTCCTTCGTGTTTCACAATATAGATGTGTCCTCTGTGTCCAAGAGACATTAGTACCGTAAAATTAAAGCACAATTGCTCCAAGTGAAAAGTCTGGAGAAACCTTCACTCTACATTTCTACTTGCTCACCAAGCCTCTGGCAATTTCCCCCCCTCTATATAGACATAAGTACATGGGTTACCCATCGTAAGAACTGTTGACTACGTACTAGTATCGAAACTCGAATGCAATTGTCAGCTTTTGTGCTAATTAACAAATGGCTGGAATTAGTATTGCCGAAATTTATGTGATGAAAACGCTACACAACATGAAAAACCCCCGATATATGATCGTCATGATGAAAATATATATGTCATGTTGTTAAAAGAAAGGGAAAAAAAAACATGATGAACTCATAGTAAAAATGTAACGGGCTGTTAATAAAAAGTGCAAATAGATCGTCGATCTGTCTATAATATGTACATCTAAAATGATTTCTCCATGCAACTACATGATCCTTTAAGTACAAAACTTACACAAACGCTAATGATGCTTTGTCTAATCAGAGTGAGTTGTCTATAAGATAATGAACTAATTCGTATAAGTAATAGTTAATTGGTAGCATCTATTTAGAGTCAACTCTTTCTCATTAGAGTCCAAGCTTCGTTCATCACAGTTATGTACGAAGTTGTTTTTGTAACTACGAGTATTCAAATAAGAGAAATTATGATAGTATTGGGAGAAATTATACTTAAAAAAAAAAAAAGAGGAGAAATTATACTTAAAAAAAAAAAGAGAGGATAAATTATGATAATATTGGAAGCCACCAAAAGGCTGTGGGACCACTAAATCCTCTCTCTTACACTTGTTCCCCAAACCACCATGTGAATAAGAACAAACAAATTTATGGAAATTTTCTTAATCTCTCATAACAAGCATGTATATTTCCATATTCAATCCAAGAATTTAAGGCTAGAAATTATAAGAAATAAGATAGGGCATGTAAACAATCATCATATCTTCCCATTCCATCTCTACCATCTCAGTGCTATTTTTTCACTTTCTTCTTCTAATATTCCTTGTGTGTTTCATTATATCGTCAAGGTTTTCCACACCTAAAGAAGCAAAAAAATAAAAATTGGTGTTTCGATTTGAATAAAAAAGTATGGTATTTAGTATTGAGATTTTGAAAAGGGTGTTTTGATACAAATAAAAGGAAGAGTTATACAGTTTTATGGAGTTTCAATTAAAAACAAGATAAAATAAAGAGCTGAGTTCGAGTTGATTTCAGAGGAATTTTGGAAAAGAATTTGGGCATATAAATGGATTTGTGGGTGGAAAAATAAAGAGAGGGGAAGCGGTGTTGAACGACAAAACACATTTAACAAAATTAACAAAAGTCAAAAAAGTCAAATGTTTTTATTGTTTGTTTCCTGAGTAACTAGAACAAAACTAGCTTTGCAGTTCACAAGTAGGAAGTTGAACTTGTATGTACGAAGTTTAGACTGTATTGATGTAAATTTGACTGCAAATAGATACTGCCTAATTTACTAAACCAATTAATTTCATGATAAAAAGTACAACTTAAAGTCTTCAAATCAACAAAATATCATCAGAAAGCAGTACGTAATGCTTATTATTAAGCTACATCGTTAATCAGTAATTATACAAGATAACTAATAAGCTCATGAGCTCTATGAACTCGTGTGGTGTACAATGCATGCATGTGTTTATCTCTTTAAATGATTTAGTGAGGACACTTTTTTCCTTCTAATTTTCTTGAAAATCATCAGTGTACAACCTCTGAAAACTTTGTCTTCTTCTTCATGATTATAAATTTGATCCTTTTCGCTTTTTTCCTTTTCGATTTTAGCCATCTTCATCTTCTCGTTGTGTAGCTTTCTCATCATATGAATTTCAGCGATATCGGCCATTACAAGCAACTGCAAGAGTTATGATAAGTGATTCAGTGTGTCTTTAGTGTGGGGAGTGATTATCTTTTTATATATGTATATAATTAAGTTGAAAATGCTTGACTTGGTGAGCAAGTAGAATTAGTAGAGTGAAGGTCCCAGCTGACTTCCCTTTTTTTGCATTTCAGGAACCAAATTTGACTGGATATTTTGGTCAGTACTTGGGCACAAAGGAAACAATGAGAAGTGTTGTTTGAAATTTTCAATTCAGAGTGACTTTTCGTCGGGTAGTTTATTCTGCAGGCCTGAATCATTTTGTCACATGTCAACAGTTGTTTAGTGAGCTAAATTACTTACCTCAAAATCATTTACTGATTTTCCCAATAGTATGAGATGGTAAATTTTAAGTGCATAATTTAGGTTCTCTTAGTTTTTGAATTATTGGTCATCGTTTTATTCATGGCCTGATAGACTGATACCTTCTAATCTGAATTGTATTATCACCATGCACATTCATTATACTTGCCAAATATTCAATGCAAACTCTTTAGCAGATTATACGCGCCATGAATAAGCACAGAAACAGACGAGATTACAACAAACAAGATATGGCATAATGATACCACATGCATATGAAATAGTCCGATCTTCTGTCTTTTTAGAGTCATTTCTTTTTTAGAATTCCAGCACCATTACATGATTCTAGCTCCGCTGGACTGACCGAATACTATTGATCAGATCCAATTTCGATAAGAAGCAAATAGTTTTTTTTTCTAATTTAAAGCAGAAAATGAATATTTTTCCTACATTTAGTTATTATCTCACTAAAAGTGAGACTACCTTACAGCTTTATGATTGGTGCGTACGTGATGATATGATTTAAGTCATCCAAATAAATTATAAATTAGAAAGCGACTATATTAAATATTAAGAAAAGGGAAAACACTTTCCTTTGTGTTTCACAATATAAATGTTTCCTTGGTGCCCAAGGGCCCGGTATCCTAAATTAATAAGTTAATAACCATAAAAGCACAAGTTCAAAATCAACGGTCTTTCGTGGAACCTGCACCTCTATATTCCTACTTGTGCACCAAGCGTCATGCAATGTGTCTTATATATATAAAGACATATTTAGATGAGTTATCCATAATAAAAACTCACTAACTACTAGCATTGATCAAGCTCATAGCAATTCACAGCTTTTGTGTTTGTTAAGAAATGGCTGGAATTAGCATCGCCGAAGTTTATGTGATGAAAAAACTACACAATGCGAAAATGAAGGCTATAGAAATGGAAAAAGAAGAAAATGGAAAGAATCTGGTTCGTTATAATCATGATGAAGATAAAGTTTATAGTGGTTGTTTTTCAATACTTTTCAAGAAAGTTCAACAAAGAGTAGCCACCGCGCCGGATTCTTCATGTAGACACACACACTCGTTGCACCATACAAGTTGATTGATCATGTGTCTTTTTATTTCTCTTGTATAATTATTGGTAGAAAAAATAAGAGAAGATTTACTCCATCTTCCTAGATTAAAACTTGAAAGTGCATGCAAGAACGTTGCTCACTGATGAGAAAGTCAATTTTTATTTTTTATTATTTTGCAGAGATTAGGTCTACTTGTAGTAGCACACACATGATTCCAATATCAAATTCTGCATTTACCATTTTGTTAGCAGAAAATTGGGCTCTTTCTTCTGATTGTGTATCAAAATAAAATAAGGGTTATAGGAGAATTTCTTACTGGTTGTTCTAAGTGGTATGTGCATGCCTGCTAACTGGCTCGATTTACTGGAGAATTCATGTGTTTTATTAAGTACGTAGTTTAAGTAATGACATACTGCTCTAATTAAACATGTGCTTTAATAATTTTTTCAACTACGAACATAGATTCATCCACTTTGCAAAAGCTATGCACAAGATCAAGGGATATTAAACTTCGACCGTTTCATTGTCTTCTTTATATTATTCATTTATTTAATGCATGGCTGCTCAGAACTTTGCTCCTAAATATACTGATTTTGACTATTCAATAAAATCCTGATATGACCAGAAACGGTTAACGAGAGTAATTGAACGCTATTTAGATCCAATATCAATAAGAAGCAATTAGTTTTTCTTTATCTTTATTTAATCTAAGGCAGGAAATGCATATTTTTCGTACAGATAGCATGAAATCAATCGTGTCGGCAAAACCATTTAAATATCTTCATACAAAGAATAATTTTGGGGTTGCGGGTTGAGTTAAGCCCAACCCGCGCCAACCCGCACTGTGGTCACCACCTACTTTCTAAAAGGACAATTTAGTCGGAAGACCAAAACAATAGCATACTAATACGATCGATGCTACTATAAAAACTGCATGTCAGTGTAGACACTAGACGGATTCGAAATAATTGATTCTAAAATCCATTTGGCCATTGAGTATGCAAATTTAAAAAATCGAAGGGTATACCCATTTGTGCTTGAATGGTGTATTCGTTTGTTCTTAAAAGGTGTAGCCATTTATTCTACAATGGTCTATTTGTGCTTGAATGTTATAACCGTTTGTTATTAAATGGTATAGCCGTTTGTTCTGGAATGGTGTATCCGTTTGTTATTGAATAATTTACATATTTGTTCTTTAATGTTGTACCCATTTAGACTTGAATGATGTAACCATCTGTGCTTGAATGGTGTACACATTTGTTCTTAAATGGTGTAACCAATTGTGCTTGAATGATGTAGGCATTTGTTTTTAAATGATGTAGTCATTGTTCTTAAATGGTGTAGCCATTTATTTTTGAATGGTGTACAATTTGCTCTTGATCAATAGTGTATACATTTGCTATTGAATGATGTAGTCCTTTGTACTTGAATGATGTAACTATTTGTGTTTGAATGATGTACTCATTTGTTCTTGAATGATGTACTCATTTGTTCTTGAACGGTATATCAATTTGATATTGAATGGCGTAGTCATTTGTGCTTGAATGGTGTACCCATTTGTTTTTGAATGGTGTACCCATTTGTGCTTGAATGATGTACTCATTTGTTCTTTAATGGTGTATACATTTGTTATTGAATGGTGTAGTCATTTGTTGTTGAATGGTCTACACATTTGCGCCTGAATAGTGTACTCATTTGTTTTTGAATTGTGTATCAATTTGTTATTTAATGGTGTAGCCATTTATTCTTGGATGGTGTATTCATTTGTGCTTGAATGGTGTATCCATTTGTTCTTGAATGATGTACCATTTGTTCTTAAATGGTGTACCCATTTATGCTTGAATGATGTAACCATTTGTGCTTGAATGATGTAACCATTTGTGCTTGAATGGTGTACTCATTTGTGCTTGAATGATGTAACCATTTGTTCTTAAATTGTGTACCCATTTGTGTACATAATTTAGGAACAAATGATTACACCATTCAATAATAAATGAATACACCATTCAAGCATAAATGGCTACACAATTCATAACAAATGGATACACCATTCAAGAACAAATGAGTATACCATTCAAGTACAAATGAGTACATCATTCAATAACAAATTGTTATACCATTCAAGAACAAATGTGTATATCATTCAAGCACAAATGGTTACACAATTCAAGAACAAATGGTTACACCATTCAAGCATAAATGGGTACATCATTCAAGAGCAAATGGATACACCATTCAAGAGCAAATGGATACACCATTCAAGCACAAATTGGTACACCATTCAAGCACAAATGGGTACACCATTCAGCAAATGAGTACATCATTCAAGAGTAAATAGATACACCATTCAAGAACAAATTGATATATCATTCAAGTACAAATGGTTACACCATTCAATAACAAATAGATACACAATTCAAGAACAAATGAGTACACCATTCAAGCATAAATGAGTATATCATTCAAGAACAAATGCGTACACCATTCAAGAACAAATGGGTACACCATTCAAGACCAAATGAGTACATCATTAAAACACAAATGAATACATTATTTAAGAACAAATGACTACATCATTCAATAACAAATGGGTACAATATTCAAGAACAAATGGATACACCATTCAATAACAAACAGCTACACCATTCAAGAACAAACGGCTAAACTATTAAAGAACAAACGGCTACATCATTCAAGCACAAATGACTACACCATTCTTTAAGCACAAATGACTACACCATTTAAGAACAATTGAGTACACCATTCATGTAAGACCCCGGATTTTCGTAAGAAAATACCGTGGTAAAGAGAAGTGAGGTGTCCCACATCGCCTAGACATGTAGTACCTATATGATATATAAGGTAGGAGTATCCCCTTCTTATCAACAAGGCCTTTTAAAGTCGTGTGGCCCTAGAAGCGATGACGAAATTGGACCAAATCGGACAGTATTGGTGGTAAGAAGCAGATGGTGGCGGTCTGATCGGAGGAACGGGTCGTTACAATTCAAGCACAAATGAATACACTATTCAAGCGCAAATGATAATACCATTCAAGCGCAAATGGGTACACCATTCAAGAACAAATAGATACATAATTTATGAATAAATGGTTACAATATTTAAGAACATATGGTGCACCATTCAAGCATAAATAGAAAAAAATATGTTTAGTGACCCCAATTATCATATATTAACAAAATAGCGACCAAACAACTGACATTAACAATTGAGGCACCGAACTATTTATTTTTTCCTAAATTGGGAACCTCTGACAATTTAATTGGACGAAAGTTAAGTTAAATTACATTTCAGTCACAAATTTTATAAAACATATGAATTTAACCCGAAAAGTTTATAATTTTACATTTTTAACATACGCATAAACAAATTGTTACATATAAATACTCATACATATACATAAAAAAAAAAAGAAATACACAATTTATATATATATATACATATATATAACGATATAGAAAAAAATTAATTTTTTTTGAATAATAAATATATATTTTTTTTTAAAATCAACTTATTTTTGGAAAAAAATAACTTTTTTGAACAAAACTATTTTTTTTTTGAAAAAATAACTTTTAAAATAAATAAAAAGTTGACTTTTTTAAAAAATATTAACTTTTATAAAAAAATATTTTTATAAAAAAAGTTATTATTATTTTTAAAAAAGTCACTTCAAAAAGTGCAAATCTTTTAAAAAATATAATTAATTTTAAAAATTGGGTATAAAAATTCATGCACAAATGGGTACAACATTTAAGTACAAATAGTTACACCAAGGAAATGGAGAAAATAGTAGTTATTTTTTAGGCTGCCAAATTCAGTACCAGTTTTTATAAAAAAAAAACATAGTTTTTAATAATTACCGGTATAGTTGGTGAAATTTCAAAAATACTTCTATATTTAAAAAAAAACTGTTAGTTAATTCTTAAATAAAAAGAAACCATCACATCAGATAGACGTAATGGGTCAAAATATACTAGTTCAAGAACAATCGGATACACTATTCAACAATAAATGACACCAATTCAAAAACAAATTAGTAAATCATTGGGAAAAATGCTATTTACTACCCCAACGTATCAGCTTTTACCAATTTCCTATCCAACCTATTTGTTTTTCTAATTTGGTACCCAGAGTAATGTTTTTGTCTCCAATCAAGGGACTGTCTCCGTTTTCAGTCACCAGAATTAGTCAGAATTATACATTTACAATCTTACCCTTTAGTTTTTCCTCCAAAACCAACTTTCAGTTTCCCTCCACTTTTTTCCTTTCTATTTAACAACTATATAACCTATACATATAACCTAAAAAAATCTCACTCTTCTGTAACACCCCTCTCTCTTTACTTTCTCTCTCCTCTCTCTAAATAGCCATGGATGTTCTCTGTTTCTGTGGTAATAGATCCAGAATGACAACCTCGTGGACCCCAAGAAACCCAGGAAGAAGGTTTTTTGAATGTTTTGACAAAAGATGCAAATTTTTTAGGTGGTTTGATCCCCCCATGTGTGACAGGTCTGTTGCAATAATACCTGAATTGTTGCGCACCAAATCCACACTTGAAGAGAAAAACAAGAAACTTAAGGACAGAAAAAATGATCTTAAGAACCAGAACAAGATGCTTGAAGAAAATATCAAAGCACTTGAACAAAGGATCCAGTCAATGGGTGAAGATGTTCCTGTGAAAAAACAGGAAAAAAGAAGTGCTAGAAATGTGTTAAGCCTAGTAGCATTTGTGATTTTGATGATTTTTTTTTTCAAAAATGGTGCAAGTGATAACAAAAGTGAGTTGAATGACCTGAAATAAGTTGTGTTGTGATTTTCATTTCAGTTGTAATGTTGAATGAGTTGTAATGTATAACTATTTTCATTTCAGTTGTAATGTTAAATGAGTTGTAATGTTGAATGATTTGTACCTGAAATGGAGATCATACTTGAGCAAAAATGTTGCTCCCATTTGCCTTACATTTGCCTTACATTTGCCTCATTTGTTTTGTAACCTGTAACCAAGACAAAAACAAGTACAACAAATGTTAGAACTCAGTAAATAAGCACAATGTGATCAAAAACTAACCAACACCAACACAGTAATACATGTAGAAAAAAACCACAAACTGTTGGCCTGAGTTTGATCAGAAATCTGATCAGAATTAAGACCACCACCACAATAACACACCTGTTACAACAACTAACAACACAACTACACATGTACAACAAAACCAATAATTTTAATCATTAATTCATTCACAACAACTACACATGTACACACACTGAATCACCACAAAATCACAAATTACAAAATATGTCTTCTTGATAACATAATAACAGTTACAAAATAACAGTTACAAAATAATTACAAAATAATTACAAAATAGCAGTTGTCAATTAGCTCATAGCCCATAATAGAACAAAATCACCACAAGTTCATAATTTACATTTTTGGACTGTATTTTTAATTACATTACAGCTCATTATAGCAGTCACTTAGGATTAATAATATAGTATATCATCACTAGTCAAGCTTTGCCCTTTTTGCTTTCTTTTGTTGCTCCATATCAGCTAGTAGTGCTTGTTGTGTGACATATCTCTTTCCACCCTTTTGTATATGTCCTTTAGGCAAATTATGTCTAGCTTTTGGCCTTTGTAAGATTCCAGCATGCATTGTTTGTGGCTCCACATCAATTGTTAGGTCTTCAAAATCAACTGTCACAGGCCCTTTTGGAGGAGAATTTAATATTCTATTGCTCCTTCTTACCTATAAACATAAACAAAAAGTGATATTAAATTAAATAAGCATGAAAAGATGTGTACAATTATAAAAACTTAGACATGACAAATTTAAATGTTTTCTTACTGGTTTCTTGGGTGTGAGCTTCTTGATACCAGTGCCCACTTGTTGAGAGCAAGACAACTTGCTTGTATTTGGAGTTGGTTTATTTATCTTTTCAGCTAGTTCTTGATCCATTTCATCCCAAAACGCATCATCATTAAACATTTCACCCACCACAGCATCTCTCACATCTACTTCATTCACCACAGCATCTCTCCCCTCTACTTCACCACCACAACATCACTCACATCTACTTCATTCACCACATCATCTCTTTCCTCTACTTCACCCACCCCAACATCACTCACATCTACTTCATTCACAACAGGCTCACTTATATCCACTTCATTCACATCCTCTCTCCTCTCAACTTCATTCACTTCATAATCTGCTTCATCATCTCCCTCATCCCCACTACTATCAGTCTCATCTACTAATTGTATTGTCTCTTTTTCTTTTTTCTTTTTTATTCCCTTGCCCTGCACTCTCACTTTCTTTGGTTTTTCACAAGTTCTTGAGTTGTGTCCTGGTTTTGCACACTTTGAACACTTCATAACTAGGCCTGCCCGGCTTATTTTGTGTGGATTAGCTTCATTTGGTCCTCTCCTCCTTATTGTGGCAGGCCTGCCTAATTGTACTTCTTTTATAGGTGGAGGTAGAAGTATGAGGTTAGTTTTACTTTTAGGCCATAAGTCCTTGCCATTCATTGGTTGCATCACATTAGAGTACAATTTTTTTTTATGTGGCAATGCTATAACAAGGATGTACAAAGTCTTCAGGCTCTTTACCTTGATGATATAGGCAAGAAATTCCATGTACACAAGGAATTCTTGTCAGTTGCCACCCATTACAGCCACAAGTCATTTCTTCTAAATTCACCATGTAGCTCTTATTATTAGGCCCAGATAATTCAAACCCATTATCACCATTGAAACTTGTTGACCACAAGTGAGAAAACCCTTTCAAAATGTCTAATTTTTTTCTTATTTTTGGACAGATAGACATATTTGTGACCCTCTCTATGGTTAATTTTTTTTTCATCACTTGTTCCATCAACTTCAATCTGATTAACTCTAGCATGGTAAGTATTGATCTGACCCTAAACTGTTTGATACATGAGTTGAAACTTTCACACAAGTTATTCAACAACAAAGGAGATTTAGTATGAGTAGAGAAGTGAGACCTTGACCAGTTTTTACCAGGTTTGTTTGCAAGCCACTTGTATGCTTCTTCATCCATATTTTTCATTTCTTCTAAGCTCTTTTCAAAATGTTGAATGGTGGTGGCTCTTGCAGCCTTTTCCGGTAACTCTTTCAAAGCCATTCCTTTGTGTTTTTGATTGAAGTTGTTGTAAAGATGGCGTACACAATATCTATGTTCAATGCCAGGTAACAATTTTCCTACTGCCTTGATCAACCCCTGTCACACATGAAAGAGGAAATATCAAAAAATAGAAGAGCTAAAGTTATTAAAGTAAGAACAAAATACAGTAAAAAAGATGATAATGTACCTTTTGTTTATTAGAGATGATGGTGTAATTCTCAGGAATTTCAATGTCTAGATCACTCACCAGTAGTTTCAAAAACCACTTCCATGTTCTATAATTTTCTATATCCACAACAGCATAGCAGAAAGGGTAACAACAATTATTTGGATCAATACCAACTGCACTTAACAAAACTCCTTTGTTTGGCCCACTTAAATGACAACCATCCAACCCTATCAAAGGCCTACACCCCTCCTTAAACCCTCTCTTCAAAGAACCCCAACAAATATAAATTCTCCTAAAAATAGCAAAGTCATGGTTAGGTCTATGTGACACTTTCATAACTGTTGTAGTACCAGGGTTTGACCTTTCCATTTCTTCTATATAATCCCACAACACCAAATACTGTTCAGCATTAGTCCCTTGTAGTTTAGTTTTTGCAATTCTTATAGCCTTATAAGCTGTTGACATTGTCACTTTGCATTGCAAATCCACATGTACTTGATTTTTGAATGCAAGAACAACCCACTTAGGATTAAGTCTAATTTGATCCATGTACTTCTTGGCAATAAACATGGGCTTACAAGCACTAATGTCTTGTGTCCTAGGGCATGTGTGTTTATCAATAAATGTCCTTATTTCAATAGTTACTTCATCCCTCACAGCAGCTGCATATAGGTACCATGTACACTTTACCTTAGTTCCTTTTCCTTTTTTTGTCTGTTTTTGTGTCCCATTAAAGCACCTAGCTATCAACTTTCTATTTGAATTTTTTGTAAACTTACAATCTTTACCATTTTGAAAGCAGTACATTTTCAAAGCATCCCTAAAATCATTAGCAGTGGGAAACAACATTCCTAACTTGAATTTCACATCATTCAAATCAGCTTTACCAAATGCAAGAGAGGAGTCTTCTTTTTCACCTTCATTGTCAGTCTCAAAGTCATCTGAATCTACACATCCCTCATTCAAAATTGTTTCATCAAATACTATGTTTGGAGTCCATTTAGGCACAGTTACTTTTGGTTTTGGTTTTGGTTTAGGTTTAGGGTTACTTGAACTTGTAGGGATACTTGAACTTGAAGGCTCAAAATCTGTTTGGAAATTGACAGTTAGGTCTATAAGACCATCATCTTCATTTCCTTCATCTTCACTACCATCAAACATTGGAATATGACCAATGTCACCATCATCTACAACTTGTTCTTCTTCACTATCATCACTAGTATCACTAGCTCCAAAATCATTTTCACAACCATCAGCATACACTTGAACAATCCTATCATTGTCAATAAATTTTCCTAGGCTCACAACATCACTATCAAGCTTAATCTCACACACACCAGTTTGAAATTCATCCCCAACCCTTTTAAACCAAAACTTTTTAACCTTTAGCCATCCTACCTGACCAGCAATAGCTTCTAATATCTTCAAAGACATTCTTTTTGGATCACAATAATCAACATAATTTGCTAACCCATCCACATAATCAGAAACTATCTCTCCTTCATATATAAATTTACCCCCATGGTGTAACTCAATTGAAAAAATAGTTGTCTTGGGAGCTGTAAATAAAATGTATAGTTTATTTAATTATTTTAACAATATTAACAACTCTATCAGTGACAGTTGTATAAGCCCTAATTTTGTTTATATAAACCAATGTACAAGCCCTAATTTTTTATAATTCGCAATGTAATACATAGCCTTAGTTAGCAGTATAACGTAACCCTAATTAGCAGTTTAATACCCAATTTAATATACAATTGATTTCAAAAACCCTAATTAGCTGTATAACATTGCCCTAATTAATAACCAATTTGATATACAATTGATTTCAAAACCCCTAATTAGCAGTTTAATACCCAATTTAATATACAATTCATTTCAAAACCCCAGTGTAATACCTGATTTAATATACAATTGATTTCAAAATTTATTAACAAAAATCAGTGAACTAACCGTAATGCGGAATGAGTTCATCATTCCGGCGTATAACCCAAACCATCTAATTGTAACTTGATGTTGATAGAGAGTGTAATAGCAATTTTGATAGTAATTTTGGTTTCAATTTATCTGTTTATGGATAAAAGATTGTAAGAGAGAGAGTTTGAAAGAATTAATACATATATATTTATTTGGTAAAATGTCATAATATATATTTATTTGGTGAAATGTCATAATTGCCCTTTTTCTTAATCGTTTTCGTTAGCACGTGACAGCACGTGACTAATTCTGGTGACTGAAAACGGAAACAGTCCCTTGATTGGAGACAAAAATATTACTCTGGGTACCAAATTAGAAAAGCAAATAGGTTGGGTAGGAAATTGGTAAAAGCTGATACGTTGGGGTAGTAAATAGCATTTTTCCCGTAAATCATTTAAAAACAAATTGATACGTCTTTCAATGAGAAATTACCTACACTATTTAAGAACAAATGGCTACATTAAGAACATTTTTAGACCGTGGAACACCATGAAGAGAAGTATTTTCTTTTGTTCGAAATATTAAAATATCTCTATTTGGTAGACATTAATCCAATTGATAAGCTGTCACATTCCTATATTTGCAAATATGTACCAGTCACCAGAGGCAGATGAACAGCTCGGTGAAGCAGCTAAAAGATTATATATGAAATGGTAATTCGCCATTCTTAAGGCAGCTTTCTATATGTTCTTGAACAACAACCGAGAAGGCAAAAAAACTACTATATATAGAAATAATAAAAATGGAAAGACACAAGCTGATATAACTAAGAAACTTTGAAGGATTATTGTCATGATAAATTTCCTCGCAAAATGTTATAATTTAAATCAAACCAGAAACAATAACGTGTACATAGAGAATCAACCCACACCAAAATTACTCAAGTGACAGAAACCTTATTTTGTAACTGTGTTTAGGCTCTATGCTGTAAAACAAATGTATGATACACTAGTCGCGCTAATGTTTCTTCAATCATCAGTCGCAACTTCGAGCTGTTTTCTCAAGGACAATGCACCAATTTGACTTGTCAAAGAACTGATCCACAATGACCGCATTACCCATGTCACATACCAACCTACAATTGATAAAAGAAATCAAGAATGAAAAGAAAATTAAACAAACAAAAAACCTTTTTTTTTATTTTAATTATCAAGCAAACCTTCAATACATACTGTAAAGGCAAATAGATACAGATACATGATTTCACCATGCCACAAATATGATATATTCGTTTTTTTCAGGTTGTAGCCTTATAGGCTATTAAAATAGTTCATTAGAAAGAATGTCTAGTTTCTCAGATAACGTTTGACATTACGAAGACTCTTAAGTATATGATCACTAAAAGCAATTGAATTAATAGAAACTGACGTGTTATTTTCAAAATGAGTAACAAATTATAATTAGCATTTGACACCAGCCAAACTGCAGGGGAGGCTGATACTACATTTAGGCTAAAATCAACCAACCTCCAATTATATTTGTGAATCGGCAACCAAAACTACAATAAAATCAGAAAACAAATACACTATCAAGTTTATATTGACCATCAAAGTAACTTCAATGAAAACAGAATACTTATTTTTGTGTCACTATTATGTTTATCATTCCAAGCGATGACATTCTCAAATCATGAAGAAACCATACGAATTTCTAGTATTTGTTACAACTATTAAAAAAGTTCCACGAGCATCAAAGTGCACGGTAACAAAACATTAAAGCTAAAGCATAAACAATTTTAACAAAACAAACAAACATCATACCTTTCGAGCTCGCCTTGACCAAATACATGATAATACCGATTATAAACTATCGCTCCTTTTTTATCATCCTTCTTAGCAAACCCGTTTGCGACAGCACTAGCAGAGGCCCCACTAACCTCGGCACGGTGATAAGGTAAATGCCAAGGGACAAAATACTCTTGCTGGTTTTCTTTCTCCTTCCCTTTTCTGGATGGGAATAGATATTTTCCCCCCTTAAAATCACCATTTTCCTCGGTTTCGGAAATACTTTCCAGTAATAAAGATGGAGGGCAACGAACACGAGGACTACCTGATCCAATCCACTCCTCGACATACTTGTCGTTTAGTGGGGTCCACTTATTTACCAATGAACTATCTTCTTGTTCAACGGCCCAAACAGTAATTAAAACAAGGCCCCCTTTCTTAACGACTCGAACTAATTCCTCTATCGCTTTTCTCCTTCTATTTTCTGTACTTAAATGATGCAGCACAGCAATCGAAATAGCAGCATCACCAAAATCGCTTTTGTAAGGGAGATTAACAGCATCAGCGACAATAACCTCGTGCCCTTTATCAGCACAAATATTAATAAGAGAGGGACTTATATCACACCCTACAAAGAAACAGTTAGGATTTAATCCCAAGTATTTCCCATTTCCACATCCCGCATCTAACACTAGAGAACCCAACGGTAAAGAGTCGAGAAAGGAGGAAACTTTTGGCCACTTAGCAAAACGAGTGGAACTGAAATGCGGAGCTATCGCATCATAAACACGGTGAACATACTTTTTTTCGATTTCTGGAGTCGAATGAACACTATCTGATGAATAATTTCTAACATGTTGATCGGTGCACTTTTTGTTCGATGTGGAAGTACAAAAACTGGAAGAACTAATTGACTTGACGTCGTTCATAGTATTGATATTTTTTAAACAGATAATATAATTAGATAAGATTTTAGGGATTGTGAGGCCAAGAGAAATGTTTTCATTTTTGTTCATTTTTTTTCAGTGTTCTTCCTTGTTTAAGATAGTCAGATTTTTTCGATCTTCCAACAGAAACAGTCATCAAATTCAACGATAGGACCATCATCACAGAATTAGAGTTAAGCCTGTTGAAAAGAAGAAAGAAAAAGAAAAAAATTCAGGGAACATTATTATATATCAATTACAGCTGAGTGAAAAACAGACTTTTGATCAGCCTTAGAAAGGTTCAGCGTTGAACCATCATTGAGTGGCTACTTGTAGTTATTGTAACTTAAGAAATACATCTTAAACTAAAAGTGCCCTAAAGACCGCCCTTCAGGCAGGCGGCTAGGGGCTAGTTGGGGACCAAGCGGTTAGGCTCTTAGATAGACCTAGGCGGCCTGCCTAGGCACGAGCGGCCTGTTTCTGTCAAGAACCCGCCATGCGACTTTTAAAAATCATGATTAGCATACATCTAGTATAATCTTAAATACAAAAGCATCTTAAGATACAATTCCTCGAAGAACTTTGAACACAACAAAGTATTATCATTAATGAACATGCTAATTCTACATCACAACATAGAAAATGAAAAACACCTTAGCATTGGTACTTATAGTCTCCTAATTTAGGCTATATTGTGTGTTTCACATAAAAATGGTGCAAACAAGCTGAGTGAAAAACAGACTTTTGATCAGCCTTAGAAAGGTTCAGCGTTGAACCATCATTGAGTGGCTACTTGTAGTTATTGTAACTTAAGAAATACATCTTAAACTAAAAGTGCCCTAAAGAATGTTTTATTAAGGAAGAGCTCTTGCCGCCTCCTTATTGAATGGAGACTTTGCTTTGAAAGTTTAAACTCTCTTTTGTCAAAATTCTGAGAATAGCTGGTCCTGTTATGACAATTTTAATGCCAAGAATTGGTTACTTTTTGGTGATTTTTTATTTTCCCTCAAGCAAAAAGCATATCAATGGACAAAAGGAATAGCGGATGAAGAATCAAACAGTGATCTATCTGGTATTTATACCGAGGTTATGCGCTATATATGTGGTGATGCTTACTTGGTGATTTTGAAATTCTTGAAATGCTGACAAGAAGAATATCATTTACATGAGTTGCTATGAAGCTGGAAATATATATTTATTATTATTTTGTAATCCTCTTAACTGTTATGAGAAAAACTGGAAGCGAAGAGCGGTTAATGTAACTATTTTTTATTTTAGTATATAACTAGTTTTGTATAAGGAAGCAATGCTCTTTGTAAAGCTCTTCGAGCTATGACTCTATTCTCTGATTACTCAATGTGTGAGTAGCTGAGATTTTATTCGGTTTGGTGATATAATATGCTTAATTTTCAAAAAAAAAAAAAAAAAAAAAAAAAGCACAAGACTCGGGTAACATGGCTGCAGCTTATTAGCAAAATAGCAAATCAATAAGCTTATTTGACATTGAGGGGGGAGGGTAAAATAGGTTTTAATCCAGCTTAAATCTTCTATCTATTTCAGATTTAAAACTAAAAACCCATCTTTTGAGCCCGCTGCAGAAAAATA
This sequence comes from Primula veris, assembly GCA_963682055.1. Classification (NCBI taxonomy): domain Eukaryota; kingdom Viridiplantae; phylum Streptophyta; class Magnoliopsida; order Ericales; family Primulaceae; genus Primula; species Primula veris. Next base: position 44,461,927 of record OY821740.1, read on the forward strand.
ATTCTAAGAATAAACAGCCCATTCCCCAAAGCAAACCCATGATCTGACTCACAATCATGGCATATTTGGTAAATCTGTGATAATATGTTATACTGTTATTCAGATGAATATACTCAAGTTTGTCCACTGACAAATGCTATTAGTTATTCTCAAAGGGTTCAGTTCTTAAATCTCCTTATCACGAGATTCCCAAAATGCTTTTTGACGGTCACATAGTACAGATAACTCATATGAATGATTAATCAATAAAGCGAAAAACTAAGTTTTTTTCCTTTTAACTATTTTAACTGAAAAGAGTAGGTTTTGTTTTGGAAAATTGCGATACTATAAGAAAGAAATTCCTCAAATTGTTTCGTGAGTTCATTATAAAAGTAAATATCCCATATTTCGGCAAAAAAACTTGAGAAGTATGAAAAATGCCTACTAAAACTGTGGTAAAATATCACAAATAATGTTGGCTGCAGATAACATCACTAATAAACGTTTAAATGATCCATTATGTTAATTTGATGAAACATGGCGAAAGTTGCGGTTAAGTAGAAGGCATTGCATGCCAAAACAATTGGTTTGCAGCTCTGTAAAAACAATCAACGTAAATTAAGAACGTGGTCTGAATGCAGTGTACGAAATAACAATCACGGACTTTAAGAAGCCAAAGAGTGTGAAAAATTATATTTGATTAGTATCTAACCTATTTTTCTCATTTTTAATCTTAAATCAAATTCACAAAATGTTATCTAAGGTTTAGATATTAGATCTTCACATATGACTAAGTAGAGCTTCTATAACCTTAAAAATAAGAATTTATATGCGCAAGCTTATATTACAAGACTCTATATACCACAATCAATTGATTACTCGCAAGGAACTCTAACAATGCTTCGGAATCACCCACTCCATTTAGTTAGCAGCATATTTCATCAAATAAGCAACTTTTACCACAATATCGGTGGCGTACGAAACAATCAATTTTCTGTCTATTTTGTACCGAGCACTATGGTTAAAGGGTTATCAAATTTCTCAACAATGTTTAGGGTAACATATACAGAATCGATAATGTTGAAGTACTAGAAGTTCTTTGTAGGCTTGTAGCATTAGTAATTGGACACACTTTGTAAAAGAGAACCCTCATGAGCTGGGGAAGAGACAAGGATTACTAAGGTTGTGTTTGACAACAGTCTTTCTGGTTAAATTTCATTTTTAAAAGCTATTTCAAAAAATCCAATGAAAAATCCAAATATTATATTTTTATTGTTTAGCTTTTTTGACCTGAAAATCTGCTTTTCGAAAGCTAAATAAGCTGACTAGTCCATGCACCCAATGATTTTTAAAATCAAAATCTAGAAAACAGCCGGAAATATTTGTTGCCAAATGGAGCCTAAGATAATCAAACAAAGTTACTGCTCGGGAAAAACCATTTCTTTCAGTTTATCAAACAAGCCCTTCAAATATTCTGTTCCTTTGTACAGTCAAACTCAACGGTTAATCTACAAACTCGGGTGTCTCCTAAAAAATTCATCATCTTTTTGGATATTTATGTCAAAAAATGCATTCTTGCCTCATTCTGATTTGAACATCAAGTAAACAACTTTTAACACCAAATCCATTTTGAGAAACTGCACGTATCTCGGTTTTTTTCCTTTATTTAAAAAAATCCACAACCCACCCAGCCCTAAAACTCTAAAGGAAGCCCATCGAGGAAAAACATAAAGTTTCATTTAAGTATGGTACGATCCAATTTACCGACCTAACAAGTAACAACAATTCATTTAATTGTATTTTTTAAGCAAAAAGGCTAAATTTCTAGAACTGTACGATCCAATTTACCGACCTAACAACAATCAGCTTATAATTCATTTAATTGTATTTTGTAAGCAAAAAGGCTAAATTTTTGGAACTGTACGGTCCAATTTACTGACCTAACAACAATTAGCTTACTCAAAAGTTCAATTTATTTTATCTTTTAAGCAAAAAGGCTAAATTTTTGGAACATAGGTATTAAGCTAGGTAGTAATCAGTATAATACGTATTTAGTAGCCAAAAAAAAACTATAATATTACATAATTAAATTTACTAGGAGAGTGAATTGAAGATAAGACCGATTCAAAATCAATTTAAAGCTAATTCAAACATGGATTTTAACCCTACACCAGACTTCCAATCAAGTCCAATTAGATTGTAAATCGCCCAATTAACACCCAAAATCGAAAAAAATAATGGAATAAAGAAGAATTAACTAATCATTCATTTAATTGTACAGTTTTTTAAGCAAAAGGGCTAAATTTTTGGGACATGGTTAATAAGCTAGCTATATCATATACGGAGTGCATTTAACCAGTATAATACGTATTTAGTAGCCAAAAAAAGCTGTCCTGTTACATAATTAAATTTACTAAAAGAATAAATTGAACATAAGATCAATTCACAATCAATCGAAAGCTAATCCGTATATGAATTGTAAACCTACATCCGATTTTCAATCAATCCCAATTAGATAGTAAATCCCCCAATTAACACCCAAAATCGATAACATATACATATATATATGTATATATATGTATAGATAGAGAGAGAGATGAGCTACCTTTTAGTCGGTGGTCTCTACGAGAGAGAGAGAGAGAGAGAGAGAATGGGATACCGTCGGTAAAGATATAAAAAATAATATAAACCCTAGCAGTTTACTTATATATATATATTGGAGAAAATAGTATAGTAGTAAAAAAAAACAAGGGGAATTTTGATTGCTTGCAGTTTACTACTTTATCTTTGAGATTATACAATTAGGTTCAATATTTTAATAATGTTTTCCTTGGTTCCATAGTTTTTGTCTATTTTTTACAAGATCGGCTAAAATTAAACAATGTTCCCATTAACCCATTATTTTAATTTTTTCGAGTCAAAGTTAAATGTTACATCAAAAATTTAAGTAAGGGTATAATTAGTTTTTTTGACATGTAGACATGCAGTTCGGAACATTAAAAATGTACATAAAAAAATGTTAGTTTCTTATTTGGTGAAGTAATGTTTATCTTTTGGTAAGTTAGAACATAGTGACGTGTTATTTATTTAAATAATCCCGGATTAATTAGTTTTTGACATTGTGTGGACATTTAAATTAAATGGAATCTTGGAAAATATGCACCCAATGGAATCTTGGAAAAGAATTGCACCTTCCAACTTGCGCAAGATCTGAGTTTACGTATAGAGTGGACATTTAAATTAAATTGCTTGCAATATGAGAGTAAGGGATAGCGAAAGTGGTTTGAAAAATTGAATCTCAGATCTCCACTGTTGAAAATTGAAATGCAGGTATAGGCTTTAAACAGTACTTAATAAGTCCAGAATCGTCATAGTGATTCAGATCCCATATATGTTAGCAATGAAATAATCCCTCAGAGACTCGAAGTAAAGTGAGCTAATACAACATAGTTTTTGATTAATGATTCAGGGATTGAACTGTATAATATTTGTTAACCGTTATCCTACAACCTACTCTTAACATAACACGGTAAGATTGTGTCAATCATATCTAGTTCCTGCAGCTGTAACAACAATTTGAGAACTTCTCTCGTTTAAGAAAATTCATCTATTATTCGACCATTTTAAATCCCAAAATCTTGAGCAGGCAGCTAGTCAGCTACCACTTTCATATAGTTTAGATGGTAATCCATATCGGATGTAATGTCCACCTCAACACCCTCGGCTCGCATTCAAGTTATAAGCTTCAAAGCCTCTTGTTACAAGTTACAACACAGTAAGCTTTCCTGGAGACCAATTTCCTATCATACTATTCCAGACTTGATTTGCTTTCCAAACAGACCATAAATTTATAATTGCATAAAAGTCAGAAAAATGCCTATCAAAATTTTTCCGGATGATCCATGCTTTAATTTGGTAGCCAATATAAGTGTATAACATCGTGCATAAATAAATAATATGGTTACTGCATTGTGTACCAATATTATTCACACACCGTGTCGAAGAGAAAGATATAAGTAATGATTTGAAAACTTTCATAACACAACTGGTATTTATTCAATCTCATAATCGGACATTTCTCTTCATTTACAAAAAGATTGTCAAGCTAGTGTGACTGGAAGAAAGGAGTTGCAGCTTATGTTGTTACATATTACAATACGTTTGTGGGGATAGTATACATCATTACAAACACCAAATGAATTGAAAAAATTTGGAAATGAACCAACAAAAGAACCTATTACATGTTACAATATATAGATATTTGAGGCCAACAGAGCCTCTATAGTTTGGTCTTGCAGGTACATGTTACAACTGTATCATGCATACTCTGGATTGAATGATAAAGCTTCTTGGTATATCATATCTTTCATCTGCTCTTCTCCTAAAGCTTGTTCAAAATCAAATGAAAATGGATGTGTGCAGATTGGTTCGTCGGCAACATCATGTAACCTTTCAAGGTAAGGATGAGCTAGTGCTTGTTCGACTGCAACAATAACATTTCCTTAAAATTTAATTTAACTGATAATGGGTTTGGGTTTTTTTATTTTATTTTTTATTTTTATAAGCCAATAATGGGTTCGGATTGCATAGGTGAAAGCATGAAAAACGGCATTTTCATCAACGAAGCGCGATAGTTTCAAAAGATGACCAATACAGAAGAACTTATGTATAGCAGTGGTATAATACCTAATGACTGTATCGTAAAGAATGTCAAACTGAAATAGTACAGGTAATAGAGAAATCACCTGTGATTCTTCGAGAGGGATCAAAAGTTAGCATTTTATCAACAAGATCAATGGCGAGTGGATGGACATGAGGGAAAAGGGTAGCTAAACTCTGACGAGGAAACTGTGGAAGTTGGCGTATGTATCTTTTCGCATCGTCACTCCTAACAAACCCCAGATCGGCTTCTGTTGGCGTGCCAAGTAGCTAAAAAGGGTAAAAAAAACATAACATACATCCACAATCAGTAAAGAATATCTACTATTTTACTTTTGTAGTCAACTATTATAAAAGTCTAGCCATTGATATAATAACTTAATACTCTCCATGACCATCAATTAACAAATCATCGCAGACAGTTCAGTTTAAAACTATATTTTGTTAATTGTTTGTACCTTGGCCAAGCAGTATGTTAGGTCCTGGAGATATAGCTTTTTATTTGACCCAACACAGAACTCGGAAGAGAATTTTCTTGAACTTAAAAAGTTTTTCTACGAAATTGTCACTCGAAAAAATTGACACTAACAAATTTCTATAGTTGTTTGCACAAGTTTAATGGTAGTAGATTGGTCCGAAAGGATTAAAATGCAATAACCGATACTTAAAACCACAACCAATAGATAACTACGGTAAATAAGTAAAATAAGGATGAACTGGTCCGTCATGTTTTGTATAGCAATATGGTTCTCATAGCTAACTTTACCTCGGTTAATAAGCGCAACTGATGAACGTGGTCTCTACCAGCAAATAAAGGCTTTCGGTTCATGAGCTCCATATATACACAACCTACAGACCATATATCTATAGCAGCTGTATAATCAGCAGAATTAAGTAAGAGCTCAGGGGCTCTGTACCATCTAGTGACCACATACTCGGTCATGAACTCATTCTCTGAAGTTGGCCGAGCTAGACCGAAATCGCAAATTTTCAGATCACAATTCGAGTTCAACAACAAATTACTCGGTTTTAAATCTCTGTGAATGACATTTGCGGAATGTATGTATTTCAATCCTCGAAGGAGCTGGTACAGAAAGTACTGCAAAATGCCAGAAAAAGGATGGTAATGTAAGATTGACTTCCACTATCTCATAAAAGAAAAAATGAAGATAAAAAGGTGTCTTTTAATAAATGAATATAAACCCGGTGAAAAATTGTGTAACCTGAGAATGTTCTTCGGACAAATTTTGGTTGGACCGGATTATTTGGTGAAGATCAGTGTCCATGAGTTCAGTGGCAATATAAACATCAGAAAATTCTCTTCTCAGTGGTGGAGGGACTACATCTCTTAGGCCTATGACCTATATTCAGAAACAATAAACAAACTATTAGTGGAATGATCTGGGACCAAGGAAGTTAAACTTGATTGTTTCTCGTTTATGTGCACAAGTACCATCAGCGAAGAATACATTCATATTTTATTACTTTTACAAAATTTTGTTCTAAACTTTCTTTTTGAGACACTGCTAAAAGCATAGTGTGCCATAAGGAGATATTTGCTAAAATGGTTAACTCAATTCATCTTAACACTAGTTGAACTTCATGGAAAATAACACGAAATCCGTAACAATAGCACATGTTACCGGCTTTCAGCATCGGTTCAAATGAAGTGCTAGTTGCTTTTACTTGGATGGATGTTTTAAATCTTAGGGAATGTAATGGATTTCCGACAAAGCCAACGAAAATATACAGAAATACCACCCTCACACCGTTTCTGGTATTGTATACTCCCGTATCTATAAGTAGTCAAAAGCCACTTAAAATAAATGTCAAGCAACGAGAACATAAAATGGAATGGATGTTTTTAGTTCTCAGTGAATGTAAAAGATACCAACTAGAGGCCTTTGAAAAAGTACAGAAATGTCACTGTTACGGTGTGTGCAATAATTTACCATTCTATTTGAAGGCAGAAGCCACATAAAAACAAAAAATGTCAGGCGAACAAAATGTGAAACTTCAATGGACGATTTGATTCTCAGTGAATGTAAAAGATTATTTCCCAGTAAAACGCCATTGAAAATGCAGAGATGCCAATTTCCCCACAGTTTGCAGTATTGTATCGCTCTATTCATGGCTAAACCCCAAATAAAAATAATGTTAGGCAAACGAAAACTGTGATGCATGGAGAAAATGTTACAAAAAGTACAGTTTTCTATCAGTTTTGCGGTTTTGTCTTTCAAACCGATGGATGAATGTTAGCTAACTAGATCTGGCATATCCAGTCATAGCCAAAAGCCTCATGATGTTATAGAGAAAATGCTACAAAAAGTACAATTTTGTAATCCTCAATTGGCAGTTTTGTCTTTCAAGCCAATGGATGGGTGTTTGCTAACTAGATTATGTACAAACATAATTCTTCGTGCACCGCTACTCTAAAATAATCTATTTGCACTAAACCATGATGGTAACTGGAAAAAGTGAGTAAAAATATGCAAAAACACCAAATTAAGGTAACATTAGATAAGAACGCTCACGTTTTCGTGATCTAAATGGCGAAGGAGCTTAATCTCTCTAAGGGTGCGCTTAGCATCCATGTAGTTATCAAAAGCATTCGCGATCTTCTTCATCGCCACCATCTCGTTTGTCTCAGCATTTAACACCGAGCTTCATAACAAAAGCAAATATCCATCACCAATATCAGTTGTGATATAATTTATTATCATGAATTCAGTTTTGTTATAGTTGATCCATCACTCCCTATCTGACAAAGAGCTTACTAACTCAAGTAGTTCATCACTTATTAACAATTAAGTTTTTGTATTCAAATTTTTATAAGGGGATTTTAGGATTTGTAGCCTAATCCCAGGGGAACCTCAACTTCAACCTCAACCTCAACCTCGGGTTCAGGCCACTAGGCCTATTATGAAAAATGAATTTGTGTATAAATAGTTAAGTAATAAAGCCAAGTTTAACTAATATTCAACTATATTGCAAACAAATTTAAAATCACACACACACACACACATATATATATATATAACTTAATTTCAAATTTGGAATATATTGAAAGAGTTCATTAGATTTGTTAGGTGATTATATAAACTAAATATACTTAATCTGTATAAATAAAGCAAACAGCTACAAGATTTATCACCCAAAAAAAGTCAACTCAACTAAACCAAAACCAATATGCACATATACATAAAGAAGAATACAATAGGAGTATAAATATGTATGTATATACCAGACAATCCCATAAGCGCCGCGACCGATAGGCATGATTGGAGGGCGATACTTGGGTGTAACCTCAAATAAATTTCCAAAAATGTTATATTGCACAAATTGTCCTCCGTGCGTCGCCACCACTGGAAAGTCAGGGTATTGGTTATTAGCATCTGCCATTTTTATCAAATTTTACTCTCTCTCTCTTATATATATGTATATATGTATGTATGTGTGTGTGTGTGTATATAGAGTTGATATGAAAGTAGATTGTTTGTAGAAGATTTAAAAAGAAAAGAAAAGAAACGGAGGACTACTTATGAGAAGAGAGAAAGAGAAGACTTTGTTAGAGAGAGAGAGAGAGAGAGAGAGAGAGTTCTGAGGTTTGTGATGGAAAGTGCATGCGAAGATGCTGGCGGGAGCCCACGTTTTAATATTTAATTTTATAAAAACAATGATGGGGTACTAATAGTATTTTTATATACCGATTACAAACAAAAAAAATAAAAAAAAAGTATTTTTATATACCAAATTTGTTACTATTAAGTTGGTAATGCTGACTGTCTAGTAATGGTTGTGTGAAATTTTGTAAATGGAAAACGATGGTTGACTTACAAGTCAAACTTTAGTTACACGTACAAAGTATAGCAATCTACATGCATGTGTAAGAAATTACAGTGTTTTAAAAGACTTCTAGTTTTATTGGTCATTTATAACAGACGTATGTATAGAATATATATGATTATAGAAATGTCAAAATTCAAAAAAGATTAACGTGCGTATTTTGTGTATTGGAGCATATACACGTTTTCCTCCATAAAAATGGATTGCTTTTTCCTAACGGTGCATGATCTATTCATAGTAGGAGTCAGTCGAACTTGATTGATTAATTCATAGTGAAAGATTAGGAACCAAAATCGTTTAGATTTGAGAAAAATAAAAAAAAAATGTTGCAAAGCTAAAAAGATTAAATTCGGTACAATCTTTAATTAAAATAAAAGCTTAAAAAATAGCGAGATAACTTTTTTTCACGTGAAAGATAATTAAACATTAGATAGAATAATGTCCCCATGATAATGTGATCGATGCACTGATCAGTTGGCAGAGGCAAAAGGCATGTGTTTCCCTTATAATTTGCTGTCAAAACCAGCTATCCACTTATCACTTTGTAGAATTATAGTTTGTTACTGTATTTATCTAGATTTCTAATCATAATAGTCTTATCATATTCCGCGAGAACATTTATTGAAAAGAATTCATCATTATTCTCATGGGTCGTACCGAGTAGAATGGTAATTGGGTCTTTCGACCTGTACATCAATTCGTATATAATCTGACCCGATCCGATCCGTTTAACCCGAATTTTTTTTGATAAGCCAGATAAGTACAACCCATTATTAAGCATCTAACAATAACCAATTAACTAGATTAGAAAAGCCTAAAAATCTTATTTTTTCTAAATTTTTCATATTTACCTAGTAAAAATAATAATAATCTAAATTATTATTTACAACAATACCTAAAAAAATAAAAGAAAAAAAACTGACAAAAAAAAGAAAATAACAAGCTAAAATAAAATAAGAATATATATTTATATTTATATTTATATAGAGAGAGATAAAAAGCTATTATACAAGAGAGATGGGTAATTAATTTGGTGAATGAGTACATTTTAATATTTTATCGTTGATAATTAGGTTTATTTAATCTTTTCATCACTAGGCACGTATATTTTATACAGTGTATCTATGTGTATCTGTGTATATGTTAGAGAGAAAGGATGTGACATGTGTGTGTTGAGTTGTGTTTTATTATTCATTATATTTCTAACTTGCACAAAAGTGCAAAGTAACTCAATGCAACTCGATCCAAATAAATCTGTACTTTTATCCAACCCGTAACCGATCGGGTCTGGTCAGACCAAGCCCGGAGTTCTGCCATCCCTAGTCCTTAGTCCTCAGTCCTGAGTCCTGACTTTACAATGCGTATACTGGTTTTGAATTTGGAAAGTCTTTTGTCCTGTGAACGTACGTATAAGACAAATTGGAGTATGAGAGGTCAAGATTGCAACTTGCTAGCACAACATTTACAATTAGCAACAAGAATAAAACTTGCACAATACCGTAAGAGAACCATTACTATGAATCACTAGTAAACAAACAGATATTATTTATTACTTACTGAGTATTTGATAAATATGATTGGTTTATTTTAATTTGTAGTTTATTTTAGGTTCTGTTGGTAGTATGTCTCTATCAACACAATTTTAAATGTCTATCAACACAATTTTAAAGTCCAGCCGCCTCCGTGGGTCATTTCAACGCTCAGCAACTTCATTAGCTTTGCAATTTTAGTTTCTTGTGTGTTATTGTAAACGTACGCATATAAAATTGTCAATTTATTTGAGATAAAACTTCTTATTAGCAAGTATAACCAGAATTATATGATAATTGATAAGTAAAAAGTTCACGACGATTATGGTGCACTATAAGAAAATATCAGGATACCGAAATTACAAAAACAAAACAAAACTTGATATATAGTGTGTTACAAAAATTTAGCAACGTTGAATTTACTAGCAGAAGTGAGTAAAAAAAAAAGTGTTTATAACTATATATCTTGACATTTTATTTTTATTTTTAATGAATGGTTCCTATGAAGACCCTAATGACTCAACCGGACTTCGGGACCAACCGTTCTAAAACATAGCATAAGATAACTCTTCCCAAGACTCACGTATGGAATCTTAAATCGTGTCCGGGGGTGTGGATACTTTTGAGCGACCTATATACTAATATTTGTACCAAAATGCCAAAGGGAAGAAGACATAAAAAAACGTCCAATCTTATCTTTTCTATAATTTCTAATCAAGTAGCCTTCAAACTAAATATATAATATGCCCAGTAGAAATAGTTTCACAAGTTTGACAATATTGACTTTTGATTCTAACTGTGTTGTGAAACAAGAGGATGATGATTACGTAAACCAACTCTTTATTGTTTGAAGAATAAAAAGATGTTAATGGTATTTTGCCGGAAAAAAATGGTTAGTGGAAGTTACTGGAAAAGGCAGTGAACAAGGAGTAAATGATATCCTAATCAAATTATGCACATTTCCTAAAAGAAATTTTGAATAATCGTTTTTTTCTTTGTTCTTCTTTTCCTTTCCAGAATATCGTCTCATTTTGATAATTTGAACTTGATGGCTTAATGCCCTTTCTCTCATTGACCAGGTTTTACCTCTCTTTCTATATTAATGACTAGGCTATTGTTCCGTGTTAGTTAAATAAGTACACGTAGAAATGTGTTGGTCAACTTTGGAAACTAAATTGGGCTGTGACTAGACAAACATAGCGTGGAAAAAGGACAAAAGTCACAAAACATGGCTCCATCTGAGGAAGGAGCTCAGGGTTATTATTTTTCGTTTGAGCAAATTTAAAATATGGCAATTGGTACTACCTCCATGCCAGACATAAAATATTTGAAATTTTGATTTACTTTTTTACCAAACATATGTGACTTTTTAAGTACTAGTCTGTTATGAATGCCTAATTGTACGACTCTATGAAGGCAATAGTGACAAAGAGGCAAGGACGATGAAATAATAAATATGAAAGCAACAAATCGTGCCTAGTGGACGTTTATAACGAAAGTGGTTGACAATAGCCAATAGGACACTTGCACACAAAACGACATGCTTGTCCTCATTATTACACAAAGTTGCCGAAAATATTTGACTATTTTGCTTGTTAGACCATGTATATGCGTATTGCTTCAGAATTGTATTATGAGATGAGAGATCAATTGTTGGTTTGTAGGAACCCATTGCTGAATTTTTCCGGTGCGAGTTTAAAAGCGGTAATCATTTTTTTTAATTATAAATTGGATATTTAATATGATTTTAATTATCGTCTTGTAGAAATATCACACTTTTTATTTATTAATGAGCCCACTTCATTAAGGAAACAATACAATACTTCTGTAGGTTATCGACGGTAAGCTCACCAACCGTAAATTGGTAAATGAGTTTAAAGAACTCTTCTTAGTGTTGATATTGTTCAGATGACAAAACGTATTATGCGTTGGCTCGTTAAGTTATGTACGCTAATGGTTTTAACATAGCACGTAAAAATCAAGGGAAAAATTACGGATATGCAAAGATTCTCATTAAGTGAGTCCGCAGCCACACCCTACAGTAATAGTTGGACAACAACAACAAATCAACAATAACTTGCTCTGAACTATCAAGCCTTAAACGGTTGATCAAAATTAGCCTTTATTAGGTGCATCTTTTTCCTATTCTAATTCCACTCACAAAAAGTATAAAAACTTTAAGTAGACTTGATTTGACAGTATCTTTAATCTTTATTTATGATACAATATGGGCATTTTCCATGTTTTAAATGGATTCAAAAATTGACCAAAGACGATGTATTTTGAGAGATCGGGAACAATAATTTTCAACTAATTTTATGTGCAACTTGCAAGTCTCGCAGCGATTCAGATGAAATTCAGGAGCATTACCGTCACTATGAAACAACTTTTTGTACAACAACATTACACATCAACATATTTTGCCCATACAACAAATGGAACTTCAGAATCGTATGCTATCTAGCTACAGTGTTGGCGTCCAGAAACAAAAGAATGCTAGCCCATACACAAAACACTTCATCTTCAGACTTCAGAGAATAGTATATTTACTCAGCAAAGAAACATTTTTATTTGTGTGCAAAAACCCATTCTATAGCATAAAGGATTGTCCTGAATTTGGTTCTGGAAACATTTAGTCATTTTGAAAGTTTTTTTCCATCCTTTAGAAAATGGCATTATGTCTCAAGTCATAGTGAATTTATCCCGTGTTTAGAAGAGATGAGCTTGTAAGAATAGGCCTATACATATAAGCCATGATTATTGAAAACAAGATACGTGAATATAATTTGATTGGCATAAAAGAGCGTGGGCACTGGGCAGGGAAAAGGTTGATTCTAACATTCAACTTCAAAGGAATTACTAGAAGTACCTAGTACAGTAGTACAGTTTTTTTTTATATATATATTACTACCAGGGTTCGGCAAAAATTCGAAAAAACCGAACCGAACCAAATAAGACCGAAACCAAGAAACCAAAACTTTTCCGGGTCGGTTTTGGTTTACAATAAAACCGAACCGAAAAAACCGGAAAACCAGAAAAACCAAAAAGAAACAGAAAGGCCGAAAAAAAAAAAAAAACCGAACAGAAAAATCTGCTCGGTTTTGGTTTTGGTTTTGCCAAAAACCGAACAGAACTGGACCGAACCCAGCTTACTTCCTACCATGAATAAACCAAATTAGGATTTTATCTTTGGTAACTAGCCGTCACTTTTATCATATGACAGAAAACCAATTTTAGAAAGCAAACAAAAAACTGGCATGCGCTCATACATGCAGAGAAGGCAACGATAATCGACTCAATAAACAGCAAGACCAAATGCTGAGAAGAAAATTAAAGCCATGAAAAATCCAAACGTTACTTATTTAATCCGATGACATAGTTTGCTACAATAAAACTTTAAAATCCAAATATGACTAGCAAAAACTTTCTTTCTTACAAACTCAAAGAAGGCAAAACAAGAAAACGATCACCATCCCATATTGCTATCAATCACTTTTAAGCTTCAGCAAATCTGCAAAACAAAATAAGTTACCAGCCATAAAAGAAACCAACAAGCCCAGTATTACAAAATATCAATCTATGAAGAGAACACAGTCACATAATAAACGATTCTTACCCCAATTCTGACAGCTTCATGTGAGCTTCAGCATAATCGGCAAAGAATGCATCCTCATCCTAAAAACAAATTGAGTACGCAACACTTAAAACAAGGTATCTCTAAAGAAAGTTCCTAAAGACCAAAAGAAATGTGAGTTTTTCCAAAGTTCAAGCTAATTAGTGGAAACAAGTATTGAATATGCTTACCGCAGCGTATTTCTCAACAAGTGGGCGGAAGGAAGGATCAGCGAGGAGGGCCTTATCAGATGGCAGCTGTAGAAGCCCATCTTTCTCTCCAGTCAGTAGCTCGCTGTAAAAGAAAACATAGTTTTTGAATACGAGTCCAGGTAAGTTTTAGAATTGTGTATCGGTGATCGCAAAAGAACACTGGGCATAATCCCACCACCAAGTAGAAGAAAGACAAGGAGCATATATATATATATATGTAAACAACTCTTTATAAATCAACAGACATTTTATAAACCCAAAAAAGGTCTATCAACATGGTAGCGTGTTCGTCGTTATTTGCCTCACAAACATCCCAGCTTCACTATAACCCGAAATCATTGTAGTAATTGACCCAGTCGTAATTTTTAAATCGCATGAAAGTAAGTTTCTTAAAATGTGGGGTCAAGAACTTACATGAAATAACTGTTGTCAAGGATGAGTGGGTTGTAGAAATTGACCCAATAATAACTCTCAAATCGCATGGAAGTAGGTTTCTTAAAACGAAGGGTCAAGAACTTACGTGAAATAACTGTTGTCAAAGATGAGTGGGTTGGCAGTCCAAGCTCCCTCAAACCCAGAACGCTCCTTGTGGCACCTTCCCTATACAGTAAAAAAGTAACATCACGACCTGAAGAACAAAACCTAATGTAACAAGCTACTAAAGAATTAAAGGACAAGGACGAAAAACAAGAGTAAGAAAACAGACCAATGTGTGGCCACCAGAAAGAGCAACAATGTCCTGATCACTGAGGCCCATTTGTTTAACAAACACATCTCTCAAATGGTCGCATCCTACAGTAGAAACACATATTTAGATCATTTTTTCAATATGAACTAACCAACAAATGAAATTAACAAATAATTGGAAAATAATCACGCATACTAACCCTTAGTGGCATCAGGAAGACGACCTTCAACTGGTGGCTCGGGCTTGTCCTGTTACAAAAGAAAAAGACCATAAAATTCATATGATACCAGTATGAATATGATGTTGTGGGTTCGCTTTGCCTCTCCCCAAAAATAAATAAAACTTGGAACACAAATACAATATAGAAACAGCTATTCCAACAACTTTTACAGTTGAAACTCTCAAAACAGATTTGAAATACTGACTGACCACCTCTAGGTTAACATGTGGTAGCGCCTTCTAGAATTCAGTAATAAATGGTTTTCAGCAAAATTATATGAATATACAAAGACAATTAGATCAGTTAAATTGCTCAAACAGCCCTTCAGGTTAAGTAACAAGACTACACAAGCTGACACCAGACTAAAATCATCTTTACTTATTCCAGCATCTGGCTTCACATAGGTTACCACATGTTCCAGTTAAATCAAATCAAATCAACTCATAGATGACAAGTAAACATGGGAGGCACAGATAAGAACAAGCCGATGCTTCTATTACGCCTAAACCTTAGATCAGCGAGTCAAGGGAATAATTGACTTGACAGCTACACCCAAAAATTCACTCAGGGGTCTATGTCTAGTTGAAATAAACCACACAAGAAAAAAATTAAAATAGGAATCAAGTATATGATCTAAGCCAAAAGATATGCGTAATTTCCAAAAATAGATCTTAGAAGTAGTACACTAAATCAGCAACAAACATTAGCAATCCGCATATAAAGCATTACAAGCTAAGCCAAAGACACTGAAACCTCGTTTGTGGAAAAAGTCAACACCACAAATAGCAGGAGAAATTGAACTTTTAAAGGGTAAAGCAGGTGTTGAATCTCAAATGAGCAAGTACTAGTAAGCTTGGCACAAAACTAAATTGAAGCTAAGGTGAACGTGATCAAGAGATAATCAAGTATACCTCTCTCCCAGGGTGGAAAGGAACCTCAGGTCCTCCAGTGACTTCAACGGCAACAACTCCAGCTAGCTACAAAAATAAGAGCGAGAACATCAGTTAATTAGATATAAACAGTCAAACTAGTACCTCTTCTAAAAATCATGACAAATGGTGATAAAAATTAACGGAAATAATCTTGAAACAAATTGCAGAAGATGGAACAGGAATAAACCTGGTAGAAGTCAGCATAAGAAAGGATGGGGAATTGTTCCTTGATGGGTTCCAATAGCCTAACAGCAATGTCAAGGCCATTGTTGGCCCCGTGAGCTAGCTCAGCTGAATGTTTCATTGTGCCAAAAGGTCCTCCGGTCTTGGAAGACACATCATATGTACCAGCAGAGTGCCATCTACATATAGACAATACCATTATACCATGTAAACCCTTAGATTCTCGTTTAGCTTAACTCATCGGGTACTAGATTACTTGATCCCCATCAGCTATTTCCATTTGTTAAAATTGGTAATTTATGGCGAATATACTACTTAACTTACAGTTGTAGGAAACAAAAGAGTGTATGTCAATGTATCTAGTTCTAGAGAGTTTGAATAGAGTTGATAGAAAGCGCTTTAATCCACCTCAGAGGGGTAGTAAAAGTCTACAATCTTGTATCCTCGTCACTCCCTGTAAATGGAGACTCCCCTTATCATAGTTTGGGAATCTCTTCTCATTGTAAAGGAAAATATACTTTTACATTTTTTGATGTTTTATATAAATAAAAATGTCCTTATACTGTATAGGCCGCCTCTTTCTATCATTGCATGGCCTGGTACCTTTTTAAATTAACCATGCTTTAATAGAACGCGAGAAACTCTATCTCCTAAGGATGAAGATTGTATACAATTTTTATAATTCTTTGTTAATAAAAAGGTATTTCTATCAGCTCTGTACAATTGCGATAATTAGCCAACTCCAATAGGTAGTTTCAAAACATGTGCTCTGATAAATACTACATATCCTACCCTATTTTCTAGGTTATTACCTTTATAGTCTACTCTACCAAATCTATAGGCTAGAATAATGATACCATTACCAGAAATCAATGTTGTTAAACTCAAGATCCCACTTAGGATCGTTAAGGGGTTTGTAGAATCGGGATCATAGAATCGGATCGTAAATCGTAGATTCTACTTTCAATATGAAAAGTATTTATAAATTTTCACAAATGAACTAATTAAACATGAATATAGAAAATCTCTGAAACTAATGAAGCATGAACTAATCAAAAGCTCCTATAAATTCACAAATCTCCGGTATTATAGCACATGTAACTTAACAGTTTTGTAACAAAAATTACTAAGTTATACATTTATGTCACTAATTCATTATCCGAACTAGTTTAAATATAAATAAAGTGTATTTTATGTTTTCAAAGCAAAAATCTCCCAAAACAAAACTCTCATTTCTTTTTGTATATATTTTTGAAGTACTTGCAAAATTATAAAGTACACATAACCGCAACGTGTTCTAATAAGTATAACTATGTCTCATTTATAGAACAATAAGAGCTTCTGACACTAGCTCATTTTTGCCCCATTTACAGTGCTCAATTGGAAGTTAGAAAGAACCAAGTGTAATTAAAATTTGAAACAAATGTTATTGTGATTCAGCTTAAAAGATTAATAGTGACTAGTTGTCACGGACACATGTTAAAGATTAAAATTAAAGGAGTAAAATAAGAAATAGAAATAGATTGAGTGATAGTAATTATTAAAAAAATGTGGATTTTGGGTAGAAAGATGGACTAATGTAGAGAATTGAGAGAGACAATTGAATGCAGTGCTTTTTGTTAACAAATTACACTTTTTGTCCTATAAATTGTTGAATCTAGCTTTTAGGCCCTAAACTCGCGATTTTAGCGATTCTACCCAAAAAATCGATTTTAACAACATTGCTAGAATTAGTGATACAAGGAATAGCAAGGATATATGAGGGCATAGATAATGCAAACATACGCGAGACGGAGCATCAGGGGAGCACAGTTCTTCTCAGCAATGAAGCCTCTAAGCTTCTTTTTAGCTTTGTCAACAGCGATCTTGTACTCCTCACTCACAGTTGGGTAAGACTTCACCATAGCTACTGATTATCTGTGTTACACACATACAGAGATGTAGACAGATATATCAGAACAAAAGAATCACAAGAAAATCAATAATCAAACAATAAACATTGCAATTATGCTCTACGAAGTCAAAATGGAGTAAACACATTCTTTAAAGCAGTAAAATATACCGATCAAATGAGCATTGGAATAATTTTATAAATGAGCAAATGAATTAGACAAATATGTAAGTATCGCTAATGAAAATAAACAAACAAATTGCACCTACATTTGTTTAAACACCGGCACAAAAAGAGCCCCAAATCTAATTGAAATAAACATATCAAAAGGAACGCTAATGACCAAATGCACTAGTATAGGGAGATGTGTATCCAATATTAATATAAACATACATTTTTTTTATCTATTTTCTTGCAAAGTCAAACTGTGGAAAAACACGCTAAACAAAGAAAATCAAAAACATTACAGCAAGATCACAAGTGAGTAAAACCACTAATCTATATATGAAAATAGTACACATAAAAACACACAAATTATACATTCATAAGTCTACATGTATAAAAATACTACACATAAAAACACACAAGTTACACAAACATAAGTATTCATGTATGTTTATGTTACACAAAAACAATCTCAAATTACTTCTAAATCCTAAGTCCCTACAACCTCAATATGAAGGAAAACTCAAAACAAACAATATATCAAGTGAAAACAAACAAGTACACAGTTATATAGTTTTATCTGCGTTAATATAACATTGGAAAACCCTTTAAAAAAAATGTTCATCTCTTGAAAATCAAAATGAAGAAAGCCGATCCAAATCACAGACTAGTCTCATGATTCAAACCACATCAACACTATGATCACTATCACAGTCCATAAGCAAACAAAGGTCGGTAAGATGGACACATTATTGTAACTATTTTAAAGTAAATAAATAACTATCTACAAAAGAACATAACAGGAGTAAGATTAACCTCAGGATTCAAATCACAAGAACATAACAGCCATACATAAGCATACAGAGGCCAGTGAGTATAGGCATATATATTATACATATTAATATGTGTGTGTGTGTGTAAATAGATCAATACAAACAAATCACTAAAAAGTGTCAGAAGTATGATCTAATCATGAAAAAATCGGTATAGAGAGTAAAATTGACAATCTAAGAAGATTTATGGTGAAATCAAAGCAAACAGTTTATATTTTATGCCTTTATGGTAAATTACATCTAGATTCCTTCAAAGTCAACATGTATGAAAAGAGCATTAAAAAAAATATCAAATCCATCAATGAACACAGCTAAGAATATGAGCAAGTACACTACTATATGTGTGTGCGTGTGCGTATCTTACTATTATTTTATGTGAAGACCCCTTATGAAGCCTTGAAAAACTAATTACTAAAAGACCCCTATAATTATAGAAATTACAAAAATAGCAAAGACTTAACTGCTCCATGATTTAAAATTTAAAATAGGAAAAAATAACTTATCTTGCTCTTATCTAATCTAACGTTTAATAATTAAAATCATAAACTACCATCATTATTGCTCTCTCTTCTCTCCCTCTCTCCTGAAACTGGATTCCACTTTATTTTCATTGAAGAATTTGTTCTCTCTCGTCAAAGATTCTACCATAACGGGTTACATATATTTTTTTTGGATTCACACCCCTGATGGGCAGGTCCGCTAGTATATATATATACACACATATATATATATATTCTCCATATACATACATATACATACATAGCCAAAATAAGTCAACCCAAGAGACTGCCTAATTTAGCCACTTTTTTTTCCAAAAATACCCCTACACCTTTATATTAATTACAATAATATCATACTTCCATAAAAATATAAAAAGTAAAAACTAATAAAACTATTTATCACTCTTTAACAACCAAACGTTATTGTAAATATTAAACTATGTTTTTTTGGTATTATCCACGTATTTATATTATAATTATACCTATTTTCTATATTTTTATTGCATTACGCCGCACACTGTGGGGCACGATTAATGGTATATACATATACATAGTCAAAATAAAGTAAAATTTACGGTCACTATAAAGTCGAAATAAAGAAAAACGATCCAGATCAAATCAACATTACCACACTCCATAAACATACAGAGCTCAGTAAGTATTTTCTTATGAGCATATTATATATTTATATCTATATATCTACGATACAAAACCTAGCATGAGTAAGATATTATCGTCAAAAGGTACTGATACAGAGTTAAATAAAAGATCTAATTAGGGAAATTTATTCTGAAAACAGAAGAAATATTTACCTAGTTGCAGAGAGAGATTTAGTGAGAGATTTGAGCGTGAGCAGGCCACAGGACTGTCTGATAATAGAGTAAATATAGGGCTCTGAGAGAGTGAGAAATTTCTAGAAGACTATTATTGGCCGTTCGATTGGTTTTCAATTTCACGGCGTTAGTTAACGGAATAAATTGGAGGGTTGTGATTGGTTCGTAACGTGGGACGGGCGTGTTGTTTTTATTTGGGGTAGGTGGACCATTTACTGGATGGGACAAATTTTGTAGATTAATTTGGAAATTAATACAATTGGAAATAAGCAATTTGAATAATCCAATGTATCTTGCTCTAATTACAATAGTAACCTTTCGGTATTTAGATACAAGTTATTATCAAGAATCGTTACCTGATATTGCCATATTGGTTGAGGGAGTTTAAGTTGTCTTTTAATTTGGTGACTTTCTTATTATATCTTATACTAGTAATAAAAATGAGAGTTTATTACCATATTACTCTAACATAATTATATGAAAATTTGTGAAAACTCAATATATCAGTCTTTTATTTTCTCAATTGTATATATCTTTGTATTCTTCCGTGAAAGTTTTTATTTGTGGTGTGTTTATAGTCGTAAAATAAAAATAATTTAGTACATGTGATAGTAACACTAATTATGTTATCTGGTCATTTCGACAAGTGGCGAAGCCACAATAGGTCTAGAGGGGTCACATGACCCCTTGAAATTCTGCAACTAATATTCAGATTTTATAATCTTGTGCTTTAAACCTGCTACTTAATAGGTTAAAGATAGATGAAAAGTCACATCATAATAAACTTTAGTTATCAGTTTTACTTAGTTATGGAAATGACACGTTTATATGTTATATTATTGAGCTAAACTACAAAAAAGTCATATAATTTCAGCTCAAATTTTACTCGCCTTTTTAATTTTAACTTCAAACATTAGCTACCAACAATTAAGAATTCTAAGATTTTTTTTTACTAATTCATGTTGCTTTAGTTAATTTAAAATTAAATTTGTGGACATACTGACACAAACCGTTCACCCGCAATGATTTCGACTTCGATTGTAAATTATAAACTATATATTTAGAGGTATAAAATAAATAAAATATAAATATAAGGCAAGAACAAAAGAAGTAAAATGTTGGATTTTAAAATTAGCATATATCATGTATGACGAATGTAGTTTTACTTTATTTGGTATTGTATACATATGGTATATCGGTTGAAATTTCATAAAAAATGCACGGTTCACAAACGATCACTGTGACTAAAGTAAATATTTTTGCTTTACAAATTTATCACTTATTTCGTTAACTAGTTTTATCCAAATTACAATCAATCTCTGTTTTAAATGTCAGATGAGTAAAAAGTTGCATTCAGCAAAAAAAGAATGCGAATTAATATTATACTAAAAATTGAATGAATTGCATAAATGAGATTATGAAACTAGCAAAGCAGGGTTAATCTTGTCATTGCTATCTCCCATCATAATTGCTGACAATTAAATTTTTCCAAAAACAATAGCTGTTTTCTAAAAGGCGGAATTTTACTAGTGTGAACGCGTCAAGTCAAAAAGAGATACCAAAACGAAGAGCTGCTAAGATTGTCCTGAACTGTACATAACGTCTCTCACCCACATTATTCATGTATGGACACCTGTGCATTTCTTTTAATTCATTGGCTGGTGACGGATCTGACGGGTTATGTTATAAATTTGTAATAAAAATATATTATAATCAATGATACATTGCCACGTGCATTCCATTTACAAGCCGTTTCAGATAGTCGCATAAATAAATTAATCACTATTACAACAAACTCAAAGATATTATAGGTCTTTGATACGTTTTCTTATGTGAACCGCATATTTAATATTATGGAACCGTACCCACGTAATAATTGAATAATCGGGTTGTTCGAATACGATTTATAAAAATTAAAACCTCAACTCCATAAATGATTAAATTTGGAAAAAGTAAGTCTTGGTCAATCAATCATATTTTATTTTATTTTGTAATTAAAAATATAATGAGAAAACAATGGGACAAAACTTATAATGTACAAGTCATTTAAAAGATTTTTTTTTTTACTAACAAGTCATTTAAAAGAAAAAAACTTATAATACAAGATTGAAGAGTATAAAATACAACTCGCAGACCATACAATAAAACACCAAACAACACTACTACAAAACGACATGTCAAATGTGGTTACATAAACTAAGAGCTATCCTTACTTACTTTAATAGGTGAAACCAAACTAAGGTTGGAAAATTCAAAATAGATATGGAAATACAATATTCAATGGTGAGTGCAATGAACTGCATGGTCGTGTTTCGTATCAGTTTTTTTTGGCTGATTTTTTAATTTTAAAAATTAAGATTTTTTAATGTGTTTGATTAATATGATTTTCTTTTGGATTTTTAAAATACATATTTTTAGTTAAAATAATCCAAAATTCCATAATCCATATTTTTGCTGGATTTTTGGATTTTAAAAATCAGATTTTTTGACAAAAAATCTGATACCAAACGGACCATATGTCTGTATGTATGTAATAACTTACAACTCTTTTACAAAAATCAGATTGTCGTTAGCGAACTGAACAAGACTACTAACACGCAATACCAACTCACGAACATACTACAATTCTTCAAGGAGGTGCAACCGGTGAGTATAATCAATGGACAAGAAGAATTCTCTAATTCTTCAATTATCAGTCATGATGTTGATAGAACATAAAAATTGAACCAGAATATTCTATTCGGGTAATAATCAGCCCACTTTATAATTGGGTATCCAACGCTTAAATGGGTCATCTTATGCCTTTTATAGGAAAATAAGGTATTATTATCAAAAGCCCAAACTCACTCAACTGGGGACCCATGTCTGAAAAACCCCCTGTGATGAAGACATTTGTCAACATCTTAGAAGGCATAGTTGCCTATAAATAGCCAACTACCCCTCCTAGAAATGGACCAGAAAATCTATCCAAAAAATATAGAGAGAAGTTGAGAAAAGAGAGAAACTAGTCAAAACATATCACGCCAAGAAATAAACCGAACAGAGATAAAGCCGAGCACCGAATAAAAGGGGAGAAAGACCAAGAAAAGAGATTAAATAGTCAAATCGAGCACAATTGTAAAACAGAGATACTAATCCGAGCAAGTGTAATAGTCCGAACAAGGATAATAATCCGAGCAATAATAAAGATCAGGAAGTGTCCATTATTTACAGTTGATTTACTATTATATTATTGTTGAAAAGCATAACGTGACCGACCAAAGTTATGGCTTTATCAAATGGCGCCGTCTCCGGGAATCATCTAGTTCCCAACTAGTTTAGAATTCGAATACCAATACTCTGCCAGACGAGCGACAATGGTGACTAATGTAGAGGAAACCCATCCCGAGATAATAGAAACCAATAACCAAAATGCGCAAATTAGCCAACAAGACCTCGACGATCTACTCGCCACCCGCGACAGATATGAAGCTATCCAATCCGGAAACCAACCAACAACCTCCTACGTCAACCAAGACAACCGATCGAACCACCCCAACATTTCATTGAAGGGATTGTCGACGAACACCCTTCGTCCTCGGAGGACGAACAAGACGTGCCCGTATTAAGGCGTGCACGAAGACGCTTACCCGGGTCCCAGGCAGGGCCGAGCTCAAGAGTCCCTTTGCCTACAGCCTCGGTCAACTCCGGTGCTCGTTTACAAACGGACGAATCTCATCAGTTTGGCATGTCCGAGGATCATGTACTCGGACAGTTGCCCCGACTACCAACTAGTCCCCCGAGGATGATTACACCACCCACGGTGGAGGTACAACACGTTGTTCCGTTAGCCGATAAAAGGAACTACGCCCAGCTACAAGCTCAGCTGGCGGCATGCATGGCGGCCATGACAGCGGCCAGCATCGTATTGCCAGTTATCCAACCCGACAAAGACCCACGCCATGAAGTGGAAGATTCCGCCTACAGGGCCGCCCTGGAGGCAGCGGGTCGGCGACCCGATACAAGAGTGCCCCACCAAGGGGGCAATGTCCCAATAACTATCGTCCATCCGAACACTCATATGGAACGTGTCCACACAAACACGAAGGACGGTAGATATCCCGAATACAGGATCGGGGAAGGATATGGCCCACCACCACATCAGGGAGGATACCCTCCCCCCTACCAAGTCACGGATGACGCGTTCCAACAGACTTGGAACGTATGCCAAGAAACCCCATGTACCGAACAGATCACGCGGTACCGTAATCCTATGGGGTTCGTCATCCCCGAATTCAGGCTCTATGATGGAAAGAGTTGCCCTATCGACCATCTGAGGCACTACAAGACGAAGATGGAACTGTGGAGTGATGACCATGCACTGATGTGCAAATTTTTCAAAAACAGCTTGGGTCAAGAGGCTTCGTCATGGTATCACAACTTACCACGGGGCTCCATTAGAGACTGGGCAGAACTGCTAAGAGCGTACTCCACCCGATACGCTGCTCATCGGAAAAAGAAGGTTAGCATCGAAACCCTTCTTAAAATGACGATGATGCCAAATGAAAGGCTCAACGATTACTGCATACGTTTTATCGACGTAGCAAACCAGATTCCACGATATGCCAATAATATAGCCATCCAGAACTTTATCAACTCCATCCCTAATGGCTATTGGGCGAGAAGGAAGTTCATAGGCAAAAACTTCCCTACCACTGATTCCCTGCTAGCCTATTGTACCCACCTCACCGATAAAAGCGACGAACTGCGTTTCCTCAACCAAACTCTACCAAGAAGAGAGTCGGTCCGTGAGGCACAGGTGGGTCGCAAAAGAGTTAGGAATAATCAGGGAGAAGCATTCCAACCGACCAGAAAGGGCAAAGATCCCGAGGTCCATAGCAGGGTAGAGCGACCACGAGCACTAGAGCCCAAACCGCTCCAGATCGCATACCCAACACCGACCAACGAACATAAACCGCTCCAGCTCACCTACCCGATACCACCCAAGCCGTTTCAACAAGGTCGGCCCCAAGAGAGGGAACACCGAAACACTTTCGGACCGGTCGAGCTGCGATACACTTTCAACCTATCTGCTGAAGATATCCTCAAGGATATATGCAGGGAAAGTTGGTATTCCCGACCACAACCGATCATCTCTCCCCCCAATCAGAGAGATTCCAAGCTCTTCTGCGCATATCACGAGGATCACGGCCATCTCACTGAGCATTGCCGTAACCTACGATGGAGAATGAACCAGTGGGGCGATGCAGGATACCTAGCCAAGTACATCAAAGGAGCTGGGAATAAAGGCAACTAACTGGCCATCGAGGGATCCGACAACCGGCAAGGCAAAACGATCAACGTCGTTCATATGTCACGACCCAAGGGCCCAGGCGGGGAACGATCGCGACAACGGCAGCTGGCCCACTTTGGCCAAGTAGCCAAGGCATCACAGGCGTCGACCTCTAAACGACAATGCACACCACGACGACATCCGCCCATTTCTTTCTCGGATCTTGATGAAGAAGGGGTGATTTACCCCCATAGAGACGCCATTAACCTCCGTGTTCAAATCGGCCTAGACACGGTCAGCAGGGTACTTGTCGACCAAGGAGCCTCTTGTGATATCATGTACAGGGAGCTCTTCGACAAGATGGAACTCAAGCTGCAAGATCTACAGCCTACCGATGTCACACTGATCGGATTCATCTCCGAAACGACTAAACCGTTGGGTAAGATCGTCCTCAGTGTCCCAATCGGATCCGTGTCGGTTCCCGTGGAGTTCTTAGTGGTCAACGACCACTCCGGTCACAACGCAATATTAGGCCGACCTTGGTTACATGCCATGAAGGCCATACCCTCGACCTATCACCAAAAGGTCAAATACCCAAATGATAGGGGAGAGATCGAGACAGCCAGAGGATGTCAAGAAGATTCAAGATGCTGCGAAGACATCACCGCGACTCTCCAAAAACAACGAAGCATTGTGGAACAACCCACCAGCACAAAGAAGCTGATCAACCAAATATCCAAAATCGAAAGGGTGGTCGAAGAACAAGTAGGAGAGACACTTAGGAAGGTGTATATTCCTGATATGGACGAGGAGCACTACTTCCTCCTCGGCGATAACCTTCCAAAACAGGAATCCGAGGAGTTGAAAGCATTCCTTCTCAACAACATTGATAAATTCGCCTGGAGTCCTAAAGACATGCCGGGCCTAGACCCCAATACAGCATGCCACCACCTAAGTGTAAACGCCGAGTACAAGCCGATAGCACAGAGGAGCAGGAAAGTGTCTGTACAGCACAGAGCAGCTATAATCGCTGAAGTACAAAAGCTATTGGAGGCTGGAGCCATAAGGGAGGTTTACTATCCAAAATGGTTGTCCAACCCGGTCGTCGTCCCTAAGAAAAACGGGAAGGAGAGAGTCTGTATAGACTTCACCAATCTCAACAAAGCCTGCCCGAGGGACCACTTTCCCCTTCCAAGGATCGATCAACTGGTGGACGCAACTGCGGGAGCAGAACGGATGACCTTCCTTGATGCGTACTCATGATACCATCAAATTCCTCTCGCCCGCGAAGATCAAGAAAAGACTTCGTTTATATCGCCTTTGGGAAATTATTGCTATACGGTAATGCCGTTCGGCCTACGCAATGCAGGAGCAACATACCAAAGGATGATAACAAGGGTATGTCGAGATCATATAGGGAATACGATGGAGGTATACATAGACGACATGGTTGTCAAGAGCGAAAAGGCCACATCCCACCTCCAAGACATTAAAGACGTCTTCCAAACGTTGGGCGAGCACAAACTAAAGCTCAACGCAAGCAAGTGTGCATTTGGCATCAGCAAAGGGAAATTCTTGGGGCATATGGTTAGCCGACGAGGAATAGAGGCTAATCCCGATCAAATAACGGCTCTACGGAACCTTGCAGCGCCCAAGAATAAGATACATGTACAAGAGCTCACGGGAATGATGGCAGCGTTGAGCAGGTTCATTAGCCGATCCGCAGACAAGGGACGGCCATTTTTTGAATCACTCAAGAAGGATAGAAAATTCGTCTGGGACCCGGAATGTGAGGCTTCATTCAACAATCTCAAAGAGTACTTGAGGACACTGCCACTGCTAGTAAGGCCGAACAAAGGAGACGTTCTGGCATGCTACCTAGCAGTTTCCACTACAGCTGTGAGCGCAGTTATCCTAAGGGAAGAAGGTCGCGAACAATTTCCGATCTACTTCGTCAGCAAGACTCTGGTCGAAGCCGAAACACGTTACCTACCATTGGAAAAGCTGTGTCTGGCATTGGTCGTCGCCACCAGGAAGTTGCCGCACTATTTCATAGCTCATCAGGTCCGGGTATACACGAAATTTCATATCAAAGAGTCACTTCGACGAACGGACATCAGCGGTCGAGTTGCCGCCTGGGGGGTCGAACTATCCCAATTTCATATCGAGTTCGTACCCCGCCATGCCATAAAGAGGCAAGTCCTGGCCGATTTCGTCGTGGAGTTCACCGAAGGCTACGATGAGCCTTTGGCACTCTCTCCACAATCACACTGGCAGATACATGTCGACGGATCAGCCACCAAGGACGGATCCGGAGCAGGGATCGTCCTAAAGTCTAGCGAGGGAGCAATCATCGAAAAAAGCATAAAACTGGGCTTCTGAGCTACCAACAATGAGGCAGAATACGAAGCCATGATAAATGGCATGCTCATTGCCCGGTCCCTCGGATGCTCCCACTTAATTGCAAGCTCAGACTCCATGCTCATCGTCAATCAAGCCATCGGCGAGTACCAAGCCAAAGATGACAGAATGATCCTCTACCAAGAGAAAGTCCAAAGCTTGATGGCAACCTTCGAACAGTGCGAGTTAATAAGAATCAATCGCAACGAAAATGCACATGCCGATGCCTTGGCCACCCTAGCCTCGACATTAACATTGACTGACACCCGGTCGATCACAGTGGAACTACTGCCAGCCCCGAGCATAATTAAAAGGGTAGACCGAGTGACATCAATACAGTACGAACTAGGTTGGATGGAGGACATGACTCGTTATCTGCGAAATGGAACGCTTCCGGCCGACAAGATAAAAGCGCTGAAAATTACAAGAAAAGCTCCTCGCTTCTGGCTATCCGAGGACGATAAACTATACAAATCCAGTTACCGGGGACCCCACCTACTGTGCATCCCGACCGAGCTACAACTGCCGGTCTTGGAGGAAATCCACGAAGGATCCTGCGGAGCACACATCAAAGGGCGATCCCTTGCAAACAAGGCAGTGACCCAAGGATATTGGTGGCCCTATATCAAGCGAGACGCCGATGCATACGTCTAACGTTGCGACAAGTGCCAACGATTCGCCAAGATACCACGGCTCCCATCATCTATGATGACCCCGGTATCGGCACCATGGCCGTTCGCTCAATATCTGATCGTCGTGACGGATTATTTCACCAAATGGGTCGAAGTTAAACCCCTCCGAGAAATCAAAGCCAGCAACGTCAAACAATTCATTTGGGAATACATCATTACTAGGTTCGGTATACCGTACGCTATCGTCGCCGACAACGGAACCCAGTTCAAAGATGCCAATTTACAGCTATGGTACGAGGAACTAGGTATCCGAAAATTCTATTCGACGCCGACATACCCACAAGGAAACGGGCAAGCCGAAGTGTCAAACCGAACAATATTAGACGGCATCAAGACCACCCTTGAACAAGCAAAGGGGAGGTGGCCCGAGCGGCTACTCAACGTTTTATGGTCGTGCCGAACTACACCAAAGACGGGCACCAAGGAAACCCCGTTTAGCTTAGCATACGGAGTCGAGGCCATCATACCGACAGAAATCGGGCTACCCACGCTCCGAACGACTTTAGTCGAGCAGGGAAACAATGAACAAAGAATGAGAGAAGAGCTAGACATGATAGACGAGAAATGAGAGATAGCAGCCCTTACCCTAGCCAAATACCAACAAAGCGTGAAGCAAACTTATGACAAGAGAGTAAGAGGATCCAAAGAATTCATGGTAGGAGAACTGGTGCTGCGATGAGTGACGGTCTATACCCGCAATGAAATACATGGCAAACTAAGCCCTACCTGGGAAGGCCCATACGAAATCGTCAAGCAAACGAGTCCAGTCTCTTACAAAATCAAAAGTGTACTGTTCGCCAATAGCCGAGGGGAAAAGAATTCTTGGAATGTGGCTAACCTAAAGAAGTACTACGTATAGGCAATCTTCCGAGTACAGGTGCCATCTTACCCCTCCTACTTAATGGCATTATCTTTCGTATTTTTGAATGAATAAAATATATTATCATACTGTCTAGCGAATGCAAATGAAATTCTGTAAATGGCGTGTTTTCGAAGGAACGTCTATGAATACTATGAAATTCCCAACATGGCCGAAGTGCCTAGGAATGTTATGAAATTCCGTAAATGGCGTGTTTTCAAAGGAACGCCTAGGAATACTATGAAAATTCCCAACATGGCCGAAGTGCCTAGGAATGCTATGAAATTCCGTAAATGGCGTGTTTTCGAAGGAACGTCTAGGAATACTATGAAATTCCCAACATGGCCGAAGTGCCTAGGAATGTTATGAAATTCCGTAAATGGCGTGTTTTCAAAGGAACGCCTAGGAATACTATGAAAATTCCCAACATGGCCGAAGTGCCTAGGAATGTTATGAAATTCCGTAAATGACGTGTTTTCAAAGGAACGCCTAGGAATACTATGAAAATTCCCAGCATGGCCGAAGTGCCTAGGAATGCTATGAAATTCCGTAAATGGCGTGTTTTCGAAGAAACGCCTAAGAATACTATGAAATTTCCAACATGGCCGAAGTGCCTAGGAATGTTATGAAATTCCCTAAATGGCGTGTTTTCAAAGGAACGCCTAGGAATACTATGAAAATTCCCAGCATGGCCGAAGTGCCTAGGAATGCTATGAAATTCCGTAAATGGCGTGTTTTCGAAGAAACGCCTAGGAATACTATGAAATTCCCAACATGGCCGAAGTGCCTAGGAATGTTATGAAATTCCCTAAATGGCGTGTTTTCAAAGGAACGCCTAGGAATACTATGAAATTCATATGCAGGTACAATGCAAGAAATAATTCAGGTCCACATTACGGCGGCGATACAATACAAAATGGCTAACACAATGAAGAAGAATCAAACTAAACAATGAAATATCAACAAGAAGCATATCCAAAACAGGAATAACGAAATGACAAATGAATCAGCAAGGAAAAATTGATCCAATCAATCAAATAGCAATACGACGATGGAAAGGTACAAAACAGGAATAAAGAAATAACACAAATAGTCTTTGCCCGCATTACGGAGGCAACAAAAAGATCATCGACACTAAAGAAACTCATTTAAGAAGAGCTACTACAGGAGGAGCACGACGTAATTGATCGAGCTCAATCTCTTCGTCATCCGTCGTCGTGTCCCCATCAGACTCATCACCATCAAAACGCTTCTCAGAAATGAGGGCATCAAAATTGGTCGTATGAGCTCCAACGCAAGTCAGCGTCTGAAGCCGCGCGTTGAACTCGGCTTCTTTAGCGAGCTCGTGAGCATCCGAGGCCGCTTTACGGCGATCATCGTCGAAGGGGAGATTACGGCGAGCTTCGATCATAGTCGCAGAAGCATCGTATCTGGTTCAGGACAAACGGAAATACTTCACCAACACGTTGGCTTTGGTTACCAACAACTTTAATTTGCCAAAGTATTTATCTTTTGCACGCCAATATCGATCCAAACGACGCTCCTGAACCTCAACAACATGCTTGGCACGGCGAACGTATTCTCGAAAAGAGGCCGCCTGAGTTTTCAGCTTGGTCCGAAGTTGAGCACATTGGTCGGCCAACTTGACATTTTTGCCCATCAAAACGATGTAAGGCCACTTGTCAGGCACCTCACTAGCCGCACCAGATGAGACCTCGTCCCGGGCAGCCCCAGTAGGTCATAACCCCGGGCTAACTAGGCATGGAGAACCAGTCTGGTGCGACGTAGAAGCGTGTGCCTATAAAAACAAAAAACAAAAAATGGGGAAGAACGAGAAGAGATGAATATACAACCGCAAGAAACGGAAAGACTAAAATAGAAAAAATGAATATTTCCATACAAGCTACAAATAAAACAACAAAACAAGCTACTCGATTATTAATCCGATAACCCCTCAACAGACGCCGAGGTCTCTACTACATCGGCGAAATGAATATCTCACAATGAAGCAATTTGCGTCCCCAAGCGCTCACGAACAACCGCATCGACTCGGTTCAAGGCAGCAGTGGTCTCGGTTACCCCGGCCGTCGCATCAACCATGCGCTCTGCCCGGGAAACACCACTCATCCCTTTTACATGCTCCAGCACCTCTAAAGCGCGAACTCGGGCCCAATACGCTTTGGCAAAGGATAGCAGCAGGTCCGCGTCCTCGAAAACGGCCCCTAGGACCAAGTTCAAGCTCGTCACACGACCTCGGGGTTCATCACGAGAACGTCGTAGAGCACCGAGAAGTTCCTTCGCTTTACCCTTATTTGCCGTATAATGGGCAGTCTTTTTGCTGAATTTCTCTCCCAAGTCACATAACCGAATAGACAAGTTTGCAATGTGAATATTCAGATCCTCGACTTTATGATGAGCAGAATTCAGTTCAGCAGTTAGGGCAGCCTTAGATCTTTCCAGATTATCTATAACGTCACCTACACTACGACTAGGCGAGGTCCAGACCACCACAGCAAGGGGGTTATTTGGTACCTGACAATATTTTGTTTTCACATCCTTCAAAATATGACGACCCTCAAAAGAAAGTAATCCGAGAAGGCCCAACAGAAAGAAAAAACAGCACCTATATTATCACTTCCCCAAAAGAATATGTTTCTAGATACAAAAGAGACCCACAATTCTACTACCAAAAGACTACACAAAAACAACAAAAATATATATATACTGTCAGAAAAATGGTCAAGGTTCCACCTGAGGAGATGCGGGTGGGGGAGTAACAGTAGCATCAGGTCGAGGAGTGGACGTGGCCGACGTAAAATGAGGACGGAGCGCTGTTGAAATTGTCTGCCCCGGTAGCCGGGGAAGCTCCTCTTCACGAAGATTCGCCCAGTCTAAGGGTTTCGGCGGTGCACCATGCGGACAGGGATACACCAACTCCGACCATGCCCTATCCGACACAGGAACATTCGCGAAATTGAGCGCCCGCACATGAGCGCAATAGACGGAGAAATTAGCCATCATTGCTAACCTTGTCCGCTCCTCCGCCTGTGCCGTTTTCAGAGCGGCCACCTTAGCCTTTTCGGCTTCCACGTCCTCCGCCAGCAGCAAGTTCTCCTCCTCTAGTTGGTCATACTTAACGACCAGGCTCTCTTTTTCAGCCTTCAACTTCTCGACATCCTCGGTCACAAGCAGAAAGTTCACAGACAGTTTGTCATAATTATCGCCCAGGGTTTTATTCTCGGCGACCAGTTTCTCTTTCTCGGCCTCGAAAGCCGCAAGCAGATCTTTTATCTTCTGATCGTTCTCCTCGACTATGGCCTTCTTCTCGGCCACCAGCTTCTCTTTATCAGCCCCTAGAGCTCCCAGCTGATCCCGTAACGCCACGGTACTCAATGCGATCTGCACTTCAAAACATCAGATTCCAAGCAAAATACGAGTACCAAACCTATATAACAAAATACGAGCATCATGGCATATATTACAAAATACGCGCCCAACATACCCGCAGCGCATCCGCGTTGGCCTGCTCTATAACCGACATTGTAGGCAGCGCAGCTATTTTTTCTGCATCCTTGAAAGCGAGGGGTTTCAGAGCAGTATACCCCATCTTCAAGGTTCGAGGTTGCTCCAACAGCTCACCTCTGCACCGATCAATGTAACGGGTCATTGCAACCCCGTCCACCAACACCTTCTCGGGTCCGTCGAGAGCCTCATCCTCGACACCCGTAACAACATCCGCGGCACTCTCCTTGCCGACCTCCACTTCCACCCCCACGTCCTCCTCCAAATGATCAATCTCATGGGCCCTATGCTCGATCTCTTCCTCAGTACGGATGGGCGAGCAAACGGGCAGATCTATCGGATCCTCACTAGGGATAGGCGAGATGACAGGCAAGGTCATCGTACCCTCTCCCATGTTAGTCAAGAGGTTCATATGTCCGAATACATCGTTCATCGACCCCTGAAACACAATAATACCCATGGACCGGGCAAGAGCGAGGGTAACCAATGGAGAAGTCAGTAGCTGAAACAAGATAACTAAAAAAGCAAAGCACTAAAGAACAAAACGACAACAATCAAAAGACAAGAAAATCACAATACATATACACATACATCGCCCGGCGCAGAGGCATCCTCGGTGGTATCCCCTTGGGAAGCAGCAAACACCCTCTCGCCTGAGTCAACGTTAGCATCCTCCTCGGTAACCGATGTATCGGTTCCCCTAGCCCTCTTCTTTGTTCCAACGACAGGGTCAGATGCACGACGCTTAGAACGAACGGCTTTTTTTCCAAGCCGAGCAGCACTTCGAGCCCGGACCACCTTCAAGAATTCCTCCTCGGGCTCTTTGGGATCTCGGGTGCAGGATTCCCCTTGGTCACCGACCCCATAGGGTAACCGAGCAGCATGGGAGCAGTACGACTCGCAGGATCCGGCGTCGGTCCAGGCCCCCACCATTTCCAAAGAGCTAACAGAGCCTCTACATTGGGAGCGCCGAGGTCTGGCATAGTGGGAGCATTGGTAGCCGGTCCAGGAATCTGGAGTCCCGCACAACCCCATGCACCGGAAGCAATAACAATACCAAGATTACGCTCTTTGTTGGTATCCGGCAAACCGATAACGAGCCGGCAAAAGGCACGCAGAGTCTTCAAATACGAGCTGCAACGCTCAAAGCTCAAAC
Organism: Primula veris; assembly: GCA_963682055.1. Taxonomy (NCBI): domain Eukaryota; kingdom Viridiplantae; phylum Streptophyta; class Magnoliopsida; order Ericales; family Primulaceae; genus Primula; species Primula veris. Next base: position 44,495,911 of record OY821740.1, read on the forward strand.
TATAAACTCCAAAAACGTCCTTCAGTTCAATCGGTATTCCGGACAACTCCGATAACCTTTGGATACCATTCAGAGTACGGTAACCATTTAGGGCCAGTTGGGCCAGAGCAATCTGGACGGCCTCAAAGAACGAGGCCACCCAGTTTGTAAAAGGAAGTCGAAGACCCCTAGTAAAGAATGCCGAAGAACGCACAGCTACCTCGCCGGCAGGAACAAATCCCAGCACCTCCTCGTCAGAAATAGGAAGCCGAATATGTATGTTGTCGGGTATTCCGGCAAGCTCCTTAAAATCCTTTTCCACGAATGTGCCAACTTGGGCCACACTTTGGGTCAGAATTTCTTATCCAAACATCATCAAAATTCCATCAATATACTAACCAAATACACAAACCAGAACCACATCAATATAACGAGAGCCACCCCCCCCCCCCCACTCACATTAACCAAATACATAAGAATTATCAGACATATATAGGCAACCTGAACCATATACCAACGCCACATCTATGACTACAAAGACATATCAAATACAAACCATAACAAAAAAAAACGGGGGGGGGGGGGGGGGGGGAGAACGAAAAATCACTTACAGTTACCATTATGAGTAAGCAAGCGAGAACAGCAGCAAGTCTTTCAACAATACCACGAAACCTTAGATCAAGCGGCCGAACGCTTTTCCTTTTTGGCGGGAAGAATCTACTTTAGAGAGAGAGATAGATATTTTCTTCAACGAATTTTGTGATAAAAACAAAAGGGATTACTTGGCACAGTAAAAAGGAGTGGAGTCACAAAAAGAATAAAATAATAACCGTCCTTTCGTGTGACAGAGGTTTACCTTTTTTCCAACCATACAAAAGTCAACAACCGCTGCTATTCTTAACATATAAGCGCTCCAGATTTCGCCACGTCAGAGCATATCCCACTACCCAAGGCAGTTCACATCATTACACCTAAATAAATGGCCAGTGGACCCTACCACGAAAAGCTTCCCACATACGCTACCAATATTATCACACCGAGAATGTCCCCCGATAAAGTTCCTCGACTCCCAACCATTTCTTACCCAAAGGGCATACCGAACAAGGTGGACGAAGACCGTTTCTAGCTTGACGGCATGAAGCATCAAGTCTAACAACGCTCTCCGGGGGGATAACCGGGCACATTGTTCGGTGTATACTGAGAAACATCAAATAAAATAGAATAGACCGAATCAAGTGCAAGACAAAGTTTTATTCTTCCACAAAGGGGGAAAACACAAACAATACAACAGAAAAAGAAAAATTTTACAAGAAAATACACCCCATCCTACTTTTTCGAACTACCCCCCATATCAACATCCTTCTTCGCCAAAAGTTCCTCCAGACGCTCTTTTTCCCTAACCAACTGAGAAATCGCCATCTCAGCCTGTTTCAAGGCGTAAGACTGAGACTTGCATTTTTGCTCGGCCTTGAAACGAGCAGTGCCCTCCTCGTCCCAATATTGTTTAAACCTCCTCATTTCAGTCCGAGCACACATGAGATCATGTTTCAGCCATGACATCTCAATTTCTTTTAGTTGAAGAGGAGTCAAATCCTCCTCCCCAAAACTAGGGGGACGAGGTAGCAAAAAAGTAGGCTCCTCTTCCATAAGGGTTTTCTTTTTGGAGGCAGACCTAGTGATGGGAGCAATCTCAAACAAAAGCAAGTTAGAAGAAACAAATTATAAAACAAGAGAGAGGAGAATGGATAATGAAGTACAGACAATAGGGAGCATTTATAAAGAATCAAAGGGCACGAAGTACGAGGCGTCACAACGGTTCATAAGACAAAGGCACGAGATACGAAAAGATACATCTGATTCTAATACAAAAGAAAATACAAGTTCCAAAACAAAAAATATATACATCAGGTAACCAGCCCAATCCAACTAAGGATCAATAGGTGGAAAAACCGAACTACCAGACCGGGAGAAAGCTACCCGAGCAGAGCTGTCAAACCGAGCTTGGTAAGAGTCATTCATGACTACCAAGCACTCATTCTCCCTGGAGAGTTCGGTGTTTGTCCTAGTAAGGACACGGACGCGCTCCTCAAGCCGAGGTTGAGCAATGAATAGAGAAAAGTTGGTGTTGTTATCTGACAAATACTTGGGAGCATGCATGTTTCCTGACAATACTTGGGAGCGTGCACCTATGATTGACAACGTGAGGGATAGGTCTACAGTCCAGCAAGAAATAAAGGTACAAGATACTCAAAAGGTCCACATCCCAACAAACCACAAATTCAACAATAAGAAGAAGTACAAGATAAAGGTGCAAAAATAGAAGGGCAAATATAATTCTCATTAATAAAGATGGAATACATCATTATTCATTACATCAAAAGACAATCCATTACATTGAGGTCTATTACATCCGAGGATTACATCAAAAGACAATCCATTACATTGAGATCTATTACATCCGAGGATTACATCAAAAGAAAATCTATTACAATGTGTGTTAGTTGTGGAGCCAAATGAGTAGACAACGTGGCCAAAGAAGAACGACAACATCAGCAAATCAGGCGAACAGCAGGAAACGAAGGAAAGAAGCATAAAAAGAAAATAAAAAGGGAGGAAAGAAGCGAAGAGGAGGAACATAAAGAAGAAGTAATAAGAAAGAAGAGTCAAAAAGAAAAATGACAAAAACCCTGAATGTAACACAAAACCCTTAGGATCACCGGGTTGATTGTTACATCATAGTGGTGCAAAAAAGAAGAAAAAGAAAAAGAGTGATGAGAGAGAAGATGAAGAAAAAGAAAGAGGAGACGCAGAAGAAAAAGAAAAAGAAAAACAAATAAGAAGAAGATAAAGAAATGAAGGAAACAGACAAATAAAAAGGAAGTCAATGAAACAAAAAAGAAAGGGAAAAAGAAAAGAATGAAAATTAGAGAGAACAGAGTATAAAAAAAAAAAAAAAAAAAAAAGAGGAAGAGGAAGAAATGAGGGAAACTGAGAAATAAAAAGAAGAAAAAGAAAGAGATGGGAAAAGATGGGGAAAAGAAGAGAAAAATAAAAAAGAAGGGGGAAGGTTAGGAGGAAGTCGATCGATATCGATGAGAGGGCCCGGCAGAGACATCCCTGTCCCTCAGTGTCGGGTTCCCCCTTAGCATCTCATTCTCTTCGACTAGAGCCTGACGAGCACGTCGGCAATAAGGCAGTTCGGATCTTAGCCACGTTAATTCCCGAACCATCTCGGTATGGTGATAACGCATCACCTTCAATTCCTCCTCGGCATCCCTCAACAGCCTTTGTACATGGCTATAGGAGGCTTCAAAAGCCTCCACTTGCAAAGCTAATGCTGATTGGGTGAAAGGACCAGACATCTTAGGGAAATTATAAGATGAGGGTCTGTATATGGGGGAAAATAATATGATGAGGATTGTGGATGTAACCATGCTGTAAGCAGGTATTTATAGATCAATTAGATGAGGGCTGGTATTGAGAGTCGCAACCGTTCGCCAATGGGTACTAAGAAGCGACGGCAATAAAAAGATGTGTCTGTTCAAGAAAAAACGTTTGGATTCCCAAAAGGTTCTAAAAAAGCGTGAGTAATTAAAAGCCACTTGTTCACAAAACGCTTGGATTCTTACCAATATTTAAAGGGGGTAAGTAATAGTGGCATCGAAACACGCATCATTTTTGGGGAAAGGCAGCAGTTCAAATAAATGATAAAGATCTTTTGCGCAAAACTCAAGAAAACTCTGGTGAATAAGATTTTATGCACAAGGCTCAAGAAATCCTATTGGTCCCCAGATATAAAGAGTAAGAAGGTCCAATGGATAATGTCAAACGCAAGGCCCAAGAAAAAGCATTAATGAGGCCACAAGCGTGCGCAGTCAAAAGAAACTGCATTGGGAAAGTAATTCAGATATAAACAAGAGAAGAAGTCTTTATTGATTGATTGATACTTCGTTACAGAAGAAGCAGTAAAAGAAAATACAATAAAAACAATAAAATCATGTCGTAGAAGGGCCCGCTTCGTCATTCGGCTTCCCCTTCGACCGAGCATACACTTCCTTAAGGGCCAGTTTGTAAGCCCTCTTGGAAGCAAGTTGCCTGTCTCTGGAGGCCTCGAGCTCTTTGATCCGAGCATGAGCGCGAATACTGTCGAGCAAAGACCTCTGGTGCTCCTTCTCCATGGCGTCCAATCGCTCATCTAGTTCGGCGGCCCGACGAGCTTCCACCGACAACCGGGCAACCCTCTTCTCGAGATAACGCACCTTCTGAACTTCCTCTTCAAGACGAGCAATATATTCAGGAAGGTTGTCACCATAGTTTTCAAGAGGAAAAGCCATTTGTTCGTTAATAAAGAATGAATTGCATAAAGAATACAGGGACAGTCTCCTTTTATAGGAAGAAACAAGTAGTAGATCAAAGGTCATCTCGAAGAAATACAACCTCTTGAACTTCCCAAGAGCATTTACGGCAAATTAAACACAGTTCCAAATCCAATTAAAGTCATCCAAAAAGATATCAAGAAGATGAACAGACAAGAACAAGGATAGGGAAATATTTTATTAATTTCAAAAACATTCGATTACAACTGAGGAGAAGACTCCCCATTCAAAAGAAATTACAACAGAAATCACAAAAGACTAATTATTTCGAGGAAGAGCCTTCTTCATCGTCATCCGAACTCGGTTTAGACCGAGCATGCAACTCCTTGAAGGCAAGCTTATATGCCCTTTTTGCTGCCTTCTGCTTGGCCAGGTTAGCCTCGAGCCTCTTTATATGCTCGTAAGCCCAATCCCGATCGGCCATCGTCACATGATGATCAGAATCCATGTCAGACAACCTTTTCTTGTAATTTGAAACCTTGTCCACGAGTTTCTTATTCGCGGTACGAGATTTCTTGATCTTCATTTCTAAATAAAAAATATAATTAAAGGAGCTCTCACCAGTAGAACCAGAGGAAGCCATAACGTCACGAGCAAAGTAGTAGTAAAATGCCTAATTATGGAGGGGGCTCACCCCTTTATAGGAGTTTCCCTCGAAGAAAGATATTAGGATAGGAAACATTAAATGGGCCCCCCATGGAACCGTCATGAGTCTGTTGCGTTTCTCGATGAAGTATTGGGAACGACAAGACCGAAGTAATATCCTCGACAGACCGAACATGACTCCCTCGACATGGAAACCACGCCGAGGAAGTCAGGGAGCACTTGATAGAACATAAAAATTGGACCCGAATATACTATTCGGGTAATAATCAGACCACTTTATAATTGGGTATCCAACGCTTAAATGGGTCATCTTATGCCTTTTATAGGAAAATAAGGTATTACTATCAAAAGCCCAAGCCCACTCAACTGGGGACTCATGTCTGAAAAACCCCCTGGGATGAAGACATTTGTCAACATCCTAGAAGGCATAGTTGCCTATAAATAGACAACTACCCCTCCTAGAAATGGATCAGAAGATCTATCCAAAAAATATAGAGAGAAGTTGAGAAAAGAGAGAAACTAGTCAAAGCATATCACGCCAAGAAATAAACCGAGCAGAGATAAAGCCGAGCACCGAATAAAATGGGAGAAAGACCAAGAAGAGAGATTAAATAGTCAAATCGAGCACAATTGTAAAACAGAGATACTAATCCGAGCAAGTGTAATAGTCCGAACAAGGATAATAATCCGAGCAATAATAAAGATCAGGAAGTGTCCATTATTTACAGTTGATTTACTATTATATTATTGTTGAAAAGCATAATGCGACCGACCAAAGTTATGACTTTATCAGATGTAATTGAGGCGATTCCTAACAAAATTCTCAATCAACATGACAACATGAATCCCTTGTGATAAAATATTAGTACATCTATCAAAGTGGAAAACACGGTATTGATTTTCTATTCAACAATGTTAAGAAATGAGCAAACGAGCTTGGGTTCTTAACTTACAATTAATTCACTTTACACTACTGCTACTTATTTTGCAAAAAAACTTATGTGCCACGAATGAATTTTATCAACATAAATAACACATCAATTATTGATTAATCACATCTATAAACACAATATGGTGACATCAAATTCCAATAAAAGCAACGACATAATGATTCATCATCCAAGTAATAATCAATATAGAATAATAAGAAATGTCAACAAGTAAATATTCAACTAAAAAAAGGCAGAATAATCCATAATACTAATAGTTGTAGAAATGTCAACGAGTACAATTGGGTATGTAAATTATAAATGATGATTTTAAAATGCAAGAAAATAAAAATATTTATTTAGTTTCAATTTTCAAACACTTATAACTACTGTTTATAAACCTAAATATATCGGATCATAGTAAGTCATGCATGGATATTTTACATTTGATATGTAAATATCTTTTCAAACTAGTTAACCGAGGCCTCGTTAGGTTGTAGAATTGATCTTTTCGGGAGACAGCTTTCCGATCGCATTACGAATGAGATTTTAAAAGGTTGTACTAGTTTCAATACCAACTCCATATAGTATTGAAAATACCTTACTTTATTATTATACTAGTAATCGTTACACACGCGTTGCGTATGCGAACGACGCGTGGTATATATATATATGATCCGGGTAAATAAAATTTTAAAAAGTATACTGATTGAATGAATATATTAAATTATAAATTATGATTAATATAATGTTATTGTTATACAAAATACACGTAAAACGATTTTATTTGGTATATGATTATAATTGTTTTGAAAAGATAATGATTTTTGCGTGTTTTTTATATTTTGAATTGAATAAATGTAGATGAGTAATTAATAAAAAAATATATGAGTATTTTTGAAAAAAAAAATGACTAAATTAGACAGTCTCATTTGACTTGCTTTGACTTGTTATAATAGAATGGTGATGTCTCGATCGAGTATGCGGTACATGTGTGAATTATATAATCAAACAACAACATATACGAGGTCTAACATACCATAGTCTAATTTCGAGTTACAAAATACAAATGATGCAGCTAAACAACGCCTCATAACTTGGTACGATTAGGACTCGTGATATAGGATAATTTACATTAAATTTATAGTCTCACGTCAAGGACTCACGTGTATGACCCAACATCCTAATCTACGACATAATATGATTAGATTTTATGTATGGACCGGTGTCATGCTCCAATACGGCCTACTCTTGATAAATGAATAAAGAATTGTATATTTTGTCATAAGTTACCAAAACAAAATATACAAAATATAAAATTAAAGCGAAGTATAAACAAACTAAACTTTTATATGAGCTTTTAAAAAGTATCGCTAGGAGAAGGTTAATTTTGTTTTCATTAACCAGTTCATCATTTAATATTAGTGTAGTGGTAAACTAGGTTTTTGGAAGATCAAGGGTACGTGGTCTAACCATTGCCAACTAAATGACTAATTAAGTTTTGATTATCAGGAAAAAAAAATGGCAATTACTAACACAAACAATGAAATGTGTATAATGATCACGATAACTTATATATATAAGTGGCTGGTGGGGATCTTTATGGATTGTTTGCTGTAGCTAGGCCCAAGGCTATTGGGCTGCTCTTAAAATCGGACACGGCACGATGACGAGTCACATATGATTAGCCGGGAACATACCGTACCGGGGCGAGGGTGAATTTCAAAATATATTAAAATGTAAGAGCCAAATAACTGGTGGATGGAAAATATAAAGAACTTTTCTAATCACATGAAATGATCTCTTACTTCATGTACATGTGCCTTTCATCCAATGATATATGTGATTTTTGCACACTCTTTTCTTAAATCAGTTTTTTAGAAGTAAGAAATAAAAAGTTGCAAAAGATCCCAAAAAATATCAAATTGATCAAGTAAACTGGTTTCAATTCAAACACCAATCATCATTCATCCCCTGCTTCATCTATTTTTGGGCCTGTCGTGACCAGAGCTATCACCTTATGTTGAATGAAGATCAAAACATGCATGCTTACCATGTGTTTAACTCACCAAGCATTTGAGACCAATTCTATCATTTCTTTCTGAACCTGAGACTAAATCTCTCACCTTTTCATAATATGAACTATTTGTTAATTACACACCTCGTCTTGAAAACGAAGTGAGTTAGGTAGCCTAGGTGACGGTCCATGAGTAACGCCATTTTTTATTATTTATCATTATACCGAAGTAGTTTCCCCCTCTCCCGACACTATACAAGAAAAACATACTTTATTTGATAGTCTATTTTGTCTAATATAAAAGACGATATTCTGTTTTTATCACGATATGGTTTAGATTGCATAATTTTTTCGTGTTTTTTAAGGCGTTTTTTTTGGATAAAGTTTAAAATCATCTCAAAATCTTATGCGTACTGGACCGGTATGTTAATTAAAATTACCAATTTGAGATATTCTCGAACCAATGAAAAATTTGCTTAACCAAACATTTGAGAGCAATTATACGATATCTTTTGCACCTTGTTACCAAACCAACCAACGTTCCACAAAGAGAAACACTTATATGAACCCGGTGCACTATAATTAAGGGTATGCCAACCAATAGAATATTTTATTTGTAATTTTAAATTATTTTTAATATAGTTATTTTGGGGTTTATTACTTAGATATTGGTTTGTAGTGAATGACACGTCTGCTAGTATTACCGCATCACAAAATGGACTATCGCTCATACAATTAAACCCCAGATACCAAATCGAATAAAAACAAAAACATACTTACCAATAGTGTAAACCCACTAAAAACAATCGATCAAATCGACAGCGACGCAGAAGCATTGAGCAGCATAAAAAACCCATCTTGAGCCATACACTCGCCCCTCTCTCTCTCTCTCTCTCTCTATAAGGTTTTATCTATCTATCTCTCTCTATACATACATACATACAAATATCGCCGCATCTCGATCCACCGCTACTGTAAGTCATTTAACTCCGATTCAAAACCCTAATCGCCCCTTTTACATTTCTTCTCTCTAGATCTCGACTCAATTGACTTAATCAACATAGCTATTTCTATTATTTCTATTGATTGTATTTGTATCGGATTAGTTTTGCGTGAGGTGTACGGATTGATCGTGATTGTTTATATGTGCGTTGTTGACTTGATTAGATTCGGTGGTTGTATTTTTCGTGTTTTGATTATTGATATGATTGATTACTTGATTGTGCAAATCAGTGATTTATAATTTAAGTTTAGATTGATTATATGAGAGCTGTAGTTCAGTTTTTGGGGCTTTTTTTATTTGGCTAATTATCTCACTAATAATAATTTTACAAAGTTTAAGATTATACGATATAGTTTGTTTGGAACAGTTTAAATTTCCGATATGAGAGTATTAATTCAGTTTTTGGGGATGGGGAGTTTTTTGTTGTAATGATCTCACTAATACTAATTTTACAAAATTTAGGATTATACGATATAGTTTATTTGGAATAGTTTAAATTGCCAATACGAGAGTATTAGTTCAGTTTTTGGGGATGGGGAGTTTTTTGTTGTTGTAATTATTTCACTAATACTAATTTTTAAAAATTTAGGATTATACGATATAGTTTAGTTGGAATAGTTTAAATTGCCGATATGAGAGTATTAGTTCAGTTTGTGGGGTTGGGAAGGGATGTGTTTGTTTTCTTTTGATTAATCTCAGTTATGCCTAGAGATGGCAATTTCGCAGGTTTCAACCCGACCAACCCGAGGACAAAGTTGCACTTTTACCCATTTGACCCGACCCGACCCATTTGTCCCGTTTTTTTTTTCTTTTTAAAAAATAAATCTCATAAATGTCAAAGATTTGAAATAAAATTTGTTAGTTAGATTAAAAAATAATTTGATTTAGAACTATAATATAAAAGAGAGAGTTTAATATATATGAGAGAGAGGAGAGAGAGAGAGAGTGTTAAGTTGCACTTTTACCCATTTAAACCCGACCCGACCCGAATATAATTGCACTTTTACCCGACCCGCGGCGGGTCGGGTCGGGTCGGGTTGAAACCCGCAAAATTGCCATCCCTAGTTATGCCCTTCTTTTGTTGTTGCAAACATATTTTTTTGCGATATAATTTTGTTTGGAGAGTTTAGATTCCAGATATAAAACTATTAATTCAGTTTGTGGGGTTGGGGAGAGACGTGTTTGTTTTCCTTTTGACTAATCTCAGTTATGCCGTTTTTTTTTGTTGCAGAAATAGGTTTTTGCGATATAATTTGGTCTGAAGAGTTTAGATTCCAGATATGAGAGTTATTAGTTCAGTTTGTGTGGTTGGGGAGGGATGTATTTGTTTTCTTTTAACTAATCTCAGTTATGCCATTTTTTGTTGTTGCAAAAATAGGTTTTTGCGATATAATTTGGTTTGAAGAGTTCAGATTCCAGATATAAGAGTATTTGATCAGTTTGTGGGGTTGGGGAGGGATGTGTTTGTTTTCTTTTGACTAATCTCAGTTATGCCGTTTTTTTTGTTGGAAAAATAGGTTTTTGCGATATTATTTGGTTTGAAGACTTTAGATTCCAGATATGAGAGTATTGGTTCAGTTTGTGGGGTTGGGTAGGGGTGTCTTGGTTTCTTTGAATAATCACACTTATCCCTTTCTCTTTTGCAAGATTAGTATTTTTATTGTATATCAAGTATCTGCAAAATCAATTTGGATACCATGACTGCAGTGGTTTCAATTTTCTTTTGTTTAATTAAATTGTGACAGCAGTTGTCCAGAAAATGCAGAGTTTTAATAAGAAGGTGGTGTATTTTTTAATTGTTTTTTGAACTGTAACGAAGATAGTGAAAACCTGAATTAATGTTTTGACAAGTGGTGGAAACCGGAACGGACTTAATTATAAGTAGTTATGTCGTAATCCTGCTAATACTGCATTCTATTTCGTTCTTTCTGGAGAAATCTAATGCACTGCTGGTTACTCGGGACCTTACGCGTGAATACTAGTTATATTTTACACCTTGGAAACATATTGGTTATAGGTAATCATGAGTGATGAAGGAGACAGGGCTTGTCCTCTCTGTGCAGAAGAGATGGATTTGACGGATCAACAGCTAAAGCCTTGCAAATGTGGTTATGAGGTTTGATAGCTTTTCCTTCCTCTGCTTCTTGGGTTTGTTTTGATAATTGCATATGATAAACTGAGAGCTCATTCTTGAGTTATGTAAAAGTAAATATTCAATACCACTTATAAAGGGAACATCATGATTGCATTCTTTACTCTTGTTCTGTACACCTTAAGTGTCGTGGTGTAGCATTAACGATCAATGTGTAATTTGCTAAAAAAAATCATTTGATATTTTTGATAGTTGATGAATAAAATTGGAGCAAAGGCATAGTTTGTAGTTTGATGATGATTACTCTGAAATTCATAGTAGTGAATAATAGATCAGACTCCACCAGTACAACAGCAAACCACTCCAAATGGGATGGTTCCATCAGATGGGAATACGAAAAGTGGACAACACAAGTAGCCATCTCCTTCAAATGCTTCTGACGACGATAACCACAATAACGATTTGTAGCTATTTAGAAGATCATAGTACTCAAGAGAGTGATAAAAGTTGTTCATACCTTAGTTGCAGGAATCTTCTGAACTGCCAACGCTTCGACCTCGGAAGCTTTCTTCCGCGCTTCCGTCATCGGAAGCTTGCGAAACTTCCACATCCATATCTATCCCAACCCTACCACATTAGCTTATATAACTTGCTAACCTGAAAGAGTACTACGTTTTTATTCTTTTCTATTTGTTAAGTATTCAGAAAATTATTGTCGTTTAATAGTATTTTATTACATAAAATTATAGAAATAAAAATTCTCCTAGACGCTTTGGACAACGCTTCCTCACTTCTACAACCACCCGCTTCCTCGCTCCCGTTTTCTACCAAGCTCTTGCTCCCGCTTCGTGCAACTATGGTTCATACCACCAACAGTTATTATACTGTGATCAGTTTGGGGTTGGTTGTTCAATATTTTTGCCGCGTACTGTTGATCCCCCATTTTTCTCTCAAAAAAGTCTAACCACATTTTTCAAAACTTCCGTCTTGCTGGGAGACATGGCAGCCTTAACATGTAATTTTGTTTTTTCTGTTTTTTAGTTTCTTCTTAAAAGGTCCAAGAAATCCTCATGCGGAATTTTGATGGGAAAATTTAGTTTGTTCCCTTGTCCATAAAATCATCATATAGATGGCATTTCTTGTAACAAGAGAAAGGACAAGAACTTCACAACTACATATGACGCTGAAAAGGTCTTATTACACTTCGTTCGGAAAGAACCACCTAAGTCTTAGTATACTTGTGGTCTGCCTGTGGAGAAGTTGTTACCGTCAGGCTTATGTGCAACTATCATACTTATACACCTTCTCTAGGCTCGGCCTTATTGATTGTTGAACTGTTTGCACTACTATAAAGCTCTGGAGGGGATATAGGACCTTTTGTATACTTTAAAGAAGGATCCTTATCTTATGATTTTGGTGAATTGAGGAAGAGTTATACTTTAAAGAAGGATCCTTATCTTATGATTTTGGTGAATTGAGGAAGAGTTTCTCTCCCCCGCGGGGGTTTTAAGTTACGTGTGTGGTTCTTTAGGCTCCCTTTATTTTTGTCTATTACAGATTTGTCCTCTTTTGTTGTTCTTGTTTCCCTTTGGTTATATATTCTATTGCCCTTTCCAAGTGTGTGCTAATTTTCAAGCTATTTTTACAGATTTGTGTTTGGTGCTGGCATCACATAATGGCTATGGCCGAAAAGGATCAAAAGGAGGGACGGTGTCCAGCTTGCCGAACCCCATATAACAAGGAAAAGATTGTGGGCACCACAGCTAACTGTGAAAGGTCTGTAAATGGAACAGTAGCCAACTCTTTTAAAATCAAATTCTCACTCCCGAGTTCCATGTACAATTGCAGTCTGTTATTATCATTGACATGACTATCAAAACTGATAGGTTGGTGGCTGAGATGAATATGGAGAAACAAAAGAAGTCACACAAAACAAAAAAGATATCTGATGGAAGAAAGCAACTTGCTAATGTGCGTGTGATTCAAAAAAGCCTGGTTTACATTGTTGGGTTGCCTCTTACTCTGGCAGACGAAAATGTATGTACTTTTCTTTTTCCCCTATAGAAAGTACAAAACAGTTTTTTTTTCTTTTGCCATGATTCAAAATCTGATACCTTCTACTTCTAACAAAACGATGACGGAACAAAAAAATGAAGTCTCTGACTACTAATGAACTTTCCTTTTTAAGCAGCTTCTCCAGCAAAGAGACTATTTTGGGCAGTATGGAAGGGTTCTGAAGGTATCTATATCTCGGACAGCAGCTGGTTCAATCCAACAATTTGCGAACAATACTTGCAGTGTGTAAGTATCTGTTAGTCGTTTGGAGTTTCTACAAATTGCAATATTTGTCATTTCAGTTTACCTACATGAACTATTCAGGTTGCCATTAGATTCTCTTAGATTTTCATCCATCTTATTATAAAACTAAAACTTGCCTTTAGTTATTAAAGAATGATTTTGTGAACACTTGATTGCTATAAAGTTCATTTTATTTCAATGTCTATTCTAGGTATATTACTTACTCCAAGGAGGATGAAGCAGTTCGCTGCATTCAATCAGTACATGGGTTTATTTTGGATGACAACCCTTTAAGGTAGACACTTCAGATGTTCGTGACTAATATTTTATTTGTTTAAATTTACTTTTATTTAGATTTTTTTTTCTTTTCAGGGCTTGCTTTGGAACTACAAAATATTGCCATGCGTGGCTGCGGAGTGTGGTATGGTCTTGAATTATCATCAGAGTTTGTTCAGTCAATCTGTGCAGTGAACTAATTTTTCTGAACATAAAAATTGATCTGTTTTATCTTGCGCAGCCTTGCAGCAATCCTGATTGTCTTTATTTGCACGAAATTGGTACACAGGAAGATAGTTTCACTAAAGATGAGACTGTATCAGCATTCACAAGGTATTTTTGCTTCTTTCTGTATCATCATAGAACTTAAGAGTTGCCAAATTTGATTATTTTATAGAAATTTTCTAATGAATAAGTATAGCTTTAAAAGTACTAAAGATAATACTTCAACTAGTGTAAGAATAGGAAACCAACTGGATATTGTTATACTTTTTTGATAGAGGTAGAAAAGTTTAACTTTTGAATACTTTAAGAATGTTGGTGGTGTTTGGTAAACTTATGAGAAGTATAAAATATTTATACTTTGTTAAAATGAACGTAAGTACCGTGACACTTCCCTTTATTTTGTCATCCCACCAATAAAATTTGTTTATAACAAACAACACAATCAATAACATGGAGAACATACTCCGATTCTTTACTTAATAACCAATTAAGATAAATAACAATTAAAAGAATCATTCCTCCATGTTTTGAGAGATACTCTATTTTGGAAAAAAGACAAAATTGTAGCTAAACAAGTTAACATTGGTCTTCTTATTTTTGGAAAACTAGAGACTAAAAGTTCTAGACCTTCCACACACACACATGTATATATATATGTATAATCTATACCTCACTTTTATTTCTTCAGAAGTACACTTTTGATTTGGTTTTTACTTGTAACTTACTTTATTTTGCAACCAACACAGTCTAACAAAAATAAAATTGTAAATAAGAACTTACGTTTAGTGGCATACCCAACAAACCCATAATTTCAGGTAAATATTGAAGTTTTAATATGGTGATGACTTTTGTGAAAGATTGTTGTTTTCCGTGTTTGGTTGAAGAACTAGACATTTTAAAGACACAACTGCCTTGAAGGAGCTGTCCTTGTTCTTGTACAGTTTTCTCTCATACGTCTTGAGACCTATGACACTTTAAATGTAGCCAGGGGACTTAGGTTTTGACTTTACTTAGCAGTTCGACGACCATGGAGGCCAGCTAAGACTGCCCAGTGTTCTAAAAAACTCATTTTGTGGCCTCCTAGATGCACCTAGGCTCTAGACGAGGAGTGTCGGTCCACACTCGAAATAGGAGAAATTCTGCTTAGGAGGCTTTCTATATGCCAGGAAACTCACTTTTGCCGAGAATTTGCCTTGTATGAGTCGCATTGTTTAAGTTTGAAACAAGAATCTCTTTTCAGTAAATCCATTCAAAAATATTTTTAACTTTTAAGCTTAGTTTCAGGAAACAGAGTCAGACAATAATTTCCTTTTAATAAATCCATTTAAGAATAGTTTTAAGCTTAGTTGCAGGAAACTGAGTCTTTGCTGCTGGAGCTTAGATCATAAACGCCGGCGACGTTTCTGTCGTTGGACCCGCTGGGAAACGGAAGATAGAGAGAGAGTAAATCCTAATTACTCAAGTAAATTAGGTTAATTGAGGGTGGATAGAGTAATATTGAAGGGAAAGCTTTGATTTGGATGAGTAATTGATAGATCTATCAAGAGAATTGAAAACCCCCCATTTGAATCAGCTTTTAAAAAAAACAAGTTTTAGTTAAGTAGAGAGTGAGAGCTAAACAGGGAAGAAAAAGAGAGTTAAACAGCTGTGCATTAGGTACTCTACAGTACCAAGAGTTTTGTACGTTTTGAGTAATTACAATGAAACCTCCAGAGTTTTTAAACTTACAGCAATTTCCCAGGTTTCAAAACGTTTCACAAAGAGGTTCAAAAAATTACAAAATACATCTCAATTTATAAAGTGACTTTAGTTTAAAAATCTAGTTGGGGATGCAAAGTTTTCTTTTAATATTTAACATTTTATCTAAATGATAAACGTTTAAATGTATAAATAAAAGTAAATTTCTCTAGCCGCTTTGGGCGGCTCTTTCTCACTTTTATAATCATCTGCTCTGCTCTGGCGCTCTCGCTTTCAGATAATTTTGAGCTTTTTGATACTTTAATCTACTGGTGCAACTTTTTGCAGTACAACTTGTTATATATTGAGTATTCACCTTCATTTTTTATGGCTATGATAAATTTATCGGGTACTTATTGACTTTCTAGCGGTTTTTGAAGGAATAAACTTCAACAAATTACCAGTGCTGCAAGTAATATGCAACGTCGCTCAGGATATGCACTACCACCACCTGCAGATGATTTCCATATTAGTAGCTCCATTGTAACAGAGAAACCTACAATTAAAAGTGCTTCCAATGCAAGTCTTCCCTCTCATCTTTTCTATTATCTGTGTAATTAAGTTTATCAATTGTAGTAACTATAATTTTTGAAGTTTTATTATATAAGATATAGAGAATAATCGTCAATTTATTTGACTGCAGAATGTAGCACTCACTGTGAATAATTTTCCCCCAAGTAGCAGCTCTGCCCGATCTGCTGCACTTCCATTGGCAGCTTCGTGGTACATTTCTACCTTAGAAAATTTTCTTTTTTATTTAATTGAACGTTGCATGTACTAAGTTGGATTTGAATACCAGGGGAGCACGTGCCTCTAATGGCAATCCACCATCAGCTAATAATACAGCTTCGTCAAATGGACCTTCTAAATCGAAACCGGAAAATGGTAGTCCACCATCAGCTAATAATATAGCTTCGTCAAATGGACCTTCTAAATCGAAACCTGAAAATGGTAGTCCAACACCATTTTCTACAGCTGTTGCAGGCAAAGTTCATTCCCCTTTGCATGATGATACATCGAAACAGGTAACGATAAATGAAGAAATTCAGAAAAAAACCGATAAAGAGGGGCATGAGCCTCTGGAAAGCAGTAGTAGACAGTATTCTTGTATAGATATAAATGTTGCTTCTGAGGCTCCTGCGAGTAAACATAGTCGTTCATCACCAAAGAACAAAGTAAAAAGTCCTGATCCAGAGACCAATCTAAATTTATCTGCTCAAGGGAACGATGATAAGTTGTGTTCTGGCATTGAGTCTATGCATATTAATAAATTTACTGGGGTAAATCATTCTGACAAAAATAGGTCGGATATCTCGTTTTCTGGTCATACAGTTAATTCGTCTGTCAATCAGGGATTACAACAAAGTTGTGTTGATGATTTTAGAGAACCTTCGACGTCAATTTCCCAAAGCAAGACTGTTGAACTATTAGGTTCCAGACAAGATTTGTTTACAAAAAAGCGACCTGAGACGGATTCAGAGTTGCAAAGTGTTGGCGTGAGATTAGATTCACAAGTTGCAAGCCCTAGAGAGAGACAGCATTTGCAATCCCTTGAAGGACATAAGCTTACAGATTCGGAATTTGTCACCAGCACTAGCTATTATTCTACTCCATCCCTCTCTCTCCATCATTCTTTTTCCAATGCACATTCCCCTACACAGACCGAGCCTTATGGGTCAACTAATTTAATTCAAGATCCTCCAATATTAAAAAATAATCTTGAAAATGGGTTTCTGCGTCATCCTTCTAGTATTTCAGAAGTATTAAGTGGATACCCTATGGATAAAGTGAAGAGCTATGTCAATTCAGACAGTAAATTTGAGCATGGTTTTTCGGAAACTAAGGTTGTTGGTAGATCTGAAGTTGAAGAAGCAAATACTGGACGAAATGCTGGTACAGACACGGGAGAAAGTAGCATAATATCAAATATTTTGTCCTTAGATTTTGACCCATGGGAAGAGTCTTCGTCTTCTCCTCAGAATTTAGTGAAGATGTTGGGTGAAAGTGATAAAAGGCGAGGATCTCTAGCACCGTCAAATTCATGGAAGGCACAAAATAGCAATAAATCGAGGTTCTCTTTTGCTAGACCGGATGAATATAGAGATGCTTCTTCTACTATTGAACCTTCTTTTAGTCATATGCAACAAATGTTCAATGAAAATCCTTTGAGCCAGAATTTTGCAGTAAATAGAGATTATAATATAAGTAAGCTAGGTGACCGCCATGGTTTATCTACATTTAACACCGAGGAACCTGACTATCTTGCCGGAAGCTCATTATATTTATCTTCCAATAACTTTTCAGGTCAGTATTTCCATTATGTCTTGTTTTAAGTTGCACTGTTTCATGTCTTGTATCATTTTATGCTGCTATACTTATTTGCATCTATGTCCTTGTTGACTTTAGTGATCAAAATGTTTGTCAGATCCTCCTTTTGTTATTGGTCCTTTTGTAATGAAAACGTCTCAGATGCATCATATGACCCTGGGTTTGGTGTGGAAGACGAGGGTTACATTTTACATATCTTCAACACAAGTTAGTTCTTGTGTTGGCCGTGATAACGCTACATACACTAGATTATTTTTGCATCATATACGGGATTGCACCAAAAATTAGTCTTGACTTCTTTTCTGTGCATTCACCTTGTTTGTATTAACGTCTGACCTTTGATAATTTTATTAGAGTTCACGAAAGCTAAAGAATTGATGTATTACATGTTTCAGTACTTGCACTCTAGGAACTTCTTGCAAGTGCATTTTCCTTTATTCTTACTTCCCGCAAATGTGAACAATGCTCTGGTACCATTAGGAAGATCTCGATTATTTCTAGAAACTTCTGAGGTCTTAGAAGGTTGGTCATCATTTTAGTAGGTTCTAAAGCTGCAGTTATGAGTTATAATTTGACTGTTCTCTAGTATTGGAATGCTAGTGAATTTGTGAGAATGGGAACTGTAGATGTCAGGGAAGCTAACCCTGCCCTTGTACTGTTTCAGTCATAGTCCCTAGGAGGATCAGTTGTTATTGCTGGTAAATAGATCTTTTACTCTTAAGGGAAGTTTAACTTTGCCCTTGTACTGTTTCAGTAATAGCCTAGTGAGGATCAGCTGTTATTTTTTTATTAAGTAATGTATGAAAATTATTTTTGTTCAATTTGTCAATTGTTGAAATTAAAATTCAAACCGGCTTACAGTTGATCTTCGAGGAGTGACTTCTATATTTTACTCCTTTCATATATATTTTTCTTCCAGCCTTCAATAATTGCACGTGTTAGCTAGATTTTTGTAATAACCTGGGTGTAGAACTCATCCTAGAAACTCATTTAACTAAGAAAGGGTACTTAAAGAGAATTATAAACAACAGAACGATATCTCATACTATAGATGTGGGAAACATTGTCCTTGGATTGTTACAATCTACCAGCTCCGCAACCTGCAACCATTTACTTAGGCAGGCTTTGCGTTAATCTCTAGTCTCGGTCAAACACTGCACTCCCGGTATCACCCCTTTTGTTCCAAACACGCCGGTTAAACTGTGATCTCGCGTCACCCTTTTTGCGCACTGCGTGACGTACGTATTCAACATGGTATCGGCTCTAATACCAAATATAACAACCCACATAGGTAGAACTCATCCTAGGAAACCCGTTTATTAAGGGAGGGTGCCTAGAGAGTTATAAACAACACAAGGATATCTCACAATTCTGATGTGTGATATGCTCTCACACAACGTTATCCTTGGGATCGTTACTATTTTCTGTCAGTTAAGTGATCTAATCTCATAACATTCACTTATGTTGTCTAACCAATCTCCTGCTATAGGTTCAAGATATCAAGTTTCTGCACCTCCTGGATTTTCATCTCCCAATAAAGCACCACCACCAGGATTTACTTCCCATGGGAGGATGGGATCCAATTTTGATGCCGTTTCTGGTTAGTTTCATTATGACTAGTAATTCTGGTTTTATCTTGGTCCTTGTTATGTCATAATTTCTGACATTTTCTTTGACCATTTTTGCAGGTAACAATTTTCTCGATCCTTCTTCTTTGTTGAGAAATCCCTACCAGTCCGCACAAAATGAAAATATTGGTAGCAGTACAGATATCGAATTCATGGATCCAGCAATTTTGGCTGTTGGCAAGGGAAGACTTCCTATTGGGCACAATAATGGTGTATCTAACTTCACACCGCAGTTAAATTCTGTTGAAAATGAGGCTAGATTTCTAGCAATGATGCAAAGATCATCCCCACCGGTGCAAAATCAGAGATTTTCTGGAATGGGTAATGGTTTTGGTCCAGTTAATGATAATCATAATCATCTTCCTTCTAGGATTATGGAGCAAACCCTAGCCAACAATCTCTCTCCATTTTCCCATCACGGTCAACAACCCAGAACCTCGATCATGTCAAATAGTCAGTGGAATAATGAGAATTTGGGTATCAACAAGTTTTATGGTGGTTATGAAGATTCAAAGTTTCATATGTCTAGTTCAGGAGATTTATACAACAGAACATATGGAATTTAATAGTTGATCTGCTTAATTTGGTGAATTTACTGTGTATCTGGGAAATAGAATGATCATGTTGGTCGAGGATGAAAATTGGTGTTTGATTATAGCCTGACCTCTTGGGGTGCATTCTGCTGGATCCGGACCACTGGGATTGCTTGGCACCAGCAGGTATGAATTTGGATATTATCTGCGTATTGTTCTTTTTAGATTATCCATGTCACCTAACAAACTTGTTGTCTTGTTGGTGTGTTTACTTCTTGTTCCTATTTACACCTTGGTAAATGTGTTGGTAATTGTATGGTCATTTATAATTCAAGTAATTTAAGGGGAATAAGCGAAGGAAAGCAAACTCTTCGATAGGTTGCATCTTTGTAGAAATTTTATTTGCATTGGGATGGAATTTCTTCCAGTAGCCAAATTAAAGAGAAGCACCAGTTTAGTCAAAGTCTAAATTGTTGTATGGGTGAGGTTATAATGCGTCCGACACCGAGTAAAGTGGATCAAAGATAGGTACAAGAACAAATAGTTCTGATACTTTTATGTTTTCCGAATATGAGCCATGCCATAAGTTATAGACTTATCTTTTTTTGGTTTTGCTCATATAATCTTTATCTGTATTGCTTTGCAGAAGTGACAAAATCTAGCTAGAGTTGCTGAAGGTGATTGCCTGTGGGGATCTTGTCATCAAACAGCAACTTATTCTCCCGATGTGAGCTATTTTGCTTCCGTAGAGGTAAACAGTCGTAATATATCAGATGTGCGTGGATATAAATATGGGCAGGGGTTATGGAACTAGAGGTGAAGTAGCTTGGCCTGAAAGAACTATTCTCAAATTTCTGAAAAGATAAATTGTGATTTATCTCTTTTAAAAGTGAATTCTGAAACCTCAATTGATTTCTCCTAATTTTGTTGCTCTTTGGAAAAGTGACGGCTAATGGCTATTCACTTGGCTGTCGTTTATGACAGTAATTATTACTAAGGAATCTACCATCATTAGTTATATATTGAGTAATGCTCAAAATATCATCCTCTACACTCCAACTGAATCACTGTCTGGAATTCCCGTATCCCCGCGTGTAATACGACCGTTTGCTAAAAATAGTTCAGTTTGTGCTATGTATCCATCAGCTGTGGCAAACTATGATCTTGAGTATATGTAGCTGTCAACTGTTACCTCGATTCAGTGAAAGTTGAAAACTGAATGTTTTCACTTAAAACGAAACAGACAGGATGACAATTTTTGGATCCCTGTTTTGATTGAATTGACAAATCTGTAAAATTTGTTGGGACAACACTCCCCCATCAGTTGCAGGCTACACTCACAATTTTTATCCTCGCCTGTAGATTCAATTTATAAATCATAATCATTGATCATATGTACATATTATGTCCTTCCCAATTTAATTCCATCCTCCGTCCTGATTTAATTGGAGAGAATGAAAAATGGACTCTTAATTGACATTTAACTATAGAACAGAGAGAGAAATGGGACAAGAATAAAGGAAGAGGCAGTGTTTAAATATAGAGCAAGTACATAACGAATGCTATAACTATAACGGGGTATTTAGCAGTGTTTAAAGTATAAACTTGGGATTAGAGGAGTATGCCGACTTTTGATTGACAAACTGTTCATCAAAATTTTAGGAATACTCATCTTTTTCATTGGCATACACTTAAATATTATTTTTTTGATAAAAGCATACACTTAAATATAGATTACCTATGAGTTGACTGATAGGATTACACTACAATAATAGTAAGCTTTTGGAAATAGCACGATGTTTGCATTTGATGTTGGCACTTTAAGAAACTGATTCTGGATCGGCGTTAAGCTTCATCTACAGATTTTTTGTGTACAATTCAACGTGTAGTAACTTTTATATTGTGGAAAAGCAATGTCCGTGGGCATAATTTTAACAAGTCATGATTTAGTTTTTAGATGATGTGTACATTTCGATAAAATGATTTTTGATGCGTATTGTATCATGCGAATTTATTACGACCTTTTTTATGGGCTTATACTTGGACTAACAATTTTTTTTAGTGTCATACATTTAATAAACTAATTTTCTGTAATATATTTTGGTCTATACTCGTATATTCTGTAAACTGTTTTTCCATTATGTTTAGCTTCCTATGAGCGTAAAGCTTTAAAAAATTGGTTTTTGATGGCATAATATCTAGTTACCTAATTTATATAATGTTCAATTGTGATGGGCATACAATCCGATAACCTGGTGAATAATGAACCAACTTTTTAAAAAGTAAGGTGGTAGTCAAGAGTTTATGACTAGCCTAGAAAATTAGGCAGAATTAAGCATTTTGCGGTAATTTGGGCGGGATTAGGCGATTGACCCACCTCTATATATACTTCTACTATTCGACTTACGTATTTTAAAATATTATAATCACAAAGGTCGACGCGGGTGAAGAACGAATAATAAGAAAATAATAAAAGCCTATAGTATAGCTGTATAGGTGATTGAGTTATAAAATTAAGTAGTAGTATAAAGTCTAAATATTATAAGCCTATTCTATATCTATTTTGGTGTACTTTTATTTATTTTCACTAAAATTTTAAATTTTCATAACTTATATCGCAATTTTATAAACTTTTATATTATATTGTATTCAAATTTTAAAACATTTGAACATAATATTGTTTTAGACAATTTTTTTAATATTCAATATTTAATTTACACTAATTTATACATTTATTTCAAAATAAATTTTGTGTGGATTTTATTTTAAAAATAATTCTTGAAATGTATTGATACATGTATTATATTAATTGTATAATTTTTTTTAAGTTTTTTAGAATTTTTTTTTTAATAAAATAAGCTAGGAAACACAGAAAGGAATAGAGAAATAGGAGATAATATTTGGACCGTATAGAATTATTTTGTCTTTGTTCTACACTTATAGTTTCGGGCCTTGTGAAAGTGACCTGTCACCACCCCTACTGAACCATACCATAAATGACAAGCGAAGACATTCATATGTGGAATACAAAAAAAGGTTATCAACTTGTAAAGTTTCCCTACCAAATGGGGTTGTGCTTGATTGAGTGCCACATGTTTACTACTTATTTAAGATTGTCCAAAAGATCTGAAATGATAAGCCCCACCTATCTTTATCCCTATAAGCACTAAAAGTAGTAAATAATTCAGATCAACACTGTAGCATGAACAGTCCTGAAATATCAGAGGATTGGGCCACCATGTGATATGGGAATCCTAGTCTAATCCGAGTGGTTGCAAATTTTAAGGAAAAAAATAGTTTTCTCGAATTGGAAAAAGAATTGGGCAAATCCAGTTGAAATTTAATACGACAACTAGTTTTTGAAATATCTTGGCTTGAAGAACATCTAAATAAGTAACATAACAAAAGGTACATTTAGTCGAACAAGTTGAAAAATTCCACTGATATATAATGCTAATCAATAGAGAGGAGAAGTAAGAAGATGGGAAGAAACTTAATAGTACTCTTTTTATTTTATTTATTTTATTATTATCTTAATAGCTGGTATTCCTATTAGGCTATTAGTGATAATACTAAATGACTAGACCATATAAAATCAATAATATATATTTTCTCATTTAATTGTTCATTACGAAAATACGTGCAATATTGATCGGCTTATAAGTTGTATCAAAATTGTTGAAATGATTTTTTTTAAATCTAATCATACAATTTAACATTTGAACTATATGATCAACTTTTTATTCCGACAATTTTGATACAAATTTTTGACCGATCAAAATTGCACGTAATTTCGTAATAAACAATTAAATATATTAAAGTAACCATCAACTCCTTTGCCTAGGAGCGGTGGAATTTGGTATCACATGTAATTTTATAATTCTCACATCTTTAAAATAAAAAGCATATAGTAAGCAATACTTCTTTTCTGCTTCTCAAATCACCCGAACTTGTCAATGACTGATAGAAAATAAAAGACTACATGCATTCCTGATCTAAAAAAAACAAGGAATTGGCAAAATGGGAACTTAATGTTTATTACACACTTTCGGACTTAATTATCAAAAATACCTAATTTGTTTATTTTTGTTTAAAAATATATCAATGTAACATTAATTAGTGAGCATTGATGGCAATTATTGAGAGAAAAAGATATAGAACAATTGAGCATCCCTAATAAAATTTAAAATAAGTTTTAACCCCTATATAATTAAGTATCAGAGTACGTTTTAGATAATATTTTTTTCTTGGTAAAACTCTTTTCTAATGAAGTGTAATACACAAGAATTATACTCTATGATTTTTTACTATAAAATAGCTAACGTTGCTCTTTAGTACACATGTCATTCTTTAGGGCTAAAAGAGGAAACATGTTAAGGAAATATAAGATATGAAAGATACGTGTGTGGGTTGTGGGTACTAAGAAAATTTTAGGGTTTATCAGAAGGTGGGTAACTAGTTGCGATGAAAAGCCACTTGTTATATGCTAATGAGGCAGGTTTTCTACATACATTGTTGATTCAAAATTAAAAGGAAACAGCAAAAGTCACCTTATTCAACTTTTCAAATGCAAAAAATATACTTACTCGTATATGTTTAATCTTTAAATACGAAACTATTTGTAATTTTAACCGTCTTTTAACTTGTATCAAAATTATCGAAATGATTTTTTTTTAAATCTAATCATAAAATTTAACATTTGAATTATATGGTCAACTTTTAAAAAATTTGATTCCGACAATTTTGATACAGATTCTTGACCGATCAAAATTGCACGTATTTTCGTAATATACAATTAAATACCATATTAAATTTAATCATCTATACATCTTCTATTCATCACCAATAATGACCAGTCTTATCAATCTTCCTTTGCCTTTTCTTCTCGAATAAAGCCAAAAACCCAAATATGGATACTAGGACTTGAGCATATCTTACTAAAAGTAAACCAAGTTGGAAGTTGGTAATTCTGATGATCAAGATATAAAAGCAATGCTAGGTACAATTCAGAAGCTTAAGGGGCACACTCATGGTCATTCCTTATGTTTTTTTGTTATTATTAGAGGCATAAATATATGTATAAGTTACTAGTTTAAATGCCAGACGCACATATATAGCTGGCTTACTAATCATTGTAGCAGTATTATATAATAACATGATTCTAAGAGTTTGAAACAAGGTTCTGAGATTGGGAGAGCAGCTGCCAGCGGTAAACTCGAACATGCATTTGTGCGTATTTTCTTTCTTATCCCGTCCGAATTTGTTCCATGGATAATAAGCTTTGTACTGGTACACGATATTTATAATAATAATAAACTTGTAAATGAAAAAAAAAAAAAACTGGAAGATGGCTTGTTTGAAATATTACTATATCAAGAACTATCTTGAGAGGAGAATTAAATTTCCTTTTTTTGGACATATTATTATGTACATTTGGCAAGTGTTATAGTTTACTTTTCCTTCAACATAAGACTTCATAAATGAGTTTTAGCACTTCACGCATGAATGATTAGTGTTGAATGGTATAAAAACCATGTCTTATGAATCATTGGACACACACATTGACACACACACAAGCTGACAAACATATCCTAATTCCGCTAGTACCTTTCAAAATGGACTCGTAAATTGATATAATACTGTTACAGCTAATTTGGAAATTTCTTCCGAGGAAATAAGTGCTAGCTTCATTATGAATTTGATGTCGGCAAATAAACAACAAGATAATTACGAATGTCACTGTCAATTATAATGCCTAACTTCCCCCACAAACTTACTTTCTTCATAATACTTGTGTATGCGCATTAGAAGAGCAAATTTAAAAGCTAGACACAATTTCTCCACAAGTTATAACTTCAAACCTAACATCATTATTCATTTCACATTACTGGTCCCGCACCTATTTCTTCAATGTCACATTAGTAAAAGTAACACATCCTTATGTACACGTCGTTTGATATTAAATGCAAACATTTAGTATAAGTTTGGGTCCTAGCCAGGGATCCATTTCTACTGCCCTGCTTGTCTTTAATAATTTGGGTAATTGTATCAAAATTAATCTCATATAAGATTCCATAAAAATTATGCAAATATTACTGTATAGAATTACCGACATACAGTTTTCGGTAACACTAATAGTTAAAAAAAAATTAAGTTTCCAATTTCATTACGGTACGTTATTTTAGAGTAACACTACCGTAAACCCGGTAAATGTATGTCAAATACTAAAATCTCAACACATATTGATGAACCCAAAATAACTATTACCCTAAAATTAATTTAAAATTAAAACTAAAATATTCTATTGGTTAATTGGCACCCTAAATTATAATGCATTGTATGAAGAAAAAAAAATCATATTTATTCAATGTACCGAAAAAGTATTGGATCGATGCATTTCAAGTACGTTACGTAAAAAATAAAAATTAAATTTATCAACCGTACCGAAAAAGTATCGGATACATCGTGTCAACCTTTTTTTTTACTTAATATTTTTTTCATACTTTTTATTGACTGTATTGTTTTTTTATCCAATGACCTATATAAAATTAGGATACGCTATCCTACGAAAAGTATGACAGAAAAAATGGATGTCAGCTCTCTTTACAAATGAAGTACACCAAGTAATTGAGTTTAGGATCGGAATAATTGAAGTTTAGTCCAAACACCCAAAACACCAAAACCACCCCCCACCACACACACACACACACACACACACACACACACACACACACACACACACACACACACACACACACACACACACACACACCACCCAAAAAAAACAAGTTTGTAATTGAGTAAGCAAATATGTTATTTCAACACAAATAATTAAAGTTATTAGGTTAACTAAAGACACACAGTAACGAGAAAGCACATGATTCTTACTGCCATCAATGAGGGATATATATTAATTGTAGCAATTCCATCTTGATGGAAGTTGCAACAAAGCCACCAGAGTCGACGGTGAGAAAGAGAGTGAAAATACAAAAAAGTAACACATCCGATCAGGAGCTTCATTGAAATAGTTGTCGGGGGTGACCAGTGACAACGAGGATGACTATAAGAGTTGGGGGGTCCTCATCGGCCGGACTGTAGATAAAGGTCGGATCTGATTTAGAGAGGCAACATGGTTATTTAATAGGTTCGGACAAATCAATTAGTTAAGTTTAATTTTTCCAAAATAAAAATTTGAAATAATAGTTCCAAATACGGATCAAACTCAATTGCGGCGTTAGTTTATCACGCATTTTTTTTAATATTTATTTGCTTTTCTCCCTCTTTTGTCCAATTGTATTTCATTTGGGCGACCATCTTAAAAATCAAGTTTTTTATTCGGGATCCCCTCTCATACGGTCAGTGTGTTTAACTGCACATTTTACGATTAATTCGTGAACCGTTTGATTACTTTAGATTAGATTTGAACGATAGGATCTAAAAACTTATTTAAAAAAAGAACTCTTAAATTACTACTATATCCTTAAATCTTACGGTCTAAATCTAAAATAAATGATCCAACGATACTCTATTTAACGGTATTTTGTACCGTTCGATGTAGAACGCCATAAAAAAAAAAAAAACCTTTTTACTCCTGTTATTCGACGTTATAAAAGTAGAAGTTTTGACCAAAACACTTGATAAATATAATCTCTTTAATCTCAAATAAATCAACAGATAATTAGTTACGGGTGATATACTGGGTTATATTTTCTCCATATGAAGTAGGGAGTTCAAAATATGATTGGAGCATTTACGTCATTTTTTTTATATCATCAATTTAACTTAAATATTTGAATATTGTTTTAAAATTGTATACGCATCAGTTTCATTATCCATTATCTTAAATATATATGAACTCAAATATCACTCAAATATAAGTGATCAAGATGTTCTCTTATAATTAAAATAATAATTTATCTCTCTTATTTTTCTTAAATTCTCTCAAATTTATTTGTACTTTTCGTATATAAATTAATAAAATAATAAAAAGATGAGTTGTATAGTTGTGATAGAGAAATTTATAAAAAAACCTTATAATTTGTATAAACCAAAACATTTCTTTATAACTTTTAAAAAGTACACTTTTACAAGCACGTTAAATAATTTAGACGTTTTATCATATTTAAAGTAAAAAGTATATTTTTACAACTTATAAGAAAACGTTTTGGTTTACACAAATTATCAAATTTTTTATCAATTTATCTATCACAACTATACAACTCATATTTTTGTTATTTTATTAATTTATATGTGAACAAATAAATGAAAGAGAATAATAGAAAAGTCAGAGAAATAAATTATTATTTTAATTATAATAGAATATATTAATCACTTATATTTGAAATATATTTAAGCACGTGTATATTTAATATAATATATGAGAAAATTGATGCGTTCACAATTTTAGAACAATATAATATCGATAATATAACCTAGATGATGGGTCGGTGGTGTTAGTGGGTTTACCGTCACTGGCTACTTCCCTTCTCTAGTCTACTCTCTTTTTAGGATCCCAATATAGACCATAATGGACTTTTTAACTTATTTTAGAGCTTGATTTAGGTAAAAATATGAACACATCAAAGTCTTCCCATTTCCCTTTCTCCCGTTTCATACAAAAACCAGTACACTTGTACTACACCACATTATTGTTACATGTACTACACTGTCGCATCCTGTGCTATTATTTTAAAGTACCCAACTCCCTAAAAAAATACAGTAAATCTCATTCAATCGCAAACTTGGCTTATTTCTGATAATATGCATGCGTTTATTTCTGATTTACAGATGAACAGCTAGCATCCGGTCATTATATTGCCTACTTTAATATATTAGAAGTTTCACAACTTCACAGCCATATTTTGGTGTATACTAATCATTAACATTTGATTCATGAATGAACTCGACTAATATCAATTTCCATTCTCAATTTAGGGAGAATTAGAAAAGAATTAAGGAGCTGGTTGTGGTGGCTTCATTTGGTAGAAATACTGAGAATAGGCGGTTCCCATGGTAGGTTGTGATGGGAAACATATATTGAAAGGTGGCATCAAATTGGGAAGTTTTGTAGGGTGAATCGATGATGAGAATCCTGATGATGCTGCACTAGAAAAGGTCGTTGAGGTGGCGCTAATCTGGCCTTGCCTCGGCCATGCCCAATTTGGAGAAGCTAACATTGAGCTCCCTTTTGTTCTTTTTTCTGCTGCCCTCTCCTGTTAAAAAATTGTAAATTTGTGTATTAACTAGAATGTTGGTGATATAGCTTATTCAGTTCGAGATCAAGCTTTAAGAAAATGAGCAGCTCCCCGCTAGCGCATATGATGGATATTATTATATTTTAGAATATCGGATGATTTAAACTTAGCTATAATTCTACCTTATAAGCGGGGAGGCAGTTTGGGTACGTAGATGCCCACAAGGAAGGGTGTTCCGATGCCATTGGTTGTCCTTCCAAGGTTAGATTGGAAACAGGCATGGAAGCAGGGTTGTCTATCTATAACCGCATAAATGAAAGAATTTTGGACTAGGTTAGTAGTATGAATATGCAAATTAATTTTTAACTATAAAAACAAGTACACACACAAAACCATATGTATCTTAAATCTTAACCAGTTTTCCAGAAAATGAAAAAATACAACAGTTATTATCAAACAAAGATTGCGTGGGATAATTACTTTTGATCGTTTTGAGCCGTAAGTACTGAGAGGGTAAAGCTGTGAATTCCCGATACATTCATTGTCCCTTCGAAGATATCCACAGGAAGGGGTTGAGATGCCCAACTTCAAGTCAAGACTTTGGTCACCAACTGCATAGATAGCACCAGATCATTAAGCCATTTTTTAAGGAAAAAGAAGAATTATTAACAATAATTAAAAAACCAAATATAAGAATATTTTCCAATTAGGGCAGTACCTCCAACTGCATCAGAGGTCACCTCCCCAACGTAGGTACTTGGCTCAAAATTGGTAACTGCTTCTTTTCCATTGCATTTGAGAGCAGCCTTGTCATAAGCCCTGGTAATAAATTAAGTGACGATACGAGTTGGATGATGCTTCATTGATACGTATTAAAATTCAGAGTAAAAACATGCTGAATGAAAGAGTGTTATTTTTATCTTTAAGACCTTGCAGCTTCTACTTCATTGTCGAACAACCCAAGATATATATACCTGCAACGCAAGCATAATTACCTCTAAGATGATATTTGGGTTGTCAATTATTTCTTTTTTTCTAAATCAGGATTGAAATGTCTAACAGATTGTTTAGATTTCTACAATTGTAACAATAAACGACCTCGAAAAGCATTCAGTCAAACTCTTAATCAAAGTTTATGCTTTGAAATAGGACAATAATATTAAGAAACTTAACTACACAGCCTAGACACTTCCTCTGGACAGATTCGTATCGAGTGGTAATTATGATGCTGTAAAGCTATCTAAAACTTGAGTTGACTGAAAAAGTTACTCACTTTTTACCGAGGAACTGGCCCATTCGGGCTTCCCATCTGCCACATTTGTGAAGAGTTACGCCTCTATATTTTGAGCTTCCCCTAGAGAAACCTGTGCTTTGGCGACGGAGTATGTGGATAAATTCTTCTTTGCTCAGATTCTTTGTCTGCAAGTGTCAAAATAGAACCTTAAGATAAATCAGTCAAATAATCAGCATAAGTATGGTACTGCGAATTACTTGCATCCATTTTTTATGACATCTTTCCTAAAATGGTAGAATTGGAAGAGATGATCTGAATTTTAAAGGAGGTCTGCAATATTACAGATATGATACTACATATATAACTTAGTCTCTAATATCCAACCAAAATCAATTGCAATTGTCAAATTATTTGACATCATCAGCATTTTACAAGATAATTAATATATGTATATAGTAACAATCCACTTTAGAAAAGGGTTACAAGGACCATAAACCAACCTGACTCATGTCCTCTTCATAGTCACTGAGAATGAAGTTTATATCAGCCTCCACTCCCCGGAATTTAATTGCAGCCCGGTCATACGCTCTGTTGTCATAAAAACCCGATTTAATTAGAAAACTCCTAAAAGCAGGTAATTCAGCTACGACATGAAGAAAAACTATACTCACTAAGTATCAAACCAAAAAAATTACCTAGCAGCAGCGTGCGCAGTGTCAAATCCACCTACAAAATCCAACACCAAATTCCATCAGAAAAATTATGCCATATCCGAGAAGACAACTTCTGATACCCGTCTATGATGCACGTATGCATTTAACAGCCAGCTAATTTCATATAAGGAACACAAAAACGGATATCATACATGTTATAATATATGTTTGTATCAATTCGGAAACGGATTTTCAGAATATTGAATGTGGAATTGTAGACAACTTTGGGAAAACTCCTACAAGTTTGTATCAGACATCTAAAACCATACATATAAGGAGGAGTTTAATTTCATAGACACATATTTTTCAGAAACTTAATTAATAAATCATCAATAAACATTAACTTAAAATATTTTCCAATTTCGTTTGTCGTGACGTGTCATAGTTTTTTCTGAGGTTTCCAAATTTCCACCGTCACGACGTATCTGTGCTACACAGGTGTTCAATAACAAATCAACAAAAATTAATAGCATATGATCAAAGCAGCAGATCACATACCTAAATACACTTGTTTCCCACAATCCCTGCAAATACAAAAACAAACACATATAGCAACCATCGTTAATCACCAACAGTTTTCAAGGAATAAATTAGGTGTAGTCTTGAAAAAAAAATGGCTAATTTTTTTTACCTCCTATGAATTTTATTAAAATTGATTTTTTAGTCCCTGTGCTATGAAAGAAAAAACATACTAGTATAAAATATCAGCCTCTCACATTTAAGCTCCTTCGATATTTAAGTTCTTAATTCAGTCCTTAAAAATAATAATTCACACATAATTGTGTAGAAAAAACAAATAATTCACACACAAAATTTAAGGAAAAATTAAATAGTTCACACATAAAAATTTAAGGAAAATTTAAACAATTCACACAAAAATTTAAGGAAAAATTAAATAACTCAAACATAAATTGATAAAAAATAGAAAAACCACAAATTAAACTTAAAACACAAAATCAAAGTCTATCTCACCCTCTGTTTTAAAAAACGGCTTCTTAGTAAAAAGAAACTCCATTTAAAGCCTAAAAAAAAGCTTTAAAACTCGTTTATTTCCCTTTTTAGGCCAAGCTTAGCTCTTGCAAAAAACTTAAGTCTATCTCATCCTTTGTTTTAAAAAGCACACTTCCTAGTAAAAAAAAACTCTATTCAAATCTCGATAAAACCTTAATTCAAAGCTTAAAAAGCTCCCTTTCCCTATCTCTAGCAAAAATGATTCAGCTGAGATTTTTTTATTTTTAAAATCAACTTACCAGATATGAGACTCCCATCTACCAGTCCTTCGATAGAAAGTAACCCCGCGGTACTGTGAGCTTCTCGACCTCGGCCCCCTCCTACTCTTCTTCACCACCGCCTTCGGCACCACCTGCACCTCCTCCTTCCCTGCCACCTGTCCCATTCCCCCTCCTCCATACCCCGACACATCTATCCAACCCATAACCGCCTTCTCCCGTGGAACTGATGACGTCATCGTTGGTGATGATGACGTCATCGTCGTCGTCGGGACGGGGAGAAACTGCCGAGTGACGAACCCTGTTGGCCTGGACTTCATTATCCCGAAGTTGAAGCCTGATGATGTAACGTCGTCGTTCACCACAGAGGAGCTCGAGGTTCCAGAAGCTTCTTCAGAAAGCTTCTCTGTGGACACGTGGCGGGTATCGCTGTGCGACATGCTCAGGTTCAGATCCAGCATACTCATAACTTATGTATCTAATTAAGTTGTATATAGCACAACAATTGAAGCAGCTAATTCCAGATGAATTTGCCGATTCCGGAGAATAAATAGGAATATTGAATGTTATATATCTAATTAAGTTGTATAACTTGATGATCAGGAAAATAAGATGTTTAGAAACTAATTCGAAATTGTTTTAACTAAATGACGATTTTCACTGTGGCCTGATTAGTA
Source organism: Primula veris (assembly GCA_963682055.1). Taxonomy (NCBI): domain Eukaryota; kingdom Viridiplantae; phylum Streptophyta; class Magnoliopsida; order Ericales; family Primulaceae; genus Primula; species Primula veris. The sequence goes on from OY821740.1 coordinate 44,528,985, forward strand.
ATTTAACTCGATAATCGGAGGATCGGGCTAGTTACAGAAGAATTAGTCCGATGATTTGAAGATTGAGCTAAGAAGCAGCAAATAAAAGCAAATTCTCCAATTTCTGAACAGAAATGGTGAAATCAAATGCTATAAATGTAACTAGTTAGTTAAATAACTTCAACGGCTGGATAATATTAGCTAATTCGAATCGAAATTTCCAATTTCAAAGCAGAAAAAGGAAAAAGGCAAGTGATATATGTATATGTATATAGTATATGTTATTATAGGAAAATAGAAGGCGTTGGTGTTGGGAGAAGAATCATTACCTACTAATTTTTTTTTAATATAAGTAAATAAATAATTAAAGTGAGTGAGTGAGTGAGAGAAAGAGAAAACAGTTTCAGAAAAAGGAAAGTACAGAGATATCTAGATACAGATATAGATATAGAGAGAGAAAAAGGGGAGATGGGACGTGTGAGTATGGGGGAACAATTTAGAGGCTTTTTAAAAGAGTGGACATTTCCGGTCTTGGGTAAGTGTTAACCGGCTTAACCGGTTATCCGGTTTACTGTTAATTGTCCAACGGATTTTGTTAAACGGCTGTGAATGAATGATCCCTTTATCTTCCATTCCAACAGCCGTATGTATATGTACTTATTATTGTGCTAAACTATACTCTCTTTCATTTTTCAAATAATACTATATAAACATTGTTTTTGTGTGGTTTAGGATAATTAAAACTACGTTTCACTGTTTTTTATTATTATCGTGTTGTTTAATGTGTGAGTTGGTCATTCTTTTTTGAAAAACGCCTTGTGCACTTATGTTTCACACTTAAAACATGTAAGGCCATTATGTGTCATGTTATCATTAGCCAATTTCGGTATTTGTGAACAATTTCATTATGAGTTGGGGTTAAAGTGTAAATAGACATTCTTCTGTTACATACTCTTCGGAGCAAGTTTAAGTGCATGCTTTAAGTGTAAATATCAATGCTCTTCTTTTTTATATACCTTAATTTTCGTCAAATAAGAGTTAAGAGAACGAAATATATATGGACGGTTGGTGACTGCAGCCCCCCTATTTTGAAATTTTTTTTTATGAAAAAATAAATTTTTTCTATGTATTTTGATCGAAACCTTTAAATTTTAGTGTTTTAGCCACACATTCCGTAAAATAACTTCATATATATATATATATATAAATTTTTATAGAAAATCATCCCGTTATTTCATAATCATGGTTCTGTCACTGTAAGAGTTGTTCCTTACAAAACCATTCGAATTCGAATTTGACTTGCATAATTGTTGAATAAAAGAACTGGAAAAAAAACATATTAGTTAAAACCATACACTATTTAGCCTTACATCTTTTGAACAAATTGTATGAAAATAAGATGCACTTATATGGTGTTTTATTTTCTTTTTGAACAAATTGTATGAAAATAAGATGCAAATCTTCTTCTCATTCCGCTCGCTAGCAATGATTGGGGGTTGCCATGAGACTTAAGTTTCACGGTTGTTTTTACAAGCCCTTGAGTAGCTTCAGCTTCAGAATTAATTTTTTCAATCAAATTGTTAAATATTGAATAGAGTAAATATTTTCGGTGGTTGGATTGCATATATATATAGCCTCTCGTTAATATCATTTTTTCAAAGGCCAAGGTGAAATAAGAACATAAATAAGCCAAAGATGCTAAAAATTGTTTTAGAAAAATGCTTGTTGGTCCACATGATAATTTCGGAAAAGTGACACATGTCAGTTGGACATACATTATTGGTCAGAGAATCTCTTTGCATATGTTATTTACTAGAGAAACCAAAATGCAAAAATCTGGTTTGGATGTAACACAGTTTTGCCAGTTTGGCATAAATTTGGGTTTTCTGTTATCACAAAGGAACCAATTGGGTGGAAAATTATAACTGGCTGTCATACTATTAATATAAATAAATTTTTAAAAAATAAATCTCTCAAAGTTTTGTTAATTTTTTTAAAAAATACGTCTATTCTAATTTACAAATTACTCATATAGCATAATGCAATTCAAATACATAAATAACTAAATAAATATGCTCATTTTCACACATCAATTCATCTGTATGAGACATTATATTACTCCTTATATACGATTATTAATTTACTATGTTCACTCTATCCTTTTTTTTTTATTTTTTTTTTAAAATTTAAATTTATTTATTCGAAGTTATATTTATAATAGTGTATGCTATTATTACTAGTATGATCGTATGCAAGGGACATACTTCAACAAAGTATATATACTAAGGATGATTCTACTCGGTCCTTTATACTACAACAGGTCCAAACTCATTGTCTCTTTCCTAAAAAAACAATCAATTAACCATGTTACTTTCCTATTTTGTCTTATATATGTTCAACTACATGCCGTTGATTTATTAATTATTATACATGGTATTTATTAAGAAATAGCAACTACGTAGAGAAAGTTAACAAAAGAAATCCAATACATGAAAATCTCTTAATTAATGAACTATCTTTCTCGTGAAATAATAATAATAATCATAAAAGTAATATTATAGACCGAGAAATAGTACTTCTTTTGTAGCTATAGAGATCAAATTCATATATAATAAAAGATTGTTTCTGAGAATATTATATTTTTTAATCTACAGAAAAATATGTACTGACTTTATTAGTTTTTGGGTATTTCTAATATTTTAAGAAGCTGTTGATGCGATTTTTCTATGGATATGCCCGTTTCCATTTCATTAAGGGTTGAACTAGCTAGCAAGCCTTTTCTTTTTGACAATGAACTAGCTAAAACGAGATAAATTAACCATGAGTTGATGATCCTTTAACCGCGAGCTGATTTAGATCCTTTGCCGGCGTAAACTCTTGGGGGTATCTCTTTCATGTACTTAAACTACGGCTTAAATTATGTTAACTAACTGTATCTTAATTAACTACTGATAATGTGTCGCTAACATCAAAACAAACACAAAATGAAAAAAACCTAGTTGATATTGATGAACATCATAAATTAAAACGGCCATCATGCATATTTCTTAATAATTGCATAAGGACACTTGCTACATTGGCAAAAAAAAAATATGCAAATACAATTTCAAGGGAAAACCCATGTTTTGATACATAAAAACGGAGAATGAGCACTATGAGTTTATAAATGACTAAGATAGGAGAATAAATACAATAATTAAGGGAGCTTTAGATTACACGAAACCCAAAATACCAAATCGTTTAGGTTTGGGTTAAAATACATTAGTATATTGACATTAAAATGACCGATTATAAATGAGAAACCTAGTAACCTACAACTAGGAATAGGAGTATAAAATATACTGACAAGGAAATGAGCCAGCCAGCCGTTCATTTTGAAATGTCATTGCTTAACTATTCCGCATATAATATACAGATACTAACGTTGTTTTAGAATTTTAATGAATCCTGAATCGATCCACCTAGCTAAACCATGATTTAATTAGCAAAAAAACATAAGAAAGGGACAAATGGATGGTAGTCTAAATTTTGTAAATTAGTGGATTAATTATTATCATGTTTTATCTCCTTCATCCAATCCTTTCTTTCTAGCTGGTGAGATCATTCTTACAATAATGATTCTATTACGAAAATCTCTTAAATATATTTTTTCCATCACCTACCCTGACATGCATTTGCTCGAATAATCTCAGACTGAGAAAAACAAAGAGGTAAAAAGTATTCAATTTTTGTTTCTCGTTCCTATTATAATTAACATATTGGTGTGATCATTCAGTAAGCACGATTATATGACAAGTTACTATATAATTTCCTTCGTAACTAAATCGAGCTAATACAACAATAAGTTGACAAAAAGGACAAAGAAATAAGGATCAATAGATGTTCTAGGCCCTCGCAAAAACTCGTACCGGACACAATCGCATCACATCCATATATATACTAGCTTCACCAAAACAAAATTCATTAAAGCTATTTCTTTACATTTAGAAGTGAAGGTGTTCTATGGAAACTTCAGGTATTTTCAAATTTTTCTGTTTGTTTCAGAATCTAATAGGATATAAACCATAATTTCACCAACCTAAGAACACGAAATTGAGCTTAATAGTTGAAACCGATATCGGGGGGTTTCCGCACTTTATAGCTTGTACCCTTGTGGTACATTTGGTTTACCAACTGAAAAAGGGAACATCATTTTAAACCGAATGAACCTAGTTTTTTAAATCAAAATCAATTAATCTGTCAAGGAAACGAGTCACCCGCTTTACATTTTCTTTTCTCAGTTTAGATTTATCTTGTAATATTGTATACATATTGCACGTATATAATTTCATACGAATACTCATGTTCGGCGTAATTGAGAAAGTGCTCATTCGTTAATTAATAATTAGTGAACCAAATCCGTCAAAAACAAATGAGAGCCAGCCGTTATTTTCCATTGTCAATAGCAAATTTGTCTCGTAAAGTACAATCTAGAAACTTTATTTAGTAAATATAAGTATATAACTGCATTTTAATTAAACTTAATCGTAAAAGAACATATATAAGGAAAAGGTGTAAAACCCGACTCTGGTATGTAATTTTTCAAAATTTAGAAAAGCAAAGAAAGCTCAAAACTCAAATATATATATATATATATATTTAGTAAGTCTCAAAAGTATACTTGCTCAAATATAAATGGTGTTTCTAATATATATCCCCAGGTGAGATCATGAGATACTTTGATCAAGCAAGCAACTAAAAACCACTTACTAGTTTTATATCATACAATATACCTCTCTCTCTCTGAAACTTGCAAACTCTTTTTTTTCAAATTAATTTATGGAAGGAACAACAGGAAAAAGATAAATAAATACAGGGACGAACCAGAAACATTAAATGGGAAACGGCTGATATTTTATACGTAATATGATTTTTTTAATTTTCATGCTCTATATGAGGGTTTTTTTGTAATGAGGGAGGGCCCTGTCATAGAAATAAATGTTTAAATTCCTCCAAGAATTTATAAGCAATAATAACATGTGCAATTTTGTCAAGTACTAATTATTTGTTGTTCATACCGACAGTGGAGCTGGATATCTCATTCGAAAACTAGAAATTATACAAAAAAATATTATACGTGTTCCACGATATAATGATGCATGCATAAGTTGATTATCTTAAAATAATAGTTTTTTAAATTGTTATGTTCCTTAATCTTTGTAAATTTCAAACGGTGGTCGGTTCAAGGCTTGTACGTGCCTATTTACATGGATATTTCATGTTATTTATAAGCATATAAAAGTTAAAACTTATAAGTGTTTTGCTAATGAGTACGTCCGGACGGACATAGTTGAAGCATTACAAAGGTTATCAAATTCAACTTGCATTTAACACGAACATTGTAGCATTTATTATGACACGTAATTTGGGGGGTGTTAGCCCCCTTATTTCCACGAAAGCGGGACTAGTTTTTATAATTAAAAGTTGGTATATATATGCAACTATGCAAGGGCTTCATTAAACAAAATTCAAGTACTTTCTTTAAGAAGGGAATGAAAAAGTTTAACGTCTAACCAGCTGCATGTCGAGAAAAAAAAACGTGACAGATTAAATGAACGTTATAACTTATAATCCTTTTACGATATTACTCCACGTAGCAGTGGCATATTGCCCTATAGTCTATAGATAGAGGTGGACCAGGTGGAGGAATACTTTATTATTTTGCGTGTAGTAGTAATATATATTCCATCATTTTTTTGAGCAACAACATTAGGAATTTAGGATACTCCAGTTATGGTAATTTTCCAACCCTAAAAGATACTTTTGGTAAGGACCTTTTCCAAATTTGGCAGCTTCTTCAGGGATGTATCAACCCCACTAACGGTGTTAAAAAAAAAATAACCGTGAACCCGTGGATCCAGATCGATTTGGTGTTTTGGTCTGGTCTGATATGAGTTTTTAACATGTTTGATCTGGTTTAGAGTTACAAAATTCAAAACCATTCTTAATGGGTTGGGCTAGGTCTATCTAATCAAAAACCATACCGGACCAAACCAAACTAAACCGTGTTGGTATGTTAAACTCAAACCGTGAAAACCATTTTAACCCACTAAAATCACTAGAGTATATATGTTAATTAACAAAGTATATAATAAATATGAAATTATCCTGATCATTGATTTTTAATCCTGATTAAGAAATAACTATAGTCATCAGATTAATTGTATACAATTTTTATTAAGTTTATTTGTTTTCTCATTTGGAATTATAATATTTGTTTGAATTTGTGTCTACTCTTGCATTTTCAGATACAATTTACTACGTTGCATTTATTGTGAAACCGTGACAATTCGAAACTCAACCCATAACCAAAAAAAAATGTTCAATCCGTAAGCCATCCCGAAACCAGACCGGACCATTGGTTTAGTCTGTTTTGGACTTGAATTTTTCAGGCAGCAAAATATGGAATTTTTATTTTTTTTCAAGGCATCAAAAATGGATCACTTGAAAATAATTTACCATAAAATTAATTTAAAATTAAAACTAAAAAATACTATTGGTTGACACACCCTAAATAATAGTATATTTTTTAATTTTAATTTAAAATTAATTTTAGTTTATATATTTTTGGGTTCATTAACATGTGTTAGGTTTTTAGTATTTTTTATTTTAATTTTGAATTAATTTTAAAATAGATATTTTTGAATTTATTAATATGTGTTAGGATGTAACATATAAAATTACATTACTTTAATAAATAAAAAAACTATATTTTGCTGCCCCTGATAAATTCAAAAGAGTCTTGAATTTTTAATACATCAAAAATATCCCATGCAAACACTTGCACTGACCTTTATTCTTTAATTTGTTTACGGGTAGCCGGTTTTATATATGTAGTCCACTTTACCTTATCATGGTTGTCAGTTGTCACAGATTTAACATTCATGGGGGGGTTGCTTATACTAAAGGGATCCTCATAGTTCCACTAAAATTTATTTGGTTGCTTCATTTTATATTGTAAGAAAAACGCTTCAAACGTTTCTGGAAATTGGCAGAGTCGGTCACTGCTATGGTCTCAAAGTCATTATAGATTATGAATATTTTTGTTATCTTATGGCTCGTGTCTGGTTAGAATTCACATAAATATTCATTGGGTATGTGTCTGATTCAATTGAGAATTTGAGACCATTTTGAATCATGAATTTTAAGTACTGTAGTATTGTTGTCCGAAGGGTAAAATGCATATATACATAATACATACTCTCCGAGAGACTTCCAATAAACTCACATATTGCGAACAAAATAAAGAAAAAAGATGATTGGTTTTGCTTCTATTTTGTCAAGTCAAACTATATTGCTTCGAATCTCTGGGTTCTACTTTGGTTCCAAGTTCTAAAAAAAATACTAATAATTATCAAAAGTAAAAATAAAAATATTTTAGAAACGTTAATTAGCTAGCAAACGGAGCAAATAAAATGATATTTTCTTCCATTTTAGTATACAATTACGGTAAACCGGCTCATACGAATTAGTAATAAATAATAATAATGCAACTTTCATAAAGTCAAATTTCATAAAACAAAAACAAAATGTCAGAAGTACTCAAAACGGGCTCCAGCATACCTATCATGACACAAGGTCGTAAGACAAATTATTTACCCTTATGTTACGGTAGCTATATTATGCGGTACTAAACCTATCTTAATCATTTTCTTAAACCTAACACATTTTATACATTTTAAGAGTAAGAAATCGTTTACATTTACACAAAATTTCAGCTTTTTTATTAATTTTCTTATAATAACCATACATTATTTTTATTTATTTTTTTATTATCTTTTAATAATCATAACAATATTACAACCACAAAAATATGGATTCATAATAGTTTATTACTATTATACTTCATCCGTCCCTAAATAAATATCCCCTATGAAAATACATGTAACTTTGACCATCAAAATTTTCATATCAAAATTACCGAAATGAAAAAAATTGAAAATTTCATCATATAGTTCTAACCATAAACTACGTGATTAACTTTTGAAATAATTTTTTTCCGGCAATCTAAATATGAAAAAATTATCGGTCAAAATTATACGTAATTTCGTAGTGTACATTTGTTTAGGAACGGATAGAGTATTAATCTAGCAAATCATATGCATTCTAGGTGAATTTTGTATTTTCTTAAATTTATTAAATTTATAGGGTTCCTGATGCATGTCACTTTTTATACCATAATCATCAAATTTTAAGAAAAAATATGTTTTGATAAATCAGATGCGGATGGTCTAAACAATGATTCAATATGATACTCCCTCCCATTTTATAAGTTATATTCAACACTACGTGTAACTTTGACCGGTTTTGAATATGTAACTAAATTGTCGAAATGAAAAATTTTAAATTTTTTCTACACTATATGATAGATTTTTTTTAAAAATATTTTAACAATTTAAATACGAGTTATTACCTATTGAAATTGCACTGTAATTTCGTATAACATTTACAACGGGGAACAAGACGGTAGGTAGTAAGTGAACTAGAAACAGAATTTGGCAGGGGATGTTGACGCATAAATGATGAACAGTTTTACCTAAAAAGACTGTATAGATCATTAAACTGGATGCATTTTGTATGCTCTTAAAGATTCGGCTATTTGAAATTTTCAGCATCAATTATTTTTTTTTTTTAAATAATGTAATTTAGGGTGTGTCACATACTAAAACTCTAACACATACTAAAATCCTAACACATATTAATGAACCAAAAATATAACATATAAAATTACATTATTTAAAATAAAAATATAATAAAAAATCAGGATTTTGCTGTCTGAAAAATTCAAGTCAGCAATTTTTTAGGACAGACAAATCATTTCCCATTAAACTTGAAGAAAATATATACCAGTAGTAGTATTTTGACATAGAAGTATGGGACATGGGTATTAGCCGACGGTCTATGTAGAAACTACGGGGCCATGAGTGCATTTTACCTGAAAGAAGACGAAGCAAGACCCTCAACTTGTAATCATATATTTTAGTTTTATTACTATTTTTAAAGGTTAAGTTGGATGGCAATCATGGCATATTATACTACTCCATTATTAATATCAAGCTTGCTATTAGAAGAAACTTCCAATCTTGCTAACATAATACGTAGTACGTACAATAAAATGTCAAGCTTTTTGATTGGCCACAGGTAACTTAATGGTCACTAATAACTGTACTATTTATTTTTTTTTTGTCAACAAAATGGCCAAATCCCAATCCCCGTCGTCTCCAACCATCACTAGAATTAAACCAGTGATTTGGAATTTTGGAGTAACATTTTTTAGAATAGAGAAACCGATTTGCAGTTAACTTGTATATATATCTTGAGAGGTTAACACACACGTTATGGTTACAGTTACTATCTAAAACATAACTATATATATCTTGAGAGGTCAAGTTTATGTTTAGTATTGTTGGGGAAACTGTTAGTAATTAATAATTAAGGACCGAAATGGAGGGAAAGATACAATGAGAATTGAGAGAAATAAAAATGGAAAACTTTCTGTTCTAAATAAAAGCAGATTGTATTTGCGGTGTTCCATTAATTCTGTGCCCAGCCAGAAAATAATTTGTTTAACAACATACTTTAACCTTATAAAGATAAAAACATAAGGATTTATATCAAGTGCAAAACCAGTTTGAAAAAAGATGAGAGATTTCATTGTAAATGGATGATGGATCACAACAATTAAAAATTACGTTACCATTACTTCCTGCTATTTATAACCAAATTAATATGAGTTGGATCCTCTATTCTCTTTTATGTGTCCCATTTCGTGTCATCTTGATTATTTCCGTTCAAATTTCACAAATTTTTACATGTACATATACATTTTTTTATTATATGAGTTTCTAGCTTAAATACAGTAAGAATTTTAAAGTTTCGCCCAAGTTAAATGTTTTGCCTGAAGGATTGTACACGATTCTCAATACACTGATGTGGAAAAACATTTTGGTCAAAATATTTCATCATTAAATACTTTACCTTTTGTAATTTTTTTCGAAAAATGTAAAAAACCAAAAAAAATCTGCTGACATTGATATTATGGCTACTCCAAAGTAAATCTGAAAGGAGCATGATAATCGATATGCTTTTCTTAGAATTTGATGATGTGCAAAAACCGTCATATATTCAACTTCAGTGACTATCACTGTTATAATTGAAGTACAGGGACCACTCATATAATTAACTCGATAAAAATAACTTTGGTGGTAAAAAATTGTCGGCAGATACGTACGAGGTTCACTCTGGTGGTGACGTGGACACCTCCCTTTCCATTCAAATAAAGTATGATCTTACGCTTTCACCACACTCATATTCTTAAACTTTCTATATTTTCTCTACTTTTTTTTTATTTCACTACTTTATTCGTTTAATTCTCTTCCACTTCTTTGGGAAAGTTGACTAGCTATACGACAAAGTAAGCATCCGATGTTAAAAATTAACAGAAATGCCATTTCTTTCTTTTTTTTTTACTCCAAAAGTCTTACTCCGCATTTATATTGGCACTTCAGGTCGTCTTATTATAGTTTGAGTTTTCTGGAAAATAAATAAATTTATGTAGAGATATCATTAACAGGCGCATATATTGACAGATAATTAATGACAATACATAACCGTTTACGCAAAGATTTAGACGTGTTCACGGATTTTAACAATCACAATCATGGGTGGTACATCATTTATGTTATTGTTCAATGATCATTAACTGATTATGTAAATTGTTTTAGTTTAGAAAATTTTATATCAGAATCCCAGAAGAGCTCTTTCCAACAAAATTCTAGTTTTATATACTGTGAACAGCAGGCTTCTTCTGTATACCTGCTTAAAGAAATGTTCTTGTCGTATCATCTGTAGTGGACTTCTTTCTTTTTCCTAAAATAGTAACAATATGACGAGTGGACAATGATTTCTCAATCAAACAAATTAAGCAACAATTTAAAAATCGCATCGTACACTGTCCTCCCAACTTCTGTATACCTACTTAAACAAAGCTTTACACATTAAAACTCTGCAAGGAATTGAAACTCCCTGCATATTATGCTTTACAAATTAGTATTAACAATGGTATAATATTGTTGAGAATTTAGTTCATAGGCAAGAGATAATATGCAACTATTATTGCTTGTTTCAAAATTTTAGAAAAAATGAACAAGTACCCGAGTCCTTACAAACCTAACTCTCCACAATACTAAATCCAGGGATAACTTTTTCCTTCTACTGTTACAAGTTTACGTCTGCAAATGTGGTTCTTTAACATAAGAAAGTTCTATACAATGCAAAACCACACACTTGCATAATCACAACTATCGGCTAACAGCACAGATTGTCTTCCACAAACACCCCTGGTTCTCAACGGTTCTACTCAATCAAGACCCACACAAATCCGACTCTTAGACTAGTATATATATACATATATAATTGCAGATTCCATGGTGTTTAAAAAGAACTTAGAAAGTGAAACAGTTGAGAGAATGAGGAAGTTTCACAAAATCAAAATTACTGCCTGAAGTACGAACCAGGTGATCATTTTCACATAGAAATATTCGTATGGTTAAATGAGCAAAGAAATAAAACAAAGAAACAAAGATTAAAATACAATGTCATCTCAAGTAGGGGTGGAGATATATTGGGCTTAAATCCACCTTCACCAAATCGGGCCTCAAATTTCATCCCAAAATCTCAATTTTAATTAAGTTTGAATTTCCATCTTCTTATGTACCATAACAAATTACAAGGCATTTTCAAAAAACAAATTACAAGGCGAGTAATTCGTGATTGACATGCTACGTTCTAGTTACATGTTTATTGTAACTGTTGATGCAATCATCATAGTATATGTCCTAAATAAATTTTAAAATAAGGAAATTCGACCAACATGTCCTAATTACAGTACGGAATCGAAATTGTTCATTACTAGGTTGAAAAGATTTCACTCGGACTCCAGCAGACAAATCAGTATTAGCCTGTCTAATACTCCTTAAGGTCGAATTAAAATAAAAAATATCCAACTGCTGCAGGTCTGGTACTTCAGCATCAGTCTTATTATCTTGTGTTAACGTCTAAAGTCGCTACTTAATAAAAAAACTCAAGAGTCAAAGTCGGATATCTGCGGATGTGCCTTGTTTGATATCAAGCTGACAAGGAAATTGCATTTAAGATTTTTTTTTAAACTAATAAAATTGAAATCCACAATACTGCAATTTACTTTAAATGAAAGAAAAGTAACTTACTCTAGCATTGCTGACACCCTTATGGTGAACTTTACTGGTTGGGTAACATTCTCAAGTTGATTGATTACTGAAACTGCTTAGTATGGAAGTTGATGATATCACTTTGACCTGCACAAGGTAACATCTAAATTCAAAGATATTTTTAGACATGGGAATTAATTAAGAAGCCGCTTTTAAGGGATGATTAACATTTCACCTCTATATTATTGTACAAAAACAATGACTAACAAATAATGAACCAATGACATAATAAGCTGAAGTAACTTCAAGTTTAACCCCAAGACATCTAAGAAAATTCAAATTAAGAAAATTCTATCAGGTAAAAGCCACTACCATAGAGACGATTGAACAATACCTACTAACGTAACTAAGCTATCATTAGATAATTCACCATAAACAAGCGCTTTACTCATGTTTTTCAACAGTTCTACTTTGAATTAAGTTTGTAGAATCATGTTTAGCATGATAAACTCCTAAAGTGAATTGCTAAGTAAATAAACTTATAGTTGCAAGGTTACACGTTCGATTCTTAAACAAAGGAACTCACTTTGGTTTTGCATTCTGTAAATCTGAGGTCCTGTCACCTCGAGACCAACATCACTAATCAATGAGATCCCCGATGATGTAATATGAAAAGGGAATACCAAAGGTGGAGATATTGGAGATTTTGCCACCTTCATAAGCCTCTCACCTGCGAGATTTAATAAATTGTCTTTCTCAGATTGCAAAAAGATTTCACAATGCATAACAAAAGTTGGGTTCACATTTCAATCCCAGAGAAAATGTATTCGTTTGGTTCCAATGGTATGAACACCACAAAGATAAAAAGAGCATCTTCATGACTTCATATAAACTATACAAGCATGATGTTGTCCAGAACCAAATTGATTAATGAAGAGGTGAGATATCAACCACTTTAACTTAAATATCTGGTAAAAGGCTGGTAGATAATAATTCAGTATATCATTCCCATGAAAATAACTACGTGCAGCAATTGCTAGATACAATCTCCACTTGTGGGCTGAAGCTTACTATCAATTAATCATACACTAAGCAGAACAGTTGTTCCTATTATGTGTTTGCATATACAAACGACAGGATGCTAATTAACTCCTTTTCATCCTTTTCCAGTTCTATATATGTTAGCTTTATGAATAGATCAATTAAAATTTTATCGATGTTGTTGATCTGCATATAGAAGAATTGAGTTCTGATACAGCCTTCTTTTTGCTTTAGATTAGAGGTCAAAATTACGAAAAAAGAAAAAAAACTGTTAGGGATGAGAAAGGCTCAAACTTGAACAGGACAAGAACAGGCATTGACAAAGATAAACTCAAAATGAATGCATATACAAAAAATGAGCAAAAAAAAAAATGGGAATAAATTGAACAGCTTAAGTTGGTCGTTATAACTGTAAAAGTTTCATATTCTTGAGTTTCTCATTTTTCATATAAAGGAAATTGAAACTTTCTAAAAAGAAAGTTTTTTTCTTTTGTAGAATTCAGAGATGAAACACTGTCATAAGGTGATCCATAACTCGGTTAACATATTTGGCAAAAATAAAATAAAAACATGGGTTAACATATCTTCAACCCTAAAGTTTAGACTGGTCACGCTATAAAGATTAAGGGAAAAATACGTTTAGTACATTGTTCAATTTGATGTTAATAATCTGGGTATCAAGCTATGATACTTAGCAAATTGAGTACCAATCTAGTTATTTCGTTTCAACTTAAGGTAACCTCTTTTAAATTGATAGGATGTTCGTTAGTTGTAAGTTTCAGTTTGGTCCTGCATTTTTTAAGAAATAGATAGAATAAAAAAAAAATCTCTTAAAAGCAAATAATAAACAAATTTACAAATACATACAAATAAAATCTGGATGTTTTAGTAGGGATTTGGCCAAAGTTTACAAAAAATGTGACATCACCTAACTATTTTCATCCGTTATCAAGAATAATCATTTTACCTATCAAGTATATCGTGCCCTACATCGAATGGACTGCTTTTTTAATCATATCACACAGATGAGCCAATTAGGGAATTTGTATTCTTGTTTTACTAAGAAAAGTATAGAACACTAGATATATTTTAAAATTGCTATCTAGAGAAGTTACATAATTATATAATTGTATGCATATCTCTTAAATATAAATGATCGTATCATTGGACACCCTTTAGTAGAAAATCTTTGATGCCCTAACTTCGTACAACCTACTAATAAACTGAAATTAAATTTCAAAATCAAAAAAAATTATCACATATAAAGACATAATAATATTCAGAGATCAGTAATCCACAACAACAAACTAGAGATTAAAATAAGAATATAGACGTTTTATTTAGCTTTTAGCCTGGAGTGGAGACAGCCTTGCCTCGATTATCTGAGTTGATTTGATGGGTAAAATGACTATTTTATTTTTGATAATGGATAAAAAAAAAAGTAAATGATGTAAATTTTCTGTGAACTTTGGACACATCTATACTTGCTATAAACAGATTTTAACTGATAATTTGCTTATTATTTGATTTAAAAAAAATCTGGTGTGAATGTGTTCTATTTTTAAAAACTATGGGACCAAATTTAAACTTACAACAACTTCCATCCAATCAGTTTAATGGAGGTACCCAAAATGAAACAAAAACCCGTAAAGCATCGTAGATTGGTACCCAAATTGTTGACAACAAGCCAATAGTAAAGTACTAAAGTGTACAAAAATGTACAATGTTTTTCCTAAAATTTAATATATACAGATACAAGCCAACCTGACTTAGCTTCAAGTACAAGGCGAATGGTGACGGCATGAGCCCAGTGGATGCCTAAAGCAGGAACAAGATGAGACTCAAACCCAGAATGATCCTCAACAGTATCAACTCTGTTCCCTTTTGCACCTGATAATTAATATTTATATCATCAGCGACTGAGACAAACTTTCACAACAATGATAACAGTTACAAACCTTCAAAAGCATATTGTGGGGCGTCGTTGCAGTTTTGACTTCTTACTTGATTTGTAACGACTACTGGAATTCTAGAACATTCTGCCAGCGATCTACAGAAAAATGAAAAGTGAACATTACGTGAGAAGCTAATTTAACTTGTTGGATACAAGACTACTACTTAAATAATAGATTAGCAGAAACAAAGGCTCACTTAATAAATGAAATATGCCAACCTAGTGAATGTTGTCTGGAAGGTCCCTGATCCAATTCCCTGAAGAGAAAGGGTGTCAATTTTAGCTCACTAACAAAATGATATATAGTTTATACATCAATGCACCTATAACGAATGAAACAGGGAATCATCAGTGTTACTATAAGTGCTATTGACAACTATCTTTTTGGAAGTTCCGTTTTTGCACAATTTTTCCTTTGCTCTTGGTAATGTTATTTTAGAGTTACACACATAGAGAGCTCAAGTTTCGAATTCATGATCCAACAAGTCAACAATGTCTTATGGATAGAACACAGTTGATCTTATATTGCACGAAAGTATAGGCAAAACAAGGTGACAAAGCCATAACTTTGGTCGGTAGCGTTAGGCTTTTCAACAATAATATATAATGAATTGACAATAAACGATGAACACTTCTTGATCTTTATTATTATTCGGCAATTGCCATTGCTCGGACTACAATTCTATCACGGTATTTATGCTCGGATTCGCTGCTCGATCCGGAACGTGATCTTTCTCTTCTCTTTGGTGCTCGGTTTGGTTATTGATGTGATACGTTCTGATAAGTTTTTATCTTTTCTCTCCTTCTCTCTATATTTTTTAGATATGTTTTCTGTTCCCTTTCTTAGGGGGGATACTTGGCTATTTATAGGCAATTATGCCTCCTAGGATGTCGACAAGTGTCTCCATCTCATGGGATTTTTCTGACATGGGTCCCTTGTTAAGTGGGCTTGGGCTTTTAGTGATATCCACTCTTATTCTCAAAGAAAGGCATGTGATAGTCCATTCAAGCGTTGGATACCACTCTATGGTGGGTGGGCTGTTTAATACCCGAATAGAATATTCGGGTCTAATTTTTATGTTCTATCACAAGGATTGATGAAGCAGATCGGAAGTCCCAATATAAAAAAGTTAAGTTAGAAATGCATCTTAATATGATGAAATTGTGTATCATAAATATCAAAGATTCAATAATTACAAGTAAATAAAACATCTGCTGGCATTTGTATACTCTATAAAAACCTTACTAGTACGTCCCGAAAACCCATTGTAGACGGAAAACCTTTATTTTTATACTTCCAAAGCAATGAGGTTTAGAAATAATTTTCTCAAAATAAGGGAGAGTGACAACATTCTGCAAACAACTCTACCATATTTGTTACTAATGATAATGCCAGGGATATTATTAGCAATGCAAAAGAAGTATGAACTCACCTTGAAACAAGTGCTGCCATGCTATCAATGACGAGCAACTTCACTTGTTTCTGGAGTATTGAAACTTTAACTTGCTCCAAGCTGGGAAATAAACAGACATATAAAGTAAACAAAACGAAAACACAGAGATAAAACTACATGAATGCATCAAAGGTTGAAACTCTCAATTCCACAAACTAAGAGTATTTTGGATAAAACAACAAAATGGTGGTTACAGAGAACCCTGTCTGGAATTGGGGTAAATAAACAGTATCAACTTAGAGAAATACTTATTAATTTTTCAGTTTTATATTGTTTTAGTTTACTTGTAAGTTAGAATACCTCGCCATAAATCACTCCTAGAAAAGTAAGAAAATACATAAGCTGTGAACATATAAACAGAAACACAAGCAATCTTATTAATTACTTTAGAATAAGTTATCATAATAGACTTATTGTTAACACATTCACTACGAATATTCTGGTTCTTCCCTCTATTGCTCTCCACTGAATGTGTCCCCTGTATATCCAAAATTCTCTATATCCCTTTAGCTAAATAAAAATTCTATTTTTGTTACATGCTGGTACATTTCATCTAGGGTTACTACTGTCAAAAAGTCGCTGAAATTGATCAGTAATGTATAATGTGAACAAGCAAAAAGGCAAGCCAAGTTCTGCTCTAGTCCCCAGTCACAAGAAGGGTCAGATCATTTCCGCCTTTTTGTTTGTAATTAAAGTTAACACTTAATAATTGAACTCCTTGCCACTTCAGTCCCCACAAAACTTTTATATTGCTGGGCTTGAAAACTAACAATAACTACATTCACCCCCCCACAAAGCAACGGTGATAGGTTCACAGGACCGTAGAGTATGACAATAAATTGAGCAGCCTCGTACGTACACTTTATTCTCTTGTTCAGTTATTGATGCATAAAGGCAACAATATAGTGACGCGTTTGTACATATCTATTTTATATCTAACTCCAGTAAGTTGAATAAGGTTTGAGAAAGTATGTTGTTTTCACCTCTCGTTAAATTCAGCCAATGATGACGGCTGCAAAACTAGAATTCTACCAGCCATCTGCAGGATAAAACGAACTTCTCACATTATATATATAAGTATCTACAAAAGGCAATTTAAAAATTAGATGTACATATAGATGAGAACAAACTTCTTGTGCCATCCCTTGCATCTGAAATATTTCTGGGAAACTATTAAATCCAATTTCAATAATCCTGTGACATAAAAGTTGTGATATCAAGTTAATACACAACCAATTGAAATTAGCACAAACATAGAAAAAAGTGCTACAAGAAAAAAGGTAACGTATCATGTACCTTCTTGAACTAAACTTGGATTCTACATCTACATAAATCACCCGCCCGTCTAAGCCTCCAAAGTCAGCTGGCAATGAAGCCAGCAGGGAAAGCTTCAAGCAAAACTGCAATATGGATAGAAAATAGATATAAACTCAAATAACTATGGCATAAGGTATGCAATTATAAAAACAAAGACATGTGCCGGGAAAAAAAACTCAACTGGACTGTTCTGCACACCATCCCAAAGATATCAGGGAAATAAAGTGGTAAATATTTGAAAAGGTGATACCAGGAAACAGTAAAAGAGAAGAGGGTGAATTCGGAAAATGAAAATGAGCAAAAAATTTGACGAGAGACTATGTCTCTTAGAAAGACACGAGTAAAAAAAGGATGACTAAACACTTGCTTTAATGTATTTACTTTTGGGCTTTTTAGAAGTACATCTAGTGCTACTGGAAAACAGCAAAACAGGAGAAGGTCAATCCAGTGAAAAACAGCCTGCGCCTTTCACAAAGACACATGTCCAGCTGTTCAGTGATTTGCCAAAATAAGGAAGACTTCACTTCTTTACAAACGTTACTTAAATGTACCAAATTTGAATATTAAGGGCATGGACCACCCCATCACACCCTAGCCCTCCTCATTAAAATCATTAACATCATACTAAACATCTTGAAATTACACATCATTAAAATCAAGATGTGAAAGATTCAAAAAAATAAAAAGTATATTACAAAACTAACAACGAACGAATACACAAGGCTATTGCAGTCTATATAGAGAACTAAACTATCCGGAATGATAGATAAAAATACTCGATATAAACTAGCTTAGGCACTGCCATATTTAATTTAATTTTTTGTTATCCATCAAAAAGATAGAAGTAAGAATGTCGTGAACTGGTGTCACGATTAACACGCACCTGTGTTTTGCCAATTCCTGCAGGACCAACCAATTCTGTTAAAACACCAAACGGTATTCCACCACATAAGACCTTGTCTAATCCTTTCAGAGATGTTGGGAGATGTCCAGCAAAGGATTCGTTATTAACACGCTGTTCATATAATGACAGTGCCTGGCAAGCAAAAAAAGTAAGAAATTAACAAAATTAGAGGAAATATCAGACATTAGCTAATAGCTACCAAGTTAATCTTTCCACATGCCGAAAAAATTGAGATCCTTGTAAAATAAGGAAAAGATGATAGACTTACAGTTTGATAAGTTGGAGAAGCGAGTTCACTGATTTGTTCCACAGCGAGTAAAACCTCTCTGAACCCCACATCTAACACCTCCATTAACTCAAACTCAGTTAAAGACAATACGTCCTGTGAGCAAAACAACAATCTATGTATGATATAGGAACTCCGATGAAATAAAGTTTATTCACAAGTTTAGTTCAAAGAAAGACTTGTTAAAAAAATCTTCTTCATTGAAACAAGTTTAGTTCAAACGTTCAAACATCAATGATATGGATGTGGGAAGACAAATTAACCAAAAATCTCACAAGAACTCGACACGGTTTCCTGTCTTTGTAATTTGTATCAAGAACCATAATCACTAGCTTAAAAAATTGAACTAATTATCACCTTCTTACCGTTTAAGCTGATTTACAACTTACAAATAGCTAGTATGTGTTTGGGTGACTTTTTTTGTGTAAACATGTTTAAGATCGTTTTCAAATGTTTTTTATTCTAATTTTTTATATACAGGCCTTCCCGTTTCACATAAAAATTTGGGCTGTCTCCCGTTTTCGTTCCTAGTCCTGTCCCGTTTCCAGCAAGTCAGCAACTATGGTTTTAACGGCGTCCATACAAACTCTCTAGAATAATTGTACTTTCTCATCAGTAATCAAGTTGGGGAAATACTGAACCTAGCCAAAGACTGACAAAAAATAAATCATTAAAATTTATAATAAGTATAGTAACTTCGCAAAAGTAATCAATCATCACAGCAATTAAGGGTTCCAAACCTAGGAGATATTTTTTTCCCAATAGAATAAAACTATTAAAGCAAATATCAGTTATATGACTTGAATATACGACTGGGAAATTAGAGAGCGGAATAGAAATAACCTTAGCGGTAAATAAATTGCGAGCAGTGAATATGTTGGCGATGGATTTGGGGAGACCCATCTCGCTGATCAG
Organism: Primula veris; assembly: GCA_963682055.1. Taxonomy (NCBI): domain Eukaryota; kingdom Viridiplantae; phylum Streptophyta; class Magnoliopsida; order Ericales; family Primulaceae; genus Primula; species Primula veris. Next base: position 44,549,062 of record OY821740.1, read on the forward strand.
CTTGTTCGCCATCTCTCTCTCCTTACGAGCAGCTTCCCGCCAATCTGAAAGCTACTTGGGTCAATATTTTTTACCCTCAATTGACAATTTATCTGTCCTTGTTTGGATTAAATTAAATCTGTTACTAGGGCTTTATAAATTATACTATACTACAATAATTACTGACATTATACAAATTGGTACAGTTTATTTATTTTTCTAAAATAAATACTTATGCATATACAATGTATAGTATGACTAATTTAAATGACTACAATAAGATGGGTCCGATGAAATCAATAACTACGACTTCAAAAATACAATGATGCTATTTTGTCAGATGAATCCGATATATACAAAATTTAAATTACAATTGTGGAGTGGTATATCTGTATGCCACATATGCATATGACTTAATATTGTTATTGTAAATAATAACAATTGCTTGGTCACGACTCAAATGTTTTTTTGTAAAGACACGACTCAAACGTTTTATATATACGGTTTTCAATACTTAAAAAGTACAATAATGTTGTTACGCCACATGATTTCATGACAGACAAATTTTTAAAATTACAGTTGGACAGTTATATATTTGTCTGACACACATGCATCTGGAGTAATATAGTTAATGTAAAAAATAAGAATTGTTTGACCACTGCTCAAGTGTTTCACATTTATTTACTACCTAACGGATACACTAATTGATAAGTTTTATTCATAAGTCTAACATCTCATCTTAATAAAATTTATTGTAAAATTTTAGTATCTCTTTGTATTGTATTTAATGTAGTCCTGCATTACTTTATAATATATGTATAACATTATATACTCTTTATTTCATTGTAGTTTTAGAAATTGTTGTAAATATACGCAGATCGTCAACGTGTCAAGTGATATACATAGTCGGTATAATTTTGAATATCCAACATTAATTTTTTGAATACATACAAATTGGCATTAAACATATAATACAAACCGTACCTTAAAAGAGAAATTGTTTTTTTTAATTAATTTATGAACTTCAACAATATTATTTTTGTGACTCATGAAAAGAAGTAAAGAACATTAAATTACAAAAACAGACACAATAAAATTTAATAGGTGTATAAATAAATCTCGCTAGATTACGTATATCACGGACATACTAAACAGTAAATACATTTACCATTTGCAAACTCCAGTTTCAAAATTCAAAAATTAAACGGCGCACAAGATTAGTCCACCTTTTTCATCATCACTCCCCCGTGTCTTTATCTTTCCCACTTTCTCTCACTAAAACCCACTTCACCATTCCAAATTTCCAATTGCTAAAATTGATATATATATATATATATAGAGAGAGAGAGAGAGACTCAGCTAATAATATTCTGGATCTGAGAACTGAGAAAAGGCAAATAAATGGAGAACAAATCAGGTACAAAAACAGCAGATGTGGAAGTGAAAAGCGGTGTAGAGGTTTACGGTGGACGATACATACAGTATAATATACTCGGTAACTTATTCGAAGTTTCTTCTAAATACGTCCCTCCGGTTAAACCTGTTGGCCGTGGTGCTTATGGCATTGTTTGGTAACCTCCACTTCTCTCTCTCTCTCTCTCTCTCTATATATATATATATATATATATATCCATTTACATATATTTGTATGTATGTATACATGATAAGCACAATTGGTTTCTAGAGAAGCGTATGATTAGTACCAGAAATTGGAAAACATGTATGTATGTATACATGATAAGCTGCTTGGAAAATATACAATCGAATACAAAAGAAGATGATAAGCACACTTGATTTGTAGACATGTCATGATTATAAAGAGAATACTCTTAATAGTCAAGTTTAATATTCGCTAGTAGAGACTATCTATATAGACCATACTCTTATTCTTTTATTATGTTTTGATAACTATTGGATTTTAACGGTGTTAAACCCTAGATTTTTCTAGAGAAGATATGTATGTGTATATATATATATATGTATACATAATAAGCACAATTGATTTCTAGAGAAGTGTATGATCAGTAGCAGAAATTGGAAAAAATTAAGCGTATGACCTGGGACCATCTGTATAATTTTGGTTGCATATTGGCCTTAAATGCTGGAATTACGGCTAAAATCCTGAAAAAGGGAACTTCTGATTTTGTTGCTAAACAATTATATTGAACGAAGTATGGAAGTACTCTTAACTGAGGAGAATTATTAGATTGCAAGTCAGATTAGATTAAACAAAATGTGGAAGTGTTTTAAACTGGAGAAAATATTAAATAGGTTAAAAAGAGGAGGCCAGGAATGATGAATTTAGGGTTATTAACTATACTATATTCAACCCTCGAAAGGAAACCTCTTTGGTTTTGCTCATTAAATTTAAATTTGACAAAATTCCGGTACTATTGTCAAACTAGAAAAACAATACGTGAAAATCTGGAAACGGCCCCTAAGCGGTGTATTAGCGTTTCTAAGCAGTGTATTAGCATTTCAACTCTTAGGACAGATTAAATTTCCAAAGGGGAAACCTTATTTAGTGTTCTAGACATAAACATTTAAACTCGAGAATCGAGATTATCAGATGATGCAAACACAGAGATCTCAATTCTATTATGTTATAGTTAGGCAATGCAACTAGGAAATTAAAGGCATATAAATAACACATGAATAGCTTATATTATAGACTCATGATTGTTACAGTCCACAAAGCTCTGCAATATATGTTGTAAATCTATGCACTAATTTATTAGTGTCCTTCTCTCCGTTATTTCAGTGTTTGCGAACCCAAAATGTATAAGTAACACACTAATAGCATTGTATTATTGCAGATGCCTTGGTGATCCGAGTAGCATAAATTCCTTAGCCTTAACAAGCATATGAAAATAGTTCTGATATATGGTGGTGATGGCTTGTATTTGAAATTCAACTTTAAAAGAGTGATATTAGGAACGGTTTCTAGACCATTAATTATTGCTTATTTCTTTGCCCTATATAAATTTGTCCTTTTTTTCTACCATTAGGTTTATGCCCACTTAGTATCCATTTGACTGAGTATTTTTTTCTCTCCCACAGTTGTGCAACTAATTCAGAGACAAAGGAGGAGCTTGCAATCAAGAAAATTAGCGATGCTTTCAACAACAGAATTGATGCGAAAAGGACTCTAAGGGAGATCAAACTCCTTTGCCATATGGATCATGAGAATGTATGCCTGATTTGAGTCCATTATATGCATTTTCTTCAAAAACTAAATTTACAAAATTTAGTCAGAGCTTGTGCTGACTATTAAATTTGGCGTGCTCTTTTAGTTTTTGAAATGATCTTTTTAGTTTTTGAATTGTGAAAGCTGGTTTTTCAAGATGTGCAGAGGTTATGGCGAGCATAAGGCAGTACTTTTTCTTCAGACACTTCTATATTCCTCATTATTCTAGGTATGACTAATGAATTGCCATTTTGCAGGTAATAAAAGTTAAAGACATCATTCGCCCACCAGAAAAGGAGAAATTCAATGATGTTTATATTGGATATGAACTTATGGATACTGATTTACATCAAATCATATGCTCCTCGCAAGGCTTGACTGATGACCATTGCCAGGTAGGTTTAATGCTTATATTTTCCACTGCAAATGGGTGGTCAAGACTCAAGGTAGTTCACGACTATATTTATATAAAAAACAAATGAATTTAGAAAAATAGTTCGTTATATCTATGTAGCCAAAGTAGAATTTAATATTATGTTACATGCTTATCCAAACAGGATATGGTTGAGTTTGTTTTACATCTATGCATATAAGTTAAATGGTACATTAGTGTCTCCAATAGTTTTTTTGCTTGCACATGGATTAAATCAATGGATTTTAAAATGGAACTTCAATATGTTTATAGAGTTGCTTACTTGCTTCTCAACTTAATTTGTCCTAGAAGATGCTTTCAGATCACAGATTTTATTATGCGTTGCTGCTCAATTTATTGTAAATTTTGTTGTTGCAGTTACTAATCCCATTTGGAATATATTTTGTTCTCAGTTTGTGTATAGCACATAGTTTATCTATATATATGTGACCACGGTGTCGGGATTCTATTCTTTCCTAAAGACACTCTTGTCATGTTTTCCCATCTTTTAAAACACTTTAACCTTTCACAATTTTGACAGAAAACTTAATTTCAAATCAAATATATTAGGTCTGAACTTTGAACATCAGAGGAGCTGGATACCCATCCAGTAAGGTAAATCCCGTGTTATTTAAGTAGTGGCCAAAATTAAATAGATTACAAATGACGTAATAATGTTCGTGACAAAAGTGTGGATTGCTGTTTTCAAAAACAAAACGGTGGATTAATGTTTTCAAATTACAAATGGGTGCCTTTTTATCATTGCTTTGAAGGTTTATTGATGGTGTAGAAATGTAGTTTAAATCTGTTCATTTTTCTCTTGGCAGTATTTTCTATATCAATTACTGAGAGGACTGAAATATGTACATTCTGCAAACGTCCTGCACCGGGATTTGAAACCAAGCAACTTGCTCCTAAATGCAAATTGTGATCTCAAGATATGTGACTTTGGACTTGCAAGAACCACTTCAGAATCAGATTTTATGACAGAATATGTCGTAACAAGGTGGTATAGGGCCCCTGAATTGTTGCTCAATTGTTCTGAATACACTGCGTCTATAGATATCTGGTCAGTTGGTTGCATATTAATGGAGATTCTTAAAAGAGAACCACTGTTTTCCGGTAAAGACTATGTTCAACAACTGGTGCTTATAACCAAGGTACATTTCATATCTTTGACAGTCTTCACTATATACTGTTACTTATGGATAGTAGGAACTATCAATTAAGTGATTTTTTTATTTATTTAATACCTAAGTCGCAAGTAAAAACTTCTATCATGCTTAGTGGTATTTTTGATGGGCAATACACTTTAATGAACTTATCGTCCACTGAGAATATGATAGCAGTTTTGACGGGAATACAATCCAATGAACTGTTTTTTTTATCTGCATACTTTTTCAGTAAACTAATTTCAGTTTGGATGGGCTAGTACCTCGATTACTTGATTCCATATGAATATGTAAAAATATACAGCACCACTAACTGGGAATGTATAGTGCCACTAGCGCTTAATGATAAATTACTGCAAAAGAGGACAAATGAGAATTGCGCCATGGGTTTGCTCTATTTAGAAGGAGAAATCCACCAGCTTTGAATTGTTATGTGGATTAAAATCATGAGTCTCTATATAGTATTATAGTTTACTCAAAATGCTACAAAAAAGTAAGTTATATCAAAATGAAACTAGGAGGAGTTGGCTCTATCTATAAGTCCAGAGGAAGCAAGTTAATTTCTTCTCTGATAAACTAATCTACTCTTTCTTTATTTGCATGTCGTAGTTAGCCTTCACATTTTGCAAGAACATGAAATACAAGATTGTGGGACTTTGACACCTGGAGTATTTATATAATTATTATCTGCAATAAACTAGCTATTCCAGGATCTACTGACAAATATGTGTGTTTTCTTAGTTGCTAGGTTCTCCAGATGACTCAGATCTTGAATTCCTTAGGAGCGAGAATGCCAAGAAGTATGTCAAGCAACTACCACATTTTCCAAAGCTACCGTTTTCAGAAAAGTTTCCTGATATGTCCCCAGTTGCTGTTGATCTTGCAGAAAGGATGCTTGTTTTTGATCCGTCAAAACGCATCACTGGTATGTGAAACACTTACATTTTTGAAAGGCTTCAGTTATCTGCTATTTTTTTCCTACTAAAAGTTCATTTCGTCTTTTTTTTTTTGAAGTTGAGGAGGCGCTCAATCATCCGTTTTTAATTAGTCTCCATGAGATCAATGAGGAACCAACATGCCCCTCTCCTTTCGTATTCGATTTTGAACAAGAGTCGTTGAACGAAGAGGATATAAAGGAACTTATTTGGAAAGAGTCTCTTCGTTTCAACCCAGACGAAACTGAGGTATCTGATCTTTTTTCGTCACTCTCCTGTTGATCCTATATTTGGGCATGGGCATGTGTTGAAAATTTAACAGAACGGATATAGCCTTCTTTTGCTTTTCCGTTACTTCTCAAAATATATCGTAGCAGAACATTTTGAAGGAATGTGTGCTATTGTTTTTTGTTTCCCGATACAGTCAATGCTTGATATATTGTTTTCTTTCTCTTCGATCTGCTGTACAAGTGGTCAAGGAGATCTCTTGTTAGAGATTCGGCCACATGACCAATTGTGTACAGAGAAGGCCGTTAGGTCGGTCTCTTTTTTAATATCTTGTGTAGCTTTTGTATGTAAAAAATGTACAAACAGAGAAAGCAAAGGTGCAAGGATCTCATTTATACTCTCAGAATTGTACTTCATGTTTTTTTGGGGTGTTTTTTTTTAGTATAGTACCTTGAATGGTCCACTGTAGACCAACCTGACTCGTGAAGCCAGTGTTAACCGATATTTGGCAACTACTGTTTGCAGAACAATAGTGAAAAATGAATATGTGCACGATATTTGAAAAAACAATGTCTAACAACCAACGTTATTATTGCGTACTGTTGAAATAACATTGACCGTAACCTATGTGATAAACCTTTAAATCAAAAGGCATAACCTTATGTGATACAATCGTATTATTTCATCTCTTGACCAAAGTACCAGTGATTTAATTATTGGTGGAAGAATGCGTCATCTGGAGAATGCTCTTTCTGAATACTATATGGAAAACGCAAAAGGCAGAAATATTATAAATGAATTCAGTACAAATTGTACAATTATTTTCCAGTTTCTTGCTTTTCTAATTCAAACCGTGTAAACTTTAGATATTTTTCATTTTTCTCCTGTTTCCCGTTTTCATTCCCCGTTTTCCGCCCTGACAACTATGTTCAGCACAAATAAGCACATGGATGAACATCACGAACCGATACTCCTATATGTGGCTGTACAAGCTTAACCGTTCGAGTTTGACTCTAGCGATACACTGTAATTAAATACTCGTTACGATTAGATTTGGCACCCTTGTCCTACCCGCGGGTCGAACCCAGATGTTCTCGAGGCCATTACTGTCTACGAACCCCACACCGTTCAACAAAAATAAATAAATATAGTCTAATATGTTCTTGATATATAAGTACTTAGCAAGAGAGTTTAAAACATAATAAGAAAATTAAAGCACCAAAACTAAAGCTGGAATAGCTCAGTTGGTTAGAGCGTGTGGCTGTTAACCACAAGGTCGGAGGTTCGACCCCTCCTTCTAGCGTATTTATTTTTATTTTATTACTTGTACCCAAAAAAAAATTAAAGCACCAAAGATAACAAAATAGTCAACACAAACATATCTGATGAAAACAGAGGAACCATGCAAATTTAAACCTTTTTCTATTATTATACTATTCGGGGACCACTGGTTAAAATTTTATTATATTTTTGATTTTTTCATATCTATTCATATATATTTTTATTTATTGTTGTTATAAATAAACATATTATTTTATTTCTAAATGTCTGTTAAAAAAACCCGTAAATTTTGTCATTTTATATTTTGTTTGATTATTTATTAATATTAATACTTTATAAATTGACAAACAAACAATTAAATATAAAAAAATATATATATAATTCAAATTTTACATATTTTTTCTGAACAAATACTTTAAAAAGTAAAATAGTAAATTGATTTAAAAAAATAACATTATGAAAAAATATGAAAAAACAACGTAAGCCTAATAAAACTCATCTGCTAGTAAAAAAACAAAATAAGGAACTCCCAATAATAATAGTAATGAGAAAAAAACTAGGATGAGAATTCCCCAAATCATCGTCAGAGTCGCTTTACAGAGCCAGCGACGAAGATCATATTTCTCTCGCTCCTTCTCCAACTCTCCATTGTACGCTTCTCAACTCTATATAAACATTTACTTACTCATGAACTACGTTTCTCATCATTTTTTTATTTCTGTTTATGTTTTTTAATTAAATTCCCAGGCGGACGTTCGGCATAGCATTCGACATCGACGGTGTTATCCTACGTGGCAGTGATCCCATTGGAGGATCCATCTCCGCTCTACGCAAATTATACTATGATTCGTTTAGTAAGTAACGCTTATGGCCTAATTTAAATAATAGTTACTTACATTACCTTGGAGAATAGCTAAATGCTAATGTTGTTACTTGTTAGTTATGTTTTGATTTAGAGTAAATTGATTTTTGGATTTTAATTTGAATGTGTGGTGGTAATAATTTATTTAGGGGATATTGTTTTTGGATACAAAATGGGGATTAATTAGACGAAAAAACTAACATCACTCGTTTCAAATAATGTCAAGCTATTTTGAAATAGGTAAATTCGAGGTTAGTAAGGAGGTATTATGTGTTGGTTTCTGCAAACCTGGAGATGAACACGGAACCCAATTTTTGGAATTTTCGCTTTGTTTCAACGTTTTAGGAATGCTTGCCAATTTTAGAAGAAAACAGATTAAAAAATTGACAACCACAAATATTTTGAGTTATTAAGCCTTTTCACAACGAACGAAACAGGCTTAAGATATCGTTAACATTTTCGAGACTTAAGAAATGGTGATGAAGTTTTGAGAATTTAGAAGAGGGTAATTTTTCGTAAATTTAACTACCATTAGCTGAGAAAAGGCTAGATTGCAGCTGTTTATCATGTAGTGTGTTGAGAAAATTTTGAATTCAACACAGAGAAGATTTGCATTATGTAAATTCAATAATGTGCTGAATTTTTCATACTTCGCAGTTTGTAATAGCAAATCGTAAAAGTTAGTCATTTCATCTCTTTGTTGTGATCTTTTCGAAGATTACTTTTCTTCCACGTGGTAACATTAACTGATTGTTTTTGACAGGTAAGGTGAAAGTTCCTTATGTTTTCTTGACCAATGGTGAGCTTAAACTTCCTCCTAATCATCTTTACTAACTGGTATTAATCGCTGTTGGTTGGTATTGCAAAGTCTTCTGCATTTTCTGCTACTGCTGTGTGTTATGTCTATTATTAGTATGATTAGCGTGAGAATGTGGATGCATCTATTCATAAGATTTCCAATTTCTTCTTCTTTCAATGAAAGTGAATGGCTGGGAAAATTTTGACCAATCCCGTTGTAGTCTTCCTTCCTAGAACTCTTTGGCTTTTGAACTCCGGCCTTTATAGTTTTCCAGATATAATTACTATAGCTTTTCTTTGGTAATCGACGTGTTTAAGGAGAACAAGTTTGTTCCTTGAACTCTTGGTTTTGAACTGAGATGAATATAACTTTCAAGCTATAGCTTTTTAGGGTTTTCCTCGTTACTCTAGATATTTACTTGGTAAATTCCATATTTTGACTAAAATAATCTAAAAAAATTTATGTGATAACCTGGGATTTTTTTACAGCTGCTCTAATGTTGTATATCGATGAACACTTCAAATTTTATATTCTGTCACATGCATCTCAATAAGTCTATTGTCATTTGTTATTATATATCAGCTCAGTTTTCCTTGTCTTGATTAGGAGGTGGAGTCCCTGAATCGAAAAGAGCCTTGGAATTAAGCAAACTCTTGGGTGTTAATATATTATCATCACAGGTGCAGTTTTTAGGTCCTCAATTTTTTTTTAATAACCCTTCTCCTTTTCTCCCACTTTCTTCTTGTTTGATCTGAATAATTAACAAGCACTCTGTCGAGATTCTAAAATGTAATATACTCAATTTGCATGGCATCTTTGATTCTTGGTGTGCTGTGCAGGTTTTACAAGGACATACTCCGTTCAAGCAGCTGCTGAAGAAGTATGCTTTTATCTAATTTTAAAATTCATAGTTTCCTACTAAATTTTCACATGACGTGTATTATTTCTTATCATGGTATAGACGGCTTAGTTTTATCAGACAAGGGCCACACCTTTACAGATATAATCCCTTCGTACTGTATGTATATTTTCTATTTTCAGCTTGGCCAAGACTATATGCTAGAGAGAGTCATGGCAATATAAAGGACCCTTCCTTGTGTTGACCCATTTGGCAGTAGATTTCGTTAACGTAGATCGGGTTACTTGATATTCGTTAGCATCCGTTAGTTAGAAATTTAGGATTAAAAATATATTGTGAAATATTTAAGAGCAAAATATAAATTTCATTTGAAATACAGAAAACAAAAAAGAGACGGATATATGTTTGTAGAATGATGAAATATAAGATAACTGCACAGTCAATAGCATAGTTATCTTTACAAAATGCAGCTAAACTTGTCTCCAATAGTCAATACTGCTTTTATATTCATGATTGTAGCGAAAGGTGGATGGCTATTATTTATATTTATTAAATATCACCTCTCCTTAAGTGCAAGTCTCTAAAAATCTAAAAGCTGTAATTTATTTTCTTGTTGCTATTTGATTTTCTTGTTGACATAAGTCTTGTTTTAGAGCTTTATTAAAGTATGTACATGAAAAATTGAGAATCTATTAAGAAAAGGAGCCAAATTTAAAGATTATGGCATTCCAATTTTAGATCCAAATTTGCTTGCTTCAATAGTTTTGTGTGTGTGTGGTGGTTGCAGATTTGAAAACGAACTCATTGTTGCTGTTGGAAAAGGAGAACCTGCAACAGTTATGTCGGAGTATGGTTTCAAGTAAGGTTTTGGCCTTAATCATACTGGTCTTAAATCTTTCATTTAGTCTTAAATATCTTATTTTCATATTACATACATGCACGTGCTTTGGGAGTGATAATAAACACCTTTTTCAGAAATGTACTTTCAATCGACGAGTATGCCACTTGCTTCGACAACATCGATCCCATTGCTTCATATAAGAATTGGATCATTAAGCATGATGCTAGTCAAAGCAGTCTTAGTAAAGACAACATTTGCTCGCAGAGTGTGGGAGCAACTTTTGTTGTTAGTGATCCTGTTGACTGGAGCAGAGACATACAGGTATTTCCACATCTTGTACCTTATAATATCTTTTTTTTGTAACTGTAAATAAATTATTTTTCCTTTTTATAAACAGTTTCAAGTTCTTTTTTTACCGAATGTTACACTGTCTTCTTCACAAGTATATGCTCTGGTCTGCCGGAAAATTAGTCGCGTGAAATGCCATTCCCATCTCCTTTCATGATAAGTTATCGTGGCTGCTATATGATAGCAATATGATAACTTGTTCTGAGCGCACTTCATAAGGACGTTAGGTTTAAGATAATCTTATTTTCTCGTAGATAAATTATACGAGTACTTCAATTAAATAGTGCTGTTTGCAATTATCTCTCATGCCTTTGATTATGAAACGTGCTTGTGAATTATCATTTATGTGATAATCTGGGCATCAATCACATTACCCCTTCTTGTTGCTCCTTAGAATTCTTTATTTCTTAAATCTGATTGTTTAAACCCTGAGCTGACAGACACTGGCTTTAGGTTCTCTGTGACATTTTAAGAACCGGTGGGCTCCCTGGAAAAGACATTGCACACCAACCTCCTCTCTTTTTCGCAAATGACGACCTTGAGTACCAGGTAAGTGTGATTCAGTATCGGAAAATGCAAACCTTTCCTTTTATTTTTATTTACAAGGTTATTTTTGCTAAAGTTTTAAAATACGCTGACAAGGTTTAGTAATTAGTAGGGTGTATTTCCAACTGAACGTCTTGGTATGGGTGCTTTCAGAATCGCATTGGAATCAATCTTCAACAGGTAATTTTTAGTCAACATCCATGTGTAAATCCTGGCTTGTTTACTTATCAATTAATAAAATGTAGATATGGTGCGTATTTGGAATTGTTTTCGCACATACCTGTTTAAAGTTATATTTCAACGTTATTCTTTTACTCTCCACACCGTGGTATCAAATCGACTTTTATTCAGAAAGCCTTTATGCAATAAAAACTATTTTTTAAGTGTCGTCGGTGTTATGTTATATCTTAAAGGGGAACAGCAATATAATATTCAAGCTGTTTGGAGTAAAACTTTCATTCATAGTGTTGTGGCCCTTGTGGGGTTAACTGTGTTTCCTAAACCAACAGGGGGAGTGAAATTCAATTATCAAATTTGTCTGATAATTTTAGGTTTTGACAAAACTGATGAATGTAATTGAAACTTCACACTTGTGAGTAAAATATATCTTCCAATTTGATTTATATACCAGTTCATAATGTATTTTGGTTTCACTGAAGTTTAAATTTCAAGTTTGCAAATTGCACAATGTCGATTAGTAATCAAACTTAAATTCCAAGTAGATGAATCAACCATCACAAAACGAAATGTGCACTTGACAAAATGACAAATCAAACTTGACATCAGGTGAAATAGCATGAATCAGTGCTTGCAAGCAAGTTTGTTGCCTGGCCTCCGGTTTTTATTAATAATACTTCCTTTTAATCTGATTTATATGCATCTCAGTTTGAAATCTAGTTCCACTTAGAGTATCGTAAATGCAGAGCTTTCATATATCTGTCAATTTTGCAGCATTCACCGTAATCCTTTGGAGTATACGTCCTTCGGGAAGCCAAACCCATCTGTATTCAAAAATGCCGAAACTGCACTGGGGGCACTGCTTCCTTCATGCCATGACCAGACAATGAATCATGTTAGTAAACAAAAACATGCTTTTAAAACACTCTACATGATAGGCGATAATCCTTCGGTTGACATTAAAGGAGCACGTCAGGTCAGCCTGCTTGGATAAAGATATTTGCTTCGATCTACAGAATTTTCTTCGTCATACTTTCGCTGCCCCCTATTTTGGGCCTATATAAAGTCTTATTCAGTTTTGCGAAATCATTTTCCAAATGCAGGCTGGACTTCCTTGGGTTTCAATCTTAACTAGGACTGGTGTTTTCAAAGAAGAGGGTAACCACACCGAGCATCCTGCAGATATGGTATGTTATCGATTACTAGTATATCGCTGAGGTTTTACCAAATCATTAATAAGTTTTCTTTATAAGATTTATTGCTTTTTTACCCTTATATTTATGGAAAAAAGTTTGAAAACCATATTCTTAAGTTGAGAAATTGTATTATGTGTTTAAGTTTTTCTTACATAAGAGTTATGTAAGGTAAACGTGGGGCCTTCTTTGACTAATAGAATTGATGCTGTGTATGGTTTCGCAAAAGTGGGATAGATTAGTTAGTTCTTTAGCCATCTATTTTAAGTGGGAGTGTTTGTTAGCAAGTATATTAAACTTACTAGAAATAAAAGTACATATACTCGATTGATTATTTATAAATTATAACCTTAATTTCAGAGTATTATAAAATTGGAAAATTTTACTGATTGAAAACGTTAGATTCATTATATATGCTTATATCAATGAGTAAATGAAAATACTTTTATATCATATGAAAATTTAACTCTGAATATGATTCGCTGTATAAATCTTTGGTTGCCTAAAGTCTGAGATGGTCTAAATAACAAAAGTTCATTTTTCATTGTATTTATAAAAAAAGAGGACACAAAATATGAAGTAATTTGAACATTATGAAAACGAAGCCTCGGGCATCTTTCTATAAATAAAAAAAATATACGGGTAAAGATTGCTTTACTGCCCTTTTTTTACTATTGGTAATCTAAGTCACTCTTTTTAACACGAACGTGTTTGCAAGTCAGCAATTGCAGTTTTTGACTTGGTCTTTGTTGCAATATTAAGCGATGTCATGAAAATAGCAGGGGTTTGTCTGAGCGTAAGAAGTTGGTTTCCAACTTTCCGGAGATGCATTTGTTTTTTAGGAAATACGGTTTCTCGAAAGCAATAATTAGCTTGAACAAAATTGTTGAACAGCTTATGCTAGAATAAAGCATCACTTTTTTTTTAAAATAAGATAATTCTTCTCAAAGACATGAACTTTTCTTGGAGTAATTTATTTTTTGAAAGTGTCTTTAGAAATTAGAAGACTCATCATTATCTCATACGATATGAATTATTTAGCTAATTTTGTAGTTGTTGTTGTAGGTCTTTGACACGGTCGAAGAGGCGGTAGATCATATCCTTAGAAAAGAAGGTATCAAGAACTAACGAGCAGCAGTTTTGACTATTTTTAGCTTTTTATTTGGTATTATTATCATGATATATTAATGTACTAATGGGTCATGGATGCACGAGTACATCGGCGGATATTAGTAGACTACAGATTGGGTAATAGAGCTCATCAATTATTTGCTCATTTAAGAGGGCTAAGGGTTCCGGCCGTCAAAGAATTTGATCTTTTTCAGACGTAATGCTATTCTTATTATAGTTTGTCACCAAGTTCATTCAATTCCCCTATATTTGTGAAACAGAACCAACTTATGACTTCTTCTTTTTTGGTAAATCGGAAGTTCATGCTTATGACTCTGAAGTGAGAAGAAAAGTGCAAAAAACTTTACTATATTTACACTAATATTGGTGTTTGTTGAAGGAGATTATTGATAAATTTCTTTGTGGATGTGCTACTGTAATTACTAGAAGATTGTTTGTTACAAATACAAATATGTACGAGTTTAATGTAAAGTGAGTCTAGTCTGTTAGAGTGGTTACTAGTTAGCTGGTCCCTTATTAAGCAATTGGAGCCAAATCTATCCACTGTTAATATACTAGTTATTGCCTACGTAAATGAATTACGAAACACCAGTTTCTCTCTTGATGTGAAACAACATTCTGATTCATGAATGTGAAGCAGCATTAGTATAGACAACATTCGCTCAAGGTTACAACAGTGTTTAATGTGAAACAAATTTTACGTGATTCTACGACAATGATCATATGCGCATTCTGACCTATAACCTCAAGCTGCCCATAATTGTATTTCTGTTGAACAAGAATGATCTATTTACCTTGTTCTTAATTTGTTCCCTATTGTTAATTTGAAGGTCTTGAACTTTCATCTTATGGATGTAGGTAGGGTTGCTAATGAACCGAGGTGTTCACAAACAATCTCGAGTTCGGCTCGTTTGAGTCTCGACTCATGTTCGACCCAAGTTTGAGCAATAGGTTGCACAGCCCGTTAACGGCTTAGACTCGTTTGATTATATACTATGTATATTAATGACATTTCAGATAAGCGAACATCCTTGGTAGTAACTTTAGAAGAAAAAAACACCAGTTTTCAAATGAACGAAGAAATCACCAAATATACAAATCAAAAGCGACACTCGGTGAGTTGTAACAGATGCGGTACTATAATGAGCTGAAGCTACCAAAACACAAACCTTCACTAAACCAAAACGTAAAAGAGACTTAGACATGAGGTGGATATTGCTTGGCCAGCTGCTTGATTTGTCTCTTGTACTCGGCAGGATTCTGCATATATTCAGTGCAAAAAATTCTGTTCAAACTTAATAATCTCCTTTAGATATAGGATGATTGCAAAGGAAATTTCAAGAAATATTCGTGAAAGAGTAGAGTCATTTTCAAGGATTGTGTTACAAACTATTGATAATCAATGTGTAAGAGTAGACTACCCGAATAAAAAGCTCATTTGCTGGAATATGAGCTGCACTTAAAGGGTTGGGTTGATCCAACAAATCCTGGATGCCAACAAGAATCTGTTTCACAGTAATAGCAGGTCTCCATCCCTAAGATGCAAAATATAAAAAAAAAATGCAAGAATTAGTGGCAAAAGCAAAATTGGATCCTGGAAGGGCCTAACATATCATATATGATACAATAATTAAAGAAAACTATACAAATTACAAAACAAATAGAAAACCAGGAAGAAGATTATATTGGCAACAGACTGGATTTCTAACTGACAAATAATAATGGTGCTTCTTTGTCAAAGAATTGTATCACTTGCACATTCATAGAACATTCGACAGTGAATAAAAGGGCAAAATGCCGAAAAAAGGGTTAGTGAAAAAACGTACGCTAGACTCGTTGAGGATTGACAAGCAAATATCCCCTGATGGGTATACATTGGGGTGGAAAAAACCATGTGGGAATTTACACAATGGCGGTTTGGTTGGGTAATCTTCACTGAATCGCAAAACAACCGGATAACTACCACCTTCCCAGTCAGTCTGCAAACATTACATTAAAATTAATTAACTACTATACATCTTCAAAACTATTTGGCACTTGGCAGTGATATGGTAACAAGATATGAGACTTTTAATAAAAAGGATTAGCTGATTTGAGGCATGTCATCTACAAATAACTTGTGGCATTTTTGATAAGGAAATGTACTCACGTGCAAACATCTTAACAAATTATTTGCCTATTAGGCTAATTACTTAGGATATCTGTAAACCATCAGCAAAATTTTTGTTTCAGCAAACCATTTATTCCTACTAGCGTGAACTTGATGAATGTGCTGATTGAATAACAGGATTTTAAACCTAAAAGTAGAAGAGAACAAATTCTCAATCTGTTTGGCAGCTTCGCTTCAAACCATTAAGAGAATATAGTAATATACCGATCAACCAACAATATCAAATTCTCTTAATGATTCATAGCCATAGTACTTAGGCCAAGCTGAAAGTCCACAAATAATTTGTAGTCCTTGAAGGCTTGAACTAACCAACCAAGTGAATCACGGCCTATATAAAACAGAAAAGTTCAAAGTTCAAAATTTCAAACGTTTCAAACTCAACACACAAAAATTGCTCAATTGTACCCCAGGTTTGCCAGGGATAGTGCACTGCCACGTCATCAAATTCAACGTCCCATCAGCAGCAGTCTCCGGCCTCGCCACAAAACCCTAGCATTATAATTAGTAAGTCAGACGAGAGTTCAATTTAAAAATCATATATCAATATATAAAGTTAACATATATGGAAACGGGTCGGTGTTAAGTTCAAGCAGGTCAATACATGCATAAAGGATATCGTCGTCGTCGTGGAGGTCGAGAAAGTCGAGAAACGTCAATATCATTAACACTTAATAATTTGACTTTTAAGATTTAACCTAAAGGTCCTACACTAATTATGAATACAACTTATAGACTTGGACGCCCTGCATAATCCAACACCACATAGAAAAACAAAAATGAGCATATACTGACGCATATGGCTTAAGATGGAAATTATGAGTAGTCAAAAAGACAGGACAATATGTATTGCTAAAGACAATTATTTTTGCAGTAGCATATAGGAAAAAAGCAGAAAATAATAATCAATTTGCCCTATAAGTACATAATGGTGAGACAAACATTGACGGGTCATTCAAAGTTATGTTTGCTTCGTTCTACTCCAATTAATTTTGCGGGTGATGCATCAATTTTACAATTTTGATATTTGTGTACATACCAATCTATTTTCTTTATCAGAATTTTATATATGAAGTATACGCACACTTGAATCTGTTACGTGCAAGTGTTAGTGCGACTTGTGTGTGTGTATATATAAATATAAAGGAAGAAAAGCAAAATCATACGTGGGGATGAGTTTTACGCCAATTTTTCCGTTCTTCGGCCAGGCGACCAAGAGCAATGCCTCCCAACATTTTCTTCTTAATTTCTATTTCCTCTTCTTCTACGTCTTTATAGTCATATAGATGCATGCAGTCATGCAAAGGAAACTAAACAGGCAGCAACTTTTGGTCTGGCCTGATCTTGTTTGAGACCTTTCCTCTTCTTCTGGTCTGGCCAATTAATGTAATTCTTATCAATTTTCATGACTTCCATTACTATATACTCCGTCTATTAACTTTTTCAAAATACTGGCATTGATACAGTTGAAATTGATCAGATGAACTTCCATATAAAGTATGGTGGAATGATTACTTGATTAGTATATATAACTAGGCAATTTTCAAAACACAAAACCTTGTGTATTTTATGAATATATAATCTAGAACTATATTTACAGGAAAGCATATTCCTTAAATGTCATATTTACCTATATTTAGGAATTTGGACAAAACGATATGTATCAAATTTGCTATTTCTTGAGTATTTTTTATTTTAAATTTTTTTTGGTCATGATGCAAATGTAATACCCCACATGTCTTGTAGTGGATTATCCATATTCTCAATGAGCGTTACTGTATTATAAGATAAGTTGACAGCTTGGCATTTCTCAATAATTGATAATTAGAACTTTTGTGTTTATTGTCACTATTTAGTATATATGACCACTTCTCAATTGATAAAGAAATTGATATTGCATATACAAAAATGTGAAATTTGGGTTAGCTAGTGACCGCTGATGAGTCTATAAATTTCATGTTTTTACTGCAACAAACACTGAAGCTGGCACCAAATACCCCGATGGATACCGATGAATGTTATTGTCGCAGCGAACGAACACGATTACATAGTTTGCTAAAGGCGGACCTTGCAAATAGTTTAAAAAATTGGTCGCTGTAAAAATATAACTCAACATGAAAATTATACTCCGTTCTATATCTGTGGAAGTGGTTGATATTATTAAAAAGGCAATACGGTCACATGGTTGAATGATAGAGAAAGAACTTCCTAACAGTGGTACAAAGTCCATTACTAAAGTAAAAAATCGCTGAAATTGATATGATTCTGAAACCTTTTGTTGTTTTGCGCCTCTAGATCTTGTAGACTTTTGTCTTTTCCTGTTTAAAATAAAAGATATGGTCATTCCTTTTCCGTGAAATAAGGAGCTGCAGTAAAACACACAATCATCACTTATTATTAAAACGAATATCACCACTTACATTGTTTTACAATACAATTGAAACAGTAACAAACAGAATAATCGGTTTGAAGATTTGTATCTAACACCAAAATATAATTGATTTTAGCATGAAGGAGTTCCCGGAAATCAGAATAGCCAAAGATCAACTTGGAATTTCTAAAATCTCACTTTCGCCCGATGACAACAATCACTTGACCATATTTTGACTAGTACGCAAAAAGCATATGACAAAATTCCTTGCACTTAATTCAGTGAACTACTTTAGTACCCAAAACTACCAGGACATGTAGTTGTAGTTTTGCTTTATCTAAATCGTAAAACTTTTCAAACAAAGGAGGACACGATTCATGCTTTATACCCAAAAGGGCCAAAACTACCAGGACATGTCATTTTTCCGGTGTTCACAATACCTAAAGTAAGTAAAATATGTGAAGAGAGAAAATAATCAAAATATCCTTGAAACAACAGGAAAAAGACACTCTCGTCGACTCGTCGTCATGAGATTGTCATCCATTTTTTTAACGATAAGAGATTGTCATGAGATCGAATGATTGCAAACTTACATTATTCGAGGGCAATAAACTAAACTTCATATAGTTGATGGTATAAAATTGAATTTTCATGTTAGTTTAGCGACCAAACAAAGAAACATAAATGAACCCCAACAAACGAAATAACCAATTAGCAGCATAGCATGAGCAACCAGATGTGGCTCTTCATACCATGTATAATTCTATTTAGATAGAATTTACAGTTTTTGTATGAAAAATGTAACATGTACATCATGTTATTATCCGCTAGCTATAGCCAATGTATGGCAACACATTTCGTCATTTATAAGTAATAACTATCAAAATACAATACAGTTAAAGATATGTGTCCACGAGAGATTACCATCATTGATATCAACCTTATTTGTGTTTTCATTTTATGTCCCATCTGCTCTGCTTCATTTTCGCAATATAATTATATTCCCGTGAGACTGACTTATTAATAAAACACATTCATTACATTCTTTTTTTTTTTTTTGTTCTTATTTGCATATTTTTTTAGAAATTTAAAAATATGAGCAAATATTTAATTTTACATCAGATTCTTTTTTATTTTGAAAAATTAAACTTATATTGTGAAACAGTTCAAAATAACATACAGTAATTACATTTCGAAACGTAATGAATATTATTTTCCAACAATTTGAAATTGTAATTATAAAAAATTGCAATCTTAGTAGTCAGCCTCAACTTTGTGAATGTGTAGAGTTACTATCTATTTTTTTTTCATGATAAAGTTAGTATTGTATTAGCTAATTTTTTATTTTTTTTGAAACAAGTAGTAGCTAAATTTGATAAATTGTAATCTTACATTAAGTATGAATGCAATATATAGTTTTTTTTTTGTTTTTTTTTTGAAATGACACAATTATGTAGTTTTTGAAATGACACGATTGATTGATAGTTCCAAGTAGTACAAAATTAACCCGCTTTATTTCCCCAGATCCAAAAAGCTCATCAAAACACTTCCCCCCACAACTCCCCAACTCTCTCTCTATCTCTCTGTGTGTGTGTATATATATATACACAGTTCTGTACGTATATCTCCTCCTATAACAATAACAATAACAATGGCGACCACCACAACCAAGAAATCTAAAGAAGTAACAACAATGCTTAAACAAGGCTTCATAATTCCCCCATCCCCTTACCACCTCCCTCTAACCCGACCCGATTCCCCTTCAACCCGACCCACTCTCCAACACTTCATCTCCCAACCCCATTCTCCCAACCCGATCCAAAACCCGACCCAAACCCGAATCTCTCAAACCATCTCATCCGCCCCTTTCTCCAACCGAGCCGGGTCAGACGTGCGGTTAACAGTCTCGGGCCCTGGGTGCACTCAAGTTAGGGCCACGATGGATGTGCACGGGGAGGTTTTAGCCCGACGGAGCGGGTTCTTTAGAAAGAGGTTGTTGTGTGGCGGAGGAGAGAGGGAGACGACAAGGCACGAGGTGGAGATTATATGCGAGGGGGACGATGACGTGGAGGTTTACGTGGAGACGGTTGTGCTCTTGTACCGTGATGACGTCAGCAGGAGCCTGTTGGGTCATGACGTGGCCAAAGTCCTTGCATTGCTCAAGGTTATTATTATTATATATATATGTGTGTGTGTTTAGTTTTTTAGTTAAAGGTTATGAAAAGAATGTTATGTTATCTGTTTTGATCCTCAGTTTTGTGTTTTTGTATGTGTATATATACATGTTCATGTAAAGTGATCTTTAAAAAAAGAAAAGAAGAATATAGGTTTGTACTGATTAATGTGGTAGTATTTCTTGAAATCTAGGTGTTTGTGTTAGTAAGATTTTGTTAAAGATCAGCATATAATTGCTAGTTTCTTTTAGCAAAGTGATTGTTTATGACAGTATAAACCATAATCTCTTGTTAATAATTTATTGAGATCAAGTCTTAGCTTTGCTGAAGGTATGTGTATGTGTATATATGTGTGCATATTGTGATTTTTTTTTAAATTTTTCCTTGATTTGTGATCTGCAATTATGTACTACTTAATGTTGAAATATTTCTTGAAAAATTGCTGAAGGTATGTATATACGTGTGCATAATGTGATTTTATTTAAAAAAAAATCTGTTTTTGTGATCTGCAATTATGTGTACTACTTAATGTGGAAATATTTCTTCAAAATCAGGTGTTTGTATAAATATAATCTTGTTAAGATTATTGAACTTAATTTCTTTTGGTGACTGCAATTCCAAGTTTTTTAGTTTGTTAATGGTTAGTATTGATACATGGTACTTATAATTTTATTATTTGAATCTTATATCTTGAATAAAATGGTGTTTAGGGTTAAATTAATTGAATTACTTAAACCTTATGGAAGGAACATTTTGTTATCTTTTGATCCCCAGTTTTATATTTTTGTTATGATTAGTTGGGTTTTATGGTATTACTGTGCAGGTTTTTAATTTTTGTGTTCTGTGCTCCTTAATTAGTGTGGTAAATTATTCTTGAAAACTCCTGTGTTTGGGTACGAAAATTTTGTTGAGGTTGTTGAAGTTATTTTTCTTTCTAGTGAACAGATTTCCAAGTTTTTAGGGTTGTTTATGGCAGTAAATATCACTGTTTTCGAAAGCTTGATTCAAAGCTTAAAAAAGCTAAAAAAGCTTGCGTTTCCCCCTCTTCAAGCTTTAGTTTTCTTGCTTTTTAAAATATTGGTATAAGAAGGTAAATAGGTTAATTAACTTAGTTAAAGCTTATTAAAGGTAAATTCTCTAATGTTTTGATAATTTGTTTTATATTTTAGTGTTGATTAGTTGTTTTTTGTTGTACTTTGCATTTTTTATTTTCCTCACTTTTATTTAATTTGATGGCTTTTGAGATTTTTGAACGAGATGATATGTGAAAGTTGGCATCTATTTAGAACTTTGGAACACTATTATATTTACTTATTCTTATAACGTTACGGATTTTTAGTATTTTTCTTTTGGTGTTTTCTTCTTTTATTTGGTTTTTTGTAACCTGATGTTGTATGAAAGTATGTATTTCCGACTTGTCACGAGGTAGTGAAGAAGTTCCTAACCTGATAATTCATTGGTGACGATAACTTTAAGAGATAACATTTCGAAGATGAATTATGATGTGAAAATAATAGGGGATTTGAAGAACTTAGTAGTGCAATTCTCGTTACATTCTAATAGCAAGTTTCGACTAACTGTGAACTGCGTTCAGAGGGTAAAATCGTCTGCATCATAGGTGGCTGTAGTTCGACTTTGTTTTAATTATTTTATCCCCACTTTTTTTAAACCATTTGTGGAGCAACTCTAGAATGAAGGTGAAGGAAAGCTCAGTTGTTGAATTGTCAAGGGACATAGTTTATTGAGCTTAAAAAATCTCCAAAATTCATAGGGAATGTATAGATTTTTCAGAAATCTGAGTATGCTTCTTCATTGGGTTTAATTAGTGAGTAATGTTAGCCTATCTGTCATGTATCGTTTTCTTGTGAAATTATAGTCTTGCCAGCAAATTTCTTGTTTGGTTGTTGAGAATCTTTGGTAGGTAGACAGATTACAAGAAAATAGAAAATCGAAATCATACATTTCATATTTGTAATACAGGGTAGACAAATATAGCCGCAAAATAGGCAGCTTTACTATTTTACATATATTCATTGATCCCCAGTTACTTTTCTTCTCTTAACATCAATATTAATCTACAGCAACTCTTCTTGATTACTCATCCTTTGGTTATCATCAGTTGGCTCGCTGCTAACAATATAGGATGTATAATTTTTTTTCCACATTTGCTTAGATTTCTATTATTTTGCAGGTATCTGCTGCTATCGTGTTCAATGATGGAATAACTTCATGCTTAGAATTTTTAGAAGCCATTCCTTGGTCCGAAGCTGAAGAAGAAAAAGTCATCTCTCAACTCCCTGACCTTCATCTTGAAGATTCTCTCTCTAAAGTTCTACAGAGAGTATCCTCCGAACCTTCCACCTCATCTAGAACCGACGATATCTGCTTAAAGCTGTTCAACGGTGTTTTACAGGCTAAAGACGACAAAGCCAGACGAGAAATGAAAAACCTAACCTTTCGCCTACTAAGAGACGACTCATCTGACAATAGCAACAATTCGATAGATATATCTAAAGATACTCTATACCATGTATGCCATGGTTGCCTTAGTTCACTGGTACTCTGCTTATCTGAAGCTACTTGTCTCGATGAGGGTAAAAGAGGGGGTTTTATGAGTGAGATAGCCAGAGAAGCTGATAATATGCAATGGGTTGTCGATATATTGATACAGCAAAAAACAGGTGAAGAATTCGTAAAACTATGGGCTGATCAAAAGGAGCTTACAATTCTTCACTCGAAAATCCCTATTATGTATAGGCATGAGATTAGTAGGATCACGGCACAATTATGTATAGCTATCGGGAGAGGAAAGATTTTGGTTGCGAGAGAGATACGATATTCTTTGCTTTCGACTTGGTTAGAAGCTCTTTACGAGGACTTTGGGTGGATGAGAAGGTCTTGCAGGTCAATAGATAAGAGTTTAATCGAAGATGGGTTGAGCCAAACGGTCCTTACTTTGTCATTGTCGCAACAACAGGCTATTTTACTTGATTGGTTTGATCGGTTTTTGAACAAAGGAGATGATTGTCCTAATATTCAGAGGGCGTTTCAGGTTTGGTGGAGAAGAGCTTTTGTTAGACAGTATGTGGCTGAATCAAAGTTGCAACTAACAGTTTGTGATTATGGGAATTGAGCTGTTGATTTTGTAAATAACTAATTGTATATATGGAGTTCAATTCTTTTTGCTGAGGTATTAGTGAAATCTTTTTGATTCGAGGATCGTTTGGGTTTTTGTGAGTTGTTTGGAAGTAAATGTGTTGAGTTGCACTGATTTGTAAATTTGTGATTCCTTAGTTTGTAAATGTCCTGGAGCCGAGGTTAATAAAGTTTTGAAGAACTTCTGAATAATACTATGGTGAATGGTTATGGACTGCAAGTGGTGTGTATTGGTTTTGAAGAACATAAAAGGCATCAAGTACTAGTAGTATATAGTACGATTCAGTGTGAATGTAAAAAGTTTTTCTATTCAGCACCGACATATTTGTAACTGTTTTAAATTTTGCCATCTACCAATAGTATCATATTTTGTAACTGTACCATATTGTGTTTCGTTGCTAAACAGGCAAATACTAATAATGTTGAAATTTTCTTTCAAGAGTATGGGTATTGAAAAATTTGGCTCTTCAAAAAGCCTCAGGTAAAATTCTTCCGAGTTCTAGCGTTCAAGTCAGTAGCACATTTCTCCGTCAAGAAGAAGCCAACATTTGATATCTAGAACTTTTTGATGTGTTTTAACAAAAAAAGCAAAGTAGAATGGTTTCCCACCTAAGGAAATAAAATGGCAAGATATACCACATAACTAGTAAGCGATACGGACTCAATAATTACATTATCCAGTTGTAATAGGTTAAAATCCATTAATCTGATCGAAAGGCCAGCTATTTCCCTTAGGCAAAACTTTAGACCCACAGGTGGGTTATACTACTATACATGCTATCCACTCACTACCAAAGTAGCCATACCCATCTTTCTAATCTGATGCCGCTCATTGTATAATTGGATCCGGGCCATATTTCAGCGGCTGAACTTCATCAACTCTGTATTAAAAATAGATTAATAAAGATGTGAGCAACTCATGAAGACTTGCACCGTAAACATCAGAACTCCTAATACAAATGAGTTTGTTTGTAATATGCCAATTATTTGCGTTTATTTGTTTTTTCTTTTCAAAATTCCATCCCTTAACTCGGAAAACCTAATCTACAAAATGTTTTGAGTGGGTTAAGTGGCTGTCGCTTGTCAATTTGGTCTTTCATATACAGTGGCTGTACTTGTAGTAATCCTATTCCTGTAGAAACCTTTTTTATTTAATGTTTTAATATTTATATAGGTGTAAGTCGTAGGAAATAACCCAACTAATATCACCAGATCATGAGTTAGATCACTTAAGAGACGAAACCAAAATCATAGATTGATTTTTCGATATTAGGTACCTTTGCCGCACTTTAAGAATTCCAGTGCCCAACTTCATTGGTATTCCCATAATGATGCACTCACTCACTCCTTCAATCTTGTCTTCTCTACCATTCACTGAAGCATTAAAAAGGTGATCAGACGTTTTCTCAAATGAAGCCAGCATCAAAACACTCTCTTTCATCTTCTGAATTCCGTGTCTCGTTATTCCAAGTACTTCTCCCTGACAAACGGTAGAAAATACTCAAAACAGTCAGAGAAAATGATACTTCTGCATAAAAAGACAGTTTTATAATTACAAGATACATTCAAGTGCCTTATATCATGCGCTCGTTTCAAAAATCTCACTTAAAAGAAAAAAAGTGGAACAATCATAAGTGGAAGGTTATGCAGAAATAAGATTTAATTTTTCATTATTTGAATATTTATTTATTTATTTAAGTTTAGTTTTAGTCCAATCTTTGTGTCTATTTTATTTCATAGGGGTACTAGAGATCCCTAGTACTTTTGTATGGACCGTCTCAATTTTTCCTGTAGTGGCCCATATATGGGACATGCATGGAGGGGCCCCACTCTTAACTTGCATATAATTCGTTATTCCTGGGGAATTATGTCAACTCGTTTATTAAGTCAACTCGTTTCTTATTCCTGCAACAAGTATCGAGAGTTGGGAATAAGAATTGTTGAAAACTTGGTACAATCAATTCATTTGGTATCCAAGATCCCCTTTTTGGTGAAGGGTTAGTTCTATATTCTCATCTATTAATTACGGTTCTCTATTAATTATCCGGGACACCAAAAGTTACCCGATACATTATAATTAAAATAATAAACCCACCTTAAATGTCATGACATCTGCAAGTAGCATCATATGTCTGTCATCTATGCTCATTCCGTGTGAGGTCATAGTTAGTTGTATCTGTTTGATGATGCAGTCCCTAGCAGCTTCAATTCCAATCACATCCTTCACTTCCATTATATGATTACTAACTGTATTACACCCCTTAACTCCTTCAGTTCCCATCACTGCTAGCAGACCCGTTCTGGAACAAAGCACACAAGATAAAAAAGATATCCGTTACCAGACATTTAACAATATGGTACAATAGATAGCTTTAGTATATTTGGGTCACCACCAAGGTTCGACCATTGGCATCTCCAAAGTGAGAGCTATCTATTATTTAACAATATGGTCCCCAACTCCTTATCCAATAAAAGCTAAGGTGCAATTTACAGCTTAAGCAAAAAAGAGAGACCACCAAACACACATTGCTTGAGTGATTAATTAGCAATTTCAATAGCAATAACTAAATTATTTAAATTTGTACATCTTTAATTTTTACACCCATCTCCGTATTGAACTTCCTGTGTTACTGGCTACATAAGATAAAGGTGTACCACGTAAGAAAAAAAAATAATCATAGCACGTTCAACTAGATTGCATATTGTTAACTAGATTGCAAATGTAGCGAGAGTGGAATCCAGCGAAAGTTTGACCGCATTGTAAGAATTTTCAAAAGAAAAACTGTACTCTTTCAGAAAAGCAAAACCCATAGTATCTTTTAATCTTGCACAACATATTGGAAAGCTTGTGATAAGAAAACAGGAAACTAGATGGCAAATGTAGCGTGAGTGGAATCAACGACAGATGCGAAATTTAATACGAGAAACTGTATCCCTTTCAACTGTAAAATCCAAAGAAATTTTTGACAGAGAACTAACCCTTCTACGAGCATCTCGTACTTTTCCTCCTTTTTTGTGTTCCCCTGCCACAGAAACCAAAAAAATCAAGTTCATACACCAAAATGTACATATGATGCATTTGATAAACACCACCAAAGTTCTAGAATCTAAAAAAGAACCTAGTCAGTTTTCTCACCTCGTCTCTTTCGTTGTTATTTTGTTCAGCGATCACAGCACGTTCAACTGTGTTTATTCCCTGTCATAGAAAGAGAAAAAAGGGAACCAAGTTCATACATAAAAACATGCATATGGTATATGACACAGGATATCGCATTCAATGGATAACGACTACCAACATTCCACAAACATGAGGTCATATAATTTTCTCACCTTAACAACCACCTTTGGGAGCTTTTTTTTCAGATCTTCAAGTCTAAAAATGAGATTACTTTTGTCAGCCGGTGGAATTACTTCCAGCTTCCGAGCATCCAAGACATTGATGTGCTGCCATATAAACATATAATTTAACTCTCATATTAACAACTGGAGATGTAGCAATATTTTCGAGTCCTAACAAATTTAAAGTACCTCCTTTTTCAATTTAATCCTCGGAGTTCGCAAGATTGCTTCTTTTACTGTATCTGCGTTTATAGAAAGTCGTGAAGATGTTTCCATATCAAGGGTGATTTTAATACATGCATTCCTTGAAGAGATCACACTCTTTACACTTTTTGCCACCTGCGCGTAAAAGAATTACATGAATATAAAGCCACTTAGGCTCCGTTTGTTTCATAGTAAAAGTTTTACATGAGGAAAATATTTCCATGAGAAAGTTTTACAATGAAAACTTTTATTTGTATTTCATTTAAGGGCGGTTGGTGCATAAAAAGTTTTCCATCTAAAATTTTATAAAAAAATTAATTTCTTTTACAAATTATTTTTTAAACAAATAATTGGTAAAAATCGCAACATATGTAAGAAAATTTAGCTAAATGCATATTTTCTTTCATATACCTCACTTGTAATAACTTATAATTTTCAACCTATAAACTCATAAAATTAGAAGTATAGAAGATATTATTGACTATTTTTTACCTTTTTTTAAAATTTTCTTGGGTTTTTTAATATTTTTTTGAATTTTTATATTTTCCACTTTTTATTATTTTTTTAGATTTTTTCCTATTTTTTATTTTCATTGGTTAATTAGATTTTAGCTTTTTAAAATTTTCTTCGGTTTTTTTAGAAATTTCAGATTTTTTTTTCCATTTTTTGTTATTTTTTAGAAAATTTCCTATTTTTTACTTTTTTTATTGGTTAATTAAATGGAATTGGACTAAATATTAAATAATTTTGAAAGATTAACCCTATAATTAATAATAGTTACAATACTAGTATTAGAAAAAATATAAAGAGAGCCTCCGTAAACCGTTTACGACTTTATTTGCGGGGTAACCGTTTCCCCCAATTTTACTGGATATGTGGGAAAAGTTTTCCAAAAAAAATTGTTTTACGTTAAACCAATCAACCGGAAAATTTATTTTACCCGTAAATGTTTGTTTACACCCATTTTACAACAAAACAAACAGAGTCTTAGGCTCTCCCAATAGAAGAACAACAATTTAAGTTTGTTTCAAATTTACCAGTCACATAAACTCCCCATACAATCACATAAACATGCATTTGTAAACATGAGTCAAGTCAACCTATTACTTGTTGCATATGTTGTATACATAAATATGTGCAACTCATCATAATTTCCAGAAGAAGAAGTTTCTATATTAATTGTAGGATGGCCAATATCATCATTTGCATGATTAGTAAATTACGAAAAACAAGTTTGCCCAAGTACAATGAAATACTACTAGTCAATGCATGATGTAGGGAATTAATATCTAGTAAGAAGCAGCGTATGCTAGACCGAGTTAAAGAACAACATAAGCTATAAATACGTCACATAGGAGTGGAAAAATAAAATCTGTACCTGGCCTAGAGTTGTCTTCTCCACTCGGCTCTGCACCACCTCGCCAGATTCTTTATTATTGTCACACTCTAGTTGTGCTGTGATGAATGGAGTGCTAATTTTTTTAGCCGCGTTTATAATTTCTTTTATACGAGGGACTCCCTGTGTGACATCTAAGACCGAGTTAAAGAACACATGACAGACATCAATTTAGTTTAAAAATAATCAGAAAATACAAAACTAAGGTTTAGGAAAAAGGTTGGTATGAAAATGAAAAAGGATACTCATGCTTGCAACTCCAGCAAAGTGGAAAGTTTTGAGAGTCATCTGTGTCCCAGGCTCTCCAATACTCTGAGCACCAATTGCACCAATGGCAGTTCCGCATTCAACTTTCTTTAAGTGATATCGAGAAATGCAAGTTTCTAAAAACACCTACAATTAATTAACCAAAAAACAATCAAAACATTGCCACTGAGAGTTCATTAGAACACAGAAAAAATATTCATTTTAGATAATCAATCTGTTGGAAGGGTTTATGACGCAGAAAAAATATTCAATTTAAAAATAAGCCAAGTAAAACTATGGGAAATTACAAATAACCCCAAAAACTATGGCTGTTTGCACTTATTCCCAAAAAAACTATGGCTGATATTAAAAAGCCCCCATGAACTTTCTTTTCATGACCCGTTATAGACAATTGTCGTTTCGATACATATTTTATGAATATCTATACATTTATTACAGCGTTTAATGCATAAATATTATCAAGTAGAAAACTGCAACAATTTAGAAAAAATTAAAGTCAATCTGCATCTGGCTCCTTGGGTGTATAGATCTTAGAAAATACATGGAACAAAGAAAATTATTATAAAACACAGACCACCAACCACAAAGTTATGCCCTTTCAAAATTTGATGTGAGGGTCTGCAAAAGTTAAATAGTTCATGCGGTTTGAATGCTAGTAACCAAATTTCATATATCCATTGAAACTAAAGCAGTATGTTCATAGAAAAACTAGATTAGTCATTATTATCCATTGTTGAGCAACCACCAATCAAGAACAAAACGATAACTACCTTTAGCTGTGTGGCAGTTAGTCCAGATATGTTTTGTGCGACATTTTCGAGAAGTTTGCAACCTGAAAGTTGTTTATCTTCATTCAATTTCAGGTTTGTTCTTGTGCTTCTAATTTTTTCACAGCAATCTAGCACAAATTTATTCAATGAATCTTTGAAAGCCCTTGAGCAACCGCCATCTTCTGTCATATCAGACATTTGAAGCCTTTCAATGCACACTTTTTTTATATCTGAAGGACTCAGGCTTGCTTCTTCTCCAGTAGGACACGTAGCCTGTGAAAAATACAAAACAAGTCTTACTTTACGCAAAATCAACTCTATAAAATGTGCACATTCATAATTAAACCATGGCCTACTAATATTTGCTTAGGAGTGTTTTTAGGGTCATTGCTCACTTAGTAGAATTTCTAAGTACTTAATTACAAAAAAAAACATTTTTTAGTACAAAATTGTTATCTATCCCCATATTACCCTTATTTTATATTGTATGTGCATTAACTACTACAACCAAAATTTAAGGGGCCATATATTTTCTGTTTCCTCTCAGGATGATTTTAATTTTAGGCATATGCATTTCTTTTCTGCCAATCTCTAACCGTGGGAGGAGACGTCTCTCTCTCTCTCTGGTTTCTGACAATGGACTGCCGAAACACGTTCCCGGCTGCCAAACGCCTAGGGTATAAGAGCTTCCTGCAACTAAGGTTGGAACAGAATAAGACGTGGATTAAGTAATAATCTATGGAATATTGTTCCTAGAATCACAGGCATAGCCAACACTCACAACCCTCTCGTTTCTATAGATAACCTTTCCATCCAATTACTCTGTACAAGACCAGGTCTACAAGTGTTGCAAGATAGAGAGAGAAACAAACCTTAGTCTTGAGAAGTAATCTTCCAAAATTCAACGGTTTACCCTTTGGAGCTTCCATTAGTGATGGATCCATACCATCGTCGCCATAAACAAACTGAACTATACATGCACTAGCATTTCTCACTGTGTTGTCATATTGAACCGAAAGGTCTTCCAAAGCTTTAATTAATCTACGAGACATATACCCAGTGTCCGCTGTTTTGACCTGCATAGATTTGAAAAGACCAATAAGCTTATGCTCCTCACAGATAGAAAAAGGTATGCCTAAACATCGAAAAGGAAAGATTAACAGACTCAGCTAAGACACGTCATGTGTTCTTGATCGATGAATATGTCAATTTACTGAGTCATCAATTGAAGTCCACATTGTATCCCTATAGTTAAGCCGAAAGCTAGGAAGTATATTACAAGTTCAGCGACTTGCTACAAACACAGAACCATTCAATTCACCTTTCCAGACCTGGACCAACCCAGAGAAGGCACCTATGATACCTAAAAACCATCAATCTAATGTCTCGAGGTATCTACCCTGGTTCACTTTTCATAGTTCAGGATCGTAGTAATATTATTTCATATGCTGATTACTAGTAATAGCACATTGAACAATTGAAATGTGCATATAGTGCAACCAAGGTGTTAAAATACCTTGTCTCATGCAAAACAACATACACAAAGCAGTCATGTCAGAGGGACCAAAAAGGTTTTGCCCCATCAAATAATGGAATTTAATATTTTCTATGCATAAGTATTCTATAAAAACAGCAAAAAGTGCAGGTCAAGTTTAAGAGTCTTATATGAGCTTGTGATGTGCCATAACCAAAATCTCATCATTGAATAAAAAGCTTACAGGTTTTCTGATTCTAAGAACAAATACTGCTATATTTTCAATAATAAGTCCTCCAAAAAAAATTCACAGGTATATAATTCTAATATCGGTAAGACAGGAAAAGCATAACCGGTCGTTCTCCAAATAAGAAATGTAAAAACATTCAGGCTGTCTTAAAAGGTCAAGCTTTTAGGTTCTATGTTGACAAAGCATTAAAATGGGTATTTAAAGTAATATAGAAAACAAGAAATATGATCCTTACTGCAGTATCCACAAGACCTTCACGCCCTCCCATTGTGTGAAAGAAAAATTCGGTGGGTGTTAGACCGCTGTAAAATGAGTTAGCAACAAATCCTTTGGCCTGCATTAAAAATAAAACTTAATTCATGATCATCGTAGCATAATTATAAGATCAACCAATAAATATGAAGGGAAATATAGTTAAAACTTTTGCCAATCAATCACACTCATTTGTCTTCAACAGACTTACCTACGCAGCATCAAGATATATCAGAATAGTAAAACAGAATAATTTTTTTATCATCAAAAAGAAAGGCACATCGCCTGTCTTAGATAATGCAGTGTATAAATTAATAGGCTACATTGGAGCAATGTAAAGCAAGTCTGAAGACAAATCCTGTCAATACATATTTTCCATGGAAATAACCAGTTAAAACATGGTTTCTACATCAAAAGGAAATAATCAACTTCTGTACCTGTCTATACATCTGATATTTACGAATCATTGAAATCATTGAAGCCAGTTACATGCACGTAAACAAACCAACAGAAAACATTCAAGCCAATATTGGTCTATTGCTTGAAATCACAACATAACCACTCTAAATCTTTCTCCATGTTCAGATAGAGAAAAACCTTTAACATACTGATAAAAAGAGTGAAGAACAACAAACTCTTGAAAATAATAAGTTAATAACATAGCGATACTAACATGCATGGTTGATCACTAGGCATTCCAAAATTATAAACTAAAAGAAAGATAATAACTATAATTTAAATAAGCAAAAAGAAAGAAGACAACATACAGCAGGGAGCTTAGATTTGGTAGGAAAATGAGGAAGACTCCGATCTATAAATCCATCCGGAGCACGTTTGCCCCCAACTGATTGTTGCCCAACACATGCAATCATCTGACTCATATTGGCAGAAGATCCCTTCGATCCACAACTTAACATTATTTTGACGCTATTCCTCCAATGTAGTTCTTCATAACAAACCTGTTAAAACAGGAACATCAAATTTTAAAAAATCGGCAAAATAATGAGAATAACACAAATATTAGGTCCTTACATCAGCTGCTTTCTCTCGGATATTGTTTAAAACACCAGTCATTTGTATTTCGAGTGTTTGAGCAGCATCACAACCTGGTTGAAGTTGGAGTTCACCTTTGCTATAAGACTGTATAAGTTCATCACATTGGCCGTAACCTTCTAAAACTGTGGCTTTTTTATTTTTATTTAAACTAACTCCTGGTTGGACATCGTCGATTCCAATAGAGAATCCGTGATTTCCAATCCACCTAGCACTGTGTAATTACAAAAGAAAAAAACAATCGAGTTAACGCCAAAGCAGCAAAACATGGTTCTAATTTCAATTTGGTTATCGCTGACAAGCAATAGTATGGTTTGTTGATTATCCCACATCGATTGTCTATCGATCTAACATGTAATATTAGCAGGCTATTGATGTTTAAGCTATAGTATGGTTTGTTAATTATCCCACATCACCTTTGTATCAATCTAACATGTAATAAATAAGTGGGCTTTAATATGGTATTAGCAGGCTATTGATGTTTAATATTACCTCCTAGGCTCCTACCAAATTTCAGGTAAATTGGGTCAGGATCGGTAAAACAGAAAGCAAGTATCTCCCATACAAAAAAAATCTTTCTTCCCAAGGTTCGCTGGTAGTTTACCCTTCCAAAATATCTATTTGTATGCCCTTCAGGATTGACACCTACTCAGTGAACATTTCTCCCAAACCCTGAATAAACAAGAATATTAGCAACAAAAGTACTAAGATAGTCAGTACCTTAATTTTGCCAAACGATTCATACAAACAGCAGCAGCATGTGAACCATAGTCCCTGAGAAGAACAGAGTAAAGACCGTCTTTGTTTCCATTACCTGAAAAGTAGGTAAACGAACTAATTATCTAGTCAGTAACCACAACACAAAAACGAAAAAGAAGATGCACTGCAAATGGTATACAGAGATAAAGCAAGAATTGTCAACAAACACCAACCTAGAGTAGGCTTTCCCAGTTGCCCAGATATTAATTCGCTATTACGGAAATAAACAAAACTATCATTCGGGCACATTGTTTCTCTTGTTTCCTTTTTCTTGTAACCTTTTTCCTTCAAAGTAAAGTTGAGATAGACTCTCACTCCTGAATGTGGGCGTAACAGAACATTAAACAACTGTTTCCCAGTCCAAAGCTCTATGGGCTACACAAGAAGGTTGCAAAGAGATCAGCGGAAGCACAGATTAATCTTTAAAGCTCAAGGAAGGCATAAAATGGGTTTATACGATAAGCTAGATGTGTGCATGCTTATCTACTCGGCACATCTCTCATGATTTTTTTTTAAATTGTTAGCATAAAGCAATATGAAACAGCAATTACATTAAAGGTTACATCAAATAAACCAGCTTGGCATATCACCACAAATATAAACGACCAGGTAGTATTGTACTTCTGCATTATCGAACTAATATTTTTGAGCCATTCGTGACGAAACAAATCAGCAGTGCTCGTAAGCTACCTCTATCAATATGGTTGGCCTGTCTTCTAAGTGAAATTTTCCTACGTGGCAACTCTAGTGAGAGCATTTAATGGAAAAAAATGCGCTCAAATACATTATGCAACCAAATTTACTAGTTTTTTTTTTTATCATAGATCAAATATATAGCAGTGAAAATGGCATAAAGTAACAACTCATGACAGGATTCGCCATGTAGCAAGAGTTTTACCTTAATTAATGCTGGTGTTGGCAAATCGATGTGATCTATCCCATCACCCATATAACAACAAATTAAGCAAAAGGTAGCACGGTCATAGAAAGTATCTTTCCTTGTTATGAGAAAGGAAGATGTCAGAAAATCTTGCGTCGGAGCAACCAAAATCTCTCCATTTTTTGGTGTGCATAGGTTATTTTGCACCTAGATAAAGTATTCAACATGTCAGAGAAATAACGTATAGAAAAAAAAATGACAGGAATAAACAAACAGGTTAAGTTTGTAGTTGTTAACAAAATTTTATTTTGGATAAATTAAAATCAACATAGTGAAGAACAAATGTACGATCTGCCGATAGATCGGTGCTAGAAATAATTAAAGAAAGAGTTAGAGCAATGGTCTATACAATATAAATTCGAAAATCAGGAGGAAAAACATATTCCAAGCATCGCCATTAATGGAAACAGAAAGCACCAAAGCTAGCATGTTTTTTTTTACAAGCAGAAGGCGAAGAATCAAGTCCAAGGAGTAAACAAATTTTGTTAAAAGATCACCGGTAATACATATATAACTACAAGTATTAAATTAAAGCTCTAAATAATATAAGGATTAATAGAGATGTCAAAGCGTTTCCAGTAAAAAGAATCTAACCGCATACCTTTAAACCTTATAGGGAAATTTAGAAAAGAAAAACAATCTTGCAAAAAAGTAAAGAAGAAGAAAAACTTGAATGACGGTTGAAGAGCCAAAAAAAAATACCCCCATCAGTAGAAGAGCCTCTGTTCGAGCCTCTTCTGTTTGTGGCACATGCATATTCATCTCATCACCATCAAAATCAGCATTATACGGATTACAAACTGATTCATTGAATCTCAATGTGCGCCACTGCATAATCCTAGCCTACATCAACAACAAAAATTATACTGTAAGACAGAAAAATCAAATAGTATACATGTGTTATAAAGTAACGGTAGTCACCCTGTGAGACATGATTGACATTCGATGCAAACTTGGTTGCCTGTTGAAAAGAACGATATCACCATCCTCCAAATGACGGTGGACTTTCACCCCGAACTTTAAATCATCAGCAAGGCGCTTTCTTACAGAAGCAAATTTTAAGAAACTGCAACAATGTGCAAGGTAATCAGTTCAACCACCAGAAATTTAGAAACGGTTGTGATGTAAAAATGAAAAAATGGGTTCTTTTAACTGGTTGTACACCACCCTATCATTTACGTGTTTGATAAACTAACCTAAAATAAGTAGATATCAGGGTACCTACACTAACTTACCGGAAAACCTGACGTATTTATCCTATGTGCAAAAATTACGTGTGCAAAAATAAACGATAGGTAAGTATAAAGTATAAAAATTCTATATTGGTGTATATTAATCGAGAAACTTGATACGTTGGTATACACGACAGCAACAAACCCTAAACATCAAAGGATAATGAACCTTACATTAAGTCTCCATTAGGTTCAGCTATGAATCTAGCACCTGGATACTTATCAGGCCCGTTACGGACACACAATCGTAGTTTCTCTATATTGTGATGGGTAACTTGCTCCGGGTATGTCAAAATCCGTGCCATATGTATAGGAATTCCAACCTGGAAATATCAATCCCTTGAAAAACATTTTAACAGAAGAAATAAATAATATAAAAGTTATTAAGTTTTAGAGAATGATCAAACCTCGGTGATTTTCAGATTAGGATCAGGGGAAATAACGGTCCTGCCGGTGTACTCCACACGTTTTCCTGACAAGTTTCCTCGAAAACGACCTTGTTTACCTTTGAGGCGTTGAACAAGCCCACTCAAAACCTTTTGACTTATATCGTTTTTCATAACAGGTGCATCACTGTTTATGTAAAGGGCCACCTCTGCTTGTAGATCAACCCATTTTAGCTACAAAATGATGTAAGCATAAGATAACGAACACTCGAGAACTATAAAAAGTAAGCAACGTTGTTTTTTTCAGCTTTAGTTTCAAATCATCGAGAGAAACGCTTCCCACAGAGCTTAAGACTAGCAAATCGAGGTCTAGTAGTCTTGGAACAGGAATAGAATGGCTCCAGCAAAGCCAATAGACAGCAAGTTTGGTGTAAGCCAAATAAGTTTGGTGTAAGCCAAGAACAGCACTCTAAATAAAATACTCCCTCCGTCCCATATTATAAGGAAGTTTGGGGAATCCAACTTTTTATGAAAAGTTGATGGTTCCATATGTATTTGTCCAAAATACCCTTAAATTTATTCAAAATAATAATTTTTGAGTGGGCGGACTCCCATGAGGGATAATAGTGTAAATGTATCATGTTTTATACTTCTATTTTAGGAAAGTTTCATTTAATTTGGGACATCCCAAAATGGAATAACTAACATTTAATTTGAGACGAAGGGAGTAAGTGTTTTCTATGTTTACTTTGTTAAGGCAAGGGAGTTCTTTTTTACTGAACAACTAAACAGATTAGTAGTTGAAACGCACATCATTTCCGTCTCCAGAAACCCAGTCCTGATTGATTTCAACAAGAACTTAGAAAGATAGTTTTATCCTGCTTGTACAACGACCATAGCAAATATAGCTCGGGGTTTGGTTGGTTTGGGTAAACATATTAACAGCAACAGTGGAGGTAGCAGGTAAGATAAGGAGGGAACTCGTGGTGGTGCATGACTTGTTGAGCATAACTGTGAATTTGTGAGTAGGTTCAATGGTCATAAGAGTGGCGTAAAATCCGTGAAAACAAAGTAAGTTTTATCTATATATCACACCCTACAATACAAGACCTGCAACCTTCTTAAGAGTCTTCAAAACGGGATGATGCCGGAACGCATTTATATCCAAGCATTAATTGGTCGTGTCTTAGCAGATGATATATATATATATATGGGCTCACTATGCATTGCCACTCGAAATCAAGATATTGGGATTGGACTTATTAATCGATTCATAACCTTAAAATAAAATTACAATTTTTAGTAAAATATTACATCTTTACTTCTATTTGCCATCTACTATTTGGTTCTCTACGTGATATTGAACCTTATTGAAATCAAGAAAGCTACATAAAGTTTGGAATAGAAAAAAGGCTACACCATGGCTTTGTTTTTTTACATTATCATTTTGTTCTTATCATATATCCTCACTAATAGTAGCCAAAAAAAATGATAAATAAGTATTTGTAAACATATATATTAATATCGGGTTTATTTATACTTTAGTACCTTTAACAATGGTCAGTTTTTCGTTTAGTACCACAAACTGTTACTTTTTTCTTTTAGTACCGTGAACTTTGGTATTTTTAATTTTCCTACAATATCGTCAACCCTAACTATTTCTTGGATGGAATCCGTTAAATTGAAGGGTATTTTGGTCATTTCATTAAAATCATTAATTTGATTTTATATACCTATTACTACAGCCGTTGGATAAGCCTAAATGATCTAACGGTCTACAATTAAAATACATGAAATAAAAATCTATTGTTTCAGAACTAAATTTAGAGCACTCTTAGCAGAGTTTGTATATGACATATACTTGCTATTATAGATGAAATGTTTACAAATGTGACGATGCAGGTGAGTTTGTATACCAATTGTGGTCAATTTACAAGATACGTCAACACTAAAGTTGTTGCATACAACAATACTGTTCATGGGTTATACTATATGGGCCCACTAGTTGAAAATTTGAAAGGACCACTAGTTGTAAATTTGAAGAATACAAACACTATTGTAATATTTAATAAGTTTCAGTATTTTCAAAGAAGTCCTTTATAGTTTATGTATATTAATTTTGGTTGTTTTGGTAAATACATAAGCATTCGAAGGGCATTGTAGTAAAACAACTTTAAAATTGGCATGTGAATTGCTCGTGTCAATTTTTCATCCATTTAATTGACGGAATTGTACAAAAAGGCAATAGTTTAAGGTACTAAATGGAAAAGGCCATAGTTTGTGGTACCAAACAAAAAAATGACCATACTTAAAGGTACTAAAGTATAATAAACCCTATTAATATCCATAGGAATGACTTTTTAGCACACATTCAAAATGTAGCCCATCACTGCTCCAAAGAAAGTTCAACATTGCCAAGTAGAGAGATGTAAAAGATGAAAGGAGTGACATACCAAACTCCTGTACGGGGCTGTTGTTTCTGATAACTCTTGCTGAAGACTAGCATTTGCCTCGATAATGTGCCTTAACCTCTGCGTAATGTCACTCTCGTTGCTGTAAAAATTAAAGGACAAAGATAATTGAGCCTCTGGTGCAAATCAATGCAGGACGGAAGTCTGGAAAGACAAATGATAATTGTCTTTATTCATGACATTCTTCAATTCGTAAGTTTCCAAAATATTTTTTTACTTAAAAACTTAACTTGGTAGTCAGTAGTTATTGGTCATAAATGGTGTTTTGACACAAAAAGGCGTATTTGTTTATACTAGCATAAATGGAGTTAACTCATTAAAGTAGGAAGGCACAGATGATTGCAGTTGTTTGGTTATCAAGAGGTGTTGATGCTGCACACCATGGGACCAATACACTAATACAGAAAGAATGGCTTGACCCAAATCAAGTAATTGAAGAAAGTAGCCTCGAAGCATCTAGAGATTGTTAATTTTCTAGAATTATCACACAAATGTAGTTCAAACTTCAGTTATTTCTTCACTCTATCTACTTAAAAGTGCTCTAGTTTCTCAAAATCATTTTAAACGGGTCTTACTTAGATGATCACAATAGGGTTAAAAACAACATGTTGGTTTTCCATAATAGAGATTCATGCCGTACACTACTTTTGCACCTTCGTGAGCATAACTAATCAGGTAAATGATTGATTTACATATACAAATATAAAGTGTGCAACTCAAATTCCGGAAAGAAAAATTAAAATGAAAAGGTGTACACAATGTGGAGTAACCTTTGTGTTCCGCCGTCGACAAAGACAGAAGGGCGAATAGCTAAAGGAGGCACCGCAATACTAGTAATAAGAAGACTTTCAGGTCTCCCACTCAGGTAAAGCAACTCACAATCCTGTAAACAAAGATAGAAATAAGTTTGTAATTAAGAAAATAGGAAAAGTTTGTAAAAGTTTAACTTAAAAGTGTACCTCGTCCAACATCCTTTTAAAAAGTGACAAGACTTTTTCAGGATTTAGAATCAGATTCATCTTAATCGATCCCTTGGCCTCTCTTGTGTGAGAAATCGCTGCTCTAAATGCTTCTAGGTCCTTAGCAATAATATTAGATCGCTCATGGATAATTTCCAATCTACCTGCAGCTTTTTTTACCATCCCTGAAATACATGACACATATATATTCAATAGAAGACCGTCTAGATGACTAATAAATTTCTCAGTCCTCTTTAACAAATAGTCTCTAGAAGAAGTGGTCGTAATAGATTAAAAAAAAAAACAAGAAAATGAACAGGTGACCTTGTACAGGATAATGATTGTGAATCTCAGATAAAAGCTTTAGAATGAAAATAGTAAACTGGTTTCTATCTAAAAAGAGGTTTGGAAAAAAATTGCAGCGTGGACAATTATCAGAGCACGGGCAAGATGGGCTTATCAAAGGCAGGTCATAGGGTTAGATGGTTTAGAGCAAAGGTTTGGTGAAATAAGAAGTTATTTCTCCTCTAATTGCGCTATTTGGGTTAAGAAGTAGGAAAATTGAAGTGTTCAACAAAGCACTTTAGGGAAGCAATTGTCAAGGTTGGGACTGAGAGGACTAGTTGGTGGAAAAGAGAGCATTCCGAAATGATACACCAAATGTTGACCAAAGGTCCACCTAGTCATATTATACTCACAAGGCTACTATAGTTGATCTCGAATTGTTGTATTGTCTTCACCCCACTTTACTCAGGCAAAAATAAAGCGAAAATGTGGTTTATTGAGTTTGGCATAAGAATAAAACTGCACATGCTCAAGCATAGATACAAAGAATATGATAGAAGAAACACAAAATACTAACCGTCAACATATCCACATCTTGAGCACTTCACTGCTTTGGAACTACTTGCCATGCTATTACACCTTTTGACTATCCTTTTAAACAATTCAGTCTTCCTCAAAGATTCCATACTGGGATTCCTCATTTTCTTCAAAAAATCCACACGTTCTTTCTCTGGCAGGAGTACACGAGCACAAGACTGTTAAAAAAAGAATTGGATATCACATCTCGTGCTAAAAAGCCTCGAGGACAGTTTTAAGTTTAACAAACAATTGAACTTGAACCAGAAATGAGAGCTCAGTTTCAAAAAGAATTATTATAACTCTCCTAATGAGGCATAACAATTACAGTTATAAACGTATATTTGACTGCAACTTCATTTGAAAATAACAATTCCACCTTTCAATTAATAATCAAGAACACAAGACATGCAGTACAACTTCTGTTCGTTATGCATTGATATGGTGCATAAAAGCTCAGGTGAAACCTGTTTGGGGATAGATTGCATGGATCATGTTTGGAAAGCTTCTGTTTGTTAGACATCAAGCTAAGAGAAAATTTAAAATTTTCAGTACAGAAAAATCTAACTAATTGATATCAAAACATAGTGTTATTGAGTATAACTTAGAAGATTAGCTACGAAGCTTCAAATGTTATAACAGAAAACTATAAAGTATACTTTTAATTGTTTGGTATCAAGCAACTTATCAAACAGTCACAGCTAGGCGTTAACATGCATTCATAACCATTACACCGGTTCACAAATAGTGCTCGGAAAATTTTATAAGTACAAAAACACACTAAGAGGCTAAAACAGAGCCAAAAGAGAAGATTAATCCAACTGTATAAAAGGTTAAGACACAAAGAACTATGTTGAAAGATTAAGAGGAAGTACTATTGTCTATTGAGAAATAAAAACATTTCACAAGGGGAAAAAACACTCATTATTAGCCATACCTTGCAGATGCATTTCAAAAGATCCACAATAGTAGCCAGATACCCAACATTATACACAGGTAAAGCAAGCGGCAAGTATCCATAATGCCCCGGACACGACGTGAAATTACCATGGCAAGTGCCGCATGTACTAATCTTATTTGGAGGCCCCTAGAACCAGGAAACAAATGCATCATAAATAATGAAAGAAAATACAATTGTATGGGGTAGAACATATCGTATCTGCAAAATATATAGAAGGTATAACACGTTTGCTACCATTTTAAATAAGATTAAAGAGAATAATGAGAATAACCAAATTATTGACAGATACATATGCTGGACAACAAAAAACTGATGATCAAAGAAAGTGAGAAGTGAGGCATGAGGAGACAATACTATTCTCTGGCATTCCAGTTTGACAATCTGAGAAATTCCCCATCACTTTCCCAAGTCTTATATTTATAGGCTTTGTGCTGTTGAAGAAAATAAACTACAGTAAAACCTCTCTCCCTAACATCTTAAGCTTTTAGGTTACATGTTTGCACATTGAGTTAGGTATTAGAGCAGGCAAAAGTCCACGCACTACCAAAATAAAATATTAAAATGGCACTTGTGAAGTTCAAAGACATGGCGCAAGTATGCATTAATGAACCAACTAAACAGCGAAAAGAGATGACCGCATATGGCCACAAACCATGAT
Source organism: Primula veris (assembly GCA_963682055.1). Taxonomy (NCBI): domain Eukaryota; kingdom Viridiplantae; phylum Streptophyta; class Magnoliopsida; order Ericales; family Primulaceae; genus Primula; species Primula veris. The sequence continues at coordinate 44,591,112 of OY821740.1, forward strand.
ACTTAATTACTTCTAAAATCGAAACAAGCTTTGCTTTACCAAGAAACCACTAAAAAAGTAGATGATACTAACCAGTTTTGACATGAAAGTGCATTCTTAACTACCAACAGAAGACCATCTAACCTAGATATTACATTCTTAGAAAGTGTATCAGCATACGAAACAATTGAACACCCTACTTTATCCCTTATGAGCAATTGAAACCTATGAGTTTATTACTTTATTTACTTTTCAGTAATACGATAACTAAGAATCGTTTGTTTGAAGGAAAAAAATGGGGACAACAGGAAAAATAAAAAAGAGCAAGCAATAATAGACGACATCCGTTACGTACTCAAGGTGCAGTTACTAATATGCTTTTAAATCAAAAGTTTCTTTCTTAAATAACAGCAAACTTGGCGCTGATTTAAGTAGCTTCCTTTTTATTATAATAGATAGTCTTACAACAACTTATTTTGGGCAACAGAAACAAGCAATAAGTTGACTGCCATGAAGTATGCAGCAACAACAATTGAGAAAACAATTCGATTAGGTTAATAAATTGTACAAACATCGACTTCATCTTGATAGTGATACATCTACATAATATACTTTGCTTTGGAAACATCTAAAAGTCTAGCCTTAAAGTCTTATGCATTTGACAACAGATATTTCACCTTCTGTTATATTGGTGCAGATGCTTTTTGTATAACTACACATACACACACAACTAATATAACCCTTGTGTATCCGATAGTTTTTTTTCCCTTTAAAAGTGTGGAATATTGAAGTTCAACACATGCGTAGTAAACGATCAATCTAATTCACGAAGTTACAAATAACGAGAGAGATATACCATGCGGGGATCCAACAGGCCATTCTCTATAGGTTTCTTTTTATTGTCGTAATACAAACCACGGTACACCTGAACCTCAGCCGCATTAAATATGTCATTTTCTGTGAACTTTGAGAATTTTATGCTTTCTCTGCACAAGCAGAAAACAAAAATTTAAAACCTATGTAAAATCAAATATTGAAATCGGACCCTATATATGTGAATATCAGACTGAATCGCTGAATAGACATGATTATACTTCTAATAAGAAAAATCTTAAAGAAATCATATTAACCGAGTATTGTGTACTTGCGGCTTTTTTGGAAGCGTTAAAAATATGGAATCATCGTATTTAAAGCATCTTTAGTTTTTTAAGCCAGACAAAAATAAAACAGCTTAGCTTTTAAGCGGCCCGATTCAGTATAACTTAAAGCAAGCGAATTCATGGTCTCAAAAGTTATAAATCAAACAAACCCTAGTTACAGTTTCATCTACACAACCCATAAAAAAATAAAAAAATAAAACTATGCAACTTGTATTAAGCTGAAGGGTTTATTGCATAAACATCAACAGGGAAATATTCAAATATATATATATATATATATATATATATATACAAGCGAAGCGACGGAAATTATAAACCAGACATTATAAATTAATTATTAGGGAAATAGAAAAAAATAATACATCTTTCGAGGGCCAACGTCCTCAATGAAGGGTTCTTTGGTGAACTGAATACCCTCTTTTCTTTGGAATATATTCATCTAAACTTACAATGGACTACACAAATATATGTATAGTTATATAAATATATTTGTATATGTGTGTGTGTAGTATTGTGAAGGGGATGATCTCTCTGAGTCTCGCCGGAGAGAGAGAGAGAGATGAATGAGAGAAGGAGAAGAAAGAAGAGGGAAAATATAGAGCGGCGTAAAATCTATTTTATGATCTTTCTTTTATATTGGTTATATAATATTATTTGTAGAGCTTAATACATGTTAAGATGATGTGAGGATGGTTAATGCCGTGTTTTGCTTTCACAACGTTCAGATTTCGAATCTTTGAAGCAACTATTTTTAGGGATTTTTTTTTTATAAAAAAATCTTGTTATTTCTTTAAGAAAAATCAACTCTCTCTTATTCTCAATTAAAATCGTCTAAATCAACCAAATTTGGACAATTATATTCTAGCTAAATTTCGCCAATTATCTCACAAATAATTATACTTCGATAAAAATAATCTTGGACATGTATATTACTATTCGATGCATATTTATTTATGTTTATTCCAAACATGATAGTTTTTTTAGTCAAATTTTCACCAAAAAAACATATCAGATGCCCAACATGGAGGGATCCAACAAATGCTAACGGTGTATTGGTCAAATATAAATAAAGTAAGAACAGATATAAAACAAATTCTAACTCTCCGTTAACTCGTCACCTCCCATTATCGCTTGGACGAATCCAACTCGGTCACGAGCAACCACTCCAACGTCGGAAAAAATTATATGGAATGCGTCGTATTGTTTCTTTACCCAATAGTAGAGTTCTCAATTCTGTCTACTTTCTCAATTTTTTACTTTTTAATTTCTCCAACTCTACTAGACAATTTTTTCTAAGCACTTCCCGCTTCCAATTTGCACTTGTCAACAAGAATTCAAGGACTTGACAAGTATTTCGAAGTGCGACTTTATAATTCATATCATTTCACCCGTATTTAATAACCGGATTAAAAGCGAGAGAACAAGCGCAAAGTTCCACAAGTAATAGTTAAACTTAGAGAGAAAATGACCAATGTATATGGTTTCATGTCTGCCATTGTTCTTCTCTCATTCTCGCATATCATGTTTTCATGTTTTTTCGTCGCCGTTTTTCATGTGATGTTATTACACATCGTGCCAAAAACAGTCAAGTTGTTTATCCGCTAATTGAAGTAATGCCTACGATTTATTCAGATATATTTGTCAATTATAATCACTCATCTGATAAGTTTATTTATTACTGCTTTTGATGATACCAAAACAATTGAATTGGAGTTAAATACAGTTAAATATTGTGTATGGTATTGTTTTTTTTAGTAAAAAAATAGTTGCATACCCTATTTAGTTATTTTTGTATTTGTTAGAGAGAAATAATGATTTTCACGAGTTATATAAACCAACCGAAAAACAAAACAATCTATACTTCCACCTTTAAAAATGTGATTTTGCGCATCAAGTCCGACGAAATACACGATTTCCAACAAATATAAATCCCATTGATGGAATTAATAAGTCAGCTAATTTAGTTGTTGAGATTGTTGGTACATCGGACGCATGTGTAAATTTTCAATAGGGCACATAAAGATCTTGAAATAATGTAATTAACGACGAAGGCGAAACTGGTTGGCCTCGCTAGTAAATATGTGCAGAGACTCGAAATCAAAACTTAAATAAATTGGTTCAGTTATACCAAAAAACAGCCACATACAATGGGCCAATGGCCACTGAAATTCATTGAAGAAAACACACACACACACACTTAACAAGTGTTAATACAGATATACAAATGTCATAACCATACGTGCCTATATTTCAAATTATCCGGACCTAATTGCCTTATTGTTAAAACCTTTGGGCGTTAAAGGCTATTTACCCCAATATTTAACATTTCTTTCACTATTTTTGTTGTCTGTAACGCGTTTTCCATTAAATAAAAATAAAAATAAAAATAAAAACCCGGTCCCGGTTATTATGGTAACTGGGTCGGATCCTAATTCCATAAACCCCTCAAAACCCTAAAAAGAGCAGCAATTGCAACTCCTATTAGAAATCACTTATCTTTCTCTCTCTATACATATATATTTATACGCATATATATTTATGTGTTGTGATGAAGACGCTATCAGGCAAGATACTGACCTCAACACCAACTTCTCTCTCTAAAGCATCGAACGTCCTATCGAACTTCCTCTCCGATGACACCGGAGCTTCTCAGCTAGTCTCTGGATACCTCCGTCGCACCACCGCTGCTTTCGACGAGCTCGTTCAGCTCCATAAGGACCTCAATCTTTCTAGACACCAGGCGAGAGGCGATGAAGGAGAGAAGAAGAGGAGGATGAGAGAGAGTGAGGAGAGAGATAGCAGAGGATCGGAGTCGATGAAGAAGAAGGTGATGAGAGAGAATGGGGAGAGGGAAAGCGGAGGGTCGGAATCGATGAAGAAGAAGATGATGAGAGAGGATGAGAAGAGGGAGAGCGGAGGGTCTGAGTCGATGAAGAAGAAGAAAACGAGGGAGAATGAAGAGAGGGAAAGCGGAGGATCAGATTCGGTGAAGAAGAAGGTGATGAGAGAGAATGGAGACAGGGAGAGCGGAGGGTCAGAGTTGATGAAGAAGAAGAAAGTGAGAGAGAATGGAGATAGAGAAAGCGGAGGGTCGGAGTCGAGGAGGAAGAAGGTGATGGGAGAGGATGAAGAGAGAGAAAGCGGAGGGTCGGAGTCGAGGAGGAAGAAGGTGATGGGAGAGGATGAAGAGAGAGAAAGTGGCGGGTCGGAGTTGATGAAGAATAAGAAGAAAAGGAGGAGGGTTGAATCGGAGGAATAGCGGGTTTGTTGTGTGTTTTTTGATAGGATGTGGGTTTCTATTGGATCAAAATCAAGGAATTTTTGGGTAACTTTTGAGCTGGTATTTTGCTTTCTTGTATTATCTGGGGATTTTCGTTCCTTTGTCAGATTATATTTCGATCGATATCTATTTTGTGGTATGGAATGGAAAACTGTTGACTGCATTCTGATATAATCTGTGTATGAACCATGAACCGCCAATGTAGCATTTTTCAAAGGAAGTTTCTTTTGGTCCTGCTTATGCTTTTTCTTTACAATTTTATAGGTGATAGGAGAGGTGTTTTCTTCTGGTCAATTCAAGTTTTTTATGAAATTTTTGCTCTTGAATTGTACTGTTTTGATAATTTATTCCCCTACGATTTTTTATTATTGCTCCGGTTCCGTAAGGATCTTAATTCTTCCTGAAAGGTCACTAGAGTGAGTTGAGGTGTGGAGAACACTGAACCAATTGTGGGTTTCTTGCAATTTTTTTATAGGGTGATTGGAAAGTGGGGTTCTTTTGGATCGGGCGATTTTTCGAGGAATTATGGATAACTTTTTAGCTAGTATCGTTTGATTCGCTCGTTCTTATCCGGGGGTTACTGTCCCTTTGTCCGTTTATATTTCCCTTCAATAGAAACATTTTGGTGTTTTTTTGTGTGGTATTAAATGGAAGTTGTTTACTGAATTCTGATATAATCTGGGTATGAACCGCCAATGTAGCGATAGTGTGTCTAAGTGGTCTGACGGTGTCGTATGCCTGCTATAAAACTGTTATAGTGGAACTGTATAATTTCCTTGCTTTTTTTTTTATAATAGATTTTAATTATTATTTCTGTTCTTTTTAGCAGTTCTGATATGAAAGTTATTAATTGAATATCCGTAATCTGCGTATTAACCGCAATGTGGCAATTGTGTCTTTTAAGTAGTTTGTTTGTAGTTGCTTATCCGGTTATTCCAATGATGTGGTTTTATTAGGTGATTGAATGCTCCATCATTGTTTGGATCAGTCGACTTTTCTACTTCATTTGTATTTCTGTATTGGATATAATATTTGGGAATTTCATCCCTTGTCATTTACTTAGCTCATGCAGTAAAATCCTTTTGCCTGCTTTTAGAATTTAAAAAAACTCATAAGTTAAGAATTCTAGCAAGGACTTATAATAAGCAAAGTTAGCGTAAGTATATATCTGTACTTGCTTTGATTGCCCGATAGCTGCTTTACCTTCTTTTCAATGATCAAAGTCTCTTTGATGTATTTGTGTGAATCAATGTGTATTCCATTCACGATTCATTAGAATCGTTGTGATACTCGGAATTTTTTTCTCTGTAGGTTCACTAAATCTCCATTTATGTCTACATATTATAAGTAAGAACAGTCTTAAGCTTTGTGTGGTGATATGTTGTCAAAGGTAGAGTAGTTACATGATGTTGTAGCCTTGTTCTTCTCGGATGTATTCTCATGTTTGTTTATAGTAGCCCGAGTTATAATCTCTAGAATTAGAACCTGGACTAATGGTTATACGTCTCTCTTTTAGTCATTGTATATTTTTGAAAAAAATTATAATCTAGCTTGCGGATTTAGCTTCTCAAGATGCTCAATTTTCCGTTCCCCTTCCTGTATTTGCTTCTTTTAGATATGAAAACAAACAGGCATAGCTGTAAATATGACTCCTTCTTTCATAAGCAATCTGTCAACCATGTAATACATATATATAATATGTATGTATGCATATAGATTGAATTCATCTTGAAAAAAAACATTTGTTTCAAGATCACCTGTATTTACAGTCTTAGCCCTGTTGATCTCCATCCAAGAACAATTACGAGCATGAACGGCTAGTATAAAGGCGCTCTCATCTCCTCTGCAAATTGTTGATGGTCACCTGTAACCTACTTGAGCACCATCCATATGCTGAATGCCACAACTGAGGGAGACAAGACCTTCAATATAAGCTTCCAGTAGAAAAAAGGCATTTTTTTTTTCAAGCAACACACCATATTACTGTATTAGTGTCCATCCGGGGAATCTTTGCTGAAGTAGCTCTTGCAATGGTAAAGAAAGTTTTTTAGATTAACTTTTTGCTGTTTTTTAAGTGAATTTTCCAGAATTAATTTGATAACCTGGGGAAGTAAATGTGAACGATAACTTGATAAATCGGTAAGCATTTTTGCTTCGCAGTTGGGTGGTTCAAACCTTTTTCTTATGAAACTATTGTACCAGTTAACGCCTTTATGCTATGTATGTATATATTGGTTTATATACTCGGGGAGTCTTTCTTATCTTTCACTTTTACCGACAGATCAGCCTTTTTTTGGCGCGGTACCTTGTTGCATTTATCTAATCGTGTTATATGCATATAGTAATTACTTAAGGTTGTCAAATGAATGATACTATAAATTTCCTATTTATTTTATTTGTCTTATATTTGTTCAGTAGGATCAGTTTGATATGCCAGAATTTGAGTCTGATCTCTAGCATGAATTTACATGTCGATCTGTTGCAAGTTATTGGCAACTAGTGCACCATTACATCAAGCTAAGGAATTTGAACTGATACGGACGTTTAGATATGAGATTCTAGGATTTTCTCGGAATCTTATGTTCTTGGTCGGCACACAATTCATTTTGGTCAAATATTTTACGTGAAGGGGTCATGAGAATAGTAAATCTTGTCTATGTAGTTATGTAATTGGGAAATGACATTAGTGCCAATTCGGCAATGTTTGATATCACATTTGAAGATTCTATAATTTTGTTGTTTCTCTGCAACGTTTTCTTTTTAAGTCTCTGCAATATGATCAAAGGCAGCATTTTGTCCTGTTGAGGGTATTAAATGAGAGGATATTTTCAGTGTGTATATGGTTCATTCAGGATTTTCAAGTGGCTTTAACACCTTTGGACGGCCGAGTCCGATGCAAATGTTGGACCGAGCGCCTCAGACTCTTTTATTGGTAGTACTCTTAACTCCAAGTTTTTGATCCCTTAGATCTTGCAATAGTCATCCAAGAGCTAAAATGAAAAATGCTTTAATTAAGGAAGTAAATTGAAACAGATTTTGGACAAAAATAAAACAAAAATAACTAACTCATCGTTGCTGTTTCCAAGTTGCTACATTAGAATCGTGTATACACAACCCGAAAATCTTAAATCAGAAAAAAAGATATGACCGTGAAGCAATGATAAAATACGAAACTAATAAACCAAAAAGCGTTATCCGAAAGACTTTTATTCAGCGTCTTTGATCAGTTACATGTTAATTGATTTTATTGAAAATGTCAAGATTAATTCTAAATCTTAAGATGTTTTTTCTCTTAGGCATTTGTACGAACACCTCGAACACATTGTAACTTTAATATAGTTTCTTTAAGAAACTTAAGTCCATCCGAATTAAATTGTAGCAATTTAAAAACAAGACAAAAACAGAATCTGGCGAGGGAATGTCAGTGTCCCCTCGTCCGGACCGATATCACCACGGAAACGAACAAACCGGGGCCCTACATAGTGGATGTCTCACCCCCCGGCTCATCACCAAACGGGGTGAAGCTAGGCCGGCCCAAAGAAGCGTACTCGATACGCTTCACCAATTAATGCTACTGCCCCCTTTGGGGGGCCCTCCTGACGTTTCATCGACGTGGCCCAATCACAGGACACCTCCAGTGGGCCCCGGGAAAGGACAGTACTCTTGTCAGAGTCATAAATGACTGACGCCGTTGGATCAGCATCTTACAGTACAGTGATCCAAGGGTTAATACACCTCTGAACCTCCCTATAAATACCCCCCCCTAATCCTACCTAGAAGGGGACGCACAAATAGAAAGAAGAGAGATAAAGCTTAAACAACCCGGACCCCCTGAACACTATCTATACCACTCGATACACCGACTTGTAACCGGCCCGGTCCCTCACCCTTTATTATATTCCTACTTTCAGTTAACCCCGATACTGACTTGATCGTTGGAGAGGGAAAACCCGGTAGCAACCCCGGGCCCCTGTTCGTTCCTTGTGCAGGCACGTAGACCATCTAATCGCCGGAGCATACCTGACCACCTCGGAAGATCGGAGCCAACGCGAAATTGATTAAACCGAGCTTGGGAAGAAAATCAAGCTCGCCAATTGGCGCCGTCTGTGGGAAACCTAAACGCGTTAGCTTCGACTCCCCGTCCTTAAAAGAAACATGTCTGGCAATAACCGATTTGACACTCCATCGTCTCGACCCCCCCACGCTCTTGGGATGCCAAGAACGCTTTCTTTCGATGAGACCCCTAGGACCGCATCTACCAGGGAGCCCGTTCCCTTGACCGCAACAGCTCCCGCACCCCGATCGCGGGCCGAGCTGACAGAGATGATGATCGATATCCACCAAAAAGAGCTCGTCGCTCTTGCGGCCCAGAAAGCCTTGATAGCCTCGCTGATGGAGCCGGAACTCGAGCCCGCTCAAGGCGCGAGCCAAGACAAATCGGTTCCCGTCCCCGTTAAAAGCGTGATGTCCAGGTTGGGACCCCTCCGACGACCCCCCCTAGAGACTCCCAGGGAGCCGGCTAGGGGTGCGGAGTCGGAGCATTCCCAAGAAGGAAATTCTCGCCGCGATAACGAGCGGAGTATACATTCGCGGCTCCGTTGGCAGGATGGCAGTCGGGACTCAAGGCCAGAATCTAGTCATGCCCAAACCGACAAGCCACCTCGGACACGGAGACGTGGCCGACGCGGACGGCACGATGCAGCTGGTGAGGCAGCGTTGAAAATCGTGGCCTCTACCCGCAGCACCCCGTTCTCGGACGAAATTGAATACAGTGTCCCCCCCCGAAACTTTATCGCCCCTATCCTCCAAACCTTCAATGCGGACTCTAATCCAGAGGCTCATCTCCGACACTACCGATACCAGATGAACCATTGGTCACACCTTGACCAGTTAATGTGCAGGTGCTTTCCCGCCAGCCTGGGAAGGCTCGCTAGTAAATGGTTCCAGTCCCTGCCCGTCAATTCTATCCACTGTTGGGACGATCTAGCTTATGACTTTGCACACCGGTTCATAAACTTGAAAGAGAGAGCTGCCCAGCCGGAGCAACTCTATCAAGTGAGGGTCCAATCTAAAGAGACCCTCGAGAACTATGATAGTCGGTTTTGGCTGAAGCATGCCGAATGCGCGGACTGTCCCGACTCCACCGCCATAGCTGCCTTTAGGCAAAACATGGTAGTTGGGAGCAGGATCCGAAACGAGATGATCACGACCCCACCCAACTCTGTTCCTCAACTCAGGTCCCTCATAAAACAGCATATCGACATTGAGAAGGACATGAGGTCAGCCGGGGCAACACGTTCGGTAGCCCTTATCGACCAGCCAAGGGACCGGTTCGTCGCAACGAGCCCTCGAAGGAACCGGCCCATAGCGGAAAGGATGGAGCGGACACGAACGGGAAGAAACCTGCAACCGGCCCCTAAAAGAAGAAAAGAGGACCCCCGACCGGGGCATCAAACCCCTGTCGCCTCGGGGTCGGGCGCTGCCTATTCCACCACCTTTCGCCTACCTCTCGTCGACCTTCTTAACAAGATCGAGAACGAGCCTTTCTTCTCTTGGCCTCTCCCACTACGGAACGAGCCGGCCCCAGGGCCTAACGACAAAATCTGTGAATACCACAGGGGTCGCGGCCACCATACCTCCGAATGCCATGGTCTGAAGGCCAGGCTCGAGGGATGGGTCCGGGATGGCCTAATGGATAAATATGTCAAATCACGAAGAGAATCCGACCGAGATGGAGAAGGGGTTGATGAGAGGCAGCGGGACCTCCCCCCACCGGTGATGATCTGTCACGTCATTCACTCCGGGCCCAAAAGGTCAATCCAGAATGGGGCAGAAAGAACCTCAGCACGGGAAGCCTTGATGAAGCAGTACGTCTGCCTCGCAGAAAGCTCAAGCCCTCGGAAAAAGTATAAGCGCAATTCCAAGCCGGATGTAAGCTTCACTGAGTTCGACCTGGTGGGGGTGGATGTGCCCCACACTGATGCCCTCGTTATCTCGGCACAGATAGGCCTATGCGCTGTAGGACGGATCCTCGTTGATCAAGGAGCGTCGGTCAATATACTCTTTGAAGACCTCTTTCGAAAGATGGGACTCAAAGAGGAACAGTTGGAAACCGACGTCCCTCCCCTGTATGGATTCAACTCTGAAGCGGTCCGGCCCAAAGGAAACATAACCTTGCCCGTGAAAACTGGTACGAAAGTAATGGGCGTGGAGTTCACGGTGGTGAATGTCCCCTCTGTTTACAACGTGATATTGGGGCGCCCGTGGCTCCACGGAATAGATGGAGTCTCCTCCACCTTACACCAAAAGGTTAAGTACCCAACTGATTCTGGTGTGGAAACCATCTCGGGAAATCAGAAAGTCTCACGCAGCTGTGCCATGGCCGTGTATTCCGGCAAAGAGATGGTGCCGGCCCAAAGTGCCATGAACATCGAGGCAGAGGACTCTAAGCTGCTGAGGGAACTAAACAAAAAGATGGGGCCTGAGGCCGAAGACAAGGTGGAGGAAGGACTGCTGAAAATCCAAATCCCGGGGCATGACGAGGACCACTTTTTTATGGTGGGAGCAAAGCTTACCAAACCTGAGGTCACCGACCTCGTCGAACTCCTTCTCCAACACCTCGACAATTTTGCATGGGGTCCAAGCGAGATGCCAGGCATCAGTTCCGACCTCGCTTGCCATAAACTTAACGTCAACCCGGATGCCAAGCCCGTGATGCAAAAGGGGCGCCGTGTCAGTCCAGAGCATGCCGATGCCATAAACGAGGAAGTAGAGAAGCTTCTTCTGGCCGGGGCCATCAGGGAGATTTATTACCCCAGATGGCTCGCCAATCCCGTAGTGGTCCCCAAAAAGAACGGAAAGTTGAGGGTGTGCATCGATTATACGAGCCTCAACAAGGCCTGTCCAAAGGATCCTTTCCCCTTGCCCAAAATCGATCAAATAGTGGACTCTACGGCCGGGGCCGCCAGAATGAGCTTCCTGGATGCCTGCTCCGGCTACCACCAAATACCTATGTCGGAGGCCGACCAAGAAAAAACTGCCTTCATCACCCCAAGGGGAAATTACTGCTACAAGCTGATGCCCTTCGGGCTCAAGAACGCCGGGGCGACCTATCAGAGAATGGTTACGAAGATATTCTCTAAGAACATAGGCCGAACCATGGAGGTCTATATTGACGATATGGTGGTAAAAAGCACCCAGGAGAGGGACCACCTATCCGACCTAAGAGAGGTGTTCGAAACAATACGAAGGCATGACCTGAAGCTGAACGCCTCTAAATATGCCTTCGGGGTAGGCGCCGGCAAATTCCTGGGGTTCATGGTGACCCACCGCGGCATCGAAGCAAACCCGTCCCAGATCTCTGCCTTGAAAAATTTGAAAACACCTGAGAAGAGAAGGGACATACAAAAGCTAGCCGGGATGGCTGCCGCCCTCAACCGATTTATTGCCCGGTTCGGGGACCGATGCAAGCCATTCTTTACGGCCTTAAAAGCCCAGAAGAAATTCAAATGGACCGATGAATGCCGGCGCGCGTTCACCGAGCTGGCGGACTACCTCGGAAGTCCGCCCCTTCTAACCAAGCCGGACCCAGGCGATGTCCTTACCCTATACCTGGCCGTGTCTGAGATAGCCGTCAGCGCCGTCCTCATCAAGGAACTCGACAGGGAGCAAAGGCCTATCTATTACGTGAGCAAAACTCTCCTCAATGCCGAGGCTAGGTATATGCCTTTGGAAAAACTCGTCCTAGCCCTCGTCGTGGCCTCACGAAAACTTGCTCACTATTTCTCTGCACACAGCATTGTGGTCTATACTGACCAGCCCGTGCGAGAAATACTCCAAAAGGGGGATCTCTCTCGACGAATGATGAAGTGGGCCTGCCACTTGAACGCCTACGACATCAGCTATGCGCCGCGAACTTCCGTCAAAGGACAGGCCCTGGCCGACTTCGTGGCAGAATTCACCGGGACGACTCAATGCCCCGACGTCACAGGTCGTGCCCCCGAGGCCTGGACCTTGCACGCGGATGGAGCCGCCAATAAGAAAGGGTCCGGCCTTGGCGTCGTACTCCGATCTCCCCAGGGGGATGTGATCGAGAAGTCAATCCAGCTTGGCTTCCGAGCCATGAATAACGAGGCCGAATATGAGGCCGTGATCGCCGGCTTAAAAATGGCCCGAAGCCTCGGAATCAAAAAGATACTGGTACATACGGACTCCCAATTAGTCAGCAGCCAGATCAGTGGCGAATTTCAGACGAAGGACGAGAGAATGGCCAGCTACGTGGCTATCGCTTCCGGAATACTCCAAAGCTTCGAATGCCAAGAAATCGTCAACGTCAATAGAAACGAGAACACCCACGCCGATGCACTAGCGACCCTAGCCTCGGTCATGAGTGATAAGAAAGAGAGAGTCATCACCATAGAATATGTCCCTTCGCCTAGCATCGAGGCTAAGGCAACAATTAACATGGTGACTGACCTCCCGCCGGAGCCAAGCTGGATGGACCCCATAATCGAATACCATCGCTCCGGTGATCTTCCCAAAGACAAGAAAGAGGCCGAGAAAATAAGAAGAACGGCACTCGGATTCTGGATAGCTCCCAACGACAAGCTCTATAAAAGATCGTTCTCTGGCCCCTACTTACTCTGCGTCCACCCCAACATGGTGATAAGGGTCATGGAAGAAATTCACGAAGGAACGTGTGGGAGCCATACCGGGGGCAGATCGCTGGCCAACCGAGCCTTGACCCACGGATATTGGTGGCCCCTCATGCAGAAGGACGCCAAAGCTTTCGTACTCAGATGCGAGAAGTGTCAGAGGTACGCACCTATACCCCATGCCCCGGCGCAAAAAATGAGCAGCGTGACCTCGCCCTGGCCCTTTGCGCAGTGGGGCATGGATATCGTTGGACCATTCCCCGTGGCCCCGGGGGGGAAGAAGTTCCTCCTCATGGTCACCGATTACTTCTCAAAGTGGGTGGAGGCCGTGGCCTTAGCGAAAATCACAGAGGCCGAAGTGATACGTTTCCTCTGGAGAGACGTGATCACCAGATTCGGAATCCCCTACTCAATCGTCGCGGACAATGGGGGACAGTTCACCGGGGTCAAATTAAAAGCGATGTATGCAAAGTATCACATCAAGAACTACTATTCGACCCCATCGTACCCTCAATGCAACGGACAAGCTGAGGTGTCAAACAAGACCGTGCTCGACGGAATCAAGAAGAGGCTAGACGAGTCCAAAGGACGATGGGCTGCAGAGCTGCATCACGTCCTTTGGGCCTACCGAACGACGAGAAGACGGGGCACTCAACAGACACCCTATAGCCTCACTTACGGAATGGAAGCCGTCATCCCGTTAGAAATCGGGCTTCCTTCTCTGAGGACGGACATGGTGGAAAACGGGCTTAATGAAAAGATGATGGGGCTAGAGCTAGACTACGCCGAAGAAAGAAGGGAGGTTGCGGCCATCCGTAACGCCGAATATAAAAACGAGCTGGGGCGTTCTTATGACAAAAGAGTGAACGCCAGGCGTTTCCAAGATGAAGACCTCGTATTACGAAGAGTAAACAACAACACCAGGATACAGTCCGACGGCAAGCTAGGCCCCAATTGGGAAGGCCCTTATCGAATCCTCGGTGCGGTAGGGAACGGGGCCTACCTGTTGGGTCGTCTCCCCAACGACGTCCCGATGGACCGACCTTGGAACGTCAACAACCTAAGGAAGTACTACCAGTAGGGCTCGGCCTTTATGTCTGTGTAAATAGGAATGTGCTGTAAATTTATGCCTGTGGGCTTTATAAATAAAAACTGTTGTTATTTAAATTCTCTAAGTGTTTCAGAACACGAGCCTATACGGCACCCCGGTTCATATTTACTTGAATTTTTCATCTCATTTAAATTTTCTCTAAGTGTTTCAGAACACGAGCCTATACGGCACCCCGGTTCATATTTACTTGAATTTTTCAGTTCATTTAAATTCTCTAAGTGTTTCAGAACACGAGCCTATACGGCACCCCGGTTCATATTTACTTGAATTTTTCAGTTCATCTAAATTCTCTAAGTGTTTCAGAACACGAGCCTATACGGCACCCCGGTTCATATTTACTTGAATTTTTTAGTTCATTTAAATTCTCTAAGTGTTTCAGAACACGAGCCTATACGGCACCCCGGTTCATATTTACTTGGATTTTTCAATTCATTTAAATTTTCTGTGTTACTTCGGTTTACAAGTTATGAGTTGTATTAAACGAGCGCCCCAACGCCGAAGCACTAAGGCCCACTCATTTGGGAGCATGCATACAACGTAAGAATCACAACGGAAGTATAGAAATAAAACACAGAAGAATAAAAGACAAGTCCAAAATTGTTTTTTCATTTCATTCAATGGAAAGCTATTACATGCTAAGTAAAAAAAAAAAAAAAAAAAAAAAAAAGCTATTACATTCAAGGGGTTTACATACTAAGCATAACTACCCTAGAAATCCCCGTTGCCATCTCCCTCATCCTCTTCGTCGGAGAGGGCTCGAGGAATGAGGGGAACCACCTCTGGGATAGGAGCCGAGGGGACCGGAACGATGATGTTGTCCATGCTCCATACCGGATGGTCCGGTCCCGCCCTCAGAAAGGCAGCCGCCTCAGTCCATCCTTCGACATAGAAGGAATTAAATTCCTTCTGTGTCTTTTCGACCCAGGCTGCGTTTAGTTCGGCTTGAGCAGCTTGAACCGCAGCCTTCAGCTTATCAGCCGCCTTTGCTTCGGCCTCTTTCAGAGCCGCCTCGGCTGCTTGAGCTCGCTCCTCAGCCCCCATCTTGGCCTTCACAGCTTCGACCCTTTTCGCCTTGACCGTGGCATTGAGGCCTTCGGCTTTCTCCGCCCTGCTCTCGGCCTCCTCCGCCCTTTTTTGGGCCTCCTCCATGAGCTTCGCGTTGGCCTCGGCCTTACCGGCCCATGATCTCACCAGCTGGCCTTGGTGATAAACATATTGATTCATCATTAAATAGGCCTACGAGGGAAAAGGCAAAACACTTAGCAAAATATTTGAAAGAAACAATACGAAAGCATACAGCATAAAACAAAAATAGAGGGTTACGTACCTGGGGAATCATGGCCATGGCCGATGTCATAGAGGATGCGAGGTCACGACCCCGATGGTCAGCCTCGACGCTTTGCTGCTGGAGCGCAGCCAAAGCTAGTAGTCCGGCGGATGGGTGAGCCTCCATTATGCTCTTTACCCCCGTCGCCGCCTTCACCTCCTCGGGTGTTTGCACTGGCATCCTATGGGTCGGTGAGATGGCAGAGGCGGCAGAGGAGCTCGCGCTTTGAGTAGGGCCCAACGTCACTCTCGGCCTCTCCGTCACCACGACCTCAGGCGAGGTGCCCCCTCCAGCCTTGGTTTTCTTCCCATCACGGAGGGGCCTCGTCCCCTCCACTTTTCTTTTCCCAAGCCGGGCCTTGCGGGCCGCCCGGTCAAGCCTAGTCTGAGCAGCCAAGTCAGCAGCAATATTGGCGCCAGACTGAGGCATGACAACCACTTCGTTGTCCCCTGTGTCGACCTCCTTTGTTGCGATCTCGGGCTCTATGACCACCGCCTCTCCGACCACCTTCTCCGTCTCAACGGCCTCAAGTGCTATGATACCCTCCTCGGCCACAACCCCTTCCCCCTCTCCCTCTCCACTTCCCCCAGCCGCGGCAGCATCTTCTTCATCTGCTTCCTCCTCCTCGTCAGAACGGACCACCTGTACAGGCCAAACACAAAAAGAGTTAGAAAAATCAACAAAATCTACAAAATCTAGCTAAGTGTCAAATAATGTAGAGAACATGGAATGAGTTAGACTTACTCTGGTCCGCGAGGTACCCAAGCTCGGCCCTGTAAGTTCTTCGCCCACGAGGCTGTCTTCGAGGTGAGAGGGACTCCTCACAACGGGCTCTCTGGAGCTAAGAGGAACGATCTCCTTCAAAGGGTTCCCATGTTGGTCTATATAGTGCCGGGTGCCGTCTGGCCCCTCCCTATAATTGAGGATGGTCCCATCTGGACGAACCTCCCATTTCACCCCGGCAGTGGCAGGAGCAAAAGACGTCACAGTCATGACCTTCCTCGCCCTACTGCTGCTCGACTTTGCCTTGGGCTTCGCCGCCATCTTCTTCGCCACGGGCCCTGTCACGGCCTCGGCTTCAGCCGCTTTAGGAGGGAGGGTGGACTCCAACCCATTCTCTTTCTCCCATCTCTCGCGGGAGTATCCCACAGGACAAAAGGTCCTGTGGGGCCAAATGAATTCGTTCCCCTTGCAAGTTGTTGGGGATCCACAAATTAGGAGACGCTCCGCATCGCGCGCCCCAGCATCGGTCCCGTCGGGACCCCACCAGTTCAGAGCCACCTCCATGGACTCAGTATTGGGCTCGCCCAGGCCCCGAAGCTTAGAGGCCACTGTGGCCTTGTTCTCTTTGGTGCTTAGCACCCTCCCCGGCCTGGACGGGAGTATCAGGTCGGTCCGGTGGAGCCAATGGCCTTCCACCACGATCACATCTTGGGTATAGCCCCGATTAGAATCGGAGTTACCCGTGATCAACTGATTGTAAGCACGGCACCTTAAGTAAGGCTGCCTGCTCTTGGATTGGGAGCTTGGCTCGGTCTGCAGGAATTCGTAGCAGGCCAAGAGCTCCCTAAGCCCTAATGTTTCTGGCAGGGCCGGGCCCAACAACACATTAAGGACCTCCATCCCGGCGCAGATACGATGCGCCTGGAGGGGCCACTGGCATGGAAGAGTCTGTGTCCAAGCGCACAACTCTGCCAGCAGCTCCGGGATGGGGAGGTGGGTACCCCCATAGAGGAGAGTAGAGAGAGAGAGTGTTACCATGTCGTTGGGACGGGCCACTATGCCGTTCACTTCGTCGACACTCTCACATCTCCGGAGTTTGAACTCCTCTCCGATCCCGCAGAGTTCTCGGAATTCGTTGAGATCAGGCCCGTGTAGCCTCACCATGATGCTGCTGTCGTTCCCCTCCACGGTCAGGGTCGGATCGAGAATCATCGGCCGGAACGGCAGAGCGTTCGCTGCTACGGCCAGGCGCCGTGGTTGCGGAGCGACCATCGGGCCCTTTCCGGCTCCGTGGATTATAACCATTGTGGTGGGAAATTTGTAAAAAATTCGTTAAGTGAAGAGGAAATGGCTTGCTATAGAAATCTAGAGAGAGGAAATGGCTTGCTGTGAAAATCTAGAAAGAAGAGTAGAAAGTGAAAAATGAATTTCACTGGGGGTATTTATAGGCCACTAATGGAAGGTGAAAAGACATTTACCAGAAGATGAAAAGACGCGATGGCTCATTGCGCGAACTCCCACAAACGACAGCCGCCGCTCAATCCACGCCTTCCACGTGTACAACAAGGAGAGGTCGTCTGCCAAGTGTCGCCTTTCAGCCGTTTTAGTATTAATAACATCGAAGAGACTGAAAAGACAGGCGGCGCCTCAAAATTACAAAACGAGCATGCTCCACGTGTAAGAAATCCACGAATGGTTGGACACGTATCAAGAGACGAGTCACGCCGAGGTGCCTCTAGACAGCCAAACATGAAGACGGAATGACCGGAGCCCCCGTAAAGTGAAGAAGGTACTCACCGGCATTGTCATTAACGACGACTCCGGACAGGGAGCTATTGGCGAGGGAATGTCAGTGTCCCCTCGTCCGGACCGATATCACCACGGAAACGAACAAACCGGGGCCCTACATAGTGGATGTCTCACCCCCCCGGCTCATCACCAAACGGGGTGAAGCTAGGCCGGCCCAAAGAAGCGTACTCGATACGCTTCACCAATTAATGCTACTGCCCCCTTTGGGGGGCCCTCCTGACGTTTCATCGACGTGGCCCAATCACAGGACACCTCCAGTGGGCCCCGGGAAAGGACAGTACTCTTGTCAGAGTCATAAATGACTGACGCCGTTGGATCAGCATCTTACAGTACAGTGATCCAAGGGTTAATACACCTCTGAACCTCCCTATAAATACCCCCCCTAATCCTACCTAGAAGGGGACGCACAAATAGAAAGAAGAGAGATAAAGCTTAAACAATCCGGACCCCCTGAACACTATCTATACCACTCGATACACCGACTTGTAACCGGCCCGGTCCCTCACCCTTTATTATATTCTTACTTTCAGTTAACCCCGATACTGACTTGATCGTTGGAGAGGGAAAACCCGGTAGCAACCCCGGGCCCCTGTTCGTTCCTTGTGCAGGCACGTAGACCATCTAATCGCCGGAGCATACCTGACCACCTCGGAAGATCGGAGCCAACGCGAAATTGATTAAGCCGAGCTTGGGAAGAAAATCAAGCTCGCCAGAATCCTTTGTAATTATATAGAGAGAAAAATCAGCCGGGATTGAATTCGTTTCCTTTTAGATGTTTATTCTTTCTACTTTATTTCCTTTCTTTCTTTGTTAAATCTATTTCCAACCCTTAGATGATTTTTAAATCCATCCGACGGCTACTATAAGGAGAGTATTAGTACTCTCCATTGGCAAGGAGTCTGAGCCCCCTTTTCGGCAAATGTTAATGGGAACTATATTTGTTTTACTTTCCATTTTAATGGTAATATCCACTAACCATTACATTAAGGAGGTGCTTTCATTGATCTATGTTTTTTACCCTCTATTTGCCATCCAATTTACTTGTGCTCCCTCTTATCATTCTATGCTTTTAATTTTCTCCGCTTTCGTTGATTTTATATATAATTACCTGAATCTTATAAAATAAAGTGGAGTAGAATATTTCTAGTAGAAAAGGCGATACTGGCGTTTCGTTTGGCCCAAGAATTTCTCTGGTACATACTATATCTGAAAAGACATCTTTTTGAAGTATAGATAGACGCAATACTTTTTTTCCAGCGTATTTTCCTACTTGCATCTAACGGAGTATAGGTAGGAGGAGCGAGTAGAGATCAGGAAGGAGAACAACTATTTCTTTTGAGTTAAGCATGTAATAGAGGACTAGCAGAGCCTAGATTGCCCACTGATTAGCTTTAAGAAATTTTAAAACTAAGTATCTCATAATTTTCATAACTCTTTCAATTATTATCGTGATAGACGTTTTCATTTTATTCATGTCCGTTAACATCTTGATCAGTCTCAATTTTTGCGACTCTTTCCAGCAATATATCTATCTGCGACCACGCAAGCGGAGCTATCTTTACCGTGTTATTGAAACTGTAGTCCCTAAGTTTTCATTCCTAAAGAATTCTGTATTACAGATATCCAAAATACTCAAGTCGATTTAAATTATGTAGTAGTACTGTGCCTTACTTGAGGATGAGAAGAAAAACACTAGTTTATCTAGATAGTATTAATAGTTTGTTCAGAGTTGAGAAACCGAAATAATCTCAGTTGAAATGGTGCGATCCTTGAAGTTCAATAGATGAAAATAGTGTTTAACCCGATGGGTCTAGTTTGTCACCCCGTGACAGACCATTTTTTAGTTTCCAATTTTCATGTTGTCTGGATAAACACATTTATGACCAAGAGATGGCGTATGGAAGTTTATAAACTTAATTGAAAATGTTTACTGGAGTATAAATGCGTATACAAATTGTGAGTGTGGCAGTCTGAGCTGTCCAATCTCTACAAGAGGTGATGGATCCATGCATGAAATATTGAAATATATTAGCTGCAGCTCAAATAAATCTGCCATATCAACAACTAATTGCACCTGGAGAAAAGAACCGTAAGAGGATGAGATTCTAATTTTAATATGAGAAAAAAAAATAAAATCCCAAATACGTTATGCTTGCGACATCCATTTTTTATTTTTTTTTAAAACAGAAAATTATATAGATAAAGTCTCTATGGGATAAACCCTCATAGTGGTCATTACATTGCAACAAAAACTAATCTGAAACTTGACTAAAAAACAGTCATACAAAAGATTATTGTTAGGCAGGTGAACATAGGACATAAAGAAACCAGAAAAACTCCATGTTTTATCAGGAAAAAAAAACCCAAGAAAATAAAAGCCTCTCCTTATACCCCCTTTCACCTTGTTTCTCCTAGATCAGTGGTGATCTAAGGCTTTGATTTCTTTGTATTTCAGTTTCCAATTAACACGAGATCCCAGTTCCTAATTCAGTCTACACCCCCTAACAATATACACTTGGAAACTGCCAACTGAAACAAAGACAAAAATGTTCGTATCAAACTAAACTAAATTAAGGAGCTACCTGCATCTAATGTCAACAGCTAATTAGTATTAAAAGCGCAGAACTTTTTTCAGACTTAAGTACTCATTAAAAAATTGTCTTTTGGAATCAGAAAACAACGCAAAAACTTAAGTTTCAGAAAATTATCCTCATGAGCTTTAGATATATGTTCTTATCCAATATATCTTATAAATCCCAAAACACAACATTTCTCAGACCGGAAGTCTTCCTTGAAAAGTTGCTTTGGTAATATGTTATACTTCAGAAAATATCATCATTAGTCAGTAGGTAAAAAACAATAAAGTTTTAAACCTGTTCTAGGTTTTAAAATAGCTACCCCTTAGACAAGGCGTGTTATTTTGGTCCAAATAATAAGCAGCATATATATTCTTGGGTAAATTCATAGCTCTGCCTGTAATAAAATTATGACCATTTGACCCCATTTTGGTCAAACCATCTGCAACTTGATTCTGCTCTCTATAAACATGTTTCACAGTGAGTCCAACATAATCCATAAGGGTGATTATGTCTCTCCATATAGAAGCAAATTTAATGCCTGGATAGGACTTGGTATTCCACCAAGTTACAATCATTTCCGAGTCAGTTTCCACCATCACATTTGTTACACCCATGATATAGCAGATAATTAAACCATCTTTAAGAGCCATCATCTCAGCATACATATTGGTTTGTTTTCCCAGATTTTTAGAAAAAGCTAAAACCAGTTTTCCTTTATGGTCTCTTAAAACTCCACCACAACCACTATTGTTATTGTTAAGAGAAGATCCATCTAAGTTTAATTTTAATCTACCAGTGGGTGGACAGTTCCACTAAACCAACTTAGCCTTTTTCATTTTACAGTGTATAGTTTTCAGATTTAAAGACATAAGTGTAAGGCAATGAAAGTTGTTAGCTGATTTTTTGGGTTTAATCAAAAAATTCAGATCATGTAGCCATTTAGTCACCTTTTTAATGATGGTTTCAGCACACATTTTCTCATTTTCAAATCTGTATTTGTTCTTACTAAGCCATATTTCCCAAATAACAATGAAATGGACTAAAACAGCTAGCATACCAGTTTGAGAGGAGTCACATAAGTTGCACCATTTTACCATATTCTGCTTCCAACAGTTGGTAAAGCATATATTGAAACCAAAAACATTTGCAAAGTAGCTCCAAACCTGTTTACAAACATCACTAGCTCCAAAGAGATGGTTAGCTGTGTCAAGCTTGTGGTTCCTACAACAAGAACAAATTGTGACAGTGCATATCCCAATTTTTTTAAGATCCTCATCCAATTTAACAGTATTGTACCAGAGTTTCCAAGAAAAAATACTAATTTTAATGGGTAAAACAGTATTCCAAATATATTTTGCCATATTTAGCTTAGGTTTTTTTTCCCTTACAAAATTATAAGAGGTTTTTACAGTAAAATCCCCATTAAAGGTATAAGGTCAGTATCTAACATCATCTCATTTTCTTAAAACCAAGGTTTTACTGGTAACTTTAAGTAAAAGCTCATTACCCCCATGTGCCAAAGCAAATTAGTGTCCCAGCCATTATTGATGATGACCTGATTAAGCAGAACATTAGGAAAAATAACATTAAAAGACTGGCAAAAAGGGTCATCTCCTAACCAATTTTCATACCAAAAGCTGATGGAACCCTCGTTAATATCCCATAAACTATTATCCACCAGCATCTTAAAATGGGGATTAATCATCTTCCAGACACAAGAATGTGTGGCATTGACCACATGTTCACCCCAATTAGGGTTGGTGTTACAGTATTTTTGGAACATAAAAACAGTCCATGGAGAATCAATATCCATAAGTCTCCAGCACAGTTTAGCATGAAGAGCCTGCATAAATTCTTTTAAACTCCTCACCCCTATCACTCCTTCATTTACAGGGCAACCTAATTTCTCCCATCTCATCCAATGCGACATCCATTTTCACATGTGCTTAGATATAATCTTAATGTACGATAGTACTAGTTTGTTTTTTTATTACTAATAACCTTCTTGACATAAACTCGTGTACTTTACATAAATGCATTCAACCTCAATGTTTAATTTGATAGCATAAATTTTACAATATACTGTTCAAATCTGAAAGTGCATAACTTTATACTACATGGTATGTTTGGGATAATTGTATACTTGGAAAATGATCACAATTCACGCACTTACGACCACGCAGCCCATGTCATGCATCAATCTTATGTGACGGGTATCAAAACAAATTTGCACCAAACATATACACGCATTAATAAATTTGATTTAATTTTGTTTCAACCCTATGAGTGTGGCGTTGAGTGTCGCAGACTCGCCCTTGTGGATGTATCACTACCCCTTTGACTTTCATTCCATGTAAGTCTCTAAGATTTATACATCCTAAAATCGTAATGCTTGTCAGTCAACATACTCAACACCAGCTTTTCATCAATGGTGGTAATTTTAATTGTAATTGTATTTTTAATTATAATTATAATAGGGCATTATGGACAATTGGACACAAAATAATGCTATTTAATTTTAAGGTGGTAACGGGGAATTGTTTGCTTGCAAACTCCTGTTTTAACCTCTATTTTTTGAGGGGTACTTTCATTAGCCTTTGAGATGTTCACTTATTGGAAGAATTTGAGAATTCCCACAAACTTCCGCATCCCAAAGTTTCTTTGATGTGAAGACATTGAGAAGTGACTGGACAGTTAGGATTGCAGTGTGTATAGATTGCACACACCTATACATACAGTGTAGTCTATGCTATGCTCATCTATACTGTAGTGTCTATGTTCTACTTCTGTATAACAACTGTATAGCTAGCCTCATTCAAGCCTGATACTCCATATAGTAGTATGAAATTCCATAATATATATTTACACTATCTATACATTCATTTTTGGAAGTTTCTTGATTCTCTTTACCCCAACCATTTCTCCAGTTCCTGCAATACCCTCAACCTTTTAGTCCTTTGGCTATCTCTAAAACTTTCCTAATTTACACAAAAGATAAAATGGTGTCACACCCAATAAATTAGTAAAATGGAAACTGTGCCAAAATAATGGAGTGCTATATATTACTAGTGCTAACAATTATAAACCAGAATCCTACCTAGCGGTGGATTGGTCATATATGGCAATGGCACAATGTTTATTATTTCTTATAGATTATTAAAATTTATATCATAATCTTGTAGCTATAGCTAAGGGTAATGAACTTCAAATAGAATTTTCATGTACTAATGGTTATGACCCTATGGAAAAAGATATTTGAAAGGTCAATAGGGGGAAAATGATCAGAAACATCTTTGATATAACTAAGCTAAACGAGAAAAAAACTTATAAATGTCGTAGTAGAGGATAGTGAATGCAGGATAGATAGATTCAGTGTTGCCAATTTTTTTGATTTGGTCATGTGTTTTAATTTTGCTCATGATTTCTGCCTTTTTAGTTTCTATGTCAAAGACTCAAAATAAGTTACATCATCGATAATTACTCTAATTTTTAGTTACAAAAATTGAAGTAATAGCGACTCCAATGAATTGTTTCTGCTTTCAAATTTCGCGAACAGAAGTTTTCAAAATTATGCTGGATTCAGGAGGCAAACACATGCAATGTCATACAACAAATAGACTTTGCTTCTCTTATTTTGTTCTTTAGTCACTTTCTACCCAAGCTGACATTGGTTATTTCACATGCTCAATAGATATTTCTCAAAATTTGAATAATTTGTACCAATATAATGAATTTACTAACTTGTGCACATGAAGTCCTCTACAAGACACTGATGAGACTTGTCATATTGTCTAGGACTTAAATATTTTCCATATTATGAACATTAAGCACTTCAATGTTTTCCCAAAAAAGGGCCTTCATATTGAAAGACTCTGCAATAAAATGCTGCATGCTTCTAAATTAAAGACTATGACTATGGTCACTTGTTGGGATCATCTATAGATTTTTTCCATTTTACCACTTATTTGTTAATTTTCCCCCTATGAATTCGAACTTATATGACATTTAATTTCCACTGGGATGATTTTACAAGGTAAAAAATCTGCCAAGAGAGACTGTTTCGTTTGTGATTGAGATTTATTACCAAAAGATGGAGTTAGATTTTCTTATATATATATATAGTATCTGAAAAACCAGAAACGAGTACTTCAGAATTTATTTGCCAAATCATAGCATTTAGCACAGATTTATACTCAGTTGCATGAATTAAGTATATCATAGTGAAGACTGAAGAGTTTATCATTTTAACATAATGATACAAGATGAATTGTTAACCTACAGACAATTTATTTTAGTAGCAAGTCCAGCATTTCCAGCAATATTTTTCATAGCTTTCCAGATATCAAACTGCAAGAGTAGCTTTTCCTTATAATGAATAAAAGGATCTGTCTGAGAAGAATAGCATCTTACTGTATGAGTATCTAATTGCATATAGTATATGTTATGCTCATCTTGCAGTTAAAAGTATACGATGATGGTAATTCCCTATTCCTCCGTTTCTATTTAATTGTTTATTACGAAACTACGTATAATTTTGACTGACCAATAACTTGTATAAAAATTGTCGGAATGCAAATTTTCAAAAGTTGATCATATAGTTCAAATGTTAAATTTTATAATTAGATTTTAAAAAATTTCATTTCGACAATTTTGATACAAGTTATAAACAGATCAAAATTGCATGTAGTTTCGTATTGATGTAAATTTACGGAGTAATTGGTATATGTGAATATAGTACAAAGTTGATATTCAGTAGTATAGTACTGCTTATTGAGGTGCTTAATTACAGTTTCAACAGTCATCTTTTTGGCTTATTATTTGAATACATAAAATGATACATGGCTACATGCATTTCGCGCAGCGAAAACAAACAGCTTGTATTTTTTAATTGAAAATACATACATGTTGAAGTAGTGAAATGTATTAGTTGACTGTCGTATAATTTAGGTGAAAAACATGTTACAGTGATATATTGAACTTGTAAGTATATGGATCACAATACTTTTTTTTTCCTGTCCTCTTTTTTCATTTAAAAGTATAAATGAGTTATTTTTTATGCATCAAACACACTGGTTACTTTAAAGTATAAAGTTTACAATTATTATTCATTATTCACCAAACAAGCCGACCTTAGGAGCAATGCTGAATTGCTGATGCTGACCCCATAGACTAATAGATAAACTTGGAAATAATAGACTTACTAGTTATAATGAGATTTGTTCGGAATAAATAAATAAATTACCAGGTTTACTTAGTTATGATGGAAAAAGATTGGATTATTATTTATTTGGATCAAAACTCCTAGTTTTGAAAGTCATAAAAAAAAACAGTTTGCCAACCTAAAGAGTAAATCTTATAAGCAAAGAAACATATAAACTGAAATTATAGCACCAACCAAACAAATCCGATCTCTCTCTTTTGTCTCACCTCCTTTCTCTTTCTCACATAGTGTGAACTCACTCATAACTCATTTGTCATCTATATATACCTCTTTCTTCTTTTAAACCTCTCACTCAATTGATCACTCTAAAAGTACTATTAACACATAGTACAAAATTGTGATCATAAATAAAATCACATAAAAAAATATAACACATGTCTCCATTCTTAGCATCTTCTTCAAGGTGGAACCCAACTTCAGAACAGCTCCTGATACTAGAGGAGATGTACAAATCAGGTGGTGTACGTACACCTAACGCATCGCAAATACAACAGATTACTGCCCACCTCTCTCGTTACGGTAAAATCGAAGGCAAAAATGTGTTTTACTGGTTTCAGAACCACAAAGCTAGAGATAGGCAGAGGCTTAGGCGGAAACTTTCTAAGCTGCAACTCTACCACAATATTATGTTACACCATCACAGTCATGATCATACAACAACTCCTTTTACTCAACTATCTCACCCTAGCTCTCTGGGAATTTTTCAACAGGTTTGTTCTCATTTAGTATTGACTACTTTTTGTCGCGTATTTATCCTCAAACTTGCTAGATTGATGATTTTTTTTTTTGGCAATATTGAATAATCGCTGATCAGTTTAATAAGCTAGAAACATTAGGAATTGTTGATGATAATCTTGTGACAGATAATATAAAGTGAGCCATACATAAGAGAAATACGCATAGTTTATCATGCAATCTCTAAAGGGTATATTTTTTTATAGCCTCGGTTAATCTTGTACTCGAATATGCATTTTAAGATCTGTCTCAGTGTCTCCTCTTCAACATAAAATGACTAAGCAACCCGGTTTATTACTGTAACCCAGAGTACATACTCTAACAGATGCTTGTGGTACATAAATGAATACTTGACATCTTATTCAGTAAGAAAAAATAATGGAGTCGTCGTTAAAATTTGCAGACTTGCAGTTCCGACTTCCAGTTCGAGACTGTGACAAAGTAAATGATATTCACATAAGCTGTGATTTTATTTTATTGGACATTGTTTTTGTTAGGGATACTTGTTACTCAAAAAAACCGTAAGGTTTCTATACAATATTTGAAATTGTAACCTTCTTTTTCATATCTCTAAATTATCTCCGTACTTATAACACTCGTTTATTTTATCAAAACGAGGATTATGTTTTCATATATAAAATTGTTTAAGTGATGTATATAGAGGTTTAACATGAAAGCAAAAGTTATAGCTAATAAATCTATATGAAGGAGAACGAAATGCTCTTACCTCTAATTGAATCATCATATATGATCATCGTTTTAATCTTTAAAGCAATCCTGCACTAACATGATGAACATCTCATAACATCACAACAACGATTCACGAGCATTCAAACTTGCTCCAAAACTCCAGCTTCTAATTAAGAAGAAAAATAGACTTTTTTTTAAAGCTAATTAGTGTTAGGTCTTATAACTCTGTCTTTTTTCTTTTTACCAGGGTGGAGTGTCTCGTAATCAATCAATACACATGGATAATAATTACACAGCAAAATTAAATCAGATTCCAGCATTTAAATTCCAATTGGACGATGATCGCACAATCATGAAATCGTACAACTGTGAATGGGCGACGATGCTCGACGTGGGCCCACGTAGTTGCACAAAACCCCTACAGACCCTTGAGCTCTTCCCTGTCACATCCACAGGAGACCTTAAATAAGACTTCATCACACTTAAAACATTTCCCAACTCCCTCTACACTTACCAACTAACAGTAGCTAAAAGCAGTGTTTTTAGTTTCTAAAACTAATGTTACAAAAATCTGTGGCATTATCTTGTTTAGATTTGTGTTGAAGCAAACAAGGCTCTGAAATGAGAAAGATCTAAAATGTCAATTTTAGTAGCATATATGTAGCCTAGCTAGCACTGCTCCTCTAGCTACTATCTCTGTCACTTTTTTTACTCCTAATAAAACATTATATTTTAATGGTAGTAAGTGCTGGAAGTATATCTGATTTCTTATTTACAAGCTAAGCTAAAATCTGCATTGGGTCCTGACTCCTGAGGGAATTTGTTTTTTTGTTGAGATTTTGAATTTTCCTTTGTCTGCATGTGTGCAATAAAAGCTGACAAAGGGAGAAAAAACAGAACTTTATTGCCAAATTAATTGATAGAAAAAAACAAATCTTGGCATTGGACTGTTGGACAAAGTCAATATACAGACCATTTAGATGTTTTACTTTTGTAACAAAAATGATTTCTTCATGATAGGAGTAAAGGTAGAATGCCAGC
Source organism: Primula veris (assembly GCA_963682055.1). Classification (NCBI taxonomy): domain Eukaryota; kingdom Viridiplantae; phylum Streptophyta; class Magnoliopsida; order Ericales; family Primulaceae; genus Primula; species Primula veris. The sequence goes on from OY821740.1 coordinate 44,619,421, forward strand.
ACTTGCAAGTAGGACGATATAGGGAAAATGTTGGATATAACTGTTGACATATAGAATTCTTATAGGCTTAGGAAAAGAAGACGTATAAAGTTGATATTGCATTTGTGTTTAAATTTTGTTTAAGCATCAACAGGATGTAAGAGTACCAGTATAAGTAAGAAGTTAATTCATCAATTGTTTAAGAGTACTAAACATTAAAATCACCGACTCACCATATAACAACCATCTCTTAATAAGCATATTTAGAACGTATCTACCTCATTTTAATTCATTTTTTCAAAAACCTCGTTATTGATGAAAATTTAATAGAGCTAAAAAGTTCTCCATGCAAAAATCTCCTTAACACATTGATTTTTTTTTTATAATGAATGTAGTACTTTCCATTTTTCAGTTGCATTGGTAGATCGCTGTAGGACAGCTGAATCTAGAGGTATGAAAATAAAAAACTTACTCAAGGTATGAAAATAAAAAAACTTGCTCAAGGGACTACAACGCAATTCCATGCATGTGCTTTCAGATTAAGAAAAATGGTATGCAGAAATTTATATCGTAAGGAATTTAAGGGGCCTGGATTGATGTCCTAATTCGTTAACTTCAATGATCAGCATGCGAGTGGTTTTTATGATCAGTACTCTGTCCATGGTTAATTAGGTCCCTAAGCATGAGTAATAAATTGGAAAATGAGTTAACATAATCAGCAGCGGACGTGAATGTTTTCATCTGGGTGATCAAAATCCAATGGTTAAATGTTGATACTCCAAATGAAAAGAAGAATACGTATTTACATCCCTTAAATTTTAACCCCTGGCTGAGATTATTTACATCAGTTGCTGCAGTAAAAAGGACTGCGTCAACTGGCTTCATGATTAATTACACTCTGTTGGAGATTAATTTTTAGTACAAGAAGTAGAAGAGTAAAAAACCAATAACATATTTGTCATTTTTCGTATTCTTTTACAAACACATGTATGAAAAGTAATGGGTAGATTTGAAAAGGACGTGTAAAATTATACTATGATGATGTCACCTTGAAGGCTTAAATTGAAACGGATATAAATTTAGATTTGAAAAGTACGAGTGTAAACATAAATTTTTTTAAAAAAATGTGTATGGTACTACATTGTAAGAAAAATTGTTCGTATTTAGAATATCCACACATACCTAATGACATGAGATGGCGTGATCATTTAGTCATTTTTAGAAAAAGATGTACATGAAAACTAAAATGTATGGAGTAGGTTTCATGCATATTTCTTAGTATGATTGCGTCTTGTTCATATATTTTATGCTTCAATGTTTATGACTCTAAATTTAGTACAAGTTTAGATGGATCATGTAACAGCTCATACCCAATAGTGTCATAGCTTCGAATAACATGTGCTGCGGCGACACGTACTATACAAATAATAACTTAAAACACTTGTAAAACTCAATAAAATACTACAATTTCTATAAAATAATTCATTAATAACAACATCGTGATTCACGTCCCTTACAAATACTTAAAATATTACAATCCAAACTGATATATAAAGGCAGCGGAAATAAATACTAAAACATATGAGGTCTGTCTGGTTCCGACTAACTCGATCTTAATTATATAAAACTGAAAACATTTTAAAAACGAGCTTAGTGAACGGTATAACTTGTAATATAATATAGGGTCGAAAATATGTTTTTATCATTTTATCATTTTCTTCAAAATAATACTTTTATTTTCAACAAAATTTCCAAAACATGAGTATAAATAAAATTGTAATAGAATTTAAACAAATTTATTTTAAACGTTTTAGTAGTGTGATCAATACGATAATATAAATTAGATATTAAACTTGATTGTATTTCCTGAATCTATTTTTCTATGATTGGACTTATCAATTCTAGGTGGGTGTCAGACTTCATGAATCTCTTTTATTCTTATACTTGGACTTTCCAATTATCTTTATATTTCATTTCTATAACTTAAATCTGTTGATAAACCAGAAAGATCACCATAAAAATATAAACCATGAGATTTTAATAATAACAAAGGTAAAAACCACGCATCTACAAACGGATACGAAACAACCGAAACATTTTGACTACATACGAAACAACTGAAACATTTTGACTACAGAAAAGCTACTGCGAAGAATTAACTTTTCTCCATTAAACCTTTTTGCTTGGTGGACACAAAACTTGTAAATAGCTCACTGACTCCTATTGTTATATATACATTTTTTTATTTTATTTTTTTAGCAAAATATTTTTTTTTTTAAGGGACAGCACCCCATATCCATTAGATTTGGGACCAGACTCAGAATACAAACAAAAGTGGCAACTTATTTGTTACCACTTAGAAAACAAAATACAGCAATACTACTTATCAGAGAATACTTAGGCTTCTACCCATTTACCAAACCATCCACTCTATCAGGCTAGATCAACCATCCATATCATTTATGCCTAAAGTTACAAACCCCCATTCTATTCATCATAAATTCCCCAAAAACTTTCGGTGGAAGTTCTGTGAAGTGAAAGAAAGTATTATTTCCACATTGTAGACCAAATTTTGCAAGTCCATCGGCCACCATATTTTGCTCCCTCCATATATGAGTGATTTTTCCTCCTAGCCAATTTAATAAGAAGTTTATGTCCTATATATTCATGTATTGAACATAAACGCCTTTATTGCTATTGTACCAGGTTTCCAGAGTTTTCAGGTCTACCTCTACCATAATATTAACCAAATCCAGTTCATAACAAATTTGTAATCCATAGAGCAGGGCCTTGATCTCAGCTTCTAATGTGGAATTGCTCTCTAAAGTACAATAGAAACTAAAGATCATATCTCCCATATCATTTCTTAGGATACCTCCACCACTTGCAGCCCTTGTATTTTTGCAAAAGGCGCCATCAGTGTTTAGTTTTAGCTTCCCAGAAGGAGGCATTAGCCACTTAGTAACAATGCTTCTCTTTATCCTACAAGGAGATGTGGGAATATGCATTCTCTCTAGTGCCATTTTCTGCATTTCTTTAGTATGCGCTTTAGGCTTAATATTAACATTAAGGTCAATCAACCATTTCTCTACTTTCAGAATAATATTCTCCTTTTTCATGTCTTCATTCTTGTGTTTGTAATTGACCTTGCTAATCCAAACCTCCCATAAGATTAGGAAAGGGATTAGTTTGGCAATAGAGTCCAGTTGGGAGGAACCCGTAAATTTGTGACACCAAAAATACACATAATCTTTCCAGTCTTTAAAGTTTTTTTGGCCTGTTCCAAACACATTATAGAAATGTTCCCATACCTCTGTAACAATTTCACTCTCCCCAAAAAGGTGATTCACAGTATCTTCTTTTTTTGTAGTACAACAAGTGCATTTCGAAGCTAATTGAATCCCAAATTTCTTTAGATCTCCATCAATTTTGACACCATTGTACCATAGTTTCCAGCAGAAGATCGAGATTTTATGAGGTAAAATAGGGTTCCATACAAATTTAGAGAGATTCCATTTAGTATGTTTTTTCCTGAAAAATTTCCAAGCTTCTTTGGCACTGAGATTTCTATTCATAGCAAAAGGCCAGTATCTTATATCATTACCATCTTTAAGCTTTATATCAAGCTTGGCCAATTTTGTTTTTAAATCCTGATCTTGCAATTACTCAAAAATCTCCGAGTTTAGATTCCCATTCTTCACGACTTGATGAAGTAATAGATCTCTTTTTCGCACAGTGTGAGCTTTACAAAGAGTTTCTTTGTCCATCCAGTTTTCATACCAAAAACTAACATCCCCTTTTTTAATAAGCCATCTGCTATTTTCCACCAAATTATTGAAAAATTTTGCTAAAAATTTCCAAGTAGTAGAATGACCCGACCTAATATTGGGGTTTGCCCAATTTAGATCTTTTGTAAAATATTTCTTATGCATAAAGTTGGACCAGAGAGAGTCTTCAGTAAGCATTTTCCAACTCATTTTTGCATGGAAAGCAATCATACATTTCTTCATACTTCTCACTCCTATACCTCCTTCTTCTATAGGTCTACAAATTTTCTTCCATGCAATCCAGTGATGATTATTAATATCACCATTCTTTCCCCAGAAAAAATTAGCAAAGATTTTTTCAATTCTGTCTAGCACTACATTTGAGGGGTTTAGAACAGTGAGCAAGTGCATAGGCATGGTAGTAAGAACATGTTTTATCAGAGTGGTTCTACCTCCACTAGTGAGAAGCATACCCTTCCAATTGAAAACTTTTTTATAAATTTTCAAAACCAAATCCTCGTACATGGTGGCTGTCAAAGTGGAGTGATGTAAGGGAATACCAAGGTAGGTGGTAGGAAAACTTCCTTCACACATGCATGTGGCTCCTTTAATAATGTCTTTTCTTGCTTGCGTAGACTTGTAAGTAAGAAAAATACTTTTGGAGGCATTGAGCAACTGACCAGAAACGTCTTCATAATCATGAATGAACTTCATTAGTTTAGACAAACTGTTCTTACTGCCATTGGTAAAAATAAGCACATCGTCCGCAAAAAGTAGATGAGAGATCTGTGGGCATCTTGCTGGAATAATATAGGGGAGAATTTCACCATTATTTACAAGGTTGGATAGTCCCCTACTAAAAACTTCCTCAGATAAAATAAACAAAAGTGGAGACAAGGGATCCCCCTGCTTTACTCCTCTACTAGATTGGAAAAACCCAGCAATACCTCCATTTATGTTCAAGGAGTAGAAGGCATTTGTAACACAATTCATAATAAGATTAACCCAATCTAGATCAAACCCATACTGTAATAAAACCTTCCTCAAAAAGCCCCAATTTACTCTATCGAAAGCTTTTGCCATATCTAGCTTGAAGACTACATTATCCCCTCTGCTTTTGACTTTTAAGCTCCTCATAAGCTCCTGAGCTAAAAGTATACACTCACTAATCTGCCTTCCATGCACAAATCCATGTTGATTAGGTGAGACCAATTTAGGCATAATGAGAGCTAATCTGTTAGTTAAAATCTTGGAGATGATTTTATATGTAACTTGACAAATACTTATAGGTCTAAATTGTCCAAAGTTCTTAGGAGAGTCAACTTTAGGAATGAGAACTATTAACGCAGAAACCCAAGCTTTAGGGAAAATCCCTCCATGAAAAAATTCAAGAACTGCTTCAAATAAATCATCTTTAATTATGTCCCAACAAAAGGTATAGAAAGATGCAGAAAATCCATCAATACCCGGAGCTGAGTCAATAGGGGTAGAGAAAACTGCGTCTTTTACTTCTTCAATGTTGGGAAGAGCTTTAAGCATGAAATTATCTTCTGCAGATACTAAAGCTGGTACAACTTCAATAAGATGGTCATTATTATTTAGAGACTGTTCTTTTGATAATTGTTTGTGAAAAAAGGAGACAGCTTCTTCCTTAATTTCATTTACATCTTCAGTGCTAGAACTATTATCCTTTTCGATGCTAGCAATAGGGGCTTTCTTTCTCTTATACTTCATCATACTATGAAAGAATTTCGTGTTCCTATCCCCTTCTTTTAGCCATTTGACTCTTGCTTTCTGTTTCAAGAAAATTTCTTCTTGGAGAATAGAGCATTATATTTAGCAAGAACTTTATTATACTTTTCCACAGTGTCAGTGTTATTACACTGTTTTATCTTTTTCTCCCAGTAGACGAGCTCATCTCTCTGTTGCGCTACCTTGCTAAAAACATTTCCAAAAGTCTCTCTATTCCAGGCCTTTAATACATGCTTCAAGCTTTTTAGTTTCATGGAAAATTTAGTCATTCCTCTAGCATAACAAGGCAAATCCCAGCAATTCTTTACAAGTTCCTTAAATCCTTCTTCATTGATCCATGCTCTTTGAAATTTAAATGGACAAGGCCCACCACTACCGAAACATTTACTCTTGAGCAGAAGAGGGGCATGATCAGAAACATTTCTCTCGAGATGTTCAAGTTCATAGTTCATGATATTGCACCAGTCAGAGTTAACCACCACTCTGTCAAGCCTCTTTAGTTGAAAATCCCCTTTAGATTGCCTACACCAGGTAAAATTTGAGCCCAGATAATTCAAGTCATTTAGTCCACAATCCAACATGGCTTCAGTAAATTCAGTCATGTCAATTTGCACTCTTCTTTTTCCCCCAAGCTTCTCACTATCACATTTAATTGTGTTAAAATCAACAGCAGCTAACCAGGGTAAATTAACCGACAGCATGGCTGAATTTAGTATAGTAGTAGTAGTACTAATGAGACCTCCTTGTTATATATACATATATGTATAAATATTTAGTATAGTAGTAGTACTAATGAGACCTCCTTTTTGGGTAGGATGAGTATATATCATTATATTATAATAAGTCAATACAAATCAAATGAGCGGTTCAATTTAGCAATTTTTTTTAAAAAAATACTCCTATATTTTTTTATTAATTACAATAATAACATGCTCACATAAAAAAATAAAAAAATAAAATAAAAAGTAACACTGTGTTTTCCTATTTAACAATCAAATATTTTTTTAAGTCTTATACTATTTTTTTTTTGTATTATCCACATATTTGTATCATAACTACACTTATTTTTTATATTTTAATTACATTACGCATCACACACACAACAGGTATGACACGATTAAGTATACCCTGTTGAATACTTTATATCCAACTAAATATGCTCAATACAATGAACGGCCAAATTGTAATTCAATGCTTAATGCCTTAATAAATATTTTTATGTTACCATCCGTTTCACATAACTCTTGAGTAACTTGCAACTCTTTATGCATGTATTATATATATAGGCGTACGAACACAACAAATTATAAGAAACCAGTCAAGTAAAATAGACCATTGATAATTAAATCATTTATTGTTGACTAAGGCCTTACGTTTTATATTTGCTAATGGTTACTACTTATGTAATGAACTAAAGACATTTAAAATTTGAAAACTCACACCATGTTTATTAGGCCAATACATGGTTTAAAAAATAAATGAAAACGTAACTCCTCCACATTCAAGTTAATTATGAGTGTTCTTGTGACATCTAATTATTACTACTAATTAGTAAGAAAACCGGCAAACTATCAAAACCGTAAGATTTTAAAAGTATGATAAAATTATTAGTAAGGAAATAAAAATAAAACACGAAATTTTACAGATCCTACTGTCTATTTTTCTGTCCGCCACTCTGCATCAAATAGTTCAAAATGACTATACGTTTAGGGTCTGACAACCCACTATCAGTATTGCGGCGCAGATCCAAGACTTCCATCTTGGGCAATTGATCTGGAAAAAAAATTACGGGCAACACCGATTATATTTTTAATATATTGGATAGTTAAAATAAAAATATTAAATATCAATTGGTTTACAATGTGTTACAAGCTCAAATGGTAGAGTAGTTTAGTATCCAACATATGAGATCATCGGGTCGAAACCCGTAAGTTACAATTTATTTTTGTTTTTATTTTGATTTGTATTTTTCGAGAAAAAAAATCGAACGTTAACCATTACAATATATCCGGCCTGCACCGGCTATCAGGACGAACCCAAGATGAAATTCTTTGGATGGTCATAGTGTTAACCATATATGCAACATAACGTAAAATAAATAATGTAAAATATACGCTATAAGAAAAAGTTCATTTAACATCATAAATTTTTTTTAGTTAGGTTGATAAAGTGGTTGTGGTTAGATTTTAGCAACAGTTTAACAACATAATTTGTTGTTAAAATTTAACCACAACAATTTTTTTTTTTTAAGGATGCTAAATCAAAATTGTCTTTATTTAGTGATATTCCGAAGAGATTGGTGTCCCACGAGCTCCTGTTGGGATAAACGCATGTTTAAAGCATTTGGTCTATATAGTAGGTAAAATACAACACAACCACCATGCTAGAACAACTCTTTGAGACTAAAGGAGGGGGTATTAATCTATATATATACCGTAAAAAACTGTAAAATGTATGTATAAAAAAATATTTTTTAAAAATGGTCAGGACGACGGTGGCCACCTTTCAGCCCCTCATTGGGTCGTCCCTACCGTTATTGTATGTTGTGTAAGATAAACTTATTTAATCTGGTTATGTTGTTACTTACTTTATTTACATATGGAGTTTAAAATGATTATACATGTTTAGTAGTTGGCAGCCCGCTATCGTATGTTGTATAAGATAAAGTTATTCGTTTTCGTTATGTTGTTTCTTACTTTATTTACATATTGAGTTTAAAATATTTATATATATATATATAATATATGGGATGATATATGGACACCAATGGACATTTTTTTTTTTTTTAAAAACGCTCCAAATCAATATTTGATTAATGTAAATCTCCACGGTTTTACGACGGGAACACAAATATGCGTCTTGTTTTTTTTTTTTTCCGAGATGTATAATGACATGTTTTGAATTTTTAAATTTTACCATAATTTCGAAAACATGTCATTATACATCTCGGAAGAAAAAAAACAAGACGCATATTTGTGTTCCCGTTGTAAAACCATAGAGATTTGCATTAATCAAATTTTAATTTGGAGCATTTTTACAAAAAAATATCTAAATTGATGTTCATATAATCTCTCAATACACACACGTGTGTTTAGGGCATGTCAGTCAACTATTATATGTGGTGTGTACAAGATAAACTTATTCGTGCTTGTTATGTTGTTATTTACTTTTTTTTTTACCGCTGTATTATTATATTTTTCGTTTTGATCTACTATGTAATTTCTATTCCGTAACATGACAAGGTAAAATTTTAATATAAAACCTTATACTTCATCAGTTTTCAATTAATTGTCAATTATGAAATTACATGTAATTTTGACCGGCTTATAACATGTATCAAAATTGTCGAAATGAAAATTTTCAAAACTAAATCATATAATTTAATGTTTGAATTATATGATTAAATTTTAAAAAAAATCATTCTGAGAATTTTGTTACAAATTATTGGCCGGTCAAAATTGCACGTAGTTTCGTAATGGACAATTAATTGGGAACGGATGGAGTATATAAATATGGAAAATCAAAGAGAAAGTGCATCACGTCCCAAATTGTTTGTGTTATATAAAACTACATGCAATTTTACCGACAAATAACTGATATCTAAGTTGTCGAAATCAAAATTTTTAAAAGTTAATCAAACAGTTCAAATGTTAATTTATATTAACAAATTTTAAAAATTTACATTTTAATAATTTAAAATCAATATATTTACCGATTAAAATTGGACGCACTTAAATGACTAATAAATAACAAAGGGGAGAGCGGACCCGTTAGCCCGTTTTGCCTGCAAAAAAAATGGGTCGCTGTATCTCTCTCTCCCTCTCTTCTCCTCTCCTCCAACTCCAACAACAACACAAACTTTCTCTGCGTGTGCTTATTAGTACAATTATTATGCACAGTCATAATAATAATAACCAATCTATTATCTCCTTCCCTTATCTTCAGCCGTCGGATTATTCACATAGGCCCACACTTAATCCGACGGCTCTCATTCTTATCCCTCGTCTTCTTCACCCTTCTTTTTACCCCATCTTTTTCTTTTCTCTTTATTATCTCTCTCTATTATTTCTCTATTTTTTATTAACCGCCCCTGTTTCCTCAGCTAGGGTTCCATAATATATTTATTCACTTTCTCTCTCTATGATTTCTCGATCCTCGTCCCTCTCTCACTAGAATTTCCCTCTCTACAGGTAACGTCGATCCATTCTTTTTACTCCCTCTCTCTCTCTCTCTATCTATTTGATTTTCTTTTTGGAGTTTTGTTGAGTTAAAAGGATTATAATTGGGATAATATTAGACATTAATCTATAGATAAAATAAAAGAACTAGGAAATCATCCTGAATTTTTAACTGAAAAGTATTAGCTGTATACTAATTGTCGGATCGGACTTCTGTACTTGGTGCGAATTTATGCAAATTCGAAAAATTATCATAGTTATGTACTATTTGTTCGATTGCACTCGTGTATTTGTTGCCAATCTATGCAAATTCAAACAATTATCATAGTTATGTACGATTTGTCCAATTGCACTTTTGTACTAGGTGCCAATCTATTTAAATCTAAGTGATTCTTATACCATAGTTAACGTTTAAATTTATTAAGAACTGTTGGATTTTCTTAGGTTGGTTGGTATACTGATTGCGAGACTTTATGTAGAGTGGCGTGTGAATTGTGTAATGTTTACAGATTGGTGTACTAATTGTTTTATTTCGTGTAAATTGGTGGCTAAATTATAATAAACTTAATTTTATACTGTACTAAGTACTAGGACGAGTCTGTGTACAAAGGTGATATTTTTCTCATTATCTGTGTTAAAGGTAAGTTATTGGTGGTGATAATCTCTCATTGTGTTTTATGTGTCTGCTTGTTTTTACAGGATTTTGGGTATTTTTTGAAACCAAGATTGGGGTCACTTCTTTTAGTTGATTTCCTGATTGTGCTATATGGCTATTGAAAAGAATAGTTTTAAGGTATCAAGGCTAGAATCAGAATTTTCGCCACGTGGGACTAAGATTATGTCTAGTGGGGATGATGAGATTTTAAGGCGTGGGTTGGGGGAAGAATCCGACAATGATGACGTGATTAATGATTGTGATTCGGGGGCTGGCTCGGACGATTTCGATTTGATGGAATTAGGGGAAGTTGGGGAAGAGTTTTGCCACGTTGCCGATCAAACGTGTAGCATCCCTCTCGATTTATACGATCTTTCTGGTTTAAGTGAGATACTATGTATGGAAGTTTGGAATGAGAGTTTAACTGAGGAAGAGAGATTTAGCCTCACGAAATATCTTCCAGATTTGGACCAAGAGATGTATTTGCGGACTTTGAAACAACTTCTTATTGGTTCTAACATGCACTTTGGTAGCCCCCTCTCCAAACTTTTCGATATGATGAAGGGAGGACTTTGTGAGCCTAGGGTTTCTTTGTATCGACAAGGGATGATGTACTTTCAGAAACGCCAGCACAGCCATTTCGTGCGTAAGTATCACAACAAGATGACCGTTGATCTTCACCAGATTAAGGATGCTTGGCTTAGTTGTAACGGGTATAGTATCAAAGAGAAGCTTCAAGTTTTGAATATAGTCAAAAGTCAGAAGAGTCTAATGAATGAAAATGTGGAGGTATTGGGGTCCGATGCCTCTGAAGGAAAGGAAGCAGGGGGAGTTTTTTGGAGAAAAAATAAAAAATTAATGCTTCCTTATCAGGATAAAGCAATGCGATTGAGAGAGGAAAAACTTGAGATGACTAATCCGAAAGGATCACCGACTTTTGCTGGGACAAAGACATCCTTCTCTAAAGACGTAGGTCATCCTTTTCCTTCCGGTGACAATGGTTTAGAAATGATGTCAAGTCGTTCTGATCTATATTTGAGAGCCAGTCGGCAAAATATGTTTGCAGGTTATGGTTTAGAGGCAAAAGTTCCTATGAGGGGTGGGATAAAAAATGCATATGATGAGGAAACAAGACATGAAACAAGTGGGCCTTTGATGATTGGAAAAAAGATTGAAGGTTTAAAATATGACGAGTATAGCAACGATTATTTCATGGGTTACCCTGGGTCTTCGCGGAAAGACTTACATCCTCATGCGGGCAAAAGAATTGTGGATAAATTGTCTGATATTAAGTTTTTGACTTCAAAGCCATCTAAAACTAGAAGATTTGACGATATGGTTAAGTATCCTGTGAATACAAGCTACACTAAGAACTCATTACTGACAAGTAGCCGGTATGATTCATATAATGGGTTTGACCCGTTTTTGCAAAATAAAGCTCATCGCGAAGCTTTTTCTACCGACATGTCACCTGTATATGAAAGTGGCTCATCAGATTACAAGCTTGCTGATAGGAGATATTTTCCTGAATATCATTCTAAGTATTTGCAGGAAAATAGCAGAGCAAACTCTATGCAGAATGGAGGGCATATGAGAAGATACGAGGAAACAGAATCCGACTCATCTGAGCCTATTGACGATGATGAAGACAACAATCCTCTGATGAGAAGCAAACTGGCATACCCACGCGAGGACGTAAATAGTCCTTTCATTAAAACTAAAAAGGCTAAAATCAGTCAGAAAATAGACAACGGTCATTTACGTAATTCGGCTTATAAAATCTCTGAAATGCGCTTGCAAGGGACTCACAGTGACGTGTTTGACGGACCTCTCCGAAAATCACATTTAACAGGGAGAGAACAAAAAGGCAATTATGGTCATCATCTACAGGAGTATGTTCTTCATGATGAGGAGGGTTCACTTAGGGCAAGGAAATTAGCAGACGATACTGGTTTTGTTGCTAGTTCTAGGATTTTTTTTAACAAGCTTGAAACCACTGGTGATGACCGTAATGGATTAAATAATGCTTCGTTATCATTACCAAAGTGGAAGGTGACTGATCTTAATGTCAACCAATCTAAACAGCAAACTGGTTCCGCAAATTCCTCAAAGAAACGAGGAAAAAGGCCTGTAGATGATGACTTACAAATAAAGAATTCCGACCCCTCTGTTACTGAAATGGGTCATGCAGATATAGTCCAAGAACCTAAATCACAGAAGAAGCCATTCACCTTAATAACACCCACAGTTCAATCAGGCTTCTCATTCTCTGTCATTCATCTCCTATCAGCCGTTCGCATGGCAATGATAACTATGCTTCCAGAAGATTCTTTGGAGATCGGTGGAACAAATGGTGTTAATTTACGTGATGACTTGAATATGAATAAACCAGAACTTCCAATTAAATCGAAAGTTCCCTCTCTAACAGTACAAGTTATCGTTAACCGTGTGAGGTCAAACCCAGGGGATCCTTGCATACTCGAAACTCAGGAACCACTTCAGGATTTGGTTAGAGGAGTTCTTAAGATATTCTCATCGAAAACTGCTCCTTTAGGAGCAAAAGGGTGGAAATCCCTTGTATCTTATGAAAAAACTACTAAAAGTTGGTCATGGACCGGTCCAGTACCTCAAGTATTACTAGAAAATGATATTAGTGAAGAAGTGACATCTCCTGAAGCTTGGCTTATTCCTCATAAGATGCTTGTAAAGTTAGTTGATGCATTTGCTAATTGGCTAAAAAGCGGTCAAGAAACCCTTCGGCAAATCGGAAGTCTTCCTAACCCTCCTTTGTCGCTTATGCAGTTTAATTCCGATGAGAAAGAAAGGTTTAAAGACCTAAGGGCCCAGAAGAGTCTTAACACCATTAGCCCTAGCACTGAAGATATAAGAGATTACTTTCGGAAGGAAGAATTTCTAAGGTACTCAATTCCTGATAGGGCTTTTTCTTACACAGCTATTGATGGGAAAAAATCATTTGTTGCTCCATTAAGGAGGTGTGGTGGTAAACCAACATCGAAAGCACGCGATCATTTTATGTTGAAACGTGACCGTCCTCCTCATGTGACTATTCTCTGCTTAGTGAGAGATGCAGCTGCTAGATTGCCTGGTAGTATTGGTACAAGAGCAGATGTTTGTACATTGATTAGGGATTCACAATATATAGTTGAAGATGTATCTGATGCACAAGTGAACCAAGTTGTGAGCGGGGCAATGGATCGTTTGCATTACGAACGAGATCCGTGTGTACAGTTTGATGGAGAGAGAAAGCTCTGGGTATATTTGCATAGAGATAGAGAAGAAGAAGATTTTGAGGATGATGGGACTTCATCAACAAAGAAATGGAAGAGACCGAAAAAAGAAGTTCCTGAGGAGCCATTTGAGCAAGAAATGGTGTCACTGGCTTATCATGAGGAAGGGGAACAAAGTGGTTTTCACTTGGATTCTGATCTTAATGATAAACCATCACTTGGGAATGAACATATAGCAACGGAGCCTTTGTCTTACGATGGTAACCATAAGATGAAGGACAATGTAAGAATTGGTGATGGGTTAGAGTTGGGGGAACAAAATGGATTAAATCTGGGATCTGATCTTGACGCGAAGCCATCGTATGGAGATGAATTTGAAGCAATTCAGTCTCTTTGTTATGATGGTAATCATAGGGTAGGGGACAATGTAGAAATTGGTGGTGGATCTGAATTAGGGGTAATGCAGCAAAGTTCCACAATGGATTGGGAGTCTCTTGGATTAAATTGTACGCGAGATAACGAATTCTTATGTCAAGAAAATTCCAAACATGATGATTTTAGTGATGGGGTCGTTTGTCCGCAAGCCTCCCAAGAATTTTCTTAGCTCAAGCTTCTCTTGAAGAACCTTGTAAGGTAATTTAAAGTTTTTTTATCCCTTTTTTTGAAGGACTCTTTGTTTTCTGAAGTGTGTTTGCTAAGTTACTTGCCATTGTGTGAAAAGTAATTTGGGCGTAGCTTTGTAGCAAGCCTTAATTAGTTCCTTCGTTTGATAAACAAATACTTGACGATGGTTATGTCTCATAGTCTGTGTACTTAGTTGAATACAAGTTCTAATCATTTTTTTTTGTCTTTGACTATTCCATTCACTGTGATTTTGGCTGAGTTCATCCAAGCTGTGGTTTATTTGTGTATTTTGTGGTCATCTATCACCTACATTCCCGTGGTATTTTTCTCAAATGCATGATATGGTCATGATCTTTATTGCTTTCCCTTTTTTGATTTTCTAAAAGAGCTCTCCCTTTATTGATTCTCTGAAAGAGCTCTGCCTTCATTTAGAAGATTGGTGACGCATGCATTTGCTGTTTTGATATGAAGTAAAACATGATGATTTTTTATTTTATTTTTGTATTTGCAGGATGAAAGCCCAGGTGTCCAGTACATAATTTTTTTGCTATCTATTTAGGCGACAGCGTCATCTCTTGGTGATCTGGATTTTGATTATTCAAGCGGAGATACTTCTTGTCAATTGGTCTTATACATGACCTGTGGAATAATAACTGAATTTTGAGGTTATATTGGCTCTTTTACAAATGCCTCCCATTTTATCTTGTCATTCCTTTTGACTTGTAAATTGTCTTAGTAACGGAAATAGTAAATGCCGAAGTAACATTACTGGTGGCATCCGATAACGTTAACTATTGTTTAAATGGGTACATGCGCCCAGTTCCCTGTAGATTTTTTTTAAGGTTCAGATTATTATTGTAGTTACTTTTGGCTTTTGAGAACTCTTGGTTGAATTAAATAAAGAGTTTTACTTATTTATGTTGAAGAAGTGTAGTTAATATTTGTCCCGACTGTTTTGATGATCTTTTCCTTGATGTTTTCATTTTGCCGCTATTCATTGAAACTTTCTTTTCTCAGAGGCACTTGCAGAATGCAGTGTGCTTTATATTTAATTAATCTATGGGATTTTCTTATCAGTCAAAAGATTCCCCCTTATCAATTACAGTTATTTTTTACTTCTCTATTCCAGTTATTTTTCTTATCAGTAAAAGACGTAAAAGCGGCTGAAGTTGCTTCCCAATTTGAGTTGTTCAAGTTCATTAGTATTTGATATTACAGAACTAATTCACGTTTCCTTAGCAAAACAATTACTATTCTACTACTACTTATTATATCTTTATTATTACTGGACACAAGTAGGATTTTGTACAAGTTGTAATTTGATGTAATAACATAACAATTGCTTCTCCCGAAGTGTTTGGAGCCTTGTCAATTTTGCAGTATCATAACTAAAGCGATTTCTTTTTTTCTGTACCATAGGAAATCCTTCATCATTTTACAAATCTTAAAAGTTAGTCGCATGCTGACTATGGTTATTCTTTTTCTTTCCCCCCGTCTGATGTGGAAAATTGATTAGCGTACAATTTTTAAGCAAGTATTTGTGTCTACTTCCAGTTGTCTTTGATATTGCTTCTTCAGCAGATGCTCTTAGATTACTTTTATGCATTCTGCTGCTGGGAGAGCATTAGCAGTGTTCTAATTTTGTTTGATAAATGCTGCATCAGGGTGAAATATTAATAATGAAGCTAATGAAACTTGTTTAGGTGACAGATCAAGTTTGGGTATATAACCATACAAGGAAAAAGAAGATTAATCTTTAAATCATATCATACACCAAAATTTTGAAATAAATACACTGCACTTTGGACTCTGGAGAACACCTTTAGTTCAATCAGTCATAAATAACAAAACAGAGTGCTCATATAATAAAAAAGTTTGAAAACTGAAAAAAGAAAATTAAACTAGGAAATGAATTGTCCACTAATTGTCGGGAGAAACTATGGTATACAATTCTATGCAAGACAACAACAAATGACTCTTCCATTTATATTTTCACAAAATTTGAAAAATAACACACCAAGACCTATATAAAATTGATCACCCTCTGCACTCGACTTTTGTCTTCGGTTTCCATCTTCAGAAAAAATTATGCTGCCTCAGATGAGAATCTCATGACTATGTAGCTTATTTTAACAAGATTGTACTTCCCTGAGTAACTCAGACAGCAACTGGTTCACCAGTCGGAGTAGAAATTTTAAGCTGTATTGTAACAGAATATTATAAGACTAAAATAAATGTGTACATATTTCAATTGACAAGGATGCAGATCTTTGCTACTAGCGTACAAAGATGTAGAGCTTTATGGACGCATGTAAAGGTTTTGGCAATTTTTTAGGTTTAACGTAATAATTTATTACGAACTAGGATTCTTGAGAAACGTAAAAGAATAGTATTGAACAATTGATCGTGAAAGATAAAGACATGATCTGAAGGTGCATTTATATGATGTCGAGTGATGACACTAAAACTAAAAGAACTACAAGTCAGTTCAACAATGTGTTACTATAATTTCTTATCCTAAAAACATGCAAAAAAAAAATCTTTAAGAATAAGTTGTAGACTTCCAGCATATATTAAGTCGTTTACAGCTATGATGTTACATAATGACTAATGAGAATAAAAAGCATACCTTTGCCGATTTGAAAAGTTCATCAATTACTTCGGACAATGTTGGATGTGCATGAACAGCATATTTTATGTCCTGTAAAAGCACAAGTTTTGGATTTGTTAACAAAGTATATGAGCGATATAATTCCACATTAGTATAAGAATATTAAGGAAATAATTCCACGTTAGAGATGATGTGGACTTCATCATCTACCAGAGCACCATACACATACGAAAAAACAAGAGGGGGGGTACATCGTTTGGTAAACAGCCAAATATATACTGTTTCTACCAAGATCTTTTCTGCTTCTGCATAATTTTTCCTACACAAGACAGCGGAGAGGAGGCTGACACTACAAAGGGAGGCTGACACTAAAAAAAATGTTGTTAGTCTGACAGTAGTTTTAGCTTTTAAATACTAAATCTTGTTCACTATTTCACTTCTTATTTTAACATTTACTCCTCTCCAATTCTATTAAACGCCAAACAATTTAACACGAAAACTTGATAAAGTGACAGGTT
Organism: Primula veris; assembly: GCA_963682055.1. Lineage (NCBI taxonomy): Eukaryota > Viridiplantae > Streptophyta > Magnoliopsida > Ericales > Primulaceae > Primula > Primula veris. Next base: position 44,636,753 of record OY821740.1, read on the forward strand.
TTATAAAGATTGGCAAAAATGACAGTAATTGGTGAATCAAATCATAGACACCATGAGATGTTGGGCAAACTTTGTAGGCACGAAGACACCTTCTCGAACTTTACCATCCTTTTACTTCCACAAATGTTGTTCTTTTTTTCTTTCTCATTTTGCACGTTGGGATATGACGTCATTTTCGGAATGCAATAATATTTTACTTCCACAAATATTGTTCTTTTCTTCTTTCTCATTTTGCACGTTGTGATATAACATGTCATTTTTGGAATGCAGTAATATTTTTGAACATTCAGTCATATTCTAAAGTAGAATTGCATTGTTAGTTGATACTATTCCCTGTGCTGGTAAAAAGGAATAACAAATGAATTTTAACTACCTTCAAGAAGTCTCTAGTTATAAAATTATCATTTTCTTATTTAGAAAAATACAATAGGAACCCATATACAGTGTGAAGTGTAATACTATGTAATATGAATAGGAAAGTTTACTTGTATCCGAGTCCCCATAGCTATTGCGTTTGATGCTTCATGTATAAGATCTGCAGCATGCAACCCAAAGATATGAACTCCAAGGATCTCACCATTGTCAGGTCTGTAAATCAGCTGCAATAAAGAGATACATATTGGAAAAGGTCAATAATCTCCTGTATGCATTCACTAAGTTCATCCAGAACCCCTTCTTGAGAATAAAAAAAGTTATATAACTAAGAAGGAGGTCAAAAAAGAAAAGACAGCAAGAAAATATGTACGTACCTTAGCAATTCCTTCTCCTTCATTTTCAGCAAGAGCTTTCGTGTTGGCCTTGAAACTAGTCTTTGCAATACTGATTTCAAAACCCTCCTTTTCAGCTTTTTCTCTTGCTTGGGGCTGCATGTTGTTAACCAAATTAAGAATTTATATGGCCTGGCATGTGACTGAGCAACTTACATGATTTTAAAGAAGACAACACTCTTTATGTGAAATTATACACAGAATACAGATGCACATTATAACAAATGTGGGTTTCAAAAAGCCGAACGGCAGCACAGTAAGTGTATTAATTGTTCGATTACGTTGATGTACTAACCATCAATCTACAGGAAACCAATGTTTAGTACAACATTAAAGTTCAACTTTTACGCAATTGCAATTTCTGAGAGGCTGGTGTACTGATTGTTCAATTTTGTGTACAATTTGAGAATTTTTTGATAATTTGGTGTACTAATTGTAAAATTCGAAAGGTTGGTGTGAAAAGGTGATATATTAGATTTACGGATATGGAACTTTGGAAGAAGATGTCTACCTCTGTCAATCCAACCATACTGATTTCAGGGTGAGTGAAACATGCAGCTGGAATGCTCAAATGATTAAGCACGTGATCCTTGCCGCTTACTTGCTCAACAACTATAACAAAAACAAATGCCCTATGTATTAAAACTCAAATTCAAATCTGGATATCAATATGTCTAAAACTTGACAAAGCTTAAATACAATTACCAGATATTCCTTGTGCACTTGCAGCATGAGCAAGCATCATTTTTCCGTTTGCATCACCAATGCAATACACGTGGGGTATCTAAATGTAAAAAATCTGAATGAGTGTAAACAAAAAACAATCATGCCGTCTAAGAAAAGCAACTTCGAATTTATAACTCACCAACTTCCCGTTTGCATCAATTACGTTCATGCGCTCATCAACAGGAATAAATCCACGTTGAGTTTGTACGTTAATCTACAAACCAATAAAATAGATTTGTTCAATGGTTGTGGACCTTGATGTCTTTCTATGCAGATTGCTAAAGCACATACTAATATACTCACATTTTCCAAACCAAGTCCATCTGTAAACGGTGCCCTTCCAGTTGCAATGAGAGCAGCATCCACCTGGAAACATATATGATATCTTCAATATATGCCATAGTTGCCCTATTCCTTCACCAGTAATCAATAATTTTACATAACATTCATATTATAACAGGGTTCAGTTTTTCGATTTCTCTCAGTGCTCCCACAGTTACGTTTACCAGATTAGATTATTGCTAGTCTTAATTTTTTACATGGTACTGCTAGAATCATACAATAGGCTTAAGTCATTGCTTACACAAGACGTTTCTACTTACCTCAATAGTACCCTTTGGTTCCTTTGTTTTTGCATCTATGAGCTCAATTACTACTGGCTTTCCATCCTTCGCTGGAGTGATCTGTTAACGACATTTATCTGAAAGAATTATATATTTGTTCTGAAATTAGCTATGGACACTAAAAACGGAAATAATTAGTTATTAAGCACCTTGCTTGCAAATACACCAGTATGGTAATCAATTTTCCGAGGATTTATTAGAACTCGTTGCGCCAACTTGCTAATCTCAGGATCAAAGCCAGGCATAAGCTGATCTAAAGCTTCAACAAAGGTCACCTGCAAAGGTATATAAATCATGGCAGGTATATAAATTATATAATCGTTTAAACACAAATTTAATAAAAATCAGAAAATTTAATTCTAAAATATGAGAAGCAACAAAACAAACTGATGATTAAAGAGGATAAAGGATCAAGTGGCAAAAAAAATTCATGAGATAAGTGCATTTAAATACAATAAACAATTTTTTTCTAACTTTTGCTTCCAAAACAAATATCAAATACATTTTAAATGACACTAACCTCACTGCCAAGAGCCGTATACACATCACTGAATTCAAGACCAATATACCCACTTCCGACAATTGCTATCCACTCAGGAACAGATTCCAATTTTAGAGCGTGATCACTGGTTATAACAGTCTTACCTGAAATTCACATTACAATATTTATCGGTTACCTCATGATGACACGCCAGTGAGAGATGAAAACATAAAAAAGCAAACAACGGTATATCCTTCTGGTTAACATGTGATGCCGAAACAGCTTAGGTGCAAACAAACTATAGAAAGAATGAAGGTCCATGCACTTACCATCAACTTCAATTCCCTTGGGGACAAGAGGCACAGAACCAGTTGCAATTATTATGTCTTTTGCGGTAATGACATTTTCACCATATTTCACTTTTTGTGGGCCCTGCCATCAGTATCATATTCATCATTTATTGTTGCAAGCACCAAATAAAACCATTCGACTATTTGCATTAGCTATACTAAAGTAAAATATTTTGGTTAGTTGAATAAACAAAGTTGAACTTACCACAATTGAACCAACACCAGTCAATATATCAACACCAAGAGCCTTCATTGAATTGGTCAGGTTACCCCGGATTTTAGTAGCGAGGTTGCTGGCATGATCAGCAACAGCTTGCCTGTCGTAACCAGCTGCAGTAACCTGTCACCAGGTTCAAGAAAAACACATGATAGTAACTAAGTAGAAATAGCTATTCAAAATCATGCAGTTTTTCCCTTTAATATCACACTCTCAATAATGAAAGGTGAGAAATGAATAAAAACCACTTTACCTGTAAACCAAAAGACTTCATGTGATGTTCATTTTGAAGCTCTCGCATTCGGCCACTTACTGCAAGAAGTGCTTTAGAAGGAACACAGCCTCGATTTACGCATGTCCCTCCAACCACATCCCCTTCAATTATGGCAGTTTTTAAGCCCTGCGAAAGTTGTATGTAACGTCAATATACCTCAAATAGTGCAAGGCGTAATAAGTAAAGAAGTAATATAAGTCCTGAATTGTACTGTTTGATCTATCTGTGTATCTTTCCATAATAACTTATATTTTTAACAGATTTTGTCCTCTACTCTTTTTGTTCATCCTTTTCTTTTAAATTTCTTTTTTTGACCTACAGTACTATGTACCTTTCCATAGAAAGCTATTAAAATTTCCTTGCATACTGCGTCCTGATCTAAGAAGCCAAGATATAAGAATTGGCACCTGAGCCCAAAATGAAGACAGCACGAATACAATCATTTAGTCAGCTGTCAGCCTACTGAAAATTTAACAAGAAAAACCATATAACTAGACGAAATGGCCACACAACCAGCAAGTCCAACGGAAACACACAATATGTTCGAGATCTACAAGTCATCAACTTCCATGTAATAAAGGACGATTATCATGAATTTCTTATAAACAAACTCAGACATATACACATTACTATGGGAAAATCGAAGGTGAAACCTGAGTATCATACCATGTTAATTAACCTGTTCTACTACTTTCTCCGTTCCATGTGATTGGTTAAGAGTATATATTTGAATTATTTCTCTCTCTATAAATGGTCAACAAGATTTTGTTACTTTCAGGGTATGTTTGAGTTCTACTACATTCAACTGGTTAAATTTGCAAGTTAATGTAAATATAGTATAATAGTTCCCTTTATAAGTCGAATCCTAGGTATAAGTTTATACATAGTATCATATGTAGTAACAGTGAGTACAAGTTTATACTGTTCTCCACACATGATCATAATACTCAACCTACGGCGTTTCCATCACTGGTTCAAATTTTCAAGTATATAAAAAACATAGCTCAATCAACGAAATTCACTGCAACTTATTAGTAGATAAGTTAAACTCAAAAGGCAAACAAAGCCAAATTAGATTTTCTCCAACAAGCGAAATCGGATAATTAGGCTACAGTACCAATCACCAACAATTTCCGTAAAAATGTGTTGCCAACTTGAAACTTATAAGCCAAAAACCCGAGCTTCAAAAAGCAAGCAAACAAACAAAAAATTTCTCTAACATATATGATCAAAACAATCAATCTGCAATACGGTCTATCACAAATGACGGAACTAGATTTGCAAATAGTAGGTGTTGGAACTTTTTCAAATGATTTTTCTTTTTGTTGTTATGCAGGAGGCTTTAAAGGCTATAATAAGTAATTTTGGCTAAAATACATGATCCAAATCGACATTTAAATTTTATTTTTTCCAATACGAGGGGCAATAGCATTTACCAGTTCCTCCCCTGTCCATTAGTAATTTCCTAAAACCAAGCCAGCTTAACCAAGAAAAAAACCCTATGATATTTACTTTCTCAACAGCATGCAAAATCAGTTTTACGATGATTAATCAAACACGTCAAATTGTAAGCCAAAACAATGAGCTTCAAGAAAAGCAAGTAGACAAACTTAAACTTTCCTTACCATAAATTATAAAACAATCAAGCTGCAACTCTATCCATCACCTATAATTGGCTAATTTCCTAAAACCAAACCAGCTTAATAGGAACTGAATAAACTTAGATCCCATACAACTTCATACTAACGAAGTATAATAAGGAAGTCCGTTCTTATTAAGCAAGAAAGATGATCTGCATATTGATGATAATTAGAACTCTTAACATTTAGAGCTAATCTAACCAAAAATAATAATATTTACCTTCTCAACAGCATGAGAAATCAGTTTTAAGTTGAATAACCAATAGCGTAGGAGTTACAACTTATAACCCAAAACAATGAGCTTCAAAAAGCAACCAAACATACTTAAACTTTCTCCTACGCATATATGATTAAAACAATGAGCTTCAACCCGATCCATCACTAATTTCCTAAAACCAAAACAGCCTAGTGGAAATTAAACAAAATTAGAGCCCATACACATCACATTACTATTCAAAAGATCAAAGTGTAATTTACAAAATAACACAGCTAGTCCTTCCAAGGCGCAAAAACATCCATGCAACTCATATCAATTATCTCTCTTAACCAACTAATCAAAAAGACACAAAATAGAAATTCATAAACTAAGAACACTATTAGAGTCCATCCATTCACACCAAAAGGCATTATTATAGGAAGGAAACTCATGGTCTAGCACCGATAAACCACCGATGTGGGATAATATTTCAAAAAATACAAAAAAGAGATAAAAAATAACAATAATGACCTTCTCGACGGCATGGAGAGCAGCCCCGTGACCACCGACACCAGCCCCGATAATAACCAGATCATAATCAAACCCCGTCTCTGCCACACTCCCATTCTCCACCACCGCCCCAAACTTCGATGATGAATCCGACACCTTCATCAACGCACCAGCAACTCTCCTCTGAGACGATACCGAAGAACGGCATCGCGGACCGTACAACGCTTCTCTTTTGAGACCGCAGAATCGGAGGGAGCGAGGGGCGAAGGAGAGGGAGGGAGAGGTGGATGTGAAGGAGGGAGGTGAGGAGAGAGAGAGGGACTGCATTGTAGAGAGAGATAGAGAGAGAGGTGAGTTGGGAGAGATTTGGAGAGAGAGTGGGAGAATTTGAAGAGAGAGAGGGGCTTCGTGAAGTCCGTTGGAGGAGTTGGGCGGAGCTTACGAGAATGAATAAATATTTACTTGTTATATGTTGTTTTGAAAGATAATACGTTTTGAGTCCATTTATTTCGAGTTCCATTTTGTTTTATATTTCAAGACAAGATGTTGTAATAATCACATGACATGGTTGACGTGTAAAAATCTTGTTAGTCCATGTGCAACATGATCAAATTTGAACCATTGTTTGGGTATGTTGTAAAAAATATTTTTGATTTTTATGGGATAAAAATTTAGCATAACAAAGTTGAATCAACAACACATGACAGTAACATTGTAGCATAGTATATGGTAACAAAACCTCTAATCGAGTCTCTATAGGTCCTCCATGTAAATGTATTGTACATTTGTGCTTAGTTCTATTTCCATTTAAATTTGTTCTTTAGTTGTTTCTAATAGACACAGGAGTATAAGACTCATTCACCTTAATTATCTTTCTAGGTCTATAAATGCAAGCTCCAACCATCCAGGAGCGGGCCTAACAGATATGAGGCTGAGACAAAAAAAATACTGAGCTGGGAAAAAAAATAAAAAATAAAAAATAAGGCAATGTTTTAAGTACTGAGTAACCAAAAACAGTGAGACTTGGACAACCAAAAGCATTGCTCCGCCCCTGCAACCACCTATTCAAAGCTGTGGAATTATAATTCTAACACCGAGTTTACAACTCCGAAAAGTTCTTTTAATTAGAGGCTTCTCTAATCTATGAGTGAGTGCTTGGATTAACCTCGGTTGCATGAAACCGGTTCACCCCATAAATGCCCTTCCGCCTCCACCAACTGCATCCTCCACCTCACCCTTCCTAGAAAGAATAAAAACTGTTTGTTGCGAACTAATTTCTGGGGTCATCCTTATTTTCTTATTTTGCGTTTTTATTCGCTTACTTCTTCATGCTATTATTAAAAAACCAAAACCACCCGTTGCTGTTTTCAAAACCGAATCACTTTCTCTCATCCCTCCACACAACATGTCCGGTGAGGAACACTGGAACATTACCCTACAGATCGAAAACCAAATACCAGCTTGCAGGGCTTCGTACAATGTTACCAATATTTATCTCTCGTTATATAGAGAAACCATAGCCATGGGATACCTGTCATCATTTGATGTGCTCAACGGAAAGGAAACTATTGTAAACGGGACGCTTAACTCTTTGGTATTACACACGGAGGATATGATCCTTCCTCATCTAAGCGGTTTATTGATGACTATTGTGACAACAGTCGTGAAGGATGGTCCGGAACAAGGACCACAGGCAGTTTACGAAACACTTAAGAGTGGAGTGTGTTAATTTTCAAGGTGTAAATTCTTCCACCTAACAGAGAATCCAACTTCAGACAGCAGAATGCATATTTGGATCATTAGGGTGATGACGAATAACATTACTAATTAATCATTTACCTTTTTGTTTTTAATCTTCACTTTTATGCAACTCGATCGTTTACATGATACATGTCCAAAGTTATTTTGGGGACAACTTTAATTATTTCTCTTTTTTTTTTTTTAACTTTCATAGTTTATTCTATTAGATGCTGGAACAAATTAAATGGTGATCTTTCGATTGGATTATTGGAATCATGAAAATTTGTTTAATAGATTTAGACTTACTGTACGTATACTCATGTAGATGAGCACATGTATATCTATCTGGAATGAAACTTCGTAAACTTCACAACTTTTCCCCAAAAGAGAGGTAGATGCGCTATTATGAAAGGAATAAAAAAAACAAAGGAATGTTAATTCAAAGATCCAGAATAAAAAACGAAGGATCCCATATGACTATTTACGTATTAAAGGCTAACTGAGTGGTTTTTTAATTAGTTAATTAAAACTTAAAAAGAAGGTTGGGTTATATAATGGTCCTCAGGTTTCTGTTAACGAAGCGCATGAGTGATAGAATAGGATATCTCGTTTCTCCTAGTTATTATTAGCATAAGTGTTTTTTAATTCAATGGAAGGGGCAGTTTATGACATAAAAGTACTTTGTACTTAGATGGTATGTGATAGTTTTTATGGTGTGCTAGTTCTTCCACCATGCAGGAAAATCAACTTCAGACGATAAAATGCAAATGATGAATAGTTCTCAGTTTAAAAAAAAATATATAGTATATCTTTTATTCCCAGTTTTCATGGTCCTAGACTCCTAGGTTATTTTTGGAGCTGCACTTCATTTTTTTTCCAATTTAATATGGCTAAAATCAGTTTATTGATTCAATAAGTAGCTGTAACAAAGTAAATGATGATCTTAACTGACAGACTTGTGAAGTACCTATCATTTGAAAAAAGTATAAACTTTATTCAGCTATGTTTCACAATGAAATTTGGTGTATAAAAAGTTGAAATCTCATAAGAAATAAGTAATTTAATTGTGTGGTATGGCAAGTTCCCAATCACAGAGCACATGTGTTGCTTTACATAATAGAATCTCATGTTTTCACTTGTAATTATAAAGCAAATAAAATCTCTAGAGAACCCCTGTCCAGTACCCAATCTAAGAAACACTAGAGAGGGTAATTCATATGTATATATGTAAGCCCACCAAAATCCTATCACAAGCACTAAAAAGACTGGAAGTCCACCCATATAATTCTATGTACAACCTTAAAACAGTAAATGTATAAATAAAAACCTATACGTAATTTCCTCACCTCTCATTAGAATTAATAACGCTGAGAGGAGCTTTAAAACCCAGACAGAAAACAAGGGTTCTCCCTTGAGCCGACAGTATGTTCTTCTGCCTGACCATTTTTACCTTCCTTTTCAAGATTTAGTAGCCCACACACGACTTTAGTAACTTCTCAAAAGATGACCATTACTCGGAATGACGGTTGATCCAGCTTTTGAACCTGTTAAAAACGTTGAAAAATAAATAAACGAGATTTTTTAACTCCGAGAAACAGGTTCCTCGGCTCTTATTTTAGTTAACAAGAATGGGAGGAACTCTAGAATCTCAAAAAGACGAACGTATGATCTCAAGTGAGCCTATTTTATGTTTTCCTCACCATTTGCTTCTTTTGAAGATTTAGATTCCCAAAAGGACTTTAGTAACTCCTCAAAAGATGGAGTTCTGAGTTGTTCGATTGAGACGATGCTTGGTAAGTTAAAAGATCTTTTTCTCGGTGTTGAGCATGATGGTTGATCCACCTGTTAAAAAACATACATTTAAAGGACATGAGCAATATTGATGAGCTAGGTAATAATTTTTAGGAAGTAAAGATTGTTGAACAAAGATATATATAAGTTTTGGCCTATAATGTGTTGAGGAAGCCAAACACAGAAAATACAAACATGATAATATTTTGTTTGTAAAAAACAAAAAGTTCAACTTGCCACCTTCCAGGAAGTACAACTTCCAAATTTATTACGGCCAAACAGCGAAGTACATTGCTATGTAATCATAGTGATTATGCCCATGCAGAAATCTCTTGCTTCAGAAGAATTAAACACTTTACTCAACTGGACAAATATTTAGTAGAAGCATAAAATAGAAAGTTCAAAAGCCACATTGAAGTGGTATCACCGGTAATAAACTTGTTATGACCGAACAGATATGCACTTTAGTATGTAGCTAAGCAAACGGAGCCAAGCAGGTGTATCTTTCGCTTTAGATGAGCGAGTAAAATTAGGACCATGTTGGAAAGGATGCTACAATTTCCAAGTTTTTCAGGCTGACTAACAGTCTACTACCAGTCTATCACATAGCATGAATATATTGTAACAAAACCATCGCAGCTATAAGTCGAAAAAGAAGAAAAGGATAAATAAAGTGAAGAAGCAAAAGAAGACAATGCGGTCAAGTGATGATCAACTAGGAAAATTGGGAGTATTTGGCAAATTATGAAAATTCAAAGGGCACTTTTGCAGTTAACTGACAGGCTAGCCTAAGTATAAGTAGGGCATGCAATTGCAATGAAATGATATTGTTGTTTAACTTTCAATTTCTAGCTTTAGATTTGGTGGTTAGAGTTAGTAGACGCCTTTTCCTTTCGGTATTGCATTCCCTACAATTTTGCTTAAAAGAAGCGCTTAAAGCAGGCAGTTAAGTTGGCTTTCTTATGATCAACACTGGCCTATTTTTGTTTTACAAGTAAAATAAATTGAATTGCAAGTCTACAGGCACAAAGATGTGATAAAAATTCACCTATCCCAACAGCAAAACTGCAATTATATCACCCCACACCTAGAAGAATTAAAGACACGTTCATGAAAATGAACAAGTAATGTTTCAATAATCTTACCGTATATTCATTTAAAAGACATTTTCCAGCATTTTCAGTGATCTCCACAACTTTGTGGTAGTGTCCGCTCTTTAACTCCCTCAATTCCCCACAACAAGGAACAATAGTAGAATCAAGATTTGTACATGCTTCATGGTCAAGTTGTTGTGAATCTGCAAATAATTGGTGTACTAGTTAATTTGAATGGTATGTTTCACCTTTCCTCGACTATGGGATTCTTTTAGTAATTGGGTGTCAGATACTCACTGTTGATAGAGGAAAGGAGATCATTGCTTGCAATGCCAGTATCTTCGAGGGCAGATGACACAGCAGAAGAAATCCGAGCTCGTAGATTTTGGTTGGCTTCCATTCCTCTCCTAGAGAGAGAGTACGTTAGTAAAGATAAAACAATTTTTTTGTCTCTTGAACAAGAAACCAAAAATGATTTAGAATCAAGAAAAATCTTTACTAACCTCAGTATTTCATCAACAGAAGCAACATTGTCTTTCTCTAAACTGAGCAATGAATCGTGAGCACTTTTCCACTGCTGGGCACCCAAATTTGCCTTTTCCAGGCTGCAAAAAGATATGCACTAGAATTGGTCAGAGGGGAATACTGAAACAAAGTGTAAGTATAAAATAATTTTGCAATTTGGTATGGGCATTTCAAAAAGGTGGTTACTAAAATTAGTTGTCTTATTTCAACAACATAGCCCATTCCATGAAAGGACGTTAACTAATATATACTTAATGAGATTTCGGTCACGACATTAACCATTTAAAATTCATTAGTTTGACAATTTTTAATAGTTGATCAAAACAAATGCCAATTTTTAAGTTAGGAACACAATCTGATACTTTGGCAATGGTTATGTAACAAGACCTACAGGCTACACCCTACATAAATATAAGAGCAAAATATTTAAAGTTCATGCAATTACCAGCTTTGGAGCACCTCCGATTGGTCTTTCTTGCCGTTGTCAACTCCAGCAGTATCCTCCAAATAGTGACTTTCAGCTTTCTCTATGTAAACATTCCACTCAGCTTTAATAGAAGAATTGGACTCTTGCATAGTTGACATCTCTTGCTGTAATTTGCTGGTTCTACTTTCTGCACTTTCACGAAGGTCTTGAACGCCTGTCTGAACCTAAAAGCATAAACGAAAAGCTTTAACTAATATAAAGTACAGTTTTAACAATGTGGATAACTACTGTTTTTTTTTCTAAAAATGGCCAAATTGCATTGAAACAAGTCTTGAAAGCAGTATTAATAAATACATAAAATCTTGAAGGCGAATTCGTAAATAAGATGCTCATATAGTTTTTATTCTTTTTACCTACGTTCCTGGTGGTGCTGATAACGGAGGGTCTGTTTTATAAAAGCAATGGTATAAGAAGGATTATTACAATTTTGTACACTACATCAAAATCGATTATGTACACCAACTACAAAAATAAGAAATTAGCATATACCAAACGTAAAAGAAAATTATGTTCTTGTACATGAAATAGGAAAAAAAAAATAGATTCGGTACGAGACCAAATAGCATACTAAATACTAAAAAAGCGAAAGAATAATGTATAAACCTTGTTGGTTTTCGTAACTAATTTGTACCCAACCTATGAAAATTGGCAGACTTATTACACCAGGTGTACAAAATGGTTGAGAAGTGTTATGTTAGCATACTAATAGCTGATTCTTGTAGCTTGGACAAAATCAAAGTCTCTGGCAATACCTCAAGAACAGAACAGTAATTAACTCATATTAAATGGATAGGCTAATACCAGTTTCTTCTTTCTTGCATTGGAACTCACAAGCAATTCTGCTACTTTTTCTAGGAGTTGCGTCTCTTCACTTGCAGCACACTCCTAATAAAAGAGGAGAGATGGGAAGTGGGGAAAAAAGATTGGAACCAAAGTGGTTATTGGTTAGTCTGTCCCCAGTTAAATAAAGCGCCAGAATTGCTAAGGTCAAGGGTTAATTACCTCAAATTTCTTTTCTAGATCAAATAGTTTCTGATTATTCACAGTTTGGGCCTCTTCAACAATTTCAGTTAATTTTGAGGCGTGTGCATCTAACATATCAAAGAAATTCATTGTGATAAGAGAAATTGATCTTGAAGTTTCCACAGCTCTGGAATGCGCCTGTGCTTATTAACAAAAATACAAATTATAATTGCTCAAGTGACATATAAATTGCTTCAAAAAGTTATTTGCAAACAAAGTACCGACCTCGTGCTGTTTTTGTGTATAAATGATTAATTTATCTTCCTGAAAATGAAGACTACTTTGCAGATCATCAAGTAGCTTTTCAGCTTCCGAAGCAATTCCATTGAAAAGCTGTAAATTAGAGTGAGATTAGTCAGAAAAAAGGCCAACATACATCATCTATCGAGAACATTTGCTGATAGTAAAAGTTATTTACATTTTCAAGAGCTGACGAGTGATTAGAAACTTCTGTATTAACATGCCCAAATGTTGACCTAGTATTCCCATCAAGCTCTCCAGACAAATCGTCTAACCCTTGGATACCAGAACCATACAATGTTTTAAGATTTGCTAGGCGGCCTCGAAGTTCTTCGGTAGCCTACAAATACATGCGGAATTTAGAACACCTGAAATTCAGCTTCATTAAACTAAGTTTTATTTATTAAAATTTAAATATAGAGAGGAGCTAAAAGAAAGTACGTGTTTTCTAAGCAAAATGGAGGTTTTTTTTCTGGATCAACAAGTTTCAATGTGTTCTCGACTATTTCTACATAAATTTCAGAAAGGACAAACTAATTAATTTTGTGCTATGAATGTGGCAGGTTAACTTTGTTCACCGTAATTTCCTCACTTCTAAGTAATAAGGCAGACTTGGAATGATCTGAATGACTTGTCTCTCTCTCTTGCTCTCTCTCGCTGTTAACTTGTCTTCCTAATCTCTCTTATCTCTTTCTTCTAATCCTATTCTCCTCAAATATATAATCTATCTCAATTCTAAATCTCTCCCAAGTTTCACAATGGTTCTACTTCCAAGCCAACCTGACATTTCAATCCCATGGAAACTTGGTTCGGTTGAAACTTTAAACACAGAAAAACACTACAAGAAACAATTTCTATAAAACCTGGTTTTCGATGATTTTTGAACTGATCTGAATTATTTCAGTGCTTTTACGTATATAAACTTCAAACAGCACCAACCCAAAAAAACCTAAATTATATTATTTACCTCTTCTTTTGTGGACACGAAAGACTGCATATCTTCCTCCATGCCTTTTAGTTGCTGTTCTTGTTGTGTTACAGAAGTTGCCACAGTTTTATGCAATAAATCAAGCTGCTGAGTCAACAGGGACTGGAATTTGTGTATAAGGGTTTTGTTTCCATCTTCTATTTTGTCTTTTCGTTCTGAGAAAAAAATATATATATCATGCATTTATGAACAGAAGAAACAACTTCACAGGCAATACATTTTAAGAAATTAGCTACTAACCGATTTTCGAGAACAAGTTAGAAACATCTAAAGCAACATTCTCTAGCTCCCCTCTAAGTCCAAGAGCCTGCTCCACTAATGCTTTTTCTGAATTATCAGATTTAACGCAAAAAAAATGTTTATTGATGAATATATGCTTTTGCTATGCTGTGTTTGGAGTTAAAAGACGACACAAGTAAAAGGGATAAGATTCTCAAACCAGATTTAAGAAGATTCGATATCAAATATTCCTTTTCTTTTATTGTAGAATTTGCTTGTCTGAGTTTTTCTTCAAGATTACTTAATGTATCCTCAGTTTCATGGAGCTTTTTCTAGGAGAAATAAAATAAACAAACAATAAGAATTATATAAGTAGCAACCAAAAAAGACACGGAGGCCTTGAAAACAAAAAAACAAAACAAAAAATTGCAATATGGAGACTTGTCATACCTCAGTTTTTTCAAGTTTTTTACTTAAGTCTGATGTCATGAGCTGTTGAGATTGGTAAAGTCCCTGGAGGTCCATCAGTTGCTGCAGAAGCCAAAAAAATTCATACCCACAAGATTCTCAACACAATGTTGCGGGATAAAAAAAAGTCAACCTGTACTAAAGTATACCTTGTCTCTGGATTCAAAATCAAGCTCCATCCGCTCTATTTTCTCAGTCATCTCCTATAGTTGATAAACAATAAGTTTTAGCCAGACTAGTGTGGCGAATGACTAGACAAATTTCAGTATCTTACTAGACGGAAATGAATAAAGGTTCTCAAAATGGGACCTTTTTTTCTGCTTCATCCTGAAGATAACGGTCTCTAGGTATATAAATACCATTCTTCTCCCTAGCAGCATAGACCTCTGGATTGAGAGAACCAAGAGGGGTAAGCAGAATATAATTCAAATTCACTAATTAATACAGTAATTTATAAAAAAAATTAAAGATCAGGTAAATTTTATACCTTGCTTGAGTCTGTCAATTTCAGAGTACAAATCTTTAATAACTGCAGATTTCATCATCTTCTGGTTTATCTGGAAAAACAACGCATAGAAGCGATCATAAAAAAATATACTACAAAAAGAGTTAAAAGGGAAAGAATAACAAAGGCAATGAAGTGCAGAACACTTAGTTTTACCTCTGGTTTGTTCTTAATATTTTTGGCACGATGTGCGTAGTCTAAGGTGCTAAGAGTCTCTTCCAGACAATGGACAGATGGGGATATTGTAGCAATTATGCACGTTTTCGTTTTTCCTCCCAAAGAATCTCTCAGCAGCCTTGTCAGTTTACTATCTCTGATATTCAATAATGGTTGTTCATATTGAGTTAATCACACTGAAATCATAATTGTAAAAAACCAGAACTCTCCTACCAGAGTACTGACAAAAAAAAAGGAGGAAAAAGAAAGAGAGGAGAAAACCAATCGGTGTACCTGTAAGGAACATGGCCAGAGTGTTCAACAAGTGCGTTGATAGTACGGCCAAGTGTAAGCAGACTTTTATTGATCTCCCCGGCTTCTCTAGCTCTGCCCTGCAATTAACTCAAGAAATCCATAACTTTAAATAAGAAGTACAAATGGATTTATCTAGTTTTTTGTTTATATTGGAAATTCCATTTCATCAGGATTTATGATTTAGCATCAAGAAAAAATATTTATTGACATACATGGAGCACACGAGTTAGATAAAGCATGAGGAATTTTCAAATCATGCGAGAACAAACTACATTAACTTTTGCAATTTTATAGCTCTTTTCTCCATTCTCTTTACTTTTATTGAAGAAGAAGCAAAAGTTGTTGAAATGGTGTAATTACTAACCTCTCTTGCACCAGAACGTGAAATGTTCTCAGAACCCGCAAGGTCAACAAGGTTGAGCTTCCCGCACTTAATCATTTCCTCCCCCTCAGGAGTACACTCCTTTATATGTATTGTAATAGAAAATATTGAATGTGACCTACTACTTTGCTTGTTGAGAAGAGTTTCTGCAGTTCGTCTCTTAGCCGAACCCTTCTCTAATATTTTATAAATCTCATTAGCAGTGGTGACCATCTCCTCTTCCAATCCTCTGACTAGAACACCTCCTTTACCATCCTCCATTAAAGCTATTGGTTTCTTTGATTTGTCATCGACGAATTTTACAGTTTCCTCGGGGGCTAATAGATCCGTTATTTCCTCATTGTAAAGCTCGAGAAATGTGACTTTCATGCTATATTCGGCACGTTGAGCTTCTAATATATCAAATATTTGTCGGACGGATCTGGGAATAACACCCGCATCGCTAGGAAATTCTCCGTTCTGCATAAATGGAAAGGAAAATGAATAACAATATTACAAATTTATACAAGTGGGAATACCGTAAAAAAAGAATATCTCACGATTAAGAATAAACCTTTTTCCTTCCTCCTCCTTCCATAGTATATGTTTTCCCAGTTCCCGTCTGACCATAGGCGAAAATGGTGCAGTTATATCCTTCAAGCACTTCAAAAATGATGGGACATACAGCTTGATCGAATAAATTTTTTTGTTGGGAAGCTGGACCGAAAACCTAAAAACAGAAACATTCCGTATTTCAGTGTTTTACTATAAGAAACCTGACAATAAGAACAACAAAATCTCTACAAAGCAAAATCCGAAAAAAAAACAGTAATAACTGTTTTAATTAAAGATATACTGATAGATGCTTGTCCTTTAGTGTCAATTTTCTACCAACAAAATAAGTTAATGTCAAGTTATGTACTTTCCAATTCAAAACTAACAATAAGAACCAAAAAAGGAAATAGGAATTCTCTAGAGCCTGGTTCAATTAAACCAGAATCCTAAACATTAGATAACCGATTCCATAGATTTTCTCAGCTAACTCCTGTTTGGCCTACTTTCACAGCTGCCATACATATTAATAGGGAGGGAAATTAAGAGCCAAACCTTATCGAACAAGAAAGTTCGGTCTATCTGCTTATTGGCTATGTTTTGAACCGCTGAAACTTCTCTTCGATTCTCATTACAAGATATCACCGAGGGCGTACGCAGCCTCATTTCATCGTCGCTTAATGGCCTGTAATTCCATAGTACCACCTTGTTATTTATTACCAATCCAATATAACAAATTACTGTGTACATAAGAATAGTGCATGATAATTGCTTGGAATCTTCAAGATGCAAGTATTAAGCAAATTATCTAAGTTAATGTGCGCCAGCGAGAAAGACTGGGTTCACTCCTCTTAAAAGTTCAAGCTTCTCAGGTTATTAAAAAGAATCAGCTTCTCGTGCAAAAATTCCAGGTCAAAGTATGATTCGTTAGCTTAGAAATTCAGCTTTTTCGGCCAAAAAAGTCAGCTTCTGTTATGACCACCAAAAAAGGTGAACTTAAAATTAGGATTTATTCAAATATTAATTTGGTCAAGCAAATGCAATTCAGCCTATAAGCAAAAAAGGCGAGCTTATGCAAAAAGATTAACTAATTGTTCCATCAAAGCTAATGCAATTCAACCTACAAGCAAAAACACCAAGCTTTAAAAATGCAAAAGAAAGAAAAACTCCTATTAACTACTTATTCCAGGCAAGCAAATGCAATGCAGCTTATAACTAAAAAAGTTGAGCTTAAAATTCACAAAAATTCAACTAGTTGTATCAGCCAAGCAAATGTAATTAAGCCTATGATAAAAAAATCTGAGCTTAAAAGTTGCAAAAATAATCAACTAGTTGTATCAGCCAAGCAAATGAAGTTCACCGTATAAACAAAAAACTGAGCTTAAAAGTTGCAAAAAATTTAACGAATTGTTCCGAACAAGCATATGCAAAAAGTCCGAGCTTTAAAGTTGCAAAAGAGTTAGCTAACTATTGTGGCCAAGCACTTATAATCCGACTTATTAGCAAAAAAATTGAGCTTAAAAGTTGCAAAAAAAAAAACACATTGAAAGCAGATTCAACTGACTAACCTGCACCGAACAATGACCTGAACATTGACACCCTTATCGTTCTTATTAGTCGAAACAACGTCTCCCGATCTCAGATCCTTTGCTGACTTGTCGACCGAACGTGGCGTCTGTAAAGGCGACACCAAACCCCCTTTCTTCTCCATATTTTAATCAG
The DNA here is from genome assembly GCA_963682055.1 of Primula veris. Taxonomy (NCBI): domain Eukaryota; kingdom Viridiplantae; phylum Streptophyta; class Magnoliopsida; order Ericales; family Primulaceae; genus Primula; species Primula veris. The sequence goes on from OY821740.1 coordinate 44,654,723, forward strand.
TTAATAGTATTATTTTCGTATGAATCTGAACATTAAACAAACAAAAAAAGTAGTGATAATTATTAAGTAGTCTTAACCAGATTTGAAGATATAACTAAAGAAGCAATGTTTAGTTTAGGTAGAGAATGTGATTGATCAGGGAATATGATACAAATAAGAGTTGGTTTTGAAAGTGACTAATCGAAGCAACGATTGTTGGAAAATGCCAAATGTGTATATATATATATATATAGAGAGAGAGAGAATTGTATACAAATTAATGGACGGCAGCTTGAGACCAGGTGAGAGAGAGAGAGAGAGAGAGATGTTTACTGAGTGAGTGAGTAAAAAGAGAGATGAGCTCAAATATTTATTAGTATTCCCGTTAACAGGGACTTTTGAATTTATGGACTGATTCTCTATGCTTAATTATCAAAAGAACCCTCAAGGTTTTAATTTTATCAAATTTGTTTCAATTTTTTACTCTTTTATTAAACTAATCTCTAAGTTTTTAGGAAGTCTTTAATTAGTTTCTTTTGCCGTATTTTAGACCCTTTTTTTCCTCTGAAGAACGGAAAAGAACAGTTTAGTTTGAATAAATGTTAACTTAAGAGTTTACTTTGGCAATTGCAAAGTTTACAAGTAAAAGAGCAGTTTAATTTATCCCTTAGATAAAAAAAAGTCTCTTTTCTATATTTACTGTGATCTTGTACTAGTAAAATATTCTCTAGTTAACCAAACATTGAAATACAAAAGAAAGTCTCTCCTTTAGATTTTTTTCGTTTGTAATAACACTGAATTAATAGTGGAAGTAAAAATGGAGAAACTACAAAAAGCATACATCTTCAACAATAAGAGAAACCACAAAGGTGGGAAGTTGATAATTCCGGAAAAATATACTAAAGTGTTGGACTCGGGTTGAGAATTTTTAGCCTGTCCAGTCCAAACAGTTGCGGTTGGGGTCAGGTGGGTAAAAAATAAACCCAAACGGTAAACCAATCCGTCTAGATAGATTTAGGCGGATTGAATGCTAAAAATATATATATACTAAGTAAAAATTACCCACGCATTGCGTGTGAGATGCGTAATGACATAAATCTCGTAATATATTTTATTTTTAACATAATATTCAGATTTGATATCATTTATTATAGTTATGGAGGTTAAAACAAATTGTTAATTAATTTAGGTTACATCCGTAATTAGTAAAATATAGTGAGAATAAATAAATAATTAATTATATTATGTATATTAGTAATTATTAAAATAGAGTAAGGGTATTTTTGGAAAAATTGGGCAAAATTGAGCAGCCTCAACTTTTCTTGGGTTTGCTTATATTAATAGTATGATATGATATATATATATATCCGTCACGTTCTAATCCCTTACATATTTTACGGGTAGGGTTATCAAACCGCGGTTTAATCCGCATCAACCCGTTTCAACATGTTATATATATAAAAAATAAAAAATATATATTTATATATACATTGGGTGTATTTAAAGATAATAAAATGCCGGTATTATTATATTTTAGTTTTATTAATTGTTGTGAATGTTATAAACGTATTATAATTGGTTTTAATTTTTATTTCTCTTTGAAACATACTATTTATTTTAAAATTTAGGCTGATTGTACAAACTATGAAAAATAAAGGATCAACATGAAAATTTAAGAATAGACCCGTCCCAATCCGTATTTTTTTTTCCGGGTTGGATTAAGTTGGGTTGAAGTTTTAATTATAACGGGTTGCGTTGGTTTGGGTTGAGATCTAAATTTTACCAATCCGTTCCGTAATTTATTTTATGGGCTGGATTATGATTGAAATCAATCCGTTTTATGTCCACCCTTCATTGGGGGTATACTTAGGCATAAATTATTACCATTAATATGTTAATTTATATACCAATATCACTTCTACAATGTATACTCATGACTATTGAGTCGTAAATGGTCTAATTGACTGTACTTGAGGATGAAACTAAACATTGACTGATAAGAAATTGTGCACATGAGGCCGATCATAGTTATTAAAACAACATACATTAGTGACATGGGTCGTGAAGCACTTGTTTCGCTTTCAAATTTTTGTTGAAAAATATGAATATGAATCGAAAATGTACAAGGCTTCGAACCAATAAACGAGGCGACCTATTATGTGGTTCATTTGCAAAACTTATATGCCTTATCCTCGAAATAGTTTCCATTTTTACGATTTGAGGAAAAAATAAACAAATGACTATCTATGCATTAATTCCGTTTGCAACTTTTCACTTACAGTAGCTATATACTTAACAAATATCAGAGATAAATATAAGTGGGGTAGGGCATGTAGCGGCTAAATCGTCCCACATGAGCAAGAGTACTGGCACATGAGTCCATGACTTAGGTGCCACCTTTACCAGCTTTTGGTGCTCTTTTTTTCACTTACCTTCAAGCTCAATCAAGCTCAAACTATCTTGTGTTAAACTTGTGAAATACTCTAGTCTTCATGGATACGCCTGCAGAACAAAAAGATAAAGTTTTTGGTGATATTTTTCATTGAAGAAATAAGATGATATTATTTATTTATAAATGGTTTTGCTTACTTATGGGAACTAATTATGATTTTTTCTAAAAATAATTGTCTAAGAGTGCTTGAGATAAAAATTTATAGATGAAATCAGATAAAAAATATCATATATGGTTGAATGTTAGTGTGACGGGAAAAAAAGCGTAAAGAGAAACCTACATCTGAAGTTCTGAACAGAAAGAAAATGGTAATTAGTACGCTTTACACTTCACGCCATGATATCGTGTATACCATATGAATATATGATTTTTCCCGTATGGTACATTTAGTATGCTTCACACTTTCATTTTGCCACAACTCACTCTTAATTTGTCCCCTTTTTAATGACAAAGGAGATTGTACAAGCACAAAAATACTGATATTTTAAGCATAATTTATGACTATTGTTAGAACAATTATGCATCAATTCCCACATCTATTATATTTGTTAAAGTTATGGACGTGTTATTAAAAATAATTCCACATCCATCTGTTTATACCTCTCCTCAAAACATGCGATGTTGCCAGTAGGAAAAGCAAGTGTTTTTCATACTTTTGAATACAATTATGTATTTCATCAATTTTTTAGAGTGAAGTTTTATGCACATACTTACACACACATACTCGCAACGTCCCTTATAATTGAATTACTGGATACGACACTGATTGACGACCCCCTTACGTAGTTAAAGTTATAATACGGAACAGTACATGATGGAAGCATACCATATATGGTCATATTGACTCTATCTATTAGATTGTCATTAGACAAGACAAGACTTAGACAAGACTTCTAAGCAAATAAACAAGGCAACGATTATGTGGTTCATTTTCAAAACTATTTTCTTATTGTCTTAGATGCCTTTTCCTCTAAAAAGTTTCCATGTTTCCGTTTTCAGGAAAATAAAAATCAAGATTCTAACTCCACCCCACGTGACTATCATTCCGTTTGCAACTTTTCACTTATAGTAGTTATACTTAACAAAATGTCAGAGCATGTAGTGGTCAAATCGTCCCATATGAGTAAGTAATTACAGTGGCACATGACTTAGGTTCCCCTTTTACCAGCTTTCGGTGCTCTTTTTTCACTTATCTTCAAGCTCAAACTCTCTTGTTTGTATTTCCCAACACCTGGTGAAACACTCCAGTCTTCAAGGATATGCCTGCAGAACAAAAGGATAAAGGTTTTTGGTGAAATCTTGCAATGAAGATTGGCCGACGTTATAATATTATATTGATGGTTTTAGATTTTAACTTGCTTATGGAATTGGGAACTGACTATATAGTATTATATTTTTAAAAATAACAGTCTAAAAGTACTTGTGATGATTTTTCTAAATGAATATGCCGATTTGTATCATCATCTAATATGCCTATTGTTCATAGATATCCGATATGTATATATATTACGTGGGTTTTGTAGTAGTGTACTGGTTAACTTTAAAAAACTTGATGAAATCAGCAAAAAAATATGGTTGAATGTCAGCGTGACCAAAAACAAGCGTAACGAGAAACCTATATCTGAAAAGAGAGAAAATGGTAATTAGTACGTTTTACGATTCACGCCATGATATCGTGCAGAGTATGATTTTTCCCGTATGGTACATGTGGTATATTTCACACTTCAATCTCATATCGACACAACTCACTTTTTTTTCCTTCTATTGGCAAGTAGACTGTGTATAAGCACAAAAATATTGATATCTTACTCTTAATTAATAGATTTCGTTAGCTACGTGCCTGATCTTAGAGTTTTGGGTACTATACACTCGTTGGATTCGTTACTGCAATAGAAAAAAAATGTCAACAAAGTCATGGCCAGGTGAACCTTTTTGGAAATTAGGAATATGATACTAATATGGGCCTTCTAATGTTCCAAGTTGGTGCCTTCTTAGGAATTTTTTTTTATATATTTGTATAGAAGTACTATCTATTTATACAATAGAAACTATATGGAAATCAAATTATCTCAAAAAATAGAGAATCACTGACAACGGGCCTTCTAATATTCTTCACGATATGCAACATACTCTATCAAATAACTCAGTCAGAGAATCGCTAACAATCATACTGATATCAAGACCACGCAATCGCAAGAATGCACTTATTAAAGTTGCACTAATAAAACAAACGAGTTGACTTCATAAATTTGTAACTTACTCGACGAATATACCAAACTAGTTCATCGTTCCAAATCGTGCGTATATGGCTCATTGTAGTCTCCAAAAAGGTTTGATCAAGTTAAGAATTCATTTGATGGGTGGGATACTTGTTTCTACTATATGACAAATTTGTCGGGAAAAAAACTGAATCGCAATGATGACTTTACAAAATCATATTCCATTAAACGTGTACCAAATGCAGCGTTTAATTTCCAAATGTTCCTTAATATCCTTCCTAAAAGTCTACCACGTCGTTTTGAACGAATAAAACTGTTCGCTATATGAAAAGATAATTTTCATGAGCATCACAACTCAGTCTTTCCAGCAGTGTCTAGGAATCTTTGGAAATACATCCCTCGTCCTATGTTTATCCATACAGTCCAATTGTAAATTCATTAATAGGGCATTTTGTCAAAGCTGGTCTAATGAACAATCTACAAAGTAACAGTTAACTATATAAACACACACAATTACTCAATGTGATAAACACTTCAATAAACACAAATTACGTTCAAATGTAATGCTGTAATTCAAAATACAATATTAGACAGTCTAATGCACAGTAGAGGCTTCAAAACCAAATGTAGCAAACATCCGCTTTGGTCGTCAACGTGATTCGGGTCTCTCTGTCTTTTTTTTTTCTAACCATATATTATTGACACCAAAGAAAATATTTGTGCTTGAGTCATACTCTGCTAGCATAATATCCAGCAATAAATCTGGTCAAAATACGCTAACTCCACTACTCAAAGCTGAAAAAGACACCGCTTCTATATTTTCAAAGGCAAAAAGAGTCCAATTTTAAGCCTTAAAAACTCAAGAACACCAAATCAACGGAAATTAGCTTCGCAAATCACCCTATTTCTCCTTATAACCCTTAAGCTTATATCTCATTTGAGCACCGGATCAATGTGATCAAATGCGTGAAATACCAGCAACCAAACCTTTAATTTAGCTAGTGTAATCGAGCCGAGGCCCAGAATTAGTCCCAAAAACCTTGCAATATAGGAAATAAAATAAGCAAATAATCGTATAATTTTATTTAAGAGCAAATTGCACTCTCATAGACATTAGAAATAACTATTTCCTAAATAGAAACAGATATGATTTTGACTTTAATGTCTAAACATACAAATCACGTTACTTTAAAAAAACGTTAATAAAATGTAACAAAGGCGTCACAAGTTTCTAATAGGCCTAATTGAATTTTTTTTAAATGTGATATATTGTTATTAAGTTCTAAAAAATCAACCAAATTATATCCAACTTTATAAAAAACAGCTACTGTAGTTGTATCTCAATTTTTTTAATATATCTACAAAACTCATGTTTGTTTATATATAGTAATAAGGGGTAAAATTTGTAACTAATATTATGAGTGGTATAAGTATAAATGTTATTAGTAATACCCCTTATTAGCATAAAATGTAGTACAACCAACTGAAATTTGTGTAAACAAACATGATAACTAATATTTTAAAGATGCATAAACCTAAATTGATTCAACAGTATTTATAAAGGATTTAGAACAATAACAGTTTTAACATGAATTCTTTTTGCAACATTATCTGAATTCCGAAATTTTGTGTTTCGTGATGGTTTCATAATCTGTTAAAATTTAAATTGGAAATGGTCCATCAAAGTAATTCGTAAGTGCATATTTGGATTGAATGACAGCGTCTCCATTTTAACAGATGTGACTAAGGGTGAATGTATAACTTCAGAGGCGGTTTAGAGGCAAAGCAAAACAGGCTTCCGACTCAAGTGACATAGCAAAAATATAAAAATAAAGAAATAAAGCAATACAAAATTGTGAATTTTTTTTTGTCCAATAAAAGGTGTAAGGGTGAAACTCTTCGTTATTTACTAAGGTGCCGATGATTTGTGGGCCGTCACTGTATAACATTATATTTGTGATATTTGTACTGTCTTGTTCGTTAAATTGATGATATTACTTGATGTCTATTGTCTATCTTTGGTTAAAAAAGGCTTGTCGGATTTTGTCTGTTTAAATATCGTAATAATATGTGGCATAGCATTATTTGAAGTTGTATGATTGTTTTCAATTAAAGTACTACTGCACATTACATTCATCATTTCAACAAAAAAGCCAGTTTTTTAGGAAGATGGGTTGGTTATTGGGATTGAATAGTTAGGGTCAAGATAGGGCAAATAAGATCAAAAACATCATATATTCTGTAGGTGGTGAGAATTTTTCATTACAAATTTAGATGATTGTTTGTAAAATTTGTCAACTATCAGTCACCCTATTTATACATGATGTACCTTTTTCGTCTAATCTCTCAACTTAAGAATTATCTTATTGATTTTTTTTTTCTTTTTCCAATTGTTAAGCATGTGGCTGAGTGTGACGATCAACATATCTCCCTCTTTTCTTCTTAGTTCTCATTCTCCTGCTTTGTTTTTCTTTATTTTTTGCAACTCTCTCTTGTTGAAGAATACTCAATGGATAGTCTTCCTAATTACATGAATGATCGAGTATGTCCCCCTCCCTTCTATCTCTCTACATATACACACACATATGACTAACGAACTACACACATGTATATGAACACTTACCCTCTAAATCTCCCAACCTCAGGAATACGATGAGTATCTTGATGCGATGCTTGCTAGCTTCCATCGTGATGGTTTGTTTGTTGACTCGCCTATTCTTGGCGACGACAATAATATTCAGTTAGACGACTTGTTATATGAGGATAAACTTGATGACAACCCTGATATTGCTCACAAAATTAACAATGAGTTTTCTCTTCCCACTCTCAGAAAATGAAAATCGATATATCCTTCGCCCCTAAATAATTGTTCTTTTACGAAATTACGTGCAACTCCGATTCGTAATATCCCGTATCTAACTTACCGAAATCAATTTTTTCAAAAGCTTAATATATAGTTTAATGTGTAAACTATGTGATTTTGTTTTGAAATTTTTTATTTTTTTGGAATATAATAGGAGAAATGGAGGCATGTCGATGATGCTCAATTAGACATGATAAGAAGCTATTATTTGAATCTATCATTTCATGTGACACTTGATAAAATCAAGTTAGATTCACAACTCGTCAAGCATGCATTAGTGGATAGTGGTATTATCACCCATCTCAGAGAAGTTGTAAAGAAGACGATACACAATATCAATAACGAAAGCTATAAGGAAACTATGCGGTGCTATTGTAGCTGAATTGTCGACTCTTGTAGAAGTTTTGAAAAATGAAAAAGATCTTAATTCAAGAAAAATAGCATGCATCTTGGGGAGAAGCGATAAGAATATAACGATAATGAAAGAAAAGTTTGCCAAACAAGCCACGACCAATGACTTTGCTGGAGCGCAAATGCATCTGAACAATCAAGAAACAGATATCTAACTTTCTCAAGCTCGCTTGGAAGACCTAAGAAAGTTGTTGAGTGAAAATAAGGCTGAAGTGCAAAGGCTCGCTTCGGCCCTGGCTCAAGCTCAAAGCATGTGTTAGTTCATTTGCTTACTTTTGGCGTAATTTGCCTGTTTCGTGCTTTAAAATCTGTTTGGTGATAGCCATAAGCAATTAACATTAAACATAGTGTAGGCTTTACACTCAAATGAGAATCGAAATGGAGCATATTTTCCAAGTGTTGTTTCTGATTGACAAATGGGAATTATACTTTATAGTATCATCTTATTGGCATGACAATACACGAATTATCATTTTTTATCTTTATTTTGCCAAAGGGTGTACTGCAGCAGTGATAAATTTTGTTGCCAGATTGATAAGATATGCGTTTGAGATATTAATTATCTAGACCTTGTGTGTTACCATTTTCCTTTTCGTGTCACATTCTGCTCTGGTTATGATTCTTATGGAAACATGATGTTGACATTCAGCTCTAATTTTTTCCCGTATTTTTACTTTTGGTAAAATAGCCCCAAGGATAATACTTTTAGTAGATATTAATGTCTTCAATCTTTGGAAGGTTTGATAACACTCTCACAAACTCGAATATTCCTGCATTGACACAACTAGACACTAGTTAGATGATATAGCGCACTTCAAGTAGATAAGCTGTGTTTAGTTTTTCTCAGTTTTGTGTTCAAAGATGTAAAGCTATGTTCAGTTATTCTAATTCAAAATGGGAGCTATCAACTATTCCCCCTTTCAATGTGGAAATAAATCAGACACAATTGGGATGTTACTTTTCACTTTTGCAAGTCATTTAAAATTTGTGGCCTTTATATAGTCAAATCTATTAAATCATGTTGTACTTTCAAGCATGGTTCTAGAGAAAGTCTGTTTTTGATGGAATTTATTAGGTTTAGTAATTATGATTAATTAAAATCAGTGAAGATGAACCTTTACAAATTGAAGCATGGTTCTAGAGAAAGTCTGCTTTTGCTTATGAAAATGTGATTTTTGTTAGTTTCTGTATGTTTGTTTTATGTAAAAAATCCGTTTTGTTTCTAATGTTCAATGTTATCATTCATTATGTTGCAAACCGACCGAACCAAGTCCAACCAAACCGGATTTTATTCGTTTAGTTTGGTTTCAATCAATAATTTGGTCTAGACCGAAGCACAACGAACCCAGTCGATTATTTTTATTTGGTTATTGTTGTCACCCTTATGTGGCATAGCAATATAGCATTATTTGAAGTCTCGAAGCTGTCCAAAAGTTTTCAAGTACACTACACATTATATTCATCATTTCAACCCAAAAGCCAGTTTTTTAGGAAGATGAGTTGGTTAAATCTTATCATGCACCTTTAGATGGAAAATAACACGGGAAAGGGACTTGTGTAGTGCTTCATTTGCCTAATCTTGAAGCGCTTTTGGCCACAACTCCTTTCTCTATCACTTCATTTCAACTCAGCATAAAACTAAAGCTAACAAGATTGAAAGAATACGAGGAGACTAAGTCTAAAAATGAGTTGATGTGAATAATCAACAGGAGTCAAACGATAAAAGGCATTGGTCGGTTAACTACAACAAGGGGTCAACTTGTGATAAATTAAGTGGTATTTTTGTTTTTGCTGGATTTAATTACCCATAACTAAGACTATTTTATTCTGATTACAGTACCAACGTTTTTTTTTTTAGAAAACCAAAATTGTACCTGGAAAAATACTTAGATAACAATTCGAACGAATTCTGACCAAATTGTAATCCGAGGCTTCCCTTGTTTAGAAAATAACCCTAAATCAAATTGTAGCCCATACGCATTTCTTAACATTAAATTCCAAAAGTCAAAAAAATGGACAGGATACAACTATGGCCCACAAAGCAAAATATAATACTTTCTAATCGAGTGAATATGAAATTCGTAAAAAAGCACACATGCATACTCCTATTATCTTTTCAAACTAGACAAAATTTGCTAAGCGACAAGCCCTATCATCCATTCATCTCCATGATTATTTTTCCTGGCTTATGATAGTCGTTAATTACATTTGGGATAACCTAATTATAACGAAAACACACAATCTTTACAAAGTTGTGCAAAAGAGCAAGCATACTATTTTTTTCACTAGTCATGAAGCGTTTTTACTTGGATGAAATAAATTATAATCCGGTTCCAATTACACTCTTGTTTGTTGGTTATAATGCAGAAATGTTATCGTATAACAGTTTGTACCCAGTGTCAGTTTTCAACGCAACTCTCCTGCTTTATCACAACTTGGGGCCAAAAAGACCTGGCTCGATAGGGGTAAAAAAGGGATGCAGTTGTGTTGTGCTCTAGGGGCCTAATTTTTTCTAGTTAATCTAATTAGAATTAAATATATAATCGTGTTTACAGGCGGTGGAACCGTAAACGTCTGTAAGATATACTTACACAATAAATATAAGTTGCGTTCTTCCGGTTTTGTCAAGCACTTTTACTTCATACATGTTGTACAGATTAAAAATATATATATACATTACATCTGTACAGATTTCTTTACTTTAAATTACACAATGGCCTTCACATGTTCAATTACAAATTCTATGATCCTGCTATATAAGTATCATTTTTCAAATGTAGCAGGCAGAATTTTTGCAAAATATACAAATTTACTCAAATAAAATTTTAATTAAGCTCTCACTTATACGATTTCATTATGAGTAGCGAAGTCTAATTAAAAAATTCAAGACAGTTGTTCATATTGGAAATTAGTGAGAAATCAGAATTTTACTACAGAAAGTGTCGGACCTCCAAAATGCTGAACACGGTTCCGAGCCAATAACTAAAAAATACTGTAGGATATGAAAGTATGATATGATAGTATCAACTCTCCATTTGCTTTTCACACAGAAGCTGTTTCGCCAATAACTAAAAAATGACTGTACGTAGATTATGAAAAGTATGATATGGTAGTATCAACTCCATTTGCTTTTTACAGAGAAGCTGTTTCGCGTTGACTTCGTCTTTTGGAAGGTTTGATAACACTGTCACAAATTTGACAATTTCTTACATTGACACAGCTACAAATGAAATGATATAGCGCACTTCAAGTATATAAGCTATGCTTAGTTTTTCCCAGTTTTCATCTTCAACTTTGTAAGTTATGTCTAGACTTTAGTTATATTTTAATTCGAAACCTATGGCTATGAGTGATCAACTAAAAGAAATTATATATTTAACATGGTTCTACAGAAGGTCTGTTATCATTTGTAATATACATGCCAAAATTTGACATCATTCAATTGCTAGCCAACCCATGCTGATTTGGTTAGTATTAGTCTTAGATCAGTTAACCTTAGCATAGAAGTTTATATATTCACTTACCAATTCGGATTTAGAAAATTATATTATCTTGGAATATTTCACCTTGAACTGAAACACTAATATTAAATGAATCATGATAAGAAGTTGATAGAACATTAACCCTATGGATCTCAAATCACTCATTCATCTAGTGGAGAAACTATTGGGTTGACCCTTGTTAAGAAGGTACAAGACCAATAGTGAAAATATGGGGCCGATTTTGCCTTTCTTTCCGATTCCTTTGCAATCTTGAAGAGTCCCCTCCCCCTTGTGCTTTTACGATTTTGCAAATCCTAGGAGCACTAAGACGCCCTTACATTTTGTCTATTTATACAAAAAAAAATTATATAGCATAAGTATAAACAAATCTGTTAGAGTTTTGCGCAAGTTTGAATTGTGGGCATGTTGACAGAAATTTTTAAGCAAATAGAATGACATATTTGAAAACACGAATTAGATGCATCCATTTTACAAATATCTTGCAAGTTGTTTAGAACATGCACATGAAACATTTTCATTATTATATTTTGCACAATAAATGTGCAACTTTTATACCCTTCCCTTGAGTTCACTGCTTAAAATCTGGCAAGCAGTCAAAATCACAATGCATGACCATAGAGACTAGAACTATGAATGAGACAGTGACTTCAATAACATTAGATTGGTTGTTATGTACCAAAGGCAGAACCTTTCTCGGCCTTTTGGCTAAGATCAAGTATAATATATGTTCTTATATATCAGTTTAATATCTGATATGTGAGCAATCGGCTCAGACGATATTAAATTATTATTTTTAGGGGGAGCGACCCATCACAATAGCTTGCTATTGGGGTTGCTCATGTGTCGCTTGGGTGTTGTACTATTGCCCTAGCCTGGCGCACCCCACCCATAAATTAGAAAAAGAAAAATGTACCAAAGGCAGACATACTATCAGTTGCAGATTTTAACTATCTAAACCTAGCTAGCCAGCTCATTATAAGCTAATTACTTAAAACTGAATTGAGTTTCCTTTAATATACTTAACTTCCAATTTATTTCCGACCATAAGACATTTTTTTTTGCTTTTAAGCTAATTAACCATCAAATGCATTATCGGCTATAAACGGAAAAACAATAATTCTGAATTTAGAAACTGGCAAATGTAATAAGCTCCTAATTAGTTTTCGATGTTGATTGCTTGACAAGTGAGAAGACCCAAGTAAGTTCTTAACCAACCAATGAACGAAAACTCATCTAGTTTGTGTTAGTTACATTGAGCACCAACATAGCTTTCACTATTCTTCTTCATCATCATGAGCTTATTTTCCTAAAGACATAAAGGTACCCGTTTGAATTGATGTTAGATGATTCTCATGGACCAATATAAATCTGTACGTATTTATACAGAAATTGTACGTATTTACATGCGATTATGAATTTGGGTCAACTATAACTAAACAAAATCTTAAGGTCAATGATCTGCTACAGAAATTTAATTATCCTTTTATATTTAAGTGTTGTTTCTTTCGGGTCTGAGGTTTGAGAGAGATGGATCAAGACTGGAACAATTAAACTATGACTTGTAAATGTTGTTTCGCTAATTATAAAGAAGAAACTACTGAGTCGACATGGTTGATCAAATTACTTTAGTAGCCGTCTTTTGGTAGGTAAAATGATGGATTAATTGTAAGTATCGTTGTAAATCCTCAACTTGCAAACTGCAGTATCTGGAAATTAGGATGACACCATAATTTATAACCTACTATCCCCTGTCTCTTTTACGAAAAAAACTATCATCGAAACTATCGAAGTATCTTGGGAATTGGGATTGTTGTGATGTTGTCCTAGTAACCAATTTGCCAAATGCAGTCAATTCCCTGTGTTTGGAACAAGATGTTTCAGAAAGATAACCATGATTATGAATGCAATTAATCTTTCGAAAAGCATCATATAGACAAAGGACCTGATAATGTAATTAGAGAATGTGAGCATAAGTCTGATTTTTAAGCTCTTGAACTAAGAGACTTGTTTTACTTCATTTGTTCTGAAGTAAGCTTTATGTGAGAAGACTGAAAAGAGCAGGCATATGAACATGTTTTATCAGATTATAAGAATAAAATAAATATGAGCTTAAGTATGATTTTACGCTACTGAACTCATAAACTTGTTATACTGCATTTGTTCTAAGGTAAGCCTTCTGTGAGAAGGCTGAAAAGAGCAGGGCTGTGAACATGATTAATCAGATTGTAAAACTAAAATGAATGATTTGCTAACAGTTTATATAACATTGCTAGATCATCTCATAGAGTTCATAGAGGATACCAATTTAAAAATGAATGGTTCGTTAACACGTTTAATCTTATAATAGGATTTGTGCATACCCGCAATGCGGATCAATAGAAGGTCATGTGTATCAGTGTATGTATACCCTATAAAGGCAATAGCAGCTAATGATGATTACTAGCTAATATATAAATTACACCTCTAATCTAATACAAAACATGATTGAATTTGTATATGCCCGTCACATGGGCAAGTATTCTCCCTCTCTAACTCAGTGGTGGGAATCTTGCTTTATAGATCACCCATGAACAACTTGATAGGAAAATAACCAAATTTTTATAAATTGACAAATTTCTTTTCACAGCTACAATAAGTCACATGGGAAAAAGAGCATTTCCATATGGCTTCCTCGCTAGTGTTATGAAATACTGTGGAGAAACGGGCTATTTTTTTACGTCAATTATATCTACTTCGGGTTTTTTTACTACGGGATTACAAGAACTAAATTGCAGGCAACTGACTTAAAAAAGTGTATCTCTAGTTTCATGTTAGGCTGTAACAGAAATAACCATATGATAAAACAACGCAGAGAAGGGTAATTTAGAATCTCTACCATAGCTGCAACTAGGAGCGAAGCCATAAGTGGTTTACGAGTGTGTCAAATTCTATATAAACTACTAAATTAAGTGAATTAAAAAAATAGTGGGTCTCAAATCATCGTTTTTACTATATTTTTAATCAAAATATATGAATAAAAAATTTAAAAATCATAATTTCCGGAATAATGAAGGGTGCCGTCGCCCGCAATGGTCTGTAACCAGCTTCCGCAGATTGCAACTTTTTCTTCTTTCAAATTTAACATTTACTGCGCACTTCTTTTTTCTTCTTATTGTTCTACAAGTCCACAAGGTATTTTACATTTTTTGTACGGAATACTAATTGACGTATTCCCAAAATTTTATGAGTGCACTGTGCACCAGAAAGAAAGTCAACTCTCATAAGATAGTCTGTCAAACAATTTTCTCTTCCTTTAAATAGCAGAAGTTTCCAACATTTATAGCAAGCAGCAAATATAGCCCTCTTTCTCCCTAAAAATTCTCTCTCTCTCCCTAAAAATTCGATATGTATGGGAACAACGACCACACGCTCATTGGTCACCCCTGCACCGTGCAGCCTAACATGTCGCCTGAGTGTCTCACGACAGCCTATTCTGCCGAACCTTGGATAGATACAATGGGTTATAACAACATAAATGTTAGTGTCAATGAGGGCATTTGTCACATGTCACCTAGCTTAATACCTAATATAAATAATAATTGGTTTAGCAGGATGTCTTTGGTGTCCGAGGCAGAGTCTGAGAGTTATTTAGTTAGGAGGGTCTTCTGTCCCGATGATTTGCAGGTATTAACGAGCCTTTTTCTCCTTTTAAGTTCTGATTGTTACTCTACATTGAAATAGTTAATCTTATATCATGAACTTGGATTCAATTATGGTAAAATAGTACTTTCAAATCTAATTATTCTTCCCCAATTATTTTCTATGAAAGGAAGATTAATGCAGTACAAGGTTACTCCCGATCAGAGAGTCCACTATCGAGTGAGAGTAGCAGTATCATAGAAAGCATGAGTAGAGCCTATCCATATACTCCAGAAGAGAAAAAAGAGAGAATTGAAAGATATAGAAGCAAGCGAAGCCAGAGAAACTTCACCAAAAAGATCAAGGTTAACAATGTCACTTTTCAATAGGTTTTTGTGCAGCTAATAATAGACATTCTTAGAACATCAAATCAGTTATCTGCTTGCTTAACTATCTGAACGTTCACTTTTTATTTTTCAAAACAGTATGAATGTAGGAAAACATTGGCTGACAGTAGGCCACGTGTAAGAGGGAGATTTGCTAAGAACGAAGAAATAGAGAAAAACTCACAATCAAGCCAGTGGAGTCATGAAGATGATATCGACCAAGACAATTGGCTCAACTTCCTAGATTCCTTCCCTTCAAACCTATTATCATAAGTTCAATGGGAAAAAATCAAAAAAAACGAAAATCAGGCCTGTATGTTTTAGCAAGGGCAACATACGAAAATCGACTTCTGATTAGTTCTTAAGAAATCATATGTATATAGTAATTTCCTATTGTATTAAGTTTCCCATTTAGTCATGACAAAACTAAGCTTTTTTAGTAATTTTTATGAAGGTTACAAAATTTATTTAGTGACTTATGCACCTTTCATTCTGCAGGTAATTTAGTTTTCCAAAAAGTTAATGTTCCCCTCGTAGTCATGTTCTAAGACAGTAAACAATAACACAATT
Source organism: Primula veris (assembly GCA_963682055.1). NCBI lineage: Eukaryota > Viridiplantae > Streptophyta > Magnoliopsida > Ericales > Primulaceae > Primula > Primula veris. The sequence continues at coordinate 44,670,724 of OY821740.1, forward strand.
TTAACTGTCTACAATCCTACCTGTTGACATTATTGACTTACCCTTACCAGAATAATTTGACTATTATGTCATTCTATTGAGAGTAAAATTTCCTGTGTTTATGAGAGTGAAAATTTATATACTACCATAACTTACATGGTCCCCGTGAAATTGTACCTTTACATTCTAGACTCAAATGATTGCCAATACTCAATATTTTCAATTGACCATCAAGCAGCAGCGATTTGCTATAGTTCAGTCATGTGGCTTATACGCATGTTCTGTCTTCACATTATCCAAACCCTAGTTAAGCGCGGTTATGTGACAAAACCATAGCTTTTAATCGAGATAAGAGATGGTTTCATATCAAACTTGATAAACTCCCCAATGTTCGTGATCATATAGTTTTCTCTTACCAAATTGCATATCTGCGTCTTTTTTACGTTTTCTCCTCAAATGTTTGGATTAAACGTTATGTTCATATTCTGTCTCATTCAATACTATTGAACCAACTAGACATATGAAGTTATGAACCGGCAGCGATAACTGTACTCAACAAAAACCTAAAAGTTTCACATTTAAACAAGGAAGAATACACTACACTGAAACAGATTAATTCCAACAGGGATGTGATATTAGCTCAGTAGAAACAGAAAAGAACCATCTTATTATTGCCTATCCTTTCCTGTTTTCCATCTCTTATAAAGTTTTTACAAGAGGAAACCAATATAGATTCCCCTTCACTAGACTATCATCGGTGACAATCCAAATTATCGGTGACAATCCAAATTAAAGCATGAAAACAGGAGGAATATTTCAGAAGAATGGAATCTCAATATCGAGTTTATGTCAATTGATGTATACTAATACCATCATACTCGAACTTCGATTTGCAAACTTCTCTCAACCTCAACCCGAAAGGCTCTAGCAAATGTACAGTCACGATCACAAGATCAGAGGAACATGCAGTTTCAAGGGTCGGAGAGACATCTTTCGAGAGAACAGGATTTTTGTTCTCATACAAAAATAGACCACAACTTTTTTAAGTGTGCCTCATTACAATATATAATGCATTTAATTTGTATCCAAGCGTTGTCTTTTTCGATTTCTACTCATCCCGGTGATTCTTCCTGTATTTTATATCATTCCAGTGAAAAACCATATGAGTGGATAGGACACTAATTAATTGAAAAACTAGACAAACAAAATCATGTACACACCTCTCTGGCTAATAAAATACCCTTAACATAACCCACTATACTCACTCGCAGTGTTCTTTCCTGCACTTTTCAACTAAAAGACCTCTCTAGTATGATAGACTTGGCTTTACTGCTTTACAAGTGATAACATCAGCATGTTAAAGTCAAAAGTAATTAGTTTACTATGCTTAAATATACACATAATTATTCAGTCACACATGTTACTGAATCATGAGTTACGGATTATTTTAATGTTTGATGATTAAGTATAGTGTTTAGCATCTGTACCCATACTTTATCAAAGACTATACTTGTTCGGGCGGCCCCTAGAAGTGGGGGACTATATTTGTTCGGGCGGCCCCTAGAAGTGGGGAGACGGCTCAATCGATTCTTGTCTGCTGCCAGGACAGATTCTTACCACTAAGTTTATATTTAATTTGTATAAAATATGTGTGAAATATAAATTAATCAAGTTGGTATTGTACCTTTGTGTCTCATAAAATACTCCATTAAAAGACAGACAAAATCAAGAGGTCTACAAAAAAACTGAAAGACCACTTTTCTTATTCTAAGCAGGAAAAAAAGGATCCACGATAATTGCCTTGTCCTAAGAGGAACCACAAAGTTTGCACAGATGTAAAATTTGCCGGTCTCAGAAAACATCACGATTAGCTGTAACCAGGGAATATATAAAACCCCCATAAATGAGGTTTATGTATTTAACCAGTCTAAGCTAAATTGTTAATCATGGACATGGAGGGTTTGGTCTTTCCTAGTACACTCTTTGTAACCTCGGCTTATTGATCTTTCCTAGTACACATTCGCCTTGACGAAGTTGGAAAATTGTGATACTACTCTAGTACTCTTTAACAAATAGAGTGTTGAGTAACGTTTGTTTTGAACTTCCTTTGTGGGTAATCATGAGGGTTGTATTGTGTAAAAATACTCCTATATGGGAAGACAGATGCTCCCTCGATCTTTGCATCTTTTAGGTTCTCAAGATGGCTCGTTTTGGGTATACGATTTCATGTTACTGTAAATTTCCAGTATTTCCTCTCTGCGTAAAATTTGTATTCAAACCTAATACATTTAAAACTCAATGAAACATTCTTTTTAATCCAGTTAAGAAAAAAACAGTTTAGTGTCTTCCCTAATTAAAAGATTTGGTCAACTACAATACTAGTCATACAAGCATGCAAACCTTTAGAGACTCCCTTCATATCAAACGTGATAATCCGATATCCTTTAATTTCCTCCCTGTGTAGTGCTGGTAAATGAGGGCATGAATTCTGGGAAGGAGCGAGGTGGAAACAGTCAGGAGGCTGTAGAACTCTCATTTGAATTTCATGTCCTGCCAGATTGTATTACTAATATTGTTCTTTTAGCTAGGTGTATAAGGTATGACTACAAGAAGTTTAAGATAAAGGTCAGATAAGTCCGCATTCAATCTTTTAACTTGTTGCCACGTCCGAATTGTCGCATATACTCTATCTTAATGTTGAAATAGACGTGGAATGGTGTAGAGCTTGTCAAACATCCGAAAGTCGCGATTTCAACACGGGACCTTTTATGCATTCTCATATCAGAATGCAACTGTGGACGGACTTTACATGAATTTTGTCGTTGGTCTCCCTTGAAATGCAAAAGGGTAACAATTCTATTTTCGTTGTTGTAGATCGATGAAACTCTGCGCTTCGGGTAGGGGTGGTGCCACTTTATGGTATGAACTATGCAGGGTCAATTGTCCCAAAGTTTTTGGTCTTGCATCCGTGATTACGTTTGGGGAATAACTGTATGATATCGTATTTGTAGTAATAAACACAACCAATTATTTGGGATGGTTGAATAAATAGAGTCATCAGAGATATAGTTAGGTGTAGATTTTCTAACTTTATGCAATAATGCATAGTTGAAGAATAATTCCTATGACTAAAGATGATAATTAAGGCTAATGACTTTGAGCTCAAAAAAAATAATTTTAAACTTTGTTACTTAAATAAAAGAAAACCCTTGCCTCAGCCTCAAGCATTTGCGAGTCCGGATACCCCATCTTGGCTATTAAATCCAGAATAGCTATTTAACAAAATTCTAAAATTACCATCATGTTTCAATATATTGCAACAATTATTATTAATAGTAAGTCATGTAAATATAAAAACTAGCATAGAAAAATATTAAATCTAAAAAAGTCTTTAAGACTAATATTACATTAATACTGTCCGCTTTTGCCCGATTTCGTGCTCGCTTTTCGGACCGTACGACTTTAAAAGGTCTTGGTGATAGTAAGGAATGTTTTCTTAACTTATATATCATATATGTACTCATATATCTAGCCGACGTGTGACAATACTTTCTCTTTATACCGACATTTTCTATGAAAATCCGGGTTTTTACACCTGCTCATAATGCTTTAATAAAATTGGAAACCCAGGTTTAGTGAAAATATTCAAAATTTTGAGAACAGACTTTTAAGCAAAATTCAAATTTTCAATCCAATTTTCAAATTTTCACTGAAGTTTATCCCGCCATAAGCCTCAATATAATAAGACTGGTGACAAAGAAAACACAAATAAGTTGCCACGTCATCGATCCGCGTTTCTCAAAAGAGATCATCTTGACCCTTCATTTAAAAAAATCAACGGTCAGTATACTTTTACAAAACCCTCACACGGATCGAGCCTTTGCCCATCCTCTCTATATATTCAATCGCATTCTTCTAATAATTTCATTCATTCGCTCATCTACAGTTAATATCACCCCAAATATTGCATAAATCAGATTTATTCTCTTCAAAGGTATTTTCAGATCCACTCTTTTATAAAGTTTTGTTTAATTATTGTCAGTCACATCTTCTGATTATTTAATTTTTCGATATTTCAATCGTTCAATTTAATTAAATAGCTAAATTATGAATAATCCCCCCAATTTCTATTTAAATAATATTTCGTATTGTAATTTGTTTTCCTGTCTGTGTAATTATTCTGCTACTTGAGATATAATTTACAAATTACTGCTCATATTCCATCTAGTATGTTTATTTGCAAATAAGTAATCAAATTGGGCTCAGATTTCAATTAATCCGGTAAAGTACATAAATTAGGGCTCATAATTTCTTAAAATTAAATTTCATCCTTTTGATTGGAATTGATTAGTAAATAGTTTAGTAATTTGCAAATTAGTGCTTAGATTTCTATTAAATCTATAACTTACTGAAGCTAGGGCTCATATTACCTTGTTTAAAATTCTTATTATTTTTTTAAATGATCTGGTATATGTTATCTAGTTTTCAATTTGGAGACAAAATTAATTTCCGTAGAAACCTGGTAAATTACATCTCAGTTATCTACTAATTAAGTACATATCAAATTATGAATAAGTTTTTCATTAGCACTTGCAAATTAGGGTTTATAATTCAATCAGTATAGTAACTTCCAATTATTGCTTGGTTTTCACTTACTGCAGTAAATTCTGAATTAGTTTTCTAATAAGTACTCAGTTTTTTTATAATTGATTCAATTGATTACTTGTTCTATTTTCTAACTAAATTGCAAATTAACGCTCATATCCATCTAGTAATAGTAATTTGCAAGTTGTTGCTCAGATTTCAATCGGTGTATTAATTACCTGATTAGTAAAAATCAAATGTTAAGTTAGTTTAGTAATTTGAAAATTAGTGCAGTAACTTACTAAAGTTTAAGCTCACAGATTACCTTCTCTTTATTTCTTATTGTTTTTCTAACTGCTCTGCTATTTGAGATCTAGTTTTCAATTCAGGCATACAATTTTAGTTAGTGTAGAAACCTGTTAATTATTGTTCAGTTTTCTACCTGTTTAGTACGTTTCAATTGGGGATCAGTTTCTCATTAGTCATTTGCCAATTAGGATTCACAATTCAATCAGTATAGTAACTACCAATTATTGATCGGTTTTCACATTAAGGCTAGGATATCATTCAATGTATTAGTTTTCTATTAAGTGCTCAGTTTGCAGTCACTGCCCAGTTTTTGAAAATTGATTCAATTGATTACTTGTTCTTTTTTCTGATCAATTTGCAAATAAAGTCTCATTATCCATCTAGTAATAGTAATTTGCAAATTAGTGTTCATATTCAGTTGATGTAGTAATTTCCCATTAGTGCTTAGTTTTGAATCAGTTAGTCAATTATTAATTATCCAAATTCCTTTTTTTCTACTCTACAGGTTTAACCAATCATGTCTGGACGTGGAAAGGGAGGAAAGGGGTTGGGAAAAGGAGGAGCAAAGCGTCACCGTAAAGTTCTTCGAGACAACATCCAGGGCATCACTAAACCCGCTATTCGTAGGCTAGCACGTAGGGGTGGCGTCAAACGTATCTCAGGGCTTATCTATGAGGAGACACGTGGTGTCCTCAAGATCTTTTTGGAGAATGTTATCCGTGATGCTGTTACCTACACCGAGCACGCTAGGAGGAAGACTGTTACTGCCATAGATGTGGTGTATGCTCTCAAGAGGCAGGGCAGGACCCTCTATGGGTTTGGGGGCTAGTTAGTTTGAGAATTTGCTAAGTCTTGCTGTCAAGAATTTAATGGGTAACTGTTTATGGATTTAGTAGTTGTTTCCTTCTTTTTGTTTTCGGTACTCTGTTGCTATGGCTTGTAGACTCGTTGTGGTTGTGAAATCTATGAATTCAGGACATGTTATTTCCCTAATTCTGATTGTTCAGTTAGTTATTTCGACTGTTTGTTTATCGCTTTAGGTTGTGACTATTATAATATTCTTCCTTTTTGTGGTAGATTAATTCTGCTTAATAGAGTTCCTTGTTTGCTAGATGTCTAGATTTGTTAGCTCAAATTCATAATAGCATTCACCAATTATGATTTATGAGTATGAAAATTTGTTAACAATTACAGTACATTAGAAGGCCATTGTTCTCTGCTTGAGAATTAGAACTTGATCAGTGCAAAACGTTATCATGATTATGCTAGAAAGTAAGTGCTTGTAGCAACAGTAATTTGCACTAAAGTTGAGTGAACGAGTTCGTGATCATGAATTACTAGAAAATAAGAACTGTAGCCACTGTAATGTACAATTCAGTGGTGTACTAGAGTTCATAAACTATGCTCGAAAATAAGAAGTTGTAAGAACAGATGAATTGCTCATTACATTAGTTCTAAACTTAGTATTAAAACTGTAGCTTATCTGCTAAAATAAGTCTTTTTTATGATTGGCACAGTCATCATTTCAAATCTTGAAAGCACAGGTAGGGTTATCTTTACGTCTACGTGAGTTTAGTCCTTGATCTAAATTAATCCATATAAACTTTTAGTGATTTTCTAGAAATACTTTTTTCTTTTGTAACATGTCGTCCGGTCTAAATATTCCAAAGCGTATAAGTTAGTATTACCTATTATAATCTTCAATGCACTTATTATAACTTAAATTACCTGAATGGAAGAAGTTTGACTAATAGTAGTGATAAGAAGAAGTCTACTTGCTCTCTTTTTTTAGTCAAGTAAAAGACTGTAACTTGTAAAGCGTATAAAGACCAACAAAATGAATACTCAATATGTCCGTTTTCTAAATGGGCTAAAATATAATTGCGAGTAATTAATTACTTAATGCAATAGATGAAAGAAAGACGTTATCGTTATAATTTGTGATTGCAGAAAAAAAAAATATCTAGCTTTTAACTTGTACCGGTAGATTTGTACTGAACCGTAGTGACTAATGGCGGAGATTGAAATTACCCTTATATTGGATTGGAGTGGTGCTTGTATTCAAGTGTATTGTAAAAGAACGGTTTTATGCAATAAAAGTTGTTAAAAAATTGCCGTGACAGCAATGGAGTGAACTGTCTCCCATCAATCTACTTAAATAAAACTTGCGTTTGTTTCATATTACTAAGTAAATAAGTTTTTCTTTATTACTCCCCATGTTGTTTTGGTTGAACCATTTGTCTCCTATGATCCTATCACTACCAAGTACCAATTATAAATAAAAAAATAACGTTCGTTGCTCAATTCTAATTACGTTTTTATTATTAATTAGTAGTCTATATTCATATTGTAGCTTTTACATTGGTAATATATACATTATACACATACGTACATGTACATATTTAACAGAAGATACAAATATTATCGATATTATAACATACCAAAACCGTCCACCACTCTATCTCACTACCTTTCCTTGCATACTAAGCTCTCTTTTCTTCTCCCAATAAAACCCAAACAAACGCAATTTTCAAAACATCACCACAATGACCTCCTTTTGCACTACACGTTGCATTGATGACACGTTTGTACCTAAACGTGCCACCTACACGAACCTCTACAAGTGGCCAGAGTCAGACGCCGCTTTCGTCCGCTCATTCAGCTCCAACGGTCGAATCGAAGGCGACAAAAACAAACACCATCGTCATCCTACGGTGGTGGACAGTGTCTCGTGCCGCCAGATATATCTGAGAAGCTATACGTTCACGAGGAAAGAGAGTATGCATGAAAGGACTAGGAGGTGTTTCGATAGGGTTAGAGGAAAAGTGGCTAAGAACTCGCCTTGTGGTGGTTTTGTTACGGCGGAGAAGAAGCGTGCTCAAGGCGAAAATATTGGAAGGGCGAAGGAGGTATCTTGTGCCGCTCTGTTTCGGGCTTTTCATAAGTTGCTATCTTGCTCCACCAAGGTTGATGTTGTTGATTGATTTTTCATTTTCCTAATCCTAATCCTTTTTATTTTTAATTGTTGTTAAGAGTTTTTGTTGGTGTGTTTTACTCTCATTTCCCTCCATGTCTATGTCAATAAGCAATTTGCGGGTCAATTTCTACCAACATGTTAAACTTTTAGGTAAGAAAATAGATTCTCTAGCATTTTATATACAAGAACGATATGTTTCTTATATAATTATTTGTGAAAGACTGAAAGATAAAAATTTGCATATTTTGATCATCTTTAACGATTAACCAGAGTTCAAATTTGCATATCTACTTAGGGTGTGATTTTAATTGTAAGATAATGTACATTTTAAAATAATCGTCTGCAATCTTTTAAATTTTTTAAGATGGTGGAGCATCCACAAATCCAACATCTTGGTGGGTTTGTTTTTAGTAGTAGTAATATTATTTTATAGAAATTATATATATTACCTCGTTAATACCAATATTGAACCGTGACACTAGAAAAATATTTAAGCCTAACATTGAATAAATCCAAGATGGTTACATTTGTTAGAGATTACTTATGTTTAGAAAGTATATAACGGAAATTGATTCAATGATATATATAATATGTTAAAAAGATTTAGTACAGTAACAGTTTTAACTTGTTTTCTTTCTGCAATATTATCAGAAGTCTCGATTTTATTTTATTTTGAAACACAGAAGTCTCGATTAAAAACTGTGTTTCGTGAAGTTTTCATAATCCGTCAAATTTAGAATGGAAACCGTCAGTCAAAAGTAATGTGTAAGTGCATACTGGCAAATTCTACAGGAGTTCTAAGCAACTAGCTCTAGTGAAGATTTTTTCTCTTTCCATCAATTGGTAAATCCTGCATTAGAACTATCGATCTTGTTGAAAGTTAGTTACTGTTTTCTTTTGTTGATGTCATATATTATGTACTAATATTACATCCCTGTCTTAAGTATATGGGATTGAATGACGAAGTCTACATTTTAACATATTTGACTAGGGACGAATATAGAACATAATATTTGTTATATTTTTATTGTCCTATCGTAAAAGTTGATGATAACTTAGTGTCAATTTGCCTAAAAGGTTTGTCGGATTCCGGCTGATTAATATCATAGTTTATCGTAATAATAAAGAACTGCACATTAGAAGCAACAAATTAATCGATGTTTTGAAAATCGAAAACTTAGCTAAAGCTTTTACTAAAAATGCATGCTTTTAACTGTCTAAAAAGCAGAAAAACGAGTTTTTTTAAGTACGAAGCGAGCTTTTTAAAACTCTACCTATTACTAACACATGAAAATATAGTTTTGTATTTTTGCCAATAATCATAGTCACGACCCGGTACATAATCTATTACGAAAAACGCTTTCTTCATTGGAAAGTTAAAATCCAAGGAAACCGAAAAAGGTTTGTCAGACTGGTAGAAATTTTGAACTTGAAACTTGCAAAATATTTATTTACTACTTCATCGCACACCAACACGTAGAACTAACAAATTTAAATATAAAAAAAAAACGCGTAGACCTAACAAGTATACAAACAATAAAAGCCAAATAGCCAATATAAAAGAAGTGGGAAAAATAATATTACAGTAAAGTTTTCTACACAATATAATCGTAAAAAGGTTGTGATTAGAGTTTATCTAATTGGTGTTCAGAGTGTAAGTTGAGGTCATCTATCATGTATGATTACAATCTCTTTACCTTTTCGCATTTCTATAATGCTGTGGGGATGTAACGTGTCATAATGTAATTTTCAAGCAACAAACATTAATAATCTTGGTGGTTACACTTTAATACTATTAACTTCGGAGTATATTCTCATTGCCATTACAAGCAACATATGATTTATTTATATAATATTCATTTAAAAATTTAAATAATTATGAACAACCATTTATGACTTCTAAATAGTACTGTAATAAATTTTTGATTATCTTTTAAGAAGATAAGGGCTGGTTTGGTCTTTCAGAACATTCAACTTTGGAGAGTGTAAATACAATTACAAACATAAAAGTACAATAACAGTAACACTTGGTTGATCGAGCAAAATCAAATAGGAATCCATGGTCACAGCAACTGAAATTGCTTATGATAAGATTTTTGTTTTTCCATCAACGATGTACGATGACACCAATGTGAACACACGGCTGGGTAAGCAAACTTGGCGGAAACTTGTATCAGTATATAATACAACAATTAGGCAATCTGTTATCAGATAATACCTATAGTTGAAGTGTAAATTGAATCTCTTTACCAAATCCTAAATAGATAAATTATCCTAGAACACGGAACTTTTTGCTCTCATAATCCACGTTACAAATCGAAAGTATAACTCAAAAACTAGCAATTGAATATTGTTGACAATTGAAAAAAAAAATTCATATTAGCAAGGAGTATCGAGAACTATCCACTTAGTATCTAAAAGCTGAAAAGGAGAAACACATTAGCTAAAAAAAAGCATAAACTACACGAAACCATAACATAAGCCAAGCCCAGAAAATACAAAGCACAAAGAACTTTCTGCTATAATGGAAAGCCCAGATAAAAGCAGGCAAGAAAATGTGCCTAAAACCAAACAGATTAAACTTAGAACTCTGAATCACAAAGTTAAAGCATTTGCAATAATAGTGGAAACAAATAATTCAAAGAATAAAAACTCAAGTATAATAATTTGAATACAACAACAATAAAAGGAATGCCATAATAGATATCTATCTTCCTCCTTTTGTACAAAAGAGGTTTCACAACGCTCATACAAATTAACCTTGCAACAAAAAGAACTCGGAATATTAAGTCCGATAAAATCAAGCAGATGTTGAGGTGGAACGTCATGATGTGTCATCCCTGATCTCAAGCCTTTTTGATAGTTCAAAAGAACCCAAACGCAATATTAATTAAGTGTTCAATAAATTACTTGGTATCTTGAAATTTTCATCTCCCCTCCGACTTAACAAGCTGAGAGAAAACCCTACTCATCGAAACACCCGAGAGATCATTAACACTCGACCCATTAAAACCATCTGAAACATTATTATGATCAGGTTGATTATTATTATTAAAGTTGTTGACAAGTGGCGATAACTCTCCGATCACATGTGTACTATTCTCTTCTGGGTCATTTTGAAGCACTGCCTCTTGAAGTTGAAGGGCGTATTCGAGATTCCACAAAACATCTCCCATCGAAGGCCTATCAACACCAAATTCAGCCAAGCATTTCTCAGCTGTTTCGGCAAATTTCCTTAAAGAATCGGCTTTAATTGTTCCCACAAGTTTTTGGTCTATAATCTGGTCTAATTGCCCCTTTTTCTGCCACTTCATTGCCCATTCCGCTAAATTCACCATTTCTCTCGGGAGAGATGGATCTATCACAGGTCTAGCGCAGAGAACTTCGAAAAGAACAACCCCAAATGAATAAACGTCGGATTTCTCCGTCAATTGTTGTCTTCTAAAATACTCGGGATCTAAGTACCCAAAACTACCCTTAACGGCTGTGCTCACATGGGTCTGGTCGATTTCAGGACCCGTTTTCGAGAGCCCAAAGTCGGCAACCTTTGCCATAAGATTTTCATCAAGTAAAATATTAGCAGATTTCACATCACGGTGAATGACTGGTTTGGAATCTCCTGTGTGAAGATAATGAAGACCCCTAGCAGCTCCAATACATGCCTCAAGCCTCAGTTTCCAGCTTAAGAAAGGATTGTTGGAGCCGTATAGGTGACCCTTAAGGGTCCCATTCTCCATATACTCATATATCAAAATCATTTCGCTTTTTTCATCACAATATCCTATTAAGGAAACTAAATGGCGGTGACGAAATTGAGAAAGCATTTCGATTTCGGTTCTGAACTCGTTCATCCCTTGTTGGGAACTTTTATTACCCCTTTTAACAGCTATTTTTGTACCGTCATTTAATTCACCCTTGTAAACTTTTCCAAATCCACCAATTCCAATTACCCAACTCTCCTCAAAATTATTAGTAGCCTCTTGAACTACAACAAAAGGAAAACGATAACTCATAGTTCCGGTAAGAGTCGTCCCGTAAGAGTATTTGCTTCCCATAGTGAGAGAAGTTCCCCCTATGGAGAAAGGTGTCCATGCTTTTGAGTTTTGCTTTCTTAGTTTTTTGTTTCTGCACAGTAAAAACAATACGCCTATCAAAATTAGAGCAATAATAGATAAACCAATGCTCAGTCCAATAATCATTCCCATGTTTTTCTTCTTGTTTGACGAGGATGGGACCACCGGGTCTATCCCGCCAAGGCTCCCCTTAGAATTATTCATTTTCATAATCTCTAGCCCGTTCAAAATCGCATTTGGATAAGCGTTATTAACAGAAGATGGGCCGATACTAACACGGATTTTACTATTATGGTTAACTGCAGTAACGAAATCCATGTAAAAGGCGGTTGCCAGATTACTCACCACAGTGGTGGGATCCAAATTCGGAGCCACATTAAAAGAGTCTATATAAACATTGAAATATAATAAATTGGCTCCAATGCTCACTATATCGCAAAAATGAAAACGTACAAAATACTGAAAACCATGATCCACAGGGAACTCCCATGTGACATTGAAATTGCTATTCGGATCATCAGCCGAATTCATTTCGATGCAAGTACCGTACACAGACTCGGGGGCTATATCACGAGTTGCTCCATCTGCAGGGTACTTTACAGCGGCAATATTCGATTTCTTTGTTGCAAAATTTTTATTGACCAGGAAAGCATCATCAGAGACCCAATTTCGCCACAAAGTATCGTTTGGGACCGAGGGTCCTCCCATATTCACCCTAGCAACTGTCTCTAAAGCCTGTGTTAACAATCCCTGATATTTCGATAATGGATTAACAGCAGTAGCATCATCTGTAATGAGTGTATCAGGTACCGAGACAACTTCAACGCCATTAATAAAGGCGATCGAATTGTTTGAGGGAGAGAAAGTTATTTCTAGATTGTCCGTCATCAAATTCACCGAGAATTCTTTGACCAAACTCCCATTTCCAGGTGTGAAATCACTTAGTAGCACATAGTTTTGTGCAGTCACCGTAAAACTAGAAGAACCCAAATTGTAATTTCCAGATGTAAATGGGTAGAAATACAAACGAACCCAGTGTCGGCCTTTATGAGAAATCGAAAAGCTATACTTAGACACACCTGTAAATACCCTGGCAGTCAGATAAATAGCCGAACCGACGGAATTCGAAGTGGTATTGACCAATATATCTTGTGTGGTTGATAGAAGTTTCGGAAAAAAACTATCGGATACAAAAACTCGGTTACCAACTGTGGTATTAACGGGAGATCCACAATCTATAAGGTACTGATCTTCGGGATCATATCCAATACAAAAGGATAGAGAATAGAATACAACACAAACACAAACCAAAAGTTGATAAACTTTAAAACCCATCTCTAAAAGATCTATATAAAACTAAATAACACAAGTGCCCTGTTAATAATAAGTTGAAAGATATGTATAAATGAGACCTTTTATCAAACACCTTCAGAGCATTATTTATCCCATCTTTCACAACTAATCATCGACAAACCCACAAGCTATATAGTGCAAATCTAGGGTTTAAGGACAATAATAGGACAATGTTATTTAGTAATTAAACCTAGGAAAAGGGTTCATTAACAAATTCAGATAAAATATGAGACCTTTGAGAACTTTTGAGCTCCAATGTTAGAGAGAGAGATGAAATTTTGAATCAGAATAGCCCCAATCAAATAAGATCTTTTTTGAGTTATTAAATACTATTGGTCAATCAAAAACTATAGTAGGAGAAAATAAAGTGTATTATTAATATAAAAAAAAAAACAGTGTAAAGAAGATAATAAAATTGTTGGGGAAAGACAGAGTGGTGTGAACTGTATAGGCTCCTCTAGATGGTGACAGATTGGGAGAGAATCTATTGAAAAAATAGGGAAATTAGTGTCCAAATCAAATGAGAACAAATAAAATAAAATTAGTGGGTGGGTGGGTCTTAGGAAAATTGGACGGCTAATTTATTTATTTATTTTTCGGGACAAACAATGAGAGTTCACATCTGTGGGATCTTTCTTGTAGTTCTCTATATTATAGTGAGTGAGAGAGAAAAAGAGTAAAAGACTTTGCTTTTATTGGCTTATTTCTATTGCAGTCGGTAAAAGATTTTTGCTTTTTTGGACTTACTTTTATCGGGGATACGAAGAGTTTACCACGTTGACAAAAATTCAATTTTATAATATCTACTTATTTTAGTACCCCTCGTTGATCGATTAATTTATAAAATTAACGACACTTGTCTGCACGTGACTAAATTCTATTAAATTTTTTTAACGACAAGGGTATTTTGGTCATTTATATCATAAGTTCAATAATAAATAAATAAATAAAATAAATACAAGAGACAGAATAATACATTTTTCTATTTTCGGTTCATCTCAATTCTTACCAAACATAAACATAACTCATAAAAGCAGCAAAAATATATGAACAAAATAGAGTATACGATATAAAATTAAATTTTTTATAAAATACGTAAACTGTTCATATCTCTGGCAGTGCCCTCAAAAGTCAAAACACCTGCTTAGATATACCTGAATTAATAAAAACCAATTCAGGTTAAATTCTAAATAAGTTCAAACATGTCCCTCTTCACCTTCATTATGTTTTTTGTTGTTGTTGTGTGTATTTTGAAGAAACATATCAAATTTTAATAAAAATTGGTGTCCATCAAATTTCTTTAAATGTTTTCTCAAATATGAGAAATTAAATGTCTCATCAAATCTTCTATCTCATACTTATATTATTTTGTTCTCTCACATATATGAATTTTGGAATATAAATTAGATAAAAAATAACATAAACAAAAATAAGTAAGTTGAGCATCTATTGAATATAGGTAACGTTGTTATTATGCAGCTCAGAAGTGATGTTTTTACAAGCAAAATAAGGAATATACTATGGAATATGTAATAATTGCTCTAATCTGATTGAGTTCACCTTTGTAGAATAAATTTTGATAAAAATATTAGTATATTTCTCTTACATGAGTACAGTTTTATACTTTTATTTAAACGAACTACAACCTGCATTGTTGACTTCATAGTAACTTCTATTTTTTAATTAAACGATGTGCTCCATAATATCTAGCCATCTGTAATTACAAAACTTATTATTATACTTACCTATCCGTTTCTAATTTGTTAAATTTGGTCATTTCACGCTTATATGTACTGGCAACTTTGTGGCATTAAAAACAAAAAAGGATAGCGAGTGAACTGGAAATGAGAAAAATGGCTGTATCAACAGTTGTAACTTGTAATACAATGATTGTGATATAAACATGTATGAATTATGATTAGTTTAAAAATGAAACACGTACAATTCCTTTTTAATATATGATCTTCGATTAGTGACGGTGGTAGGAGTAGTTTTTTTGGTCCAGTTACTTCGATTAATATTTAAAGTTTTGTTACAGAATCCAAATTTACTAAAGAAAATAAGTTGATGTTGTAGTAATTTATATCATCCACAATATCTCAATATTTACAACTAATTCTTGTATTACATCATACTGAACGAAATAATTTATTCTTTGCTTTCTCGTTTGTCAACTACCAGAATAGTTATTAGAGCTCTTTTGTATTAGTTCATAACGTTGTGTTTATGTTCTATGCTATTCTGCGCCAATCAAAACATCCTTTTATTTTTTAAAGAAATCAAAACATCTTTGATAAAACAGAAGATAAAATGATGAGACGATAATCTATCTTTGTATAAATTGTGGCTTTTGATTATCAAATTATTTATTGGTTGCCTACATTGAGGTTGACTGATTATAAAAAAGGACTACCAAAGTTTTTAATTTCCAAAAATCATAGGTATGAGTAGGGGTGTACACAAACCAAACAAAACCGACCACACCGATGGAACCAAATCAAACCGATCAAAAACCGATTACTAATTGGTTTGGTTTATAAATCTAAAAACCGATAGCATAGATTTGGTTCACGGTATTACTTGTTTTCAAACAAAACCGAACTGATGATTTATAATTATACATAATTAATTTTCTATATATAGTCATAAATATAATAAGTAGAAATTTATATATTTATAATATGTAACTTAACAAAGTTTGTGACTTGTGTACATAATTGAGCTTGTACTAAGTCACTTATAAATTCTATTTTAGTTTAAAGTTCAAAGTTTTTGCACTAGTCCAGGAACACCTAGAAATTTCATTTATATTGATAAAAAAAATCACACGTTCTGACATTCTATGAATATTTTAGTTCAAAAGAATCGAAATTTGAAGTTTTTGATATAACAGGGATGGCTTAATAAGTTTTTAAAGTTATTTTTAGAAGTTGCACATAGTACGTTGAAGTAAATTAGTATGTGGCGGTGTTTTCTGACTAAAATCAAACCAAACCGTTTATGATTGGTTTGATTTGTTTTGGTTTTGATAATTATTTTAGTCCAAACTGAACCAAACCAAACCGATAACTTTTAATTGCTTTGGTTTGTATTTTATTTAAAAAGCAAATCAAACCAAACCGAACCGTATACACACCTGGGCACGAGAATAACAGATTCCCAAAAGATGAAAGGTTGGTATGAAAAGTTAAGTAATCCCTCCGTTCCCAATTAATTGTCCTCTACGAAATTACATGTAAGTTTGACCGGTTTATAATATGTATCAAAATTGTCGAAATGATAAATTTCAAAACTAAACATATAATTTAATGTTTGAACTATATGATTAACTTTTGAAAATTTTCATTATGACAATTTTGATATAAGTTATTGTCTGATTAAAATTGCATGTAGTTTCGTAATAAACAATTAATCGATAATGAAAGCAGTACCAGTTTAACTTAATATAATCTCACTTGTAACAAGGCATGCTAAAATTTAAGAGTCCATTATGCTATACACGTTTAAAAGTCTATTATTCCATTAACATGATATTTTAAAGCCATGCAAGACAAAAAAACCCAAAGATGTGATTGAGATTAAACAAACAATAACAAAATGGACACATAGTGGGTCGGCATGCGAGTAATGTAATAATTACGGTTACAATCTGTTGTATAGTATTTAATAATAGTAAATTACACCAAATGTTTAAAAAGTACAATATATTCTCAAAATATATCAAATGTAACCTAAACTGAAAATATCAAGTGAGTTTGTCTATGTCCACGTGACTTTCGAACAAACAAATCTTTAAATAAACGGTCCAAGCCAAGTACAATGTAATATTACTCGTTATGTTTCGAAATATTCGTCCTTATTTCTATTTCGGTAAGTTTCATATTGTTTGTCATGTTTTACAAATACGGGTAAAGTTTTGTCAATGTTCTCATTATACCATTCATGTACTTTTTTGCAAGTTTGAGCCAGTTAAGCTCATAATAGAAATTAAAGTGTAACTTACAAAATTCAGTGAGCTTTATAATATCTTTAAAATTAAAAAGAAATACACATTTTAATTTGGGATTTTTAAAACGGGGTGTGACTAAAATTAAATCGTCCGTCCCTCAAAAAGTGATTGTATAGCCTTTGAATGTAATTAGATAGCGAAGCCCTCTTTCTCTCTCTATATCTATATAGATACATATATATATATATTCGATCATCTCTTTCTCATCACCACCAATTATCAGTAGCAGCAGCTTTCTCTCTCTACTCACGGATCTGGTTTCCACTCTCTCTATCTCTCTCGATATTAACCTAGCTACTCGATTCTAGGGTTTTCTTTGGGTTTTGTTTTTACTCCTTAATTAGTTCAATTCACTCGTTAATGTGCTTATCGTTATACTTTTAAGCAGTGATCGAGTGTAGGTTTTATTAGCCGTCTTCAATTTCGATATTTGTTTGTTTTTCTGGAGGGTCTATCTATCTCTGTAGGTTTTTACTTGTGAAAGCATGTACATATATATATATACTAGTAATCGTGCCTCAAGCGTTGCGTGTGCGGCGCTAATGCAATAAAAATATAGAAAATATGTATAGTTATGATATAAATATGTGGATAATACAAAAAAACAGTTTAAGATTTAAAAGAATGTTTGGTTATTAAAGAGTGATAAGTAGTTTATTAGTTTTTACTTTTTATATTTTTATGGGAGTATGATATTATAGTAATTAATATAAAGGTGTAGGAGTATTTTTGGAAAAAAGTTGCTAAATTGGGCAGCCTCATTTGACTTGGGTTGACTTATTATAACAGAGCTTATTATAATAGAATGATACACACACACACATAAATATATATATAACATGTATATATGTTTTGATGAATGAATGTGAATGTGGTTGAATTATTTGTTTAGGAAATTTAAAAGGCTGCTTTTGGTTATTTACGATAAATTTGAAGAATAATTACCGGTGTAAGAGCGAGAAAAAAATATACAATTGTGTTTGTTTTTACTATTGAACCTTGTTTTTTTTTAAAGGTTTGGTTTAAATTGTTTAATGGTGGGGTTATTATTATATTTTTCTAGTGAAACAGTCCCTTAACACTAGATTATCTTTCATTTAGTTTTAATGAAAGAATGAGTTTGTTAATAAGATCAACTCGATTTGTTATAATAGCTTTGGAGTTGGAAAATCAATTTCTTGTTTTGATTTATTTTTCGGATGCCTTTTATATTTGAGGATTCTTGCTTTTGGAAAAGGTTCTTGCTTCCTGTATTGAAATAAGGGCAAACGTTTTAGTGGGAGATTTTATAATGTAAACTGGTCGATAATTGGAAAGATAGTGAATGTAAATGCTTTACTCTTAATTTGGTGTTCAAGAATTTGTTAGCACTTGCTAAAATATAAGAGATAAGTGTGGAATGAAAAACAGGACTTATTATGAAAATTAAACGAGGTTGAACAAAGATATAGTTTGAGCTTGTTTTGAATCTAGTCAGTTGAATTTTTTTTTTCCTTTGAATTTCTTAGTATCACTTCTTGGATTTAACGGTTTAACCACTTGAATTGTTACAATCATGTACGCCCTTCCTTTAGGAGAGCACTTATCATAGGAGGGAACTAGGAAGAGAACCTTTATAAGGGACATGCTAAATCAAACTATAAGCAATTTGATAATTTTAGCAAACTTTAGATTGTATTTGCTGTTGCTAAATCAAAACTATACGTGGTCTGTTGGTGTTGTTGGAACATTGATCTTGTGCTTAACTTGCACTGGTTCTCTGTTTGTTTTATGTTATGTTTGATGCAACGGTGTGTTACGAAAATGAGCAGCATTCCTCTTCCTTTTTCATGCCAGTATGAAGGTATTCCATAATCATTTGTGATAAGCATACAGTTGTTAATTAATATTTTACATGATGAAAATTTTGAGCTCTTTCCTCACTATTAGTCTATTTTCTTTCGAAGTTTATTTTCATAAATAGTGACTTACTGACTTTAGTAAAGTGATAGTTTCTTCCCTTCAGAATTGAGGGTCCAAACACACTATTAATAAAATAAAGGGTTCTTGTATATTCAATATTGATCTTCCACCAATTAGATTTGTCATTTGTTTAGATGAAATTTGAAAAAAAAAACTTTAGTGTACTTGTACACCTCACTAGAAGAAAAACCTTGTGTCATATATGATCCGCTGTGGACAGTTTTTTTTAATCTTATGCAACTTTATTGTAATTGAAATTATCAGAAGTTGATGTGTTTTGACAGGCCACTTCATTGTGGCTGTTCTTTTAATTTATAGGTTTCGCGTGCAGAAGACTTCCAGATATTTGAAATAGTTTGTCAATACAATCTGAGGACACTAACTCTTTTTACCAAAGAACCTTTGCGTATGACCAACTGAGATCTCTGTGATGTCGGGGTTACTCAATGTATTGCTCTTTCCTTTTTAACCTTTATGTGTGTACTATAACCGTAGTAACTAGATTGTATCCTTGTCATTGTTGGGTGAAGTTATTAATTATTTTATGCTTACACTAGTCATGATTTGATAAGCAGTCATCATTAAACGGTTCAGCTTCAAATCTCCCAGACAGTGCTGCACGGTCGTTTGCTTCGTCTTTCTCTGCTCAATCTGGTGCCGTGTCGCCTGGTTTTCATCACACGGGTTGGTTACTTTTGCATTCTTCAAATATATATTCTTAGTCTTGATTCCATTAGCTTTGTATGTCTATAATGGTGATATGCTGCCTCTCCTAACTTATAACTTTATCAGGAACCATGCAAGGACTGCATAATATCCATGGGAGCTTTAATATTCCTAACACTCCCGGTACACTTGGATCTAGAAACCCTTCAATGACTAATCTCCCTTCAAGTGGTCTTCAACAACCTTCTGGTAGCCTTTCTAGTGGTCGCTTCTCATCAAACAATATCCCTGTCGCTCTTTCTCAGGTAATTATGTAAATTTGCGATTGTTTGTTTGGTTCGGTTTGCTTCAACTAACTATAGAACCAGCAGTTTGTAGCTCTTGATAAGGAAACGAAATCATTTTCGTACAGCAATCGTCATCTTTTAATGATTAGTACCCTATACTATTAAAGTTCACAGTTTGTCTACAATTTACAAAATATCAGAAACTCACTACACCTACCTACCAAAATTTCAATTTAGACACCAATTTTTACAAAAATGAAGAATTAGTACACCTACCTGTCATAATTTACTTGAATTTAAAAGCTCAACTTTTCACTTCGTTTTACTTATTGTCCATTTTTATGCAAACTGAGTGATTGTACACCACTGTATTCGAACAAGTAGTACATATAAATATGTAATGCTTTTAAGTTGAATTTTCAGCAAATATTGCTCTGATTGTTCGATTTTTTATAGATTGGTGTCGGAATGGTGAACCTTACTAGATCTTCTAATTGTTAAAAGTCAATAGTTTGATGTAGAAAAGTGATACTTTCCCGCTTTTCATGTGGCCGTATGTCTGTGAGTTATCTCCATTTTTCTTTATTCACTTGTTTAATTGAACTACAGATATCACATGGAAGCTCACATGGTCATATAGGAGTAACAAATAGAGGTGGGATGAGTCCTGGATATAGTAGCAACACAAATGGCGTAAATTCAATTCCTGGCATTCTTCCAACTTCTGCAGGGATTGGTAACAGAAATTCAGTACCAGGGCTCGGCGTA
The DNA here is from genome assembly GCA_963682055.1 of Primula veris. Classification (NCBI taxonomy): domain Eukaryota; kingdom Viridiplantae; phylum Streptophyta; class Magnoliopsida; order Ericales; family Primulaceae; genus Primula; species Primula veris. Next base: position 44,691,691 of record OY821740.1, read on the forward strand.
AATCCGTTGCTAGGAAACTCTGGCACTCGAATCACCAGCTCAATGGGAAACATAATTGGCGGGGGAAATATTAATAGGAGTATGGGGTCTGGTGGAGGATTATCTGTCCCTGGTCTTGCTTCCCGCTTGAACCTAGGTGGCAACTCTGGGTCTGGAAATTTAAGTGTGCAAGGTCCAAGTAGGCTTATGAGTGGCATGCTTCAACAAGGTAACTATCACGCTTTTTTTTTTTACCAATATCGTTGATTTGAATTTGTGTAATCATCAAAATATCCCTTCAGGTTTAAGCAAAAATTAATTACATTCCAGCTTTTTGAAACATAATCATATTACCCTTAGGTTTCAAAATACATCATTGTCATCCCTAAACCTAAAGTAGTTTTTTCAGTAAAAGGCGTTTTATCCTTTATCTATAATCCCGCAAGTTATTATGAATCAGGCCTAGTTTGAACGGTGTTTCTTTAAAGAAAATTAAAATCTGTAAAAAGTTAAAATAACTCCTTTTTTAGTATTTAACTTGTAAACTTACAAAAAGTAATATTAGGGTAATAATAGTTTAAACATCCACAAAAAAGAATATAAGGGTGTCATTGATGATTGTTTTTCAGTCCTTCCAACTCTTTTAGATTTTTGATTATTGCACGATCCTAAACACTTAAAACTATGTGACGATTCAATGATACTAGACTGCTGAGATGAGTTCAATAGTAGAATCCTTGTAGTCCTCTTTCAGGGAACTATATAAATCATTTGTCATCTCTTTTCACTGTTTGCAACTAATTATGTTTGGACTTGGACAATTTTTCATTCAATCCTGTTTTTTTTCGGACTTGTTACCTCGTCCTTTTCTCTTCTGTCTGTTAACCTTTCTCACTTTTTTGCCTGTTTGTTAATTGTGTCTACATGGCAATCTGTTCTTTCTCTATCGACTGGTGTAAAAATTTCTATTATTTATGCTGGGTATTTCCTGGATGCAGCTTCTCCTCAGGTGATCTCTATGTTGGGAAACTCTTATCAGTCTGGTGGCGGTTCTCTTTCCCAAAGTCATATCCAAGGGGTGAATAATTATAATTCTATGGGAATGTTGAATGATGGAAATGGAAATGACAGTTCACCCTTTGATATAAACGACTTCCCTCAACTGACCAGCCGCCCCAGTTCCTCTGGAGGGCCTCATGGACAAATTGGTATTTCCTTTGCAAAAAACAGCTTAGTTGTTTTTCTTTCTTTCTGCTGCATTATGTTTCATTCTTAAATCTAATTTTTTTAGGTTCACTCCGTAAACAAGGTCTTGGAGTTAGCCCTATTGTTCAACAAAATCAAGAATTTAGCATTCAAAACGAAGATTTTCCTGCTCTACCGGGGTTTAAAGGTAGTTTCTCCTCTTTCATTTTCTTTAGCATTAGTGTTTCCTTTCTTTTTTAGTTTGAACTCGCGATGGGTAAAGTTATCTACAGAGGTTGTCATTAGGCTCTATTTGCAGCTGCATATAATTTGTACCAGGTCAAGCATTTTTGTCATTTGTGGGGAAAATTAGATCGACTGCGTTCTTCTCTTTTGACAACTACCTAATGTTTTACCTTCTATATTTATCAAGAGATGCAAATCTTTACCCTTTACAAAATTCTTAGAAAGTCCCAGTAAAGATTTCAGAAACCGTACGACTGGATGGGGTGGTGAGAATTTTATAGATTAGGTGAAAGGGGTTTTAAGGACTTCGATATTTAAACTTGAGGGAGCCTTGTGTAATTGACTGAAAGAGTAAACATCAGCTCTGGCCTGATTTTCTATAATTTGAGTTTGAATAACTTCTGCTGTTTCTTCTCTCATGCGCTTTTCTAATTAGGGGATTCCTAATTGATTTGCTTTGATATAGAGGAAAATCAACTTGTGCAATGTGATCTTTAGAAAAAATTGTGTAATGTGTAAAGCTTTAAGTTTTGTGGATATCCATAGGATCATTGCAGGCATGTGATGGAGGATTTATCGAGCTCATATCAGTACATCAATTCCCCATGTCACGATTTTATGTATTAGCTATGTCTGGAGCTTGGGACAACACTTTAGCAATCTACATTTATAACTAGAATCTTACTAAACATGGGACTTGATATCTTGCAGGTGGCAATTCGGAGTATGGTATGGACCAACACCAAAAAGAACAACTTCACGACGGCAGTGTGTCTATGATGCAGTCTTCTCATTTCCCGGTACTTTTTTGTTTGTTTGTTATAAGCTACTCCTGAGTCAAAAAGAGCACTTTTTGTGCTTTAATAGCTTTATCGTCATGATTGCTATTTTTATTTTGGTTCAGATGGGAAGATCTGCTGGATTCAATTTTGGAGGAAACTATTCATCACATAGACCACAGCAGCAACAGCAACATGCCCAATCTGCTAGTAATAGCGGTTTATCATTTTCGGGTGTGAACAACCAAGATCTTCTCCATATGCATGGTTCAGATATGTTTCCCTCGTCTCATTCAAGCTATCACTCACAGGTGTGTATATAAGTTGCTGAATGTGGTAAAAACAATTACAGGAGATCTTACAATATCATGAATCATTGTACTCTCTTCTTTACTGCAGTCTGCAGTACTATTTAGACCTACTCCCAAATAATGAAGACCTTGGAAAGAAAAACTGAATTTGTTTGGTTCCGTATTCGAAGCAAAATATGGTCAACGCTGAACAACCTTTCAAAGTTTCAGTTATGCTATATTCAGAACTAAAGTAATCAGAAACAGCAAGGCATAATTGTTTTAACATGCTTTCTTAGTTGGACTGACTAGTTGGAGTCGACCCTTCTGTATAGTTTTCTGGTTTTGATGAAATTGAAATAAAAAATTGAGGAAAATCTTTCCATCTGCTTTTTTTCTTCACTTTCAGAATGGTGATAGGCAGTCTCATCATTCATTAGCTGATTTTTCTTTTGTTTCATTCTAGAACAATGGGCCACCTGGCTTAGGATTAAGACCTCTAAACTCCCCCAGTACGGGTTCCGGTATGGGATCGTATGACCAGCTTATCCAGCAATACCAACAACATCAAAATCAAAATCAGTTTCGCTTGCAACAAATGTCTGGTATAAATCAGACATATAGAGATACAGGTGTGAAATCAACGCAAGCTTCACAGACTCCTGCCGACCCGTATGGTTTACTCGGATTAATGAGCGTAATAAAAATGAGTGATCCAGATCTCACATCCCTTGCACTTGGAATTGATCTGACGACTCTTGGATTGAACTTAAACTCGACCGAAAATTTATATAAAACATTTGGCTCTCCATGGTCTGACGAGCCTTCTAAAGGTGACCCTGAGTTTATCGTTCCGCAATGTTATCATGCTAAGCCTCCACCTCCTTTAAATGTATGCTTTCTTCACCGTTCTATTTTTTAACGTGGCTCTTTCGTGGCCGTTACCTCTAGCTGATATATCTGTGTTTTCGGTTGCAGCAATCTTACTTCGCGAAGTTCCAGCTCGTTGTCTTGTTTTATATCTTCTACAGGTATACTTTAGTTTATGATAATATCAATGTTTTATAACGCAAAAGCGTAACCCAACGAATCATTGCAAGAGTTTTTTTGAACCATAATCTATTATGTTCTGCACGCAAGAATCGCTCCTTAATGTGATGAAAGTGAGTTTTTTTCCCTTTTTCTTTTGCATATATGAGTAAACACGAGTTTAAGGCGCATTGAAGCAAGCTTAAACAGAGAACGGGTTTTTTTTTCCAGACTCATTCTAGTCACGTAATTTTAAAAACTCTACCTCGAACTTTATATTTGGTTGCAATGCTCTCTTTTACCTCCTTGCAATTTAAATCATTGCAAGAGTTTTTTTGAACCATAATCTATTTAAGCAGAGGCACGCCACGTAGAGAATCATGCAGTATTAATGTCGAAGCTCTTGAATTTAGGCCGTATCGAAACAAAACAAAGTTGCCCAGGCTTGGATTCCTAACAATTGAAAATCAATGAAAAAATATTTATTTATCTTTTCATCTGATTTTATTGACAAATTAATGTCAACTTCTGATTTAAATTGCAGCATGCCTAAAGATGAAGCTCAGCTATATGCCGCCCATGAACTGTATGCTTCCTTCCATATCTGCTTTTACTATTTTCTCTATCCGCAAAACAAATACAAAAAACTGTTGACTAGTTTATCGGTATCTTGCCATGATAGCTTTTCTCCAAGTACTGTAGGATTGCATGATGCTAATATAGTCTTAAATTTATTTATTTGCAGCTATAACCGGGGCTGGTTTTACCACAGAGAACAGAGATTATGGTTTACAAGAGTTCCAAACATGGAATTATTGGTCAAGACGAGTACCTACGAGAGAGGGTCGTACTTCTGCTTTGATCCTAACATGTGGGATTCAATACGGAAGGTATGCTTTTTGCATTACTTTCAAGAAATTATTTGTTTTGTTTTTTTGAAAAGAAAATCTGTTACTCATAAGAAAATTCTAGTTGCAAATTACCTTAACTGAATAATTGAATTTGGATATCATCTTGCTACAGGATAATTTCGTTGTACACTATGACACCTTGGAGAAAAGACCAGCTCTACCTCAACATTAACCCCCTAACCCCAATCGCACTTCCCATGTAAATTCTCAGTTGAGCTCATTTTAGAAGTCAGTTTTTTTTTACGATTTTATCCATTGTCCATTTTAAGCACTCCTTACGTCTAAATTTCCTTTAGCTCGGGTTATTTAGTCTTTTTTCTGAGATGTTAAATATCTCTACTCCTAAGGAACAATGTACCAAATTTTTGATATTTAAATTTAAGAAAAGTGTGACTATGTTGATCCAATTATTTTCCCGGGTTGATTATACTATGCATGAGAATCTGTTCCCTTGGTTTTCTTGCTGTCAGAAAGCCTTCGATGGCTAATTAATCCTTGGTTAGTTTATTGTCAAGGAGTGCCTGATGGCACCAATGTTGCAGAATAATATCCGCACAAATGACCCAGATGGCTGTGCAACTGCTGTCTCTGATTCACTAATTTAGAGAAGTGGTTGTCCTGTGTGCCTAAGTGCTTCATTGGGTGTAATAATTAACTTAATTTACTTTATACGGAGTAGTTTTTTGTTTTTCTGTATAGGTATTGAATCTAATGTTGGTATAAGTTGGAGACATTTCACCTTGTTGATTTGTGTGAAAGTTCAAAAACCTAGTTTTAAATGAAATTTGTAACCCGACTTAAATCATAAGATAAAAGGGCAAAGTTACGTTTGACTTAAACCATTTTTAGTGGTATATTCGTATACAGCGATATAAGTTGACACTAAGAGACTTTCAGTAATTCTCCCCTTCGTCTTCAGAAGGCTAGCTTCACCAAACATCACAACCCAATTTCAGTGTACTAATATCCTACTGTCGTGTGACTGAACTTTGAATAGAAATTTAACTAATCAGTTTATGAAATAAACCTGGTAGTATAAGGATTTAACTAAGATTCAGCTTTTAATTTATACAAAGCATAAGCTTGCATTTCTTACAGCCATAATGTGTTCTGCGGCGAAAAAAGAGGCAATCCAATGTGATGGTATAAGGATTGTACTGCTTGGGGGGACAATCAAGATGAAATTTGCAAATATTTAAGTCACTAATACAAGTGTAGGTGTTGTGAACTATGGGTAAACCCTCCAGCTTTGCTAGAATTGACATTTTCATCTCTCCACTTTAATTTTCCACCACTTAAATCTTCCACATGAGTACATGTAGCTTAAATTCGATACACAGTATTTCAATACAGTTGCAAGTTTTTCTTTTTAAATATATAAACAAAAATTTGTTGGAACAGAAGTGTCATTCTTCAAGATTGATAACTGAAAATCAACTCACCTAAACCCCAAAGAGGTTTCGTCTCACTAACGCTTATTCGGCTGGCATTTTCAATATGTTAAAACCTTGATGCTAAGACATGTGAGATTATTGCAATTTAATTATATTATATTTGCAAAAAGTATTTAGCCTCTCGAAATCCCACCATCAGCAATCAGCATTACAATTTCATTGATAGAATGAGAAAGTGATAACTTGTTCTACAAACAAAGTCACAAGATTTGGTCATTTGAATATGCAGGTGCGGTCCCCTCCTTGGCATGCCTGTGACATTATAACTTGTACATTACTAATGGCCAAACCCAGAGGAGATGAGAAACTAAAACTATTCTAGGGCTGAGAAGATGGGGTTAAAACTAATCCTTTCAGTGTTGGCATCAAATTTTCTAGTAGCTCCCTTTTAGTCAATATCCTGTCAGATGAGCAGTCTTCCTCCTGCTCACAAAGCAAAAAATAAATAAATATTGTTTCATCAACATAAGCTGCGTAACTTATTATTTACATTTTCTATTCTATTTTACAGTAAGGTGATAGTGATTAACATGTCCGCTTAATACATTATACTTGTTAAACTGATATCCAACTGTTAAGAACACAACGAAAATGGTACTTGAAAAAATAATTTCACTCACATCCCCAGTTGCAGCAGACATGAGTGCCAAAAGGGACACAGTTGCACTATGATAATCAGTTAAGATCTTGAATGCTGAATCATCCAACTTGTCCTGCAACACAATATTAATAGTTCATAAATTTTTGTTACATGAAATTAACCATATTAAAGGGGCATACAGAACAGTACCTCGCTACTTTTTCTCAATTGGTTTTAGTGGATAATGGCCGTCTTTCATTAAACAAGAAATCCATTCATATATTTATCCAGTGAACATAACTGTGTAGCTCATATTTTACGCCTTATATAAACATATTTTATGTCAACTTCCATCAATTATTATTAAACTCTATCCGTGCTACATTGACATCGGCTATTCCTATAACAAAATGTTTTCCAGCTTGGGGGTTAACAAACTCGTATTCAAAAGATTATAGTTAATGTTTTAAAGGGCAAAAATAAAACAGATTATAGTAGTCATAACTTGGAGCCTTTCCCAAATCATGGAATTCAACAAAACATCGGCGTACTTGAACTTAAGATAGATTACAAAAAGTGCATACCTTTACTCGAGAAACAGCAATAGAGATGGCCCTCCCAGGTGCTTGAAGAGCTTTATTATGAGTCTACATCAATAAACCAGACAAGTTTTACCAATATGTGATTGCCTTCACAGCATGCATAGCTTGTTCAGACACCAACCTGGTAAGTAACTTTTAAACAATAACAATTGACTAACCTGAATATAAAGTAGAGACACAACTTTTGGCAAAATTGAAATAGGATCAGTCTCAGCCGATATTTGAGCTGTCAAATCCTGTAAAGTAGAGCGGAATGCATTACTCCTATTTTAATGTGACATTGCTAACGTCATCGAGGCTAATGATATTTTAAATAACACACTGCTATATTTGATGTTTGCATGGCATATGGGAGTTTCTAGGAGCAAAGGCCAATTTTTATTAATAAGCAGCAGAGATAAATAAACATACCTTGCGATATGAGTGCAAAAGTGTTCTTTCTAATTTTTTGTCTAGCTTTTTCAAAGTCAACCCACTGCAGATAGAAAAGAAAGCGAATAGGCTTATTATAATATAAATGTTTAGCAAACGACGAATAGAGAAAATAATTTATTCTTGTAACCTTTCCTCCACTATCGCTGTTAAGGCAGTCAAGAATGGTTCCACTTGCTGCAACAAAAAAGCTAAATTAATAAAAGCTGGTTCTTTAGCCTCATCACAACCAAGACACAACAAATATGTTATGCATATTTATCCAATAATTTGCACATGAAAATAATATTTAATTGACTACTTAAAAGTACAATACCATCAGTAAACTATTTATCAAGTTAGAAATATAAAATTTGGAAACATGATCACACAATCTGTTTTTGAAAAACTTGATCTTGAATAAAATGTAAAAAAAAAATGATACACAAAGTTACCAAGTGCATCAGAGAAATCTATACAATCTTTATGGAACTCTGCAAAATGGCGTGACAAAAGCAGAGTTATGGGTGATGTGTAGTATATTGGTGCTACTTAAATAAAAAACACCTTCAAAATGGCGTGACAAAGGTTATGGGAGATAATAAATAGCATATTCTAATGTGTGGTGTGCCATTTAAATAGACCAACCTTCCCTTCCAAAGCTTCAACTGCTGCGATAGCTCTCACTGAAAGGCGTCCTGGAAGGCCTTTAGCCTAAGTAAGCAAAGGTTAAAATGTAAAAAATCAAATAAGCAGAAAAGTTCAACAGAAAAAATCATCAAGCAGACTCGTAATCCTTACGATTGCCACTCTCTCTGCCGAACTTAATGACAGGCATTCTTGATTACGAGATTCTTCGACGTCAATTCCATTCTTTAACTTATTGTGAACATCCTTCAGATTATTATAAAAAAAAGTAAACATCATAAAATTCTATTGAATTCAACAAAACATAAACTCGTAAACGAGATAACATGCATTACCAGGTTAACTAAGACAGTATCCACGATCGAGGTACCTGTGGATCTTAACAAATGTCTGTGTAAAGTTACCTGAAACATCATTAAACACGGCTTCTTTAATTGCTTAAAATTTTCTTACAGTTTAAAAGGCAATACAATCTCAACACACTCACTGATGCTGATGGATCATCTTGGAACAAATCTAATGCCTTCTCATACAGCTGCAAATTTAGGAACGACTACAGGCAAAAACATTGAAAACATATTCTCAGTTAAAAATAAACAACAAAATAAACCAATACAGTAAAAAAAATAAAAATAGACCAGAATCAAACAAATAAAACACCACGGTATGTAATAGTCATGTTAAGTTACAACAAGTAGCGGGTATAGTGCTTACCTCGTCAACTTTTCTCTGTAAATTGTCTATTATGTTCTTCATTTTCTGTGCATTTTCTGTAAAGGCAACCTTTCTTCTCTCCTTCCATGAATTGATCAGCAGAGGTCTCAAATGATTAGCCAACGGTCTAAAAACAGCTTCAGGATCATCCAGACCTACAAATTTAAATTATTTCATCAGTCAGTAGTCAGAATATCTTCAAAATATCACAGAGAAGGTACATCGAGAAAAATAACAAAGATATTAGAATAACCTAAATCTTCAAGCTCGGGGACCAGAGATATTATCTTCTGAATTAACCATTCTTCTGTTAGAGTAAGAGCGTCTTCTTTCTTTTCCAGATTTTTTTTTGCACCTGATTTTGTATCCAACATTTGAGCAGATGATGTATCTTTTCCTCTCCTCTGATTTTTCTTAGATTTAGTAGAAATCGGTTCTTGATCTGCACTGCTTTCACTAGCTCCTACCTTGGTGGCTCCTGATGATTTTCCTTTTTTCTTTTTTGACACTTTATCTATAACTTGTTTACTTACGCCACTGTCATTACCAGTGTCAACAAACTCAGTTTTGCTTGTAATCAAATCATCACATTTACCACTAGAGAACCCAGAAAAGGTTAAGGTCTCCATCTCCTTGTCCATGCGAGTAAATAAATCCTACCAAAGAAGAGAAAAGATGTTTAAAAAGGACGCGCACATATTTTCTGAAATAAGCACGCAATCGCTCACAGACAAAGAAATAGAAAGTTCAGGTAGAAAAACAACTCAAAAGGTACCTTGACAAAACTGACGCTGAAAATAAACGATTCACCCAAGAGGATAGCTTTACTAGACTGCAAGAACATTACGGAAGTAATTAAGGAAACACACCACTGGAAGACAATAACAGAAAAAAAGTGAGACCCATTGAAGATAACCTTAAGAGCTGTCTGTACAGATCGACAATGGGAGAGAATCTTGAAAGCATCTTGGGATCCAAAAGATGTCGGTAAGACTGTAAGTGAATCAATCCTGCATGACAAACCATTTGAATCTGAGTAATAAACACTCTACAAGAGGCTTGACATGACAGTTTTAAGTTAGTGTGCCATGAACTAGAGATAGATATATCATCTCTATACCCCCAAAAAATGCAAGATTTCCATTCCAAAAGAGACTCACTAGCAATCGCACATGACCAACCTTACTTCTTATTAACCAGAAACTAGAAGGATTCTAAAATTCTGCCACTTGTAACAAATGGTTCCTCTCTTGTGCTGTTAAATAACGGGGGCTTAAAATTTTATAAAAAAAAAGGTCAAATATTTCAGGAACCAGAAGAAGGTCTAAAGGCAGTTTACCATTAGAATTTAACTTAATACAAAGAAATAATGTGTTGCATAATCCCACTTCAATAAAATGAATAAGAGATCGACACGGGCGTTAAAAACCAAAATATGTCTGCGATAAACGAGGGAAAAAAGCAGAAAAAAAAGGTTATTAAATTACACTATGACGCAGTCAGAAACCAACATGAACAAAACAGAAATATAAAAAGGAGGATGAATAGAGTAAGTTTGCAGAAGTACCAGCTATTACGTTCTAGTATATCCTCGATAGCAGCATCAAGTATCTCAAGAATTGATGGATGGACAAAAATGGTATCTAAAGGAATGCCTTCAGGGTATCTGGTCTAAATTATAGTAAAATAAAAGCTATATTAATAAATAAGCAAGACATCATCCTCAAAACAGTCATGTTGGGAACTACAACGAAGAACAAACAAGAACGAGTTACAGCCATAAGATACCTGCAGAAACTGAATAGGCTGGGGAATCCCAAGTTTGTGAAGAAACTCGTAAGAAATAAATGAATTCTGCATTAAACAAAGTGAAGAAATCAGAACTCAAAAGTTTATCAACAAATTCTCAACTGGGTCACCTAGCAACTAGCTTACTGATGGCTAAAATGCTTAAAATTTGAAACATAAATGTGCTATGGAAAAAATTTAACCGGAAAAAAAGCAGGTCTTAAGTAGAGTTGGATAATTACTCCTATTACTATTAGTATTAGAATGCCTGTGCGCTGTACTAGTCCTAAAAAAGGTAAACTAATCCGAGGTTTGAAACGTTAAGACTACCAACTAAACAAACAAAGATCCCTGTACTTGATCAAAGTTATAATAAAACAGGACCATACAATCCACTAATAGCAATTGAAGACACTATAATTAAAGGATTCGATGTCGTTCCTCACAAAAATTATACCATTTTGAGCAACTGGGGTCAAAGACAACATAACACTAGCTAACCTGATATGCAAAATAAACAAAGCAATGAAGCAGTAAACTACGAATGCACCATCGATATATCATGCTTCTGCAAAAATCTTAAGACGACACGACTTTTTTTTCCATAACCAATTTACACTCTAAACTACAAATACCAGAATGCTCTACCCACACTTCGATATTAATATAAGTTAAGTCAAGTTTCATGAGAAGGATGCTAACATATGATTGCATACCAAATATCTCAACTCTAAGAGTGTTTCTTGTGCTAGAGCTTTTAGTGAATGAAAATGAACCATAAACGTAGTCTGTAGCTTAGCCGTGAATTTTGAAAGACATTAATAATATAGCTTTTGGGTCAGTGGCCCAAACTTTGAAGTCAATTTCACATGGAAACAGACTAAGAGTTGCACTTAAACCAGGCATGCAAAGACATGAAGCTGTTCTGACATGCGTTATAAATTAGAAACCCAAACATCATATTCCCTTCCCATTAAATAATAGTGTTGGCTCATGCTTCAGTATAAAGTGAACCAAATAATAATAAACCGGAATTATAGTTATGTTTGCTTGGGGAGATAACCATATTATGATATTATCCAATAAACATGGAATAGTCTGACTAGAATATATTAATATCATTTTGCACCCAAAAAAAAAATCTTACAAAAAAGAGTTAATCAGAGAAAGCAGTAGTACTACCTGTAAAAAGAAAGACTCGACAGATTCCTTTTGAGCGATTGCAAAGACCTACAAAATAAAGATCCACAAGCACTGGATTAAAAGATAAATAATAAGAATTATTTCAGAATTAAAAATTCAAAACAAAAATAACAATAACAATTCAAGGAAAATACTGCTGGGGTCCAGATAACTCCTGCTCGAAGCGATCCAAGAATCTTGCCATCCTTCACCAACCCATTAAATAACGTTTGAAAAAATGAATTTTCAACAGCCACACCACTTGCTCCATCTGTCTCTTGTAATAACATCTGCAAATTGCTCCACAAGACGGATAAATTTGTCGGAACCGTAATTCCCCTAGCAGCTCCGCACACCATTGCACTGACACGTGCCACGTAAGCAGGTGTATACAATTGTCCACCTTCGAGTCTCCCTTTAACCTAGCAAAATCACAAAAGGAAAGTGGTAAAAATCATTTACATTTTCCTCTAAATTACTAACTCTAATGTTTAAATTAAGAACTGAAAAGAGGATAATACCACTTTTGTATACAAACCTACCAAATTTTAACAATTAGTACAGTAAACTAGCGAATTTTTACAAATTAGACATTAATAGCACCAACTCATCAAAATCATAATTTAGGCACCACAAAATTCAGAGTTACTATCTCAACCCAACATAACTAACAAGTTCTTACAAGTATACACTAAAATACTTTATGTACTGATTCGTCTGATTTTGTTAGATCAGTTTTTAATACACCATTTGATCAATAAACTACACAAACAATAGTTTTGAATAGAAGTTTTAACATTAATGTCCTAGTTGTGCGATTTTGTTTACATTGATGTCTAAATTGTGAAATTCAAGAGTATGGCGTAGTAGTTGTTAGGAGCGGATAAGCTGATATACCAAAGTGACATTTTCCGAAATTGAATTACCATGGTTCCAAGTCGAGGTTCTAACACGGTGGCAATTAGTTCTGATCCAACTTGTAGTTGTGCAGCGAGTTCGGCCAATGCTATTTGGCTGCATTCTTGTAGACGCTCGTTAACCTCTTCAGCAACGTTGTCCCAATAAGAGCTCGATATAATATCTCCATTAATCAGCATAAGCGACGGATCATTGGAAATTAAACGCTGAGCTTGTGTCTCTACATGATAAAGATCGACACCAGTTGTGTCAGCAAGATCAATCAGAGACACACGACCAAGTTTCTTGATTTCTCCATCAATTTCAAGGCTTAGTTGCTCCTATTTAAAATTTTCGAACATAAATCAAAATCTAAAGAAAATGAACGAAACAGAAATGTATGACATGGTTTATCTGCAAATGCATGTGTAATTAGAAAACGAGATTCGTGTAATCAAGCCCTAAATCCCCGAATCTCGTGATCACTTCGGCCGTTTTAGAGCTTGCCATATTGCAGTCAAACAAAATATAGAAAGTCGTATACATGTTTCCTTTGTAAATGCAAGTGATAAAAATTAAAAAATTAAAAAATCTTACCTAGTCTCAGACATCTACAACACTTCCAAGCCTTATTTTCTCCTAGAAGAATGAAATTCAAACACGCCATACACACAAGGAAACCAATAATTCCAATGCAAACACTAGAACTTCTAATTTTCGTAATCCAACTCTAATATTAATTGGGCAACCTTCACTCCATCAGCAATACTCAATCAATAACGGCCATACAAATACAGTTTTACTTAAACTAATGGGGCCAATTATTTTGTTTTGAACTGTAGTAAACTAATATTTGCACATAAATATTATTTTACTTTTTTTGTGTGTGTAGATTAGGTACATCTATAGAAATTATCGAGGTTCCTTGCTCCATCACTAATTTCTTATTCATCACAAGTCACAACGTTTCGATTAATTACATTTAAAATCATTAAAGTCTAATAAATAAATATCATTATCGAATGTTTTCAGTTTTAACTAAATTCCATTCGATCAATCGTCATGTTTCTGTCAATCGTTACTAAAACAAAATAAAAAAATCAAACATATAGATATAGAGAGAGAGTGAAAGGGGAAAAGTACGGGTGTGATGTATTCTTTTCCGGAGACGGTGTGAAGAAGATCAAAATCAATGATTTGTAGCTGATGGAGTTTCTGTACCAATTCCACAACGTTTCGTTCAGATAATCGTATGCTCGATTTCGCTTGTTGCGCAAACTCGAACTGCCTTTGTAATTCCAATAGCTCCTCGTCCATTTCTCTCTATCTCTCTCTTGATTGATTCTAATGATCACTTTTTTACTCTCTTTCTATATTTCACCGTTGTTTTTTTTTTTTTTTTTTTAATGTATTTATATATCACCCTGTATGGACGAGGGAGTGAGACGGGTACTGGAATTAAAATGTTTTGAAAGAAAAACGGGCTGACTATCTGATTAAAAGTATTGGGCTGATAGTCCGTTTAATATGGGGTCGTCATCCGTCGTGATCCGATTCGATTGTCGTGCGGTTGAAAACCGGATTATTTAGGTTTTAAAAACCGGATTATTTGGCAAATTTAACAATTCTAGATTTTCAGTGGATTTTTAAAGCAAAATTTGGATCAGAAAATCTGTTGTCAAATGCAATGGGGTTACAGCGACTTAAACCGTAATTGCAATACACTAACTATCGATCAAAATATTTCCCTATTCTGTTGCGTTCCTTTTATATATGCGTTGTTTGGTCTAGTGTGAGTACATTTATGGATTATTTTTGAGTGACTAAATTTTCGAGAGACTCTGGGCTTCCATGTTCCATCATGTATTTCAATTTTCTAGTACCTCAAAAGACAATTTTCATAATATAAACTAGTTCGTAAAACTCTTTAGTGATTCGTTCTTAGTGCCTGTGTAATATGTCATTCACGTGCTTCATAAGTTAACTAAAACTTAGTTAGTGATAACTATTTTTTCCGTATTTGAAATTATTATGTTTACATTTATTTTTTATATATATGTTAGTTACAGAATAAAAATTATACAACAACATTGGTTAAGAAGGTTAACCAAATGGTTAAAAATTTGTTTATATAATAACAAGATCTTGTTCAAATATTTCATAATTTTAAGTAAACAAAATATAACGTGCCTCAAACATATATAAAAAGAGGTTTGACATCTGCTTTTATATTTATTTATTTTAATAATTCACTCCGTAAAAAACATGCTACAATTACAATTATCCATTAAATGAAAAAAAAAAAAAATGTTGTGCCCTCGCCTTACGTGGGATGTTTTTGCTAGTATTGATTATAAGTATTGCTCTGTGGGGTGTATCATGTATGTATAATAAACCAATTTTTGTCATTTTAATCTTTAAAAAAAAACAAATTTGGATTCTCTATCCTACTAGCTCGAAAGTTGATGTAAAGAACATGCAAAGATTTGCAACAAGAACTTTCCAAACAAATTAGCATATCACCAGAGTCCGGAAACATATAAAGATCATACATAATTACATACTCCATATATAGTATCGGTTTCCAATCATCCAAAACAAAACAATACAGTGGACGAAAACAATGTAAAACAATAAATCATGGCAATTTACTACGTAAAATTGGAATAATCAATTAAATTGGTTCATGTTTTACAAATTAAAAGTCATGTCAAAGTATTTAAAACATATCAAACTGGAATTGTGTGATATATATATTGAGTGGTTAAATTAGTATAAATTATTATTATTATTTATGTAGATTCTTTTTTACCTTTATGTAGTCACTAATAAAGATATAAATTCTTATAAGAACAAAGTTAAGCATTAAATATAATCAATCGTGAGTGCTATTGGTGTAAAACTCTGACCTAATGTAAATACATTTGAACTATACATGTAATTAATACAAGTGCTCCAAGCTAAACACCCTTCATGCTTTTTATATACTAAGATAGTAACTAGGCAGGGATGAACAATGTATATCATGTATTTATTCGTTTATGGTGACATATCTTTTCTTTAATATTTGTACAACTATACAATGTAATAATGTACCGGTACACAATGTACAGCGTGCCATCTCTATGTTTTCATTCGGCATATTTTTCATTCTGCCCTATCGCACATCGAGTTATTTCATGCGGTTGAGAAACTCACTCTCCTGAGTGTGAATTGTGTGATTGACCAATGCCAAAGTCGTGTAAAGAACATACCGAAGTAGGAAGTCTCGATCATCGATGAACCCGACCGTACCCGAAGTGAAGGTTAGGTAGATCTCCTCTACTTACTTTTAATTGTTCTTACTAACTCAAAAGGATCTTGGCATCTTCATGTCTTTATATCAAAACTTTCTTACCGGGTTATTTTAGCACGAAATGCATGTTTTTTTCATCTCAAAGATCTAAAGAGTGGAGTAATTTTTTTTTGATGAAACATGTATCATTAGATTATAGATATTTTTTCTTCATATTGCGTACATTTTCTTAAATTCTGTGTTTAAAGCCTCCGTATCGGACATAACCACCGAACCCGACCATGACCTAGACCGACTATTTATAGAGTTTCTTCGTATGCTCCTCAAGTTCGATGCCTCGATTCGATGCATAATTACCCAATAACACATTGTGCCCAAAGTAGTTGCCATTATAGTGGACCCTATAACGGTGACCCCAATAGCTAGCCACTTCTCATGCTCACCAACCACAACAAACGACAATGCCAAAAACGCAACCGATATCAGTACACAAGCGAGCCACATCAACTTGTTAATCACCGCCATGAGTTGCTTCTTCGCTTTGCTCTCAATTACCACGACCGAGGTTTGAACCACCACGACCGCAAGGGAAATAAAAAGCGCAATCGAGTCAAATATAAAGAAAATAATAAACGAGGCTTTGGGGGCGATATTAGCCTCTCCGAGAGTCAACCCGGGTGGGATGTTATTTGGGTCGTCAGCATATTGTCCCGGTACGGTGAAAATAGCTGCAAACGCCACAGTAGCTATTAAGACCGCGACGACCGTCGTTGAATTTATTGCGTTATTTAGGCCTTCAGCATGCATTTTATTTAGCCTTTTTGTGATGCCATGGACACGTTTACGAGTTTGCCGGGTGTGTTCGAGCTGGTTGTGGACTTCATGTTTAATATCGCTTACGGTTTGTTTTAGCTCACGGGCCGGATTAGTGGGCTGGGGTTTTAGGGCTCGTGCACTTGGGACCCCGTGTTCGCGTAAAATGCTCGCTACCTCAGTCTGTCCTATTTTTTCCGCGGTGTCAATTGCGGTTTCATTGGATCTATTGACAATTTTTGTGTCGGTTTCGTTTTGCACAAGTAGTAGTCTTACAATCTGCAGAAGAAAAAAAATGATGATCAAGATGCACACCTTCGACTTTTGCTAATATGAAGTCGACTAACACTTGTTAATAAGCTCGTCATGAATATCCATAATATCAATATGTATGATCATATGAAAGTAGAACGAAATTCATATAAATGTGACACCGCAATAAATATTTTCTAACTCTCTGCCACTTCTGAACTCAATACAAATGAAACTCCGACTGATATAAAGAATCAGATACACAGTCTAAACAATCTAAACTGTAATAAGTCCCAAAATAATTGTATATCATGGTATGTGCAACGTGTGTCGGATAGAAAGGAAGTATTTGGATTAAAAAAAGGTCAGATTCCTATCTTGCTAATGACCAGACAAACAATCAGACAAATCAAACCAACTAATTAATATAAAAGCTAGAAGATGACATCTAATCCAAAAACCATAAAAAACTACAAGTAGAGAAACATCACCAATAAGTAAAATTTAAATCCTAAAAACAATTAAAACCCGAATATTTACCTGAGCCCTCCCTTTCCTCGTTGCTATATGCAAAGCCGAGTTTCCCTTGGTATCAACCATATTGATTGTCGAAGGATCTGCCCTAATTAACTCCTCGACAACTTCCATATTTTGTCCTTTAACAGCCATGTGAAGGGCAGTTTGGCCCTTTTTATCAGTCCTTGTAGCGATTTTAGGGTCCTTACCAAGAAGGGCCTTAACAACTTCCACATGTCCATTTCTCGAAGCTGAATGAAGGGCTGTTTTGCCATTACTTTTAGTAATGTTGGCTAAATTACTCTCAGCTTGTAACAAATAATCAACCACATTTACATGACCTTGGTTTGCGGCTGTGTGTAGAGCCGTTGTGTTAGACATGTCGACTGTCATTGATAACTCTGGATGCGTTTCCATTAATACCTTCACGATTTCTACGAAAAGATTGGAACAAAAAAAAAAGTAGAATTAGTTTAGTTTTCATGACAAAAAACTAAAGGAACTATGAGATCGAGATACTTGGAATTATTTCGAATAAAAAATATAATGAAATGCAGTATGATATACTGATCATATGGAATGAACATTCTTGTGCTATATACACTGAACTTGTAGCATTGTTATGAACTCGCGCCCTTTTTTTTTTTTTTTTTTTTATAATTAAAAAAAGGACATTACCCTCAAATTTTATTTCATCAAAGTAGGGACCAAACCCAGTTGATGTGACGCATTAGTGTATATGGTATGGTTCAAACGAATTGCATAATCGCAGATTTTTTTTTAACATTACTCAAAAAGTATAACAACTCCTCACTGATTTCAACCTAGTTTCATAGTTTATAACAATCAAACTAATTGCATAATCGCGATGATATTTAAACATTACCCTAAATCTAAGAACTCCCCATTGATTATAAGCTCGTTCAAATTTCTTAAGAGTCTACCCAGAAAACTCTACAAGATTTGCGTACTAACACAATAGCACTTGTTACCCCTGTCTCCCTCCATTACATTCCTATCTCCACCATTTTCATTATTGAGTGGCACCGACGACTATATTTTTGGATTCCGAAAGACTTTTTCAGTGTAATGAACATGACGGATATTATCACAAAGTTTATAAACCAACACGAATTCATTTCAATAAGTTTTTTAGTAGGACAGGTTCATAAAACTTTGTCTAACAACTGACTATTAGTAGCATCGATCCTCAGTGGGAAAACAGAAATTACTACACACAAAAACTACGGGAAAAAAATAAAAAATCGTCATAATTTAACATACCCAAATCTCCCTGCTTGGCGGCAATGTGTAAAGCATCGAATCCGTTCCTAGCCTTCACACTAGCCGCACCTAGATCATAGTATTGAATCATTTCCCTTACTAAATCCACATACCCATACTCAGCTGCAACAAAAAGAGGTGTTTCCCCAGCCTGGTTTTGTTTCAACAACGTTTCCGATAATTCGTCTTCGCCCCCCGTATTTGTTAAAATGTCCATTATGACCCCGATTTGCCCCGCCCTTGCAGCTGAATGTAAGGGAGTGTCATCCCGTTTCCCTGTCAGCTGTTTTGTCATTTTCTTGCGAGGAGTGCTCCCTGGCTGCGCCGTCCCCGGTTCCATAATACGAAATACTAAAAATACCCTTTCCTTTATTGCTTGATGGAAAAAAATCTTTTCTTCTTTCCCTCAAATACCCATATCAAAGATCGCATCTTTCGTTATCCAAACACAGAATATATCTATTTTTAATGGAAGAAAAAAAAAACAGATATTAAAGGACTGCAACTCTGTGCATAAGAGTAAATAAATAAATTTGGAATTTGATTAATTATCTCCCATGTCCCCAGATATTCTCTGTTCACAAATAAGAATCGGATATTATTATTTTTCTTACATACAAATAGAATCATTATTTTCAATCCGAATGAAAAAACGGAATTATAAATTTGAAAAGGAATCCATCATTACATTAGCCCCACCTAATAATAATTATATTTGCATTACAAAATAAATAAATGTAAAATTAAAATAAGACCAATATACTTTTGACAAAATTTCATGTTTTTTCAGTCATGCTAATGGAAGACAAAAATGATCAAAAAAATGGAAATTAAGGATAATCTCTTTTTTTTCCCCGTAGTTTAACCTTGTGCTCAAAAGATGCAATTGATATATAGTGGTTAAGCTAGAATGAGTTATGCTCCCTACGGAAGGCGTCGTTGTGTTTTGAGCTTAATTGTATCCCGGAGAATCCCTCATGAAATTTGTAAATTTTGATATTAATCTAATATTTAATTTCCGAAAAAAAAAAGAATAATCTTTTTTCTTTACCTGGGCACGAAGGAATGAGCTCCCCCTAATATATGTTTACATGTATTCGTGTGTATGTATATACACGAATAGAAAAAGGGTGGATGGAAAAAAGGAGAAAGATTTGATGATCAATACACGCTGTAAATTGGATCAAAAAGGATTCGAACAAACCAAGTTTAGTGCATGTATATATATATATATATATATATATATATATATATATATATCTTTTTTATTTTTTGAATTGCAAAGCAGAAAGGAAGAGAGGTAAAGAAGGAGAGAGAAGCAATGGTGGGAGGAGGGAAATGATAGGCACATGTGTGCAACAAAACACCTTTCACATCTTATATTATGGTGTTATCTTTTTTCTATTGAAATCTATGGTTTAAACTTTAAAAAAAGAACAACCTATTAAAGGGAAAAAAAAAGTGGGCCTTCTGTAAAGGTCACGATGATGATTTTCTTAGTGATGTATTATGAAAGTATTATATCAAGGGTCCTAATTTTCTTACAAAATGTCTGGTTGGTCCCTTGTTTTGCGCCAAAGATGGTCTTAGTACACTTGAATTGGGCATCCTACCCACAAGAGCCAATTAATATAGCTAAAAAAAATACTGTGTTTATATTTTCTTTTCGTTTTTAGGCAAAAATCATGTTTTCTGAAATAGGCAACTCATAGAAAAAAATTGGGCCGACTCTGCTTTCTGGAATAATGCATTCTATTTTATGAGAAAAAAACTCCTAAGATTTGTCCGATTATGTAAGCATAGTTACATATATAATGAACCATGGATTGAAAAGTTTGGTATATATGCTCTAATTACTGCCATCAACATACAATTCATACATATTTGATGTTAAATAAATAAATTAAAATGATTTAAACCTGAGAATACTCGTGTCATTTATATTTTATAGGGTATTTTGTTAATTTTTGGGTTTGATCCTCTTATTATCGCCACATATTTATTTCCCAAGTGGAATATATATGGGCTAAGACGTGGTTATCCAAACAGTAGTGACCACCGGTGTAATTAATGCATAAAACAAGGAGCGAAATCCTAATCCTGTAAAGATATGGAGGGGAATGAAAAAGGGAAAACTAAAACTAAAGTGTTTAAAACAGATGATGTGGCCGCTAAGTAACGCAACGGTAATACCAGAACCGTGCCCATTGGCAAATTATTGCTTGCACAACGTATTTATCGTAAATGGAAAAAGACTAGCCATTCTGGTAAATATCACCGAAAAATTCTTAATTATGGAAATCCTAGTGAATTTTTTTAACTAAAAATTATAGTCTCTATGGTTTATCAAAACATTGGATACAAATGATATTATACTATTATCTTATCCTGACGTATCCCCACTAATAAATTGAATTAATTAAAGAGTGGACCAAATGAATTTATAAAGAAAAAAGTAGACCAACTACAGGTAGATTTATCAAAATTCTTAATTAGAAGGATATTTTAGCAAATGAATATTTTATATTTGTGTCATACGCCGGTTACTGTATTGTTGTGAGCAAACAGCCAAACACCTCAAAACATATTTTTTCGTAGATTTTGAGAAAATATATCAAAAATTATTTGATTTGATTCATCAAGAAGTTTCTTATAATTTTGCTCAAATTTTTAAAAAACAAAATTCTTCCTCAAATAAAAGGATCCCAAATTGTTTCTTCAATTTTTTATATTGTAAGTAATTAAATAGCAAAAAAAATATTAAAAAAAACCCTAATATAAAGTGACAACAAGAAAGTTGAATAACAAAGATAATGTTTTTATTTAAACTGCATGCAAACAATATATATGGGAAGCTAAGGTGCTTCTACTCACACAGCAGCGTGCATTTTATTAGATGTCCGTACGTACTATTTGATTTTGCACCCAATCACAAAAACTTGGTAAAAGTAGAAAACTAAATCTTGTTTATAATATAGTATATTTATTTAAATTTTATTTTATTTAGTCATAATGTAGTTTTTCTTTTCTCCTACCCAACCTCATCTGAAACATATATAGTTCGCAGACCAAAAAATAAAACAAGTTGGTTGCCGTAACCATCTAAAGAAACATTTTTCTCATAAATTAAACTAGTCCTAATTCCTCACTAGTCGCTATTGCTATTTCTATTCTATCTTGTCTATATAATAGTACTGGCATACTGTTGGCCTATAGAACAACCAACCTTTTAATCAACGGATATGTCCCCATAATAAGCAATAAGCATTATTCTTTCAAAAATCAATATTGCTTTCACACCTTGATTCTAGATTAATTATAATTCGTTATTTCCTTCTCATATGATAGTTTTTGGAACGTGTAATTGATTCCTCATTATCTTATCTGTTCATTGAGCATGTAAATTATTATTATTTTCCCCTCTACATCTCCCTCTCTCTCTGAAAAATATGTGCTTCAGCACATGAAATAATCGGTCAATTTGGACGGGTACGAGGACCATTCCACATTTGATTAAGCATTTTAAGAGACAAAATAAGGTCCCACGCCACAGGTATAACCATGTTATTTAACACTGTATATCCCAACAACAATCTAACGGCAAAAACTAACATATGTTATCCTGTTTGTCTTTATTTTGGGTGGGTAAATGTTCCATTATTATCTGATATCTCGAATCTTATTTAGTTCACGCTAGATTTGGTATTCTAATTCAGCTTCTGGGTAAAAATTCCGTGCTAAAGTTTATTTGAGTTGCTTAGCTTGAATTGGATATTCAGTCTCCTAGTGTAAATGAAATTGAGCTAAGGGTTGCCGAATTCAGTCAAATATATTTGGGATACAGATTGATTCCAATTGTTACCGTGATGTTAATTATAAAAACACCTGCATTTTCATTACTTACGTATTGGTCATTTCTTGATATCCCTTTTAAATCAATTGGTTCCTATTTCGAGTATGCCATAATGAACCATCGAGTCTATTTTGCAATCTTTGCTGTTATTAGTGTTGATCAATGTTCATTAAAGTCTACCATGTCTATGTCACAACTTACAGGTACGGGCCTAAACTTTGACATTGTTACCAAAAGATCAAAGGAGTTGTCGCCATCACCCATCATAAAGAGGCTTAATTTGACTCTGGAAAAGATTAGTTATTTAATGGTATAGAAGTGTTTACCTCTATTTTGGAATGTGGAGAATGATAATAATGGTTTACAAGTGTTCACATTTCCAGACTAGTAGTTGTCATTAGATATTCCAAATATCAATTTGCAGAAAAAGTTGACATGGAACCCAAATTCTAATGAAATTCACAAAATATCAATCTATATCAAGCTTAGTTCAGTATTTAATGATCCTAAACTTTTCAAATCCTGCAAACTGTAATGCTTGTATTGGAATGTTTAAAAAATTTAGGTGCGTAAAGGGTCTGAAACAAAAATGAGCAGTTTAGAACAACCTGGTTGCTTGTTCAATAACGGAGTATAATTTAAACATAATATGTGACAAGTAGAAATCCAATGACACAAGCACATAGAATTCGGAAAATTAGGTATCAATGGTAAATTACATAAAGCTATAAAGTAGAACCTAAACTGAGTGAGATCAATAAGTTAGTTAAGGAGGCCCTTATGATGAATGCAAAATTAAGTACTTCTGAAGTTTTATGTGAAAAACTATGCTTAGAACAATTGTTGATAATAAAACAGATGTAAACTCAAAACTTAAGAGATGGGAACAGATAGCCATGGCAGTGTTGCGATGTTGCTCGTACAGAATTAAATTGGGGAAACTCTCGAAAATTAAACAAGGAAGCAAAAGAACAAGGAAAGTCAATCATGGACATGCATAAATTCATTCGTGCTATACATAGTGCAAGGTTATACTGGAACAAAGGTTATGAAGATATTGCATTCTTTTACATGCAAATGAAAAGGACTTCTACTATCAGTTCATTGAGCTATTAACATATCATTGAAGGTTTGAACCATTACTGGTTTGCACAAAGCACATATCATGAATTATTTATACACAAAACCTTCATGTTTTTCATGAATAGCACATAGTTACAATGACTGAGAGGAACTGGCGAAAAATGAATATTCCTCGAGGAAAAATAACTAGTAAGAGATGGAAAAGACCTATTCAAAACAGTTTCAGGGGTTAATAACTTTGTTTTGCATCAATCTCAGCTGCTTATTTTGGAGCTTCCACCATCAATTTGTAGAGGGCAAATCCGCCTTGGTGGCAGCCAGGCATCTTAGATGCCATGTTTTCTAACTCACTCTGATACAAACAATGAAAATCAGCTATTAGAATGCATAGACAAACTAATTATCATCTTAACTGTTAGCCAATGATAAGGATGAAAACATGTAAATTTGGTATTTACAAAATGAACATCTAAAAGTGTTACAATGATAACAATGAATGTATCGTTAATGAAGTTGTAAGCTTTAGGATTTAGTCTTTAAGGTTAGCCTTTTAAGCTTGTTTATTTATAAGTTGTAAGGTGGTAATAAAGTTCCAGCTTTTGTTTACTTTTTTCACTTTCTTAATGTAATCTGGGTTTGGTCCCCCTTTATGTTAATAAAGTTTTGTGTTTGTGAAAAAAAAATGTATCGTTAAGAAATCTACCACTGTTAAGGAAAAGGTGGGAAATGAACCAACCATAGAGACAGTGTAGAGCTGTGTCGATTCATAGCCATCTTGTGCACTTTTGTAGTACTGTTGAATTTTACTTGAATCGAGATTGCATCTTATGAAGAAAAAAGCAGCTGGCCTAACATTCAAAACCCTCCGTGATATACCAATAAAGACCGGAGTGCGCTGCATGACAAAAGCACAGTTAAATACACCAAGAGTATTGGTAAGGAACCAATCTTTTATCATTTTCAAACAACGCAACCAAGGGATTTTACAACCAACTGCAAATGTCTGTAAATTGCAAACTAAATAAAGAAAAGTTAGCACGTACAAAAATCACTAATTAAAAAAAATGTGTCAGTACTTACAACTTGTTATCTTCACCCAGATAAACACGACCTGGTTGTATTTTCTGAGATTTTCATACACATATTTGTCAGTTTGTTTACACTTTGACTATAAATCTTACTTTAAAGGAGATCCTGCAGGGATTAAAAATGTATTTTTTTCTCTCGTAATCATAGAAGTATAAATGTAAAACATTTTTTTAGCGTTCACAACGAAGAACAAAGATAATAACCTCAGCAATATCAACAATTAACTTACAAGGGACATTGCAGGTACTCCAATTTCTTCTACTACTTCTCTGGTAATGCTAACAAACATCTCTTGAGAGATTAAATCATCGGTATGCCCGAAATTGTCCAAGTCGTCGTCAACATGAGACGCTAATCCAACTTCCTGAGGCTGGTTATAAGTGTTCACGTGACATAAAATAGAGCATTAAGTTCCATAGTCAAGACTTTAGAATTGGGAAGATCAGTCAGGTGACATAAAGAAAAGAATAAAGAGTTTTACTGAAAATTGGAAACATCTACCCATTTTTAATTAACTGTAACCTAAAAAGAAGAGGTAAGCGTAATTTGGCTAGTTCTAAAGTATATACCTCTGGATGCCCTCCCGGAAACACATAATGTCCAGGAAATTCACCAACATTTTGACTTCTTTCCAGTACCACAATTTTATTATCAGATGTCTCAATTACTGCGCCATTTCCTAATGGACTTGCAGTGTGCTGGCACTGCTTGCAGTCATCTACAAAAACAAATTTTGTGTATCACACAAGCAAATTCTCATAAATTTCCATTGTTAACTTATTACACATGAATAATTGTGGAATTCTTAAACAGTAACAAGATCCTAATTATTGTACTTTTCAGTTCAGGTTGTTAACTACATGTAATTGTAGTTCTAGAAAAGTGGCCAACGTATCGAACACTCAGCTACAAATCTAGTTGTATTTATTTTCTATAACTTGAAAGTAATAAGTTTCAATAAGTTATTGTGTGAAAGTGCTAACATACGAGGAATTTTGTTTTATGCAATTTTACCTTCTGCCGGAACAAGAAACTTATCCCACAATGTGCTTAAATTGGTCCCCACGAAAGTCCTGAAAAACAGCAAAGCACCAATATCACACGACCTCCATACAATCACAGATGTTTTCTTATTTATATAAATCCATTTCAACACTTACAAAATCTATTATGAAGTGATGAGCATTTCAGGAAAGAGCTCTAGCTAAAAGAAAGTGCACTTGAACACAAAAAAAAAAAAGTATGAGAAAGTGAGAACCTATAATCTGTCAAACCAAGGTATAGGCATACACGATCAATTTGATTAGAGTTATCCTCCCGATAAATGATATGTCCTCCATACTGAAAGTTGATCAATGTAAAAACTGGTAATAGCAATCAGATTCATCCAAAAAGAACACTGGGTGAATTACTAATATAACTAGCCTATCTTATTCTTCAAACTAGAAACTACGAAATTCATACCAAAAACTTATGTTTATCACCAGCTAATAATTTTTTTGAAAAATGTAAATAAAAAAAGTAAAAAATATGGAGCTGTTTCAGAATAGGTCTTTGAATGCTTACTTCATCAAAATGCTTAATGAAAACATACCCTGAACTTTGTCCCATTGTACAATGATGTGTTTTGCTGAACCCTTGCATCCCAAATCTACAGGTAGACGATAAAAAATTTAAGCTTTTACCTTACTAGTTTACCAAAATTAAACCAAATAATAATCCACTGCTTCAGCTTCATGATTATTTCGCGTTTGATCTTCATAATTAAAAAGTGAACGGAAGTGACCAATTAGACAATTAAAAAAATTGCGAAACACACAGGCATGAGTGGAAAAGATCAAACGTCCACTTACAAGCCACTTATAGAACATGGAGAGTTGTTCACGATTAAAAGTATGCCACAACAAGTAATACTATTGAAGTAACATATGGCGGTTTATAGGAGCTTATAGTCAGTTTACACAAAAATTTGGCTTACAGACTGTAGTTTCCATGTAAAGCTAAAAGTCTAAAACCCCTCACAAGAATCTACGTTTTACTGTTAAACACTACTCCATCTAAAGAACAATTTCTTACTTTTAATTTTCTTTCATAGGCTGCAGTTACATAAAAAGAACAAAAGTGAAATAATTACTTAGAACTCCAATGACCAAGACGACAAGAATTGATTAAATTAAGGCGAAGGGATCCAAAAAAGATATTTAATTTCACTTATTAGGATTTAAGAATAAAGTAAGAACAGTCACCATATCTAATTACCCGTGCTTCACAAACCAACATGTATTGCATTTTTCTTTTGCAATCAATCACACTATACCGCATAGTATCAACTAATTTAATTTTTCTAGTATCATACAATTTCCACTCAACGATCAATTTTAACTATCGTATCAACTGAAATTTGTGACGCAAAACCACTATCCTACAGTCATCGATTGCGGAAAATAAAAAACAGAGATGAACATGGAAATAAATAATAATACAGAAACCAACAAATGGTTGTAGCTTGCAGAATACGAAAATCAACGATGATTTCCGAAATACCTACAAATACATGTTGGTAATTTAAATTGTAAATTAAATTTATCACGAACCGATAAGAATTAGATGGTTAAATAACCTGAGAAATAGAGGTCTCTAATGAGATATTAGGATGTGGAACTCTATCGTACGTCTCGTGACATCTTACCGAAACCTTCACCACTTAAAATATAGAATCAATAAATACAAACTCACATTGTATATATAAATACACGGATATATAGAGAGAGAGAAAGACCTGAGAAGGTGAGAGACCGGAAGGACATGATAGCAAGAGCTTGTACGTTGCTGAATCGCCATCTCCTAATTCCTTTTCCTCCATTCTCAACTTCTCAGTATAAGTGAGAGGGTCAATTTTATAGATTTGCCCCCTTTGTGATTATGCACGTTACACATAGGGTCAATTAACATTATGCTACTTGTATTTAGAATTTTAGTTCTATTTGGTCATATTAAGTTGAACTAGTGTTCAATTAGCTTTAGCTTTTGTTCCGCTCTATTTTTTCCTCCCCCGTCCCGACAAACAATTATATGAACCCAGTTCACTGTATTTTAGAGTGTACCAACCAATCATACATTTTTTTAATTAACTTAATGTTTTTTTTTTCATTAATATGTGTTGGTTTAAAATGGTTGACATACCATAGAAAATAGTACACCGAGTTTATGATAGTGTTAATATTTTGTCACTAAGTTAGTGTTCATTTGGAGTTGTACAGTTTTAAGAAAGTATTTTGAATGTCCCTAACAATTATCGAAACGTCCTCACTTTTAGTCAAATCACATGTCGCAATTTCTTTTATCATATTTCTTTTTACTAAAAAGAACGGTATATGAGACTTTCATGAATTATATTTTACTATTTTGAAATTTGAAATGTATGATTGTTTAATTATGTCCAATATTACAAGATCTAAAAAAAAAACGTATTTCCTAATTTCACATAACAAAAATTAACACATAGTCTAAATTTAGGAAAATATTGTTCTATGATGATATATTTTGGTGCAAGATGATAAAATTAGCCTTTCACATTCAAGTTTATCAAACACGTGCTGTCATATGACATTAAATCCAATAACGTTAATTATAAATCAAAAAAAATCAAAGAAGTAAAATTTTGTTTTAAAACTAGCAACTGTTAAGTAATTTTCTCTAAGTTAAAACTCCATAGTTGTTTAAGCAAGACAAACAACTAATAAGAATAACATTAGTTGAAACTCATTTTAAGATGATTATAAATTACTTATAAAATACTGGTATAACTCGAAAGAAGCAAGACAAACTAATAAGAATAACATTAGTTAAAACTCATTTTTTTTGTATGCCAACGCTGCTTTTATTATTTTTATCTTTTTGAGGGTTAAGACTTGAGAGTGTTAGTTTTATCTAACAACGTGACGCTAATTGCTTGGTCTAGGATTATGCGAATTTGTTCTCTTTTTCCCCCTATTTAATTGATGATTTTTTTGAAGAGTTTTGTCAAAGAAACGATGCACTATAAGAAAAAGTTCATTTACCAACAATTTGTTTTTTGAAAATACAAACCGTTAGTAAATTTATTTATTTATTTTTCCAGTACATGTATATAATGTTAGATTGACTTTTTATATATATTTTTTGTTTTCTTTCCAAATCGTTTTAGAAGTTTAAAATTTTCTAATTAAGCAGAAATTCATTTTGTTCTCATAATCTCAATAGAAGTTTTTATTCTGGTTCATACACGTTAAGCAGAAATTCTATTTGTTCGAAAAGTTATTTTGCCGATCAAATAATTTCGGCGAAAATTGTGTTTGGTCACAAAGTTTGAATCTAGCCCTCTATAGTCAAAACTGAAAACTACAAGGGTCGTCCAACTTATAAATATGTGACAGAAGATATTTTAAAAAAAGTCTTTAAACATACGCAATACAGTATACAGATGGGCTACTTATATTGAAAAATTGCAGATACGAATAAATCAAAAAGGCCCTATCATTCATGTATATTTAATATCCACAATGTGAATCACAAGATCACCTGAGAAGTGAGAACATTCGTGATATTTTATAATCACACTACAAAAGAATCTGATTCTCCGTAACACTCTAATGGGAAAACAGTTTAACTAATTGATGTGTGGCGGAAAAAAATCAACAACGTACTACAAACTCCCCGTCCAGACGGTCCCGTAAAAGAGGTCTGAAAGGTAATTTCCAAAATTGTCAGGGGCATATCGAACCAAACACTCAACTCCAAGTCGTCCCTTCATTTTTGACTGGTATGCCTGGCAAACCACTCGATACGGTGTCCCTATCTTCTTAGCGATTGATACTCTAATTTCATCTCTGAGTTTTTGTTCCGGTACAACCCAACTACTTTGTTTCCGGTATGTTTCTTCAAAAGCCTTTGCAAAATTACCTATACACTCTCTTAACGCCTCTAGAGGAGTCTCGGTCGTTGGATTAATCAATGATGATACCACTTTAATCCATCCTATCCGTTCGTAATTTCCTGAATATTGTCTCACCTTCTTCTCGTGACTTACTAACCACTCGTCTCCTAAAAGTATCTTCAGGTTTGAATCCCGAACCTTCAGAACAACGTAGTTTAGGTTGTTTGCCAAGAATAGGTATGATAGTGCCACGTCACCATACAACTCGGCTTTAATGTCCAGCTTACATAATAATAGTAATATAATCCATGCGAATTTGGCTGATAATACCGATGATGGATCGTTATTAGATATGGGACTAGAAAAATATGATTCTGGCATTGGTGAATGTACTGATGAAGGAGAATCGGCAAGTATGTCGGTAAGTGTACCACTATAGTCCGAGAGAACAATTAAGTAATTCATTACGTATCGCGTCAGCGGATGGATTCCGCCACCTGGCTTTGGCGACTTGGAAATGTCCTTTTGTATGGCCGCCTCGAAATCTGCAAGCATATATCTAGTAGCCTCGCCGAGTTTTGCAAGTGAGTTGATTGCTTGCGATTTAATATAATTTAGCGACTTGTCTGAAAAGACGGACTCAATCTCAGGAATTAGTTCGGATAGTGCCTCGTAGAGGTCAAGTACTCGAAATATTTTCTCCAATGCAAGTGCTTTGTACTTGGCAACATTTTTTGTAAATTCAAATATCATCTTGGCTCCACTGCCAACTATATCTGCGAAACAAGATTTTTGGATGGTAGTATAGGCAGAAAACACTTGCTCGCATAGGATCTTTTCCCCTTGGAAAAGTGAGGTAATTGCGGGTTTTAACGCGTTTAGCCACAGTTTAATTTTGATTTCAATTTCTTCCCAATCCATTTTTTGTATCTGCAACAGATTTAGTTTTTCAACCCCTAGGCGGTGCAGGCTTTCGTCCACAATTGATTTACGAACTGTTTTGTAAATTGTCTCACATTGTTTTCCATATCCGGACGATATCATGGCATCTACTATTGATTTTAAATCCATTATAGCAATTTCCGACGATCTTTCCATTTCTGAAATTGAATCTAGGGCGGCCTGAGTATCATCATCTTCTGACTCGTTGTCATAACCTGAAGTACTCGTTCTTGCAGTCGCCAACGAAGACGAGCTGTTAGAAACTGATTCACAATCCAAAAAGGGTCGGTTTGTAGATAGCATTCTATGAAACTCTTTTTGAAGCCTTTTCATTGCTATTTCCATCAAATTATGTGCTCGTATGAGCTTATCGGAATTAGGATCCTCGGACGAAATAAATTGGATAGCAGAGCGTAAATTTTTAACTGATTTGAGAAAAAAATTAGCCTCGCTTCGGTCACCGGAAAATAGAGTGTCGATTCGGCAATAGCTTGTTGATCCTTCTTCAAGGTCCCATTTTTTGATAGCTGGTTCGGCTTTTTCGATATGCTGATTCATAATCGGGGATAAAAAGCTATAATTAGGCGTAGGCTGTGAAGAAGGGGATGAGGAGGAAAAGATTGTTCTCATTCCTTTTCTTGGCATTTTGATGAGTAAAAATAAGCTGATGTATGTATATATGTGTATGAGTTTATGCAATATGAGAATATTTTTATTGTCTGGGTTGTAACAAGAGAGAGGGGAAGAGTAATTTTGTAACTGGTACAATGATGTGTCTGAAGTGAAATAAATGTGCTCTGTGTATATATATATATAGAGGGTTTTTATTTATTTTTGGTATATATACGAGGGTTGAGTGTTGAGAATGTAATCAAGGGGGTGGGTGAGGTAACGCGCTCTTTCCTATTTGGTCTGTGAAATACTCCTATAAAAGGAACTGTAGTAAATAATATTTTGAAAAGTCTAATTTAGATCCAAGTTTGACTTGCAGAAATTTATTTCATCCCTAAAATAAATTTGAATATAATGAACGTCCTTCCGGTCTTTACTAAAATTTGTTAGTTAACGAACAAATATGAGCTTAGCGAAGTGATTACATGATAATGGTCAATGCAACCAAGCATACCAACATAAGTTAATTACTCCTTTCGTTTTCAATTAACCATCATTTACAAAATTACGTGCAATTTTAACCGGTTTATAATATGTATCAAAATTTTCATTCCGATAATTTTGATATAAGTTATTGGCCGGTCAAAATTACACGTAATTTCGTATTAAACAATTAATTAGGAAGAGTAATTACTTTTTAAGTTAAGCTGAGTTGACGAGTTACAATTAATTAAACCGTAATAAATAATATTTTAAAAAGTCTAATTTAGATCCAAGTTTGACTTGCAGGAATTTATTTCAATCCATAAAATAAATTTGAATATAATGAACGTCCTTTGTGTCTTACTAAAATTTGTTAGTTAACGAACAAATATGAGCTTAGCGAAGTGATTACATGATAATGGTCAATGCAACCAAGCATATCAACATAAACTAATAAATTACTTTTTGAGTTAAGCATCACGAGTGACGATTGACGAACTCGTTAATAATTAATTTAATTGTTCATTTTGTAAATATCTTTCAAATAATGCCTCATATGTATCACTTTTAAAATTATATTACTGCTAGATACTTTCATAATTTCATATTCTCTATAGGTACAACTTTTTAATTATTTATTTTATTTACCAAAACGTCATACACATATTTTATAAAAAATGGAAAAAAAAACACATAAAATTATATAAAATGCAAAAAATCTCAAAATAAATGAAAAAAAATCACAAAAAATTGTAAAAATTAAAAAAAAATGTATTTTTATTAAAAAAAACACAAAAAATCACAAAATTTTAAAAAAATCACAAAATTTTAAAAAAATGACCAAAAAAAAAAATATATAAAAAATGAAAAAAATAACAAAATATTATTAAAAAAAAATCACATAAATTATAAAAAAATGAAAAAAATCACAAAATATTATAACAATATAAAAAAAACTAAAAAAAATCACAAAAAAAATTATAAAAAATGAAAAAATCACAAAAATCACAAAATTTAAAAAAAATTACAAAAAAAAAAAATATAAAAAATGAAAAAAATCACAAAATATTATAAAAAAATAAAAATAATAATAAAAAATGAAAAAAAACCACAAAATATTATAAAAAATGAAAAAAATCACGTAAAATTATAAAAAATGAAAAAAATCACAAAATATTATAAAAATATAAAAAAAATAAAAAATTTATAAAAAATGAAAAAAATCACAAAAAAATATTTAAAAAATGAAAAAAATCACAAAATTATAAAAAAAAAAAATCAAAAAAAATTCACTTTTATTAAATTTTATGCACTTTCGACTGAAACAGATGCACTTTTAGCTGAACTATATGCACTTTCAGCTGAACCAGATGTACTTTTAGTTGAACCAGATGCAGGTTTTATAGAACGATATGCATTTTTATTGAACTAGATGCACTTTTGTCTGAACCATATGCAGTTTCAGCTGAACTAAATACACTTTTAGCTGAACCATATGCACTTTCAGCCGAATCATATTCACTTTTAGTTGAACTAGATGCAGTTTTTACATAACGATATGCACTTTTATTGAACTAGATGCACTTTTGTGTGAACCATATGCACTTTCAGCTGAACCATATGCACTTTCAGCTGAACCATATGCACTTTCAGTTGTACCATATGCACTTTTAGTTGAATCAGATGCATTTTTAACAGAACTATATGCACTTTCGACTGTACTATATTCATTTTCGACTACACTATATGCACTTTTGACTTAACTATATGTACTTTTCACTAAATTAGATGCACTTTAAGCTGAACCAGATGTACTTTCAGCTGAACCAGATGCACTTTTAGCTGAACTATATGTATACTCACTTTTATTGAACTATATTTACTTTCGACTGAATTGTATACACTTTCAACGGAACTAGATGTACTTTCATCTGAATTGAATGCAATTTCGACTCAAATTTATGCATTTTTGACTAACTATATACAATTTCGACTGAACTATATGCACTTTTATTGAACTATATAGGTCTTTGACTGAATTATATGTATTTTTGAATGAAGTATATGCACTTTCAGCTCATTCAGATTAAAAAAAGGCACATTTATCATGGAAAAACCATTTTTTTGTATAAAAAAATCACTTTTCAGTATAAAAAGTGTTATATTGACAAAAAAAATTATATATTTTTTGTAATTTTTTAAAAAGTTTATGAGTTTTTCATTTTTTTATAATTCTTTTTTTTTTTGTGATTTTTTTCATTTTTTATAATTTTTAAATTTTTTTGTGATTTTTGTTATTTTTTTATAATGTTTTGTGATTTTTTGTGATTTTTTCGTTTTTTTCATTTTTTTGATTTTTTTAATAATTTTTTATAATTTTTTGTGATTTTTTATAATTTTTTGTGATTTTTTATATTTTTTTTTGATTTTTCGGTATAAAGTGTTATATTGACAAAAAAAATTATATATTTTTTTTGTAATTTTTTAAAAAGTTTGTGATTTTTTTTTATTTTTTGTAATTTTTTAAATTTTTTATAATTTTTATAATTTTTTATAATTTTTACAATTTTTTTGTGATTTTTGTATTTTTTAATATTTTTTTGTGATTTTTGGTGATTTTTTATATATTTTTTTATATTTTTTGTGTTTTTTTGTGATTTTTTATGATGTTTTGTGATTTTTTGTTATTTTTATAAATTTTTTTGATTTTTGTGATTTTTTTGATTTTTGTGATTTTTTATAATTTTTGTTATTTTTTGTGATTTTTGTGATTTTTTTTTATTTTTTTGTGTTTTTTTAATTTTGTTGTCATTTAAAATTATTTTTTTGGGTTTATAGAACGATAAAATATGTATATTATATTTTGGTTTGTATGACAATTTAATAAATAAACTAAATAATTAAAAAGTGATATCTATGAAGAAATGTGAAATTATCAAGATATCTAAAATTAATATAATTTGATATGAGTTACTTATAAAGAATTACCCCTATATCCATTTGCTTTAATCAATATTTCGTTTTTTCTGGTGATTGATCAGTAAAGCTTCGAGAACATGCTTAGGCAATTTTTTAAGTTTCCTAGAAACATCTTTCCTAATGTTTTGAAACTTCTTTTCAAACGTATAGAGTAAAACCTCTGTAAATTTATAAATTAATAATGTTGGAACAATGAAATTTTATTAATTTAGAGATGTATTAATTAATCGATAAATTAATAATAATTATTTTAGAGAGGTTGTTATCGATTCGATAAATATAATCGTTCATAACATAAATTAACTCATTATAAATTGCTAAGAATGCTCGTTAAACTCGTTAGTAAGTCAAATACACTATTTCAATTACTAATATAAGTATAAATTTTGTTACATATTAAACCGTACAGCAAACTAATAATAGATATTACATACATTAAATACGGTTGATCAAATTATGTATATTGATCTTATTAAATAAAGAAGTACAACTCATTGTTTAATCGCGTATAGAAACTTCATAATTTTGTTACATCATCACAACACAAGACAAGAGCTTTTGAACGCAATAGAAAAGGATTTCAATTTTAAGAGAAATCAAATGATTATAGAGTCATATTTCACTAAATCGTTATAGTACTGTTTGTTATTTTGAAAAATTACTATTAATTTATGATTTTGTTGTGACCAAATTTTTATATAACGATCTTTCAAAAATTTATTATCTTAATTTATCAAAATTGATAATTTTTTACACTGGTATAAGTCGAGACCCGAGAAAATTATTATTTTAGAGAGTTTATTAATTCTGCTGTATTTGGTCTGGTAATAAAATTCATCACTGCTGGCTGCAGTAAACACTTTGGTCTATTAAAGAAAACATCTTAAGCGTTTTGTCATGTTAAAAAGATTATACAACAAACCCTGGTCGTTAATAAAAAACAGCACCTATGAAATATGCTCCATTTCGATTCTCATTTATCGTGTATAGCCTACACTACGTTTAATGTTGATAGCATAAAAATAGACAATTGAACCAACTGATAGGGACGATTCTAGGAGTAACATAGGTGCTTATGGCTATCACCTAATACATTTCGAAGCTTGAATAAGACCAATTACGACAAAATTCAGCAACAGAAGTAACTCATGCCTCGCCCCAATAGGATACATAAGCAA
The DNA here is from genome assembly GCA_963682055.1 of Primula veris. Lineage (NCBI taxonomy): Eukaryota > Viridiplantae > Streptophyta > Magnoliopsida > Ericales > Primulaceae > Primula > Primula veris. The sequence continues at coordinate 44,727,680 of OY821740.1, forward strand.
ACAATATTATAAAATCCTGCTTTCTGATCATGAGTAACCAAAACCTGGGCAGGCCAACAAGTGATACAAAACCAATTGATCTACTTAGAGAACACATTAATGACTGTTACCATAGAACAAAAAATTAAATTCCAAAGCATTGACAAATATACAAGAGAATAATTTGTTTCATAAGCAATAACCTCATCACTCCACAGAATGAATGCTAGACCCAAATCACTCCACAACCCATTTGCTTTTACATGTATCTTGCAGTATAATTGTAATATAGCAATAACAGCAGAATCTAATGTTCAAATTTGAAGGAATATAGTATGCTGTCAACAGAAACTCATGTTTAAACTTTGTTTCATAATAATGTGAAAGGAAAACATGTCAACAAAAAAAGAAAGGAGAAAGATAGAAACCATTCAGAATCCCAACACAAAATTAACAACATAAACTAGTCTAGCGTAATAAGACTCTACGCCTTGATGGCATACTTCCTCATTGGAAAGTACATGGCCCTCTTTTTCTCCCTTTCGGTCTTCAGTGATGCCTGTAATGCAAAAAAAAACAACATAAGTAACCAATAAACCAAAACTACAAATTTACGACAAACCATTACTAAGGGACACGAGGATTTAAACATTAAAAAGGTTCACAACGGTGGAGAAGGCAAGGCAAATAGATATGTACAATCCCTAGTGGCTGTGGATGTGGCAACGAGATAATATCTATAAGGAATCGGCCCATACATGTTCGAATACCACCAAGGAAACACATGAATTATGCGAAACTTGCAATGAAACAATACATGCATGAGCTATATAGAGGAAAATATCAATCAACAACTAACAAAAAGTACTATCAAGCAAATTCTTTTAATAACTACAAGAAAAGTCGAACTCTTGTGAGATCCAGCCACGGATAATAAATGTTAAACCAATCCTGTCCATGGACGTATTAGAAACTGGGCAAGTAAATAATAAACAAGGTATGAACCTGGCATGACATGTAATAAGCAACAAACATCTCCTTAATCAAACTTCAGATGTAATATATCCTCTTCTAATCACAAAATCAAGACAAGAAGAGTGGCATTATTACAGCTCATGATACAACTTTAGTCACACCAAAGAGTCCTAGTATTGTTAAAGCTCATTCAATATCCTTCACTACGTATATAAGCAAGCTACACTGAAATCGTCTCGTAAAAAAAATGTTAAAAGTTCTAGATTTTCTGGAAAAAGTTTTAGAGAGCAAATTTAGTTTATTTTTTTTTACAGAGTTTCAATCATTAAAGTTAAGCTTTCTATGGTTTCAGGCTCATCTTACTCATCTAGTTGTCATGTTTAGGTTGACAAAGAATATTCATGATCCAGTGTGACCAGGTTGCTAATTATGTAAAATTGATACAGCAATAAAAAAAGCATGAAAATATCTATACCTGGTGGCTGGTAAGACGCTTGCGGATGGCACGGGTCTTTTTGGGGCGGAGATCGAGCGGCAAATACTTCTTGTTCTTGTATACTTCCCTTAGGGCAGCCTTCTGCTTCTGGGATATGACCGTCAGCACCTGCGCTATTGATAGCCTCACTACCTTTCTGCACTCATCATACAATTTAAAAATATAATTACTACCAAATTATATAGAGATAGAATAATGGTACAAAGTGTCGAAACACACGATCTGTGCGTCTCTAAATCAACTTCATTTACTCGTTAGCAAACAAAAACAGATTCTTCTAAAATTGCAAACATAATGATTAAGTTACTTGCAAATTTTGTAGATTGAGGATTTCCCATCTATTATGTAAGTCTATACTCTACAGGTATGAAAAAATAACAGGGTACATAAATTACTTGATTATATATGTACACATTACCGTGTTCTTTAATACTAACCTTCACTTATGGAATATAAGAATATTATATGTGAGTTCTACATACTGGGTGAAATAGACCAGCATTTTCGTTTTACAATACAGTATGTATGAAGGAAATTCAAAGCATGTATATCACGAGAATTTGGTAATATGCAGCTCTGTGTTTGCGTTATGAGAAACAAAACACTATTTTCTTTACAACATATACACAAAGTACAGACAACCTGAATACATATAATAATCTAAAAATCCTAGTAGTGCTCCCTCATACAGCTACAAATACTCACTCCAAACAACTGTTTTTTTTAACAAAAACATGTTTCCTTTAACAATCAGTCATTCTTCCACTTAGGTCATTACACTACCGTGAGATAAATTTCACATGGAATAAAAAACGTCATAAAGTAGAATAATATCAAACTATAATATTTGTCATGTTCCCAATCTCAGTTCATTCAGTCATTTTTCCACTTAGGTTGCTACACCAGCGTGTAATTTTCACAAATATCATTGAAGGCAATGTCATTTTGGCACTATTTTTGGCCAAAACGCACTTTATTTAGCTCATAACTAAAATAATATCAAACAATCATTTATCTCATTATCCGACAGTAATCGAAAATAATTTGACAGAATGAACTAAGATCGGGAACATGCTTTTTCCCCAAATAAGTTCTACATCTTGTACCTAACTGAAATTCTCCCTGCATTTAAAGAGTACTAATCTATATAGCTATCTATCCATATATACATAATATGTATATATATATATATAGAGAGAGAGAGGGGGGGGGGAATACATCTTGGAGAGTTTGTTGGAGGCACCGCCGGTGACTTTAGCGACGCGAAGAAGTGAGAGCTCGGCTTTAAACTCCTTAAGCTGAGCCAACAGATCCGACTTTGATTTCTCTCTCAGCTCGTGAACTTTGATCCTAGCTGCACATTTACATACATACATTATGTAACGTTTATATAAATCTAATTAAATAATGAAATGTTTTGTTCGTTTTCTTCTTACCCATGGCGTCTCTCTTTCTCTTTCTCTCTCTCTCTAGACTGACGGAATGGAGTTCGACGGCGGGTTTAAGTTATTTCGTTTTGTGTTAAAAACCTAAAATGAGAGATGTTTTGGGCCTGTATGTTTTGGACCCATAAGTGGGTTGGCCCAGTACTTTACGTTCGAATAAATATTCACGAGTTTGAATTTTTTTTTTTTTTTTTAAGTATTATCTACCATAATTTAATTCTTACCACGGTAGTTTAAAACTTATCTGATTTATTAACTTATCTAAAAATTATAAATGTTGATATTTTTTTTTTAGTACAATAATAATAAATAAATAAAACAAAAAACTGGAGCTTAAAATTTAGCTGAATTGTCCATTGATTTAAAATTTTCAAACGATACAGAAAAATTGACTACAAATATGAATTTATTAGTTTAAATTTTGTTGTGATATGACTATGAAACTACATAAAAATATTTATTTATAAAATCTTGTAATAGTACCTTAAAGATACAACTAATTAATGAATAAGTCAAATAGTAAACTAATGTTAATTAAATGAAGAGTACGGAATAGTCATAAGATTCGAACTATGACCTTGTAAAACAAAAATTTTATGTTTACCATTTAAACTAATTTACTATTTGTTTATTTGAGACTATTAATATATAAAAGTTTAAATTTTCGCAATTTTATATATAAAAAAATTATTTTTAAATTTTTTGAATGGCGGTGACACCCCTACTTCTCTCCGTTTTAATCTTTTTTTCTTTGCAAGTTCGGTTTGTTTTCTAATTTTGTAGAATAATAACAACGCTTTTTTAACTTTTGTATTTTGCATTTTCATCACATGCATATCAAAATTAATTTTAAATAGTAACTACAAATACATCCCTCTCTAAGATTAAGAAACACATACAAAGGGGAAGTGGACATACATGTTTACCGGTGGTCTCGACACAGAAACAACAGACTGGACAAACCAGGAGCAGTGCATTTAGAAGCCTATAAGCTAATCGCAATTTGACGAGAAATTGTTTAGTCCTCCTACGATAGTCGTCTTCTCGTCTTTTAGTCAAACATATGACAGACCCCACAGACAAGTATAATAAACAACAATATGTTTGTGGTTCATGAGAATGATAATGACTTATCTAGGAGGATGAAATAATTTTTCCAATTTGTCATGGCTTGGGGAATGTTCATGATTATAAGGCGAGTTAAGTACAATTAAGCTTTTGGTACATGTTCCTTCGTATCGAACGGACATTAGCAAAATTTTCGCTAACAAGCTTAACATGAGTAGGACTTTCGCTTGGTTCGTTCGAACTGTTTCGCTTAGGGTTGATTATTGTAAGTTGTAACAAATTATAACTATATATAGTTAAGACCGACAGTATCTTAAAAAGGTATGTTGATTGATTGTTGGTCCAAAATTCAAATCATGTGTGGCCTTAACTAGTGGGAAATGGGAAGTTAGACAAGACAACTACATTTAAACCGACTCATTCACTTTTAAACATTGATATTTTCGTTTTTTTTTAATAATCCATTGATATTTTAAGTCTGTTATTTATCATGGAAGAATTCTTCAATTCAGGTAATAAACCCCACTACATAATAATCTTACCGGCAAGGATCTGCAAATATTCGTGAACTAGTGGTCCAATTACACTTTACCCAATCTAACACGTTCCTTGTGGATCCTATAGAACTTTCAGAGTAAAACGAGCTATAGATAATGCAACAAATTAACAAGGTACAAAAAGCAATCGGATTATAATTTATGAGCAGGGGGGGCACGCTACCTTTTTTCAGATCATAAAAGAACAAAAAACAAGTTTTATATACGACTTAAAATACAAGGGCAAAAAAGGACCTCAGAACACGCTACCGTAATTTCTTAAGAGAACCTACTTGAACACGAACGAAAATTGTTATATTCAATGAATAATTTCTCACGAGAGAGACGCAGTTAGTATAATGCTGACACAACTTGCCTCAAGAATTTTACAATTGATCTTGTCAAGTGTCATAGCAAATCTGTATAGCCTTTTGGTTTAATTGGTTAAACTAAAATCACAAAACACTAGGTAAACTTTGAGAAAATGAATGAAAAGGAACCAATCAAGGTGTCACAGATAGAATTTTAAAATGTGAAATAAATAAATAAAGCTTCTTTAGACTAATGGATCAGAGTTTATTACTTTTTCAAAGCACCTCCACTCCAAGCCATCATTAGGGGCCTCAATTTCAGCCCTGGAGTTGGAGTAAACACAAATTTGATTTTATCGTGAAATTTGAGCTACCAGGTAGCCCACCATCACAAATAAACTAAAGTTAATACGAAACTTATTTCCTCATATTTACGAGGTACTCTTTCGTTCTGTAAGCGGCTGGTTTTTCTAATTTTGTCTTTAACGTCGACTTAATTTTAATTTGGCATATATATATGTTACAGTGCAAATTGATTTAGTTTACCAAATTGGCCGATGTTTTTAGTTTTTTTTTTTTTTTTTCATTTTTTGATAATTTAAAATATAAAATATGGCTATGCACTCGGTATGTATATGTTTTCTTTTTCGGTATTTGATTTTTAGAATTGGGAGGATGATGTAATATTTACAAGTTCAATATTAACTATACAAACAAAATAAGTTAATCTTTGATAAATCTGCTTATACTCAATAAAAAAATTACAAAATTTAACAAATATTGTAACAATCCGATCATCTGACCATACCGTCACAATCTGCTTACTATCATCAATATTGTCCGCTTTATCCCGATTTCGTTCTTTATTCTCGGACCGCACGACTTTAAAAGGTTTTGGTAATAGTAACGAGAATTCTATTAGCTTATATAACATATATCTACTCATATGTTTAAGAAATTAAATTCGGATTAGCACCACCATTCTTGTTACGGGTGAACTCTAAAAATATAGTTTTTATAATAATATTATTAAATAATGTTTCATCTTATGTAATTTCCATAAACATAAAGAATTTTTATGTTTCAAATTAATGGAACATCTTTTCTTTGTCAATTACAAATATATGGACCAAATATATTAATATTTTTAAATTGAATTGTCAAAGAATAAACACAAAGAATTCACTAGATTCTATAGCTATAAAGAGCCTATATGTAATTAATCAAGTATAGATAGTAATTTTTTTTATAAAAGAATAGCGCTAGAGAGAGAGGCCTATGTATTTTTTTAACATTCTTTCTAGCATTTGTTTAACTATCAGTTATACTATTAATTTTGAGAAAAGAATAATATTTTCAATCTCTTTTGCATTACTTTTACGTATTAATACTTATTATAATCTAAATATGACCCCTCATTTTTTCAATACTCGATACTTCCCCACGGTCTGCACGGGGCTGGGCCACCCATGCCTTGTTGCTCCTTTATTTTTTTCCACTTCCTTGAGTCACTCTACTTTTTTCCCAACCCACCCACTTTATAAGTAGATTAACAAGCTCCATTTTCAAAATTATTGTTCTCACAACCCTACTCTTTTTTTATACACACTGTTTTTCAAAGTACACATTTGTTCAAGAAAACATGAAACATATGGACTTCTTTTGTGCCTCCCCTGCCTCTATCTCGATTGCCCACCACCACACTAGGCCAATCAATCACCGCCACGTGTCCGACAAAAAAAAAATCCTAACCAACGCACCTTGTATCTCTCAACTTCCCTTCGATCCCAAACCTTTTTCCAACTATCAGAGAAGCCGAAAAAGCTCAGCTAAAAGTAGTGAAATGCGAAGGAAGAGCTCAGCTAATATTGACGACGTAGCCAGTCGTTCATCTAGGTATTTGTTGAGTGACACTCCATTTTTTGAAACTTTATCGGATTCGGATACCGTTAAAGCATTGGTTCCTGGTGGTGAGAGGAAGCCACCTCCATTGGGTTCTGGAAGTTATGTTAAAGCACTGTCTTTAAAATCTTCTTCAACTCGTTTGTACTCGGAACAAAAAAGCTTCGATAATTCTCTATCCTCAAAATCATTATCAACTCGCCCACGCTCTTGTCATCAGGTATGGCTGATATACTTGTTTAAAAATATTTGTTTTTGTTCTATACACAAATTTTCTGCGTATCCCTATACGAATGTCTCCACACTCACTACTCATTTTCGTTCTAAGCGGTTTTCTTCTTGAAAGAATTTAGTTACATCTCCACTTAAGAGTACTTATCGTGTGGTGGTAACTTTCAAGTTAGTAAGTTGGATTTATTTGAGGAAGTGAGAAAACTGGAAATTTCAAGCAACTTGTAGCTTTTAGTTAGTTTATAATTCAAGACAAAAGTCAAAAGACACCAGGAGGAAAGAGAATATATCATGTTTCAAGTTGACAACGAAATAAGATTGACCTTATAAGCAAAAATGAAATCTTGCTCTGCAACATAGAACACTATATCTTGTATTACAGACTTTTTGAGCTCGTTTTGAAATTTAGTGATTTGGTTTTGAAGGTCGTGGAGCTGAGGGTGTCAATCCATTGCAAGGGTTGTGAAGGAAAAGTGAGAAAGCATATTGCAAGAATGGAAGGTAAAGTCAATTTAACTGCAAATCTTAAAATCTGAAGTGCCTAGTCATTGATTTATAGAATTTACTAGAAGCCTGTCAGCTGTCACATGAAAATGCATGAATATTTAGCACTAATAGTGTTTATGTCACTTGTAGTTGGTTCTAATTATAATTCTGTCACTAATACTATTTCAGGAGTGACGTCGTTTAGTATCGATAAGGAATCGAAGAAAGTAATAATAATTGGAGATGTGACACCATTGGAGGTACTCACAAGCATTTCAAGGGTGAAAAAAGCACAATTTTGGCCATCTCCTACTTCATCTTTATCATCATCAACACCAAGCCTTGCGATTATTTCTAATTAAAACTATAGCAATGGAAAACATTGTGCAAACTCATCTATATCATTGCCATAATTGCTAGTAGATTATATAAAAAGAGTTGAGTTCGATTGACTTAATCCTTAGTTGCTCATCTGTTCTTGTTATTCTACTGTAAAACTTGGGATGAGATTAAATCTACATGGTCATGTTTATCTAAGAGAATGTAAAGTAGTAAAAGGTGTTGTTTGGTTCTTTTTTGTTTTATGTTCCATTATTTCTTGGAAGTTGAAACAAACATTGTTATTCCTTACAGGTAAAATGATTTAAATTAAAATACCTGTAGTTGTACGCTTTCACATATGGTCTTACTTTGCTGCTTCTAAAAGCAAAATCTGCATTACTTAGCTTAAAGAAAAAGCAAGTAAAAAGCGTTTTAATTTGATTAAACATGCACGCACTAAAAAATATTTAAATCATACTGTAAAAGAAGGAAGATGATGCTAAATTATATACATTTACCCTTGACTATGATCAGTATTAGAAAGACAAACAATCACGTACGATTTACCCTTGACAAGTATTACTATTTGATTATCCTTACATTTAAGTTTCAGAAAGACATTTGTGCTTGCATAGTTGCATATATCGTGGTGGAGCCAAGATATTATGGGGTGGGACTGTTGGAAAGATCAAAGATTAAACAGAAAAATAATGCCAAATAAAAATACTATACCATAGTGGGTTGGAAGTATACACATGAATCTTTCCAAATGCGCCAAAATCATACTGATGTCTATATACCTAGTTGCTCACAATCTTTAGACATCCTAAAATCAAACCAAATCTAAAAGGAACTAATTTTCTAAGCGGATAATAGATGCATGTACTTTATTGTACTTTGCTGTTGCGTTAATTTCGTAATGGCACGCACTGCCATCACTAATTTTAAATTTTATGTGATGTTTTAATTTTCAAATCTTAATTTATTAATCTATTGGACGTTAGACGCAATATGCAAATAAGTCATCATACCATATAAATTCTGAGTTTCCAATCCCTTTTCTCACCAATGTACCTGGTTCTCCCCTCATTGCAGGAAGATTTTAGTACAATTGTTCTCACAAATTATTCCAACAGTGAAAAGTAAAAAGAAAAAAATATATATATTGGTGAAATTCCTTCTTGAGACTCTTCTTTGTGCTATTTGTAAAGTAAATGAAGTTGAAGAAGTAGAGATACATGTATAGTACTATATGCATAACTGCATAAGCAACCATATCAGATAGACCAGTACAGTACTAGGAGTGTGCATGCCAAATGATGTGTGATTGCAAGGACATAATAACAAACAGACCACGAGAACATGGATTTTGCATGCGATAGAACTTTTTGGTGCTTTTTGCAAGCAACTGCACAAGTATTAATAATTAAGGAGTAGTTTAGAAGTATGCACACCCTCCGTCCGTTCCCAAGGCCGATTCCGTTTTTTGGAATTCAATATTATTCAACGATTTTATTTAGCCCGAATGGTGAACTCCAGGTGTGAGAGGGGCGTTGGCTAAAAAATTAAAAATATTGAAAAACAAGTGATTTTGTTAACCTAAAGAAGGGTCCAACCATCAGAAGAAAACCATTCCGGCTGAACCATGCATTCATCATTTATATTGTTCCATGCTGGGTTCTTGCACACGTCCATATGATCAGTGGTTGCTACGGAAATCTCATAATTTTGAAAAATAATTTTTTTTTATTAATGTTTTTTATAATAATTATATATATATATGGTATTCATGTAACCTCTTAAATATTTTTTTTGGCTCACTCCCAAAATTATGGTATGTTAATTATATATTATAAGTGCAATAACATATCATAATTTTGTATGTGATGATAATATATAAGTAATAATTAAAAAATTAACATATATAAGTGATTATAAAATACATTTTACATAAACTTATCATATTGACACGTAACACATATCTTAAAAAAAATTAAACAAAATTAATAATTAGAGTAGTGAGTGCAAACAAAATTTATAAAAAAATTTTTGATGGTTTGTATTTTAATTGAAGTGAGCATTTGAAATTGTGTAATAGATATTTAATTATTCGTATATATCTATTATTTAATATACTTTTTGTTTTTTTAGGTTTTTTTTAATATATTTTTACCTTCGTGTCTTAATCTGTTTACTTATACCTTAATTTCTTAAATTTAATATTTGTATTTTTTTAGTTTCTATTTTATTTAATTTTTAATCAATTTTGAAACGTTAAAATTTTCGATACATGACTACGCGTGATATTACTATTGTGGTTTTTTTAGAATTTGAAAAGAAAGTCGAAATTGAGCGAAAAGGAAAAAAATAGAAATCAAATACATTTTAATCAAGAAAATAAGGTAAAAAAATTTAAGAAAAGATGGTAAAAAAGTTTAAAAATTTTCGTAATTTTCTTGTTTATATTTTGAAAAATATTATGCGTTTTTATTAATTTTGACAAGCTCACACATTTGGTCGTGATTCCGCCCCTGGTGTTAATCAACATCAATGCATTTGTTAGGGATCCCGCCTACTTAAGTAAGACATAATCATGATTAGTTCATTATAGATTGTTTTCCCCTTTTCCCCTCTAATTTTTAAACCAGTGTACATCTATTAGTATATTAACTCAAAAGATACTTATCTGATAGTATTAAGATGTAAGCATTTTCAATAATTTCTGCATAGTAATCGCTTTTTTCTATATAGTTAGTACTTGATAAGTTGATTTTGGGAGCTTTCTTTGCTTTCGTAGTCTCCTTACACACTTGACATGGCAGAAGGGATTTAGACAAAGTGCAAACAACCAAGAATCCATCACCTAATTATATGCTTTTAATTACTAGTACGTGTTCTTTCTTTGTGGTACGTAAACCTTTAATTACTTTGACTATTTCTTGGACGGCCGAAAAGGCAATGCCACAAAAAGAAAAGTTCAATTTGGTACATTGATCAAGGAAGTAGTAGGTGATTAATTTGCTCTGTGGTGTAAGAGTTTAGCATCAAAGTTTAGCTTGGTAGTAAATGAAGGAGCTCATAACTAATCATAAACTGTACTTATAAGGAATGTTTTAATTTTGTGGAAAAAAATTAGCCTTACGGCAACATAAATATAACACTTTTTACTCATATACATTCATTATAAATATGAAAAGTTTTACTCATTCACATAAAATATTACTTTGCTTTAGTTCCTAATTGATATACCACCTTTTTTAATAGCTTTGTGTTTTATGGTTCAGATTTGTAGTTGTAAAACTACAAATAAAGTGACTAGTTTCGAATAATACTCGAAAGAAGTTTCCCAATTTTCAATAGTATTATTGATTGCTCAATTTCCCTTTATCCTCCATATATGAATTTCACCATATTACTAATTGATTTTTGCACTCATGGCGACATAAAAATTGATAATGGCGGGAAATCATCAATTCTTTACCCTGAATCTTTTAAAGATTGATCTACACAAATCTGAGTTGAGAAATTTATGATCTTTAGATTGATTTCCTTACTACATTTTTTTATATATATTTCAACCCGTTTTTCAAATGTTAGAACTTTTAATTTACATTATTCAAGTCAATGGATGAGCTGCTCTTAGTTCTCTGATGAGTTTTTTAACCCAATTCTACTAATAGTATGCTTGTCTTGAATGCAATAATCAATTGTAGAATTGATTACAGGTTTGAGCTTCTATTTAGCTATAAGTGCTTCAATGGACTTTAAAGTCCATAAAAGACTTGTACCTTTAAACAAGAACTTACAGATTCAAAACAACTCATTAATCAATCTTCACATACAAATACAAAAGGAAAAATACTATCAAATCCACAACACAAACAAACACCACTTCTAACCAAGATAAACACTAATCTCAAGTACAGTCTCCATTCCATCCCCACCATGCTGATTAAAAGCCGGAAAAGTTTTAACAATAGCAAATCCCTTAGCACTTACATACTTCCCAGTCCCACCCATGATCGCCAAGTGAGATTCAGAAACAACCGTCCGATGGATCCCAAAAAAGCTTAGACTATCACTATAACCACCACTCTCAAACATCGCAGTAAAAGCCATTGTTTGGCTAAGACCATCTTGAGCACTCGTAACATAAAACCCTTGAGCCTTCCCCACCACACCGGACCCCAATTCATGCCCCTCTGTAAGCTCATCGTCAAACACAGTCATCGTGCCAAACATAAGCTTATTCAAAGCAGGACCAGTCGGAAGCTGGTTAAACCCAAACCCTCCGTTAAAATTGTTATTATTTCCGTTATTGTTTTGAATAACATTAGGGGTTGCTCCGCTAAGACCAGTAAGAAAGGGAACATTGTTGTTGTTAATAACTGCACTATTGCCATTATTGGTTGGAATACCGTTATTTACTGCTAAATTCGCACCATTACGTTTGGCGAAAGGGACTTGGCCACTGACCGCTGGGTTGTTCACGACCCCAGTTACTGCTGTGGCTGAAGGGGTCGTTCCACCTAATATATCATGCATGAAAAATGTTAATAAATGGTCAGGCCCAGCGACCACTGCACCATTGGTTGCACCTGTTGTTGCACTTGGGGCTGTAGTTGTTACAGTTGAGGTAGGTTCTTCGACTGTTTTGGGGTCTCCGGGGGTAACTGGTACTTCTTCGTCCAGGATTCGAGCTGAGGTGGCACATGTCATTACTAGGCCTAACATAAGTGACAAGACTAGGTATTTTAATGAAGAGCTAGCCATAATTCTTGTAGAAGGTTTGTTTTAGGATGCGTTGTGATAATTGAGTATCTTGGTTTTAACATTTATACTGAGAGATTTAGTGATGATTTGAACAATTTGAAGTTGATAAGATGGATTAGTTATGTACATTCCCACTCAATAAGTAAAGTGGTTACAATTTACATGAATTGATATGAGAAAGTTGGATTCAAAACAAATAAAAGGCACCTAACCAACTATGTTAACATAACAATATTACTCGATGCACTGATACATGACATTTTAGGTAGGGATAGTTAATGGACACCACTTAATTAATGGACCATCTTTAGACTTAAATTAATATAGAAATAAAAGAAAGTAAAATTTTCTATTTTTAAGATTAAAAGGAAAAATAGAAAATAGAAGCGCCCACCGAGGGGCTCGAACCCTCGACCACAAGGTTAAGAGCCTTGCGCTCTACCAACTGAGCTAGACGGGCCTCTTGTAACAATTTTGTTATAACTAATTAATAATTACAAAAGAAGTACTACTACACTATAACAAAAAAAAAAAAAGAAAAAAAAAAAGAAGAAGAAGAAGCAGTAAGTAATTATTATTGCAACTTAAAATCTTGACAAATACTTCCTCACCTCTGTTGGTTCTCATGAACATAATTTAAATGATATGATAGCAGTAAAGAATGTCTAAGAAAAGCACCGCATACACATTTATTTAAATTTAACAGAATAAAGAAATATGAATACTTAAAATTCACTTAGATTTATGCTCCATTTAAATGATCAATAATCTTCGCCACTCTCCAAACTTTTAAAAACCGTGCTAAATCGATCATTCCTTGCCACAGGCACACAGACTAAGTCGTGAGCCCTAGGGGCGGTCAATCCAGGTCGTTCACTCATGTCAATTACCTCATCGCCACCATACATATTTTCCCCATGCTTATTAACTACTTTCCACTCAAAGCACTGAATCATTCCTGCTAGAACAATAGGCAACTCTTGCATAGCCAAGGAAATTCCGGGACAACCCCTCCTCCCGGTACCAAATGGTAATAGCTCAAAGTGATGTCCCTTTACATCCATGAGGCCCCCCTTATCCAGGCCTAAGAACCTAGCGGGTCGAAAGTCCAATGGGCTTTCCCAGTATTTAGGGTTTCGCCCGATGGCCCAAATATTAACAAATAATAAGGTGTTGGCTTTTATAAGGTATTTGCCAATAGTGCAATCTCTTGTAGACTTTCTTGAGATCATCGGGATTGGAGGGTGAAGCCGAAATGTTTCTTTTATGACGGCTTGAATGTACGGAAGATTTGGACCATCGGATTCACATACGAGGCGATTAGCCCCCACAATGTGATCGATCTCCTCTTGTGCTTTCTTTAGCACTTTTGGGTTGTTAATGATCTCTGCTAGCGCCCATTCGATTGCAATTGCCGATGTATCAGTTGCTGCAGTGAAAAAATCCTAATGGAGAAATAACAAGAAAATTAAAATTTCAATTATGGGTTCGATGTTAAGTAGTGTATGTGTGTGTGTGTTTCGTAGTGTTAATAGTGATGAACAAAGCTGAAAATATAGAATTAGGAAGAAGAGGAAGAACCTATTATAATCACAAACTAGAATCTCACATAGTTTGATTTATAATTTCACTAACATATGTGTTCAAGTGATTTATCAGGTACCCGTATCCTGTCACAATCTTGACTGGCCCAGTAACCGATTTAATCGCAATGCATTTTATTAATTTATGTAAGGATTGATAGATGAGTGCAATTCTAGTTTTCTGAAAGAATAAATAGAGTAACTACTTTAATCATTCGTTGCAGGCACCCGGTTTTTACTTTTGCTTTCCTCGTTGTATAATGATATAAGAAGCGAGTTTCATTTTGATCATTCGTGAAAAAAAATCAAACTTTTTCGTTCAAATATCATGCTCTAAGTCAAGTGAAGATATATCTGACTAAGGACAACCAATGTGATCTTATTAAGATCTATTTATGTATAGTGAATACTAACCAAAACCAAGGCCTTGATGTGATCTCTAGTTAACTTCACCTCAGAATCTTCATTTTCCATAACATCAAGCAACATGTCAAGAAAATCCTTCACCCCCTCATCACCCCTTGTTATATCTGCCTCTCCTATTTTATTTTTGTTTTTCTCTCTCAAATTCTCCCTACTAATAATAATACTTTCCAACAATTTATCATACCTCCTATGTATCTCCTCAGCCTTCCTTCCAAGCCCTTGCAAATCGAAACTCTTTAAAAAGCCAAAACTATCAGAAATGTTGAATCCTCCGAAAATCTGGGTGACTTCCCTTACCAGGGTCCTAGCCTCGTCAGCATCCCCTTTTGTACTCGAACACCTAATGCTTAGCATCATTTCTGATATGACATTATTTGTTAGCTTCAATAACTCTTCGGTAACATTTACAGCTTCACCCGCCTTGGCTTTTAGGTTAATAAAGCGAAGAAAATAAATCAACTCATTTTTACGAATATTTGCAAAGTTGTTTAAAGTACGGCTTCCTAAGAGCTCCACGGTGCACATCTTTTTAACAAATTTCCAGTATGGCCCGTAAGGAGAAAAGGCAAAAGAGGTATCCTTTGTTAGTATTTTGATCACGATAGACTGTTTACGAGCTGAAAATGCGTGTTCATGAGTTTTTAGAAGCTCTTTTGCGAGTTCGGGGGTGGAGGCTACAACACAAGGGGTTGAACCAAGTTTTAGGCTGATTAAGGGGCCATAAAGAGAGGAGAGGTGATGGAAAGAGCGGTGAGTGACCGGACCGATGAGGTGGAGGTGGCCTATAATAGGCCATGCCAAGGGAGAAGGGGGGTGGGGAAGATATATTTTTGCTTTTAAGTAGTGATATATTGGTAAGGCTATTATAGACAAGAGGACAAAGGGAACTATGTCTATCAATCCAAGCATTTTGCTAGGTTTTTGGAATAATTGCCGGCATAGGATTTGGAAAAAGAGCAGTGTGTGTTTATATAGGCTTATTTGGTAGCAACATTTTACTTCACTTTTTTTTGTTCTTCTTTTATATATAGATTGTATGAGATTTGTTTGAGCAGCTTAATGCAGGGTTTTTTTATTTTACGTGCTGAATGAATTTGATCAGAAAAAATTCACGTTCAGGACTTAAATCACATTTACTCTAAAAAACAAATATTTCTTTCTTATTATTACTCTTAATGGATAAACACTTCATCAAAAATCTGCGTTAACGTTCTGTTCAACAAACTGATTTTTGATAAGTGTACTTTTCAATACGCTGTTTGTGCAAATTTATCCTCCAAATAGGTATTGTGCTTCAAAGATACAAATCAAAACAAAAGTAAATATGCATGAGTCCATGACAATTGAATGCAGATGTGGACAAGGTATGTGCAAAGATTTTGCTGGCATATTCTACCTAAAGTTGGTGCCAAACATATATATTAGAGCACTATTAGCTGCTTATGTAAAATGGAATCTAATGTTATAAATTAGGGTGCACCGAACCAAGCCGATCGAATCAAACTGAATCGATCAAAAACCGAACCAAACCGAACCAAACCGATTAGTAATTGATTTGTTTTGGTTTGAAATTTGATAAACCGATTTAATCGGTTTGACTTGCGGTTTTAGTGGTTTTCAGACCGAAACAAACCGAATCGATTATTTTTATTCATATATAAAAAATATATAATTATTTATATATATACTCCAATAAATTGATATATGATATTTTGCTTGTTATTTGTAGTTATCAATAATATATTTTGTTAAATCATTTGTAAATTTACTTATTATTTGACTTTTGGTTCAAAGTTTGAAATAAAATATAAGCGAAAAGTTTACGAAACTAGTATAATTTTGAATATTGTGTTTTTTATTTGTTTAAGTTCAAACCGACCGAACCAAACCGATTATAATTGGTTTGGTTTGTTCGGTTCTGACAATTTTTTATGTTAAAAACAAGCCGAACCGAACCGAACCGATTATTTTTTATTGGTTTGATTCGCATTTTACTTAAAAACCGAACCGAACCGCGAACACCCCTAATTATAATAGCCATTAATTTTAGAAAATGAGTTGTGCAGCAGATCTTGTATATACCGAAAGCCATACATGATATGCATATTTTTGAACATATATTTGTACAGTAAAATAGTTGCGTAGCAACTTAGTGTTCCAACAGGTATTCATCCCCATATCCCTCACTTCCATTCTCTCTTTCCATGTGACATAATGTTAATTATAGTATATAATAGGGGTGAAATTTTGTATGTAATGTATCAATTAACCGTAATTATCGTATATATCGTACCATTTGTACCGTATTTATGGTATTACCATACATATGATACGGTATTATCGTACCACTAAATTATGATAATCGAATTTACATATCATGGTATTGTACCATTTGTACCATATTACTATTTATATATAAAATACTCACATTCAAATATAATTATTAATACTATTTAACATTTAAGATACAAAATAATTTACACAAAATATGATCATGTTTATAATCTTGTTCAAGTATTCATAAATGAAGTGCTATCTTTAAACTTGTTTACTAATGAGATATAAAAATATTGGTAGAGAACAGGGTTATTTTATTGCTTGTAGCCTTGTATGGAGCAGGGTCTTCCTTCAGGTCAAGTTCCATCCTTGTTCTTACTACCAGACCGTAAATGAATTCATCTAGGGGATGTCCCCTTTGAGAAAAGAGTTCAGAAACCGCCTTCTAAATTGTGTAGATATTGGAAACTGTCACTGTAACAATTCCACCTCAGTATCATGTATAGTAGTTGAAAATGAAAATTGTTAAACAAGAAAGACCTATCAGAGTTATTTAGATTGGGTTCCATCATGATGAAATGGAAGAGGGTTATAACTCATTGGTGCTCTATTATAGAAATGGAAGCCTTAAGAGATAACGAGGCCGTAAAATTTTGAGAGATTAGTGGTGTTGCTTAGCAGGATGATGTGAATGTATACAGTCAAGTCCCGTGTTCGTCTATAACTATTAACGGTACCAATTGGGGCAGCTTATGTATTTAAGATTAGCAATGACTATGCTGAATGAATTTCTTGGTACTAAAGGTTAGGGGTCTTTTGCAGTTGGATTTTTTATTTTCCTGTAATTGAAATCAAAATCTAATTTCTATTAGGTACCTCTTCCGCGTCTTCGCTAAAAGCCCATGTACCAAAAAGAAACTTCTACTAACAGACCGAGCTTGTAATTGTAGTAGGGGAAACATATTAATCATTTATATTGTTGTCTAACGATTTTTGTCACGCACATAATGTTTTTCACCAAATTGTGGCAAACCGAAGTCTAGCAACAGGTCAACATGAATGGTGTCAGCGGTGTCAGCACTTCTGCAGATCACAAGCCCTCGATTCTTCTAATGTTTATGCAAATAGATACAAATTTTAAGGATGTTGAGGTTTCATATATATGCATAAGATCTCATCTATACATATATATGAAGAAAGGAGCAATTGGATGCATGTATTGGATGGGGAATGTTGATCAAGACCAGATCTCGCTATTCTAGTCTTTAAAACTAGTAGGATATAAGCTGCGAAGGACGAAGTTCTTTTCACTTCAGTATCACATATTTTTCTGCCAAATTCAGAACAATTAGGATATGGTTGTTAGTTAAAAATTCCCATGTAAAAGATTATCATTCACAGCTGAGATAACTTGTGACCTCAGAAAATGGGCTTCTAAGGCCAAACAAAAAGTTATTCGAGAGAGTGACAACTGCATATCTTTTGATGGGTGCCAACACTCTCAAGTCTTACTGTAAAATTTAAGCTAAACGCACATTTTTAGATATGATCTAGAATTGAGGCGATGTTTGTTTTTAACTTTCGAGGAGCTAATAATTCATTTGGATAGTGCCACTTCTCTTCTTAAACTACGGCCACATTCTGTTTTATTTTATTTTATTCTAAATGATTGACCTTCTCATGTTTACACCCTAAATTGGACTGCATTATGCTTCACCCACTAATTCCTACATCAAAATGTCTAATTTTTTTTTTTCCCTTTCCAATATCCCTTGGGCATAATAAAGATTTCGCCTTTAGTTGTCAAGGAGTATAAGTTGTTAAAATCAGGGAAATGGATGATTTGTTGGAGTTTTAGGTCTAAAATATAGAACAATCAATTGAAGACTTGAAGCTCTCGTGCAAACACTTGGCAATGTGAGTATTCATATAGACTTGCATAATACATTACAATTGTTCGTCCATTTCATTCACAATACACTCAATCGGAACTGGAAATTATAAAACATGGAGAGGTATATATATATAAAAATTATCACCAAACACCACATTTAATTCTTAATTTGTCAGACTAGTTTGCTTAAAAAGCTTCCATAAATTTTGAAGAGAGAAACAAAGGAACACCAATAATCGAACCCGCATGAATTACAGTAATATTCAAAGGCAGACAACTATCGCCATATATTCTGTAAAGACACTGTATCGAAACACTTCCAAGATTACCAAGGAAGGTCTACCATTCAAATAAAACCTCATTTACACCAGTAACCCTCAATTTGTACAACCATAAAAATAAGCAGAAAAAACGTCCAAATTCAGTGTAATTTCTGTCTCTTTTCCAACAGCCCATATTCGTTCGCAGTAACACCACCAAAACACGGTCCAGTACCATTGAATTTCATCAACATGTTTGAAGACATATTATTTGCTTGTTCTAAATTTACAATACGAGATTCATGCCCTTTAATAGAAACAGGCGGAATCTGACATACTTGGATGGGTGGAGGATTCCGCCAACTTGGAAGCGGCCCTGCCACTAGCAGTGTTTTCAAAAGAGGGCCTGCTTCCAAAACTGCTTGCAAAAGTTCACCTTTTCGCGGCAAAGGTTTATTTGTAGCTAGTGAATCTATTACCATACACCCTTTGTCCATAACGAAAGGATTTCGTTGCTTCTGCTGGTTGTTCACATATCCCAAATTGCTAGAATCAGGTGACGAGACGATATCAAGAAAAGGATCATTTGGGGATTGGTAATTATTGGTGTCGGATAAGCTGTTTGATTCTGTAATGCTCGAGTTGGCTTTATTCGAGGGATGGATTTGAAACGGGGAATTGGTAATTCCAGTTTGGGGATTCAAAAAGGTGAAATTGTTGTACAATTTTTGGATTTGTTCCCGTGCTTCATCTCGCTCTTTATATGCTGTTTTCAAATGCTGGAGAAGCTGGTTCACATTTTCTATATTCCTTCTTACTTCTTCACTTGCTTGTGCTTTCGCCATTTGTAGCTCAAGAGTTTTGTACAGAAGAGCTTGTTTCAAGTCATCAACACTCTGCAAATACAAAATATACAGTAAACTAAATAAATTGAAGTATAATTTCACAAATTGAAAATATATATTTTTATTTCAAATACTTCTTAGAAAAGTCAAAGTTAGCGGTCATAGTAGAAACTAGAACCACGACATGGGCCCTGATCAAGAACAGAAGATTGAATATTACATTTGGTCGGCCAATTATGAAGAATAAAACAGATATAGTAAATATGCTTACAAGTTCAGCTAGTCCATTTTTTTTTTAAATGATTACTATCAAATTACAATTAGTACAGAAAATGTGTAACAAGAATGTTTCAAGATACAAAGTAGACATTTTTCCAAGATCAAAGTTAATGATAGCAGGATGATGACGATGGACACAATAGTAGCAGTAATGTAGACCACAAGGCCTTGGTGGTTGGTGGCCACAATTTTTTTTTTAAATAACACTTTTACCCCTGTACTTTTAGTAGTTAGATATACAAACCCATAGTCCGTCTCACAATGCTAATTATTTCTTGGAACAAGATGAAAGTTATAGGCAAAGTATATTTTTCCTTGTAATTTATGATTATAGCAACAAATCCGAATAAATGTAACTGTAGAGGTTATTTATCACGAAAAGCACTGCATTATAGTTCTCATAAATAATTCAAGAATACTTATAGCCGACATTTTAAAAACTGATTTCATGTTACGAAGTACGAACTTAAAATTAGTACACTATTTAGAAAAAATCTAGTAAAATAAATTAAGAACAATTTGGAAAAAATTCAAAGAACATATGAAGAAGTAAAAGAGTAGCTTACCTCTTGGTAACCCCATATAGAACCTAATTCATCCATGACTTCTCAATTTTCTCTCTCTCTCTCTCTCTCTCTCTCTCTCTCTCTCTATCTCTCTCTGAATGGAGAAGATTTTGGGGAGATTGAAAAAGAGTGGGCTACGGCTGATTTATAGAGAAAATATTATGAGAATAAGACATATACACACACCTGTGGATTTTTTTTATCACAAAATATCCACCGAAAAAACAAGGTCCACATCAAAAGGAAACAAAATATTTACTAAGGAATCTTTTGGACAACATTTCCTTAAGAATTTATTTATTTTTGGAAGTTATTTTTCTCTCCATGTGTTGTTAGAAAAGTTAAAAAGTATGCAATGCAATTGTTGGAATTTCCCCTCCCCTCTTTCAGGGCTATGGTCTCTTCTTTTGGATATCTATCCCTGTCAGTGGAGAAAAAATATTTTTACTTTTATTTAACTTAAACTTGTATTCAAACTTTTATTATAAGATGAAAAATTAATTCTTGAGCATTTGCAAAATAGTTATTACAAGTATATTAGAACGGTTTAAATTTAAAGTATGCACTACTAATTATATATCTTATATAGTGAAAGTTTAAGATTATTCTAAGTATATATATTTGAAAAAAAAATATAGAACTACGATAAATTAAGATGTTTTGAATTTATGAAATATATCAAAACTTCAACATTTACAAATTTTATAAGAAAAACATTATGAGTCTATTTTAAACATCTAAAATATGAAATTTGTATCAGATTTTTTTCTTCAAATTAGGATGAGCTAAATTATACTAAGTAGTAACACATATTTACACATTCTACTAAAAAGAACATACAACTACAAAGTGAGATCACATGGCTTCCCTCGTAATTACATACCCCCAATTTCTTATTCGGAATATTCGTACATATGTATATATGTTTAAGTATATATAGTAGATCTATTAAAAATTCAACTATGTCAATTGAATATATGTCATTGTTTAGTATGAAATTTGTGAAACTTTTGTAGGTTTGGTATAAAAATTGTTGAAAACAAATAGTTATGTTAAATTAAATTGAAAAAGTATTAACTTATTGCAATGTTAAAATACGAAAATACCCCCAAAAATGACACGTGTAGCTAAATACGTAGGTTCAGTATGATTTTATAAAAAACATACAAACTATTATTAGAAGTTGAAAGTTTGTGAATTAAAATTTAAACACTGGTTACCCTAAGAGAAAAACAGTTATTCCCTCGATGGCAAACAAACAAACTGAAAAATTGATAACTTGGAGCTTCCATTTACTATTGTTTCTATGTAACTGCCTATTTGTCTTATTTTATAAAAAGATTATAAAAAAATTAACCTATCTTTTGTGGATTACTTAACTACTTGGGGACGGTTCACGAGATTGTCCAATGAACTGCCCAAGAAACCCGAAATAAACCATGTTATTATGATTGACTTTTTATCCACCGCCACATATTACTCGTTTAGTTTGCTAGTATTAATCAACTGTTACACACTCCTATACAATATCACAACTGGCACACGGTTTTAGGAGTTAAAATGATTTGCAATGTGAGAATATTTCCATATAAAATTCAACGATTAATAAATGTAATATTCGCAATATGTAAGTGTCCTAAATAAAAGTTAAAAGTGTAAAATACTGAACCAACCCCAATATGTTTGTCTTGGACATCGCTAGTAGTATGTTTGTCTTAGTCTTTTGAACTGCTTTCTACATTGAGCAAAATAAACCCAAGCTAAGTTAGTGTAAAACTGCAACTAAAAGCAAGTGAGAAACAACAAATACCCCCTAACATATCATTTCATGCATAGCAATGAACACTTGGTTCAAAGTTTTTTTTTTTTTACTTTCAAAGTCACTACTATCCTTTTTGTCAATTTGTTGGAGTATTGAATTTCTATATGTAGGACAAAGTTTAGAGTTGACAAATAAAACAAAAGTAGTGGATGAAGTATTCTCCTACCCACGAAGAACAAACATATATTTCTTTATCCCCGACACGCCGTTTCACCACTTACTAGCTACATCTTTACCCTCCGTTTAAAAAGTAATTACATATATATTAATTTTCTGTAGCTATATATTATTGGTTATTTGTTAGAGTATACGATACATGAATCATGGTAATAATTACATGCACGTATACACAGAAGAACGGCTTTACAATTGCAGCCATAAGATTAATTATTAACTTCAATAATGCCAAAAGTATAAGAAAATGTTATGATACCGTGATACATTTTGGTGATATATTTATTGAATTTTGCTAAAAAAAAAATTAGGGGAAACATTTTTTTTCATAAATTTTTTTCCACATATATTGTAAAATTTGGAAAAACGATTACGCTGCAAATAAAATTATAAACGGTTTACGGAGCCTCTCTCTATATTATTTCTAATACTATTATTATAAATATTATTAATTATAAGTCTACTCTTTCAAAATTAGTTAATAATTAATCCAATTCCATCTACTAACCAATAAAAAAAAACATGAAAATTTCTATTAAAAAAACACACCGAATAATCTAAAAAATCCAAGAAAATTTGAAAAGACTAAAATCTAATTTACCAATAAAAATATATATAAAAAAAGGAAAAAAAATTCCGAAAAATCTAAAAAACCCAAGAAAATTTGAAAAAGCTAAAAAAAAGTCAATAATATCTTCTATACTTATAATTTTATGAGTTTATAGGTTGAAAATTTAAAATTTATTATAAGTGACGTATATGAAATAAAATATGTGTTTAGCTTAAGTTTTCTATACACGTTGAGATTTTTACCAATTATTTGTTAAAAAAATATTTTGTAAAAAAAAATTTGAGTTTGTATAAAATTTTAGCCGGAAAACTTTTTATGCACAAACCGCGTGTAAATGAAAAGTAAACAAAAGTTTTCAGCATAAAACTTTCTCATGTAAATATTTTTTCATGTAAAATTTTTATTATAAAACAAACGGAGCCTAAAGAACAAAAGTGCGGGAATTTAAAACCCTTGGATAAAGACAAATTAGCTGATATTTGAAATATGCATGTGGTTCTCTTAATACAATGCATCGAGATTATACTTATTTTAAAAAATTAAAATAACTATTGCGTTATATATATACTCTGCCGAGACGAGAATCTGACGTGCAGTATGATAAGAGGCGCAAAAAAAAATCGTGGCAAGATATACATAGTTGGTGAAACTACTAAATTTTACCATCATTTTTCAAAAAATACCATTATTCTTTTCTATTAATTACCATATTACCCTAATTTTATAAAGAGTAGAAATATAAAAACTAATAACATTGTTTCTTACTCTTTACTCAAGTATTTTCATCTTATTTTCTATCTTTTTATCCCACGACGCATCTGATCATACGCAATGTGTTGACACGATTATTAGTATATTATATAAGTCATTGTTATTTACATATAGCGCTTGTGTTGGAGTAGTTGCATTTCACCCCTAAACATCATGTCGTGCTACATGATGTGAATAGAAATCATTTCACCAAAACCAAGCTACAAGAACAATTCAGGTGTTAGCTTAAGTTTATGCGTTTAATATCAATAACTAGTTTTAAATTCTAAGGTTTGTATTTAGTTTTTGATTTTATTTTAGAACTCGTCAATTCATCAAGTAAATACTGGGACAGAAATTAGGATTTTCACATTCCATGACTTGATTTTTCTATCTGCGGCTCATGAGTTCAAAACTAGACATACAGGAGGATAATATGTCATGACTTGATTATTAGCTTATTAAGGAATTCCGGATGGAAACCTAAGTTGCAGGGTAGGAATTTTCATGGCACACAACGAAGGAGAAACAAATTTTTTGATAACAATATGCACACAACGTTTTACACATTTTGGCACACTACTTTTGACTTTTCAGAGTAATTAGAGAAGTGAGGAAAAATATTGTGGAATTAAATTGAGTTTTTATCGTAATTTTGCCTATAAGTAATCTGGAGGGAAGTGCAATGAATGTGCACGCACACATATACTAAATAACTCCGTGTTTTAAATGCAAAATTATTCCAAATGCCAAATTCACACGGGGGATCTACACGTGTAACACTAACGGCAAAGCACCTAAAAACATATAGCAACATGAGTAATTTTTTCTAACAGTTACAGTTTTTTTTTTTTTTTTTAAATTTATAACATCATGTGTAATTTATTTAAACTATTAATAATTTTTTGTAATTATCCGTTTCAACGATTTATAGAGAGTATAGATCAACTAATTATTTTTCTACTGTACTATTAGTTTAGAATTTACATAAACTAATACGTATAAGGAAACATAACTGCTAGTACCTTTTTAGGCCATATTATTCTCTTTTACCTCTTCATTTCTAACCAATAACTACTTTACGGTCATCCTAATCATGCACAGTAGAAAAGAAACACAAAAATACAGAAATATACACAATCATGAATCATACATTCATATATGGTCCATCATTAATCCTTAACCTGTTTATTACCGACCATGATATAGCATTAACTTGTGCTATTATTCTCGCTAATAATTAGACGGTGAAACGTGGCAACTCTAGGTAAGAGAATATTTCAACTACGGTTTTTTTTTGCCATACACTTCACTTCACTATGATTGGCCCCATGTAATAAGTCTTTGCTGGTGTGATTATTGGGAAAAAAAATGTGATGGTGACCGGAAAAGGATCTTAACATTGAGACTAATTATGGAAATTGAAAGAAAATTCTCTGGCACATGATGACCTACATTCTTAACAGTAAATGCATAGAGAGGTGTCATTAATATGCTAAATAACCATATCACAGGGCATATATATATATTTTTAATCACCAAATTAATGAACTTATCATGAATGAAACCAACAAGTTTATACAAATATCATTATCTATGGAACAAACTCTACAGGCCTAAAAAAATACGAAAAATACATATATAATATTCATCCTAAATCATTTCATCCCGGTAGTCAAACAGATCAAGCAGAAAAAACATAAAATACAAACAGATAAGCCACAGCTATCTGAATAAAAAAGCTAGCACTGAAATCTTGTTGAGCGTACCACGAGCCATCGAAGCTGAAAAACGTCTGAGGGTGTAGTGCCAACCAAAAGCAACATGTGAGGTCTAAAGGAACTCCGACGCAGATTAGGCCAAGAAAAAACAGTGTTAATAATTATCTAACATCGTCTAGATAATAATCGAGCATGTGATTTATAAATAGATATTCATCTTACCATTACGAGGACTTTTAATGATAAACGAATATGGATTTTAATATGGTATCACAGCGAACCTAGCGATATTTGTCTTAACTCCACCCATTTAATATTTCCGTTCGTAGAATTCTTGAAATGTCGGGACATGAACGAGTGGGAGTGTTAATAATTATCCCATATAATTTAGATAATAATTGAGCATGTGCTTTGTAAAGAGATATCCATCATTAACATAACGAGTTATTTTAATGATAAAAGAGTATGAATTCTAATAAAAACACCATCGGGGTGTCAGCACACAAATAAAATCCGATCTAATCACACTAATAAAAAAGAAAGATCCACAATAGAACAAAACTCAAATGCCAATTTTTTTTCAAAACCACATAGTTATCAAACAAAACAATATAGGTTATAGTCACTACGATGTATACAACCTCCGTCAATACTAATATAATGCGTCGGAACAAAATTATATATATAATGTGCCTAACAAGTATATAACGAGATAACAAAGCTATTCAAAATTGTTTAATACATCAAAATACATGTTCGGATAAAACAAATCTACAATCAATTATCAAAAATTAAAAGCGTAACATAACATACCATTTACTTAGAAAGTTTCGAAAGATATAAAAGTATTCATGTTCTGAAACTGTAATAATAATCAGAGTTTATAGCACAACATAGGATATTAACTTCATGCATCACCCCCACACACATTGAGGGACGAATCTTTGTTCCGAATAATAATTTAAAAAATAGTTTCATACTATTGTTATGATAAATTACATAATTCTAGCGGTCACATTAGAATAACGTTGGCGACTGTAGCATAACGTATTGTTAGAATCGTCTTCAGCAAGTCAGGTGTTTGAAACTCAGCCCAAACAACTTATTTTTATTTTTACGTTGTCATTTTAGCATTTCTTAGTAATGACAGCTTAATTATCTCATTTTTATTTATGTTTCTATAGTTCCTTTACATCATATCTAAAAAAAAAAATCTTAGCCTAATTTCATCATATACACATCATACGTTTAGCCCCATAAAAACTACATCCATTTTAAATTAATTTTGACAGTCTGTGAAGATTCACAAAATAAAATAATTGTTTCTGAATTTTATTTTTAATATGATTTTTATTATTCAACCATTTAAAGAACAATAGATGGAAAAAAAACTTTAATTCAATAACAACAAAATGATTCTTTATACCCTCCCTTGATATAGCCCCAGGATGTGCCCACAACAACAACAACGAAAATGTCCACATGAATACTAGCACTATTCATATTGGGGATCTTCGATCCGCCGGTCCACACATTCTTAAGACTCCGATCCGTTATTATAGAGAAAGCATGAACCAGTAAGGGTGTGTTACATGTAAGCTAAATGTAACAATAGACATTAATTAATAAGCTTAGTACTTACTCTATTTCAATTCTCTAGAAGGTGCTACAAGGCGAAATAGTTTGTTTAGAGCCTAATTCCGCCTAATCAACTAGGTGTCTAAGCTCTGTTTAAGCTCGCATTTTAGAACACAGCTCTCTTCATTCTAAGAGATCAACATTTTTAATTTTCATGGGATAAAGAACTAATTAATAGATTAAAAAAATACCACTACTGTTCCTAAATATGTTCCCTCGAATAATATATGATTCTTATAATATACAAAGTTCAAATTGTTATGTAGATACACATTAAACGAGGTCATTTTGACCAACTTCTGAGGAAAGAAAAGGGATATTCGACAACCTTAAAAGAACTAAACTCAAAAGAAAAATTCCTCCCTAATAAATAATTCATGTATTTATCAATTTCGAAACTACGTATAATTTTGATCGGTCAAAAACTTATATCAAAATTGTCGGAATAAATTTTTTTAAAAATTGATCATACAGTTCAAATATTAAATTTTATGATTAGATTTAAAAAAAATTCATTTTGACAATTTTGATATAAGTTATAAACCGATCGAAATTACACGTAGTTTCATAATGGACAATTAAATGTGAACAGAGAATATATATATATATATATATATATATATATATATATATATATATATATATATATATATATATATCAAGTTTGGTAGTAAATAGACCATATACTCTTTTATATATTTTAAATATTATATCTTGCATAGGGAACATCAATTTTTAAAGTTTTATTACCGTATTACCAAAAAATGGACTAATATACAAAATGTGTCTAAAACTAGGTTGTTGTTTTTTTTACTCTCTATGTAAAGGGAAAATGATAATTTCAAATGATTAAACACAAAAAGGGGGATGACACCAAAATTGAGGCGTACCACAACGAGAATGAGGACTTATTTAGAGACGAAAAAGTATGTTAAACAAATGACTCATCTACAAGGAGAACATGATTTATTATTCGAGATCAAATACTGTAGTTTGGTCATTTACAAGGCGAACATGCATAGTTTGATTTTATTTTTTGGTATCAAGACAGTTCACCAAACTATATTTGTTATAAAATTCATCAATAAGAAAACAAACATGGATCAAACATGTCATCAACAAGTTGAACAAAGGTTTTTCATGAACTATTCGGCTTATTTATAGCCCTTATAACAAGAAATAACCAGTATTTTTTTAAAAATCAACATCTAACATTGTAATAAAACAAAAAATAAGGTACTTACTGAATTATTTTAAACAGTTTGCATTTGAACTCAAAGTTGACGTTTGATCTGTTGTGCGGCAGCACATGGCCGTTAGGTAGCGGGTCATGTGAAATCTCCTACGTAAGGACACGTTGGAAAAAAAACAAAAGCCTTAAATCCTCTCACGTGCCAAACGCAGCCCTCTATTTCGACCCACCTAGTACTTGGCACATGCAATAATTGTGCTCTCTTTTTTTTATCCATTTCCGCAATTTTCATATAGTTTTACTTTAATTTACATGTTTCAGGTTGATATATAGTAGGTATACCGGCGGTCATGAAATTATTCCAAAAGAGGTCATAATTAATATTTACTGTATGGATAAAATTATGTGATATTTGCTTGAAAACGGTCCTTCCTATAGTATAGGTTGAAAGATTTAACCATCGATATGACTTGGTTAAATAGACGTAATCTTACGGTCATCGACGTATGTAAAACAGATTATCTTCAAACAGAGAGTTATTTGCTAATTAGCTTTATTTTAGATTCAGGGCTGAGGAAAATGTTATGTTTGGTGAACTGCTGAGCAAGATGTATAAGCTGTTTGGATCCTGAGTATTTTGGACTGATTTCTGAGGCTTAGCTTTCTGAGTTTTTGGTCTGAAATTTGTGGTTTTCATTATGATATCTAGCTTTTTATCTTTTGGAATAGATGATATGCTAACATAGCAAGCTGTACCAGTACAGTTTAAATTTTTGAATTACTAATAGCTCTTTTTGGGACTTTTTGCTGTTTCAAATGGCCAGATTCTATTGTCCTAGGGCTGAGGCAATTGATTATAAATCTTATGTTTTTGATCACATTGATCGTAGTTATAAGGGGCGAGATAAGTATAGGGGTTATAAGGAGAAAAGCTGAGATTGTAATCAACTCCCTTTGGTTTTAGGCTTTAGGATTTGGTTTCTTTGTTTTACGGCCTTGTACTCCCAAAAATGATGATATATAGGTCCTTGTAATTTTCTATGTAATTCGAAATGTTTTGTCATTAGTAGACTACTATGGGGGTTTGTCCCATGATAAAATATTTTGTTTTGTTATTAATAAAGTTCTTGCTTGGTTAAAAAAAAAAAAACAGAGAGTTATTTGTTATAAAAAAAACTTGCGGTCAAAATAACTAACTTTTGAAGAGAGGACATAACAATTAACAAATGACAATCACTACAAAAAAAAAATCCAAATAGCGATAGGATTAGAGATGTTATTTTTTGTTACGAGCTTATTAGCGACGGTTTTTATGACGGTTTCGTGACAGTTTAGTCAAATTTGTGACAGATTTATGATTTTTTAAATTAGCGACAGACTTGTGACAATTTTTGACTTTTACTAAATCAAACATTATTTTGTAATGAATATACTGTGACCGGAGGGGTATGTTTCAAAGAACACACTTTAAAGAAGTCTAATAATTAAGAACTCATTTCTCGGTGGTATAATTTTAGCTTAAGCGACCTGAAACGAACCAAGGCGACTTAGTTTATGCAAAATGGAGAATAATTTCTGCTTAACTTACTTCTATAAATCTTATCAAAAATCATGTAAAAACGTTGTATGAATAATGAGTAATAACATATTCTTTATCATAATACTTCGAGAGTAGCCAGATGTGTCGCTTTACACTTTTGCCATGCACTTGAAATTATAGTTTGGTGATAAGTGGCCCAAATTATAACGAATCGCCTCTTTCTTATATTCAATGTTGGCGGTACCGCAATGGTCACTTGGTACGTTGAATGCAAATATCTTTCGTCTGATAGCATAGAATTCCACATTACCTTGGTTGAAGGGAATTTTGTACTAATATTTTGACCAGATATGGGTACCAGATGAAGGTAATCTTTTGGAAGGTGACATTATATATAGCTGTGTAATAAATAGAACTATGGAGAAATACCCATGGACTAAGGAAAGTGGCAGGTCCAACATCAATGTTAGAGTTAGTCACGCAATATCATTATTTAGGCTAGTTGTACAAAATCAATATCTGGGTTAGTCGTACTAAAAAGAAAAAAAACTGGGTTAGTTATGTAGTAGTCACCTCATAATTAATGGGTCATATAAATTGAAACATTTTTGGGCTAATTAATTGCAATAGATAATGAGCATTGTGTGCTCTTTTCAGCGACAAGTGCTTAATCAGCTTATAACTCCTGTTAGATTATAACGCTTGTTAGAGATTTATTTGCACAGATAATATTTCATTTTTTATTTAATCAGTTGATACGAGTATCTTTTGTATTTTCGGCTTTTTAGATTTTTTTTAGCTTATCTGTTATGGGATGATTTAGATTGGTTTTAGTTGTATAGAGTATTGTGTTCTATGTATTTATAATAATGATGATCATGCCGATTTTGATTAAATAGCCGGATAAACCTCCTATAATGTTACGTCCTACATATTTGTTTTTCTGCAATTAACCATCATTACCAAAAAAAATTAACTACTATCAATATCATATAACTACAGCTTGATGATGTAACTTTGCAGATGGTAATTTTATCATTTCCGTTTATTTCATTTATGTAGAGATCTACACACCGGATAATTTATTTACACATGCACTACTGTATATAGTTCAAATTTAAAGTAAAAGTTCACACACTGATGAAGTTCAAATTAAATTGTAAAAAAGGTATTTGTTTACACATATCCCTTTAAACCCCACCTCGTGTTTCCCTTCATCCTTCTCGCCCGACCCATTGACATAATCCTGCTAAATTAATCGTTACCCAGAACCACCTCCTTCAACACCAGGCAGTGTTGGACATCATAATGGAAATTTTTATCAGTCTTTCACCCCGTCGGAATTCATCAGCTAATGTTTGACAATTGTCATGACTCATGAGGTGATAATATGATGGGTTAGTCTAGCAAAAAGGTTACTTGAAAGGTTGGGAATCGTCAATTTCTACCTTGCACCTTTCTAAAAAGCAAAAATGGCCAACATTTTCCAGGCTAGAGCGTGTTGGTCGTAATTTTTGAAAAGTGCAAGTTATAAACAGACAAATATGACAGGCCGACAGGATCATGTTCTAGCAGATTCAGGATAATATGCGTTATTGGATGTCGGAATAAATATTTTGTATTCTCTTGTAAATGCACTGACTGGACTAACTCATGATAAGGTATATGAAAAGAACTAGACGTGTGATCGTATCGTTAGTGATACTGATGAGTTTATGAATGTGTTAAACTTCCTGCTCTTAATTTCTTCCCTCTTAGTCTTAGATGGATTTGACATCCTTTGAGGCTTTGCTTATACAACAAGAGGAATTAACCTAGATATTGTTTTCTATATTTTGTGACTATTTTTCTTATAAAACTATTCACACCATTTAGGTTTAGTTTGAACCAATTACATACATAACCATAGCACGTTATCAAATACTTGCATAACTTCTTTATATTGAGACTGGAAATATAACAAATTAAAACACAACCTCTACCCTCTGTTCAGCCGCCCAAAACATAAAATAAACAAAAAGATAAGATTGGTATTAACTAATAAGGATGAGACGATCTAGGAGGTTTAGAATACTAATGGCCAGTATTATAATAACAATTACGCATTTATGTTCATTGTTTGATTTAGATGATGTGTATGGTCGGCTATTTTTTATATATATGTAGTTAAATTTAAATGAATTGAACCACTAATTCCACTATCTCCCACATTACCTGCTTTATACGGAGTATTTAATTACGTAAAGAAAAAGAAATATAAGTAATCATTATTCGTTCTATAAAAAAAGAATTCTGGGAGAAATACGCAATTGGGCGGGTGCTATATACATTACACATATATATATATGCACGTATATAGTATACAATATACATCTTTAAATTTATAGCTTAACTCAATGGCTCGCACTATGGTACCATCACCACTTAGAACTAAAAGGTCTCAGGCTCACGTACGGAGTTAATTAGATGCATGTTTGGATCCACCTTAAATAACTTCATGAAATTAGCTAGAACTTTTTTTTACGAGAAATTAAATGTAACTACTGCATGTTGGTATAACACTAAAGTAATAAAGTCTATGTAGCAGCTTCCTTGTGATCGAAATTCAAGAAGAAACATTCTTCATGATAAACATTTTCGGATTAAGAATTGGCAAGTTCTATAAGGTAAATGAATAAAAGTGGTGTGTCATACGACTTAATTATACCTTTAAAAATCCTATGGTCGGTTGATCAATCTGCATTTAAATACACCTCTCACAATCAATTTTGGACCCACTCCTTCAGTCCTTCATATATACTGTATTTAATCGGTACAGCTAATTTTGGACCGTCCACGTTTATTCTAATTACACGTTGTATCTCATCTGCCACTATAAGGTCCATCTCGTCGAATTATACTCCTTTCTGTTAAGAGTATATTCGAATGTTTCTAAAATACTAGTTCAGTTCATCACACGATAAGACAATAAGATATGTACAGAGACCTGTTAGTAGTGACTTACACTTAGCTAAATGCTACGTTCACTCACCCGAAACTCGAACTCCGCTGCTTCGTGGAGGAAGAAGATAAAAGTTCCATCCTTCCATCTTAGATTTTTATATAAAGGAGGGGCAATCTTTGTTTTCATTAATAAGTTTTCGGAAGAGGAAATAAAATAAAAAGGAGTTAACTAATTATAAAGTGTCCAACTAATTTTACATGTCATAATTACTTAGGTCTCAAAATATACTCCGACCCCCGTTAACTTTTTACTTCTTTCCATCTCAATTGCCATACCTTCGAGTTGCTTTTGAAGAAAATCATTAAACTATTTTCTCGCTACTTTTAGAAATATTTGCTCTTTTTATTTGATTTTCTTTACTGATTTATTAGCTAGTAGCTAGTAATATATAGTTAAAACCTTGCTACTTTTTAAATTTAGGAGTGAAAACAATAAAATAAGACTACACATTAATTACTTCCATTGATAGAAGATATTGATGAATAAGTGTAAATTAACTAAATAAAACGTGACGGTACGTATAATTAATATTTGTTACAATCTTAGTACTAATATGGCAAAAGCGCTGTTATGAAATTTTGGGGATTAAATTCGAGAAAGTAATAAAATGTTGAGTCTAAATAGTCAACCTCCACGAGAGTGTTTTTTACACTTGCCACTAAAACGTTAATCCCATTCTCCAATTAATAATTCGCATTTTTGCCTTAAAAAAATGTACTGTTACCGGTTAAAAAACCGGTTATGCCGGTCACTTAAATGTATATGATTGACCATTCCATGCATACTATATATATAAAGAAGCCACTTATCATCCACCAAGTATAATAGAAGCAAAGAGTAGGTTTTCAGAGGACATAAATTCCGATTTACAAAAAAACTATAAAATTTTATTATTTCATATAGGCTTTATCATAAAATGCCGATTTCAAGAATCGCGGTTGGAAATCGGGCTGAGGCGAGTCACCCGGATGCGCTAAAAGCTGCTCTCGCCGAGTTTATTTCCATGCTCATTTTTGTTTTTGCTGGTGAAGGTTCAGGAATGGCATTCAGTAAGTATATTCAGCATATTGGCTACATATTTTGCACCTTTAACTCTTCGGCAATCTAATTAATTTTAGACTTTTAGTATTGCTTATTGATTCCGGATAAAAAATTTAAAATCTAAAACTATGATGTCAGTATGATTGTAGTTTTAATACGACCCATTAACGATTTTCCATTTTTCTTCAACAATAAACTAGTCGGCTGGTTGGTTTAAGAAGTTATATATGTATGTATGCAGATAAGCTGACGGATAATGGGTCATCCACACCGGCTGGCCTTGTGGCCGCAGCGCTAGCCCACGCCTTTGCACTGTTTGTGGCTGTTTCGGTTGGTGCAAACATCTCTGGTGGACACGTTAACCCTGCAGTGACCTTCGGGGCATTTATCGGAGGACACATCACATTGTTGAGAAGCATTTTGTACTGGTTTGCCCAATGCTTAGGATCCGTTGTGGCTTGTTTGCTCCTTAAGTTCGCAACCGGTGGAATGGTAACTTAAAATTCAGCTAAAATTGATACCCTTTTGTATTAAAAAAATAAATAAGAAATTATATGGTAACAAAAATTCATAAAACGAATAAGGGTACTCGTAGAAGACGAGTAATGAGTGATGTAAACGGAAAATGAGACGAATAACAAGTAATTAGAACGGCAGTACGATATACAGAAGGTGAACAATATATGATGAATAAAATGCCTTTATTAGTTACGTCAAACTGGATAAAGAAACTTCATATTATTACGGCCAATATATAACTACATTGATTTCATACAAAAAAAATTAAAATAAGAAAACTGGCCTTTATAAAAATTAAAGGCCAATCATAAAAATAAATATGCCTTAGTTTTGGAGTTTTGTAAGGTAATGCTAATAAGCTTAGATGACTGCGGTTACTTTACCAATTACCACCTCCTGACTAGTACTGAACTTTTGTTTTTTAATTATTATCTAATTAGTATCAAAGGTTATCGCACATGCGTTTTGCAAGAACCGAACCCTGCACCTTATAGTTGAGAGTACGGCTTCTGCACCACTAGACTGGCACTGTTTACTCACTACTGAATTTTTAGATCAATTATTTTTATGGACCAAATATTTAAATCAGTACTCATGATAGTGTGATACTAAATGTGCAGGAAACATCAGCATTTTCGCTGTCATCCGGTGTGTCCGTATTGAACGCCCTGGTATTTGAGATCGTGATGACCTTCGGCTTAGTCTACACCGTATACGCCACAGCAGTTGACCCAAAAAAAGGCACCGTTGGGACCATCGCCCCAATCGCTATCGGTTTCATAGTGGGAGCCAACATCCTTGCAGGAGGGGCCTTCGATGGGGCCTCTATGAACCCAGCAGTGTCTTTTGGGCCAGCTGTTGTGAGTTGGTCTTGGGCTAGTCACTGGGTCTATTGGGCCGGCCCATTTGCAGGGGCAGCTATTGCTGCAATTGTTTATGATGTTATTTTTATTGGCCAGGGTACTCACCAGGAGCTTCCTACCACTGATTATTGAAATTTAGTCCAGTTTGTTTGAGTATGTATTTCCTTTTACTCCAGTGTTTGTTTGCTTTTAATGTGATGTATTTCCTTTCGTTGATCCCTTTTTTATGTGAAGTTTGTATGATTGTATCTGAATTGCTGTAATAAATTAAATTGCTAAGAACGTTAGACTTATAGTCCTTTTCATGATGTTAAGCTTAAAAACTTTCCCTATAGTTTCTCTTTAGTCATACACTAAATAATATATTTGTTATCTATGTTTCGTACGTTTCTACTAATTATAAAGGAGAAAATGGTGATAAATAGTCCGGTGTATAAATTGATCATACGCCATTACGTAATGAAAAAGAAGTAACTATAAAATTAACGATCATAACCATTTTTTCCAAGTAATTTCGAAAATTTTATGCAAGGTATGGCTTACTTGTAAAATATTGGGTTGGCTATGTTATTTTATTTGGTTAGCATTTACAACAGCATTTACAAATTACAATGTAGATAGATAGGTTAACGCAAACAAATTCAAAAAACTAACTTAATTGTTATAATAGTAAAATTGAGAGTTTTACATAAAGACTAACGTCCTATAGTAAAAATTAGGGGTGGGCACGGGCGGATTGGGGCGGATTGGTCTCAATCCTAACCCGTCCCGTAAAATAAATGGCGGGACGGATTGGGGCGGATTAGTGAAATTCAAATCCCAACCCAACCCAACCCAACCCATTATAATTAAAACCTCAACCCAACCCAACCCAACCCATTATCAAGCGGGGCGGATTGGGTGCGGGTTGTTTCTTGAATTTTCATTTTAGTCATTAATTTTTCATTATTTCGCATAATTTACCTAAATATTAAAAAAAAAAAATCAAATAGAAATATAAACTAAAAGCCAACCAAAATACGTTTAGAATGTTCGAAACAAGTAACAAAGCTAAAACAAAACAAAACAAAACAAAACAAATTGTTATTCATCAACATAATCAAAATAAAGTTCAATAGCTAATTGAATCTACAAGTTCAATAGCTACAGATTTCGTAATAACTTTATATAACTTCATATTTGGCTATACTTCAATTACAAATAAAGTTTTTAAAAATAAATTAACCACCCATACTACCTAGACCCAGATTAAAAATTCCTTCTTTTTGTAAGTACGAGATAATACATTGAATTTATAAGACAATATATCAATCGAATCATTAAGCTTAAGTTTGGGCAATCCAAAGATTTTTTGTCTATATATATAATTTTTCTTAAATCAATAATATTATAATATAGAAACTCTTATTAAAAAAGATCTTGAGAAATTTTATATATATATATATATATGCGGATTGAAACGGGTTGAGGTGGATTAACCCGCGGTTTGGAAACCCCAACCCTAACCCAACCCACGAATTTTTTTACGGATTGGGACGGGGCGGATTTAACTTTTTTTGACACCCAACCCGCCCCAATCCGCCCCAATCCGCACGGATTGAGTTACGGGGCGGGTTTGTGGATTTTTTGCCCACCCCTAGTAAAAATATAGCTTACATGATGTTAATATTCAGAAATTGAGAAGAAGAAGAAGAAAATAAATAAAATATTATCTAGAATAGTATGCTAGCCAATAGCAAATGGTGTGGTGTGTTTGCAATTGGCAACTATTCAACAGGTCGTTTAACTAATTATACTCGGATCGATCAAGAAGATAATATTATAATCTACTTCACAAAACTGCTTTTACAAATTCACAAACTTGTCACATTTCACTTTTTAAAATAATCATATCAAGAAGATAATGTGATGTACTTTAAAATTTTGCTTTATGAATTCACTAATTTGTCACTGTCATTAAACAAATCAATTCAGTAATTGTGTATGAGTAGGAATGCATTAGCAATGCAAGTCAGTAGGAACTCCCTCAACTGAACCTATTATGTATTTTTTTGATGGCATTTCAAGTTTCAACTAATTAATTAATAAATAGGAGTATTTAACTTATAATTACTCCTCATTCTCAACAAATGTTTACGTATGCTGCTATAATTTGACGGCTTATAAAGCGTAAAATTTTTGAAATCTCGAAATTAACTAAAACTAGTTATTGTGAGATCAAGAACATTAAAACCAGTGATTAGTTACGCAAAAAGAATAATTACATTATCAATCCTTAATCTCCTAAAACTGTAGTTCGTGATAGCTATTTTACCACTTTCAATGGCGTGTCCTGTGTATGTAAGTATATACGAATGGATGATATTCTCTGACATAGCAAATCGTACTTCATGTACAATAGTAATCATGAGGAGATTTTAATTTGCTCATTGGTACCTTCGTAAGTGATCAGTACTCGTTAGGAATAGACTAGGTACATGATTCGGTGTGAAATCACTTGATACTCTTTAATAAGCATTTAAAAGAAGAAATTGATAAGTAATTTAAGATGTTTCAAGATAAGTCATCATTTTTTTTATAAATATTCCTATAATCTTAGTCGCAGTTAATAATTCAAACTAAGAGTTCCTAAAATATACCATTTGCTTTTGGGATCGAAGTGGATAGTCTTACACTGCTTACAGATGTTTATCGAAGAAGAATGAAATGATGCAAAATCATACACATAAGACATTTTACATCAAGGCACATCAGAATACAAACTACCTTATCTCCCCATTGGAGATTGCTATAGTTTTAGGCTTAGGCTTGAGGCTTCTCACTTCTTATAAATGAATGAGAAGAAAAAAAGTACACAAATTAAAGCACTAGCTAACCAACTAAGCTGCATGGAGAAACCACACCCTATACATGTTAGCACTTTTATTATACCTATCTAGCATCTTTTATCAAATTTGAATACCAATATCCTTAATCAGTTCATAAACTTGAACCTTATAGACCGTAGAACGGAAACAAGTGATCAGTTATAGGAGGAAACACCATTTCATGCATCTTATTCTCTTCTTTTGCGGCCCATAATGAATTATCAGGAGAAAAGTTCCATATGGGCGAAAACACCATCTCCGAAGAGAGGTTTTGATGCTCTTGACTTTCAGAGTGTTCAATATCTTGCCATATGTCATCCATAGAAATTGCTTTCTCGCCTTTTCCCTCTTCATCGTCCTTTATCTTCGGAATCATCATTTCAAGGCCACCCATATCATAATTTTTTGTTCCCCTGGTCTTGATTAAGGGAAGTGAATCGGTCGATGAATTACAAGAATTGTAGGAAACTAGTGAAGAGGGGGTGAACACATTGTCGTAAAAGCTTCTTTCAATGATATTATCCATGGGCATAGTATTGATTGATGAAGATGATGATGAAGAGGTATACGAACTAGATGAAAGAAATGACGATGCTTGTTTCATCTCTTGAGCCTTCTTTCTCATGTGAGTCCTCCAATAATTCTTGATCTCGTTGTCCGTTCGCCCTGGTAACTTCCGAGCAATACGAGACCATCTATGCACAATCACGATAAATTTTCAAAATAAAGCTACTTAAAGAAGAAATAGTTATCGGCCAATTATAGTTATTTGCTTTTACGCCTATATACATCAACCTAAAACATCATCCCTTCATCAAGTTAACATGTCTTGATGTATCTATACTGGGCATGTAATACAAACATGACTATTCATCAATTCTTTAACAACGTAAGCTTTAACGCATTTTAAATCATACAATACTAATCATATTAAGAAATGAAACATCTAAAAAAAGAAATTTATGGGAACTTCACAATATTAGTTATTAATAGTAACGTTTCAGAAAGAAATTATGAGAGCTAATGTTACCTATTTCCCCATTTGGCGTGGAGCTCAAGCACAAGGCACTCCTCGTGGGGTGTCATCTTCCCCCTTCTCAAACCAGGGTGGAGATAATTTACCCAACGTAGCCTACAACTCTTTCCGGTTCTTTTTAGACCTATAAGATTATAAAAAAAGTAACAAGAATCAAAACTATTGTTTAATAACAAAAATTGACATGCCCAAAATAATCGTACCGTCTTGGCTTTGTCTCCCACCACCTTCAAACCTGAAACTTTAGCAATGAAGTCCCATCGCCGATCTCCAAACAAGTTCACATAGAAACCAAGCTGACCGTCTTCATTGTCGGTCCATGGACCCTTTCGAATTACCTCTAGAGCCATTTTCTCTTCTTCTTCTTTTCCTACGTTGGACGTTTGTTTTCTTTGCCTTGTGGAATGAAGTCAGTACTCAACTTTTCTTTTTCGATGTGTTTGAAACTTAGGTGCATACCACTAGTATTTATACCACTTATCTTGCATTGTTGTGAAACTATATGGTAAATTTTATAGCGAGGTAGTATCATGCTTTTAATCTCAGCCGTGCATTTGGCATACACTTCCTCTATAGTGACAACCACTTTGGACATGACGTTACCCATTATATCTAGAGATAAGTAGTTGATATGTTAAAGTAGCTTTCACAACTTAGCCCTTGTGTAATAAAGTATGCAATTTCTAGACATATATTGTTTCTTTCACACCAGCTCTCGTTCTAAATGTACATGTGCATGTATCTAAACCCTAAACTGTGCAGAAGTGTAAATTTCCGGAAAATGAAATCTTATGGTAGCTCTAGGAGCTTATATATGTATTCCCTAAGAATATCCCATATAGGCTAATCCAAGTCTTAAAGAATCTAACAGATCAACTAAGATTAAATAATTACGATATAGAGTTTGTTTCTAATCATCTCACATCCACAGTGTAATTCTAAAAAGTATTTTTCTTAAACTAGCAAGTGGGTCTGATCCCACTCTTGCAAGTATCGATTAAAATAAGTTTGTTTACTCTATATAATATGAGATTTTATAAGAATGTATAGGGGGGGGTGTGCAATACATCCATAAATTATAATATCAAGACACTGGTATATTAGAATCACTTTTACCCATTTCTAAGAGGATATTTGCATCCTTGAAACTTGTCACAAGGGCTCCCTCTTTATAAACCACATGTTTATTAATAAAACTAAAATGCTTCTAATTTCTACTAAAGAAAACGGTACAGGTGAATTTGTAATATTATCCTAATAATAATATATAGATCTGCACAGCAGTACAATATCTTCTGTTTTTTGGTAAAAGAAATCAATACTGCACCATTTTATCATCATCCTATGCGAAAATATATGAGAAGCCGTGCAAAAATAGGCACCTAAACATACTTGTCCACTAATTGCGGAGGTCACTCATTGTTAATCAATTCTTAATTTGTTTTATTAAGAACATTAGATCATAGAAGATTATAGCCATAAAGTTTGTGGTCGACAGTGGATAAATTTCCTATAAAAAAACTAAAAATGACATTTGATTATCTCTCTAATTCGTACTTTAATTCGCATTGGTGCATATTAATACAATAACTTGGTAAAGGCCGGTAAAAGCCGAAAAGGTATATAGAAGTTGATAAATCTTGTTCTCTTTCCCATTTGAGGAAATGGCTAAAGTGTACAATCAGAAGCCATATGAAAGGCAGATAGGAAACTTTTTTTTTTTTTTGAAAGGGGCAGAATATAGGAAACTTAATATGACTCAAAAATGAACTAAAAGCCTCCAAATATATATATACTTGTAATCGTAGCTCACGCGTTGTGTGTGTGACGCGTAATACAATAAAAATATAGAAAATAGGTATAGTTATGATATAAATATATGGATAATACAAAAAAAAAATATAATTTAAGATTTAAAAGAATATTTGGTTGTTAAATAGTGATAAATAATTTTATTAGTTTTTATTTTTTTATATTTTTATGTGAGTATGGTATTATTATAATTAATATAAAGGTGTAGTGATATTTTTGGAAAAAAATGGCTAAATTTGACAGGTTCATTTGACTTAGATTGACTTATTATAATATAATGATTAACTATCTAGTGAGTAGTGTGCAGTACTCCGATGCACTTGTATGAAGAAAATAACGAGTTACTTCCTATATAATTTGCAAGTAATTTCTGTTTAAATGTGTAAAAACTAAAAAGTAATGACAAGACCATATGTTTTAGTTTGAACTTCTTTAATCGATTTTCTTTAAGCATGAATGCTTGATATAAGCTTCTAAAAACAGGTTATGATATATATTGCCTATTACATAGAATCCTATTTCATGGAAAAATATTTATGGGATCTTAATTTATTCTACGTATACTTTCATTCGTTGGAAGGGAATATTTGATGTGCGTGTTTCATTATAACTTTTCTACATGTGGAATATTATTGCTTAAAATCCACAAATTTGTGTGCAAATATTGTTTAATTCCAAAACTATAAAAGATCAAATGGGATTGTGGTACCAGCTGTAAACATATTAATTTGTTGCTCGGGTTAATTCTTTAGTGATTAAAGTTTAACTTTTGTGGACCTACATACACAAAATCAAAGGCTCAAAACATAACAGCAGAGGCTGCTACAATATATATGTTTACACCTTCCACCGTTCAATCTCCCATAAATTTTACACCATCATTGGTATATGTAATATATACCCATCGTGCTCTTAACACGACAAATATTCATTTGCTCTGTCAGACTATCACTGGGGTTTCTATAAATTTACAAACTTCTGTTTTTAACATTTAGCACCAGAGAGTAGAGACAATCAGATGGAATTCGTAAAATTGGAATTCGTCACATTTCATTTTACCTCTTCTTTGTTTTTCTTCCAAAATTATGATTTGTTTTTTATACTATATAGCACGTGGGAAATACCCACTTTCTTTTGCTTTTAAAACGAAAACAAGGGAAATTGTAATAATAATAAAATTGCGATTTAATTATAAATATTTCAGAGCATCTCCAATGCTCTTGTTATTTTTAATGCTAGCGTCAAACTATAATAAAGTTGTTATTTTACATTCATAATGGTTCTAAGTTCCTTTTTGTAACCCGAAAAATATCACAAAAAAGAAAAAAAAAAGTAAAATCAAGAAAAATTCACTTGAAATGATTTTTCGATCATGTGTTTGGAAGTTTGAGAAATCAAAAGAAAATAAAAGAAAAAAAATGAGAGAGAGGGAGCTGGTCTTTTTTTTTCATTTGTTTTCCTGAATTAAAATGTTTTTTCTTATTTTACACCCAAACTTTTCTCACACTTGTTTCATTTTCCATTAGTTGTCTTATAGCCAAACATAAAAAAAATATTTTCTCATAAAATAATTTTCATTTTCACATTTTGGTTCCAAACACCCCTTAATTAATTAATTTCTCTAATTGTAGCACAAAACATAGTAAGCAACGTGACATTTATGACCAATTAAATATATTTATGTGGTATACTATACACTGAATGATACACTTTAGTATTCAAACGTTTTGTATTGGTGTATCATTATTCATTCCAGATTTTTTTCTTCAGACCAATTTTTTTTAAAGGTCTTCTGTAATACCTGTCATTAATTAAAAAATATTATTTTAAAAAACTCACCACAAATGATATTTTAAATACAGTCTAATCGTATAAGTTCAAAGGATATATACATATATTGTAGCTATAATTTATTTATTTAAGTGAAGCAAAAA
The DNA here is from genome assembly GCA_963682055.1 of Primula veris. Lineage (NCBI taxonomy): Eukaryota > Viridiplantae > Streptophyta > Magnoliopsida > Ericales > Primulaceae > Primula > Primula veris. The sequence goes on from OY821740.1 coordinate 44,770,817, forward strand.
AATATATTTCTCTAAGTGTGTATTAATTAACATATTTCTTATAAATTAGAAAGAAATTTTGAATAACAATAAATAAAAGATTAGAAATAAAACAACATAAAATAGTTTTGCTAATTACCCTTTGACCTTCTACTATTGATTAGTCCATACAAAAAAAAAAGTAATATCACTGTTGAGTAATTTTATTATCAAAAAATTAAAATTAAAATATAATTATTCGTTTTGATAAATAGAAATTTTGGAACAAACTTATTGAATCAGGCGAGTGATGAATTCAACAAGCCATTAAAATCTATGCAAATTCAATACCAAAACATATTACGCCTAGTTAGTACCTAGGACTATCACTTTATGTCTATATGGCAACTAATAACTTGTGAAATTTAAGTCTAATAGCAGTGTAAGATTATTAAGTGTGAATATAAAAACATAAAAACATTTTCTTATAGTTGAAACCAAATTAAAAAGCTAACTTAAATCTAACAAGTGAATGTGTAAGTAAAATGTAATTTTACTGAGCATGTGACATCTTATAACGAACAAAAAGTAACATCGGCCATGCTAAATCTTTATATAAATGGTCACATGAAACCATGTCAGCAGTAACAGTTTTTAAATTAATGGTGGGAAAAATCGACTCTTTTATTTATAATAAAACGGAGGGAAAACCCCACAAAAACAAAACAGCGTAACAGTAGGAAACTTCTTAAAAATTACAGTACTTGATAGAATAAAATTAGAACTTTCAGAGGTAAAAATAAAATCCTAAAAATTGTATTGCACTTCAAAATTGAGGGAGCACAGTTGATAATGACCAAAAGGCCACCGCTTCATCTGGTCCACCTCTTCATTCAATCCAGTCTATTTCCACCTTTGAGAGAGAGAGATAGTCACAGGCTCTTAAACTTCTTCTTCCTTTCGTAATCGAAGGTAAGGAATTGCTTTCTCTTTCAATTTCAAAATGTTTCTTAATTTAATGGGAAAATCAGAGATGTTTTCTGAATTTAATGGATCATATGTACAACCCAGATTTGCCAGTAGATCCGCACCTGAGTTCGCCTCTCTTTCCATATAATTCAACAGATAAGTACCCTTCTTAATCTTCTCTTTTATAACGTGAATTAGCATTTTTATTTTTCAAAGACACTTGCTTCTATCAGTCAAGATGTTAATTAGATATAGACAATCACTTTCTATAATGATTTTTTGTAAAATTTACCACAGTAAGTCTTTGTAGTATAGTTCTTGTTTCTGCTTCAATCCCAGTATTGCTAGTAATTTTACCATAAAAACATTGTATAAGTCAATAGTAACAGTTAATATTAACAAAAGTCTCATAATTTGATCATAACTTCTGTAAGTTTCATTTATTAGTAAATGTAAATTGATGAGTAAGAGCTTCACCCATGCATATTAACTATAGAAGGAGCAATATTAATTTGAGAAAATTAAGGATTGGATCATGAAAACAAAAGTATTTAAGGATTGGTTCGGGTATAAAATTTAATTAAGGATTGGTCCATTATTTCTGAAACTAATTAAGGATTGGTCCACTATATATAATATATATATTCTATTTTTTTAAACCATATATCAGTTGTATCTCTCTCTCTCAACCAAATCTCTCCATCTCTCTCTGTCTAAACTATCTATCTAAACTATGTGTGTGTATATATATATATATACACATATATATATACATGTTGTTAGTTAAATCTGTTAGGAGATGATAGGTGTCATCATCTGACTGGGTTTTTCTATTTAGCTGTAACAAACGCTGAAAAACAGTTAACAAATTTATCAAAAATTTCGTTCAAATCTCTCTCACTGGCGATTTGCCAATTTATTGTTTACGAATTTTAGATTTATCATATACCACGAAGTTATACATACATACATATATATATTTCTCTGTAAGTTTTATTTTTCAGACTGTTGATTTTTCAGACTGTTTTTTAATTAATTTATTTTTCATACTGTTTTTTAATTAATTTATTTTTCAGACTGTTTTTTAATTTATTTATTTTTCAGACTGTTTTAACATACTGTTTTCAGACTGTTTTTTTACGTTTTTCAGACTGTTTTCAGACTGTTTTTTTTTTTTACGTTTTTGGATTTTTATTTATTTTTCAGACTGTTTTAACAGACTGTTTTCAGACTGTTTAACAGACTGTTTTCAGACTGTTTTTTTACGTTTTCAGACTGTTTTTTTTTTACGTTTTTGGATTTTTTGTTGATTTTAGATTTTTGTTGATTTTTTGAGATTTTTTTTTTTATTTTTTGAGATTTTTTAAAAAAAAATCGTGTTTTTTCGGGGTTTTGCCTCTTTTATTTTTTTTTTGGAATTTTTCATTTTTTTTTATTTTTGCATTTTTGCATTTTTATTTTCTGGAATTTTTTCATTTTTTCTGATTTTTTACATTTTTATTGGTTAGTTAGGGAAAATAGACCAATACTTAATTAGTTTCAGTTTCATGGACCAATGTTTAAATATTTTTGTTTTCATGATCCAATTCAAAATTTACCCTAATTTTTCAAACTGAATATGAATCCTTGGTAAACTAAATAAGTAGATGATGATATAAAGTTGAATTTTTACTTTTGCCAAGTAAAGTTTTATGCAACTAAAATCCTCGCATTAACTTGGCCGACATTTTGCACAATACATGTTAACGATATAATTTAAGACAAAATTGATTGTGGTACTTTAGCTTCTTTTTCTGAATATTGACAATTTGTATAAAACAGAATTGCAGGTACTCCGAAAAAGTGAAACTTCAAATTTCAGTAAACAGCTGCCTAGCCTCCATAACATTTCTGATAAACCTATATCAATATAAACTAAATTCATGATGGATGCGATTCATACTATAAGAAACTAAAATCTCGATGAGTTGGAATACTTGACCTGACATAGTGCAATTGCCTTCAAGAGGACTCGCAGTTTGCTCTCAGTTCTCTTTAGGCATTACCCGAGACAGAAGATTAATACAGTATTAAGGCTTAACCAACAATTAAAGCATTATATTTTAGCTGACTTCCTTACGTATTGTTGTGTTTCTTTGTAGTGAAACAATTATACTTTGTCGCGTTGCGTACTTTAACTTGTCCCTTGATTGTGCGTAAATTCCACAGACCCGATAGATATACTGTTAAAAGTTTCAATAACACTGTTTTTAACCGTCATGATGGTGCTAATTTTGCATAAGACTCCATTATAAACGGCTATCATATCACAAGGGTCCATAGGACTTATAAGTGATATTCCAGATGACTGCATAGAGAAATATTGTCTCCATATGGTACAAGCAACACTTTTGCGTTATCCTATCAAAGTGTAGTATTACAAATATGGCTAGATTTTGATAAGTTATAGTGATGATACAACGTGATAAAACTCCATAATTCAGCATAGTAATCCATTAAAATCCCACTTGCTTTTTTGGAAACTAAGTGGAAGTGACTGGCAAGGGAAAAAGACCTCACTTTCAGGGTTGACGTAACATATCTAGTATAGGTTTCGCATTATGAGAGGATTGCATTGGCTCGTAAACAAACATGGATTGGTACTTCCATTTTTTAAAAGAATAAATATAAAAAAAAGAAATCCTTTAAATTGGTCTTAGATGTAATTGCAAAGTATTATCTCTTACACGATCAACAATAAAGAACGTAAAACTTTTGAAAGAAAGTTTCAACACTTTAAATAAAGGAAAACTGATCATTTGCTACACAATTAGAGACTAAATTATCAAAAACTCATGGTTAAAATCAACTGGAAAAATGTACAGAGTGTTATTGTAAATCTCAAGTAGTCCAACAAAAATTAAGTTGATTTTAAAAGGGAGAAAATGAAAATGACTACATGTACGGAAATATGTTAAGCAAATTAAGATCCATATCTAGAAAGAAGTTTCAATTAAATTTGAATGAATTGGACTGTAATGTGAAAGGTTTTATGAGAACATTGCATTTGACACATGCGTTAAAACTACAATACAATCAATCACACATCAAAACATGATGTAATTGAAGAATATTAGCCTTTTAAGATGAGGTCTTATACAACCCGGCACCCGCGTGACCCACAAAAACACTGTGCAGATAACAATGTGATGCCAAGCTTTTATGGAGTGCATGTTTTTGTTTTGTTTTTAGTAAAATGCTCTACGTTTTATTCCTTTCAGAGTAAACAATTAGTCCCGATGAACCAAACCTTCATGGAGTAAATAAAACTTACAATGATCATATGATCACATAGAAAGGGCAAAAGGACATGACATATATATCAAATAAAGCTTGTAATCTCTCCATGATCATTGACTCATTGTGACCTGATCAAATAAAGCTGCTGCAATTCTGTGACATATATATCAGGCTTCCACAAAAAAATTCCTATGTGACCTACAAAGAAACTTATACCACCTAAGCAGGATTAAAATCCACACATGAACTATTTTTATAACATGGAACAAAAATATATCATGACACGAAAATATATTATAACATGACACGTAATAATTTATCAAAGTTTTGAAGCTTGAACTGTTCAAAAATTGAGTGGGTTGGTGAATCATGAAATGATCACTTAATGTATTTGGGCCTTCATATGAAATAATCCAATGGACCCTCAAAAATTAAGGTATAGTGTTTTGAAGATCCAACTGCCTGCCTGAAGACTGAAGCTAATGAGAAAACCGATAATGATCCAAATACAGAACATGCAAACAACAAAACAGCGTACTTACAAGAACAAAAAATTTGTACAAAAGAAAATATATAAAAAAAATAAAAAAATACAACCGGTTATAATTAAGATATAACATTGGTTTACACTATGAACGTGACTACGTGAGAGATCACAAATTGGAAATCTCAAGTACGAATGCTCTATTACAAGTCTCTCAAAAGTGTTATCTTTTTGATTTAAGATAATAGTTTTGTACACTGGGTTTGATCCCTTTCTGATATGCAATATAAAGTCTGCTTGCTTAAAAAAAAATGAAAAAAAAAAAAGATGATGGTGTTTAAACAATTCTATAAATCTACAAACAAACGCAGAAATACTCAATAATAAAACCCTAACGACTCAATAATAAAACCCTAACGACTCATTTGCAGCCCAATGCATATGGAAAGGTGATGTAAAACCGGAATTATCGTTGGGACCAGGGACGGATCAGGCCCAAGCCTAGTAAGCATTGGGCCTGGGGCACAGATTGGGCTGGGGTAAAAAAAATATTATTTTTTTTTAAATGGTTCAGTCCAATATAATTATTTAAAACTCAGTTTATTATAAACTCAGTTTTAACCCAAATTGGCAATTGAATTAATTCAACATTTGCAAAAAAAAAACACTCACCTATATATATACATATACTAGTAAATCAAGAAAGACATGCAATGCGTGCAATTAATTTCATTTTTTAATTACTTAAAAAACATGATAGAAGAAGAGGGGGGAAATATTGAATGGGGAATGAAAGTTTTTTTTGAAAGCGATAAATGAAGTTATTAAGCTATGTCAGTTTATAATTTAGGTAGTTTTTTTTACTGTAATTTGATTAATTAATAAAATTATTTTGTAAATATTTGTTTCAAAACTTTATAAGAGTTGTTGACATAAACTAATATTATATATATATATATATATATATATATATATATATATATATATATATCAATTAAAATGAATTTGATTTGATTTGATTTTTGCTTGATAAAAATGTTACGAACAACCGAATAATTTGAGTTTTAGGTAATCCGTGAAGTCGGACAGTCTATCCCAATGTGAATTAATGAAACCATTTTAGATTTGTGCTGTTTTTCAACAATATGTGAACCTAATAAAAAGATTAAATAGTTATCACAAAAGGTCCTTTACTATAGAATATCATTTCTAATTATATAATAATAATATGATTATTTATTATTTATAAAACAACAAAGTCATCAGTCATGATAAATTTGGTATTCCAACAAGCACATTAACATGTATTGCCTTTGTCTAGTAGGTGTGAACCATTGTGACCAACAATATGCGAAGTGTACATACATAGGCTCATAGCATGTGCCTACCCACGTGCCACTTTGGTTATAATTATACACATATAACGTGTCTGAACATAAGAATATTTTTTGACCACAACTTGATCTCCACCACAATAATATTATTAATATAGTACTGTATGACACACACAACAAATAAAATTATAACGTTTTTGAAAATTTCTACCCTTCTAACTGCTATTTATGTACTCAAATCCAAATAAAATTTTTGAAGATCACAGTCCTATTTTAGTCCACGAGTCCCCACACACTTTAACTGTACCGTCCACCAATCGCAAAACGACGACCGTCCGATCAAACCAGAGACAATTCACATCACCGTATAAAGATACGCTCAGATATTTTATAGTACTCTGTTTTAAGTTGTGTTGGATCCTAGCCGTTGATTCTCTGGCTGATTGTCCAGTCCATTATTGGTACGATGGTACCTAAATATCCAGTAGATCTTTGTAGTTACACTTTCAATAAGTAACCGGATTGTGAAACGTGTCATATGCCCAAGTTTTCTATCAGTTGTATTAATATTATTATATTATAATGTTATTAGTTGATTAATTATGTAATACCCGTATCTGTTTGCTCAAAACATATTTTTTCCTAAAATTTGATGATTATGATATAAAAAGTGACATGTATCAGGAAACTTATAAATTTACTAAATTTAAAAAAAAAACAAAATTGACTCATATATGAGGAATGCATATGATTTCTTAGATTAATAGTCTCTCCGTCCCTAAACAAATGTTTTTTATGAAAATACGTACAATTTTGACCGATAATTTTTTGAAAAAATTATTTCAAAAGTTAATCACGTAGTTTATGGTTAAAACTATATGATAAAATTTTCAATTTTTTCATTTCGGTAATTTTGATATGAAAATTTTAATGGTCAAAGTTACATGTATTTTCGTAGGTAATATTTGTTTAGGAACGGAGGGAGTATAATAGTAATAAACTATCATGAAATTCACATATTTGTTGTTGTAATATTGTTATGATTATTAAAAGATAATAAAAAAATAAAAAAATAATATAAGGTTATTATAAAAAAATTAATAAGAAAGCTGTAATTTTATATAAATGTAATGGTTTATTAAACGATTATAAAATGTGTTAATTTTAATAAATGGTCGAGATAATGTAGGGATGTTCTAATCTTGGTTAGGTTGGAATAGTCAATGTTGGTGGGTGAAATCAATAAGTACATATAGTCAACTTAATTGACAAATTGAGAAAAAAACTATCAAAGTGTTGAATTTTTCAACTTTTGGTTGGGGACTAATGAGTTGATTATTAGTTTGAAATAGTATAGTGTTTTTCCGTTATAAATAATACTTGGTCTCATTGTTTTCAAAATATCAGATCTGGAATGAGTTTTTTTTTCCCTTCAAACTCTTTGACGAACGGGACGGAAGTGGTTACTGATCATCAGATCTCCTGACTTAAGTAAAGTTGCACAACACAATAAAATAAGCTATTTGCTTTTCATGTACCGTATACGTTTTGGTAGGGGCAATGATCCTCTTTAATTGATTAATCAACTCAATTCGAAGAGCTAAAATAATAGTGTATATATATACACGTGTTAAGTGTTTTCCTTATACATTTTATGTTTCGTTTGTTTGCGTTTTTAATAGTAACGGCATTATGAATATCATCAGACTATGACGTAAGAAATGAATGTGTGATTAATAGTACATACATGAAATATCAATTAAGCGTTTGTCTTATTTTTATTATGATTGAATTATTTTACAAATTTACAATTATATCTATAATAAATAAACTTTCAAAATAAATATATATATATATATGATTTTAATATAAATATAGCACAGCTCATTTACTCAAAATACCTCAATTTTTCAATATCTCACCCCAATATAATTTCAAACAAACACCCCCCAAATGACATGCTATATACATGTTGGGTTTCATGGATCTTATTGTTTAAGAGCACTCACATCCGTACCCAATTTACCTTAAATATGAGGATATTGTTCTAAAACTGTATGCGCATAAGTTTTTTTACCCATTAACTTAAATATATATGAACTCAAATATAAGTGATCAATATGTTTCATTATAATTAAAATAATAATTTATCTCTCTTATTATCGATTTTTTATTTGTATTTTTCACATATAAATTAATAAAATAACAAAAATATGAGTTGTATAGTTGTGGTAGAGAAATTTATAAAAAAAATGATAATTTGTATAAACTAAAACGTTTGCTTATAAATCGTAAAAATGTACCTTTTACTTTAAATACGAGAAAATTTGTAAGTTGTTTAATGTGGTTGCTCTAGTAAATTAATTTGGATTGAAAAAATTTGATATAATTATATTAAAATATAGTAATATTTAATTATGATAATAAATTTGATAGAAAAGCTGAAAAATGTATAAAATTAAATTGTTATTCTAAAAATATAAAAATGATATTAATTAATTTAAATATAATAAAAAATATAAGTAAACTGTTGCGTTTGTTCCGATAAGTCCTATCATATTTGACAACAAAACGATTAAAAGTAAAATCACTGAAGTTGGCATCACGCTTACCACTTGCAATAGATGCTAATAATATGAGTAAATACTTCTGTTCAATAATAATAATAAAACTGGTAAATACATATTTTAATCTCAGACATAGAAATTTTCCAATTGCTTAATTTAAGAAAATAAGCCTATTAATAACGATAGTGTCAGAGCAGTGAGACTTAAAATCCAGCTTTTACTAATTTTTTGTATGGTAGCTGTTGTCTTTCGCATCCGTTTTTGAAATTTTATTCCCTCTCTTAAGTCGTAATTTCACACTATCCGCGTCCAAACAAACTATCCCCCTCACCTTCAAAACGTGACCCCTCCTCAATAAATACAAATTTTAAAGGGAAAAAAAAGACTTACGTTACAAATCTTCAGAGTAGTTTACACTAATGATACTTATAGTGGATTAGTGATGATATTTTGATCCGCAGGTTTTCAATAGAACTGGCATACTCCACACAAGTTTTGAAGACCGATAGATTTAGTCCTTATGTGTAGTTATGGGAGTAGTTTTGTGTCATACCTCAATTATTCTCCAAAGGAAGACAAACGGAGTTAAACTATAAGATCTACTTTAAACCTTCAAATTAAAATTATCGAAATCATTGCATAAAAACGCTAAATCTAAAAATTGTTAGACACTTTTTAAGCAGATTCAAAAACCTTACCATAAATCATATACTATATACTTTTGGATATTGACGTATGAAATCGACTGTATATTTATTATGATATGAAACAAATATACTATTGTAAGTAAAATCATAATTAACTGGTAGAAGTGCAAGAAAGATTAATCATAGTAAAATAACATATATTTTATAGAGTGATACATAAATTGATGATATAAGTAGATATTTTTAGACACATCTTCATGGAATGACTCGTAAACATCCATTAATTAACCTCAGTGTATATTGATCGGTCATCAACAATTCTCTACATAAAGGTGTATAAAAAAATCTCTACATTTTTTTTATCATTTTGATTCATTTTAAGCAAAGTTTATTCACTAATATTGTACCAAATTTCTACATTAGAACCAAATCTTTCTGTATTTTATTATTTTTCCAAGTCCTGACCAGGCATCTTTACATTGAATAATAGGTACTTATATGGCACACTTAATAATATGATCTTAATATTTCTAGAAAGATTGCATATTATTAAACGATTAATTATGTCCCTAACAATTATCACTACTTCGAACGAAACTAATGGGACTGAACTGAACCTTTTAAACACCACTGAGGACCAATAGCAAATTACCCAAACATTGACTATTTGACTTAAGAGTTGAGCCTACTAATTCTCGCATATATATCACCCTCAGTTACATTTCATACAATTCCATTTTATTTCATTTCCATTTCCATTTACTTCATCTTTGTTTCCATGGCGGTAACTTCAAGAACCAGGACTAACAAATGGAAGCTAGAAAGAGAAACTAGTCCTGAACGTACCAAAGTTTGGACCGAACCTATATCGAAAACCGGTAAAAAAGTTGCGGTGGTTTACTATCTTTCTCGCAATGGCCAGCTCCAACAGCCTCATTTCATGGAGGTCCCGATATCCTCTCCCGAAGGACTATACCTTAAAGGTACTTAAGTTATCGAGTTTTCGTAATTTGTGTTTTTTTGTTGTTGATACTTTGGAATGTGTTATGAGTGTTTATGTATGTATGGAACAGATGTGATCAATCGGTTGAATCTACTGCGTGGGAAGGGAATGGCTAGCATGTATTCATGGTCATCCAAGAGGTATATACATTCACTTAATTTATGCTAGGAATTACTAAACAGTTCTGGTTTTCATGCATACATTGTGATTTATGTCTAATTAAATCAAGTGACTTTGATGTTCCGATCCGGTGAGATTCAAGTCCATGTCTGTTTGGAACCCGATTAAAATATTGTTTAACACACTATTAACTTAAGTAATACTATATTTTTATAATACGTAATTTTATAACTCAACTTATGAATCAGCTAAGATTCTTCCTATAAACTGAATTTTGTTTCAAGAAAAATTTAAAATCTATTACACCTCAAATGATTCTTGAATACTAACTAATTCTGTTATGGACAATGGTGACAATACTCGGTTTTTTCTAATACTTAATGTGATTAAGATCTACTCATTTGAACATGTCGTTTAATGTTAAATGCAGGAGTTACAAGAGCGGATTTGTGTGGCACGATTTAGCCGAAACTGATTTCATATACCCTGCCCAAGGAACCGAATACGTACTCAAAGGATCAGAGCTTCTAGAACCAGAAGTCGACGGCCCTACAATAACAAAGTCCTGCGACCGATTCTCTTCAAGCTTCAAGAAATCACCAACAGAGAGCGTAAAATCCGACTTCCCCCGCCGTAGGAACCAGTCCTGGGCAGCAGTCGATTTCAACGAGTACAAAGTCTATGGCGATAGATACGTAAGCAGAGCCAACGCCAATGCTTCCACGCAGACTGATGAGAGGCGTCGTCACAAACAATCGATCATAGAGATAGAAGAAGCAGATAAGCCTGCAGAAAGAGAGGAGATAGAGATCTCTCCTCCACCATCGGATTCCAGTCCAGAGACCTTAGAGGCCCTGATGAAATCCAATCCGAGGGTAGTGTTGTGTACCAACGATCGGACGGTGGAGAATATGCCAAATGGAAGGTTCAAGGCGACTTCGGTGCTGATGCAGTTGTTATCGTGTGGCTCGATTTCGTTCAAGGACTGTGGACCGGGGCTTGGGAAGGAGCAAAGGTCAATGGTTTCGCAGTATAAGTTGAAGTTACCGCGGTGTGGGAGTGATCAGGTAGAGAAGGGTGCAGGGGAAGATGTGGTGGAGCCTAGTTTTGTGGGGAAGGTGAAATTGGAAGATAAGGAGTATTTCAGTGGGAGTTTGGTTGAGACTAAGAAAAAGGATCAAATTCTTGCCTTGAAGAGGTCTAATTCTTGTAATGCAGACAGGTAATTATTTGCAACTTTTAAGCTCAGCTCAGCTCAGCTTTTCTTTTCTTTTTTGCTTATTACTTGTACTGCATTTGGTTGGTCTGGGGACTCGTATCAGTGGTATGAAAGATCAAGAAGATTAAGTTACAAAAAAATTTGCTTTAGATAAAACTAGTTTAATTAAGCAGGGCATATATCCTGCCTTTTTGGTTTTGAAAAGATATTGTGGGTCACTTCTTTGATAGATTTTCAGGTGTATGATATTTCCATATTTGCTTAGGATTCACATGTATATAGTAACTTTGTTTGCTGCTGGTGCTATTGTTTGTTTCTGTTTGTTTGGTCCCTTACCTTGCAAGTAGCCAAATACTATATCTATAGGTATGCTTTTTTTTTTTTTGGATAAGCTATAGCCTATAGGTATGATTTATTGAAGAATCATGCTAAAGCTTTTTCCAGCTAGGACAATTGTTTTTATTTGAACAATTGAATTTGCATTGTTAATTATCGGCTCTTCATTGTATGAAGAATTTTCAGTTAGGAGATTAATATGTACAAGTTTATGTTTGGATTCCGACTTCAATAGTTTTTTTTAAGTTGTGATTTGAGAATGCGATGAATTATACTGCATTGTATTTAATTTCGAAGAACAGTAAGCCTGGTACAGTAACATCATTCTGCATTTTTCTCATTTCGAAAATGGTGTGAAGTCGGGACTGGTTAAAATTCTTTCAGAAACATTGATTTTGTTACTACTGCATTATTTGACGTCTCAATTGTTTCTTTCTTCTTTTTTGTATTAAACTTAGAAAGAAATGATGAGAAACGAGACAGCTTACTAGTATAGAATCGATAGATTTAATTTCAAGCATTATATGATATCGTTGTTGTTCTAACAAAAATAACTAACATTATTTGCAATGTAGCCATCAAAGTTAAAACTACTTATATCATCTGCACTTTGATACTTAAAGGCACCTTTTTGGTACAAGGCTCCCATCAATTTGCTAAATCAAGTTTATCAATTGTGGCAATAACTTCTTAATGTTTAGGTACTGTAGGCTATTTCCAGTAAGTTAGGCTTATGGGCCATTTTCCAGGTTTCCCATTGATATCTGGCAGTTGATTTTGAATCTAATTGAAATAACACTATGCTTCTCCAAAGTTCAATTTCTATTTCCACACAGTCATTTCACCCTTTTTTAATGTTGGCTTACTCTTGTCTTGAATATGTGTTACCACTTACCGGATATGCAGTTCATCATGGAACAAGAAAAAATATAGATTATTTTTTATATTTTCCCAACTTTGGTTTTTTTGGGTAAATATTTTTCTTATTTTATACTGTTTGCTAGATCTCAAAAGATGAGTTGACCCTTTATTGTACCTAGGATTTGTTATTTAATTACTTGTTATATGTGTAGTTACTAATGAGTAATGTCGGTTACCATATTGATATGCAGGACATCACATATGGGGATGACAGAGAAGGAGACAAAGAGGAAATGAGGGGGAAATGAAGCCAAAAAATCCTTTTCCACCTATAAAATATTGTGCTGAATATGACTTATCAAGTCCGCTTTAATACCCATACCATTTGATTTGATTCAACATGTGAGCTTAAAATAGCAGTTCTACTTCTAATTAAGTGGTCCAGTATTCCCCGTGTACAAGAGTATTAATTAGGTTATTTATATCATAAGGCCAAGAATTAAATAGGCATCTCTTTCGCAGTTTTTTTTTAGGCTGTAATTTCCAGGTGTTATTGTAAAGTTATCATCAGACAGAATCAAGCTTGGAAAAAATATAACGTTGTGTATGTATTTTCGCTGATATAATTGTGTATGTTATATGATAGACTTATTGTTTAAAGCCTGTGTCGGGCCACCATGTACATTAGGTACTGAATTTATTGCCTTGTAGATATAATGAGGCCATATCACATTTTGAAGAAGAAGTTAGAGAAAGCTATAGAAGATTTTGCTCTGGAGAAATAAACGTCGCCAATTTAAGCAAATTTCATAAAAATAACAATACACCTTATGGAACTATTGGAATAAATTAGAAGCTTTTTCACATTTCAATAATAACAAAACTATGATCGAGGAATATGCAATCCGTTTCGGTGCCAATCGGTGTCATCTTAATATTAAAGAATGTACTCGGTTCAAAATTCTGAATAAGGGAAAGGCTAAGAGTGAGCACTGAAAAAAATGATTTCCGATTGGCAATACCGACAGTTCACTTACCTTCACGGTTTAATTACCCCTTTGTTTCTTTGACAATGGAAATTACTGTCAACAAGTAATGTTTTTTTCGCATTGAAAGTCATACTAATTAAACTTGTTCTGAAACTAACGCATGGGACAAAATTTAGTTTCTATTAACTTCCGGGAAAAGTGAGATTACTAGAAAGTTAACTTGCCTGTGATGGCACGGCTATTGCACATTTCTTGATGAAAAAGGTGAAGTATATGGTAATTTTATTGAAACAACAACTTTTAGGACTGTGTTTGTCTCTTAGGACTTGGAGCTTGTGTCTAAATTCTGTGGGGTACAGGTTTCTATCTAGTTTGATTAGCCCGAGCTAAACTTCATTCCTAAACATTTTTCTACAATAATATTGTTGACTTTTAAGCTACGTAAGACAAGGTGCCAAGAATTTTCGAGTAAATAGGCCCTGTTTTCTATTTATAACTGTACAGTTTTGACATAAATTGTTCACTTTCCAAGAGAGAAAAATACTGTATCACTGTGGTCAATGGTAATCACGTGACTTCAGTTATTTTGATCTATGTTTACTTTTTACTGACACGATCTTTATCAAAGTTTTGGCTGATAGCCTGATACCATAAAATCATTTAAGCTCTTACTTGGAAAGGTTAGCAGTATCGCTACATCCTACATGAACCTAGTTTTTCACTGTTTCAGTTATCAATAGGGTGGGAAATCGATATTGTTGAAGATCTATTATGACAAAGTTACAAGGGGAATATAAACTGTTTAAAGTTCATCTTTGTATTTCATTAGCGGATCATTTCACCAAATGTGAATTTTCTTCTACCAGTGTTGGCAGATTTTCTTCAAATCAGTGTAAGCATTGAACATACAATAAACTTTTGATGTGAAAGAAAAACTAATGCAAAAACTAAATTTTTATACCCCCATCATTAAATACTTATGTTCTAATATAATTTAGAAGCTACTTCAATACTGGCATCATCAAGAATTCAAGATGCAAGCGAACACTTGTGTGTGTGATCATGACATCTGAAACTGTCGCATACTTATCATTGTCGTAATTTTGCTCTCATTAGTTTTAAGATTACTACATTTATTGGTGCTTTTTTCTCTTTCAGTTCCTCTGTAACTTTGGGACCAAGTGTACAAAATACTCCCCTTGAAAAATGAAAACACTAGAAGAAAGTTCAAAAGCAAACTTAATTCAAGTATCTTAGAGGATTTCTTTCAAATCTGAATGATGCCCGAATTATAGCAGTTATTGATTAATTGTTTGTGCATCTCTTGACATCTAATATAAGGTTAATGTAAAGCCTAATCAATCAGGGCTTCGTTTCTATGATTTTGTTATTATAAGCTTAAACTAATCTAAAATAGAGTTACATCATATATGTAAATAGACAAGTTCTGAGGCAAAAGAAAAATGCAACAGTAAAAAGAGGAACAAATAAATCAAATGACACATTAATAACCACAATATCATTATTTATTCAATTAATCATAAAGTAATCTGCTCTTATTTCTGAAAAAAAAAACACGAAACAGCAGATCCTAACTTACAAAATTATAAACCAGAACCACAATGCTTCAAGCTCTGTGGTAGACTAGGGACTTATGAATTCTTAGTTTAATAATGTCAAAACTCCAAGAAAGAAAAATCTAATTCCTGAACAACCAACGAGCGGAACATCCTATGGGAGATATTTTTGTTTAACAAATTCCTCGGCTTTTCAAAATCCTAGAATTTCTGCAACAATTTAAGAATAATAAAATTTCCATGGAGTCCGCTATCATCGAAGCACAAATTCAAGATGTTGAATTTTGAAATGCTCAAAAATTTAAGTGATCAACACATCATATCCACACAATGAAGCGCCAAGAAAAGAACTTTCTCGAAATTAAAAAAAAATGGGTCGAAGATGACTACACATCTGTCGTTTAAAGATTTTAAATGCTATGAGCACCTCACTTTTCTATATGTTTCATTGTCACATCCTTCACAAAATGTATGCATCGTTTTTTATTTTTACAGAAAAAACAGAACATTCATTAGTGGCATTATCAAGTAGTTACACAAGTACCTGAAAATGCAAACGGAGCTAACAAAAGGAACTTATAAAAACAAATGATTCGGCAATGCCTTGGCTAATAATGCAGCAGATTAATGTATACATCAGACCTAAATAACAGAACATTAACCAGAAGCTTATGTTTTTTTTTGTTATACCTTCTTAAGGTGTAGTGGTGAACCTAAATATCACAATCTCATACTAGAAAAGCATGACATTAATCCTGATCATTCTGGTAACAAGCTGCAGAGCAGTGACGCAAGAAAATGAAAGGAAATGATATTGTAGTCCAATCCCAACAGATAAAATCATTAGCTCTATACAATTTCACACCACAAAGACAAACTGTTACATTTCACGGGGAATAATCATTACCATTTACCAATACCAAACATCCAATAGGCAATCAAATTTACAAAATAAAACTGCTGAGCTTACCTTATTCAGAAAAACATAATAAAAGATCACATTCAAGCAAGTTGTAGTTTGTAACTGTAACCACTTTTTTCTTATCCTAGAGATGTAAAGAAAACAACAAAAACCCCTTGTGAAAACTTAAAGCTAGCTTTCCCACAGTGCATTTGGGGTTTCCTTCAAATCTAAGAAGCTTCATAATCCAAACTAGAAGAGCCACTGGAGTATAGTAAAGTATTCACTTTATTCGCATCTCTTATTTGATCACATTTATATACGCAGTAGTTCAGGATTTTGTGCGTACTAGTAGTTGTATAATTTGCTTAATGAAGCTCAGATAAACATTATTTCTATAAAGAAAATAAACAATAAACAAAAGGAAATGCAAAAGTATTTATGACAAACTAAAAGCTTAATCCAGGTTATAACCTGCTTAATGAAGCTCAGATAAACATTATTTCTATAAAAAAATATAAACAATGAACAAAAGGAAATGCAAAAGTATTTATGATAAACTAAAAGCTTAATCCAGGTTGTCCAACAACTAAGACACCCCCAAGATAGCAGAGTAAACAGATCTTAATTCACAAATCAATAAAGTGATAAACCACAACAACAAACTTCAACCACACAACTACCGAATCGTAAACCTAGAAAACAACAGAAGAACAAATCAAAAACACCTTTCAAGAGCTAGCAATTGGTCGTCTTTTTCCAAAGTCGCATAGTTTTTAGATTGTTCATTAATTTCTTATAGAAATTGTACATCACATTTGACTATGTAAGTCCAGACTCGAGACTATAATGAACTGTAGATTCTGACATCAGAAAAAGACTAGAATAACAGAGATAACCCACTATAAGTCTATAATGAATATGGCTTTAATGTTCTGGAAAAAGAAAGGCAGTTCTAATTTTTGTACCATAACTGAAACGCTACAACAGGTATGTCAATCTACAAAAAAACATTCTTAATCAATTTTATTGTGCATTGTTATTAAAATCTTATATAAGCAGGCATTCGTTTCCTCAAGGTTGGTGTTTAAACCGTATTCCGCGGTTAAGAAGACCATCATCTCCCCTAAACAGTCAAGTCACCCAAAACAAAGCATCATATATCACCTTTTTATCGACTTCTTTTCTTTTGTATGGAAAAGGTTAGAACTCAATGCTCAAATAACAAAGCATCACAATATGCATCTCTCTTTAAAATTTAGCAAAAAATAAAAACAGTCGCTAATGGCCTCATCAGATGTCATCTGTAAACTTCCAAACTGAACTTTGAGAGAAATGCAAAATGAGCAAACAATCCAGATTTTACTTCCATACCAAGTCTACAACCACAGCCAAAATAAGTATACTGGCGTAGGCACATTGGATTTTTATGAAGCAGATTTAGAAAACAGAATTAAAGATATATTAATAAGTACATTTTCATAGTTCTCTGTACAATCAGAATACATGAGATCTAAATTAAAAAATCACAAAGCAGAAGCATAAATGTTAAGTAAATTTGTTAATGACCTAATTAATTATCCGGAGATACACAAGCAATTGGTCAAAATCAAGTTACTGGTCTAAACTCCGAATGAGAGATCTAGATTTTGCTAGCAAATAATGAGAAAAAACTAAATCTTATTCCAGCAAAGGAGCTGATAGTATGCTACATTATTGTATACAGAATCCATTAACTGTAAAGTGTAAAATATTGCGTTATGCAGAAGCAAACAATTATGTTCTATTACTTCTGCTGACCGCTAGTCAGACTTATTCCAATATACATAATTCACAATCATTTAACCAACAAAAAATCCGTTATGAACCTTAATACTACTAATATATAACCAAAATACCTAACTGTCAATTCCAGCTATTCTAGGAGAAAATGGGTAAATAAACTGTCAATATTAAAGATTTTCCGTCAAGCTAGTAAAACTGTGAAACTAGAAAAACAAATTTGAGATATAATCATGAACATTTAATAAGTCCCAACCGGATGCATTTTTGCTGCCCAGTTTTTACTAAGGCAGCATGTCCTAGATTTTTGTTCTTATATTGGGACCTATTACAATACCAAGAACAAGTATCTTAACATGTATGCGTCGTTATATTTCGCTTTTGGGCAAAAAAAAAAATAACAAAGGAGCTGATTGTTCATTTAAAAAAAAGATATATGATCTATTGAATTAAAATTAATAATGTCTCTGGCCTCTGTACTTCACTGCAAATTTAGAAGCAGTGTAATCTTAATTACTTTTAAAAGAAAAACAGCGTAACCTTGAGATTTAAGTACGTAACTAAGATAAATATGAGCAAAACTATAATTGTATCTTTTAACAAATCATTCAATCAACAATCAATTATATCCGTCCTGTTTTTGAAAAATATAATATATGCAGAATTTACATGTGTGTATGTTTGCAATTCTTTGGGATAAAAGAATCAATTTTCCAGATTTTTTGTTAACCCTTGGATTGATTTTTGATCCAATGACTGAAAATCATAGGGCAGGCTGCCTTAGTAAAACACGGCAGCAAAAATGCATCCGCCTCAACAACAATCAACAAGACTAGACAAGAGTTTAACGGATACATCATTCTGGTGGGGGGGTTTTCATTTATAAAAAAGACTACAAATACATCAAATTGTGATCAGCGAGTACTTCGTCACGTATTCATCACTTAAGTTTTATTGATAACTTAAATAAGCCCAGACTGTAAATAAGATTTGTCATCATAAAAAGTATACATAAGAAGTAAAAGATAAGACTAAGCATAACAAGGTGCTTTTCCTTTAAATTAAATTCAGTCAAATGAAGATGCTAGATCAGTTACTGGATTCTAGTTCTTCGTTGTATGTTGACATTTATAAATACATCCTTTATTAATAGCCTTTCATCGATTCACAAGGACACTATTTCTATATAATTAGGGTTAATACTGCTCAAATTTACACAATTTCTAAGTGGTCACATGGAATAATTAATAGCCAAAAAGTAAGAAAACTGTAGAGCATAAAAAATCAAAATTGAACAATAGAGATTAGTAAAAAACGAAGCAAATAATTTAATAAAACTTGATTCACGCTAAACATAAACTAAAAGCTGATTAAATTCATTAAATCCAAACTGAAATAGGATACATCAGTTCCAAATTCACATAACCACAAACCGAAACACAAAAGTTTCAATATCCCATCAAAACGAAATCTAAACCCTAGATACCATCATAGCAACAGACTTAACAGAAGCTTAAATCTCATAATCAGAAATCTAAGAGCTGGTGAACTTGGTAACCGCCTTGGTACCCTCAGAAACAGCATGCTTAGCGAGCTCACCAGGCAACACGAGCCTCACAGCAGTCTGAATCTCCCTTGAAGTGATCGTCGGCTTCTTGTTATACCTTGCCAACCGAGAACTCTCCTGAGCAAGCTTCTCAAATATATCATTGATGAAGCTGTTCATGATACCCATAGCCTTACTGGAGATTCCGATATCAGGGTGGACCTGTTTGAGCACCTTAAAGATGTAAATCTTGTAAGTCTCAACGCTCTTTGCCTTTCGCTTCTTCTTCTTATCTCCGGCTGCAGCACCACCAGCGTCCTTCGGGAGCTTCTTTCCGGCCTTCGGCTTCTTCTCAGCCGGAGCCTTCTCAGCAGCGGTGGTTTTCTTTTCCTCAGCGGGTTTCTTCTCAGCGGGCTTCTTCTCTGCCTTTGGGGCCATTTCTAGAGCGAGAGAGATTAATTTGGGGAAATTTGGGATTTTATTTTAGGGGTTGTATTTCAAAAAGATAGATCTGAATTGGTGTGGGAATTAGAGGTGTTTGGGGAGTTATTATATAGAGGTATTATACGGCGCCTTATTGGTTAATGAAGGTTCACGCGGATTGATGACGTGTGTTAATTTTAGGCTGTTGGATTAAATTAGTGGAGTGTTGGTTTGAATTGACGGTTGAGATGAGATGATAATGGTTTTCTTTGGAGAGGGCTTTTCGACTTTTTTAGCTTGGGCGGTTGTTTCAAAATTTGACAAACTTGGTGAAAACCATTTGGCGCATTTTCGCCTTTTACTTGGTTACTCTTTACTTACCGACTTACCAACGTTTAAAGATAAAAAAATAAAATATTTTGCATTACTCATTCAATTTTTAATTACTCGATGTCCAGTGTCTCAAAGTTTTGTTTAGCTGCAATATATGAACAAAAAAAATGGGTTTTTTAGAGGATAGGGAAAAATCCTTTATTCATCTCACTTAAACTTCTTATAGATTGCTAAGTCCAACAACAAAAACGTTAAGCTAATAAGTCCTAATCAAACAACAAATAATTAACATAATATAACAATTGAGTTTCGAGGGAGGAGCTACCAAAATTTCCATGAAAAAAGTACCTCGTAATGATGGAAGGGTCTTAGAAATATTAACTATAAGCCGACTGACTATAGATGCAGAAGTATGCACAATTTAATTTTCACATAATAATTAAATTTGTAATTATGATCTTCACATAATTCACTATCAGCTATACAATGCTTTTATATATATGTAAACGAAATTATTATTATTCACAACTTTCATAGATATTTTTACTATTGTTCCCGTTGCTGAAAGTAAAGCTCTTATGAGTTATTTGTACTTGTTATTGCATTTAATGACAAATCATACTTTGCTCCCGCTCTTTCATTCAAACTCGACCCTCCCTCTTATTCTTCGCATGGACGGTGCAAAAGTTAATCCGACACTTTATCATCCTGGTTCTTGGAAGAAATTTTTTCTCGAATTTGGTTACTCTTAGCCTCGGTGGAGTTGTTGTAAAATAGAGATTCATGGCCTGTCAGTCGGTGGCTGTTCAATTAAGATAATTTATGGACTAGGGCTAAATTTGGATAGTCTGGAAATTTATCAGGTAAAATTTGATAAGATCGGGTTTGGTTTCCATTCACCACTTTGCAAACCAAACAAATGATATGAATTTAAACTCTGTACTTCCGTTGTCAGTATTATTTTGTTCCTTTAATTTGTTTTTGTTTGTTATAAGTGTACTAGATTATGAGAAATGTAGCCCAATGACTTATTTTTGTAGTTAGTTCAAAACGTAGCTTTTGAGTATGAGCTTATTATGTAATATTTTGATTTTCTCGGAAACTATTTGCCAAACAAAGGAAAACATTTTCTAGGGAAATTATTTTCATTTTCTTGAAGTTTTCTTAAGCATGCCCAAACATGGGTGTAAGAAAAAGATTTCCCTAGAAAAACATTTTCATTTTCTTTTCCTTTTCTTTTCCCGTCCATTTTCCGGGTTCCAAACGCACCCTAAAGGTCCCTCTTAAGAAGTATATGTTTGTGTTACCGAACTATACTAGATGCGGACACAAACTTGGCAATACTAAATAACCATTCTTTCTTAGTCCACCATACTTGCAGCATCAATTGGGAAAGGAAATCAAAATCTGTAAGTAGTAAGAATCCATTGAAAATACATAAATGTGGAATACGGAGAAGGTTACAAGTATTGCAATTTTGCAGCCAAACTGTTAATTGTGTTGTAATCCATTCCACATCAAAAGCTTACCCCTAAAGCAAGTACTGAAATCAGAAATGTAAAACAATTATAAAATGCAATATAGAATCTACATTCTCCTGTGGCCAATCACATATAGCAGGCGTTTAACTGAAAAAGATAATGCCAATACTGCTTCTAGCTAAAATTACTGGAAAGACCAGAGAGAAAAATGAACACACAACAGGAAGTTTTCTCGATACGAAATCAAAGAAGCAATTTTGTCCTTTTGATACCAGGAATGTGGATATCGAACCTCATGTTGAAAATACTCTCTAATTGAGAAAATTTCTCAAAATAGTCAATACCTTAGTATTAGATTATCTATAAAAATTACATTACAGTGAAGAACATCAATGTGCACTCGATATAGAACTTTCGAAAACTACAAATTAAGATCCTAACTACATATCCAAACTATTTTCATAACCCAGCTCATTATCCTGGATAGGAAATGGATAGGAAATGGAATGATTCAATAAATCTGCTTTAGAGAAACTTAAGCCTTCGAAAACATCCCAGATTTCAATTCTCCAGAGATTTCTTATTAAACAAAGCAAGACTAATGAGTAAGGCCTAAGCCTTACCAGTTCAGCAAGAAACTCGGTACACAGTCCTATAACAGAGACAACTAACTACAATGGACATGTGCTAAATGTTACTTGAATATAAAAAAGCAGTATTGGAAGTTCAAAATCTTGACTCACGTGTATGCCACAGAAAACCATATGATAAGAATGTTAACTTCCAAAGAAACGGTTCCAAATTAAAAAAATAAATTATGCTCCCTAATTATATCTCAAGAATGAAAGAATTGCTTCCTCTAGGGATAAATAGAACACTTGATGTAAGTAGATAACTAAGATAAGTAGCACTAAAGAGAACAGACTACAGAGCACTATGCAAATAATACAGCAAATATATTTTGATACAGACTACCCATAGAAGATAGAATCAAAACTAATTTTAATCTTTTATCTTTATTGCAAATTTCTACAGAAATAGCATATTCAAATTCGCAAAATACTAAACCGGACAACAAAGATTTTAACCAGCCACCTAAACCAAACCCTTAAACCTAGTACGGCTAAAATGAAGTGAAAAGGAAATGCAAAGAGAGAAAACGATAGCAAACTATAAAGGCAATCAATTTAGCAATTACATTGCTTTAATTGCAGACATTAGAAGATACAAACCGTCAACAGATGCAATTTTGAGTAAGCAAAATTAATGCACAATCAAAGATAAACATGGTCTCCGTGCTCGTAGAAGATGAAAACTTTGAATCAAATATAAGAAACACAAACCAGACACATTACATTTCAGCAAGTCTGTTAAGATCCAATTAAATGATCCGGAGATGTATACTTGACAAACTTAGGAAGGGATTAATATTATCTTTAACTTACTGAAAAAGGGAACTGATATATGATACTGTAGTATCCAACAGGAAAACCATAAACCGTGAATGACCAGAGTTCCTACTAAGCAAATAAGTACTACTATAATTCATATTTTCACCTAACGACTAGCCAAAGCAAATCCTTATTCACAAAATCCACAAGGAATCACTAATAAAACATACTGTAGTACATACTATGAATTCCACCTAATTTCAGAACCAACAGAAGAACAAAACCACAGACTTAAGAGTATATTACACACGTCACAGTAGTTTTTCTTCATATAGTTTACTGATTCAAAAATTGGAAACAAAATTGAGGTGTGAACAAAAACAACTACTGGATGATCTGTAAATATTATTTTTACCAAGTATACACTTGAAACTCTAGAGAAAAGTTTAAATATTTTAACTCTTGTCACCGTATTTCAAATCTAAATGAAAGTCACCAAAATTAAAACCAGTTATTACTGCTCTGTTCGCTCAAGTAAGTTTCATTGCTTCACGAAAAATAAAAGAAAAATCAGTAGATCCCAATTTACAGTACCATAAAGCCATTTATAGTACCCTAAACCCTAAACCACAAAACTTTAGTCATGCCCACTAAACTCTAACCTAAGGAAACAGCATCGAAATAGATAAGCAACAGAACGCAGAGCAACAGTAAAAATAATCGTATGGAGGAATGCTGTTTTTTTAAGGGAAAATGAGATATGCATAAGTAACTCTGTTAAAGGATTACCAACTCAGCCTATGTTCTTTTTATGCTTTGTTACTAAATTACATAAGAATAGTAATAAATTCCTTCCCTAATGTTAAGTGTGTAAGCAGTTGAGAAGACCATAGCCACCTCTAAACAAACAGTCAATCACATATTTCAATCGTCCCAAACAGACAAACAACCTATCAAACCAGTGCATGGCAACAATTACTTGCATTTCTAGATGTGTTGACTTTGCCGTAGATCAATAGCATATAAATGAAATTCAGAATATATCATCTTAATTCTCTAATAGGAGAAGAAAGTAATGAATCCAAATCTTCTAATAGGAGAAGAAAGCAATGAGTTCAAATCTTCTACCCCCTAATTTGTACCCCATCACATGCCCCCTTAGCTATTTTTGCTCAAATTTTGGATTTTTTAAACTTTTTCTGCAAGTTTAAAAACTTTTACAATGTATTCTAGACATATTTCATAACATTAGGACATATTGTTTAGTTATATTATTTTTTTTGGATTTTATATTTAAGTTACACTAGTTCGTATTTTAATTCCAAAATAAAATATTTGATTTTTTTCGTAAGAAAAAAATTATTGGAATGTATTGATACATGTTAAATTGTAGTATTTTTTATTTTATTTTTGAATAACGATTTTGGGTTAAAAAATTAATGGGGCACGAAATGGGGTATAAAATATGGGGTAGAAGATTTGGACTCAAAAGTAATATGCGTCTTTCTTATATTGTGCAGATGCCAAACATTTTAATAGTCTAAATAAGATAAGAGCTACCATTGTCCAATACCAAACTAAAACTTGATGGAATGCAAAACAAGCAAAGAAAAATACAGAATTATAAGAAAATTCACATAATACTTTGCTGCAACTATATCAAATCAAAGTATAAAACTATTAGGCGTACGCATATAGGATTTCCATGAAACGAAATTTTATAAAGCATAAGAGATCAAAATTTTCCTAACCAAGTCATTGAAATAATGGGAAGAAACTAATCCAGAAAATAAGAACTGACGCTACAATAATTCAAACTATACAACAGAGATATCATGATCTGTAAACGATTGTCGTTCTACAAATGCTAACAATAACCTTTTACACTCTCCTAACAACCAAATGGAGTCAATCCAGAGTTTACAATATTATTAAGGAGTAATCATCAGGAGAATATCCAGAAGGGAACAAAATTAACATACTACAATTTAATGAGAAACAGAACAACTAAATTCAATGTCTAACTTAACATCACAGAAATACTACAAAAAAACAAATATGCGATATATTAAGATGTGTTACTGTAGTCTAAATCAATTCAGAGCTGTTTTCTTTGTCTAAATAAAACTCAAATCAACATAATCCATAAGAATTTATTATTTGTAAGTAATCAAACCAATAATGAAATACATAGTAGAGTGTACACTAAACAAAAGCTAATTCCAGTGAATAAGAAATTTTATAAAGCATCAGAGATCAAAATTTTCATAACCAAGTCATTGAAATAATGGGAAGAACCTGATCCAGTGAATAAGAACTGATGGTACAAAAACTAATACTACTATATACCATAGAGGAACAGAGTAACTACAAACTATAAACAATTAACTTTCCAAACAAACTGTAAACAATAACCATTCTGCATAAGCTAACACTAACATTTTATACTTTCTCCTTACAACCAAACAAAGCCAACCCAAACTTTACAATTATCATCAGCAGAATATACAGTAGGCAACCAAGTTAACATACTCCAATTTAATGAGAAACAGAACAACTAAATGCAAAGTCAAGAAGTAAATATACCACATTAAATTCGGTAAAAATGCTAAAATAGTACCCAACCTATCGGTTTTTAATGATTTGATACCCAACCTATACATTTTCGCTCTAACTAGAGGACTCAGCCCACCCCGGTCATTTCAACCTTATTAACTCAAGCATTTTAAGTAGTGATTTCACTTTAAATTCTTTAATACAAGAGTTGAAGATTTCATATATGTTAATCAATAGTAAATGAGACTTAGTATGCGTTAAAAACCGATGACCGGATGCAAATCGAATCTTTCAATTGTACTGAATATGTATAGGTTGGGTACCAAATTAGAAAGTGTGTTTGGTTGGATACCAAGTTTGAGCAAAACATTTAGGTTGGATACCAAATCGTTAAAAGCTGATAGGTTGGATACCATTTTAACATTTTTCCCCGTTAAATTCGTTGTCTAACTAACATCACAGAACTATAAAAAAAAAAACAGTATATCAGCTAACAAACTTAATCAAATATAATTCCAGTTAACAAAGAAAATGTCAAATCCATATAAAATACTTTTGCAGTTTGCTTAAACATTTTCATTATCACTATAGGGGAAAAAAAATGAGGAGAAATAAAACTTACAAACTGGATCAATTGTTCATGTATGGTATATTGGTATGTCAATCTCTTGCGATTTATTAATATATGCTACTTTAGTCCAAATCAATTCAAAACTGTTTCTTTGTCTAGTAGAACTCAAATCAACATAATTAATATAGAGACGTCATAGAAGTAATCAAACTCTAAAGCAATATACTAATATAAGAGTGCTAAGTGCACAATAAACAAAAGGAACTGGTAAAACAAAAGCAAAACAAAAACTAAAGCTACGTTCATTCATTAATACCGAATTTAAAAGATATCATAAGATCCAAATTCACATCACAGTAAACCAGAACCACAACAGCTTCAAAGCCCCCAACTAAACGAACCCTAAATACTAGATACCATCATAGAAACAAACTTAACAGAACATAAATCAAGATATTATTAACCAAAACCTTAACATATTATCTAAGAGCTGGTAAACTTTGTGACCGCCTTGGTACCCTCGGAAACAGCATGCTTAGCAAGCTCACCAGGCAACACAAGCCTCACAGCAGTCTGAATCTCCCTTGAAGTGATCGTCGGCTTCTTGTTATACCTTGCCAACCGAGAGCTCTCCTGTGCAAGCTTCTCAAAAATATCATTGATGAAGCTGTTCATAATACCCATAGCCTTGCTGGAGATTCCGATATCGGGATGGACCTGCTTGAGCACC
Source organism: Primula veris (assembly GCA_963682055.1). Lineage (NCBI taxonomy): Eukaryota > Viridiplantae > Streptophyta > Magnoliopsida > Ericales > Primulaceae > Primula > Primula veris. The sequence goes on from OY821740.1 coordinate 44,797,874, forward strand.
TTAAAGATGTAAATCTTGTACGTCTCAACACTCTTTGCCTTTCGCTTCTTCTTCTTATCTCCGGCTGCAGCACCACCAGCGTCCTTAGGGAGCTTCTTTCCGGCCTTCGGCTTTTTCTCAGCGGGAGCCTTCTCAGCGGCAGTGGTTTTCTTCTCCTCAGCGGGTTTCTTCTCTGCGGGCTTCTTCTCTGCTTTTGGGGCCATTTCTAGAACGAGAGAGATTAATTTGGGGAAATTTGGGATTTTATTTTAGGGCTTGTAATTCGAAGATAAATAGATAGATCTGAATTGATGTGGGAATTAAAGGTGTTTGGGGAGTTATTATATAGAGGTATTAGACGGCGCCTTATTGGTCAGTGAGGGTTCACGCGGATTGGTGACGTGTACTGATTTTGAACTGTTGGATTGAATTAATAAAGGATTGATTTGAATTGACGGTTGAGACGAAAGTGGTTTTGTTTGGAGAGGGCTTTTTGGGTTTGGTTTAGGCGGTCGTTTGAAATTATTATGATGGAGCCAAAAGTTATTGAAATTTATTTTGGCGCAATTTCACTTGTGTTATAAATTGTGTATGTATTTTGTGGCGCAATCTAAATATGTTATCGCACTAATTATGTATTTTGTTGACTTTAGTTAACATTATGTTTTTATGTTATGAAAATGTCATAAATCTTTCAGAAATTTCATAATTTATTAATGTCTCGTGGGCGTAATTTTTAATAAATTGCATTCGGTTTTATAAAAAGAATGGTTCATAGCTTTCTTAGATAGATATACATATACTGTATATATTAATTAGGTCAATGATCAGGAGTGTTTTTTTATTTTAAATAAGTCAATGATCATATTTTAATAAATGGAATTGTATACCACAAAATTATAATATACGAGGAATATAAATAAAGGAGTAGCAGCAATATCGACAAAGCGATCATTCACACTAGCCAAGCCTATTGTTATCGATTACTACTTCCAAGTTCCAACAAGAACATGAATGTAAATTATGAATAAAACAAAATAAGAATGAGGGTTTTAATTAAAATAACATAAAATAAACAAAAGTGGGGGAGGCCGGGAGGGAAATGTGTTTTGCTTCATAGTTGTGAGTCTTGTGACTCGTGACCCTTCGGTCATCATCGAACAAATATAAATTTCCGAGTTAACTAGTTTTGGAACTATTTTGATTAGTCAATTGAATTGTTACAAATAATCGTGGGACTCCATTTAATAATAAAATTTATATAGTCATAATTTTTCATGTCCCGATTATATAACTGTATAGAGGTTTTATTGTACTTTTATTTTATGTAAAAACGATAAATGAAATAATGCCATATTTTTTTAGACTAGATAGTAGTATTGAAGAAATATCAGTTCCCATTTTCGTTAGCCATACGAGAGACTAGACAAATGAGTTTCATATTCGTGTATGTGTATCCACAAAATTTGCATTAACTAATAGTCATAGACGAAACTAGGGCGTGACAAGTAGGTGCCACCATCGTTTCAAAAAATTTAAAAATATTTATTTTATATAGAAAAATTTGAAAATTTAAGATTTTATAATTAATAGCCCACAAATGTACAACTAGTAACTTAGTTAAAACGGTAAATATAAAGTTTGTGCGTCACAATGTCACTAGTTCGAATATTGTGGCTATTTTTTACTTTTGATTTAATTAACATTAGTTTACTCTTTTACTTATCTATTAATTAATTGCATATGTAAGGTACTATTATAATATTTTATAAATAAATGTGTTTGCGTAATTTTATAGTCATATTACAATAAATTTTAAACTAATAAATTCGTATTTGCAGTCAATTTTTCTATATCGTTTGAAATTTTTAGATCAATGGACAAGTCAGCTAAGTTTTAAGCTGCAGGTTTTTTTAATTTTTTTATACAGTTTGTAGTTATTGTACTAACAAAAAAAAAATCAACGTTTTAAAATTTTAAATCAATGGGCAAATCGGCTAAGTTTTAAACTTCAGATTTTTTATAACTTTATTGTAATTATAGTGACAACAAAAATTAACAGCTCTCCCCAAGGAATACTCATTCCGTCACTGCTAATAGTTATACTATTACCACTAAAGCAAATGTAGTATATACAAGCAAATATAGTAAGTTTTTGAGATAGAAAAAAAAAAACAATGAAAATTTATTTATTATGAAATAAATAAATACTACTATACTATAAGTAATTATATTTATACAACTCGTACCCTTCATGTTATATGAATTGTATTCTTTTTGCTACAAAAATATCAATACATCAATTCGAATTACTTTCACATGAAGTGTATGGGTTGTATGAATATCGTTAATATTACACAATTTTGTTTTATTTTTTAATCATTTAATACAATAGTAGTCATAAAAATTCACATACCAATCAGTATTTGATTTGATTTATCTGTCTTGCTAGTCGCTACCATAAAAAAAATCATTTTAGATATATAGATAGAGTGGAGGAAAATCAATAATTTAAGCCAGAAATACGCTTGTTCACACATATATGGTGATATGAGAATGGATATCAATTTGATTAAAGAGTTATTTTAACAACTAATCATAACACACGTGACACGTTTGAACAACAACACATGTGAAGGATACCTTACCACTGATGCTGCCAGCCGCGACACTCTCGCTATCGGCTATACCCTCACAATCGTACTATAACTATGTTGTCATGTTTATCCTTAATGTATGTACTTATTGTCTATTCTGTATGTAGTTTTTTGCGATATCTCTTTATCTACATATTATCGTGCGTACACGCATTGCCCCCTTTATACTGTTAGATGCGTCGTCACTTACCCACCGACATATGCATCTATTGGCCCCTGGAGCAACAATGCCACGTCTGTTTAGAGGATTTCGTAGCAGGTGATATGGTATGCATGCTACCATCGTGTGCACATATCGCTTGCATACCCGAGTGGTGGACCTCTGGTCGAGATGGTCTATTCGACTACCCTTGGGAGGCATTACACGTGTAGATTATGGTCATATACTAATTGCATTTATTTATCTCATCTTATTGATTCGAAACATTATGATGTGTTGTCGAGATATACATACATTACTATTCATCTTATTAGTAGTTGATTCGAACAATTTTATTCAGCACTAAGGATTTACCGTGTACAAACTACAGGTGAATTACAAGGTCCGACTAATAGGGGTCCATATTACATCGGTTTATGGATCTTCGACATCGGTTAATTCTGATTGTTTTAAAAGTTAATTAATAGTTCTTTTGAGTAACTAATATTCCAATTGTTTGTTTTATTTTGTGTAAAAATTATACTTAAGATAAGAACATGATTTTTGAGACCTAGAGAGACGTATTGAAAAAATATTAGTTCACATTTAGATAATCGTTAGTCGTTCAATTAAATAAGATTACGTTTCCAGTCAAAAGAGTTTCATATTCGCGTATCCACAAATTTTGTATTTTTTCATATTTATGTATCGACAAAATTTGCATTAACTAATAGTACCTAGAGAGACGTATTGAAGAAATATTAATTCACATTTAGATAATCGTTAGTCGTTTAATTAAATAGGATTAGATTTATAGTCAAATGAGTTTAATATTCGTGTATCGACAAATTTTGCACTAACTAATAGTACCTAGAGAGAAGTATTGAAGAAATATTAGTTCACATTTAGATAATAATCGTTTAGTCATTTAATTAAATAAGATTATATTTTTAGTCAAATGAGTTTATTATCCGTGTATCAACAAATTTTGTATTGTTAGAGTAATTATCCCACATCGTCTAGATAATAATCGAGTCTGTGATTTATAAAGATATATTCATGCTTAACATTACGAGACATTTTAATGGTAAATTAATATGGATTCTAATACAGTATCAGAGCGGCCCTAGCAATGTTGGGCTCATCTCCACCCATTTAATATGTGTGCTCATAGGATTCTTGAAATGTCGAGCCACGAGCGAGCCGATGTTAGAGTAATTATACCACATCGTCTAGATTATAATCGAGCATGTGTTTTATAAACGTATATTCATCCTTATCATTACGAGACATTTTAATGGTAAATGAATATGAATTCTAATATGAATTATTTCATATTCGTGTATCGACAAATTTTGTACTCTTTCCGTCCTAAACAAATGTCCCTTACGAAAATACGTGTAACTTTGACCATCAAATTTTTCATATTAAAATTTCTGAAATGAAAAAATTGAAAATTTCAACATATAGTTCTAATCATGAACTACGTGGTTAACTTCTGAAAATATTTTTTTCGACAATTTAGATATAAAAAAATTGTCAATTAAAATTATACGTATTTTCGTATGATACATTTGGTTAGAGACGAAGGAGTATTAACTAATAGTTATACTAGTAAATACCAAATGGAGTATATGTATAATTTTTTGAGATAGAAAAAAAACAATAAAAATTCATTTATTATGATATAAAAAATACTACTATTCTATGATTAATAATATTCTTATCACTTGTGCATTTCATATGATATGAAATTTATATATTTTGTTATAAAAATGGTGATACATTTCAATAATTATTTGATGTTTCGCTAGTCGCTACAGTTTTTATTTTATTTTATTTTATTGGTTTGATAAGCAAAAATAATTTTTATTTACATAAAAGAGAGAGTGGAGGGAAATAATATAGTCGCTACCGGTGTCCAAATCTGGTACTTTTGTTGCGACATTACATTAGCTACATACTAGCTATAAGTTTTCTCCATTTATTAACCTTTTTAGTCTATCAATGATTAATTATTTCCCTTATTAAAAAAATGAAAAGTTGTACTTTGCAATTTTGCATGCTCAAACAACAACCATAATTTACTTGATCCCCTTCGGTTCTCTTATTTTGTTTGTATATCTTTAGCTGGGGTTTTGTGGGTTTCAATTAAATCTGGGTATTTCCTTTATATTCAAATAAACATATTATAGTAGAAATATACTCCATATAAAATTGGTGATGGATCCTGTGAGAGGGTATAAAAAGAAGAAGAAAAATTCAGCAGATGATTTATCTTCTGGGTCTGCTCTTGATTGGTTTGGAGACTTCTTAAAGAAAAATCCTGGTAATTATTTTTCACTCTAGTTTTACTTTTATTTATATTTAGTTTGGATAAAGTACTAGATATATATGTGTGTGAAATATACCCACTTAAGATGATGGCCTATCTTTGTAACTGTACTTCATGGAAAACTAGTTGCTATGAATTAAATTAGTTTTTCTTTACTGTGCTATTATTTAAAGGGGTCTTTTGAGGCATGTGATTTAAGCAGCTTATTTAAGACCAAGCCAAATGAAGCCAGCTAATTTAATGTGATCAACCAAATATACCTGAAGCTTGTAAGTAAAGCCGGGTTATTGGCTAGCCAAAGCAGCGGTTCAGCACGGGTGACCTTCCGGAAATGTTTTTTTATAAATAAAAATCTGTACAAAAGTTAAAGATGTGAGGGTGAATTTTTTCTGTCCTGATTAAGGTGCCGGGAACCCTTGGACCGACGTTGCTTGTAAGGAAAATAGCCTTAAAGCCTGAAATCAAACAAACTCAAAGCGTGTAGAAAGACAACGATGTGCGTTACACCGTTTTCACCAATAATTCAGTAGCCACTAGCCAAAGATATAAGAAACCTTTTTCCCGAATTTATATTTATAATTGAATACACAATAACACTTTAGATCTTTTTAGCCCATGATGAGCATTTGTTTTCAGCCTGGCTCACTACAAAGTAATATTATTAGGCGCAGACAGTCGAATTAGTTTTATTTGGATTTAGTTCATCATCATCAGGCTCTATTTTAAAGTAATCCAACTTGATTGCTCTAGAAATCATTTATTTTGTTTCTTTCAGTATTAAAAGGCCGGGGATGGAACCACAACCAATCATATGAAACACTGTGATTGTGTGTTTTCTTAAGAATGAATGTAAATAAGTACTTTCTTTACATCTGGGACTTTAAATTTACAAGGGTTGGAGCAAATACCCCTTATCAGAAGCAGTTAAAAATTCTGCCAAACTAAAGGGAAAACATGACAAATTATTTAGGCGTTGTTTTTGCACAAATAGCCAGTAATAGCAGTCTCTGGAAAGGTCATTGGTACAAAGTCATCTCTGTTGTATCACTAAGCCCATTTGGGTACAGAATTATCTACTACGGAATTACAAAAATTAATATGATTTGCTTTGCAAGATTCACATGCTAGCTTAACTCGTATTTGGTGTTTCTTCTTGTAGTATGTTGTTGTTGGCTTGTTGCTGCCCCTGGGAGAGTTCGTTAGTTCAGTGGTTTTCTGTCAATTCAGTTTTACTTATTTTTTTGCAAATGGAGAACTCATGGTTCTACTTCTCTATAGTCTTGAAAACATGTTATTGGAGTTATTTTGCTTTTCAGGAATTAAAGTCTACTATATTCCATTACCTAAGTCCCACCTCCCTTGAACTATATATATCGTCCAAGTTTGAATTTGCTCATGTCCCAGTCGGTGCCTGTGATTTCCAAATTTATGAGCTTGAGATGCAACATTTCCCCTGGTCAATGAATAAGAATACACACATATCTCATTATCCAGATCCTTTGTAAGTTTGTCGTAACTAATGTGTGTCATTAAAAACAGTGACTTATTTCTTAATCCTCATGACCTTTCCTTCTCCTTTTTATTGACTTGAAGTACTCCGGCGAGCATCGAAGCTATCGATTTCCCTTTATTTCTCATTGTTGCTAAAAAGTATTCGAAAGGAATTAACTGATTAATCTCAAGGTTTTTGCAGGTTTTTTGATTCTTACAGTCCCTAAATTACCCAGGAACTTCTTATGAGTTGATCTTTATTTTCTGTTTCCCTTGATAGTTTCCGGTCTATTTTATGCAAATAGGATTTCGGTCTGTCGATATGGTTGAATAGTAACAAAGTCTTCAGCATCATCAGATATTTTGAAAGGAGGTTTTCTAGTGGAGGAAATATAGATGCATTATTTGCTTATTAGAGGGATAAGTTGGTCCGAAGAAATTCTAACCTTCTTCGGTTTTGAGTTCTATTTTTCTGGTCCAAAAAACTCGTTGACATTTTTTTTTAAATTAGAGAAGGATCTCAGGCCAGAATTTTATTGCTCTTAGAAATCTGAACAAAGAAGTAAATTCACTCTTTAAAGTACTAAAACGAGTTTTCCACTAAAATTGTGGTTTGCTGACTATTATTATTCCCTTACCTTTGCATGACTTACAGAGAAAATATCATGACTGTATATAAATTTTCTGTTTTTTTCCTGAATGTCCACAGATCTTTTGCCTCCTTTGGAAGGACCGGATAGCTTTAAGTCCGTGTTTAAAATATCAAGCACAACTTTTGATTACATATGTTCGCTCATAAAGGACTTTGGTAACCCACCAAACTTCACTTTCAGTAATGGAACAGAAATGATTCTGCGCGATCGTGTAGCAATAGCCCTAAGAAGACTAGCGTATGGTGACTCACTAATATCAATCGCCAATATGTTCGGTACACATCACTCAACCGTCTCTCATGTGACATGGCGTTTTGTCGAGGCTATTGAGGAAAGGGGGATACACCACCTCCAGTGGCCAGATGAGCAAGATATGGAAAAAATCAAATTGGATTTTGAAAAAATTCAAGGTTTTCCAAATTGTTGTGGTGCTATTGGTACAACCCACGTCTCATTGTTGCTCCCTTTAACCGAAATGGGAGCTGATTCATGGCTTGATCGAGAAAAAAAACATACCATGATGTTACAAGCTATAGTGGACCCTAATATGAGGTTTCTTAGTGTACTCGCAGGATTTCCTGGGAAAATGAATGATTTCTCAGTGCTTCAAAGTTCGAATTTCTATGATCTGTGCCAGAAAGGAGAGAGATTGAACGGGTACCCGATGGAACTCTCAAAAGGAAAAAAGATCAGGGAATACATTGTTGGTGATTCGAGTTTTCCTCTACTGCCTTGGCTTATTACGCCTTATCAATCTAAGGCCACAGCAAAAGTTGTTAAAAAAGCAGAAATTGGGTTCAATAATAGGCATTTCGAAACTCGAGTAGTGGCACATAAGGCTTTGGCAAGGCTGAAAAAGAGTTGGAAAATAATTGAAGGAATAATGTGGAGACCCGATAAGAATAGATTGCCGAGAATAATACTTGCTTGTTGTATTCTTCAAAATATTTTGATTGATGTGCAGGACGAGATGGTGGAAGAAACACATTGGGGTCACAACCATGACGTCGGTTACAAACAAGAGACCTGTGAATATGCTGATAAAACAGCCAAGGCTTTGCGAAATGAGATATCATGCCACTTGTTCTCGAGAGACCTGAAATAGGCGTGTTTTGTTGACTTGAGTTGTGGATACAGATAAAATTTTAGTTTTGATGCTATGTTACAAATGAACAATGGGTTATTATCCTTTATAGCTAGATGCAAGTGGGGTCTGTAAGCTTAATAAATTATTGCTGACTTGTCTGATTGTTGTGTAATTTTGATTTTGCTAAAATTGAAATGCAGTAAAACCGTAATCAACAATTTCAGTTGTGTTTGTATGTCTAGCTCAAGTGTTTTGAGCTCTTTCCCTTACGTATAGCCCTTTCATAATTTCATTTCATTGTCATGAAAACATACACTGTATGTAGCAGTTGTCAACCACCAAGCTTGAATCAGCTCTTTCATTTATTTTCTAGGCATGCGTCAAGCATCAACAAAGGAATTGCTAAAAAAATTGTTTCGAAATCTAGCTGAAATTTCTAAATATGGCACTGTGAACGGTGGATTTATGAGGTCATACGTAGTTGAATATGGGTACTGCACATTGAACTGAATCGTGTCCCAAAATTAATAACTGGATTTTTACTTATAAATCCGAGCGCGGATCATGCAGGCAAATGGGGTTTGCAGACCTATGTTACTCGTTTCGTTAGGAAAAAGTTGCTTCAATCTGCCTTAAAACTCGCATTTACTTTCATCGGCAAAAAAAAGACCTTGTAGGTGTTTACGCCTTAAGAAGCTCTTCTTGCGATCCATAACATGAAAAATAAAACCATCATGAAGAGGCAAATTTGTAAAGTGAACAAGAAGAATGCAATAATATATATTCTCCTATAAATAAAAAACTGTTGAATAGATGAAGACTGAAGTCTGATCAAGCTCAAGTCTACTTATCCAAAATATCCATATAAAGCAGCCAAACAGGACAATACTAATAGTGGAACAGACATTTAAGTAAGGGATTATATTCACATAGCAAAGAGGATAATACAACATCTACGTCTGTACATGACACTGAAGCTGCACTCTAACCCTCCATATACAAAATTGAGCCAGCTTCCCGTTCAACCTTCCATCTTGGTCTACAGCAGTCAGCACAAACTCAAGTGTAAAATTAACTGCCAAGAATAAGAAAAATAGCACATCAGACCAAAACACACAATATGACACCTAAAAGGGAATCATTTTATATACGTACTAGGTTTCAGCACTTTTTTTTTTACTGAAATTATCCAACAAAAAGAAAAGAAATACTTTTCCATTACACATATAGGTTTAGCTTATGCAACATTTTCATGATCATTTCAGATGTGCATCTGTAAAGAGAACTAGATCAGAATAAGCATATGCAAATGAGCAGTCAAATCATCTGGACTCTTCTACCATCCAGTAAGGATTGCAAACAATTAACGATGAATGATCAGGGGGAATGCTTTAACTTTCCTAAAGAGCAGTAAAAAAAAATACATATCAACTATTAAATACGTAAATCAAGGATAAATACCTTTTGCATCTTTTGAAATTTGGCAGAACATCATTCTTGTTGCTCATCAATTGCATAAATTTAAAGACCCATTGCGTCTTTACAGGGCGAGGAACAAATGTTTTTCCCATAAGAGGATCCCAAGTTAGCCCACTGGAGTCTTTAAGAATCCATTTAATTTTATCTGGTGGCCCAATTAAATCAGAAGCTGACGATGCCCCAACCCTTTTTCTCTTCTATATATCATAATCCGGGGAGAAAAAAGAAATTAACAAGGTAAAAATAATCAAGAAACAATCTTGCTCTGTTGCAGTTTTTGAACTAATTATAAATAAGCTGGTTCATAATATAAAACATAAACTTTTCGGTCTCTGCTAGGCTCCTAGCCCCTAAAAGAATAAATATTTAGCTGAATCAACACAACTATGCTTCTCACTTATAAACAAACCAGCTTACTAAGTACTTTCTGCCTAACAATCGATTTAGTCAAATCTTGGGAAAGAAGCAAAGAACAAAAAGTCATTAACAACAAGAAGAATACATATATCCTAAATTATACTCCTTCTCACCTTACCCCAATTACTCATCTCAAACACATGAGAGAGAGGCGCATTGCCTCTCTTTTCTTCTTGTAGATGTCTCTCAACTTCGACAAGAGATCGGAACCTCCGTCCAGTCCCTGGCTCATAATAATACTGCACAACAAAATTTCATAACTCATATCAAACTAAAATAGCGATCCTTTCAGACACTTTTAATGAACTATTTTGAGCTTTTTCAAAAATAAATATATGGACACTATACCAAGCAAGATTCTAGATTTGTTACTAGAAACAAAAAGGAAATACAAATTGAATTGATAATTATGGAGAAAGGACATAAAATACATAACTTAGTTTTTGTCTGGGGTACTCTTGTAGTAAACCGAAATTAAGATACTTGATTCAGCTTTATATTTGATTGCACTACAATCTAAAATCTATGAGAATTCGGACATTCAACCTCTCTATCACTTGAAGTAATCAGAATTCCAATTTTCAGAAATTAAATTAATCGTATTTTCAGTTTCTGAAATGTGAGTCTCAGAAGTCAGAACTATATGCAAGTGAGCAACATGTTACGAAACGACATGTATAATATTTGTTTAATCCCTTTCTTTACCTGACATCTATTACCTCAAGTTAGATTTATTCAGTCAGGCGCAAGTACATCAAAGGATCATCTTCTTTTATCGATAAAGACAAATAAATGTATGCAGCAAAAAATAAAGAGAAAAAAATGCGATACATCATATGAAAAGTATATGCCAATTTCAGAAAACACTTGCTTTTTGGCAGACACATATTGTAATGCATGTTGGTTAACTTCATTACTACAAATATATTTTGCGTCTCGATAATTCCTTGTTCTTTATGCGCTTGGTTACCTCTACAGATTTACTAACCTAAGATCACAGGATTACAGACAAACATCATAAGCTATTTATCCAACAATGATGAGATTTATAATTATCTATATTAAGTCTAGTTTTAGACAACTGATTGCAACATTCCATTAAACAACTTCCCAACATGATTTAATAATAAGACGGGAAAATGAATTTCTACCCTACCCTCCTTGACTAGTACCTTAAGCTCAATTTCAAAGAAGTAAGAAAGCAGTGAACTTATAAGGGAGAGGCAGAATGAAATAAGCAAGGGAAGTCCTTGAATTTGAGCTCACAAACAAAACATGCCGGAAACTATTATGTAGAGAGTAAATAGAATTGATATCGCAGATATAGATCGTAACTACGTTTATCGATAAAATCAAAATAAGAGGAAAAATGATAGTAACTATAGTGAAACTACAAAAGTATAGAAACAATATTTTCTAATGTACACTTGGGAGAAAAACAGAGAATAGAGAGCAGACATTACCTTGTCCGAACCTTGTTCCTTACGTGGTACTTTCTCCACAACCCAGCCTTCAGGGAGAACAAAAGGGAAAGTAGCTGCACTAGTTTTGGGGGTTGTAACTGCTAACTTCCTTTGATCCAATTCATTTCCATCTACACTCGTTAACTGCAGTAGAAAGGGCAAAAATATTCTAAGAAAAAGCTTTGTCATCTCCTTCAAGACCAAAAAGTAATCAAGTTTCCATAAATTGTTTTGATAAAGGTATAAGAGAACTTTACCCTTCCCCCTGGCATGATCATCTTTTCCTTATGAAAACTCTGTAAAAAGAAATGAAAGAGAAGTTCAAGTACTAATGTAGCTACCAAAAGATGCAAACTATTTTGTACCTTAACTTGAAAATAACTCACCCCTGCAGTCAACCTAGGGTGATAATCAAGCATTGGTGACTTCAACGGAGGTGTGCATTCCTCTCCATTTAAGTGCCTCTCAATCTCTCTTCTAGAGCGAAACATCTGATTAGTAACTGGTTCATGGTAATACTGCATAATCACACACGTATAAATCTTTATAAGTTTTAATCAACATCATCAAATGGACTACCAAACTTCCATAACCGGAAAAAGAAAAGAAGACCTTCAGCATAATGTTTACCTAGTTAAACAGCTAGTGATAACTAAAGGGCACAACAGCAAAGTAGTAATTAGCCTTTAGTTGTAATGTCGAGTGAGTTTCTACAAGTTGCATTCATATATATAACACAAACTTAAAAATTAAAATAGGACAACGTTATATTGCATCTACTCTAGTCTCTGAGGCTGTTAAGTTATAGAGAAATAATGAGTTTTTCTTTAAAATCGTAACCACAACATGAAATAGAACTACGGTACCTCCATAAACATTTAAAATAAAAATATTGTGTCCGTCTGACAGATGAAATTTTGGTTTATCGTTCATCGAATGATTAAAGCACTATTCCTAGTTCACCTCACATAACTTAAATAAGGCCCTAAAGAAACAGAACACATAGGAACTAAGAAATATCAAGCCTTTCTAGACACTCTCATCATTGACCACAACTTATTATTTCCTAAGAACACCACTAATAAATAGTCTATGATGTCTATCATTCATATTACTGATAATTCATGCAATTGGTTTCAATTGACCATCTAGCATTTTAATTGCTTGCGTCTAGTGACAAGTAGAACCACAATACAAGGCGAATTTCACAGTTTCACTAAGGTACAAAATTGGGAACGTAGTTAGTTACTGTACCATTTACCAAAGACGTATATTTTCACTATACTATTAATTTGGTCAAAATAATTTGTCATTACATTGACCTTTTTTATCTTTTGACTTATGTCATGTATTTTCACAAAATAAAGTTACGCAATTATAATTATTACCCGACTTTTCTACAATATATGCATACATACATATAAAAAAACACAAACATGAAGTTCAAACCATGGGGGCGACAACACTCCCGTAATTCCGAAAGATTTTTTCAAATTTTTACCATGTATTTTCACTAAAATACGTTAAAAACGATAATTTGACACCAATCAATTTTTTTATTTTACTTAGTTCATGTAAATTTTAGCACCACCGTAAACCAATAGAGGCTTTGACACCATTATATACGTATACATAATACGTATATATATGTGTGTGTGTGTCAGTGTGTGTATGTATAGTCAATTAACGAGACCTTGTCGACTCGGGTACCATCGGCACGGATAACGAGCCTAACAGTCCATCCCTGAGGAAGCCATGACCGGAAGTTATCAGCTAAAACCAACAGCTTCCGGTTAACGTCGAATGAAGGGTTGATCATGCTTAGAGGCATCATTTTTAAATTTTCTTCCCCTTTCTTTTTTTCCTCCTCCCCCATATTCTCTCCCCCCTCTCTCTCTCTCTCTCTATATATATATATATATATATCGGTGACGGTGCTTGCTTTATTACTACTGTATACTATTGTTATTAAAGTGGTTTTACATGGGTGGTCTATTTCTTCTCCTTTAAGTTCTATTTGGATCCTTCTTTTCTAATTTAAGATCTATGATCCTTCTTTTTTCTCCCTCTCTCTCTCGGTGATAGTGCTTTGCTTTATTTATTTATTTATTTTTATAATCAAAAGAAATTGTCCTAGAGAAAATAAAAATATTACTGAAAGTGGTTTTACATAGGTCATCTATTTCTTTTTGTTTAAGTTATATTTGGATTTTTTTTCCAATTTGAGCATCTATGGTCCCTAGGGAAAGCGCACCAGTTCCGTTCCGTTATATGACTTATTTACCCTAAATATGAGTAAATTGTTCTAAGCATCAGTTTTATTATCCATTATCTTAAATTTACATTAACTCAAATATTCTCCAAATATAAGAGATCAAGAAGTTTACTTATAATTAAAATAATAATTTATCTCTCTTAATTTTATCTTATTCTCTCGTATTTATTTGTATTTTTCACATATAAATTAATAAAATAACAAAAATATGAGTTGTATAGTTTTGATAGAGAAATTAATTAAAAAAAACTGATAATTTGTATAAACGAAAACGTTTACTTATAAGTTGTAAAATTATACTTTTTACTTTAAATACGAGAAAACTTGTAAGTTATTTAATGTGACTGAGTAAATTAATTTGGGTTAAAAAAAATGATAGAAATATATTAAAATATAATAATATTTAGCTATGATAATAAATTTGATAGAAAAGCTGAAAAATGTATAAAGTTAAATTATTACCCTATAAATATAAAATTGATTCAAATTAAATTAAATATAAAAAAAAAAATGTAAGGTAACCGATGCGCATATGCCTAGTTACGAAAAAACATCAATAACGGAAGTATTCCAGCCTTAACGGAAGATCAAGATCAAGGTGGAGTGAATCACACGTGAAAATATTAAGGGGGAGAAGATGAAGGAAATCACGCGTGTGGAGGACTTCCCCTTTTCTCTCTCCCTATCTATCTTTTTATCTCTATCTCTATCATATATATGTATGTATTAAAATAAAATAAAAAAAACCCCATTTATTCTCTACACCTTTTTCCTTTCTCTCACTCTAATCTTTGTACTTACCATATTTTTCCTCTTGTTACCCCAATTAAATGTAGATGATGTCATCCTCTTTCCGTTATTGATGCTCTAAAATGTTCCTTTTATTATAATGTAAGGTTTGATTCCATGCAAATCTCTTTTAATTCTTTGCATAATTTATTACGTTAAAGAACCTTATAGTTTAAAGTATTTCGTATACAGATTATATATTAAATGCATGCAAAAATGCTGTTTTTTTCTGAAGTTAACAGAACTTTATTTTGAGAAAAAACTATTTTCTTCCTTTTATGATTTTAATTGAACCGGAATCAGAACCGAAACGGGACCAAACCAGACCGAACCTGACCCGTTCCCGTACGGTTCGGTCCCAATTTTCAGAAAACCGAAAACCAAAAATGACCGATCCAAAAATTTATCTCGGTTTCAGTTTCGGTTTTACTGAAAACCGGACCGAAGCAGACCGAACTCAGCCCTAGATATATATATATATAAATGTTTTTTCATTGTCGATGTTTTAAAATGGAGTGCGGTATATGCCAAACAAAATTGGGGGAGCTTATGAATATCCCGGATGAAGTGCGACTTTTGAATAACCAAACACATTCTAGCAAACCATGTTAATTAAGAGATATATGTGCAATTAAGAATTTATGACTATGGTTATACATTCATAAAAATAAAAAATCGTTTTATCTGAGATGTTGTCTGTTGATATTTGAAGGCAAGCCAACGCATTTTATTTTTGCACCGCTCGTATTATGATCAAGGATAATTAACTCTGGCGTTCTAGCGTAATCTCATGACAGTACATGCCACCATACAACCAATCTAGGTATATTTAGGTTTGATGATATACGTAACATAAAAAGCTTTTAGACTTTTTCTTTCATTTATTAATATGCGTTCTTTCTTATTTATCTAGATTCCCGTTAGGGGAGATGATTACCGTTACAGATCAAAATTAGCTACGAATTAATGTGCATACCTGAGTAGTTGAGTTTATAACATATGGGCCAATGATAAGACTTTAGTTCAAACGGCTAAACAGCACTACAAAATAATGTTTAATTTAGTGAGAGTCAAAAGTTGTTACAAAACTGTGGCTAATTTAAAAAGTTGTCACAAATCTGTCGCAAATTAACTAAACTGTCACAAAGCCGTCACAAAAACCGTCGCTACTAAGCTCGTAAAAAAAAATAACGTCATTAATCCCGTAAAAAAAAATAACGTCATTAATCCCCTCGCTGTTTGAGTCTTTTTTTTTAGTGTAGATACAAACTTACAACTGTATTTTGTTGACTCCGGTATGTTACTTGAAAGATAAATATATATCACCGAAAAACCTTACCGTTAATGTGACGGGTTAAATTACCAGTCATTTTTATTTTGATATTAAAATCATATTTTTATTTAATGCATAATTGGTTCAGTTATTCTGTCACGTTAGTATGTAATATTTTTGGGTAAAGTTTTTCCATATATATAGTATTATATTTGATAATACTTGAACATTCAATTAATTAATGCTCAAAATTGGTTGACGAAATTTACTTTGTACAGTTGTACCGAAACAATGCATATGTTGCTATGCAGGTAGTAGTGAGGTCGTTATGACTTTTCGTTTGATGCCCACACATGCATGGAAAAACAAAGGAAGGGGTAGTTAAATGATTAAGAGTAAAATATGTCAATTTCAAAGTCACCTGCACTAAAAAAAAAAAAAAAAAAGTGGAGTAATACCAGTATTTAGATATGAAAAGACGAACCTCACTCTCAACTGCCTTTATTTTTATTATATGTATCCAATAATCCAATTTTGGCAACCACGTGAGTTTACAATTCATCAGTTACTTAGGTGTGGACTAAATAATAAATACTGGTACACGCTAACTTAACCATGAGTATAACAGAATGAAGAGGTCAGATCCAACTTAAACATTAATTTAGACATTTTTGTGTAAAAACGTTCCAAATTAATATTTGGTTAATGCAAATCTTCATAGTTTCACGACAGAAACACAAATATGCGTCTTGTTTTTTTTCTCGAAATGTATAATGACATGTTTTCGAAATTATGGTAAAATTTAAAAATTCAAAACATGTCATTATACCTCTCAGAAAAAAAAATAAAAAAATAAGGCACATATTTATGTTTCCTGTCGTGAAACCGTGGAGATTTGCATAAATCAAATATTAATTTGAAACATTTTTAAAAAAAATATTCATTTAGATATTTTTTATGTTGTCCACAGACACTCCAATACTTAATGATACTAATTCTACGTGTACATATTTGTCATACCGTCTCCTTTAATTTAATTGTACACTTCTTTTAATTTTAAAAAGGTTAAATTTTGTTGCTTCATTTTTTGGGCAAATAACAAATGAAACTTAGAGACCTTTCACTCTTTTCTTTCGATCAATCTTCTAATTAAAAATCCCAGCAACAAACTTAATAATTAGAATTAGGGACAATATTTTTGGATACAATCAAATTTTGTTTCAAAATCGCAATTTTTCAGGAAAAAAAATAATATTTTAGACACAAAAATAATTTTTTTGTCATCAGATTTAACTTTTAGGCATATAATTTGATTTGAAGATAAATTTTTTAAAAATTATATGCCTAAAAGTTAGATTTGGAACAAATTTTTTATTTTTTAATCTAAAATATTATTTTTATCCCGAAAAATTTGAAGAAAAAAAGTAATTACATTGATTGCAGTGAATTCCTCCTCCTAGTAAAACTCTTGGAAAAAAAGTTCTCCAAACAGAGACACCGCTGAAAAGTGTTGATGTTATCGAAACATAAAATTAAATTAAGACCACAAGGAAATTCACATAAACCAGACCCAAAACATATATATATATATATATATATATACATCTATGTTTATTCTAAAATGTATAATATTTACACAAGTGATTAACGTTTAGACACAAAGTATATATTGTAGTAACATTTTCCCCTAAACTTTTGATGACTGCAAGCTTGCATCTCTAAAATCATATATACTTTTTTTTTAACAATTATAAATTCATGGATAAATGACAATAGGTGGTAATATAGCTAGTCACATAGTTTTCGACACAAATTCCTACAGAGACTCGTTGTAGTGCATATCTGCGTAAATTTACATCAATGAATGGTCTTCAAGGACTCTATTTATAAGTGTGTGTCAAGAGTTGTTTACCTATATCATTAATTGACCACAATATATACATTGATAAATTGACCATAAGTCTCTGCAAAATGGGTATCTAAAGCTCTCTAATCATATCACATCAAGACAATGCCTCTTGTTTATTGTTAATTCTTAATTGTTAGTACTATTCTTCAAGGCTAATTAAATATTCTTAAGTATGTAGCGTATAGTACTTTTTCTTTAATTTTAAAGCATACACATCATATAACGTCTATTCTTAATTAGCTTTTGGGAGTCACATTGGAAGTAGATGACCGTAATCCCTATTTCAACAAAGTGGTTACAACCTTTATTTACTTTTCCCTCCTCCTTGCTAATTCAACTGTTAGATATATGCTTAATTACTTCTGCTAGCTTCTTGTAAACGGCAGCTGTCTTTTCTATGCATCTAGAAATTGTTCTACTATTGGCAATGCTCGTTTTTATTTTTTTATTTTGCATGTATTGACAGTGTTGTGTAAAAAATGTAAACAGTTTCGATGGATTTTTTTTACATAATATTACTAATATATATATATAACGTATAACAATTTAAAATAACTATACTGATTATAACACAGTAATGAACTCATTCCCCGCGCGAGAGACAATTGACCTAGGCCCCAGGGGCGAAACCAGGATGTGTAAATGGGGGGTGCCAAAATATATGTACAAGTAACATATTTTTATGGGGGTGCCAAATCTACACCTAAAAAGAAATTGTATTAAAAAAAAATTGCGTCACTTGGGATTTCTAAAATTATGGGGGGTGCCGTGACACCCGATCGTCCCCACTTAGCTTCCCCTGCTAGGCCCTAGCTAAAATTCCCATTTAACTTTGTATATGTCAAAGAAACGCATAAATTTGAGGAGTCAACATGTAAAATATAATATACAAAAAATATTTGCCAAAAGAAGGTACAATATATATTACATTTCTTAACAATTTTTTGTAGAAAATTGAAGTCGGCACACAACTTAGATCGACTAGTAGTATAAATTACGTTTCAAAAATATTATAAATCTGACGATACGGAAATTAATAACAGATTTTTTTATCATCGTTAAAGATTTCAAAGGAAGGTCAATAGTTTACAAAGCAAAGCAAAGGAAGGTTCCGAAAATAACAAACAAATTATAGCCCAATATTTCAGATGACTCTTAACCAGTCACCACTGACTTACGCGGTGACGCACTAGATTAGTATTATAATGCGACATGATACATACACTTTTAATAACGCGCCTATATCTAAACCTTCTTTAGTTCTTTAAATATAAATACAGAGTGCTTGATCATCCATTAATAACCTATTATTATCACCCAATACAATTCCTTAGCCCCCAAGAAACTCAATTCTCTCATCAAACTTATATTACAACGTTTGCGAAAACTGCTAACATCCCCTCAAACTATTTTGAATATTAACACCAAATATGACAACAATGTTGAAAAGAAGAATTGAAGATAGAGAAATCGAAACCCTAGCGATGGCCAACTGCCTAGTGCTTCTTTCTCATATGGACAAGAAAAATGTAACAGAAGGTAGTAGGATCTACACGTGCAAAACATGTGAACGTAAATTCCCTTCTTTCCAAGCTCTCGGCGGTCATAGAGCAAGCCACAAGAAGCCCAGGTTGACAAACGGTGATCTGACCGACAGGTCACCCGCTACCAAACCTATTAAGGCCCATGGGTGCCCCATCTGCGGGCAAGAGTTTGCTCTCGGGCAGGCTTTGGGAGGGCATATGAGGCGCCATAGGGCAGCTGTCGGGCAAGAAAATTATGTGGGGTCGACAAGTGATGGCATTAAGACCAGAACGTTGTCGGAAATTGTCACACCAATACTAAAAAGATCAAGTAGCAGCAGCAAAAGAGTTGTTTGTTTGGATCTGAATTTAACGCCGTTTGAAAACGTCGTTAAGTTTGGGATGAAGAGTACTCTTCCTAGTTGGTTAATAGCTTGATGGAGCTAGTTTACTAACTTGAGGATCTGGACATAGTTGTTAATTAAGTTTCTGATTGGAGATATTCTATACAAAATCTTTGCTCGTTTTATGTACATTTGACATAATTTGTTTTCCTTTTGTTATTACAATGTATGCTTGTTTTATGTACATTTGACATGATTTTTTGCTTCTTTTTTGTTACCAACTAGTGCTGAGGTACAGGGAATGAACTGATTTTTATTTATATATAAAGTTTTATGAATTAAGTAACATATGAGTTGATCTCAGTAGCAATCCATATTTCAAAGAAGTCATATGATCATATACGTTCAAGATGCTTATAATACTAAGATCCACATGACAATAAGTTTAAGCTGGAAAGATCGCCAAGAGTTCATTACAAGTAGAAGATGATGTTCGATAGAAAGCATAATACCTATTTCTATGCTTTTTAAACAATAATACTATTTATCTTCCCCTTTTTTTCTTGAAGATATATGAAAAAATGATATACATAAAAGCATGAAACGTGGAACCGCGGGACATAATTGAAGACAAAAAGTTACTTATAAAAACATAAAAATTCATTCAGACATATAAAAGAATAGGAATAAATATTGTATAGATTGCACGAGTCTTGGATGAAACTATCTAACCTAATACTAATCTTCCCATTCTCTGATAATGAGCATAGCAAATATGAGGTTGCTTTTAGTACACAAACATATAGAATTCAATTACTTAATTTATCAATCATCCGACATAACTGAGAGCACCAAGGAAATTAGATGTTCAGGTAATGTCAAACTTTCATCAGATTCTTCATGCTTGGTATCCGGCAATTCTTTTTCAATCTTCGAAAGCTTATTTTGGCCTCCCAGCACATCATGAACCTATTTTTAAGAAAATACAAGAATATGTAAAAGATATATATATATAATAGATATGAATAAACACTTGCACCATCTCAATTCTCAAGAATCACCAGTCACCGCTCCTAATTATCTTTATGTACTGTAGTATTCTAGTACGGAGTATTTATAAGTTAAATAACTCACCTTATTTGAGAAGAATGATTCGGAATCGAACTTGGTTAACCAGCCTTTATTGTAATTACTCGCAGAATTCTTGCTCTGACCGGTAGGATCCGAAGCTTTGTCCTGGTCTTTTTCGCGATATTTGCCTTTTTTCAAAGACGAAACTTTTCCCTCATAATTTATGACCTTTTGTTTGTTGAACTCTTCTTGTAATGCCATATAATACGGATCTAATTCGTCCCAAATCTCGTCGATGTTTTTCATGGCTTATTAATCTAATTGCCTACAGATTTTTACTCAATTTACAATCTTCTTGCTATTACTGAAATATTTATGTATAAGAAAATAGGTTTTTGAGAACTTATATATACCGGAAGAAACTAATTCTGTTCAATGACGGAATAGGATTCATTTTTTACATAGTACTGTAGTAGTGCGTATTTGATTAGGATTAGGATATAATATTACTACTGATTTTTGTTTTTGTGAGTGTTCAGCTATATATATAAAGTAGTCCTTATTTGATTAGAATTAGAACTCCTAAAAATATTTCCAACGCCTTTGAATAGCGGTAATTTAGTTAGGATTGGAAACTTTAACTGTTTAACATATATATATATATACCCAACTCTAATTGTAGAGCTAATTTGGTTAGGAATTAGGATTATATACTCTTAACACTGATATTTAACGCTTGTATGTTTTTTTTTTTAAATTAACGCTTGTATGTTATGCTCTTCTTTTTTTCTTTCTTTCTTCACACGGCAAACACAAAAAGATCGTAATGACATATACATAGCTCTTTGGAATATGATTGTAGTTGATTTGTGATTGGAAGTCTTGATCAAGTGCCAGCGAGTACAAAGATGGTCAAATAAGACGAACATGTATATGGACCAAATTGTTATAACGTACTGCATGTATAGAGTAGGAATGGTAGAAAAACTTGCTCCTTGTAGCAAAAAATCATGTTTAACCTCAATTTCTACTTAATCGTATGTCACGAAATTCCTAATACTATGAAGTACTAGTATTTACGAAATTGGGTTCGAAACTTCTTGATGACGCTCTTCAGTGACGATGAGGGTGGTCGCCCTCACTCTTTACTCTTTAGCATCATATACCATCAATTTAAAGATTTACACTGCTACAGCTAGTGACTTGACTTATTGCTAAATGAGTTTTCTTGTATATTTTGCTAATCTCCTTTTTGTCAATGATTACATCACTCGTAGACTAATAGTTACACAATCACATTGCATGTTCAGGAGAAGGCTTCTTATTTTTTGAAATAAATGATTTGGGTACGTAGCTGGTTAGTTTTCTGGGAACTTACCAAATTGATTGCTTATTTGTTGGAAAACAATGGCGGAGCTAGTATCAGTTTGGATTTAAAAATATATATATATGAGGCTGAATCGTTGTTTTCATGATAATCTTTTTTTTACACTAAAAAAATGTTTTTTAGAATTCTGTTTTTCTTTCATATAACTTGTTTGCTTAGGTCGTCATATATTTGATTAAACGATAATTTTAGTTTTTTAAAATAAAACGTTAAACAATAAATAAATGTGCCGAGTTGTTATACGGTTAAGTGTGAAGACTACAAGGTTGAAGATATGTGTAAGCAAAAATTGAAGAATGTTTAAAGTTTAAAAACAAAGAATTTTGGATTGGACCATGAAAACAAAAGTATCTAAGGATTGATCCATAAAACTGAAACTAATTAAGTATTGGTCTATTTCTCCTAACTAACAAATAAAAAAATAAAAAATCAGAAAAAATAAAAAAATTCCAGAAAATAAAAATACAAAAATGAAAAAATAAAAAAATAAAAAAAATATGAAAAAATCCAAAATAAAATAAAAGAGGCAAAACCCCGAAAAAACACGATTTTTTTTTTTAAAAATACCAAAAAACCAAAAAAAAAATACCAAAAAATCAACAAAATTCCAAAAACGCAAAATAAAATAAAATAATCTGAATCATTTTAACTTATTTTAAAAACAGTCTGAACCATTTTAAGTCATTTTAAAAACAGTCTGAACCATTTTAAGTCATTTTTAAAAACAGTCTGAACAATTTTAAGTCATTTTAAAAACAGTCTGAACCATTTTAAGTCATTTATAAAAACAGTATGAACCAAAAACAGTCTAAACCAAAAACAGTCTGAAAAAACAATTAAAAAACAGTCTGAAAAATAAATTAAATAAAAAACAGTCTGAAAAATAAATTAATTAAAAAACAGTCTGAAAAATGCTTCAAGATTCAAAAACTCCAGCAACGCTTACTCCATTGTTGCAGACTGTGTAGATTAAAATAAATAAATTAAAAAATAGTCTGAAAAATACCAATCCATTGATGCCACTACCTATAAAAACAAGTTTCAGAACAAAAAACGAAAGAAAAACATCGTATTACAAAACAAATAAAAATGAAATAAGTACCCCAGCTATAGATGGACTCGAATGATCACGTGGATCAGGGTGATTTACATGCCCACCAAAGATTACTCCAGATTTGTTTACTCCATTGTTGCACGATATATTATATAGATACATGCATAGACACACACACACACATATATATATATATATATATATATATGTGGAGGGATCTATACACACATAATCTTGACCGTTAAAAGTAAGTAAATGAAGGGTTGTGATTGATGTGTAAACATAATATGTTTTTTTATGTGTATAGATCCTCCCCCTATATATATATATATATATACATATACATATATATGTGTATATATATAGAGAGAGAGAGTGGGAGAGATAGAAGACATGTGGCGGTGGAGGCAGCGTCGGGAGACGACGGAAGGGAGAGGCGGCAGCGGCGGAGGCGGAGGCGGCGGCGGATGAGAGGTTGTGGTGGTAGTTTTATGTGGGGTTTTTTTTTAGAGAGAGAGTGATAAATGAAATAAATAGAATTGAGAGAGATTTTATATTTAATGTGTAATGGACCAATTCTTAATTAGTTTTAGAAATAATTGACCAATCCTTAATTAAATTTTATAACCGGACCAATTCTTAAATTGTTTTGTTTTTATGGTCCAATCCTTAATTTTCTCTAAAAAGAGGAATATTTGCATACCGGCATGTGGCCGTAATTCTATAGGGGAATTGTATCAACCTATGAGATTTTTTTTTTTTATATAAGTTGTGGGTAGAAGCCCACATTTTATTGATTAATAATAATAATAAAAAATTCGCACCACAAATGTGATGCTAAATTACAAAGAATAGACTTAACACTAAAAACAGAAACTTTTACAAATAGATGGACTTTATCGAAAATAAACGAAAACTTTGGACCAGAAAAAATCACTGGACTGTGTAATAAACACTATCCAGAGTAACACGTGTAGGAAGATCCCCAAAAACACTTCACTTCTCGTCACTTTGGAGAGAGAGGCTCTCCTCCTTACCTACCAAAAGAGAAACCAAAATTCTTCATCTTCTTCAACCTATATTTCACCATTTTCGCCCATTAAAACCTCAAATTAGGAAGACCTTTGATCTCCCACTCGATTATATTCCTCAGCTGTTTAGATAAATCCTCCTTCTTAGAAAATTCCTTGAATCCTTCATGACTGCCACAATTAGCGAGATGATCTGCTGCGCTATTTGTCTCCCTCACAACATGCCTTATCTGGTAATTTAATTTATCTTTAATTTCATCTATTATAGATCTTATTTGCCATGGCGATGCTGTCTTTAGAGTAATGATATTAAACAGTTGAAGCGAATCAGTTTTCAAAATAAATGATCTCATATTTGATAATTGTAGGAAAAGTAAAATAGCTTGTGCTTCTGATTCAATAGCTGATTTACTTGTTAACTTAGCTTGAAAACCATATATAAAGTTACCTGTAGAGTCTCTTACTAAACCACCCACTCCACTAGAATTTGAACAAGATTTATAACACCCATCAGTGTTTATTTTCACATACCCAAGTGGAGGATTTAACCATTTCACTACAGAGACCTTTTTGTGACAAGCCTTTTCTTTAATACAAGAATCATTCAATTTCCACTTTTTTGGGAACTTTTTATTATTAGTGGAAACTAAATACAGAAAATTAGTCACTTGGGAACAAATTTCAGAAGTTTTCATCTCCCTGTTGTTGTACTTGTAATACACATTGCTTTCCAAATCTCCCAAACAATAGTAGAAGGTAGGAACCTTTTGCAAAAAGGAATTAATTCCATTTTTTTCACTTCTTGAAGTTATCCACCACTTTAGAAACCTTCCTTTAAGACTAATATTAGTATTAATAATTCCCATTAAACTATCAAAATAGGACCACACTTCTTTTGCTATTTTCCCTGAACTAAACAGATGTTCACTATCTTCTTCTTTTACACCACAGCATTCACACTTTGATGCTAACTGAATACCAAATTTTCTTACTGCAGAATCAAGAGGCAGAGATTTGTTGAAGAGCTTCCAAACAAAGCACGTGATTTTCTTAGGTAAATTTTTATCCCATTTATATTTGTTAAACCAACTAGGTTCAATTTTTGTTCTTGTAATTTCCCAAGCTGACTTATAAGAAAAATTTCCCAAGATCTCCTTGTTCCATACTAGTTCATCTATTCCATATTTGTTAGCTTTGAAATCCTCTTTAAACAGATGTATAAGATGATTTGGAATTACCTCTGTAATTTTTTTACTATCCCAAATGCCATTTTGCATCAACTCTTTTAATTTTAAACCATTTGGGATACTGTCATCATTAATACTTCCTGTACCCAGCCAATTGTCCAGATTAACAGAAACATTCCCCTCTCCTACTAGCCATTGCATATTTTCTTCTGCTTTTCCCCTAACTGATTGCATTCTCCTTCATGTATTTTTCCCTTTTCTCACTTTAGCCTCCATAGGATGAACGTTTTTGCAGTATTTAGCTTTCATGAAAGTAGCCCACAATGAGTTAGAGGTTCTAAATTTCCACCACAACTTCATAGAAAAAGTATCAGCAGTTTCTTTAATACTTCTTATACCCAATCCACCTTCTTCCTCAGTTCTGCAAATTTTCTCCCATTTTACCCAATGATGTTTGTTCTTTCCATCTTTTTCCCCCCACAGAAAATTAGCCAGTATTTTTTCTATTTCCTTAATAACCTGTAAAGGGGGAAACATAGCTGCTAATGTATATATAGGTATTGAACTTAGCACATGCTTAATAAGAATCAATTTATCCCCCATAGTTAAGTACTGAACTTTCCACCCAGATAGCTTCTTCCTGGTCTTTAGAATCAAATCATGAAAAATGATGCATTTCTTTCTTCCAGAATGGATTTTACAACCCAAATAAGTAAAAGGTGGTTTTTTACACCTAATACATAATAGCTTGCTCACTGTATCCTTCTGAATTTGGCTCACACCTTTGGAAATATATGCAAAACTCTTATCATAACTAATTTCTTGGCCAGAGTCCTTGTTATAAATATCCAGTACACTTTTCACACTTTTAACTGAACTTGTATTAGCAGCTATAAAAATAATGAAATTATTTGCAAAAGCTAAATGTGTAATAATAGGGCTTCCAACTGGAGCTTTAAAACATTTCCATCTTTTATTGAGAACTAATTTATTCAAATTTCTGGACATGACTTCAGAACAGATAATAAAAAGCCTTGAAGACAGAGGGTCTCCTTGCCTCAAACCATTTGTTGGAGAGAAGTACCCACAAATAGCTCCATTCACCATAACAGTAACACAATTCTCTGAGATAAGTCTCTATACTCTGTCTATCCATATTTCTGAGAAACCGATTTTCCTTAGAGTAGAAACTAAGAAATGCCAAGAAACTTTATCATAGGCTTTTTTCATATCCAGCTTTAAAGCTAGACTACTTCCACTGCTTTTATTATCCAGATTTGAGATGAATTATTGTGAGAGAAGAATATTGTTAGTTATATCTCTCCTTTTTACAAAACCACTTTGATTTTCTGAAATAATAGTAGGCAAAATATTGGATAGACGAGTACTCATGATTTTAGAAATCACTTTATTGAAAAATATACATAGACTTATAGGTCTAAAATCAGCAAAAGTTATAGGGTCATTTATTTTGAGAATAAGGGCTATGACAATGGTGGTCATAGCTTTTGGCAATGTAGCTCCAGAGAAAAACTGTAAAACAGCTTGAATTATATCTTTACTGATAATGTCCCAACAAACTGTAAAGAAATGGTCATTGAAACCATCAATACCTGGTGCACTGTTCTTGTTTAAATCTCATATAGCACTTTTGATTTCTTCATAGGTGGGCTCTTTAATAAGAAGATTATTGTTTTCTTCAGTAATAACCCTTGGAACACACTCCAAACTCTTGTAAACATAGCTCATAGGTATATTGTTAGCAGCAAGTAGACTTCTAAAAAATCTGACTGCTTCTTCTTGAATCTCCTTCTTGTCTATTAATAAATCTCCTTTGTAATCTGTAATGGAGGAAATAATACTTTTTTTTCTTCTCTTTCTAACAACACTATGAAAGAATTTTGTATTGGCATCCCCTTCTTTAGCCCATTTAAGATTAGCTTTTTGAGCCCAGAACTCTTCTTCTATTTTCATTCTATAAATTAGTTTTGCTTTTGTTTCCATTAACAAGCTTCTATTTGCAGGGTTTGAATCATCTTCAAACAATTTTTCCACTCTTAAAGACTCATCTTCAGCATCTATTACTTGCTGAAAAATATTCCCAAATGTACTTTTATTCCACACTATAAGAACTTTTTAAAGATTTTTTAAGTTATTAGACAGAGAATATAAAGCATTCCCTTTTATAAACAAGGACCAGTTCACACTGACAATTTTGAGAAACTCTTGATGTTTAGTCCAAAATTGTTGAAAAATAAACCTTCTTGGATTAGTGTCTACCTCTGATTTTAGAGTAAGAAAAAGTGGACTATGATCAGAATTAGTTTTACTTAAATGTTCCAGAAGTACATTAGAAAATAAATTAGCTCCAGCATTATTCATACAGACCTTATCAATTCTCTCAAATATAGTTTCATCTCCACTTCTTTTGTTCCACCAAGTAAACTTAGAACCACTAGATTTTATTTCTGTAACCCCAATACCATCCATACAATTTAGATAATCATTAGCAGCTCTGATATTTATAGGAAGACCTCCTACTTTGTCTTCTTCTTTAGAAACTGTATTGAAATCCCCTATTACAAACCAAGGCCTTTGAGTATAGTTTTGCCTCAGAAAATCCCATAGAACCATCCTCTCTCCCCTGGTACACTTTGCATACACCAGAGATAAATAAATAGCTTTATTCTGCCATTTAATTTCCATATACATACATTGATTCATTTGCCTTACAATCTTCATTTCCATGTCTTCATTATAAAAGATCCAGATCTTGTTTTCCTCATGACCCAAAGCATAATCAAAACCAAACTTAATCCTATACCTTTCTATTTTTTCACTACCCACCATAGGTTCTATACAAACAAGAGTTGTAATTTTATTCACCAAACATAACTTTTTTATTTTTCTAGAAGTTGCTCCATTGCCCAACCCTCTAACATTCCAAATTAAGGATGTAATCATTAATTATACATTTTCCTTTCCCCCACATTAGAAGAAGATCTTAAGCTCATTTGTTTTTGTTACATTTTGGCCTTTTCTTTTTTATGCATTTTCTTTTTCTGGCTTTTAGAAAGGCTTTCTTCCCAGTTTTCCTCTTTTTCAATTTCTTCAGATTCTTTAGAAGATACAATAATGCTTTCTTCCCTTTCTTCTTCAAACTCCATGATTTCAGTGATTACCATAATTTTACTATGCACTTGATTTCTCATTTCATTGTTAAAAGTGACCAGAGTTAGCTCCTGGTCATGCTGCTTGATAGAGCAAAGATTTTCTTCTTCCTTTTCATTTATTATACTTTTTTCTTGAATAGTATCACAGATAATTTCTTCTTCTATATCTTCTTCTCTAACTTTTTCATCACTAATTACCCTATATTTTGTAGGAACTGCTGTTGTGGAGCCTAGAAACTTACTGGGACCATTTTTAGCTTCTTTTGGATCTTTTTTGCCTATTTGAAAAGTTCTTGCTACCCAATCTTTGGTACTTTCTTTCTTTCTGTAATTCTTACTATACCAATTTCCACTTATGTTTTTTCTGTTTTGCTCCTTCATTTCCTTTGTTTCTTCTTTTTTGCTTTCATCTTTTGCCTTCTTAAATTTGCATAAGTTGATATTGTGGCCTTGTTTGTAACAAAAACTGCAGTAGTTAGGTAGGTCTTCATACTCACAATACTGCTAGAACCCCACCTCATTATCTTCACCATACCCAATCCTTACCCTTTCAACCAGCTCCTCACTAAGATCTACTTCAACACAAATCCTTGCTAAACTGGGTCTTGTTAGCTTTGAAGTTAGTTCATCCACCCTTAAAGGTTTTCCAAAAGCTCTTGCTATAGAGAAAATACAGAATTATTATACAAATGTATAGGTAATTTTGGTAGATTAATTCAGACTGGTGCAACAGGGGTCTCAAAGTCTGGATCAAAGTCATATGTCCACTTAAAGACACGCATAGGGTAGTGCTCTATATACCAGATTTTTTTGAGCCAAATTCTGGCAAAATCTTCTTCATGAAAACACCTAATCAATATATGTTTATGGTCTAATACACCAATATTATAGTTTGCTTTTAAATCAAGCTTTCCAAACAGCTTCCTTATAACTTCCACTTCTGGTATACCATGCGTAAATTTCCCTACTAATGTATACTTAAAAGGTTCCGATAGTTGTTTAACGTCTTCCATAGAGAAGTTGATTAAAGGTTCACCTTTATAACTGCCTACTTCTTTCAACGTTATTGTAGGTTTCTTTGGCTGCGAACTTACTATTGATGCAAAAGATTTCGTTGGGATAGGATCTGGCGACATACATTGGGGATTGCGTTTTATATTGGTGGCTTCATCTCTGACCGGTGAAGATGATTTTGGGTCTATCATAGCTGCGGCGGCTAGGATTATTCACACTATTCGTCTCTCTATTTCTCTCTCTAGGTTCTTATAGATAACTTGGACGGCCATACATCCAGAATACTATCAACCTATGAGATTACTCTTACATACAACAGAAAATTAATTAATGGTCAATATACTTAATGATATATTGTTACATGCTTAATTACTGCTGAAGTAAAAAATATTGACTATGAATGCAAGATGACCGGAGTTTTATAACCCGAACATCGAAGTTGTTGAACTTAGTCACACATGATTCCGATGAATATGTCCATCGCAGCCCATGAGACCAAAACGGCTATTGAAAGGTAACAGATAGAAGTATCAACAAAGTCATTTATCTGAAAACTGGGTTTGTGTAAACTAAAGGTATACTTTATTTTGTTACATGGAAAAATACTTTTGTTGGTCCGAGTCCCGTGTAACAAATCAAAACGTGTGTGGCCTCGCCAAACTAAGTTAACTAACTGGAATGAAATACTGAAATTATATCGTGATGATCTGTCGAATATGAGAACAAGCAGGTTACCGTAAAAGAGGGCATAACCCCCGGGTGATGCGGTAATGCACTCTAAAAATTATTCCATCGGACGTACACTCCTTTAGATACGGGAATAAGGACATGAAGTATATGCTCTGTTCAAGCAATGGAACTTACCCCTAAAAGTCCTAATAAATTTTAATAGTCTTATAGATATGATATTTCGAATTTTTAAACCATATATGAAACGTTGGTTTTAATTTCGGTTGTAGATGTAATCAACTCACTATTAAGGAGATATGCAGGAAAAAATAATAGAAAATGAGACTTCATTAAAAGTAATATCCGGCAAACCAATTTTAAAATAACAATAAAAAACTACTAGACTCATACGAAAGTACCAACTAAAAAGCTATCAGAATTTTCAGAAAGCACCCTAGACAACTGTAATCTTAACAGAACATAACTCAACTTCCGGTACCCACGCACCCCTCAAGATGGAACGGTTGGATTATGTTTATCATCTTCGTGCTTAGTCTGGAGCAAGCTTTCTCCTTTCGACGGACGTTTGTTTTGGTCTCCCAACATATCATGAACCTATTTCAAGAAGAAATTAAAAAATATGGGTAATAAATATTAGATATACAGTAAAAACACACTAAGAATTACCAACATATATATGGTAATGAGTTATGTGTAAGAAAAACTCACATTAGTCGAGAAGAACGATTCTGAATTGAATTCCATTAACCCAGAACTATTGTAATTACCGCCAATGTGCTTGCTTTGATCGATCTGATCAGAAGCTTGATCCTTTTTGGTATATGTACCCCACGGTGTCAAAAAAGAATCGTCCTTTTTCAGGAACGACGTGAGTCGCTCGTAATCTATGGGCTTTTGATTGGTAGAGTTTCTATGTGACGCCATCCGGCGATACGTAATAAACAGTCTTCTTGATATAAATTACTGAAATTATAAAATATAGTTGTGTAGAATAATTATGTCCTGAAGCACTTATATAGAAGAAACTAATCCGTTCAGAGATGGAATAGAATTAAAGTTTTCCTTTTATGGGTAATAAATTACGAAGTCCGTATTTGATTGGATTGGATTGTAAATATCTATACAGAAGAAACTAATTCTTGTTACCATCATTATTGTCTGTTATTCCGCTAGATTATTAGAATTCGTATAGGAATATGAATTGTCCAACACCTTTGTATAGCACTAATTTCATTAAAATTCAAATTCTTAAATTAACTTATACTATGTCTCTTCATGTTATGCAAGCCTTTTCTTTTTAATACATCGGCGAATTTAATTAGGAATAATAATATTTATACATGTAATTTTAGGGAACTTACAACTTACTAAATAATAGTATAACGTATCTTTAATGTCATAATGCCAGAACCCGACAAACATACTATCTAATTTATTATTTATTTTATTTTAAATATTAACATTTTCATTCTAATCGTCCTAGCAGCAACAGTATTATTTATTTTTTCATTATTTGCTACACGTAAAATTTCATATTAATTCATAGGAGTATCTTTAAGATTGTTAAGTATATGTTCTGTATTGATTATCTATTTTACCTTATCAAACTACTTATTTTTATTTTACACATTGTCTATAATACACATCTAAAATACACGTTTAATTTACATATTTTATCCAACAGATTATCTAAAATACATGGTCTAAAATAAAATAAACAAATTTAGTAAGATAGTTACAAAGTAAGCTCAATAGTAAAAGTTTCCAAATAAAAAGTTATATATATATATATAATAAAAATGATATCCCTAATAAATTTTTGGGACAATTAACCTAAACATATCATACACCTATTATATTAACAAAAACATATCCTCAAACTCTTTCTCGCGCTCTCGCGCTCTCGCGCTCTCTCTCCTCCTCCTTCTTCCTCTCATCATTCATCTCTCTTTTCGATCTCTCTCTCCTCTTTCTTCACTCTCTCCAATATCTCTCTCCTTTGTGTTATTCCTCTCTCCAATCTTTCTCTCCTGCTCATTCTCACTATCTCCGATCTCTCATCCTTCCGTTCTCTTTTCCCTCTCTCTTTCCGATCTTTGTTTCCTCCTCGCTCTCTCTCCGATCTCTCTATTCGGTAGAGATTGAAACGAAGACATCCGTCGGAGTGGGCGACGAGGGTATAGAGCGAGATCGAAAACTCAAAATTGATGCCAACGGAGATGCGGTCGTCAAATGAGAGGCCCACGACGACAATATGATAGTTCGAGTTCGGAGAATGTGCAAATGTTGAATTTGTTAACTAGTGTATAAGGTTGAAAAATAAGTGTATGAATTCCGTTAATTAAATGTAAGTTGAAAATTATAGATATAAATTATGTAAATAAACATATGAATTATGTAAATTGTGGTATGAACTTTGAAAATAATGGTGAACTCTACGAATTAGAGTAAAAACTTTTGGAATAATGGTATGAAAACAAATTAGGTTATGAACTTTTGAAATAACGATATGAAAATATACAAATTAGAGTATGAACTTTTAAAATAATGGTATGAACTTTTTGAGTAAGGTATGAAATATACAAATTAGGGTATGAACTTTTGGATATATTTTTGTTAATTTAATTTCAAAAGTAGTATGTTTTGTTAATTTATATTAAATTTTTAATTAGAATTGGGAAATACACCGTAATTAGACGGTGTTCTTTTATTAAACTGAAAAGAGGGAATAAAGCCTCAGAGAGTATATATGTATAAAACGGAAAACTAAAAAATGGGAAAATAGAAAATGAAAATTAAAGGCTTAAAACGCATTAAAACAATGTCATGGTTTCATGTCCACTTGATTGGTTGGTTTGCATACATGATTGAATGGTTACCATATTACCGTAGAAATTGAGCACTATTATCAGTTAAAATAAATGCTTCCCTGCATGAACTGCTGTAAGTGCAACTTTTATAAATGGTAAGCTATTATACTTATACATGATATATGACCCTCTACATAAGCTCTTGTGAGTGCTCTTAAGGGGAAGTCCTGCTTTGAAGATAGTGATTTGTTGAGTAACTACGTATCATTTTATTCTACCTTTTTCACTACATGAAGCACTACATGTTTGCGCTACATGTTTGATAACATGTAGCGCTTCATGAAGAGTAATTTTGATAACATGTAGCGCACACACAAGTATTAGACTCCGGTTTGACAAACTCTTGAAAACAGTTGATACGATATGATATGTTTTCCCTACGAAAGAAAAGCAAACTTATATGGAGTACTTAATATTTGGTTTAGCGGATGGACTATTGCACAGCTTCAGAGGTTTATCAAGTCCTGCAATATTCGCTCCTATACATGCACATCTCACTCAACACTAATTCAAACTACGAAAGAGCAGGTAGATCAAGCTAGCTACCAAACTAAAACCAAACGCATATATATTATCCAGAAACCAATAAAAAGATGGGAAAATCCACCATAACAAAACAACACAATCTTCTGTCAAACAAGAAAGGAATGAAAAGGGGAGAGTCAAAGAAGGGGATAACACCGAACAAAGTAGACCAAAATTTGGAATTACAGACTTTGAAGAGTCATCTCAATAAAAAAAACCAAGTACTTTGCCACCAGCATTCTTTCGCCTTGCTTCTTCGTGATCCATGATCCCAGCAGAAGTCGTCAGCACAATGTATCCAAACTGCAATTTTGTAACCAACATGTCAACTTACATTGCCAAAACCCTAAAAATGTAGTATTATCTAAAAACAAATACATATACAACTCTTCGATGCCCTTACAGTAATCCGGAGTTACTAATACAAATTCCAACATTTTATGCACAGTGCCATTACCAGTTTTTTTTTGTACATCACTGCCACTGTTTAAGATTACATAAAACTGGAGCCATTTAGTGACTGAACATGTGCGATTAAGTACCTTGGTGATTTACCTCGACAGCATATAATGAATTTGTCGACCTACCTTTTAGTTCATCCAAAAAACTATATGCATTTTGATGTCAAATTAGAAAACTTCCAAATGTCACTTAGATAAGATTTGCAAATGTAAAGATATCTTCAATTGGCCTTTTACCACCCTCAATTCATAAGCTTTCTCCCAAAAATGATTTTTATTAGTTGAGAGATATATTATCAAAGTTAAGCAGAGGTGAATATTATATTTAACATTCCTCACACTTGGCATTTCTCAGCTAAAAACATGGAAATCAAGTTTTTATTTGGTTAGTACTTAGGAGTGACTATCTGGTAATCATGTTAAGTGAGTGCTACTATCTCCAAAAGCTTTTTTATCTCGACCAAAAGTTTAAGTGACCAAGAGAGGTGGATCAAAAAGATGGAGTTAATCATATTCAACATTATGTAAACTGCTAAATCTTTTGACTAACAAAGACAAGATATCAAACACCAAAAAATATGCAACAAAAATGATAGTTTCTGATGCTAACCTGTCTAGAGGGAAGTAGTCTTGCTGTCCAGGTTTCAATGTCCTTAACACCAACATCAAAACGGGGGCTAATAACCCCACACTTGTTGAGTCTTCCATTCAATTCGACTACAATTTTTCCAGATCTGTGATCGTCAACATACTCGAACTCTCCGATGTAACCTGCTCAAAGGAAAGTATATTACTTGAATATTTAGTAAGGAGTAAAGACCTATGGGTAAATTTCTTAGTAGAACTGGCTTTAGTTCCGATGACAATAAAATGAGAGGGGTAATATTCGAGGACTGACCATGCTTCTGCATCACAATAAGAAACTTGATGATGACTTTGGATGATGGCCTGATCATGACCTGACGTTTTCCTCTTTTCTCGGCATTGTACATGCTCTTAAGAGCATCATTGAGGACACTAATTCTAACCATCCTTGCAAGCGTACAACTGCGATAAATTGCAGCAGTAATTCAGAAATCGATATCAGAGCAGAAACAGAGTGCATCTAGGTATCTAAACGATAACATTTTTACAATTGCATAAAAGCACGTCTTTTCATATGGTAAAATATTAGATTTGTGAGTGGTGTAGGGTCTTGTAAATAAATGATAGGAAAGGTAATTACAATTGAAGGTGAGGAAGTTTTCAACGGTGAAACATAAGAATTTACCAAAACATATATGCAAACCTTTAAATTCAAACTGCAGAAAATACGAACATTCACTGAAATCTAGTAACATTCAGTGAGGCCATTAGTCAAATAAAATTGTTTAGAATTAAACTGACGCTTCCACAAGTTAGTAATGGAACTGTTTATCTTTGCTGCTATCGTGTCACAAACTTTTTAGAGCAATGACATAGCTATACAAATACCCATTGAAAACTATTAAGAAAATGCCAGTAGGAAAAGAAAACTGTCTAAAATCAGACTCTTTCATACACTGTTAACAGAAATTTTATTACTCCGAATATTACGGGATGGCTATATTAGTGTAAGAAACTGATGCATTTATGAAGGGATGTGTTGGAACTTACGAGTCAACCATTTCATACCGGTGAATTTTCAGAAATATGTTTGAAGTTTGATATTGCTTGTAAACTAAAAAGAACAGTAATACTAATACAACCATTGCTGAATCTTATCTGTATTTTATAGTACAATTCTATCCGAAACAACAAATTTTCTAAACTTTATAACTAATTAAGAACGATGTAACTATGTGGAGCCAACTTATTCAAGAGTATTAGAGAAATGATATTTTCCTGTACCAGACTATAATACTTACCTGCACTTATACTACCTAATTTTAACATTTCTAACCTATATTATTAAAAATAATAATATAGCATGGATGGAAACCAACAACAACAAAAAAATCACGGCAATCAAAGAATTTCATCAAATTTCATATACATTGATTTTGTAAAAGCTCAAAAAACAATTAGGTAAAAAATGGTATTGGTCGATAATGTAATATCCATTCGATTTAATATCAGGTAAATCGAGATAACTAATAACTATAAGTAGATCAAACTAAACTCCTTCAAAAGCCTAGCGATAAATCGATTTAATCAAAATATATAAAACATAAAACAATACTATCAATTAATCGATACATAAAATTAGTAAAACTATAAGAGATAAATCACCTCAAACAGTAATATTAGTGGCGGCGCAGAGATGGAGAGAGAAAGAGAGAGCGCGAGAGAGAAAGAGAGATAAAGAGGCCGCTTGATTTTCTTTAAAAGAGATTATATGTGCTTTCAGATTAGGGTTTTCGCTTTCTAATTACCAGGATACCCTTGCTAAATTTAGAACCGGGAATGTGGGCAAAGTCTCAACAAACAGGTTATATTATAGCCGGTTCAAATGGTTCATTGGACTTGTTAGTTTTTTTGTTATTTCTTTTTTGAAATAAAAACTTGCTAGATTTTTATTATTAAATATGTACACAGAGACGTAAAGTTGCCCATTAATTCACATATACTCATATACATGTAAATTTTAGCAAGTTTTTGCATATTATAATGAACTTGTTAGTATTAACGATCAACTAAATAAGAAAAACAACTAAATTATTGTAATAGCACACGCCATAGGTGACAAAAATATTGAGAAAATATGAGATTAGGAACCTCGCTATCAAACTCACAAACTAAGTGAACAATATATTTAAATACTAACACTTCGCTATTTAACAACAATCCTAACATATCAAATGTTGGACTAAATGCTCCATTTCTACTAACTTGGGTCATTCGTTGCTCTTAATTCGGAGTGGAAGTTTTGTTCCCTACACATCTATAAGTAAAACATTCACCTTTCTATACATAATTTTTTTGAAAAAAAAAAAATTGTGACTGTCAATTGGGTTCTTTGTATGCCCAAAAGGTCGGGTATGTTTATAACCCCAACAAATGATGCATCTGATTGTGAAAAGCGCGGTGCAATTTTAGTTTTGAGTGAACTTGTGTATGTCATTTCATAATACCAATTGATGGTTATTAATTAATTAAAATTAGTCTAATCTGACATTGTTTCCGGGACCAACTCATAATTTGAATCAATTTACTTAATTTTTAAGCTAGTACTCTCGCAACCAAACGAGACTATAAAATGCAACTTTGTTTATACATATATGCCAAGAAATTAAATAAGTTCTTTTTAAAAGTAACCTTGAAAAAAATAATATTTTAATTTATAAGGTAGTACTCAATATATTATTATAATTCTAGAGAACTAATGTAGTATAGTCGTAACTAAACAACTAAAAAATGAGTCACAATATATTTTGGATGTTCTCCTTATTCCTTTTGGCGTGTAGTCTATTGTTCTATTGAATGTCATCCTTCTTTTTTTAAGTGTTAGTCATCGATCGACACTCTAATATGCAGGGTTCGACTAAACCATCTCGTCAAAATCTTTGGCATGAGAGGTCGGACACACGTTGGTCGTGTTTGTCGTATGATAGTATTTGTTCATGTTTGGGGTAATAATGTTTTGACGTATCCGGAGAGCTAAAGCTATACTCTCGAGATATTGGCTTAGAACCACTCATGTTTGGAGATCAATATTGTTTGTTGGTTTGGCGTATTTGGTAGAAGCAGGCCCGGTCCTGTTGTCAACCACATCAGCCTTTAATCTTATTTGCCGACGGACCGATAGGTGAAAAAAAAAAATTTTAAAAATTTAATTTTCACTCAAAACGGTGTTTTTTTTTTTTTATCCTGCAGCTTCTGTTGTGAATACGGAATAATACCCCAATTGTTTTGAGCCTATCTTTACTATTTGTTTCTCATTTCAATTTACGAATTTTATTATTTTTAATATTCTTCAATTTGGGGTTGTTTTGTGTTAAAATTTTGGGGGAGTTTTGTTAGTATATTATCAACGTCTAAACTAATTGTTTGAGTAGGGATTGTTTGGTTGTATTTATAAATTTTGGCTTTTCTGTAAATATTTGCATAGGCTTTATAATCTGGAGAAAAAGAAGTGCGGAAATGATAATTGAAAATTAGCTATAAAAAAAACAGCATATGCAAAAAAAAATGTAATAATTCAATAGCATTTTTTATGTACTTTATGACCTTTATTACATTTTTATGCAAAAAAAAAAAAAAATTGTTTATATTTCAGTATTTTTTTAATAAAGTAGAATAGTTGACAAAATTTTAATTGGGCGTCCCTGGGTAGGAGCTTCGACTTTCCCCTTTCATTTTTGTGGATGTTCAAACTTTCATTCGCATCACAACGGCCCGTTTATGTGTTAATAAATGTTGTTGGTTGAGCATCCATTACTGGTTGACCTGACTTAATTTGAGAAAATAAAATGTGTTGGCAAAATAGTTCGCATAATATTAAAACTTCACAAGCTTAATTGGACGTTAACAGTATATATATTAATTTGGTGTTTTAGGTGTAACTTGAAAATATGATTAATTGGAGACCGAGCCCGATCGTTTGATTGATCTCCAATGGTGAAATCTACATAGGAATACAAAATATATTGCGAGCATGTGAGTAGTAACAAATTATGAATCATCCACCTTATAACTTTACTTATAGGAGGCAACCGCTCATCAACTCACGTTATAGGTTATAGACGGATAAACTCCAAACAGATAGTGAATGGTTAGTTATTTTATTCCTATTGGTATGGTTTGATGTCGGACACCATATTGGACCCGACTCGTCTTTGAACCCGTATTGTCTCATTTCCTTCTTGGTGGTCCGGGCCGCATCTATTGATGGTCCATACCGTACATATTTACTGATGATCCATGCCATAATTCGTGTATAAGGCTTCTTCAGACGGGACATAACTCACAAACTAATACCGTATCAGTTGTTTATAATTCGTTTATGATCGGAAAATAATATAATTACAGTTTCATTCACTATGTGAGGATTAAATTGTGCATACGTCTGCTTTCATTTTAGGTCAATAACTAGATAACTCTATGAGGTCCTATTTTCATCATTACGAAGTCTTTTTTTCATCAAAAAACTGTTAGGGTTAATCATTTGAATCTCAACTGTTACATCATCTTAAACATATAATGTTTGATTACGGCTTATAAGCTTGATTTCTTTAATAGGTTTTATCTTAGACGGCATTAGTTAATCAAATTAAAAGATTAATGTGTTTGTAACTTTTAAGTTTAAGTGAGATGAATGCAGTCTTTTTCATAACCTAAAAAAAAGCCTATTTTATATGCTTATAAGCTTCAGCTAAATAAGCTATTTGACACTAATTTACCAACTTAAAACGTTATGCCATTTGATAAATCAGCGGAGTATAAACTTTGTGACAGTGGACATCGAATAATTAAAAAGTTGAAAGATGAATTGAAAATATATTTTTTCAGCTTCAAACGTTGGTCAGTAGTAGGGTTGGGTTGGGTTCGATCCGGTCCGGTTCAGTTTGGTTTTTAACAAATCAAAACCGAACATATTTTTCGCTTTAATTTTTTTCGGTTTCGGTCTTTTTAGTTTTTTTGGATCGAACCGGACCGGCTTTTTTCGGTCCAGTTTTGATTTTTTTTGGTTTTTCGGTTATTTTCGGTTCGGTTTTATTAAAAATCGAAATCGAAACCGATCCGATTTTTCCGATTTTTCACCCGCCCCTACCAGATAGTAACACGGCGCCCCTACCAGATAGTAACACGGGGAAAAGTTCGCCAAATGGTTTTTCACCAAAGTGTCAAAATTTCAAACAACCGCCTACACCAAAAGTCGAAAATCCCTCTCAAAAGAAAACAACTTTCATCTCAACCGTCAATTCAAACCACCCCTTCATTAATTCAATCCAACAGCCCAATATCAATACACGTCATCAATCCGCGTGAACCATAGCTGACCAATAACGCACCGTCTAATACCTCTATATAATAACTCCCCAAACACCTTTAATTCAGATCTATCTACGAAATACAACCTTAAAATAAAATCCCAAATTTCCCCAAATTAACCTATCTCGCTGTAGGAATGGCCCCCAAGGCAGAGAAGAAGCCCGCTGAGAAGAAACCTGCTGAGGAGAAGAAAACTACTGCCGCTGCTGAGAAGGCTCCCGCTGAGAAGAAGCCGAAGGCCGGAAAGAAGCTCCCGAAGGACACCGGTGGCGCCGCTGCCGGAGACAAAAAGAAGAAGCGAAAGGCAAAGAGCGTTGAGACTTACAAGATTTACATCTTTAAGGTGCTCAAGCAGGTCCATCCCGATATCGGAATCTCCAGCAAGGCTATGGGTATTATGAACAGCTTCATCAATGATATTTTTGAGAAGCTTGCACAGGAGAGTTCTCGGTTGGCAAGGTATAACAAGAAGCCGACAATCACTTCAAGGGAGATTCAGACTGCTGTGAGGCTCGTGTTGCCTGGTGAGCTCGCTAAGCATGCTGTTTCTGAGGGTACCAAGGCAGTCACTAAGTTTACCAGCTCTTAGATTTCTGATTCTGTTGAAGTTTGTTATTATGATGCTGTCTAGTGGTTAGGTTTGTTTAGATGGGATGTTGAAGCTTTTATGGTTCTGGTTTATGCTATGTAAATTCGGATTTAATGAATGAAATTAGCCTTTAGTTGTTTGTGTTTGGCGTGAATCAGTTTTAATTACCATCTCGTTTGCCTTTCTTTTCTAATGTCTAGTGTTCATTATTATTATTTATGTTATTTGCAGTTTTTTTTTTTTTTTGCTTTTCTGGCTATTTACTTCCATGTGAACAATTATAATTGTGTAAATTTGAGCAGTTTAAACCTGATTATATGAAATTCATGTCCTTGTGATTAAAAGAAACTATGAATAAAAGATGTATTTTAAATTACCAAGAGATAGTAATAGAATCCAGTAACTGATCTGGCACTTCATTTGATAGGAATTTCATTTGCTTGTTTAATCTAGCTCTTCAAAGAAAAATTATATGATAGTGGAAGAATTTTAATTATCAATAAAACTTAAGTGATGAATACCTGATAAAGTAGTCGCTGATTACAGTTGTTGTATTTTTAGTCTTTTTTATTAATGGAGGAAACCCCATCAGTATGCAGTCACCTGATTTAGTTTTGAACTTTTTATGAGTCTTGTTGAGAGTTTAGACTGCTTGATCGTGTGATCTATTAATTGTTCTTGATTACCTCTCAAATTTGTTTTTCTATTTTCACAGTTTAATTTGAGAAAAATATTAAATTTATAATGACAATTTCCTTGCACCAGATTTTTTGTTTGGATGTTTATTTTTTCATAGTATAGCTGGAATTGACAGTTAGGTACATTGGTATATATTATTAAGGTTCATAGCGGATGTTTCTAGCCAGCTTTGGCTAGTGAAAGTATAGAACATAATTGTTCAATAGTTTACGCTTTACAGTTCATGGTCTCTGTATACAATACTGTACGTAGCATACTATCAGCTCCTTTGCTCGATTAAGATTTAGCTCAGTATGAATTTGAGCAATTACTTTTGCATCTCTGGATAATTAATCAGGTCATAAACAAATTTACTTAATTCAATGGTATAGAGCATGGTGAAAATGTAGTCAGCAGTATATCTTTAATTTTGTTTTATAAATATGCTTCAGTAAAATCCTATGTGCTCACGTCTGTATGCTTTCGATTGGCTGCGGTTGTAGCAAAGTAAAATCTGGATTGTTTGCACATTCTGCATTTCTCTAAAAGTTCAGTTTGGAAGCTTACAGTGTTTGCTCCGAATAGGCCATTAAAGAACTTTTCAATTCTGCACCATTGGAGAATGATTCATATTGTAATGTTCTGTTATTTGGTAATCCGGATTCATTAAGCTTTATCCAAACAATTTTTTTTGATAATGAACATGTGGTATATGTTAGGCTAAGCCGCTAAGGCAGTTGTAGTACATTGAGAACTCTAAGTAGCTATTCCCCCTTGCATCAGTTTGATGAGTTCTTCTGTTTGGGGGAAATTGAAACAAGGTGTTTGGCTGGTTTATGAGGTTTACTAGCTCTTGAATGTTGTTTATGTTTTCTATCCTGCTGTTAATGCATTTGTGGTCCAATCCTATCGCCTGTGAATTTGCGTTTGCTGTTCTATGTTCTTTTCTGCTCTTTATGAATGAAAGTCGTTTTAGCTTATGGTTGATGTGAATCAATTTTAATTACCATCTCGTTGGCTTGTTCTTTTTATAATGTTTAGTGTTCAATCTTATTTTTGAGGGAGGGCCATAAACATTTTTTTTTATATAGATCTCAAGGGATTACATAATATATGCCTGTAACTTATCTGGCATTTTCATTTGACTGGCGTTTAATCTGAAAAAATAACACATTGTTATACTTATTAGTCTTTTCTTTTGCTAATTGTGCATATTTCTTATGCTTAGTTTTATTCAGCTTTCAGATGGCAAATCATATTGATAGTCTGGGCTAATTTAAGTTAACAATAAAACTTAAGTGATGAATACCTGATGAAGTACTCGCTGATTATAATTATTGTATTAATTGTTAACTTTAGA
Organism: Primula veris; assembly: GCA_963682055.1. NCBI lineage: Eukaryota > Viridiplantae > Streptophyta > Magnoliopsida > Ericales > Primulaceae > Primula > Primula veris. The sequence goes on from OY821740.1 coordinate 44,840,729, forward strand.
AATGAAGAAAATTCCATCAGAATGCTGTCACCTGAGTTCAATATGAAGAGTTTACTAGTCTTGTTGATGTTTGAGACCTGATTGATCGTGTGACTGATTAACTGTTCTTGATTACATCTCAATTTTTTTTTCTAGTTTCACAGTTTTACTAATTTGAGGAAAATCTTAATTTTATAATGACATTTTATTTACTTTAGAACTTATAGTTAGGTTTCCATTTTTTTCTAGAATAGCTGGGATTGACAGTTAGGTACTTAGGTACTATGGTTAAACTATTAGTAAGGTTTATACTGGATGTTATATCGGTGATTATTCATTACGAATTATGTAAATTCTGAAGTAGCTTTGGCTAGTAGTGGTCAGGTGAAAGTATAGGACAAAATTAATTAGGTCATCAACATATTTACTTAACATCTATGCTTCTGCTTCGTGCTTTTTAATAGATATCATATATTCTAATTGTACTGAGCACTATGAAAATGCACTCTGTAGTGTATCTTTAAATCTGTTTTACAAAATTTGCTTCATCAAAATCATGTGCTTCGGATGTATACTTCTTTTGTCTGTGGTTGTAACAAAGTATAATCTGGACCTTTTTGCTCATTTTGCATTTCTCTCGAAGTTCCATTTGGAAGATTACGGTGTTAGCTCCAATTTGATTAGCCTATTAAAGAACTTTTCACTTCTGCACAATCTGAGCACAATTCATATTGTTATATTCTGTTATTTGGGATCGGGGTTCTTTTAAGCTTTTTCGAACCAAAGTTTTTGACAATGAACATGTGGTATATGTTAAACTAAGCCGCTAAGGCAATTACAGTACTTTGAGAAGTCCAAGTAGCTATTCCCTTGCCACCAATTTGACGAATTCTTCAACAAGTTGTTTGATGGTTTATGAGGTTTACTAGCTCTTGAATGTTTTATCATGTTTTCTATCCCTCTGCTCTAACCTATAGCATTTGTGGTCTAATTTTATCGCCTGTGAATCCGCGCTTGGCTGCTCTCTGTTCTTTTTTGCTCTTAATGAATAACAGTCGTTTTAGTTTATGGTTGATGTGAAATATATTTTATTACTGTGGCATTTGCATTCTGTTTAGTTGTGACTTTCCATTGATATTCTATCAATTGGAGTTTACTTCACAAATTATAGAAACAGGTGAGCTATTTTTATTTTGTATATTACGTAATTAATTACTGTCGAGATATAAACAAACAATTTAGCAAAACTGATCTATTTGAAGGAAACCATTCCAAGAACACTGAGACTTGTATTTGCCTCGACTTTTTTCCAGTGTTCTTAATTGTCAACCTATTGATTAACGTTATAATTATACGTCATTCAGTTACAGTTAGTATTTTGTTTCATCTCAAATCTGTTTTTTATTCTCCGATTGTTTTACTATTTTGAACAAAATCTTGAATTTACTGTGACCCATTTTGCTTACTCTGGTATTTATGTTCAGTAATATGGTATTTCCTAAAGAACATGTGAACTGAAAGTACTGTTGTGTTAATTTAGGTGCAAAGTGGACGCTTTATTAGTGATTAGTCTTCGTAAATTTGTAAATATTGGATTTGTTTTGGCTTGTTCTTGAAAGTATGAAATATAAATCTATCTAACAGCTTAAGGATTCTCAGTTTTGGGCGATTAACTGTTTTGAAATGATGTTCTTAACTGCGGAATACAGTTTAAACACCAACCCTAGGGGAAATTATACCTGCTTATCTAAGATTTTGATAACAAAGCACAAAAAAATCGATCGAAAATTGTTTCTTTGCAGATTGACATACAGTACTTGTTGTCTGGTTTCAGTTATGAGTACAAAAATTAGAACTACTTTGCCTTTTCCAGAACATTAAGGACATAGTCATTGTAGTGGGTTATCTCTGCTATTCTAATCTTATTCTGATGACCAGAATCTACAGTTTCATTATATCCCCGACTTACATAGTCGATGTGATGTACAACTTCTGTAAGAAAATAATGAACAGTCTGAAAACAATGCGACTTTGGAAAAAAGTGACCAATTACTATCTCTAGAAAGATATTTCTGATTTGTTTCTCCGTTGTTTTCTAGGTTTACGATTCAGTAGGTGTGTGATTGAAGTTTGTTGTGGTTATCACTTTATTGATTTGTGAACTAAGATCTGTTTACTCCGCTCTAATTTGGAGGTAATCTTGTTGGACAACCTAGACTAAACTTTATTAATGTCATTATATACTCTTCTGCATTTCCTTTTGTTCATTGTTTATTTTCTTTATAGATTGATTTTTATCTTAGCTTCATTAAGCAAATTATATAACTACTAGTCAACTAGTACACACCAAATCCAGAACTGTTGCGTATATAAATGTGGTTAAACAAGAGATGTGAATAAAGTGAATACTTTATTATAATCCAATAGCTCTTCTATTTTGGATTATCAAGCTTCATATAGATTTGAAGGAAACCCCAAATGCACTACGGGAAAGCTAGCTTTGAGTTTTGACAACATTTTTTCTTTTTTTTCTTTATATCTCTAGGATAAGAAAAAGTGGTCACAGACTCGCAGTTACAAACTACACCTTACTTGAATGTGATCTTTTGTTATGATTTTCTGAAAAATGTAAACTGAGCAGTTTTGTTTTGTTAATCTGATTGCCTATTGGATGTTTGTTTGGTACAGGTAATGATTATTACCCATGAATTGTAACAGTTTGTCCTTGTGGTGTGAAAGTTGTATAGATCTAAAGATTTTATCTGTTGGGATTGGACTACAATATCATTTCTTTTATTATTTTCTTGCTTCACTTCTCTGCAGCTTGTTACCAGAGAATGATCAGGATTAGTGTCATGCTTTTCCAGTATGAAATTATGATATTTAGGCTTTACTTGGACCAAATCAGGGCTACACCTTGATTAGGTAAAGTAAAAAAAACATAAGCTTCTGGTTAGTGTTTTGTTATTTTGGTCTGATGTATAATGCATTCATTTAAAGCACACTATGAAAATGTAAATTTAGGACATCCAGATAATTATCGTTAATCAAAGTCTTATGTGCGGTTTTATGATTTATCTGCTGCATTATTAGCAAAGGCAGTGCCGCATCATTCGTTTTTACAAGTTCCTTTGGTTGGCTCCTTTTGCATTTTCAGGTACTTGTATAACTACTTGATTATGCCACTCATGAATGTTCTGTATTTTCTGTAAAATTAAAGAATTATGCATACATCTTGTGAAGGATGTGGCAATGAAACACGTTGAAAAGTGAGTTACAGCATTTAAAATCATGAAACGGCAGATGTAGTCATCGTCGACCTATTTTTCCCGATTTGGAGAACGTTATTCGCTTGACGCTTGATTGTGTGTTTGTGTATTTCTGGTTTATAATTTTGTAAATTATAAGGATCTGCTGTTTCTTGTTTTATTTTGCTTTGAGGAATGAGAGCAGATCACTTTATGATTAATCGAACAAAGATGTTATGGTTACTAATGCATCATTTGCTTTATTTGTTCTTGTAATTTACTGGTGCATTTTTTTTTTTGCCTTAAAGAGTTTGTTGTATGTTCATTGATTACACTGATATGAAGAAATTATGCTGCCCCTGATGGAAGAAAAATCACAATTAGTGAAATGACCCACAGTGAAATATACTAGATATGAATCGTAAACAATTCTGTGTCCCTTGTAAGTTGTAACTTTGTCATAAAAGATCTTCAATAGTATCGATCTTCAATAACTGAAAAGTGAAAAACCAGGTTCATAACACAAGTGCAGTACCCATAATATCAGTGATCAATTTTGGGACACGATTCAGTCTATAGTTCCGTTCAAGTGCAGTACCCATATTCAACCATGTATGACCTCGTAAATCCACCGTTCACAGTGCCATATTTATTAATTTCAGCTAGATTTGAAACATTAATTTCAACAATTCCTTTGTTGATGCCAGTGAGTCGTACAGCTATTGTTTTGGTCTGCTTAATTTAAGTATCTATACACGTCACTTTTTTAGCGCATGCCTAGAAAAGAAATGAAAGGGCTGATTCAAGCTTGGTGGTGACAACTGACTGTTACATGGTGCATGTTTACATGACAAATAAATGAAATTATGAAAGGGATGTATGTAAGAACTGAAAACAGTTTAGCTAGACATACAAACACAACTAAAATTGTTGAGTACGGTTTTTACTGCATTTCAATATTCTTAGCAAAATGAACAATCAGACAAATCAGCAATAATTTCTTAAGCTCACAGGTTGCGCTTGCATCTAGCTATAACAGGATAATGACCCATTGTTCATCTGTAAAATAGAATCAAAACTAAGATTTTATATGTAAATATGATATTCCACAACAACTCAAGTCAACAAAACATGTCTATTCAGCTCCCTCGGTAACAAGTGGTGCAATATCTTATTCCGCAAAGCCTTGGCGGTTCTATCAGCAACTTCACAGGTCTCTTGTTTGTAACCGACGTCATGGTCGTGACCCCAATGTGTTTCTTCCGCCATCTCATCGTGCAAATCAATCAAAATATTTTGAAGAATACAACAAACAAGTATTATTCTCGGCAATCTATTCTTATCGGGTCTCCACATTAATCCTTCAATTATTTTCCACCTCTTTTTCAGCCTTGTCAAAGCCCTATGTGCCACTTCTCGAGTTTCAAAATGCCTATTATTGAATCCAATTTCCGCATTTTTAACAACTTTTGCTGTGGCCTTAGATTGATAAGGGGTAATAAGCCAAGGCAATAGAGGAAAACTCGAATCACCAACAATGTATTCCCTGATCTTCTTTCCTCCTGAGAGTTCCACGGAGCACCCGTTCAATCCCTCTCCTTTCTCGCACAGATTGTAGAAATTCGAGCATTGAAGCACTGAAAAATCATTCATTTTCCCAGGAAATCCTGTGAGCACACTAAGAAACCTCATATTTGGGTCCACTATAGCTTGTAACATCATACTGTGGTTTTTTTCTCGATCAAGCCATAAATCAGCTCCGTTTTCGGTTAAAGGGGGCAAAAATGAGATATGGGTTGTACCTATAGCACCACAACAATTTGGAAAACCTTCAATGTTTTCAAAATCCAATTTGATTTTTTCCATATCTTGCTCATCTGGCCACTGGAGGTGACTTATCCCTCTTTCTTCAATAGCCTCGACAAAACGCCACGTCACTTGAGAGACGGTTGAGTGATGTATACCAAACATATCGGCGATTGATATTAGTGAGTCACCAAACCCTAGTCTTCTGAGGGCTATTGCTACACGATCGTGCAAAGTAATTTTTGTTCCATTACTGAAAATGAAGTTTGGTGGGTTACCAAAGTCCTTTATGAGCGAACATATGTAATCAAAAGTTGTGCTCGATATCTTAAACATGCACTTAAAGCGATCTGGTCCATTTAAAGGAGGTAAAAGCACTGTGGAAATTCGGGAAAATAAATAAACAGAAAATTTATATATGCAAGCCATAATATTTACCCTGTAAGACATGCAAAGGTAAAGGAATAAGAATAGTCAGCGAACCACAATTTTAGTGGAAAACTTGTTTTAATACTTAAGTTATTAAAGAGTGAATTTGGTTCAGATTTCTCAGAGCAATAAAAATCTGGTCTGAGATCGTTCTCTAATACAGGAATATGTCAACGAGTTTTTTGGTCCCAGAAAAATAGAACTCAAAACCGAAACAGGTTAGAATTATTCGGTCCAACTCATCCCTCTAATAAGCAAATAAATGCATCTATTTTTCCTCCATTAGGAAACCTCCTTTCAAAATATTGATGATGCCGAAGACTTATTACTAATCAACCATATCGACAGACGACAGACGACAGACGAAAATCCTATTTACATACAATAGACCGAAAACTATCCAGGGAAATACAAAATGAAGATCAAGTCATAAGAAGTTCTTGGGTAATTTAGGGACTGTAAATATCAAAACACCAGTAAAAACTTTGAGCTTAAACAGTTAATTCCTTATGAATATTCTTTAGTAACAGTGACACATGAAGGGAAATCAGTAGCTCCAATGCTCGCCGGAGTACTTAAAGGCTCATGAGGATTAAGAAATAAGTCACTGCTTTAGATTACACACATTAGTTGCGACGAACTTGTAAAGGATCTGGATGATGAGATATGAGTATACTCTTAGTCTTATTCATTGACAGGGGAAATGCTGAATTTCAAGCTCATTTGGAAATCACACCCACCGACTGGGACATGAGCAAATTCAAACTTGGACGATATATAGCAAGAATTCAAGGGAGGTGGGACTTAGAAAAAACGGAACATAGTAGACCTTAATTCCTAAAAAGCAAAATAATTCTAATAGCATGTTTTCAAGGCCATAGAGAACTATGAGTTCTCCGTTTGCAAAAAAAAGAAGAAGAAGAAAACTGAATTGATAGAAAACCACTGAACTAACAAACTCTCCCAGGGTCACTGACTCACAGCAACACCAACATATTGTCAGTAGAGACTCCAAATACGAGTTAAGCTAGCATGTGAGTCTTATAAGGCAAATCATATTAGTTTCCTTTGATAATTCTGTACCCAAATGTGCTTAGTAATACAACAGAGATGAATTTCTATCAATAACCTTTCCAGAGACACTAATACGAGAATGATGAATATGTATCAATCGTCTTTCCAGACACTGTTATTACTGGCTATTTATGCAAAAACAACGCCTAAATAATTTATTATGTTTTCCCTATAGTTTGACAGAATTTTTAACTGCTTCTCATAAGGGTCATTGCTCCAACTTTTGTAAATTTAAAGTCCCAAGTATAAAGAAAGTACTTCCTTACATTCATTCTTATTCTTAAGAAAACACACAATCATAGTGTTTCATATGATTGGTTCTCTTCCCGGTCCATTATATTGAAAGAAACAAAATAAATGTTTTCTAGAGCAACTAAGTAAGATTACTTTAAAAATAGAGTCTGTTGATGATGAATTAAATTCCAGATAAAACCAATTCGACTGTATGCGCCTAATATTATCATTGAGTTTGTAGTGAGCCATGCTGAGAACAAATGCTCGTCATCGGCTGGTTGTATTTCATGTATCTTCAAGTTTGACACTATAATGTTAAACTTTTTATAGTGGCAAGCTTTTTTTTTCCTCAAAAAAATAATTTGACACTATAAAAAATCTAAAGTTTTATTGTGAAATAACTATCAACTATTTAAACCCGAAAAGAAGCACATAAACTCCTACGAGAAACTGGTTTCTAATTATATCTTGGGCTGCTAAATTGGTGGATAAAAGGGATCGACGCACATCGTTGTTTCTCTACAGTACTTGCCATATGTTTTGAGTGTTCTTTTTTAAATGATGCTTTGAGTTTGTTTGATTTCAGGTTTTAAGGCTATTTTCCTTAACAGCAGTGTCAGTCCAAAGGTTCCCGACCCCTTAATCTGGACAGATAATCTTGTATAGTTATTTATTAAAAAAAAACATTTCCGGACAGGCACCTGAGTCGGCCCCACTGTTTTGGCTAGCCAAAGAGCCGGCTTTGCTTACAAGCTTCAGTATACTTGGTTGATCAGATTAAACTAGGTGATTTAATTTTTACGTATTTATTTTGTATTTGGCTCGGTAGCTTAAAATGAGTTTATTGCATTTTTTGCCTTATTAAAACCAGAAGCTTCAAAACAAATGAAGCCAGCTTTTTCTTGGTCTCAAATAAGCTGCTTAAATCACATACATCCAAAGAAGCCCTCTAAACAATAGCCCACTAAAAATAAACTAATTTAATTCACCCACATAGCAACTAGTTTTCCATGAAGTATAGGTAAAAAGATAGGCCATCATCTAAATTCTAAAGTGACAGTATATTTCACACACACACACACACATATATATATATATATAATATCCACTTTATCCAAACTAAAGGAGTATAAATTAAACTAAAACTAGTGTGAAAAATAATTACCAGGATATTTCTTTAAGAAGCCTTCAAACCAAACAAGAGTAGACCCAGAAGATAAATAATCTGCTGAATTTTTCTTCTTCTTTTTATACCCTCTCACAGGACCCATCACCTATTTTATATGGAGTATATTTCTACTAATATGTTTATTTGAATATAAAGGAAATACCCAAATTTAATTGAAACCCACAAAACCCCAGCTAAAGATATACAAACAAAATAAGAGAACCGAAGGGGATTAAGTAAATTATGGTTGTTGTTTTAGCATGCAAAATTGCAAAGTAAAACTTTTCATTTTTTAATAAGAGGAATAATTAATTATTGATAGACTGAAAAGGTTAAGAAATGGAGAAAACTTATAACTAGTATGTAGCTAATGTAATGTCGCAAGAAAAGTACCAGATTTGGACACTGGTAGCGACTATATTATTTCCCTCCACACACACACACACACACACACACTCTCTCTCTCTCTCTCTCTCTATATATATATATATATATATATATATATACTAAAATTGACACATAATGACATAAATATCGTAATATATTTTATTTTTAACATAATATTCAGATTTTGTATAATTTATTATAGTTACGGAGGTTAAAACGAATTGTTAATTAATTTAGGATACATCCGTAATTAGTAAAATATATTGAGGACAAATAGTTAATTAATTAGATTATGTATATTGGTAATTATTAAAATAGAATGATGGTATTTTTGAAAAAAAGTGGCTAAATTGAGCAGACTCAATTTTTCTTGGATTGGCTTATTATAATAGAATGATATATATATAAATGAAAATTATTTTTGGTTATCAAAAATAAAATTAAAATAAAATTACTGTAACGACTAGCGAGACATCTGGATTAAAAGAAATAATTATCGTAATGTATCCGCAGTTTTCGATGATGACTGATGGAGTAATGGGTCATAGTCACAATTTTTAAACAATTGTTTTATTCATAATTTACATTCATGTTCTTGTTGGAACTTGGAAGTAGTGATCAATAACAATTGGTTTGGCTAGTGTAGTAAGTGTGAATGATCGCTTTTGTTATTGGCTGTTACCCTTTTGTATATTTACTATTATTTAATTTTCATGAGTGGTTGATTATTTTGGATTAGAAATTTTCATTTACCTTATAGAAGATGGTATTAAAGCCTTCGAATCAAATTTTATTCAAGTTGTATTTTTCATGGTTTTAAAAAGAGAAAATTGAGGTTTTGGAACAAAGTTTTGTAATGATGTAAACATCTACCAATGAGAAGGGGGGGTTCGTTCCATATAATTTGGTTTATATAGACAGTGTTGAAAATAGAGTAAGAAACTAAGAATAAAATGAAAAACATATTGAGAGCTTGTATAAAATTAAGAACATATTTGGCAATCAATTTTGCGATTGTGTGTGAACGGGATCGACAACTATTTTGATAAACTTCGTAGATGGTGTACAATTATTTAACAAAGCAACGATACTTCGTTGATTGAAGATATGAAGCGTTTCTAAATAATTGACAGAGTTTCCAACTCTTGGGCTATTGCCGTATCCTAGTGGGCCACGATTAAGGCAGACAATCCTACTCGGTCTAACCCGATTTGGCCAGTTGGTTGTGGTTCTTGAGGTCCGAATTCCGATATACATTTGTGGGTCGTGTCGGCGTAGTCTTGAAAAGGCTATTTACTAACCAATACCTAAATGATAATCGCAAGTACAGCGGGTCTTGTGGTCTTCCGTATTGGATTTCCTCGGCGGGTCTTTTAATTATTTAGTTACAACAACACAATGTAAAAACGGGTCCCCATTTTGTGCGGTCATTGAGTTAGACTGTACAATGTTCAGTCACCTTTACAACCATTATATTAAAAAGTGGAGGGTTAGATGATACATTTTCAATAACTAATTTAATTTTTCATTTTTTATCATATATTAAACAAATTCAGATTTAATAAAGTAAAAACAAATTTTACAACACAATAAAAACTCAAATAAAAATATAGAATACTAGTGGATACTATACGAAATTTAATTATTGATTAAAATTTTAAAAAAAATAATAATTGAATATTTATTTTTGAAAACGGGACTTTGTGCCGTTCAATTAATTGACTGCACAAAAGAAAAATACTATAAAAACGCAAAATATAATTAGTAAACAGAGTTTAAGGCCGTGGAACGTTTTGACATTAAAAGATAGCATCAAAACGTAACATGTTAAATTTCATGATGCTAAATCCGGTTAATAAATAAAACAAAACAAAAAGGCTCGAAGCTATTGTATATCAATATTTTATTATATTGTCAAACTTTTACTATATTAATTAATAGTATAAGCAACACTAAAAATCTTGATATATATTTATTTAATAATTTTGTGGTATACAATTCCATATATGAAAATATGATCACTGTTTTAATTAATACACATCTGTATATATAAGAGGCTAAAATTACAATCGCTCTAACACAGATGAACCAATTTTTTTCTAAAACTGAATGCGATTCGTTTTATTAAAAATTGCAAGCAAACATCAATTAAACCCACTCGACGCTGAATTATGAGATTTACGAAAAGTTTATGACATTTTTATGGGGGTGGTATTGAAAATCAAATACCGAGAATACTATATTTAGAAAAGTTGAAAAACTACTGATAAATAAAAGAAAATTTGAAAAACTTCATACAAAATACATTCGCAATTTGTAACACTATAGATAAATTGCGCCAAAATAAATTTCAATAACTTTTGGCTCCATCATCAAAATTTCAAACCACCGCCTAACCCAAAAAGCCCTCTCCAAAGAAAAACACTTTCATCTCAACCGTCTATTCAAACCGACACTTGAGTAATTAAATCGAACAGATCAAAATCATTACACGTCACCAATCCTCGTGAACCCTCACTGACCAATAAGGCGCCGTCTAATACCTCTATATAATAACTCCCCAAACACCTTTAATTCCCACACCAATTCAGATCTATCTCTCTTCGAATTACAAGCCCTAAAATAAAATCCCAAATTTCCCCAAATTAATCTCTCTCGCTCTAGAAATGGCCCCAAAAGCAGAGAAGAAGCCCGCTGAGAAGAAACCCGCTGAGGAGAAGAAAACCACCGCCGCTGAGAAGGCTCCGGCGGAGAAGAAACCGAAGGCTGGAAAGAAGCTCCCGAAGGACGCCGGTGGCGCTGCAGCTGGAGATAAGAAGAAGAAGCGAAAAGCAAAGAACGTTGAGACGTACAAGATTTACATCTTTAAGGTGCTAAAACAGGTCCACCCGGATATCGGAATCTCCAGTAAGGCTATGGGTATCATGAACAGCTTCATCAACGATATCTTTGAGAAGCTTGCTCAGGAGAGTTCTCGGTTGGCAAGGTACAACAAGAAGCCGACGATCACTTCAAGGGAGATTCAGACTGCTGTGAGGCTTGTGTTGCCTGGTGAGCTCGCTAAGCATGCTGTTTCTGAGGGTACCAAGGCGGTTACGAAATTCACCAGCTCTTAGATAAGATGTTAAGGTTTCAGTTACTAAATCTTGATTTCTGTTCTGTTAAGTTTGTTTCTATGATGGTATCTAGTGTTTAGCTTTGGATTAGATGGCTATGTGAATTCAGATCTATGTTTCCTGTTGAAGTTTGGTTTAATGAATGAATTTAGTTCTAGTTTTTGTTTGGCGTGAATCAATTTTAATTCTTATGTCAATTTCTAATTATCATTTGCTTTTGTTTACTGTTATTTTACTAATGCCTTCAGAGTCTGATTACTGATAAAAAAAAAACTCTTAATGGATTAAGATGATTTGACTTATTTTGGAAAAAAAAAACAGATCTGAATTGATTTATTATAGTACTACATCTGAATAAATTGCAAGAGATTTGACATATACCATATGAATGACCAATCCAGTTCTGTATATTAGTTGATCTCATTTTTTGTTTCCCCTACAGTGAAAATGAAGATGTTAAAGCAAACTGTAAAAGTTATATTTATGATCCTTTTTTACTTTGATTTCTGAAATGATATTAGATTAAGTTGATGTTTGATTTGGATCAGTTTTAGAACTGTAATTTTCTATTACACACTTGCCTTTGCGAGTTCTTTATTTTACTTTTGTATTGGAAATTGGTAACTTTTGTGTGAACTTCTACTGACGATAATCTTAATCGGACCCTAACTAATTGAATGACAGAAACCAGGCTCGGGTTGATTTAGGATTTAAATAAATGAATTAATAGATTACAAGAGACGAGGAATATACAATCAAGCAACAGCTGCTGAATACAAATTCCGTTTTATATTTGAAGGATACTCCTACAAACAGTGTGACTTAATTTTAGTTGTGAACCTATCCTAGACTTTTTTGAAGAGTGATTATTCTCGGTCAAAGTTACATTCCAATCATCAGATGCTTGTTTGGTTTTATATACGTATATTTTTTTATAGTTCTGTGATGTTAGTTGGATAATGAATTTAACGTGACTTATTTAATCCCTGACTTTGCATTTAGTGTTCTGTTTCTTTTTAAATTGGAGTATGTTAATTTAGTTCCTAACAGGATATTCTCCTAATGATTACTCCTTGTGAATATTGTAAACTCTGGATTGACTTTGTTTGGTTGTTAGGAGAGTAGATAAAGGTTTTTGTTAGCCTTAGTAGAACTATAATTGTTTAGGTATCTCTGTTGTATATAATGTTAGTTATTACCATCAGTTTTTATTCCCATTATTTGTTTGTAAAGTTAGTTTCTCGTATATTTGGTGGCTGCTTTATATTATAGATATTATAGATTTTATTGTATAAAGTAAAATGCAAAATGCCGGTCTCTGATACTTTGTAAAATTTCGTTTCATGAAATTCCTATGTGCATTTTACGGTTTTATATGTTGATTTCATATATTGTTGAAGCAAAGTAGTATCCGAGTCACTTGTTATTCTTCTTATATTTTTGTTTCCTTATTTTGTATTATGTGAAGTTTTTGGTAGTGGACAGTGGTAGCTCCTATCTAATTTAGACTATTAGAATGTCTAGTTTCTGCACAATATAACAAAGAGGTATATTGTTTTCATGTTTTGTTCTCTTATTGGAGAATTGAGGTACACTTTATTCTAGGAAAACTTTTCCTTCTTAAGATGATAAATTCTGAATTTCATTTATACAGTTTGTTGGTCTAAAACAAAAACAACACATCTAGAAATGCAAGTATAGCTGTTGTTGCCTTCCACTGATTTGATAAGTTGTTCGTTTGTTTGGGACGATTGAAACACCGTGATTGACTGTTTAATGAGGTGTCTGTTTAGAGGTTGCTATGATTCTTCTTATTAACTGATTACACTAGGGTTGAAAAAATTGTCTATTATGTAATTTAGTAACAAAGCATAAAAAGAAAATAAGCGTAGTTAGTAACCCTTGACAGAATTACTTATGCATATCTCATTTGACCTCTAATTTATTTCTGGCCTTGTCCCTTTAAAAAACTGCATTCCTCCATACGATTACTTGTAGTATTGCTTGGCAGTATGACTAAATTATGTTGATTATCTATTTCGCAGCTGTTTCCTTAGGCTAGGATTTAGTTTAGGGGTGGACCGTGTGGCTAAAGTTTTATGGATCGGTTTTATGGTATTGTAAATTGGGATCTACTGGTTCTTTTATTTTGCACTATGCAATGAAACTTGAGTATATGAGAAAGACGAACAAACAGTGCAGTTAGAACTGATTTTAATTTTGGTTTCTAAGTTTCATTTAGATTTGAAATATGGTGACTAGAGTTGAACATTTAAACTTTTCTCTAGAGTTTCAAAAGTGTGTATACTAGGTAAACATAATACTTATAGATTATTCATTAGTTGTTTTTGTTCACAACTCAAATTTGTTTTCCAATGTTCTAATCAGTAAACTGATACGAAGAAAAGCTACTGTGAACTGGGTACCATACTCTTGAATATGTGGTTTAGTTATCTGTTGGTCCTAAATTAGGTGGATTTCATAGTATGTACTAGAATGTGAATTGCCTGTTAAATGTTTTATTAGTGCTTGTTTCTTGTGGATTTTGCGAATAAGGTTTTGCTTTGGCTAGTTGTTAGGTGAAAATATGAATTAGAGTACGTATTTGCTTAATAAGAACTATGATCATTCACGGTATATGGTTTTCCTGTTGGATAGTGGATACGACAGTATCATATATCAGTTCCCTTTTTCAATAAATTTAGATAAGATTAACCTCTTTGTGTGTTTGTCAGGTTTACATCTCCGGATAATTTAATTGGGTCATTAACAGACTTACTGAAATGTAATGTGTCTGGTTTGTGTTTCTTATATTTGATTCGAATTTTTCATCTTCTAAGAGCACGAAGACCATGCATATCTTTGATTGTGCATAAATTTTGCTCAATCAAGATCGCATCTGCTGACGATTCTTATCTTCTAATGTCTGCATTTAAAGCAATGCAGTTGCTAAATTGATTGCCTTCATAGTTTGATTTTGTTTTCTATCTTTGCATTTCCTTTTCACATCATTCTAGCCTATTTCTAGGGTTAAGGGTTTGGTGTAAGAGGCTGGTTGAAATCCTTGTCCTCTGGTTTAGCATTTTGTGGGGATATGCTGTTTTTGTAGAAATTTGTAATAAAGATTAAAGATTGAAATTAGCTTTGGTTTATATGGCTAGTCTGTATCAAAATACATGCTGTGTTATTTGCATACCGTTGTCTGTTCCTTTTGTTTACTAGCACTTCCGCTTCTCTTTAGTGCTACTTATCTACTTACATCAAGTGTTCTATTTATAGGGAAACAATTCTTGACATATAATTAGGGAGCATACATTTTTGAATCTGGAACTGTTTCCTCGGAGGATAACATTCTTATCATATGGTTTTCTGTGGCAAATATGGGACAAGAATTTGAACTTCCAATACTGCTTTTATATTTAAGTCACATTTAGCCATGTCCTTAATTGGTTGGGTTGTCTCTGTTATAGTACTTCATAAAAACTTGTTCCTGTTAATTGCCATCTTCGTTTTTTTTTTTTTTTTTTTTTAAATTTATGCATTTAGTAAGATTCTTCAATTATAGCTAATGTATTTATAAGTATAATACTGTAAAGACGAGTATACATAAGGTATTTTATTTTTCTGATTGAATTGTTTTTGTACCGAGTTTCTTGCTGAACTGTTAAGGCTTTAGACCATACTCATTATCTTGCTCTCTTTAATAAGAAATCTCTGGAAAAATTGAAATCTGGAATATTTTCGAAGGCTTTAGTTTCTCTAAAGCAGATTTATTGAATCATTCCATTTCCTATCCAGGATAATGAGCTCCATGGAAAGGTTATAAAAAGGGTTTGGATATATAATCAGAATCTTAATTTATGGATTTTGAAAGTTCTACATTGAGTGCACATTGGTGTTGTCACTGCAATGTACAAAATACAAATGAGGACACAATTCAAGAGAAAATAGATACTGTTAAAAAACAAATGGATTTATGGATACACCATTAAAAAAATAGGTACACAATGGTAAGGTTATAAAAAGGGTTTGGATATATAATCAGAATCTTAATTTATGGATTTTGAAAGTTCTACATTGAGTGGAGTAGACAATTTAATAACAAATGAATACATCATTAAAAAAAATATATCAGAAAAAAATCCAAAAAAAAGTCGAAAAAAAAAATAGATACACCATTCAAGAGAAAATAGATACACCATTAAAGAATAAATAGATACACCATTCAAGAATAAACGGAGACACCTTTCAAAAAAATGACGGAAAAAAGTCGAAAAAACACTCAAAAAAAACTTCGAAAAAAAGTCGAAAAAAAATGTTGGAAAAAAATAGGTACACTATTCAACAGAAAATTGATACATCATTAAAATACAAATGAGTATAGCATTTAAGAACAAATATATGCACACCATTCAAAAACAATTTGATACACCATTTAAGCACAAATAGATACAACACTGAAACACAAATTAGTACACCATTCAATCACAAATGAGTATACTATTCAAAAACAAATGACTATACCATTTAAGAACAAATAGATACAGCATTAAAAAAAAATCCAAAAAAAAATATGTACATCATTCAAGAGAAAATGGATACACCATTTAAGCATAAATGGGTACATCATTCAATAGAAAATGGATACACCGTTAAATAACAAATGGATACATCATTGAAGAACAAATAGGTACTCAATTCAAGAACAAATGGAGACACCTTTCAAAAAAACATCGGAAAAAACTCAGAAAAAAAATCGAAATAAAAGCCAAATAAAAATGTCGGGAAAAAAATAGGTACACCATTCAAGATAAAATTGATACACTTTTCAAGCACAAATGACCCGTAACAAATGGTTACACCATTCAATAACAAATGAATACACCATTCAAACACAATTGGATACACCATTCAAGCACAAATAAATACAATATTCAAGAACAAATGGATACACCATTCAAGAACAAATGGATACACCATTCAAAAAAAGTCAGAAAAAAGTCGAAAAAAAAAGTTGAAAAAAAATTGAAAAAAATAGGGTACACCATTCAAGATAAAATGGATTACATCATTTAAGCAGAAATGAATATATCATTCAAGAGAAAATGAATACACCATTAAAGAACAAATGAATACATCATTAAAGAACAAATGCTACACCATTCAATAACAAATTGAGACACCTTTCAAAAAAACGTCGAAAAACAATCGAAAAAAAAGTCGGAAAAAAAAATCATAAAAAAAAATCGAAATAAAAGCCATAAAAACTAGATTGTTCTATTTTACTTTATTTTAAAAACAATGGTTCTATTGTGATCACTAATTACAATTAAAGTTAGCTCTTCTCTGCATAATGAAACTTTCTCACGTGTACGTGAGATCAAGGAAAGCTCTTAAGAAAAAGGAAACTTGAAATTGCAACATATGCTAAATAACTAATTGATTACCTAATTCGGTAGCAAACATATGATAGAGCTATTGGATATTTTATGAGTTGGTATCCTATTTCTATAATCCCTTCTTTGTATCCCCTTCGTTATCCTCTTCTTTGTTTTTAGTCTAAAAATGTTATTGACGAGATCTTTGAGTTTAACTTAATTTAACTGTACAAACATTTTTAATAATTATTGATCTAAAAATGAAAATTTATTAATTAAAAGAAAAAAACTTATAATTTCTATATGTCATTTTAAACAAAAGTTACCTTCACTTATATTATGTGCTAAATAAACAGACGAGAATATATTCTAAAAGGTAATTGATGTATTTATTAAGTTGCATAAAAGAAAATAAAGTTAAAACGAATGTGGAGACAGATAAGTAGAGTATTGAGTGGGCATAAGATCTTACTCATATTTTAAGTTGTTGAATAGATCAATACTAAATTTATGAGCTATTTTATATGATTTTGACTCATATCAAATGTAGCTTTAAATGAATGAAGGTAATAATTATATAACGACTTCTCCGAGACAATATTGGGTTGTGTATTTGGCTTGAGTTTTCGAATACGTCTTTGATTAGACCAACAAAAACAAATTATAAATGGTATTTGGCACTTCATAAAAAACAAAATTAAAAAAAAATACACAAAATTCCACTTCAATCAATTGATTAATCCATTTCGAAAGTAGAAAAAATGTTTGGTTGTAGTAAAATGTTAATTGACCAATATTTTTGCTAATAATGTGTTAGGATTTCTACTATAAGATTCAGCGCTTCATTCTTCATTCTTCATTTACAATTTGATGTTATATTTATACCCAACTTAACGGGCTCATTGGTGCGAGTTCATCTTTCAATAAGATTTTTATTTATAGGTCACTACTCTCATCAGATTTTTAAGTGTAGAACATATTACAAGTGATAAAAAAAAGATATTATTTTCGTAAATTTTTAGTTTTTTACTTAATAATTCAAACAAGCAGTAAAAAAAAAAAAAAAAAAAAATTTAAGCTATTTTTTTACACTTTGATATCTTTCTCGTGTACATTATGATATATTTTTTAAGCTTAAAAATAATTTTAACATATTTTTTACATTTTAATATTTTTTCCGTATATATTACAAATTATTTTTTAAGCTTAAAAACAACTTTTAAACTCTTTTTTATTAGATTGAGGGACTGGAACTTAAAAAAAAAATTGACCCGGAACCCCTATTTAAAAAATCTTATAAAAAAATATTACTTATGACTAATATTTTCCAACTTATGACTAATACTTGTGCCGGCTCTATTATCTTCAAGCATTCTTCCTCTTCTAAATCTGTTACACTATTAGTCCTATATATAGTACATAATACAGAGTTGCCCACTGCAATTATTTAGTACTACTCTATTACCTCCACCAAGTATAATTACTTTCCCACAAATTCATAAAAAATGGGAAGAATATTTCTTATAGATTTCCACCAAGCTGATGGTGATGTCTACGTGTGTGCTTTCTGTGATGTACCCATTGCATTGGTGTCCAAACAAGAGTATTATGTTCAAGTAATTATCTCTTTCCATCTGTTTATGCGTTATTTAGTGAGTTTCGAGCGTAAAAAATATCTAATTGAACAAGAAATTAAATTTATTCTACTATATTTATTAACAGTTCATGTTAACTGTTAAAAGAATGTTCACTAACTTGAATTCTTGAAAAATAACATTATACTAAGGTTTTACAAGTAACCAAATTGAGTGCAGGATTGAAACGGAACCTTTCTTGAATTCAAGAAATGATTGTTTTCTGGAAAAAAAGCACAGCGTTTGATGATTTTGTTTCTTCTTTTAGTAAAGTTAAATCAAGTTCACGTTAGCATTTATAGAGTTTAAACTACGTATATTTGAATTCTTATTGAAATACGAGATTGTTTCGAATATTAGCAAGTTCAAGATAGTTAAATGTTAAAAGAATGTCTACTGATTTGAAAATTTTCAATACTAAGGTTTTCTGAGAAACTTGATTGGATGGTTGAAACACAACATTTCTTGAATTGAAGGGGGGGAAAACTTGCTCTGGAAAATGAATAGCTAGTACAATCTATCGATTAATGAAAATTTGCTCTTCTTTTAGTAACATTCAATCATGTCAGTATTCTTTATCCAATACATTTGAATTCTATTTGAATGACACGACCGCCTTTAGTGTATATCTTGATTGCTTATTGCTAATTAAATGTTGAACATTTGTCCACTACTTTGGAAAATTACATTATATTTCCAACCATAGGGTGATAATAGAACACTTCTTGAATACAAGAAAAAAAGGTTTCCAGACAAAAAGAATTAGCTTGTTTATTATCGAGAAATGATTTAGTTTTTGCTTTAGCGCAACTAAATCAATCTAGAAGCTACCGCGTCATCCCCATGGAAATAGAAAGAGTTTCTTAAAGAACAGCTTCTTTTTTCTATTCCTTTTATTTTCCCTGCAAATTTGTTTATGGTATAAGCGGTAGCATATCAAATGTTAGTTTTTGAAACTGGTGACTGGTATTAATAATCATGCATATTTTCTCCGCAATTTCACAGGAAGCTGATCTGATCAAGGGACACATATTTTCAGGAGTGTAAGTAATCTTCCTATAAGATGTAAAACTTTCTTGTTTTTTTTTTTTTTACAAAAAGTTGTATCAAGAACATCAAGAAGTGTTGTAAGTAATTATTTTTTCTATCATTTGCAATTAAAATGATTGGTGGCTAATTGAACTTGGCATTCATCTAATTATATGCAGAAAGAATGTGATCATTGTTCCAGCACAGAATCGCAACGTTAACAACAACACTGTCACAGAAATTTACTGTACCAAGTGTGGTGCCGATTTGGGCTTTAAAATCGTATGGCCCTTAAAATATAACTTTAGCTTTTATAATCTTATGATTTTGTGCTTTTTCTCATTTAAGAAGCTTTGACTGCTCAGATTCGAGTTGCAGCAGATGAAATAACACTCGATGATGGAGATTACGTGATACCGCTGTATGTTTTTTTGTGTTTTTTTTTATGTGTGCATATTTATACGTTTCGTTCCTTACATATAGAGTTATTTTTTGACTAATATGTAGTTTAATTTAATTTGTTGGCAGGAACAAACTCAAGATTGTAGCAGTACCACAGGGCTAACACCAGATTCTGTTGCTTTTTTGCTTCTACAAACTATTCATTGATTTTTTTTAGGCTGAATGATCAGATGACTGATTGAAATCGACGTGTTAAAAGCTTTATCTCAAATACTCGTAATGATTTTTTTCCACATAGTTCAGTGGTGTAAAGTGAAGAGTATAACCATTTTCTTTGGTTCGTAATCTGTTAGGTATAAGTACTTCGGTTTCATTTGTCTTAACAAGCCACTAATGTCAACTGTCGATTTGTTTTAGTATGGTGATAGTTTCACAAATATTTCCATGATAATGTTGAGGTTGTGGAATTTTGTTCTTAATCTGCTATGTTCTTAATTCTTTTGGGATTTACTTGTATTTCTTTTAATTGAGTGGTGTGGATGTTATTATAACTAGCTGATAATAGTTAGTAATTTGGTCAGATTGAGATGCAGTTATTAAACAGACTCTCTCCAGTCTGCTATTCATCTCTCTCTGTAGCTACACGATTATTCTTTTCCGCTAATTCAAACTGTCTGTTAGTTTTTTTTCCTATGCGATTTTGTAGAATAACAAGCAACTGCTTGATATTGTGACAATGTCTTATCTGAAATACTCCTAACGAGTATATATTCAAATGGACCTCATTCTGGAAAGAATTCGCAATTGATCGTAAGTGTCCAAAGAGAATAAATAGGTGTTTTTGCGTGTAGGTTCAGACATCCTTGTAGTGTAAAGTGAAAGAGTACTAGCCAATTTTTGTAGTACCTTGCTCTTGATCTGCATGTTTCTAATTTCAGTGGGCTTTTATGATACTTTTGATAGTATGGACTATGGAGTACTTGTAATATTTTTCTAATGTTGAGGATTATATTAGTAAAATTCGTTGACATGGTTTGTTGGACAGTTAATTTGGATCAGCCCTTACGCATCCGTTCGATATGGAACTTTTTTATTACATACCGATACCGTACCAAATTAGTTTGGTTTGAGAATTTTTATACCATTACCGAACCAAAAAATTCGGTATACCGAACTTTCGGTATACCAAACTATTCGGTTGGTTCGGTTCAGTTTTGGTTTTATACCAAACTTTAGAGTTTACAAGTGATGATAGAAAAATTGTGCCATTTGAGAAAAAAAATATAGTATAAAGTTTTAAAAATAGTAGATTAAAAATATTTATTTATTTATATTATTGTTACCTTTCTTATTTATTTGCATAAAAAAGTAAACACTGCTAGACATTTCTAGTAAAATTTATAAATAAATAAAAATATTATAAGTATTAAATAGAAAAAGTAATATAAGTATATTATAACAAAATTAATAATTAAGTGTATATAAGTGTTTTATTTTATTTGTCTATATAGTATATTTTAATATTTCGGTTTGAATCGGTACCATACCGAACTTAACAAAAGAATACCGAAACCGAACCGACTTTCAAAAATCGGTTCGGTTGTACCGTACCGTAATGTCGGTATACCAAACTTTTGATATCGACTTGATTGATTCGGATCGAAAAACGGTCGGTTGGTACATGTTGGTAAAAAATGTAATCTATTTATTATACTACATTTCTCTATTCGTATAGTATATACTATATACTATACTATACTATATACTACATTACTGTCTGCATATAAACCGATCAGTTATTGATCCACCTAAATCTTAAAATAGGATTAAAGGAAACAAAATATTACATTTTTTTGTTGTGTAATCATTTTTTTATTAATTTATATGATGGGTCAATTATCAAAAAATGTTAAACAGTAAATTATATTACTAAAAGTGTTATCTTCATACATTTCTTCTTAAAAATGATTAATTTATTCCAAACCTCCGCAATTTATCACAAATCTCTATAAATGAATGTCAACCCGCGGATCTCTCCTAATACATAGATCGTCGGTCACCGTCGAAGATCGGGGGTGGTCTGACGGTCTTATGACAAGATTGCATGTTGTCCGAAAAATTACATATACGCATTCGAAAATGAAGTGCATATTCAATTATCAGTTGATACACACACTTCTATTTTTTTACCAAACTGTTTATTTTAATTGTTTTCGTTTCAGTATGGGGATATGCTTACAAGCATTTCCTGAATTAAACATGTTTGAGTTGTGGTATTTTGTTCTTTATCTGTCATGTCTGATTCTTGTGGGCTCTACTAATATTTCAGATAGTTTTATTTGTTAGTTTGTCTTAATGTTGTGGGTGTTACTTTAATTAATTGGTACAGGTTTAGTAGTCCCTCCCTTCATAATTAACTGTACTTTACAAAATTACGTGTGATTTTGACCGTCTTATAACATGAATTAAAATTATCGAAATGAAAACTTTTAAAACTAAATCATATAATTTAATATTTGAACTATATGATTAACTTTTAAAAACTTTCATTCCGACAATTTTGATACAAATTATTGACTGATCAAAATTGCATTGATGAATTGTTTATTCAGAGAAGATGTCAATTTCAACATAATTAAACTTGAGTGCTTATGTTTAAGAAAAGGTTTTTTCGCCTTCTTGTATATGTATGAACTATGAAATATGAAAACCAATCAGTTAGTGATTATGTCAATTTCAACATAAACAGAACCAATATGAAATATGAAAACCAATCAGTTGGTGAAATAAAAAAATTGGTTCTGTTTTTTCAGTGAGTATGTCAATTTCAACATAAACTTAAGTGCTCCTATTTTAGAAAGGCTCTTTGGCCTTCATATATATAGTTAGAAGTCGCGCATGTCACTTGATCTTTTTTTTTTTTCTTCATAATTTCAATGAATTGTTTATACAGTAGAAACTCCATAAATTAATACTCGATTATTTAATAAACTCTCTAAGATAATATTTTTGGCCGGTTCCGACTCGGAGATAGGGTGCTAAATTAATAATTCGCTAAAATTATAAGATAATACATTTTTGATAATTTATTTAGACCCCATATAAAATATAAATTAATAATTACTTATATATAGCATATTACATGAATGATTTACGAATGTTTCAAATTGGACCCTTCATTTGATATACATGCATTGAAACTATGCATTTGATATACATGCATTGGAACTATTCATAACTCCTACTTATTTGATATACATGTATTGGAACTCTTTATTTTACTAAGGTTAATTGTACAATAATTAAGTGGAAACTTGAAAGGTGTTTGTAAACTAAGTATTTTACTATAAATTAATAAAATATTAATTAATATATAAATTAATAATTATTAATTTATCGATTAATTAATAACTTTTTTAATTAATAAATTTTGGTGGTCCCAAGTGTATTATTTTATAGAGTTTCTACTGTATTGCATGTCACTTGATCTTAATTACGCTTCTAATACCTCTTTAAAGTCAAATTGCTTCTGACAACTAATTGTTTTTCTTTTACGTCGAATATTTAATATATATTATTAATTAATAATTAATAATTAATAATATATATATATATATATATATTAATATAGTCAATTAGTTGCAAATGCATAGTAACTTAAGTCGGTTACTAATTTCTAACTATTTGTTTTCGTTTACTATTTTGTTACTACTTATTTTCAATTGCTATTTACTAAATCAATTTTCGGTTGCTATTTGCTAACTGAACTTTCTGTTACTATTTGCTAACTGAACTTTCAGTTGCTATTTACTAACTGCACTTCCAGTTGCTATTTACTAACTGATACAACTAGTAGCTAAGTACTAACTGACATGCCAACTAATTCATCAGTTGGTAAATATCAACTGATATACCATTCAGTTAGTAAATTAGTAACTGACACATAATTCAGTTGATAAATGTTAGCAACTAGACTTTTAACAACCGAATAAACAGATGGCAAATCAGTTAGTAAACTGAGTTTATCAACTGATTTTATTATTTGTCTACTAATTATTTAGTTGTTATTTGAATGTTATATTGTAGTGCAAGTACAATCCCCGCCTCAGCACACGGCGACAGGCACACACTCAAACTTTTGGGTCGAAGTAGCTTGGAAACCACTATTTACGTATTAACTATATAAATTTGTTAAATAAATTCCTTATATTATCATGAGTTACAGGCCTCTTTTATATATATAAGTGATTCTAATTATTTACGAGTAATGCTTTCTTTCTCAAACACTAAATTTATAAATATTATTATATTCTACTTACTTAGAAAATTAAATTTAAACCCTGTGTGTTAAGGTTGTAACGTCTCATATAACGTATTAGAGGAATGAAAATTCTGCCATACATTTTCCTTCTGGGGTTGGTGTTTGTTTGAGTGTTAAACTGTGATGGAACAAGAGAACCATAACCCCCAACCCTAACACCTTCAAGATTTTCAAAATTAAATAAAGTGGGATTTCATTTATTCTAGCTAGCTAGCCTCTCAAATTCAATGACCCATAGAGTAAAGCTGAGTTGACAAGAAAAGCATATGAATGTAAATTAGTTGCAAAATAAAAACATTAATTTTTATTCTAAAATTTTATAACATGCATTAGAAACCCTATAAATTCATTAAATTTAATAAAACACAAAACTCACTTCATATATAAGAAAATCATATGATTCCCTATATTCATACTCTCTCCGTCCCTAAACAAATGTTCTATACGAAAATACGTACAATTTTGACCGATAATTTTTTCATGTAGTTTATGTAGTTTATGTAGTTTATGTAGTTTATGTAGTTCTATACGAAAAAATTATTTTAAAAATTAATCACGTAGTTTATGTTAGAATTATATGATGAAAATTTCAATTTTTTCATTTCGGTAATTTTGATATGAAAATTTTGATAGTCAAAATTGCATGTATTTTCGTAGGAGATATTTGTTTAGGGACGGAGGTACTGTAATAGTAATAAACTATCATATGGTCCATATTTTTATGATCCTAATATTATTATGATTATTAAAATATAATAAAAAAATTAATGTAGAGTTATTATAAAGAAATAAATAATGAAGTTGGAATTTTGTGTAAATGTAAACGTTATAAAATATGTTAGGTTTGAATATACATTGAGATAACTAGCATGAAGTTCTAACAATAAATACTTTTCTTCTAGTCCCAATTAATAAGTTGTAAATAAAACTAAAAAGACAATGAATAAATTATCAGATTTACTTGTCACGTTTAATGAATTCCTTTCTTCTTTGAGTCTTCCTATAAATCTACACACAACACCAAGGAATCTAGTTACTCTTCTCCTATTTAGTCCTATATATACTCTTAGCCTAATAAATGATATCATAAGCGTTCTCAGAATAAAATATTTATCACATCCTTGCATTTTAATGGCTTCTATTTCATTTAATCCGTTATTAGACAGCACAATGGCAGATAGCATTGGCGATGCTCTGAGACAAAACCGATACCACATGAAAAAATGTTTTACTACGTATGGCTTTTGTGTGTTTCTAGTTAATCTTTATCTTTATAGTAATGTTATGCTGAACTCGAAATAATGAGTTTCTTTTGCTGTGAAAATTAAGGTTCGCCGGAAATGGGAAAAGGTTGATGAAACCCCAACATCTAAAAGAAGATATTGAGAAAACTATTGAAGATAAACACCAAAGAGCCAAAGTATTTGACGGGTTACTTGGTCATATAATCGACTCTACCCAGGTAAAAGCCAATCATAGCCTATTTTTAAAAGGAGTACAAAAAACAAAACGGAACATTTAGAAACTATAATAACTCTTTATCTCTCTCTTCTAATGAATATTCCAGGAAGCTATTGTGGTTTTGCCTAATGTGGCTTTGGCAGTTAGGAGAAATCCCGGTTTATGGGAATTCTTCAAGGTCAATGCCGATGATCTGTCGGTGGATTCTATCACAGCTAGAGACTACTTGAGATTCAAAGAGATGGTCTATGATGAAAATTGGTACTAAGTTTTTGGCACTTAAGACATGAATCTCGACTAATTTAATATATTTCCCTTTATGTTGTTGGATATTTTCTTGATTTGCACAATGGATTGATGTTCAGGGCGCGGGATGAAAATGCACTGGAAGTAGATTTTGGAGCATATGAATACAATACTCCCAAGCTTACCCTTTCTTCTTCGATTGGGACTGGACTTGATTTTATCTCAAAGTTCGTTTCTTCAAAGATTAGTGGTGATCTTGACCACGCAAAGCCTTTGCTAGATTACTTAACTGCCCTTAATCACCACGGAGAGGTTAATTTTACCCCTCCTACTAATAAAAAGATAAACAACAAATAGTTATCATATAAGTATTAAAAGGTTAAAAAAAATCATCTAATATTCTGTTTATTATTCAGAATCTTATGATCAATGAGAAGGTCAATACAGTAGCGAAGCTTCAAGGAGCTTTGATTGTAGC
Source organism: Primula veris (assembly GCA_963682055.1). Classification (NCBI taxonomy): domain Eukaryota; kingdom Viridiplantae; phylum Streptophyta; class Magnoliopsida; order Ericales; family Primulaceae; genus Primula; species Primula veris. The sequence goes on from OY821740.1 coordinate 44,867,119, forward strand.
TGATGTTTACATTTCTGCGTTTCCAAGAGACACACCTTACCAGCAGTTTGAACCGAAGTAATAATTTTATACCATTTTAAAACTAAACTATAGATTATCTAACAGGAAATATATCACGGTAACATCTTTCTTGTGTTTTTAGGCTTAAAGAGTGGGGATTTGAAAAGGGGTGGGGAGAAAATGCTGATCGAGTTAAGGAGACAATGAGAATTCTCTCAGAGATCCTTCAAGCACCAGACCCTATTAAAATGGAGTTATTTTTTAAAAGGCTTCCAAATATATTCAAAATTGTTATCTTCTCTGTTCATGGTTACTTTGGCCAGGCGGATGTTCTTGGCTTACCTGATACAGGAGGCCAGGTAAATTCATTCATAAGCAAATGTATTTATGGGTACTTAGCTCTTTTTTTATGATTAACTACAACAATAAATATGGATTTCTATGGTTCTCCCTTCATCCACAACATGTTAAGCAGATTATACTATTTACACAGGTTGTTTACATACTAGATCAAGTTAAGGCTTTAGAGGAAGAACTGCTTCTCAGAATTAAGCAGCAAGGGTTGAACTTTAAGCCTCAGATTCTTGTGGTATGTTACTTCAAAAATGAAAATTTCTTTAGAAATATGAACTCTAAACCTGATTGTTAAAAGTGCTTCTTTTATGTTTTTTTGTTCTAAATTTTGAACGGGAATTGTAGGTGACTCGTCTTATACCAGATGCAAAAGGGACAAACTGCAACAAGGAAATGGAGTCTATACTGAACACATCACACTCACACATCATCAGAGTCCCATTCCAAACCGATAAAGGGGTTATCAGACGATGGATTTCTCGATTCGATATTTACCCTTATCTTGAGAGATTTACACAGGCAAGTACCTTGTATTTTCCCCCCCTATTATCATCCATTTTTACGTGGTAGTACATTAATATTTCCGTGTGTGCGCATTTACAGGATGCTAGTGTTAAGATCCTAAAGCTTATGGAATGTAAACCAGACCTTATACTCGGGAATTATACTGATGGAAATTTGGTGGCATCTCTAATGGCAACCAAACTAGGAGTAACACTGGTTAGAAATTCTTATTAATTTCTATATAATATAGATTTCCAAAGCCAATATAAGCACAAGTATAACTTTTTAACTTTTTGTGTTATTTTACAAATCTAGGGAACCATTGCTCATGCCTTGGAGAAGACTAAATATGAAGACTCTGATATCAAATGGAAGGACTTCGACCCAAAATACCACTTTTCGTGCCAATTCACAGCCGATACCATTGCAATGAATTCAGCGGATTTTATAATTACAAGTACATACCAAGAAATTGCAGGAAGGTTAGGGCCTGTTTGTTAAAATTTCAGATTTTTTTAGTTATTGCTTTTGCTTGGACCACTAGTTACAAAACTAAAACATGTTTTGGTATTCACATTTTATACCATCGTACAACATTACAACTTTCCACTTCAAATAAATGTTATACGAGCTTAACCAACAAAAACATTTCACGCACAGCGGTTTTGAACCCATCAAAAGAGAAGAAAAAGCAAACAATTCTTAGTTCTTACATACCAAACTGAACTTAAGGTTTCTATAATCAATTTATATTTAACAACTAGCTGAGTAAATTTAATCAGCTGGTTGTGTCTAATACTGCTAACTTACTAATTTTTGCTCATTTTCCAGCAAAAGTAGGACAGGGCAATATGAAAGCCACCGTGCTTTTACCATGCCAGGCCTTTGCAGAGTCGTATCGGGTATTAACGTATTTGATCCAAAATTCAACATTGCTGCTCCTGGGGCAGAACAGTCTGTCTACTTTCCATATACAGAGAAAAACAAAAGATTTACTAAATTTAATTCTAGTATCGAAGAATTGCTTTACAATAAGGATGACAACAGTCAGCACATGTAAGCTATCAATTCTCTTCATCTTTGGGATTAGTATTTCATCTTTTTGTTAAACTAAGGGAGCAAAATGCAAGAAAAACGAGGTTCAATAACTGGGAAAAAATAATTTTGATTTTTTCATCTACTTTTACATTGAACGTTGCAAAAATTAAAGGGAATGCTTACCATGTAACCCATTAATCATCTAGTGCAGTCAGAAGGAATTTTTTTTTATCTACCTACATAAGTCTATAGAAAGCAAAGAAACATATCTAATCTAACCAAACATAAAAAAGGCCTTTCTTCCGAATTTCGCAAGGACCACCGTCTTTTTCCCGAAGTCAAAAGGATTACAAAAAGATTTCAAAAATAAACTGTTTTTAATATGGAAAGGTGATCAACAAAACTTGGTTTCAAAACTTACTCAGTATCATGCTTCAACAGAGGGTACCTAGCAGATAGAAAGAAACCAATGATCTTTTCAATGGCAAGACTCGACACAGTGAAGAACATCACAGGGTTAACCGAGTGGTATGGCAAAAACAAAAAGCTAAGGAATTTGGCAAACCTAGTAGTTGTTGCGGGATTTTTCGACCCTTCAAAATCAAAAGATAGAGAAGAAATTGCAGAAATTAACAAAATGCACGATTTAATAAAAAAATATCAACTCAAGGGTCAGTTCAGATGGATAGCTGCTCAAACTGATAGGAACAGAAATGGAGAGTTATACCGATATATTGCGGATACAAAAGGTGTATTTGTTCAACCGGCTTTATATGAAGCTTTTGGCCTAACTGTTATAGAAGCAATGAACTGTGGATTAGTCACTTTTGCAACTAATCAAGGAGGGCCAGCAGAGATTATTGTTGATGGGATATCAGGTTTCCACATCGATCCTAATAATGGTGATGAGTCGAGTAATAAAATTGCTGAATTTTTTGAGAAATGTAAGGTGGATAAAGAATACTGGAATAAGATGTCTCAAGGAGGTCTCAACCGTATAAACGAATGGTATGTAAATGACTCAAAGAAGAGGTCAAGTATTTCTTGTGAATTTACATGATTTATCTGATTTTGTTGTTAAAATGGCAGTTATACGTGGAAGATATATGCGACACGAGTTTTAAACATGGGATCTTTGTACGGATTCTGGAGGGTACTAAATAAGGAAAATAAGCAAGCTAAGCAGAGATACCTTGAAATGTTTTACAATCTCCAATTCAGGAATCTGGTAAGTTTTGCAAGAGTTTTAAATGTTATTCAGAATGGTAACCCAAATAATCTTTACAAAAAGAAGAACGCATCCTTTTTACAATTTACAGGTAAAGAGCATAGCAATCCCGAGTGTTGAGGCCCATCAAGTGGCACCCACTGTCACTGGAAAAGGTAAAGAGCCACAACAGACAATGATACCTAAGACTTCACAGCCAATCAAAAAGGAAACAACAGAACTTCATCCTACAACAGGGTATGTTTATCTTTGGAAATTTAGATTTGTTTCAGGTTACCAAAAAAAAATTACAAATACTAGGGGAAGAGTTAAATTAAAGTTCAAAACACAAAAAAAAGATAAACACAAAAACTTGACACAAAGGATATATTTGCTAGCTTGTATTCGTAAGTCACCCATCAATACAAGAAAAAGGTGTTCACAAGCCGTGGTATAACTTGGTCTTTTCTTCTTAAATTTCGGGAATTTGTTTGCTCTGTTACTCATTAGATAGGAAATTTTGTGCAGGGAAATTAGTTCGAAGAGTAAACAGATTGACTCAGAGAAGGATGGAGGCAAATTCTGCCCGTGTTGTTCGTGGCATTTCTGGTGTCTGTCTCTTCTTGTCATTGCTTATGCTTCTGTGACGTATTACAACCATCAGACATAATCATAATCTGTTGTCATTTACTTGTACAACCACCCTTCCGATAGCTTTGGAAAGGGAAAATAAGTGTAATCCTCATTACAAAAAGGATAACAAATGGTGTATGGAAGCTTCTTTACATACAGCTCAAAATTCTAAAAGCATTTATTATAAACTAAAGCATTTTCTTGCTTGTTTCGTCGTTCTGGCTATCTTACACAACTTTAATTTAATTCTTTAGTTGTAATGTGATTTAGAGTCTACTTTCTGTGATATATCCATCAATATTTCAAAAAGAGAGACTTGGAAAAAAAGATAACATAATGCATACAATTCGCTTCAGCTTCCAGTAAATGGATTTACATATTCAAATATCACGAAATTGCCTAAATGTGGAACTAAGGACTTCTGAGTTTTTACAGAAATTGGACATTTACTTGTTACTACTACTACTAAACTTGATTTACAGATTACCGATACATATCATTTTTATTGACATTTGCGCGACAGAAGTCTTCCCTTTTTAAAAGTTCGGTTTTTTTTTAATATTTTTTAAACTAAGTCAGATTTATCACAGAACATAACTTGATCAGATATTGAAAGCAAGGACCGAATATAAAGGTAGCCACAACTTTAACATACAATCAGAAGCAAGCAGTCTAGGAAATTCAGTTCAATCGTTTTTGATAATCAGTATACAGTTTAAAATTCTTGCAACTTCATAAAAGTAAGGTAGGAATTCTAAAAGCTTCATATTCATCTGAAATTAATAATTGTCTGTATAGAAATAAACAATAATATTCATAATTACTAAACAAATTAAAGATTTGCAAGTCAATTAAGATATGTAGCTAGTATAAACCTAATTTCACTTGATAACTTGGGCATAATCCAATTTGTAAAACAGTAAACCATTCAAGCCTCGAACAGAGGTAAAAATGCAGAGAAGAGAGATAGAAATCCAAATTCAAGTCGAGCAGAAACAGGTTGTTTCATTCATTGATATCATAATAACTTAAAACATCCACGGACACTCAAACTACATACAAAATAAAACCACCAATACACCGAAAACCTAGAATCAGCCGAACTCTTAAGCTTTCTTGGGTGATTTGGTATCCTTGGATGGTGACTTGGGCTCTTTGGTAGAAGCACCGGTCTTCTTAGGTAATAGCACCGGGTTGATGTTTGGGAGAACACCACCATGAGCAATCGTAACACCTGACAGCAATTTCCCGAGCTCATCATCATTCCTGATAGCAAGAAGGACATGCCTTGGGATAATTCTGTTCTTTTTGTTGTCACGTGCCGCATTTCCAGCCAATTCTAATACCTAATTATAAATAAATAAATAAATAAAACAGATATTAGATCTCAAAGATAGAATCCATACCACAGCAATTATTGATCGATAATTGGAAGAATTTGGCAATTGGAGCCTAATTCCTAAGTAAAATACAAAAATCAGCTATGAAATCCCAGCAGTAAGCAGTAGAATGTAGATAAATCCAGTTAAAAATTAGTTAGCACGTTAAATTAACTTTGGTGTGCCTTAGATAGAAACACAGATTAAAATTTCGGGTTATTTTGCTGGATGTTTAGTAAAATAAATTATGCTGCTTAAATCCTTCATTGAAAGTGCATTTCTGTGTCATAAATTTAAATCTATTAATTGCTGTTTCATGCTTTAATCGAAATACAGTAATTTTAATGACATGCAAACACCAAACACCCAAATAAACTGTCCAATCACAGGCCCAATTTACAACGCTAAATAGTCAAAAAGTATATTTCACATGAAATCCCTATTTACACATAAATCGAACTGTATCTACTATTCATATATCTAACTCACACATGCATTTATACATATGGCCATAATTTTGAATCAATTCAAAGAGGGTTTCTATTTTTAAATCTAAATACAGCAATTTTAATGACATGCAATCTACAAACACCCAAATAAACAGTCCAAAAAAGTATCTTTCACATTTAATCCCTATTTACACAAAATAAAATAAAACAGTATCTACACCATATCATACATATCACAAATATATAATTTACATATCAAGAAATAAATACCTCTGCAGCGAGATATTCGAGGACAGCAGCCAAGTAGATCGGGGCACCGCTTCCAACCCTCTTAGAATACCGCCCCTTCTTCAAATACCGTCCGATTCTCCCAACCGGAAATTGCAAACCGGATTTCACAGACCTGGAAACCGGTTTCTTCTTCGGACCGCCTCCTCCTCCTCTTCTCCCTCCGAACCCCTTCTTCGCCTTTCCAGACTCCATTCTCTCTCTCTCTCTTAAGATAATGAAATGAGTGATTAGTGAGAATGTAGTGAATTTTGTAATGGTGAAATTTAGTTTGGGGAATTGGGGTTATTTATTTACGCGTGGTATGGGGTGTGGATGATCGTGACCGTTGTTTTAATTTTGGGATGGACGGTGGATGTGGGTTTGTAGTGATCCACGTGATATGATATTGACGAATGGGAATTTAGTGTGGATTTTTGAATTTTTTGGTTTGAAGTATGTGACCAATTTTATCCCGCCTTTTTATTTGGCACAGATTAGGAGGCGGGATTGGAGTAATTGTGAACATGTTGGATTTTATGTCGTATTATAAATGATTTAAAAAGACGTTGCATAAGATAAAAATATTGTTTATTTAAAATTTTGTTTGATGTTTCATTTATACATGGAACTACATGATAATACCATGATATTAACATTTGATTGTTCATTATGAAATTATATGCAATTTTGACCTGCTTATAACTTGCATCAAAATTGTCGAAATGATTTTTTGTAAAATCTAATAATAAAATTTAACATTTGAACTATATGATCAACTTTTGAAAATTTTCATTATAACAATTTTGATATAAGTTCTTGACCAATCAAAATTGTTCATAGTTTCGTAACGAGCAATTAAATAGAAACAAAGGTATAGTACATTATATTATTTGATCGTAAAAATTAATTAAACAAACACGGGATTGGATCGTTGGGCTGGATAAATAATACTATCATCATTTGTTATCCCATTCATCCAAACCGTACAACTACTCCCGGGATTGTTGGTCCCGCAACAAAACCAGGCCACAATGCATGAGTACACATTTTTTGGGGACAATTAACATGTCAATGTAAATCCAGAAACTGCATTTTGGTCTTTCAATGTGAAGTTACACAACATTAACGTTTCTTGTAATGAGTTCATACTGAAGTGAACTAGTTTGACCCTTTAGATCAAAGACAGGAAGTGATTCGAGTCACTTTTTTGTTCAGCCGTTATTAGGTTTTTGAATACTCGATAAATGTCGTTTAAACAATATGATTAGGGCGAGTTCATGTCTGATTCATTGAGGATTTATAGGATGCCATTGTTTGATAAGTTCATACTAATAATTATAGCAAAATACCAAATATTTCCCTTTTGTTATGAATCATAAACATTAAATACTGTCGAGGGGTAAATTTATTCGCATGGGGATTAATAGTCGCAAATTTGCAAATTCCAGAAGCTTTTATGGCAATTTTACAAATAGAGCGTGGTATTAATAACGAATGGAACAGAACTCCAATGCCCGTCAAATTTATCTACAACGAACTGATTAACACGTGAGATAAGGTATGCGTCGTATACTTGTATTCATAATTTCCTAACATTCCTTGAGACAACTTGATAAATCTGGAAGTTAAGAAAATATATCGAATCAAAAAACTAGCTTAGACCGGAGTAGAAAATAACATAAGCAATAATCAATTGAAGATGTAGAAAAAGAATCCGCTGACAGTTGTTAACTAGAAAGATCAAATCGGAGACTCATATTCCTTAGCAATAAACTCGTTTCCAGGAACGACTAAATTCTACTAATCGCATAATTTGGGAACTAATGGAGTACTTAAAAATGCTCGGTGAATATACCATGCAAGGCATTAATTACTACAGCATAGGACTATAACGAAGAATGGTTAATGCACTTGCTACACTACTACCACAGTTTTAATTTTTAACATAGGACTAAAATTTTGAGTCAAGCACTCAATTTCACAGTATCAACGTACTCGAGAGAGAGAGTATCAAATGTGGTGAAACAAGAAGCTCATGCTTCAGTTGATATTATTTACCTTCATATTTGTTTCAAAACAGAATCAATTGCAGCACATTAACTTCCTCAACTACTCCTAATAAAGAATCTGCAATTTAAAAGAACTACAGTATAATAAAAAATTTGACAAATCTGTGAACCCTAGAGTTGAATTTGAAGAAGATACATGAGGTCGGGGTGTCAATTGAATACTTGGAAAAGGAATCAAAAGCAGCGATGCTTAATTCCTCCAACACCCGACAAAAGCTCCCACCGCAACCCTCCATTTATAATTGCTTAACCTTTTTCCAAATCCAACCAGACTCCGGTTATCAAGAATAATTAAATTGCAGCAAGAGAGAGAGAGGAAAAAGTCATATGAGAGGCCGGCTAGGGATCGGGATGGAGAGGTGGAGGGAGTTTGACCATGCACAGTGAGTGGGGGTTGAATAAAATTTTAAAAACATATACAGCATAAACATTAGAAACGCGGCGAACGCCTTTTCAATTCCAAACATTTTAAATCCATCTCAAAGACTAGTAGATGCAAACTAATTAGTGCTCTAGATTAAATAAAGTTTAGAGTTCCGAAATTGCTACTTTAGTAGTGTAGTGCATAATTCATTCAAACCTGAGTAATGAAACAGAAAAGCAGATATAGAATTCCAACCTGTCCTCCAACCCATAATTCTCCGGTCAAACCAGACTAACCAGTGACCCTAACACGTCATCCCAATATTACGCTCGAAGAGCTCGTTGAGAAAATAGAAAAACCGACTTTAACGGCGTGACACCAAGTAGTAAGCAATGATCAAGGACTAGAATCGTCATTAAACAAATAATGTACATTATCCATAGGAAAATCATACCACCAAACAGGCAAACACATATACTTAATCGAGTATAATCGAATATAACTTGAGCTATAAGCAAAAGCAAATTAACTGAAGACGCAATAGAGACAGTGTGTTATATTCTGGTAAAAAAGTTAGCTGCACCTATTATCGTAATCCCTAATTTAATTGTAAGAAAATTCCACAAAGCAGAAAGCCAGAAACCGAAACTCTGACCCCAATAAGGCAATAAGTAATCACCTTACATTTGAATGCATTTCAACTAAAGCCAGATTAAAATATCATATTCTCCACAAACATTAACCAAGCTCCAAGACCAAGCTATAAAATTATTCAGCTATAAAAACCAATGAGTATCCAAACAAGACCATTTTTCCATATAAAGAAAGCAATGTAAGAACACATCAATAACAGAAAATAACTTAAACATTACTTGATACGCATGACCATAATCCATCCTCTAACTAAGACTAATAAACCTTGGAAACTAGTTTTCGCTTCATTCAACTATCTCCAGATTTCATAAACAAAAAAATGGTAAGAGAGCAGCAAGACATTAGAATAAAATTAAATTAAAGGCAGCTATTTCCATTCCCATAGTAGGCTAGTAGCTGCAGTTAACTGGGTCTATGACAAGGAGAACAGTTAAAGGTAGTATTGTTGTCATAAGTAAATCTCAACTAACATTCTTACCAGCTCACTTCTCAGTACGTTGCAGCTGTGCGGTCTTCTAAAGGTTCAAAATCATAAGTATAAATCTCAATAGCAACAGCTTTATTTACTACTTCATTAATGAGCAAGCAAAACGATGCTTAAAACAAGAGATGCACTGTCAAATAGAGTTTTTTATTATAAAACTGACAAGTCACAAGTATGATAAATTACAACAAATGGTCGCACTGCTATTTCTTATTGCTGGCATGGACCAAGTTTCTCAACCTCTCACCAGTCAATCTCCTAATAGTAAGAAATGAATGGTTAAAGTGACTATGACTACACAAGTCAAAACCCGCAGGTATGTACAGTATTATGTACAAAAAGAATGCCTACGCCTTACCTATTGCGGTTCAAAAATAAAATGCTAACCTGCGTAACAACACATGGAGATGTATTCTCCTCATTTTAGTGTTAAAACCGACCATAAAAACCGATGTCTACTTTACAGTAACTCATCCTTCATTTCTCCTGGGAAACTGGGGGAGAACCTTTCAGACACACTCCATGAATAAGGGTATTATATGTCTTTTTATTTGGTTTTAAACCCCTCCTCGTCATCTCATCTCGTAATTCAAAAGCCTTTCCAAGTTTACCCGCCACGCAACAACCGTATATCATAAAATTATATGCCACTGTATCAGGATATAAGCCCCTGTTCAACATGAGATCCCAAAGCTTCATAGCTTCTAATAAATCCCCTCTTCTACAATACTCGTAAATGATAGTTGAATAGCTTACACAATCAGGAATAAAATTACCTTCTATCATTTGAGTTAAAACCTCACCAGCCTCTTCAATTCTACCCGCTTGGCAAAACCCACGAATAAGTAAATTATACGTGATATTATTTGCAAATGAACCTCTAACCATGGCACTGTGTAGTACTAAAGCTTTTTCCATATGACCTAACCTGGTAAGCTGATCAAGAAAACAGCCATACGTGATCGAATTAGGAACAGAGTTGCTAACAAGCATTTTTTTACAAAGAAGCTCGGCTTTTTGTATATCCCCTACTTTACATAAGCTATTTATCAAAACCGTATAAGTTACAATATTTGGTATACAACCTTCACTGACCATAATATCCCAAACTCCAAATGCCTTACATAGATCTCCAGCTTTTCCAAAACCATCGATGATACTAGTATATGTTACATTATCAGGACTAATTCCGTGATCGTGCATCTCTTTCAACAAGCTCAACAATTTTTTTGTATCGCCATGTTTCAAATGTCCATTAATAAGTATAGTATAACAAACAAGGTCTATATCAACTCCTTTTGATATCATCTCACTACAAGCACCTAATGCATCTTTCACTCTTCCTTCTTTGCAATAACCTTGCATAAGTGCACTAAAACACATCTCGTTAAGCTTATGTTGTTCATTGTGAAGGCTGTCCATGAAATCCTTAGCTTCAGAAACACTACCAACGGAACACAACCCGCTTATTATAGGCCTGTACGTGTATGTGTCGGGAACAAGACCCTTGCTTACCATCTCATTAAGCAACTCAAAAGCTCTAACGATATCACCTTTTCTACAATGCCCTTCGATCATAACATTGTAGGTAACTTCATTAGGCATGAGGTTTCGTTCTTTCATCTCGTCGAATAACTTGCATGCTTCTGCCATCATATTTGCACGAAAAAAGCCGCAAATAAGCGCGGTGAATGTGTATATATTAGGTGAGATGCCTTTGCCTATCATCTCATGATACAACCCAAACGCCTCGTCAACTTCGCCGCCTTTACAATATCCACTTATCAATGAAGTATACGTAATAACATTCGGATCTAACCCTTTGTCTATCATCTCTTTAACCAGATCATCTGCCTGCGACAACTTCCCCAACTTACAGTGCCCACTAATCAGAGAATTATAGTGATGAACACTTGGCTTCATCCCTCTTTCGACCATTTTCGCAATAACAAGAAAGGCAGAATCCAATTTCCCGTCACGGCAAAACGAAGTGATCAAATTCGAATATGTAATATCATTAGGGACTAAACCTTTCTCAATCATTTTAATGAAAAGACCCTCAGCTTCTTCCAATTTCCCATCTTTGCAAAGAGAATTAATCAATGCATTATAAATAAACGGATTAGGCAGTATTCCGTATTTCCCCACGTTATCAACCAATTCGAAAGCATCTAAAACAGAGCCCTTTCTCCTCAACCCATCGACCACACATGAAAGCGCCTCTCTAGTCGGAACAATCCGTGACTCAACCATATCATCCATTAACCGCTTGGCACTTTCAAACTCTAGAATACCGCAAAAACCAAAAACTAATGTACAAAACGTCACAACATCGGGTTTTAACCCCTTACAACCCAATAAATCCTTTATCTCGACAGCCTCTGATACCTTCTTGTTTTTACAAAGCCCGTTAATCAACACGTTATAAGTCACTACATTCAACTCACACCCATCTCTTTCCATCAAATTAATCATCTCCTTAGCTCTGTCGAAGCCCTTCAACTCGCATAAACTCCTAACCACAGCAGTGTAGGTATAAACATCGGGTCTCAAACCCAGACACACAACCTCATCAAACAACCCGAAAACCATATCGAAACGTTTCATTTTATTCAAACCGTTTAGAACCGCGCTAAAGGTCCTAACTTGGGGCAAAAAGCTACACACTAGCATTCGCCTAACTACCGAAACAGCATCTAAAACCCTCGAATAATGCACGTAAGTCTGAACCAACAAATCAAACCCATAAGTCGAGCTAAACCCAACTTTACTAAAAGAATCAAATAACGAGTCGAAAATAAAATCAGGGGTGTACCGATTGGAATGAACTAAAGTCTGGATGAGCGACGAAGCGGGCCATATTATGTTTGATTGGGCCAAGGCGTGGATTAAAATGCAGAACGATGACGTGGCGTGTGTGAAATTCGCGTGTAGGCCTAAGAAGTTGAAGAACCTAAGGGCCAGTTTTGGGTCATCTAGGGTTTGGATTAGGATTTGATCCACGTGGCGAGTGGTGAGGGTGTTTGTGATGGAAGGGGAGGTGAGGGTCAGTTTCCAGCTCTGGTTGCTGCGGATTATTCGGGTTACGGAGGAGATAAGGTTTTGATCGAAGGCGGAGGTAGTTAGGGTTCCGGTGGGTCTAGGGAGGAGGAGGTGGTGGGGACGGAATAGCTTCATTTTTTGGGGATTTTACTTTTTACTGGAGTGAAATAAGAGAGTGATGTTAGATCATATATAGGTGACTGATGTATTGAGTATAAATTTATGACTTAATTTTGACAGTTTGATATATTATCATTTAAATGTTAAATAATAGATATGTAACTTAAATTGCATGTTAAATGATACATATGTAACTTAAATTTAACATTTACATGAGTGTATTAACTTAATACAGAATATTTGAAATATAGTTCATGTTTTAATTAATTGTATTTTCCCACGTAATTCATTAACAACATTAAAAACATTGTTATATTTAATAATTTTTTTAACATTTATAAAGATAACACATAATTTACATAACTAATGGAGACAACAAAATATATTGTTAGCAAAATATACAGTGTTGATGCTCTTATTTTGTTATCTTTAATTTGTTACCGGTGTGTTCTCACTTCTCTGGGTAAAAATTTGTTGACTACTGTAACTTGGGTGCTATTAATGAGTTATACGAACCATGTTCAATAATATTTACGTGAAAAAATGAAGGGTTAAATATAAATTTTCAATAATTAATTTAATTTTTTTTATTTTTATTATATATTAGACAAATTAGAATTTAATAAATTAAAAACATATTTTACAACACAATAAAAATTTAAATAAAAAAATATAAAATTAGCCTAAATTTGATTATTAATCAAAATTTAAAGGTATAGAATAAGGAGGAAGATAGAAAATGTTAAATTTATTTTTAATTAGAAGCATACAACTTATTCCTTCCATGCAAGAAAGTGATTTAAGTTTGTGTGTATTGAATGTAAGTATATTAGTGTCCATGCATAAAATTTTTTAGAACAAACTCCTCTTATATAAGATAAATGGTGATAAAGCACAATAAATGTCATCGCTTTTAAGTAAAGCATTCTTATATATTTATACTAACGAGTATTGTCTACTAAAAAGAACCGATAAGTCGTTTGAGCCCATCTCAATTAATGTTATCATCTCATTAACTCTATAATTTAACACCCGCACAACATCAACAACTATTGTCACATGTTATCATTACAAACCCGATACATGACATCATGACCCACATTTATCTCCCTCGTGTCAAAGCCCTCACGAAGCCTTTGTGAACTTACCCGATCATTCATGAGCTTATATATATAAGTACATTGAATCATATTGATTTTTCACGGAGTTCAATTGAGCCCTCGTAAGCTTCGTACAGATTCAAATGAGCTTTATCGTAGGTCATGAAAGCTTTAATACTTAGCAAGTCATCGCAATAAGTGAACCTTTGATGAACCTTACATCAGGCTCTTTAAAAGTTTCAAAATATACTGATAATATTCAACGTGGCAGAATTATATTGATGGCAATCTTCCATATTTGAAGATATTTTGAAAGGCAATGCCTTATCCACCGACTCTTACCTTGTATATGTGTATGATAAAAGTTAAGTTTGTTAAATTTTATCATTTTTTTTTTTAAAAATAGTGTAACTCTATTTTAATAATTACCCATGTAACTAATCTAATTAATTAACAATTTGTCATCATTATATTTTCTTAATTACGTATGTTGTTTAAATTAATTAATAATTCATTTTAGCCTGCATAAGTACGGTAAATGATACTTAATCTTAATGTTATGTTAAAAAAATATATATATTACGAGATTTATGTCATTACGCGTCTCACACGCAACATGTGAATAATTTTTACTTGTATGATATCATTCTGCTCTAATGCTACTTATACGAAGTCAAAGTCATCTCTCACGAGATGGTACAAAATACAAATTACATATTTACGTCCTATATTTATAATATTTATCTAAAACGTCGCTTATCTGTTTTTTATGAGTTTTACCGAAACGTAAGTACCGATGCTAAAAGTGTAAGGTTTACTAATATTTTTATTTATATATATTTCAATTTTATATTTTTATTTATGTAAATTGACGAGGCTTATATTGGCCAAGATAATGAATATAAATGAAAATTATACTGTCTCATCATCCCTCATTGAGAATCACTCAAATAGACATATTTTTTTTCATATTTAATGGCTTATAGGAATGCATTTGCATGAGATAAATGTAATATAAACAATATAATATTGAAAAATGAGTAATTGATTTATTTTGGTCCTTGATTTGTAACCACATTTTGGCCCAATTTTATGAGTTTTAAGCAATATCGCGAGCTATTTAAATAATAAAGCGCGTTTTCAGAATATTGACGCGCAAAAATCGAGTTTTTCAGGCTTTACCCTGAAACGCAATAATTTTTATCTAAGACTTGAGTTAAATTGAGGTTTAACGCGCCTCAAGGCGGGTTTTTTAATACATTGATATTTACACACGAGTACATTGCGCCTTGTATCGATAAAAAAAACCATCAAGTTTCGTGAGCATCTTTTTCGACTGAAGTTATTTACAAAAACAATTACAGTATTTGTTTTAAGGCATACCATAATCCTACTCACCAAACAATCATCTTTTCACAATTTGTGTAGCAACTTTTCCATTTTAATAAGTCGATGCTAAAGTGTACCACGGCAAATTACTTGCAAAGAATAATTATGAGAGTTATAATAAAAAATTCGTACACCTTGATATAGTTAATTGAGCAACAAAGTTATAAAAATGTTCCAAAGTTAATACAAGTTTTTTATATTATTCGGATGCACCAATTAACATGAAAGGGTGGATAAAGATTAACATGAATTGTTCGTATTTTCAAGTGAAGATTATAATTATAATTTAGATATTCGACTAACACATACTACCAACTCATCGATCCGCGTCTTAGTAAACTGACCAATAAGACAAGTCCACGTAGGCAACTAAAGATAGAAAGCCACAAAAAAGCTCTTCATCGCACGCGCTCTTCCCACACCGTTGATCAACTCTCCCACCTTTTAAAATCAACGGAAGGAAAACTGCCAAGTCATCAATCCTCGTCTTTACTAATAGACCAATCACAGCCTTCACACACCATTATAAAACAAACTCCCCGCACCTCATTATCCTTATCTAAAAGCCCCATCTCTCTCTCTCTCTCTCTCTATCACTAAATATCTTTCCCCCTTTTCAAACCCTAGAAATTTTCAATGGCCCCCAAAGCAGAGAAAAAGCCTGCTGAGAAGAAACCCGCTGCCGAGAAGGCTCCGGCTGAGAAGAAGCCGAAGGCCGGAAAGAAGCTCCCGAAGGACACTGGTGGCGCTGCTGCTGGAGACAAGAAGAAGAAGCGAAAGGCAAAGAGCGTTGAGACTTACAAGATTTACATCTTTAAGGTGCTCAAACAGGTCCATCCCGATATCGGTATTTCCAGCAAGGCTATGGGTATCATGAACAGCTTCATCAACGATATCTTTGAGAAGCTTGCTCAGGAGAGTTCTCGGTTAGCAAGGTATAATAAGAAGCCGACGATCACTTCAAGGGAGATTCAGACTGCTGTGAGGCTTGTGTTGCCTGGTGAGCTCGCTAAACATGCTGTTTCTGAAGGCACCAAGGCGGTTACTAAATTCACAAGCTCTTAGATCTGATGTTAGGTTTTCTCATGTTATGTTTTAATTTTTTGTTGGAAGTTTGGTAGTATGGTTGTAACTATCTGTTTTTATTTGAAGTGGAATGAAATTGCCTTTAGTTTTACTGCCTTGTTGATTTCTGTTATTAACTACAATTGAATTTAAACGGTGTTGTGATTGTTTAGAAATTATCCAGGTTTTAAATAAGTGGTAGGTTTTTGTTGTGTGGAAATGTGGAATGTGATCATATTCTATTTGCTTGTAGAGATTTACTCGTACAGAGATGGTTGAACGATCTCTGTTTGTTGAGAATTTTCCAGATTTTGAATTTGGGTCTTAATTTTAGCGTTATGTAATCTATTTCAGACTTTCTAAGATTTGGATATATTATCAATGTGAATTGACGGTTAAAACAACAAATTGTACAATTCACTTAATCTAAGATAGATGTCAGGGTTACATCTGTGAATACTAGTAAGATTATTTGCTTATAGGTTTCTGGATATTGAATCATAAGGAAGTGTTAGTAATTTTTCCAACTGCTTAATGAAGTCAAAAAGTTAGGCTCCTGTTTTAAATTGCAGTCATTTTTATGTACATCATTTAAGCATCTGGAATATAACTGATGCTGTTTATATAAATCCAGTAGAGCGGTTCTGAATTTGGGTGAAAAAGTAGGGCTAGTTGTTAAAATAATAGTCTCATCCATTTTTTGTGGTGTGTTGAACATAGTTTAAAATCATTTTGGGTGAACGATCCGTAATAGTTATCGTCGTAAGAGCTAAAAGTATATGTTACTACTTAATTTGAAGCGAATTATTATGGTTACATGTTTCCAAGTACTGTCAATTCTGGGAATTTTGGCGTTAGATCTATTTCTATTGGTGACTGTTGTGCTCTATACTTATAACTTATGTTATGCTGTGTTGCATCCACTTGGTTATATGTAATCTGAGTTTATGGTTTCTGATTGATTGGAATTTACATCTAGAGCTTGTTGAATGATCTGTAATTGTTTGTTTGCCAGTTTCTGATATCGATTTGAATTAGGCCTTTGTATTGTTGAGAATCGATTGTAAGTCAGAAATTTTCGTGAACATGATGGAGGATGTACTTGTTTAGGTATAATCTCATTTTAATTTCCTTTATGCCATTTAAACCAGCAAACTATAGCAAGGGTGTTCAAGCTTTAGCTTATTTTGTTTCTTGATCTAGCTTTTAAGTATTAATTGAGCTGATTTACTGTGTTTACTGGTTATGTATCAACGGCTATCTGTTAATGGCAAACTAACTTTTTGGTCGCTGAAAATAAAAGTATTGTCTGAGTACTAAACATTTCACATTGTAGGAACAAACTAGTTCTGTTTAGCCACAGAAGCGACTTATTTAAAAACTGACCCTTGTTGAAGATGGCTTGTTTAAAAACAATGAGAATGAAAATTCTTATTGAATGAATAATGTGATTCTAATTTTAAGTAATGTCAAATCCTTCACGTAATTTTAAATGATTTACTTATTGCATATTCCCTTTTCTAAATTGATTTTCAAAAACCGTCTCCTTTTTGGGTAAACATAGGCCACATTGATAGACATAGATTGTACAGCTCGATACAGAATGTTAGCACTGAACATGGATTCCCAGTCGCAGTTGCGAATGAATCGCAGTTCCCTCTTTGTTATCTAAAAACTTGGCCAAATATGACCTGCTTTAATACATGCCAATTACTATCTTTAGAAATATGTGCCACATGACTTGGACATTTCACGCAGCTTTCTGTTATGAATTGATTTTTATTACCCCGGGCAGGTAAAGTTGGTATACATCCTAATTCCATTTCCTTCTTTTGATTTATGAATATTTTGAAGCTTGTGAACTGCTTCATTTAGCGGGGTAGGGCTAGATTCATCAGTCTTTTTAGTCATTTGGTTTTGGCAGTGTATCTTATAAGGATTGAGCTTCGTTTTTTATAATGTGGAATCTAATTACTATTTAATTGTGTAGTATAACGCATGATTTGACGTTTCTACTCTCTTAGTTCTTCTGGAGCAAAAAATCTTAACGGATGACATGGTTGGCTCTTTGTAGTATTACAAGTCAATCATGATAGCAGCTGCCTGTAGTGGAAAAGTTCATTATAATAGTATCATTGTCTCTTTTAGAAAAATACTAGCGAAATTTCATGCGTGCTAGAAAGCGAATGCTTTCAGGCAACATCAGCAACTTCGGTCAGTGACCAAAGGTAAAGGGACTAGCCTTTAGTGAGACTTGCAATGCACCGCTTGTACTATTATACAGCTATGTATGTTGATTTTCCAGAAAAGAATTGTTAAACTGGCAAGGATAGTAAATTTGTTGAAGTTTATATAGCATGCGGCTTTTTATACGAGTATGTGTTAAGGAGCTTGCTTCACGGTATATAAATGAATCTGCCTTTTGTTTTCTTGTCTTACCTGAATCTCTTTGCTGCTATTGATATATCACTACATACGTGTTATGCTTGTCTTATATTGGTATTTACGTCCTGGATCCTGACGATTCTGGTTGGTCAGTCATTATTTTTGCAGAAACTATTCCTTCTGCTCATTGCTTATATCAGTTAAGTTATATGGGTTGTTCAGTATATTTCAATGCTGTCTTTGCCTAATATTAAAGGTTTTGAGATGAAACACTTCAATGTTGTAGGCTGTGCTATTTTTGCTTTACGCTTCTATTATTTACAGTTGTCTGTAGCCGGATTCTCTTTTTATTAAATGGTGCTGGTTAGTATCGAAATATTATTGAAATTCAAATTCAAATTCAAATCAAGCGTGTCTGGTTTTCTTATATTATGACAACTTTTCTTTTACTTGCACAAGGGTAATAACTTATTTTTTCAAATTGGTAAATCAAATTGGTCTTTATTATCTTATTTTGGTTTACATGTTTTAGTTCATAGATTCTCAAATAAGCTTTCATAAATTGCCTGGAATAACTATTGAAATTAGGATGTCACTCTTGTGTGAGGATTATGAAGCTTTGCACAATGGCTCCTCAGTTTCCAAGCTGGAAGTTATAGCTTTTTTATTTTGATAGAATGAGACACTCAACCTCTTCATGTCCTCTGATGATCTATAATACTACAGTTAATATATTACTACTCCATTATACGGGGATTTGAATATTAGGACTTGACGTCTTCCTTGGCGTGTAAACTAACTCCTCAAATCCTCTGTTTCTTCTTTGTTTTCTGACTTCCGAGTTAGCAAGGATTGGCTATTTTTCCTCTTCTAACCAGTTGATTTTCAAATAAGCAATACAAAATTTGGAATTTGGAAATACATAGCTGTTATTCTGTTTACGTTGTTTCTCTAGGCAGCGACGTCTTCCTTGGCGTGTAAACTAACTCTGCAAATTCTCTGTTTCTTCTTTGTTTTCTGACTTCTGAGTTAGCAAGGATTGGCCATTTTTCCTCTTAACCAGTTGATTCTCAAATAAGCAATACAAAATTTGGAATTTGGAAATACATAGCTGTTATTCTGTTTTAAGTTGTTTCTCTAGGCCGCGTTCTTCTCTAAATACAGTATTTTAGTGTTATTAGTTATTTCAAAATTCATACTATAATTTAGATTGGGACTGGCTTGCTTTCCGTGTGAAATCCCAGGCTATTTGCGAGACAGTAGTATTTCTAAAAGTTTTATAAAAAGGACTCCAAACAGATGATAAAAGTAAAAAGTGACGCATTCATGTTTGATTATATTTTTTTTAACGGTGCGGTTAGTATAAAAAAAATATTCAAGCATGAAGTAACGCAGAAACAACAATAAGTCATGATTTTTTTTTCTTTTTCACGATCACTCATGTTACATTGCACGATCACTCCTATAAATGCCGAATTTCTTTTTCAAACATTATGATAAATTGGGATTAAACCTTATGGCATATTGTGCTTATAAGTCATGACGTGCTATCTGGGGGAAGCTAAGTGGGGACGATCGGGTACCACGGCACCCATAATTTTAGAAATCCCAAGTGACGCAATTTTTTTTTAGTACAATTTCTTTTTAGGTGTAGATTTGGCACCCCCATAAAAATATGTTACTTGTACATATATTTTGGAACCCCCCATTTACACATCCTGGCTTCGCCCTGGTCAGCCTATCTCCCACCTTCACGAGCCTTTCTTCTATGATCTAAACCAAAACGAAATTTACCACCCAAGAGAAATAACATTATTAATTATTTTATGAGCAAAAAATATTTTTGAACAATATTTGCAACTATTCACGTCGGCTCATTTTGTAGCCACAGTCAATAATGCATTGTATAAGCTTCATTCTTTTGGGTAGGATTAATAGAAACAGGAGCTGAACTCAAGGGTTTACATTCCCTTCTTGCAACACTTCCGAAATCATTCTGAGACCCGATTCTGTTACTAAATAATTGTTAGCATTTTCATAATTAAGTGTAGTTTAGAGTACTTTCTTTGTTACGGGGTGAAGCCAGGAATCGTAAATCGGGAATGGCTCTTTAAGTGACAGCTTCGGGCAACAAAATAGAACACTTGCTTTCCTCCGAAGACTTGTTCTTTATACTAATTCTTCAATGAGTTGAATTGGAAATTCTAAAAGAGCAAAAAGTTGGAAAGTATATCAATTACAAAAGAAAAGAAAACAGCTAATCACTAAGCGGTTTTTTACCAAAATAAAGCAGATTTAAATAAGAAGATGAGGCCCAAAAACAGAAAAATGGAATAAAACACACAGCGACACGGATAAGCACAGTCGATCATTAAAAAAAGTTCTTTATACATCACGTTCATCTTATCTTACAAAATTATACTCTCTAATCTCTCTAGTCTCCCATAATTTGAAGACATAAATAACAAAACAATCTTACACTTTTCACATCTCACCATATTTTAATCATATCACGATATTTTAATGTATATACAGTTGAGCCCGCTGTAAAAATAGCAACGGAGCTATTATCTTATTCTGTACTAGTGAACTAACCCCATATTTGGTGTTGACTTTAATTTAAATCAACAAATAAATTCTAAGCAAACAAATATCAAAAGTAACTCGACTGAATTTGCAAGAGCTCGAGCTGTGCTAATAATTTAGCAGCTATCGACTTTACATTATGATGGCTTTTTTGTGTTAGATCAATCAAAACAGGCTGAACCATTTCCCCAAACTCTACTCTGTGAGCTTCAATTCTAAAAATTCTCTCAAAAATCCAAAGTACTTTTACTTGAGACTTGGCATTCCCTTGTTGCAACACTTTTAAAATCACTTTAACACCCGATTTTTTGACCAAGAAATTGCTTCCGTTTTCCCAGATTTCTTCTTGGAAAATGGTAGAAAGAGCATCCAAAACAGCCTCGTCAGCTTCCCTGTCTTTGCCTTCCAAAATACGAAACAAAGTTGAAATAACACCTGATTTTACCAAACAAAAAGTGCTCCTAACCGAGCAATAACCATTGTGAACCGTGCAATATGTGTCTGCAGAAAAAGACATGCATTTCCATCTTGACGTTCTAGACTTAGAGAGGGAGAGAGAATTTTCTGACAATTGAGCTAATGAATACGCCGCCCTAGATTTAGCGACCATCGTCCCGTTTGAAAGCATCTTGACAAGCAAAGGAATGATACCTTGTTCAACACTAAACTGTTGTAGTTTCGTATCAGATGATAATGTAAACCGTATACATATAGCCGCAATGCTCTCTAATATAAGGCAGTTCAGGGGTGTGGAACCATCTAGTCCCGAGTTCATCATCAATATCAGAATATGTAACAAATTTGCTGCTTTAATTATATCAGTAGCTTTCTTGTCATTAATTGGTAGATTACTCAATATTCCAATAGCGTATGCCTTTTCATTCTGTGAAGTCGACAGAGAAGCAATAGTAGTGAAAAAAACGAGATTGTTTTTTCCGATTTGTTCTGTTAGCCCTGTCGATAAATCTTTTGAGAGAATGTAAATTAATTCCAAAGACAAGATCCTATTTTCGGCGTCATCTTCTCTGAGAAAGGGTAAAAGAAGCTGAATCGCTCCGTTTTCCTTCATTTTTCTCCTAACTTTTGATGCATTTGGATACGTGCAAATGTTAGTAAGCGCTTTTAACAGGTGACATTGAACCACCGGACCTGAAAGGCTTAGTAATGAGAGCATTTGATGAGCTATATTTGGGTTAACCAGAAGAGACTCGAATTGAGAAATTTTTGCTAACATCACAGATGCTGGTTCTCGAAGAGTCATCATAACTGATGTTACGGAAAATAGGAGCTGAAGAAGGGTCGAAACAATGCCCTTACTGACCAAAATCTGGACGTTTTGCTTTATACTTGATAAATTTTGTAATGCGCTTAGAGAGGATAGTTTGGCCTCTAGTTTACCATTGCTAAACATTTTGACCAAGGGTTCAATTGCTCCTTCTCCGAGTGAGAGTTTACTTTGATCGGTTAGCTCCATTCTTGAAAGTGCAGTTGCCATGAGAATCTTACTCATGTCCGAACCTGCAGAAATAGGTAATCAACTACTACCCCTTTTACTTAATAATCAATTTCGAATTACAATATTCAAAACTTCATCAATCTGCCAATCTCAAATTATAAACTAAATGAGGATGCGACAAGCTACTCTTAAATCGGGAGATTAGGCGGAATCGGAGCATGTTCGCTTAAGCAAATCAGGTGAATTTTTGAAATTCAAAACAGTTGGGACTATCCGGCTTAAAACTTTCTAGTTTATTTTTTCTCAGTTTATAAAAGTTTGGGCTTAAAATATGACATAACCAAACTACACCTCCAGACTATCTGGACAAGACCAATCCGATTTATCAATTAAACGCTATCCTTGACAAAAAGCATTTCCCCGCCAAAAGTCAAATATTTTACCATATATGTGGATTCTTACCCAAGAACGTCGGATCAATAAAAACTGCAAATAATGGTCGAAATAAAATTAAATTTACAGAAAGAAAAAAATACCATCTTTTATGTACTGGATTATGGGCTTGAAATAGCCGGCCTCAGCCATATGAAGAGCATTTTGAGAATTATTTGCCAAAGTACTCAACAACTTATAAGCATCGTCGGAAGCAACTGGATCATCACCGTTCAAAATGGCGACTAAAATAAGTATACACCCTTGGATCCTCCCCATCCACTTCCTAACTGCAGAAACGTCCGCAAGGCTCAAAAGGAGTCCTGTGGCTTCTCTTTGCTCCTCCTTTTCTCTCGCTAGAGATTTGACTAGCGTTGATATGTACTTAACATCTGCCATCTTCTCCTGCATACTAAAAAAACATTGTAAGGAAAACAACCATTAGCTCTAAATTAATTTTACATGTTGGTATAGTTTTTCTTTCTTTATACCAAAAGACTTGATTTCATAACATTCTGTCCGTATAAACATGTGTGTACTGCATAATATTTGCAGTTGTGTCATTTATCCAGTGTTAGAACCTCTTGAGTTGCTTCTTCCCAGTAGTAGGTGTAAATTCCTTGTTTTTTGTTCAGTCTCGGTTGCTATTTGCTAACATGAATCTATACTAACATGTGGCAGGTTGTTGAATGAAAGGTCGATATTCATTTTAATGCATAATGAATGAAATATATGAACACGTTTGATTTCCTGCGTTTAGGACGTCTTTGTATTCTTTTGGAGTGCGGTAAACTTTGATTATCAGGTTGGTCGCTAAGCAAGACAAAACATACAAATATATGGGCAACTTGTTCAAAATTGTGTAAAAGGGCAATCCAGAATATTAAAATACAAAAACATCAAAGATTAATTTTTGAATAAAACAAAAGAATAAGTTGATCGTACTGCCGGCCTTATTGGTTATATAACCAAAACGTTGTCATATCACCATTTGTTTTTAGGTCGTGTGTATACTAATGTTTGTCTATCATTAGCTTATATAGTTTAACAACAACAATCTCAATCTCAATCTCATGAGAGTGGGTTGTCGAACTAGTTTCCTTTTTGACGAGTCCGAAAAATACAAGAAACTGACTAAAACATCCAGTAATAAAAAGGAATCTCAGAACAAAAAAAATACAACTAATAGACATTAACAAGAAATAACCTTGTTTTCGGGATCTTGTTCCACAAGACTCCTAAGTATCCGAAGTATTATCACCCTCTGGTTAGCCTTACTCGAACCCAACCTATTAAACATAACAGGTATCACTCCTTCCTCACTAATCCACTTGCTCGCAATAACATCATCCTTAACCAACAAATCCGCGCACGATAACGCGCTCATAAACTCTTCATCATTCCCATACTTAAGTTGCAAAATCACATCTTCACTGTTTTCACTAATTACCTTATCACCCTCAATAATCTCCTCAACAATCTCCCCCACCATTTCCCCTGTTTCCTCTGTTTCATCCGTTTCCTTAGTTTCCTCTGTTTCACAATCGTTAATTGATTCTGAGCTTACACTAAATCTTGCTTGCATCAACTCTCGCCTCAATTCTTCAATATTTTCCTTTCTAGGCATGGGAATATCATGGCTCGCGAATATCACTAGTCCCAACGAACGACCAAGATCGTGTGTAACATCTTCGATTAGTTTCTCCATCGGGTGACCGAGTTTTGGGGCTTTTATCAAGGCTTTCGCGCGGTGTAACTCGGAGTTCAAGGACTCTATTGCTTTTCGTATAGGTGGGTTGTCTATGTTCTCGTTTTCTCGCAACTCTTCTAAAATTGGGGTTAGTTTTTCGATAAATACTGAGAATTCTGATAAGGTTTCGGTTACGGATTCTTTTGCTAAAGAAGCTACTTCGTCGGCCGAGGATAGTGTTTCCGAAACTAAGTCCGAAAAGGGTATAATATTAGCCATAGGAGAGAAATGAAAATAAATGAATTTGTAAAACAGGAGAGAAGAAGAGACTTGTTGTTTGAAACTAATATTTGATTGTTTCACAGAAAGAGAGAGAGAGGGACGGCAAATGAGAGGGGTGATAGATACATACATATAATACAGTTGTAGTAATTAATTTATAAGTTTATGTTTTTTTTTATATTTAAACTTTCATTTAACGTTCAAGTAAGGTACAAAGACTGAGAAAGCTGGGTATTACTGTTTCTGTGTGGGCATTTTTAAATATAGTTAATAACAAACAGATACACACAGATTTTTCTGTAAATATTCTTGTCAACTGTCATCAAATTTTGAAAAGAGATGTGCTCTACTTTGTCTTTGTGACCATTGATTGCACTACCAGCAGTACGGCCATATATTAAATTATTTTGGAAAATTTTAACATACTTTAATAATTAATAATATAGGTTGACGTACCTTATGGCCAATTTATCTCTTCATCTTTATTTTTATTAAGATTATCATTAGATATGAATCTTTGGAATGCGGAACAACTTTTGTAACCATTGAAATATAAAACCGGAAATCAAATAAACCGCTTGTTTCAAAACAAATTCACTTATTGGGAAAAAAACATTTGACATAATTATTCTTCTGTTTATTTCTAATCAGTATTTTCATATTTCTTGGTGTTTTATACTTCTATATATATATACTCTAGTAACCATATAATCAAATGTTTGCGTTACAAATGAAATGTTGTTGTGTGTGGTCTATTATTTCGTCTTATTATCAAGACGGTTGACTTGATGTTTATTATAGTGATGCTGAAGCTTCTTGTTTTTCCACATGAAATTACGGAGCAAAAACATGTGGAGGAGACTATAATGGAAGACCAAGTCAACCGTTTATCTTTTTCCCTTTCTATACCCCTGTCGTTTATTTACTGTCTGTAGTGTAGTATCGTACTATACACATTTTGCTAATTTGAGGACGGCCCCCGCCAGCTTGTGGGATATTGAACTTAATAGTTAGTTAATATTGAGCTTTGGTGCCAGTAGAAAATTGTCTTCAAGCTTTAATGCTTTTTAGCATATGAACAAATATGACGCTGGCCCAAGATCGAGGAAACAGATTTAGAAAACAAACGTGAAACATGAAAAAAAAAAAAAAAATTACATTTGAAATAATAGGAAGTAGTAAACGAGGCGCGGAAAGTGACAAACGAGAAACACGGTTTTTCAAAAAGGAAACGAGTTGCTTCTTTAAGAGTTTTGTCGCCCACAAATTCTCGTATTTTTTTTAATAGACAGACTCAAAAGCAATTTATGGAGCCAATCATGGATACAATTTAATCTATCAACACAGACTAAACAGAGTAGCAATTTGATTACAATAGTTTTCTAGGTATGACAGTTTAATGAATGTTTTCATAAAATAGTTATAGTGAATGAAATAGTGTTGAGTCCTCGAATGTTTCCCGTTTAACGAATAGTCATTAGAATTGTACTTGATCTCTAAAAATATATTTCAGTCCTAACTAATGGTTTGGTGATTGGATGTTTACATTTTAATGGTAAAGCTTTGGACGTGCTTTTGCTTCCAGAAATGAGAAAAATAAATGGGGTGAAAGTTTACAGCTTAATTAGAGCATATGCATCAAATTACACTTTTCCATTTATATAAGGAGTTCACTCACAAAAAAACTCACATATCAGTCTCATTATACACACTCTAATTATAAAGAGAAGATGAAATCTCCTTAAATTCACAGTTATTCCATCTCTGCATAAAAAAAAATTGTATGGCTTTTTTAGATGAGACCCGTCCTATACCATACTACCTCTATTTTTAAATTGACAATAAATGAAAAAGAAAAGAGACTAGTGCAACTTCAGTAAGTTGATATACTCATCAAAGTGAAAAACTAAGGTATTTCTCCTTAAATATGATGAGAATTGGAGAGAGACCGATACTAATGCTCACATGTTATAAAATGATTCATTCTAACATATGGCTTTGGCCCGGGTTCGAACCGGAGACATGCGGTCTATCTTAGACAACGGAATAGGTCAACGTCTAATAATCCAGTTTAACGAATAATCATTAGATTGGTACCCAGTCCCTGAAAAAACATCGATTCTAATCGTAAAATAGCTTTGGATGTGTTTTTGCTTCCATTAATAAGAAAGTAATAAAATAATATTCATTCTTAAATATGGTTTTGCTCATGTCGGAACTGAAGACACTTCCATGTATTCACTACAGCGGAATGGATCAATATCAATTAATGATCTGCAAAAATCATCAAGAGAGTTGAATTAATCCGTTTAAAAAGAGAAAGATATATATAAAAAACAAAACAAAAAATGTAATGGCTTCGCCCGGGTTCGAACCGGAGACCTTCAGTGTGTTAGACTGACGTGATAACCAACTACACCACGAAACCAACTTAACAAATTATTTACATTAAAATTATAAAAAACAGTTAAAAATAAAGAATCTGTTCCGAATCATAATATCCCCCCTCTTCCACTCCCTTCGTAAAAACAAAAGCCCTAATTTACTCTCTCTCTCTCTCTCTCTTTGTGGGTGCTCGTTTTTCTCGTCGCCGGTGAAGATAGAGATGTCAGGTTCGGCGGCGTTAGATATGAGCCTCGATGATCTCATCAAGACCAATAAACAATCCCGCGGCGGCGGCAGTGGTGGTAGATCACGTGGCAGAGGCCGCTCCTCCACCGCCGGCCCCGGCCCCGGCCCCGTTCGACGTTTTCCACCTCGATCCTTCAATCGACCCGCCCCGTACACCCCTCAGGTAATCACCCGTTAAAGATACGTACAGAGATTTTTTGTAATTACTATTAAGCTTAGAGATTTTATCTAATTAATTGTTGCAAGGCTTCATAAGGGGTGTATGCGTGTTAGTATGTCGATAGTTTTAACAAGAAACCACAGTTTATATGTTGTATTGTACCAATTGAGGCTATTATACTGATTAGTACTTTGATTGTATTGATTGCTTATTTCAGATTATGGTAATCAGCCCTTTAAACATATGTGTATATATAGAAGTCTACAGTTTGTATGCTGTATTATATCAATTGAGACTGTGATATTGATTGGGAATTTGATTGCTAATGTTAGATTATGAGAGGGAAGAGAAAAAATATAAGTTTTTTTTTTTTTACAATTGAGACTTTGATATGTGGGTAGTTTTAGGTTTTAGCAAGAAACCAGAGTTTATATGTTGTTTTTGTATCAATTGAGACTAAGGCTCTGTTTGTTTCTCCGGAAAATAATTTCCGAGGAATAGATTTTCTTGGAAAACAAGCTATTTTCCATGATTTTCTTGGTGTTTGGTTGTAGGGAAAAATTTCATGGAAAATCTGAATTATAATTTATAATTTATCTAACAAACACAAGTATAGAATCTCATAATAATAGTAACAAAATCAAAATATAAATTTTATGAGAATTAATCAGAACTGAATTTATGAGAATTTTATGTTTTTTTATATGTTTGTTAGTATATGGATGAAGATTGTTTATATTTAAGGAGAGGGGTATAACTAACACTGCTGGTGAATACTCACAAGACACCACAGTTAGATGTATTGTTTTAGTTGAGACTATCAGATTAGTTGGGAATTTAACTGTATTGATTGTTAGTGTTTCGACTGTGGGAGGAAAGAGAAAAAGATAGGTTTCTAAAGGTTTGATTGTTTAACATCTATCAGATCTGAACTTGTGAGATTTTAATGTATTTTCGTTAATTTATGAATGAGGATGATTGTGTATTTAGGAGTTGGGTACTTAAAGACACACAAGAAAAGATGGTTTCCATGGTGTATTTCTTAATTTGATACTATCAAATTGATTGCAACTATTGTTAATGTTCTTTTAGAATAGACAAACAAAGCAAAAGGATAGGGTTTAATTGTTCAATTATGTGGACAGAGATGATTGTATATATAACACGCACAAGAAACCACAGTCTTGATGGTATATTGGATAAATTGAGAACATCACTTGGATTAGGAAATTGATTGCATCAATTGTTAATGTTCGGTTATAAGAGGAATTAGAAAAAGATAGGTTTCTTAGGGTTTGATCCATTGGGAATTTGATTGATTGATTGGTACTGTCTGGTTATAGGAGGGGCGTGAAAA
Source organism: Primula veris (assembly GCA_963682055.1). NCBI lineage: Eukaryota > Viridiplantae > Streptophyta > Magnoliopsida > Ericales > Primulaceae > Primula > Primula veris. The sequence continues at coordinate 44,896,219 of OY821740.1, forward strand.
GAGAGGATTTTTTTAGGTTTTGATTGTCTAACACCATCCATTATATTTGAATTATGAAATTTTAATGTAATTATGTGTTTGTTAATGTATGGATGGATTGAGTATTTAGGAGATGGGTGCTTAAGTCTGCAATAGAATTGTAAAAGCCACACAAGACAAGACAGTTTCCATGGTATAAGGCATCAATGGAGACTTATCAGATTGATTAAGAATTTGATTGCATCGGTTGTCACTCATAGATCCTGGGAAAAAAGATAGGTTCTTTAGGTTTTCACTGTGTGAATGTCATCGATCAGATCTGATTTTATGAAGATTTTAAGGAGCAGATTGTTTATGTCTTGTGTGTGTTCTAGCTTTGGTGTATTATGTCCCAAGTGTAACATGTTTTTATGTTACTAATAATGTCCTATTTTATGTGGAATAATGGTTTTCTTAGGTGCCTACTTGGGATCATGACTTGTTTGGTGTTGGTGGGAATCCATTCCCCGTTGTTGAAAGTGAAGGGAAGCTATACATATCAAATTTGGACTATGGCGTTTCCAATGAAGATATTAAGGTGACTACCGCACAACCACTTTCTCAGTTTCTGCTGTCTAATTGTTTTTTAATTTGCTTTTGTGATTGCTGCTGCTTTTTCGCAGTCATATGTTAGAAGACTGAAATTTTAGATGTACTTTGTTATAGTTCTGATTTGTCTTCATGTTGCTATGTAGACGTTAGTTCTTTGCCTTCTTAGGCCTGTTGAAGATTTTTATTTTTATTTTAACCTTTAGGTATCTCCTTTAGTTGTTTGCATTGCCACGCTTAGGGCTTTCTCAATCTTTTTATAAATTTAACATTTCAGAATATATAAATATGCCAGCTTATTGACTTTGAAGATGGCAGCCAGATAAGCCATCTATATTTACAGACGTTGTGATGAAATACAATCTGTGAGGATATTGTGTTCCTATGTACTACAATCATGCTCAATTTGGGAATTGGTGCTTCCATGTATGACACAAGATTTCTATTACTGTTTGTTGTATGGTTTTTAAAGTCATGAGCAGTTACTTACCATGAGAACTACTTGGCCAGGGAATTTTTTTCCATTAATTTATGTACTTCTTCAAACAGTGTAATTTAGATAAACCCTGTTGGCAGTTAATATGGTTGTCCCTGCACAGTGAAAATGCGCCTTGACCAATTGTGTTTGTGAGTTGAATCAGTTTTAGTTTGTCGGTATATGCTTTTTTACTTTATCCCCGTTATATTGGGAAACCTTCACTTCTATTAAAGCCATTCTTCTTTGGTGTATAGAAGTCAATCTGACATCTTTCTCGTAAATTGAAGAACGCTCTTTTCATTGTGTTAGTAATAAGACTATTAACCAAGTTCAAATGTTTTAGATGTCCCTTTTACACATGTAACAGTAACAGTTGATGTTGTACTTTTTATTCAATAAACGATGCACTTTTGTTTGTTGCTTTATCAAATTTTAATATAATTGCTTTATATGTAAAAACATGTTCTTTGGGGGAATAGGAATTTGCTACAGTAGAAAGGATTAGGATCTGTCTGCTTTTGACATTTTTGGGCTTGCATTCAATACAGCATTGTTTGAAAATGTGTTTGTGGAATAAATTATCATGTTTACACGTGCTTCTCTTACTTTTTTTCTTTATTTTAGCATGTACTGTTGTAGAAGTAGTAACTTCTGCCCCGTCTGGTTTATAATGCAATTTTTATGTGAACAGGAATTATTTGGTGAGGTTGGTGACCTCAAACGGTATTCCATAAATTATGACAGGAGTGGTAGATCAAAGGTATTTGATTTTTTTTACATGATATCGACCATCCTGCTGAAGAGTTCTAATTGTTTAATTAGGATTTGGCGATAAATTCTTTTTTTCTTCAGGGAACGGCAGAAGTAGTTTTTTCTCGCCATCAAGATGCCGTATCAGCTTTAAAAAGGTATAACAACGTGCAGCTTGACGGGAAACCTATGAAAATTGAAGTTGTCGGAATAAATATTGCGACTCCTGCTTTGCGCCCAGTGGCAAATGTTCCTTTTAGACCCTCAAATGGTTCATTCAGGCCCTCAGATGGCGGATACGCAAGAAGGTATGTTTATTTCAGTGGTGTATGATTCTTTTTTTCCTTTTAGTGTATATTATTTTACCACTTCTTTAGATTTTCACCATGTATAGTTTATTTTGTTTGCATTCCCGTGTTGACCCACTTCTCCTTCAAAGGGAACAAAATTATTATTTTACTAAGATATTGGTAGCTTTTGTCAATAACAGCTTACACTTTAGATGTTAGATCTTCCAACATTTGATAAATGGATGATGATTAGGCAATAACTAAGAAAAAGAGAATAACGAAAAGCAGACCACCAATTATATAATTGTCGATAGATGTGTATGCTTGATTGGACGTTGAGAAATTAAAGAGGGTTTTCTTGAGGAGTTCGATAAATATATTTTTATCTATTCTTCCTTGTGACTTATTTTTCCTATGTTTTAAACTGTTACTTTTCTTAGTTGTGTGCGCTGTTGGGCCATGATTTTTGCTCATGAACCTTATCACTTAATACGGTGATCCTTTCACAAAAAGTAACTCTGAACATTTGTTACGTGTGTCCGTGACACTACTACATTTTTAATCTGAGTGATTAGTCACATATTTCATTAGATATGCAAGGCCTTATAGGGCAATGCTATTATGAAACAAAGTATTGTATGTTTCTTGAGTAATGCTTGATGTATGTTGTATTTGTTACTGGAACAGTGGAAGAGGAATGGGTGGCCCACCTGGCAGAGGAGCCCGTGGTGGAGGACGTGGATCTGGAAGAGGTCGAGGACGGGGAAGAGATCGTGATGAGAAGGTTTCTGCTGAAGATCTTGATGCTGAGTTGGACAAGTATCACACAGAGGCAATGCAGACCAATTAAAAATAATGATTATGTCCATGATGCCTCTTTATTATGTTTCAAGTTTTCCCTATCATTTTGTTGTTTTGTGAATCGAACTGAGAGTGACTACGGGGCTGTCGCAGAACTTTTAGAACCTTGTTAAATGAGCCTGGTTTTATCTCTACATTGTACCCAATTAGGACCTTGGTAAATTTGGTTGTTAGTGTTACTTTTATTAGACAAGTGTTAAGAGTCTTCCCAAAACCCATTTGAGCTACATGTTTGCAATTGCATTAGTATTAGCAGGTGAAATGTGTGATAGAGCATGTTTTGTTCCTGTATTGATACTTCTGGACACACTTCATCTTTTTGCGTTCCCCGAAACCTAACCTTTGGCATCGAGATAATGAAGTAGAGTATATAATAAGGCTGTTATTGAAGAGGTTTAATATGGACGAATATTAAATTTGACGAACACTGGTTAATACTCTGTAGGCCGAGAGCTTCATCGAATTGGTACAACATGTCCACTATGGGAATGAAAACTATTGGGTTGCATTTTGAATGAAAACTGCTTTTTATGTCGATTGTGAAGATAGAAAAAGAGCTATCATTCTATCAAATTTTCTCTTGATTCATTTGTTTATAGTTTTCTGGAGCAATTTGAATAACCCCTAGTTTTTATTTACCAGCTTTGTTTAGAGGATAGGTTATGGTTACGTGTTTTGCGTTTTTTAAGTTGTGGCCTGGTTTCTTTCTTTTATATTGGCTTCTTCTTATATTGCTTACTTTTTTAGTGGAAAAGGTCTTGGTTATACTCTTGGTTTTTCAGTTGCTTGTTAATAACACGGGATCTACATCTGGTTACTTATAATTAGCCAATTAGGTTTCGTAAAAGTTACAACAAAGTTTACCTTCTCTTGCTGGTTTCACTGCGCTTCTGGTAGTGTAATTTGCTTTTCACTCAGGGTTTTGAATCATTTATAGCTAGTTGTTGTACAGGAAAGAAACAATCTGTCCCTTAAGTGTTTTCAAATCATTTGCTTTTTTTGTCCATAGATATATTCGTTTGAAGATGCATTATGGTCTGTATTTGGCTGAATGATTTTTGTTTCGGTACTGAACATTATATTTATTGCTGATTCTAGTCCCTGGTCATTGTTTGGTTTTAGTCGGACCTGATTGTTTGATCTTTGTCTGTCTGGATAGTGTTATCGAGTCTAGCTAGTCTTATAATCATCATCTACTGGATTTTGATAATAAACAACTCCGACCAATCTGCCATATTTGGTAAATTGGCTAAATCTACCAAGACGCCAAAAATTACTTATACAGTTATATGAGATCCAGATTGCGGTCAGGTTTGTATTCTGGTTTCAGTTTCAGCTTTTTGGCTTCTGTTATAAATTGTCATTATTGGTAGTCGAACTTGAATAGTTTTGATTTAAGTCGTCTTTTCAGATTCCTAAGTTAGGGCGAGAAATTTAGTCTCTTATTTGCATATTAAATTCTGTTTTATTCATTGAGATTTATACTTGCAAATGTGGTTGAATGTTCTCCAATTGTTGATAAGTTTGCAGATTCTTAATTTGAGGGGAAAAATTGTATTCCGTTGGGTAACTGGTCTATCTTTAATAAGATACTGTATTTGTTAATCTTCTTAGAGCATCCTTAACGGGTGTTATTCCCCTGTGAGCAACGCGAGGAGTAATCCAACCTTCACGGAAGATGAAGAGCAAGAGGAAGGGAATCACGCGGCCACGGATTGGAAGGGAGAAGATGAAAGGATCAATGTGTGGGAAGAAGTTCTTCCGCTGTTTTTCTCTCTATATCTATCTTTCTCTCTCTCTCTATATATATATATCTATATATATGTATGTGTAAAAGAAAAAGGAAAAAGCCCAATTTAAAGTTTAAACTCTATTCCTTCTCTCTTCCTCTCCATTGAATCTTGCCGTGTTTTTCCTTAAAGAAGGGTGTTGTTCCCCAATTAAATGAAAATTATCCCATCCTCTTCCGTTATTGATGCTTTTAAGTGGGGATAAAATAGTTGCATGATTTAAATTACATTTCAGTTTTATCTTTGAAAAGAAAACCCATCATATTAGATCACAATTATGCTTGATCTACATCATTTTGATCGAATACTATGGTATGATCGGTAAACACGGGCGCACATAAGAATGACAGATTTTGTAATCTTTGATTTTTCTGAAGTTTGCCAAACAAGGGAAAGAAACTCTGTCGTGTCTGTCAGGGGTGAGCAAAAAATCTGTAAGTCCGTCTCGTAACCAAATCCGTATAGATTGGGACGGGTTGGGGTGAGTTGAATGTCCCAAAAAAATCAATCCGTCCCGTCTCAATTCGCTATATATTTTGCGGGTTGGGTTAGGGTTGAGGTTCACAAACCGCGGGTTAATCCGTCCCAATCCGTTTCAACCCGCAATATATATATATATACATTGTGTGTATTTTAAGATATCAACTTTTAATTATCGTTATATTTTAGTTTATTACTTGTTCGTGAATGTTCTAAACGTACTTTGATTGAGTTTAATTTATATTTCTGTTTGAAATATTCAATTTATTTTAAAATTTGGGTTGATTATGCAAACTATGAAAAATAAAGGACCAAAATAAAAATTTAAGAATCAATCTAAACTCAACCCGTCCCAACCCGTAATTTATTTTGCAGGTTAGATTGGGTTGATGTTTTAATTGTAACGGGTTGGATTGAGTTGGGTTGGGATTTAAATTTATCAATCCGTCCCAATCCGTCCCGACATTTATTTTACGGGTTATGATTAAAATAAATCCGTTCCAATCCGTTCCGTGCCCAGTGTAGGTAAAAAGTAGAAACCAATATGAAGGTGTGGGGGGTAATCTAGGCCAAAGACTTGCATATTTACAGCTCAAATATTTGCTATTCTATACTAAGATGTAGAAGTATGAGTAACCAATCAGATTTAGTGTTAACTAAAACTAAAAACTTACAAGATACAAACCAAGGTAAACGGGGAAACCTAAAGTCCTAATGAACTTGGAAACCAAATATAATGTGATAATTAAGCTATCGTATAAACCTACTCCGAGTATCTTAAAAGAGAAAGACTTCATATAGGACTACAATAGGTGATTTAGGCTTGAGGAGTATAAGAGAGGTACATCTATGCCATAAATATACATGTTATAAAAGATTGAAAACACACAGGTAAACATTAGTTCAGTTTACCTCTCTTTGCTAATTGCTCTTGTAAGTCCTGATCCTGCTAATTAAAAGTTTTGTAGTACTAAATCGAGGTAGTCTTATAAGTACTAGTAATTGTTAAGATTATATTTCAAATTATCAGTGATGTTTCTCAAACGCTTGTGTATTTACTATTTTTCTCCTCTACTATTTTTTTTATGTCTATACTACTTGTCTTGTTCATCAGTGTTTTAGAATTGTGCTTGTTCTGTTTTTAATGATTACTGATCTTAATTTGGGGATTAGTGAAACATATAACGGGCATCACACCTTATTGTTTCCGTAGGAAAAAAGATTCGTGTTCTTTTCTAATTTGCTTGCTCTCTTTCTTGATGTAGAAGCTTTGACGAGACTACCTCAGCGTATACCTATAGCTAGCTAACTGTTAAATCAAACTGATTCTAAATTAAGAGGGAATTCTAGTCTATTTGGTTGTTCTTTCTTTTTACTTTTTTAAAATGCCATTGTTTCTTTTATAGAAGATTACCAAATTGTTTGGAAAGAAGCATGGAGAATTCAGAAAACCGACTCGCATTAATTGGAGAAAGTTCTGCTCAAGAAACGAATCAAGATGAAGACCGACCACCGTGGTTTGAACTTCTGCGTGACCTTCTAAGCTTGATAACTTCAAAATTACTCCTAGAGGACCTTTCCGCTTTCAGTAACACATGCAAATCATGGCAGTCGGCCTCTGATTCTCCGCTACCTCAGTACCCCTATCTAATGTTTGAAAATACAAAGACTCGCTTGTTCGAATTTTACAACCCTTTCTGCAATGCTTGGTACCAAGCGAATATCCCAGAACTATGCGATGCCGAAATTCGGTTCTTTAAAGACGACTGGTTCATCATACGTAAAGGTACTTATGCTGTATTTCTCTTTAATCCTTCTACAAAAGCGAGGATAGAAGTCCCTGATATACCCTGGGAAGATGAAGATGAACCCTCAAGGATGTGTTTCTCCTCAACGCCAACTTCACCACAGTGTAGTTTTTGGTTTTGCATCAGATAAAAATTCGAATCTAATGGAAGTATGCATGCATAAAATCGGTGAGCAGGGTTGGACTGTTCATGTGTACGATGAACAACGCAAAAGTTTTGATTTAGCGGGTTGTAGTCCGGTTGTAATCAATGGGTTGGTATACTGTCTGGGTAAAAGGGGGAATTTGGGGATATTTGATCCAACAAATAGTGACCCAACTTGGAGTGTGTGTGTGACTCCTAGTCAAAAGAGGGAGAATTCGGAACGACGTTATATGGTGGAAGACGAGGGTAACCTATTTTCGGTTTTTCTTAGGTGTGACGGAAGAAAAGTCGAAGTTTTACAACTAAATTTCGAAGATATGCGTTGGAAAGATGTGGAGAGTTTAGGTGATAAGGTGCTATTTCTTTCGATTCACTCATCTTTTACTAAATCAATGAGAGGAAGTGGGAATAAAGTTTATTTCCCAAGATTTTTTAATGGCGTAGATGGGATGTTCTATTTGTTAACAACCAAAAAGTTTCACAATACCACACATAGTTTCTCAAAGAGTGATTATTACATTGAGCGAGAGATAAAGCAAGCAATATGGGTAAATGGGGAACATATAGGTTCACTACTCAGAGACTTCAAAATACATTGCCCACGTCATCGATGCATTGTGGCAGGGATCAAACAAAAGGTTTTAAGAGGTATCCTTTCATTATGTTGTTTAGAACAATTCTCAACGTTATTATATTATCATAAAAGGTTATAAGAGGTATCCAAAATTAGTTTGACGACTGAACATCTTCATGGAGTTGGTACCACATAGTCGGTACTGATTCTGATGATTTAACTTTCAATTAATGGCATAGCTTTTCTTCTAACAAATAACTGAGCAGAACTCTAGACAAATAGTACTAATTCTCAACTTTATTATTTAAAAGTTGGCTTGTTTGAGAAACATGTTTGTACAATGAGATTAATAATCTTTCAATGCAAGTGCGTGGTTCAGTAACAGAAAACATAATGACAAAAATTTTAATACTTTTAAAAGGATCTACAAAACGACGTATGTATGTTTTTGCTATTAGTATGTGTGAACAGAGGGCGATCTAATGACTTTTTGTGTATTAGGGAAAGTTATGGAAACATCTAATCTAGGGAAGAAACTCGCCACCACTCATTCGTTTATTCCTTGGCTATCCTTTTCCCGAAAGGATAAAAAGATGAACATAATTTGTACAGTATCAGAGAAAATGTGTAATCATCCTCAGTTTATATCCGAGTTATATGGAAAAATATGTTTGGCTTGTAATCTAGACTGGTTGGTGCTCATGGACCAACAGTCATACGAGCTTTGTATCTTCAACATCAGTTCAATGAGAAAGGTAAAGCTTCCTCGCCTTCCAGAATGGGGTTTAAGAGGGCTGCCTTATTGTGTTCTATCTTCGAGGCCTGATGATCCTTGTTGTCGCGTCGTATTCATTACGACGAGTGAGAGAGAAAGCATCATGATGTGCAAGCCAGATGACAATAAGTATACGACACTAGACTGGCAGGTATCTGATCCTAATTTTTCTGTTTGGGGGGCTACGGTCTTAAATGGGAATTTATATTGCATATTATTCCCTAGCAAGACTCTAGTTTGTGCGGATGTGTCAGGGCAAACAATTGATTCTAAACTTCGGTTTAAACAAGTAATACGAGGAGGATCGCCTAGTCCCTCACTTGAAGAGCGCATCTTTTATACAGAATGGTATCTTGTTAACGTTGACAACGTGCTTCTTTTCATTAGCAAAATATCGCTAACTTATGATGAGTTTTTACGTTTTAAGATTTACCGAGCCGACTTCTCGAATATGGCTTGGGTAGAGCTTAGGAGCATTGGTGGCCATACAATATTTCTAGACTCAAAGGAATGTGTGTCTTGTTTGGCAGCAGAGGCTGGTACCCGGGAGAATTGCATCTATTTCACCGGACGTGGAGACCGGAGGTTGTACTTCTTTGATCTAGAAGATCAAAGCATCATGACATCCCTGCCTTGTGCAACCATTAGTAAAAACAAGGTTGATTCTAAATGGATTCTAAATTGCTCATAGGTCTCTCTGATGAGGCGGGACAATTGCATGTCACAATAATAGTAAATTATGTTTTACTTTATTTTTCATTTGTTTTCGATTTGACATAAGAGAGCAAATGAGACATTGTTTATCAGATTTGAGTTATGAAAGTGCAGTTCCCAACAGACTTTTAAAAGAAAATCACCCACCCCACTGTGTACTTTTGAGCAAATAACTGAGAAAAAACACAATTTTTTTGGAGGAGCATTTTATTGAATTTTATACTAGGGTGTAGCCCATATGTTCATATAAGATGATTGTCCACGGTTGATCTATGAATCACGTTTTAAATAATTGCAGTGCGCCAGCCTTGAGGAAAAATAATTATATGAGTATAACAGAAGTATTTTCATACCGGTATAGTAGTTATTTTTTGTCTAATCTAATGTATGGAAATCAAGAAAGACATGGGCTATATTGAGCAAATAAAACTGTTACTGTACAATTAGTAGTGGCCCTAGTGGGTAAACCACCAACTTTCTCTCAATTACAAATGATACTACATTTTTATTCCAAGTCATCTTCGTCCTGAGAGCTCATTTTGGTTGTTTGGTTATGATTACAAGGTGTATAAAACAATCTATGAGAACATTTAGTTGGCAGAATTTAAAAGATAAAAATATCGTCAACATTTTAAAAGATAAAAATATCGTCAACATTCTAACCGGTTTACATAGTCTAATCCCGTATAATGTTTGTTAACACATGTTTGATAGATAGATCGCCACTCGAATAATACCTGTTAGAATAGTTTTTTTCTATACATATAATAAATACAGGTAAGCTGACACGATTGAGCTTATTTTGTTTGTTTTCCTTGTACAAATTAATCTAATGGAGTATGAGATCTATTAAACATCGTTTCCACACAAATTTGTCAATGTTCTTCAAAATATGTTTACATGAATTCATGTATTACGACTTTTGACAAAGCGAATAGGCAAGTTCCGTCATATGTCGGAATCTAAAAGCACCTCCCACTATTGGGCTCCACGTAAATGTCTCCAGTTTCATCTTATAGAGCCGATACCTTTTAAATGTTGAGAAACTAAACTTGACTCTTAGAAGTGACTCAAGAATTTCACTCACTTATTTCTAAGATTGCTTCAAAGTATTTATTTATGTTTTTAGTATTTTATCACATTATTTGGCATTGTACAAGCAGATGATAGTCTGTTGCAACAATTTTCATTACTAATTTCAATGTACCACAAAGTACAGTTACGACGTCAATGGTGTGACTACTGGTATCTTATGACTGTAATTCATAAGACTTACACTCTTATTTTGTCTTTTATTTCATTTGAAGATCAACATTGTTTTAGTTTTTAGGAAAAATTATTGTTTACTATACCAATCTATTGGTGGTTAAGAAACTGCATACCCATCTACGAGCATTAATAATTTGCATACTCACCTATAACAAATCAAGCAATCACAACACTCTAGTTAATGTTTGTTGACTTTTTAAGAGAAGTTTGGTCTTGTGCGAACATGTGCAAAACAGACAATTCTCATTCAAAGTGATTACGTGATCACACATGATCAAAATTCCGTTTAAAGTTCAACAAAAGTTAACAATAATGTGTTGATTGTTTGATTTGTTATAGCTGAGTATGTAAATGGTTGATGTTCGTAGGTGAGTGTGTATTTTCTTAACCACCAATAATTTGATGAAGTAAACAATAATTTTTCTAGTCTTTATACAGAATCAGGATCAACAAAATACAGTGGCTAAGAAGTTGAACTGCCTGTCATCAAAGTTGCGTGGAACTAATGTAATGCATATTGGGCAGTGATACATGTTTCTCCTTTGATCAATATTTTCTATATCCGGACAAAATATTTTCAAGGCTTGATTATAAGAAGTTGCTTTATGCTGTTTAGAATCATTGTTTGTCAAAAGCTGAGGTAGAACCGTACGTAGAAGTAAGTAATAAAGCGTGTACTGAATTACCAAACGCAATGGCTAAAGGTGGAGTCAGCGTCTATGGTTATTCGAGTGTGAAGTATTGGTAACGGGGGGCCATGGCCATAACCCTCAAAACCAAATGTAGTACTAAAAATCGGAGTGGTTAGAGTGGGGATCTCACACCGAAATATCTTGAACATGTTCTCGATTAGATGCGTAAAATCTTACATATTCCTACCCAGTACCCGCTCCTATTTTAGTTTGATATTTGCAAGTATAGATTTTGAACAAGGTGGACCAATACTTGGATTATAAATTTTATTTCGAGACCGGTGGTGTACTAATCTGGAATAATTTGGAGCGAAGGTGTGATAAGTTTTTCTTGGATAGAATACTGATGTAACATGTAATACGTATGATTAGGAATATTTAGGATATGTTTATCTAATTAACAAAATAGAACAAACAGTGGCTGTAGTTTAGTGGTAAGAATTCCACGTTGTGGCCGTGGAGACCTGGGCTCGAATCCCAGCAGCCACAATTTAATATTTTTATTACTTTTTGTTTTCAATAATGTATATCTTTCTTCTTTTACATTTTCCATCGCTAAAAAACTATTCATTCTATATTATTACCCCAATCAATATGTACAAATAGTGGACATCTATCTAAGATTCAAACAAATTTCATTAGTTATCTTCCCTATGTGATTTATTAAATGAACAATTTAAGTTATTGTAAACAGTTTTGTACCAACAACATGCATCTTTCTTATTTATTTATTTTATCTCATTAAGAAAACCATTCTTTCAACCTTTCTACAATGAAAATGTACCAATAGCGTGCATCTTTCTGAATTCAAACAAATCTCACTATTCACTACTCATATTTTCCTTATGAGTACAAATAGTGTGCATTTTTTTATGTATATTTTACATTATTAAAAGACTATTCATTCTATATTCCTCCAATCAAAATGTACAAATAGTGAGCATCTGTCTAACCTTCAAACAAATTCCATTGGTTATCTTCCTTAGATGCTTTATTAAATGAACAAGTTGTTGTAAATAGTTAATCTTCAAAAAAAATAAAAATACTACGTATGGTAAAAGCTTCAAACAAATTCCATTAGTTATATTTCTTATGTGGTTTATTAAATGAACAAGTTATTGTAAATAGTTTTTTACCAATAACATGTATCTTTCTTAATTTTTTTTTAATTTTACCTCATTAATAAAATCATTTAAATAGTGCGCATCTTTATGAATTCAAACAAATTCCACTATTCATGTTTTCTTTAGAGTACAAATAGTGTTCAAATAGTGTGCATCTTTATGAATTAAAACAAATTCCACTATTCATGTTTTCTTTACGAGTACAAATAGTGTGCATTTACCTCTGTTTTTTTGTTTTTTTTTTTATGTTAAGTGACATCAGTATGTCGAATTGTGAGTTTTGATGAGTTTGGTATGATTTTTGAGAAAATATGTAAGTGGGTATGTATTTGGTTAAAAACAGATAATTTGTATATATAAACATTAATTATACCATAAAATAAAATTTTATTACTTCTTTAATGTTAAATAAGACAAACAGTTTGTTCCCTACATAAAATACAAAATCGGTGTCATTAATTACTCCGTTTAGAGATCACGCGGTCAAAAACTCTACTTACTTTTAATGTTGCAGAACGATTTCCCATTTACAAAGTCGATCTAATTATATGGATTTTTCCTCACCCCCTCTTTCTAGAATCGATCTAATTATATGGATTTTTACTCACAAGAAAGAGTTGATCTAATTATATGGATTTTTACTTAGCCCCTCTTTCTAGAGCCTTAATGAGAGAGCTAATTCGCCCCTTTCCTTTTTATATTACTATTAGTATTTATTTCTCAGGTATCCTAAACCGTAGATCTTATTATTCTATCGGTTGCTCTTATTACTAGTAATTGTTAAAAATTTCAGGAAAACACATAATAATATTACTTTTGAGTCATTCATTTTATCGGAGACTTAATTTAAGGAAGTGAGAAATAAATTTTACTTCGTCCCTACTCTGTTAGTACCGCGTAACGGTAACATTAGGCGCTGCCTATTTCCCCGCTCCCCTTTCTCTCTCTCTCTCTCTCTCTATATATATATAGATAAATACGTATTTGCTGTTCTACAAACTCAATCAGTTTTATATCATCTTTTACCTCCATCGTATATACGGGGAATAATATATCGACACATAAAAAAAAACACATTATGTTTACAAATTCATCATAACCATTCATTACATATCTTCTCCTGGTTGAGACTCAGCCTCGTGCCAACGAGATCCCTCTCCAGAAGGTTAACTACTCTGCCTAATCAATAAATATTGTTTGATTTTAGTTTAATTAGTTACAGCTTTAATTAATTTGGATCTGGTTAATGTTTATTTGTATCGGGTTTATATTCTAGGGCTTTTATTGATTGATTCGATTTCCATCTTTGGTAATGTTTTTATGTGAAGTAAATTACATCTATATTTGACTGGAAACCCTAATTACCTTTTACTGATTGGATTTGGGTTTTTAACTGCAACTTTAATCAAATTCTACCTTTTTAAGTTAAGTACTTAGATCTTGTCTTTGAAAGTTTGATTATGGGTACTTAATTGATTTCTATCTGGTTATTGTTTTCTTTAAAGTAATTAGATTTGGTTTTTCGACTAGTTAATTTTTACTGATTAATTTGTTTTTCTGAGATTAATTTCGATATGGGTGTTGTCTGTGAAATTATTGGATCTGGTGTTTTGAAAACCCTAACTGGTTTATACAAGATTGATTTTTGGTATTAAATTAGGGTGACTTGAATTCATTTTAATCTGGTTACTATTTTATGTGAAGTAAATTAGATCTAGATTTGGAAATCCTAATTAGTTTTTACAGACTGATTTTGTCTGTTTATTAAGATTTTATTGAATCTGGGGTCCATCTACTCTACTGTAGGTTGAATTAATCTCGATATGCTTACCATTTTCTGTGAAGTTTTTAGATTTACTTTTTATAAAGATTCTAATTCGTCTCTACAGATTGATTTGGGTCTTTAATTGCAACTCCCCTGTCTGATATTTATTTTAGGTCCTTTTGTTAGTTATTTTCTTAGTATATTAACATCTTGTGAGCCTGTGTCTATTTCTATTCCTGACTGTACGTTTTGGACTGTATGGATTTTAATGATTTGATTTTGTTTACTCCATGATATATTGCTGAGTTTTTACCCCATGATTGAATTTTTAATGAAATAATTAGAATAATGTTCTTAAATCCCTAAAAAATATTCGAGTAGCGGTACAAATATTTACTATAATCTACTCTTTTAGAAAGATGCAAGTGTTTTGGTTTATCAAGATCTTATGCCTTAATTTGAAGAAGCAATTGCTGTATTATGTTGTTTGAAGAGTCTAACGATTGTATTGATCGAGTTTGTGCATTTTTTCTTATATATAAAAATCTATTTGGTAAAATGCATAGAAGCTATCATAAACACCAAACAACATCCACATTTCTTTCCTATTTTATTCTGGTATTGGACTCTGGTATGCCTTGTGATTTTGTTTATTATTAGTTAGTAATTTTTATTTTGACTTTTTAAAATTGGCTTTTGGCCCTGTCATGGATTTGGTTTAATAGTACGTGTATTTCCGTTTTGTAATTATGGAATGATTGATTGCACGAGTTTATCAGCTAGTCCTAGTGGTTGGCATCATGTTTTATTTTGAATATAAAAGAACTCTTACCATTGTACTTGTTTAATACTTAATTTACGGAATAGATGAAGTAGATTGGTATAGGAAAACAAAGATAATATGCCATTTTCCCCGAAACCTAATAAAGTACATTATTTTTGTTTTTTAGGTATCCAAAATTCTAATGACACAATTAACAGGTATGTCATTCCCTTTTTTCCTCATGTTTTTTTTAGAATCAGAAGCTTTACTTGTATTCTAATTTTTTCTTTACTATCTTGATTCAAAAACAGAAACCTTCTTATTCACATGTTTATCTTATCGAACACAATAAAACATAAAATAAGAAAACAATTTTTTTTTAATTCTATTTCCATCTCTTATAGACTAGTAAGAAAGTATGAATTTGACTCAGTTTCTACCTTTCATATGTTTTTTCTTCTTTACCTATTTGTTACTGTTACCTATTAAGCCTCTGGAGCCATGGTGAGAAGAACACACAGGTGGATTCTTGCATTTGACCAAATAAAAATAATAAGCAGTGAGATTGTAGTTTTTGGAGCTCTGTTCACTTGGTTCCAGTCTTTTTAAAATCCGGAAAGGCCCATACTTGACTAGTTATATATTTTAACAACAGTTTTGTCGCTTGTGGACTAGTTTGTTATTTTTTCTTAGGGAAATAGAAAAGATTGCAGTTAATGAGTTTAATGAACTTCTATATATTCTGAAAAGAAAAGTTTATTTCATTCATTCTAAGCAGTATGATTTTATTTTTATCTGGAAGCTTTTTAACGAGAATCTATTGAGAAACCTTCTATTTTCTTTAATCTTTGGGGAGTAATCTACTATTAGTTGCTCTGTTTCCCGATTTCAATCGGAGAATCAATGTTTTTTTCATTTACATCACTCTGTTCTTTGTTTAATCCACCTTTATTTGCTCTTCTTTTTTCTTCTGGATTTGTTATAATTGTTTGCTTTTCAGTTGCAGAGTGGTCCTTAAAATGGCGGTCCAGATTTTGGTCCGAAATTTAAACGAATGGGAGTTAGGTTGTTCTCTACTTTCCAAGCAAGAAGTGAAACTTATCTTGGAGTAATATTTGCTTTTAATCCATTGTCTCACAGACGAAGGCCCCAAAACTTGTTTCTTTACGTGTTTATTTTTTGAAAGATCAAAGACGAAGTCAGAAAATATAAGGGTAGGAAACATATGATTTTGGTTTGTTCCTATTTTAAAAACTTGAAGGCCCTTTTAGCTCAGCGGTAGAGTAACACCATCGCACGGTGTAAGTCATCGGTTCAAATCCGGTAAGGGGCTTCAATCCAGAAAAAAATACTTAATTCTTCATCCACCCCAGTAGTGGCTTTCTTCAGTTTTTGTTTTACAAGATTACTTTTATAGAACGGAACATCACACGAGTTTTCTTCATTTGGAAAGGCATGATTAATTCCTTTATTTTTTTCTTTGCAAAACTGCTTTATAAAAAAGAATGATCCCTCTTAAAAAAAATTATGGTCTTCTGAGTTTTGACTAGTTTCAAAACTCAGAAGACCATAAAGGTTAGTATTTTGAATTGTCTTTTGGTATTTGTTTAAGTTTGTAACTTGTGACTGTGGTACTATTCTTTTTTTATGGCTCTCCATTAGAAAATTGTTATGCTTAAGTGTAAATTTTGCAGTTTCGTGCTTTACTGTGCCCTAAGGTCCAATTATTCTACTCATTTGTTTTATAAACTCTACAGCTAAAAAAAGCATGCCAAAACGGGTCCAAAATTGCTTGTTGTGTTTTTTTGTTTTAATTTGTTCCCAGTTCCTTAAATCATATTGGCAATGATGTGACAGTACAAGTAGCTTGGCAATGATGTCACAGTACGACCAGGTTGGCATGATTAATTCCTTTATTTTTTTCTTTGCAAAACTGCTTTATAAAAAAGAATGATCCCTCTTAAAAAAAAGTATGGTCTTCTGAGTTTTGACTAGTTTCAAAACTCAGAAGACCATAAAGGTTAGTATTTTGAATTGTCTTTTGGTATTTGTTTAAGTTTGTAACTTGTGACTGTGGTACTATTCTTTTTTTATGGCTCTCCATTAGAAAATTGTTATGCTTAAGTGTAAATTTTGCAGTTTTGTGCTTTACTGTGCTCTAAGGTCCAATTACTCTACTCATTTATTTTATAAACTCTACAGCTAAAAAAAGCATGCCAAACGGGTCCAAAATTGCTTGTTGTGTTTTTTTGTTTTAATTTGTTCCCAGTTCCTTAAATCACACTGGCAATGATGTGACAGTACAAGTAGCTTGGCAATGATGTCACAGTACGACCAGGTTGGCTTAAAGCATAGTTTTTGTTGATTGGTTTATGATGAAAATTTTCTTTCTATAATCATAGTTTTATACAATTATGTCAATCTTCCTTTTTCCCCAGGTTATGCTTCCAGTTAACTTCATTTGGTTCCGGTTCCTGAGATCAGTCTGTTGCAGGCTTTTGGTTTTCCTTTTCCTCGGTATAATTTATTCATGTTAATACCGAATAATTTGTATTTGCGATTCTTCTTTGAATGGACTTAGTTTGGTTGGTCTCTAACAGGTTGCTTCACGTCTCCGATTCTCAAGGAATAGTATCCTCTCTGATTATCAATATCTTCCTCTACAAACTCTTTTTATCTTTATTGCTATTTTTTCTCAATGAAACTGAAAAGGTAAATCGCATTTTTCAAAACTAAAGGCGTTTTTTGGAGGCCATTACTTTCTCAGTAATGTTAAATCCCTAGTCGCAAGTACCTTAAAAGTATGTTCTGTACTCTTGCTTTTATTAGGCAAGAAGATCTCTGGAATGTACGTTTCTAGTAAGTATTCTGGTTATGAAGTGTCTTTTCCCCTATAATATGCATTTTGTGCCATTCGACTTCATTGGATTAGTCCTGTTTAGTTTGTGCTGTGACTGTGAGTTTAGATTTGACCATTTGGCTGTTTTGTGATCTCCTTGTATTAGTCATGCTTATGTTGAATTGTCCTGTTTGCATTCTGGTTTCAACTCATAGCTTCTCATGCCCACGTCCATGCTTGTTAAATTCTGGGTTTAAATGCAACATGATTTTGTTCTCTTAGAATATGGAAGGATTTTAAGGCCTGCCTGTTGACTTAAATAAGGTGGCAGCTTTGGTAAGAGTTGAGTGATCACGTAAAAATTTCTTCTTCTTAGGGGCCGATTTCCCTCCTTTCAGAGTTTTCCAGTTATTATTCTAATTCACATATGGTATGTGTCATATTTCAATTAGCATTCACTGTGCAATTTGCAATCAGCTCCGTCTGATGATCCCAGTGTATCACTTGCAAACAGATAGATAAGTTAACTTCATACACTGAATCTGCAGAAAAGCAATGATTTTCATTTCCTTATCAGAGATATATAATAATCAATATCTCTTTGGGTCTACTGTTAAGTCGTTTAGGGGGATTAAACATGTCAAAGTATGAAAAATATAGACTGTTGTTTCCCCTTTGTATTATTAAAGGAGCTCTTATTGTCGCTGTATGTCGTCAATATGCTTTATTTTCGATTTTAGGGAGGAAATGAGATGATCAGTTTGTACTAGATCTTTGTAATGGTCGTGTTTTTACAACAAAACTTTAGCTGAAAACTAAACTTTGTGATAAGAAACGAGTATACATTCAGCTTTCGTACTAATTAGGTAACCTTTAATCATTTTTTTTGTTTTTCATACCTTAGTAGATTCAACTTGAGTTTATAATCGTTTTTCTGAAATCCAAATGTGGGATGAGAAAAGCACATAGATTCTCTAAAGATTTCTGTAAACAAAATAGTTACTACTACAATAGAGGCACAAAAAGCACTATGACGATGTTCTGTTTGTGAAGGCAAAGGAATTATATTCCACTCTATATCTTCGTATCAAGTGCTCAAGGCTAACTTAGAACCGTCTGGCAACAAATTTATTTAGTTGATTTTTTGATTTTTGATTTTAAAATTTGTGGATGTTTGGACAGTCAGATTATTTAGCTTCTAAAATCAGATTTTTAGACTAAAAAAGCTAAAAATCGAGATTTTTAAAATCTACATTTTCAGTGGATTTTTAAAACATATTTTTAAAATCTGATTTTTGACCAAAAAATCCGTTACCAAACGGACCCTTACTACATTGCTGGTGCTTTAGTCTAGTCACGACACAAGTTTATTTTCCTTTTTGCATTCTTGAACTTTGATTTGGAGCCGTTGGATGGTACGCCGATATGTTTGACCGTAGATTAAGCAAATAACTTCCATATTTGAGATTAGTTAAGAGAAGGTTATTTTTGACTATTGATAGTCTTATAAAATTTTCTGAACCCTAACTGATTATACTGCTGACACTTTGTGTTGTTGCGGCGCTTACTTTCTTACCAACTTAAAGAGCTTTTAAAACTTACCTTTGGAACCATCGGATCAAACGAGGATCATTCTTGGCCGTAGATTGAAGCATCCACTTTGAAACCTTAACCTATACCTGTTGCTATATAACTAAGATATCAGAGGCTTTGAGTTTCATCACCCATGAAGATCTTGTTCGAATTTACGCCCAATCCCAGCATAAGACTTTGTAATCATCTTCTTGAAGGTAAGCTGAAATTTTACCTAGATATGGATCACGTCCTAGAACTTTTCCTTTGATCTGATAATGTCTTTTAATAGACTTATTGCACAAAGAAAAAAAAAGATATCTGTCGATTCACCATTTGATTAGATTATTTTTCAATGTAGTCCATTTGTTAGGAAGATTTTGTGCTACCTTATTTACATATATTGTGTAAGCGCGATTTGCCTATATATGGTTGCTCTCAGTCTTAAACATTTGATCTACTTATGATTCTTTGATCAATTTATTTATCAAGAAGAAAAGGCCTTGAATGCTCACTTGATAAGTTTTTGGTTTTCACCATTCTCTAACTTTTAGGAGTATTAATTTTTCCTGCCATTGTTTGCATAATGGTGTATGCCTGGTTTTCTTGCATCACTTTCTGTTTGAATTTCTGTTTTTAATTCAGTTTATTCCACCAACGATCCTGGGGTTCCTTACCTTTAATGATCAAAACACTAAACTCTCTAATATATATACATATAATCGTCTCTGTGTATAGCATTGGTCTGTTGTGAAAGCACTGTTTTAAAAAGCTCGCAACGTTGTGCGATATAGCGGTTTTTGAAAGAAAAACGCAACGCTAAAACGCTAAATTCGCGCTATAGGAACGCTATTTACGCTATAGCGGACGCTATTCAAAAAAAAAGAAAATTTTATTTTTTATTTGTAATTTTTTTTTGATCAAAATTTTAATGAAATTATTGGAGCTTAAAGAGAATCAAACCCCAAAACTCTTGCAAACAAAGTAAATACTCTGGTATCTCAAGTATAATCATTTTGTGATTATTAGTTACAATTTTTTATATATATTTAGTTAATTTTTATTAGATGTTTTGAATTTAATGTTATATTTATATGTATTTAGGCAAAAAAAAAATACACCGCAAAGCGCTATGTAGCAACGCTATTTGCGCTTTTAGCGTTTCTCTCGAAAAAACGCTACGGTAGTGATAACGTTATTTAAAACATTGTGTGAAAGGGAGGATCTATCTGCCTTTAAATCTTATCCCCATCTTAGACCCCAGTCAAGGATAAGTTCCCCAGTCTCTGTTGTAATATTATTTACTTTAATAGGTAGATTCAACATATTAGTATACAGTCTATGCTGTTTATGGTCGTTTAAACCAATTTCTGCTCCATTTCCTATGAACTAGAAAAGTATATGACCATTTAGATACCCCAAAATGGGAATCACTACACCTTGTAAACAACATAACAACTTATGTATCGGGACTGTTTTCCCTGCACTATTTTTAAAGGTTAAAAGCATACAAGTACATGGTTGGTTTGTTCTCTTTGTAAGGTTTTATGTGCTAAGTTGCTGCTTCATATGATAGCGAGTGACTGTAGTCTGTAGATATTATAGTAAAGAAACAGGTAAGAAGTAAGAAACTTATTTGTCTCCGTTTTGCTTAATTACGTTTTACTTTGTGTCTTTAGCATTGGGATGTTACAATGAGGAAACTGAAGATGAAACGGAAAAGATCGATATTCATTGCATTTCGTTTTTGGCTGCTGGCAAGGTAATAATGATGCATTACATTTGTTCTTTCAATTGTTTGGTGTAGGGATTGAATAAAAAAAATTATCTGCAGTTACTAATATATACTATAAAAGAAAACTGGTCCTATAGGATCCTAAAACTTCACCGATATGGTTGTTAACTGAATCATTTAGAATGTAAAAAAGAGTGAGCATTAGGTAACACCAATCTGTCGAGCAATAAGTGTTAATATTACACCTTATTTGGCTTTGCCAAGTCTCGAGACGCTACAATCTTTTATAAGGTCTGAGTAGGTAGTGATTTACTTAAATATGAGTAATGCTAGACACACTCCTGTACTCAACTATATGACCTGACCAGGTCTTTGGTAGAACACTTCTATTGGTACTTCCTTTTCCTGCTGTTGGGAAGGGTGGAGTATATTTTTCAACGTGAACAAATTTGTTGATCATGAAAAAAAAATTAGAAACGAGTTCTATATTATGGTGAAGATGCATCTTTCTCTTCTCCAGCGAGTTGCTATACTCTTTTTTGGTATCGTGCTTGTGAATTTAAGTAGGCAAGTTATTGGAAGCTGAGAGTTACTGTATAAGTTATAACATAGTAGAGCTCCGGCTTCTTTGCCTTTTTCTCTAAGAAAATCCTTCTTTCCCTCTCATCCTCAAAAGGTGTTGGAATTATCCTACTCGCTTGAACATTGATATAACTGATCAGTAATATATGCTCTTCTCCTTCTTACCAAATAGATATAGTGTGTCTCAAGCTCCTCTGTCAGATTTGAACCATGGGTCCCAAGCTCTGTTAGGATAAAAATGAAATCTGATACACTAATAAACTCCAACGGACCCATGTTAGAATCCCAAAGAGGAGCCACAGACACTCCTTGTTCATGTAAAATGTGTAACGCTTGCTTCACTGGCAATTCTATGTCTAGGGCAAGGACCTGTCCAGACTCTCGGGAAGCAACTCATATGCAGTTTGTGTAGACAAAAAAAAGCAGATACACGGTGGCGAGAGAGCTCGATATCTGTCTCCGATACTCCCTTAGATCTCCATTTACATTAGGCAGGTTTTCGTCATGCCTCCACGCTCCATCAACACAAAATTTAAACTGATGTAATCCTGGCGTTAGTGACTGGACAACTTGAAAGAAAGTCGGGCAGCCCTCTACCGGAGTCATTTGTAAATGATCCGACAACTAGTAAAAAAAATCACATAGGGAGACACTTCTTCCCCCATAATGCCAAACGATCGTGTGGGTATTAATTCAACCCCGATTCCTGCTCGAAATTTAAACAATTATTCAATTCCATCAACATAAGTATCCTTTCAAAGCTATGGAGGCGCATGTAATCACCAAGCTCATGACAACTATGGAGAAGAACAAAACAAAGGTTATAACAACTGTGGAGAAGCACACAACAATACTCGCAACAATGTATCAATGTATCTCTGTTGATAGAGTAGATTTTGACTTTTGAGAATAGCATGATTACCTCTTTGTACTTTGTTTAGCTGTTGTTTTTCAACTTAATCATATATAGTGTGTTATAGTAGTTAAAGTAGTTTTTAAGGATGGGATGTTATTATTACTCTTTTACTTACAGAGGCTAATTCTAAAGTTCCATATTTCTTGTAAACTTAACATTGGAAAATGACTCTTTTGAGTTTTGACTGTGTTAGACATATGTAGTCTCTGGATTCAGAACTTTTACCCTTGTTACACGAAAAGAATACAATCTGATTTCATATATGTAGACTTCACTTATCTCACTCCTCTCTGTTCGTTGCCAAATCGATTCATTAGAATACGTAATATCTATAGTTTTATTTTCTATTCACAGTTACCTATCAAATCTTATGAAACAGTACTTATATCTCATAGTGTAGATCATAGTCTGTAAATACTTGCAATTGCAATTAAAAATCTAGCTTATGTTGCTCCAGTTATTAGTAAGTAAATGGAAAGGGACTACAAATTTTGCTTTAAATCGGAGATAAATAAATGATGATGTAGAAAAAGACTAAATGACACCCACTATAGTCTTCATACAAGTACATGGAAAACTGTAATCTAAAGCTTGTAAAACAACATAAGTAAGCAAGTAACCACGTATGCTAAATATGACTATCGCAGTGAAGGCTCTCTTGCTACTATTTACATTTTAATGAAGCAACATTTATCAATGAGATGATCTGTAATAATGAACCGATCAAACTTACTTTCAAGTGTGATGAAAGTGCTGGTAAATCTAATGACATCTAATTGTCCTCTTCTCATGTTGCATCTACAAATCATGAGTTTCTGTTGCCTGCTAAAAAAATTGACGATAAAAAGAAATGGTAAAGAACCATACAATCAGAACTAAAGTTTTGTTAATCATCATCTTGGTAAACAACCAAATATGCATAACAGTATAGAAAGAATCGCATGAGTAGATTGCAGAGATGTAACCACAATTATATTTAATCTGGTTGCAAAGATTTTGGAACTGTTTCTATTTCACGGTTGAGTAAAAGCGAAAATGACTGCTCTAGATGTTAAACTTGGATGAAAATTAAAGACCAGTAACAAAAATTACTACTCAAAAGAACAACAAAAGCTCAGAAATATAAAGTGACAAACAAACAGAAAGTACAAGTATGAACAACATGGAATGGAGATACTGGATATAATCTCACAAACTACAAATTTAATGAGATTTAGGCTTCTTTGGTTATGCATAAATTTCATACAGCAGATCTGAATACAGTAGCCATAGAACGATGAAGTAGCTAAGAATCTGCAGAAAAGTTCTTAAACCAAGAGAAACAGCTTCGCTTCTACTTTTCCTTCAGTTTTTTTAAGTAATTGATGACTGAGAAGTTTTTTCTTTTGTTTCTACTAAACAATCATGGAAATTAGCAGTAATTTATTAACCATGTTACAATAGCTTATTAACAAATGAACTTCACAATAGCTGACTAATCATCAACACCGCAATTACTCTATCAAATGTTCTCAGGGCAATAGTGTAGGCTTTAAGGTGAAATTAATCCCCAAAGACTTGCTTAACATAGTAACAAATTACTTGCATTCCATAGATCAACAAAATTCACATTACCCTAAACTCTTAATTTTGGTTGGTCTTTCTCTTAATAAAGCACTTATGTGTCTGTATAGAAGAAAGGAATGAGTAGATGAGAAATTAGTAACTAAACAATAAAAATACATAGTTTTGAAAACTATCTCAAATTATGTAAAAGCAAAACAATATAAATAACGTTTCACCTCAAATTTGACAAAAATGATTTGATCAAATGGTTTACAATACTAGTAATGCAAATCATTAAGGTGGCAAAAAAGTTAGGGACCAGCAGCTAAACATCAAAATATAAACAAACAAAAAGTTCAAAAAACTGAATCAATAAATTAAAAACAAGATACAAGTCCAAACACAATGAACCGGAACTAGAGTTTCAGAAATCACAAACTGACTGTAAGTAGCTTTCGTTGGTAATGCATAATTGTTCTTTCGGAACACGTTTTAATCCACACTAATCACAGAAGAACAATGATAAATAGCTAACGATCTGCAGTTAAGAGAGTTGAACAACTCATAGTAACAAGGTGCGGACAATATTTTTTTCTTCTCTATTACTAAACATCCATGGATGTAAACAGTATATTATTAACTACAATAGATAATTAACAGAAAAACATCACACTGGCTGGTTTTGATTTTTCATTCATCAATTGCAGTTACTGTAAAAAGAATTTACTCATTAGGTATTATAGTGAATTAAATCCACAAATACTTAGATTTCCCAGTAGCAAATTACTAACATTTCTTACACTAACCAATAATTCCATTCATATCAGAGAATCAATCACATAAACTATAATATAGATTATAGTCATCACAACTTGTCAATCACCAAACTTAAAATAACAAAAACAAAATATTCAGAAACTGCAAAAACTAAAGATTAAATCCAATACTCAAGAAATAAAAAGAGTAACCATCAATAAAAACATAATTCCATTAATAACAATCACCACAGCTTTACATCAAGCTTCAGATCATCATCATACTCATCAGCAATAACTTAAACTTAACTTAAATAACTTAATACCAACCCCACAGAAACACTGATCTAGCCTCCGAACCCGTAGAGGGTCCTTCCCTGCCTCTTGAGAGCGTAGACAACATCCATGGCGGTAACAGTCTTCCTCCTAGCGTGCTCAGTGTAGGTAACGGCATCACGGATAACATTCTCCAAAAAGATCTTGAGGACGCCACGAGTCTCCTCGTAGATGAGTCCTGAGATACGCTTGACACCGCCCCTACGTGCTAACCTCCGAATAGCAGGCTTAGTGATTCCCTGGATGTTGTCACGCAGCACCTTACGATGACGTTTTGCTCCTCCCTTTCCCAGCCCCTTTCCTCCCTTCCCACGCCCTGACATTATTCAATTTGATTTTTGTGTATATATATAGATATAGTGAGAGAAAGAGAGATATATAGATTGGATTTGTATTTTGGTGTGAAGAATTAGATAAATGGGGGTGGGTATTTATTGGTAAATGGGGGGTTTAGGTTGATGGGTGGAGAGTAATCTAAACCGTTGATTAGGGAGAAGTTGTGCTTTCTTTAATTTGATCCAACGGATAGAAATGGTGATCCGCGTGAAGAGGTGATAACGTATGTGGTCCGTTGATGAGAATAAATCTACGGCTGTGTGAGGTGATGAGAATGAGGCACGGATTGAGTTTTATGAATATTGGGAGGGAGTTTTCGCGGGGCTTAATATTTCAATTGAAATACTTTCAAAAACTTTAGAAATTTGGATCATTTCTGCTTGCTAAATGCTATGCTTAATTGCTTATTGTGATTTTATTTACGATAGTATACTTTATTTGTTGGTTATTGCTTTATAGTAGTACATGTACTTACGAACGTTTAGGCACACAAAAAAAGTTCTTTATTTCATTAATTTCTTTGGAATGAAGTTTACAATTGCTCGAATTGTTAGTAACAGGGTCAAGGCACATAAATATAGGAAATTTTGTGTGTTATGTTTAGTCGCTTTTAAAATTTACTTTCGATTTTATGCCATATGTGATGAATTGTAACTTTAACATTTGTGACATTCGTAAAACTCAAAAAAGGATCAAGAATACTAGATTCTTCAACCATCCAAATCCACATGGGTTTTATCATATGCTAAGAACATATACATAAATATACTCAAATAAGTCACTCTTCTCGTATTTAACTCTAGCCAATAAAAACATTTCACATCAGCATCACCAGTTTCAATTTCCCTCGGTTTCAATTTCCCTCAAATACGTGAGCATCCATAGTTATTCCATCAAAACCTATTTTTTCTTGTAATTTAAAAGATTTGATCTTAAAAAAATTGACATTTTACCTTAAAAACAAATAAGGGTGTAATGGAACGATTGTGAATTCTTTAAAAACCGTATCATTTTCTATATTTTATTTGCAGTAAATTACTCATATCCGTTATATGTGTGGTTCGAGTCTTTTCTGCTCGTGAGTTTTTATTGAATTTTTTCTTTCTCTCTGTCTTTATCTATATAAGCTATGTGTTGCTCTTTATCTATATAGCTATGCCCTCTTCACGGTTACCGATAACTTTTCATGTTTTGCACTTGATATCCATCATCTACACCCCACTCTTTGCCTATCTGTTTTGTTCTGCCATCGATTTATCATTAACGACTGTTTGTATTTTGCGCTGGTTATTTATCATTGACGACTTTATCTTTTTGTTTATGTGATAACTCTCTCTTTTACACTTAATACTCTTATGCGATAAGTGGACATAAGGTGACCCACGCCATCGTATTTTTTTCGAGATGAAAATCTCAGATTTCTTATCTGTTATAAAACTCAACAAATTGATTGGACCATATTTTTGAAAAGTTTTGCTCCGCTTTTGTCCAATTGATCGACTCCTAAGTTTTTTTTTTTTTTTTCCAAACCTCATCCCCATAAGTAAAACGAGATTGAGTTAAAGTTGAATACTTGTCATTTCTAAAAAGATATTTATATTAAAATTTTACGATAACATTCAAGATTTATGTCAAAAGATGAACGCAAAATGATCAATACCTATGCTTGACACTCATAATACACATATTTGATTTAGACGATGGTGCTTTAGTGTCAAAAGCAACTTCAATGTTCTATTAGTACTCGATCCGTCCCATATTACAAGTTTTATACGAAATCATACGTAATTTTGACAAGTAAATAACTCATATATAAATTGTCGAATTTTTTTTTTTAAAATTCTAACATATAATTTAACATTTGAACAATATATAGAAATTTAAAAAAAATTCTTTTCAGCAATTTAGTTAAGTGTTCAAAACCGATCAAAATTGTACATGGTTTCGCATATGACTTATAAAGTGAGAAGACAGAGAGCAAATCATATAAAATGGATTAAGATAGGAGGAGTAGAGGACATTTATGCCTGGACGTGTGACATCTTATTTAAAATAGTAAAAAAAAGTGTTTTCGTTTGGCATAATTTAATATAAACAACGGCAAATAACTAATTATACTAGATACAATATATGTAAGATATTACCAGGCGTTGCAATTAAAACTAACGGGACCAAAGAAACTTTTTAGTTGACAACACCAAGTCTCTATTTTTTAAATCCAATTGATCCACTAAACCTCATAAGAATGATTTACAATCACTTTAAACCGAATCAAATCAAAATCAATGCATAGGCTGTTGGCAAGACAAGACTACAGAAAAGTCACACTTAAATCAATCACACAATACGTCAACATACACTAGTAACTACAACAAACTAGAATTTTAGGGACTAAAATTTAAAGACCGCTTCTAAATCGTCCTTAAATGACATTTTATTAGCAAAAACTCTAGTTTATTGCAGTGATACAGTAAAAATCTTTTTATATTTGGAGTGTATTAAACATCGAAAAACCCACTGATTTCAGAAATATTAATAAAATTTAACATCTAAACAAAGTTTGGTCAAAGAGAAAGTCAATTGTTGATTTTAAGTATTAATTCCAAAAGATTATATAAATGGTACTATAATTTAGTAAGCATCGAAAAAAAAAAACTGATTTCAAAAAATTTAACATCGAAAGTAAACATAGACCGGTGAATGAAAAGTTAATCCAACTTCACAGTTGATTACACAAATACAGTAAAAATAATTAGAGTTTGGCACACACTGCTATGCTCTATCCATATTCCCGTTAGTATTGTCTTCGGTGACTCCAAAGCGATTTCTCTCTCTCTCTCTAACTAAATTCCACGCTCTAACTAAATTCAATAAAAATGGCAACATCGGCGTTTAAATCCACAACAAGGAGAGGTAACAACACCGAGCCGAAAAAGCCGACTAAGAAAACGAGTAACACGATGAGAAGATCACACAGCGTCAGTGCCGCTTTATCAAGAAATATTAGGAGTAGTAAACAATCGGAGGAGTTCTCCGAGTTTCTGAATAAGAGGGACAATCCCCTTTTCTGCTCCGCCAACTCCACCCCTTCTCCTCCCGAGGCGAGGGGACGATCCGCTACCAGGAATAATCCCCTTGATCACGTGGCGGATGATGGAAGAGCGGCGTTGGCTGGGCGATGTAGACGGTCCGTCTCTAGGCCATGCCGTCAAACTTCTCAGGTATCTCTCTCTCTCTATTTATTTAATATTTTACTTATACATATATATATATATATAATGAATAAGAAAATTTTCATTATTTGTTGTCATGCTCATAGAGCTTATTTGCCTACTTGTAGCTTCGGTAGACATCTGCATATAGAACAATTTCTACTTAAACTGAATTTCAAATTTTTTTCCTTTTTATAAAGAGTTTCTCTAATTTTCAATTTCTTGATTTTATTCGATTTTTCATGTGGTTTATTCTAAATTCCTAAATAGAAGCAGCGTTTGGAAAAGCGAAAAATACTGCTAAACTGCTCTTGCAAGAGCTTCGCTTAAAGGCTTAAGTAGCGTATTAAGTTTTATAGGTGTAAGATTCGGAAATGCGAGCTTTTTCAGCTTTCTATGTAGGTTTTAATCGAGTATTGTATTGAGATTTTTCGTTCCAGAGAAAGCTTTTCAAAACAGTGAGTAGAAGTGCTTTGATCATTGCGCGCGGCAATTTTTTTGGTTACTTAGTTATAGTCTGCTTTCCACTTTTTATTTTAATTGTCTAAAAAAGTTAGTAGCCAAAATATAGTCTGCTTTAACCTGAGGAGCCAAAATATTTTGAAATCTTTAACAAGCCAAATTATATGCTTAAAAGTGATTATTCGGGTTTAGGTTGAACTTATATATCACAACATGAACATGCATCCAAATTGAATAATTATTCGAAAAAACAAAAATCTAGGATAAATGTGCACTCGCCTGAGCGCCATAGATGCTTGCGGAATCTCATGGCAATGAAGATTTTACCAGCCGTCTGTAAGGTTAATCTGATTTATTTTAGGAACTAGAGAAAAAGTAAATAAAAGAAAGTCAACGAGAGTAGAATGTAAAAGGGAGACATAAAAAAATTAAACTTTCTTTCATAATTTAAGTTTGTTGGCATTATGTTGTATTAGGTTACTAGCTACACTGGTGGGTGGACACATTTTAGTTTTTTTGAGATTGCTGTTTAAGATTTTTTTGTTTTTTTACTTTTTTTAAAAGGTGCTTATGCAAGTTGCAAGTTCATAAGAACCAAATCGGCATATGTTCGCAATGTTGATCCTATCTATTCGTTTCTGCTATTTTGAATTTTATATGTCCCCAATAAAATTTGCTACAGGACCACGTCGTAGAAACTGATATAAGTATTATATTATGGGATTGAGATGCGAACTTTTGCTATCTGAAGCTGAGTTGTGTTATTTTAGCACATCAAAAGAGAGTTTGGTGTTTCATCTTTAAATGTAAAAATTGTTATGCCTCATTCTAAAATTTACGGTTCGACTGCAGAGTGAAGATGAAGAACAAAACTATGTTACTCTCACAAGTTATCAAAACCAGAATGTTAATATACCTGCAAATAGAATGAAGAAAGGAGTCGTGAGTGACAATGTGACTGATGTGCATGAAGCAACTGTGAGGAAGCAGTGTACCGAGCTCTCTGTGAGTCTGTAGGAAATATCATTTGTCATAGCTCATATGACCTAACATTTCTGAGAAGAGACTTTCGTTTGTATTAATTTGAACTAAATTTCATATTTATGGTTTTGCAGTCTTTTTTGGAAGGACCCTGGGAAGATGCAGTTTCTACAGGCTATTGGACAGAAGCTGAAGAAAAAACTATTACAGCATTTTATGAACAAACTAAAGTAAGTAACATCCTCACTGCCAACTTCAGATAGTCACTGAATAAGCATAGGTTATGTTGCTATCATGGTGGAAATTTTGGTTTTTTTAGTAAATTAAAAAGTTGTTGATAAAATCTTGAGTTACAATTTGAGGTATTCTTGAGATGGATTATGACTTGCTACATCGTCTTCTTTTTATTTCAGGAAGATTATGTGGATGTAGCTGTCTCACCTTCAGATGCAATTTATGAAACAGTTCGATCTGAAGTCAAACGCGCCATCCAAGATATCCAGAGTGATCTGGAAAATGTAAGCTCTAATTCTTAAAGGGAACCAGAACATTTCTGTGAGCTGTCCTACAAGATGCCATAAAATTATCTTAAACATTTGTTTTCTTTGATGCCTTAATAAAATCATGGAACAAATACAACATAGGCCATATCTGTGATTAATAAATATTTACGACCATGGCCTGGGTAAATGTTAAGATGTATTTTAAAGCATAAGGGTCTTTCCTCTTTATGCTTGAATAACTTATTTATGGACATTTGTCCGACCATCTTACTTTCTTCTTTGCATTCCTGTGATTTCTATCCCATATTGGCTTAATTTAAATTGACATAAGACATTACTTGGATTTCCGGCCCTGGTTGTTGAATCCACTGTCTAGCTACCACTTGGCTGAGTCACGTAGCTTTTTCTTATAAAGATCCTGACAGTTGCAAACAGTTTTTTTGTTTGCTGAGATTTAGGTTATTCTTCCTTTGATTGCTAATAGCAGTCAATATTGACACAAACTGAGAATTTGAACCTGTTAATTAAAATTTTCCCATCATGCGATTAGAGTGTAGCCGCTTAGGTCTACCGCCATTGAAGCAATGCTTGATTCTGAAAGTAGACTCTGAATTGAATGAAAAGTTTTTTGATGGGAAGTTGGTGAAGGTTGTAAATGTGAGATTTTTAAGGCACTTATTGGCTAAGGTGGTAGTTTAACTCCCGAAGTTGAACCTGGGCTTTCTATATTTGACCAGGCAGTGCAATATTTTGTTGTAATTTGTACGATATATTTGTGCAATAGATTTATACATTTAGCATTACGTGTATGCTAAGACTTTTGTGTGATGTCATCTGCTTTTCGATTAGCATGTTTCTCTCTTACATTGTTTTTGCATTAAAAACTTATATTTTCTTTTTCATGGTTTCCAACATTAGACTGTACAAAGGAACAATATTCGTGCTATGGCAGCTACAAATGTAGTTGATATCCCCCCAGATTTGGTCAATCCAGGGGCAGTTGAACTAGTCTCCGACATCAGAATGCAATATGCCAAAAAGCTTGAGGAGGTAGAACCTCCTACTTTCCTTCTACGTGTGTTTAATCAGGTTCTCAATTATAATTGTAACAATTGAAGGATGAGCGAGGGGTTTACACTTAAAGGATGCTCAGACATGCTTTTTTTCTTCTTTCTGTTCTAATAAGCCATATTGAGATAAACTTTTATAGGATTCTGTAAAAAATTTACCCTAATTTAGTCAGATGGTTCTAATAGAGATTTTAATTTTTGATGTGATTGACAACCATTTTTGTTAATTGTGTTTCTTTACTATCATAAGAAACTGGTGCAGTCAATTTCATGGTGCTGCTCACCCCATGCTAAAAAGCATTTTTTATAAGAAGTATAATGTTTTTGCCTGTCTTAAAAAATGTTGCCGTTGCTCATTTGGGTTTAATTAGGAGTAAAAGTTGTATACACTAATACAACTTAACTTGAATATTGTAGCATTATGCAGTACTATTATGCTGTTAAATGATGATAACTATGGGAAATACCCTAATTTTAGAAATGTTATTGATGCCCCCCCCCCCCCCCCCCCCCCCCCCCCCTCTCTCTCTCTCTCTCTATATATATATATATATAGGTAAAATAGCTTTCTAGTTTGGCTGTATTTCTATTGCTTTCCTTCAAACAGCTGTGTTTTCGATCAGTATATGACCACTTTTTTTCTTCTTCTTTCTCGTATTAAGTAACACAACTTCTTGAAAGCTGTAGTCTCTTATTGGAATTATTAGTAAATTTGATTCGGTATTCCAACTAGGCAGCATTTTGAAGTAACTAAAATATATGAACTTCAGATATTTTTTGTTATAAATTTGTTGTGACAAGGCATCGTTCATAACTTAAAGTGGAAGACTAAATACTACTAGAAGTAACTAAAATATATGAACTTCAGATATTTTTTATTATAAATTCGCAGGCTACAAGTGTGTAGATTTGGGTTTAGGGAAAGCATTCTCCATCTTGAACATTTCCAATTTCCTTCTCACAATCCCATGTTTGAATTATAGTTCATGGCTTTTTGGTTGTACTAAGTTAGCATTTTGAATAATATGCAGTCCCAAGAACGGGCAACTAAACTTCGAGCAGATTTGGCTGTAGAAGAGCACCGCGGACTAGAATTTATTAGAATTCTCAAGGAAATAATTCCAGATCCAAAGATAAATAATATACAGAAATCTCGACCTGGAAGAAAAGTAAGCTATCTTTGCATCTGTAGTCGGTAATTTCATTTCATATACCTATGATAGCTAAAAAGACAATTGTTTGAGCATGAATTAAGTCATCAATGGCACTGGAGACTTCCACCTGATCTTATTTGGAAAAGCTGACCGCAGTTTATGTTAATTAATATATTTAATCAAGGATGCGGACACAATAGTGCTTTTGTATCTAAATTCACAGAACCAGTAAGTACTGATTTTCATTCCCTCTTATGGCTTTGGTCATAGACTCATAATTAGTAACATCATGCTGAAGTGAGCGATTCTGGTCCCCATTGAAAGTGCCTACATGGCTTGGGATCTGTCGTTTTAATTGTGGCCAGGGGTAATACCTTGCCCACATCTAGACTTTCAGATATTTACATACAGCAAGAAGTTAGCCCTGCAATCAAAAAGGAAGTTTTTTAATTTGAATACCACGAGTCTTTAAATCTGAAAACTGTAGTTTTCTCTTTACATTTCATCAGTGTAATAATTTGTGGTTGGTACTATTTATCCACTTAGTTATATTCAAAAGTTCTTTTGGAGAAGGAACCAAAAATTCTTTCGGATATTCTCCTGAGTATATGTTGCAGTTAAATAATATGACACCACATATATGTGGCCAAATGACCTGACTGTCAAGAAGTTCAACTTTTTCTTGTATGTCTTCAATTATTATTTGATTTCGTATTAATTTAGTATTGGTTGTCACAGAAAAGCAATGAAAGAAAGAACATGTCAAAAAGTCTTACAGAAGAAGCAATGGCATACTTTGACGAGTGTGTATCCATATCAACATTTGATGGTTCTGATTTTTCAGCAGCAGAGGATCATCCACCTTTTAGTTTGGTAGAGCCTGCTAATACACGAGTAGGTGCTTCAAGTGTTCCAACCACAAATTTTGCCAACAGCTATCTGAACCACAATCAGGTTTATCTCCTGCTGAACTAGCTAAAAATTCTTTGTTTCATATCACTCTTACTCTTTCACGTCAGCCTGTGCCTCTAGAGTTTTATTTTTGTTAGAATTTTAAATATATCCTTTCTTCCCGCAAAGCAAGTGATCTGTAGAATTTCCTAGTTCATGTTATAGTTTTTTCTCTTTGTTTAAGCAGTGTACGGTTTTAGAAATTTTGACAAGAGGAGTGCTACGAAAAGGTAATGGAGACGAGAGAGAGAGTAGATACAAAATGACAGTTCCATTATCTTGACAGTATTTATCTTTGCTGAAAGAAGGTAGTCACAGCAAATCAACAAAATATCGTCCGAGACATTAATATTTTGTTTTTAAAAGGATTATTTATACATGGCATTTTTTTTTAAAGTAGGATTAACAGAGAAAATTAATTCAAACAGGGAAGCGTAGGGTTACAGAATTACTAGGGACGGGGATCAGAGAGAGACTTTGTTATTAGTGATTAAAATGTTCATGGTAATCGTGTTGAACAGGAATATAAATGAGTTTCTGAAAATCAAAATACCACGTAAATGGAAAACCAACTCTTTTGTTGGTTTGGTTTTCCGATATGACAAGAATTGCAAAATGCTAAAAAGAATTGAAAGTCCGGTGTTGACCAACCAAGGAGTGAAGAGTGTTGGAACATGCGTTGCCTGCACTACGAAAACGATAAAAACGGTTTATATTTTTCTAATAGCGACTGTTAAGGCCGTTGTCTAACACTCGCATAAGACTGATCATTAAACACTCATATGCTTATGTATGTTCTTGCAGGATGCCAGGCATGGTGTGTTTGTGAACAGGCATTTAGACTCCCATCTAACAGCTAGTAGTGGAAGCAATGAACCTTTAATAAGCAACGAGTTAAGCCCGAATTCACAATTTTCTTTTAGCCATAAACCAACTGAAAGTGGTGGGCTCCAACAGGATATCTGGGGTTACATCAGAAATATTGAGAAAGAGAATGTTCAAAATAACATGAACTCGGAAAATTCTCGAGCTAAATACCATGACATAGACCGTTATATGCATGCCGGCGGAGAAAAAGTACTATTCGATATGGTATTATCTAAGAGCCGAATAGAATGTGGGAGTTTGCATCTCTGTGGTGGAGGTTTTGGAATCATGTTCCCTCCCTTTGCTTCCACTATTTAATGTAAATTTGCAACGGTTTATAATGTTTTTGTCAATAGCAAGTGTTTCACCTGTTTATTGCAGATCTTATTATTTAATCCATGCACAGTAATTATTATTATTATTATTATTATTATTATCAAATGAGAGTTTCAAAATTGATATGCCACTTGGCTAGCATCACAAAGCCTGCTACTTCATCAAAGCTTCGACATATATATGGGATAAGAATAAGTTGTGCAGAATAAACTCAATTAGAGAAACACATAGTAATTGCACTGCACTTTTATCTTATACTTCACATAAGCATATTAGTGCAAATTGAATTTAGAACATAACACTCGTCATAGACAAAAAATGAAAGCACATAAGTCGCTGCTAAAGAACTAAATTTGCATGATTTGGTGTTTAGAGATGCCTGTTTTTCCGACTATTTCTAATTATGCTGTTGAAATGAACGACTACTCGTTTGGTCGTTACTCTTTAAAGGACATGAGAAATCTTGCTCGTATTTGACTCGTTACTATTTCTAACTATCCAGAATATTCAAATCATTGACCAGTGAAACATGAAACAGTAGCATCTTAATTTTAATTAAATTAACCAATTAACCATTAGCACATAGCACATTAATCACAGCAACGAAAAACCAAATTTGCATATTATAGTTCTTATCAATCACAATAATTAATGTCATAATTTATCAAATCAGATTTAACCAAAGAAAATAAATTAAGCACAATCTATTCAGGAATTAAGGATTGAGAGCAAAATCAAAGAATAACACTAACAAACTGAATAATAAACAAAAACTAAATTCATTTCATTAATAAGACCAGATAAACAGCTTTACATCAAGCTCTCATAACATCACATCACCAGACTAAAACTCAAACTGAAAACTACCAAACTAAAACTAAAACACTGATAGAAACTAAACAGATACCAATAACCAACAGAAACACCGATCTAGCCCCCGAACCCGTAGAGAGTCCTTCCCTGCCTCTTCAAAGCATAGACAACATCCATGGCAGTAACAGTCTTCCTCCTAGCATGCTCGGTGTAGGTAACAGCATCACGGATAACATTTTCCAAAAAGATCTTGAGGACACCACGAGTCTCCTCGTAGATGAGTCCTGAGATACGCTTGACACCGCCCCTACGTGCTAACCTCCGAATAGCAGGCTTAGTGATTCCCTGGATGTTGTCACGCAGCACCTTACGATGACGTTTTGCTCCTCCCTTTCCCAGCCCCTTTCCTCCCTTTCCACGCCCTGACATTTTTTTTCCAAATATTAGTGAAAAGATATAGTGAGGGATAGATTGAATTTGGTTATTTGGTGTGAAGGATCGGATAAATGGGGGTGGATATTTATAGACCAGATTGGGATTTGGGGGATTAAGAGGAGGTTAATTTGGACGGTTGATAGAGGAGGGATGTGTGCTTTCTTGGATCTAATCGAACAGTGAAGATTGGTGATCCGCGTGAGTGAGTTATAATGTGTGTGGGTCGTTGATAGAGGAAGGATTTGTGCTTTTTTGAATCTAATCTAACGGTTTATATTGGTAATCCGCGTGAGAGGGGTTATAAAGTATGTGGGCCGTTGATAAGGATTAATCGACGGCTGTGAGGGGTAGTGAAAGTGAAGCGCGAATTGTGTTTTGTGAATAAGAAGTGGGATCATTTAAAAAAAATAAGTGGGAGTTTTCCCGGGTTCTGAATTTCGCGAATTTCACATCAAATTTAAAAAAAAAATCAGCTTATTTGATTTTCAAAGGGCGGTAATTTCTTACATAATGAATAAATTACAAATGAACATATCTTAATAGAGATTAACTTCTTTTAATTTTACCAAAAGGGGGAGGAACATTAAAACTACATATAAAACTATGATCGTGTTATCGTAATATATCTACATTGTTAATACTTACAATTTCGTATATAAGATCTGATCATCCGAATAAATATATTTTAATATTACTGTTGTTGAGGTGGAAAACGCTTTATTTTTTACTTTGATTAACTATTAACTATTTTATTATTTATTCTCTTTCATTCACTTTTTTAATATAGCCCGTGCTATTAAGATGATGGAAATAGACCAAATGAGTAAAATAGATTAACAATACCACAACTATTTTATTTTTCAGGGATAAATTTTTATCACCTCACTTTTAAGATACATGCATGAAACATATAATATAAGATGATAAGAAAATTAGTGAATTTTTTTTTTCCAGTTTGATCAGTGAGTACCGGTGTTACCTCGTTACATAGTTTAGTGTGTATTTTGAGTAAACATATTAGATTTTAATTAAAATTGGTGTCCATCGGTTTCGGGCCTTAACACATCCTCACGCCAAACATATATGGACGTCCACCGCTTTAACTTTGATCCTCTGAACTTTCATTAAATATGCAAGTTATAAGGGGACGAAGTTGATATTTGGTTAAAATGTGAAATGATGTAACAAGCAACTTATGAATATCAAAATTTATCAAACAATATGACATGGTTACACAAAACCAAAGCGGCGCCCATGTGAACCGTAACAGTCATTTAGATTAGGTGTTGAGTTCTTAGGGATGACCATATATTTTTTACGATTGTGCATATATACATATATAAAAAGACATTTGACATTTGATATTTTTTGTACATTTGTTTACGGTTGTTGTAGTAGCGAAATGATGAAGTGTTCTTCAGATCAGTATAAAACCACCCATTCGAACCTTACTGGTTCACTTTTAAAAAACAAAATGACATTGTATCACATTTCACACTTACTTTGAAATTGTACATTTCACTTGTCGTTTAAATTAGCTATAAAAAGTCGTTTATTTGAAAAGTTAGACTATGTTAGGTGCCCGTAACGATAGGGCCAATCCTGCAAAAAAAAATATAGCATTTTACGGCTATTATGATTCTTCCTTTTGGAGAGTAGGTTCTTTAAGAAAGTAGGATAAAACACGGTGTATATAAGTTGCAAGCTGTAGAATAAAGTGTCAAACAATTTATATAACTAGATTATACATATACATTTTAGTTAATAAAATTAAACAAAAAGTGGCTGTAGTTTAGTGGTAAGAATTCCACGTTGTGGCCGTGGAGACCTGGGCTCGAATCCCAGCAGCCACACTAAACTTCTTTTTCGTTTTTTTTTTTTTTTTTTGTTTTCTGATTCACAAAACTTTCCATCCTTAGATCAATCAGGCTTTCCAATTTTTTAATTTTAACCCCTTGTAATACGATTTGAACGTTTGATCCATCAAAATAAATGGTTTACGGAGCAAAGCTGACCGATGCCACAACTTAAGTATTTCTACGTATTTATTATTTTTTCTCCCCTCAAACCAAAAACCTGGCGGCACTCACCATGGAGACTTTTTTCCTTTTTCTTAAATTGTTTTCCTGGTTAATTAGAAAAGCTATGCATACGACTACCCCTCACGTTTTCGAAAAATTTAACGATATCCTTTCTCAATCGTTCAACAAGCGTTGCCATCAAACTTAAAAGTGACTCTGATGCCTTATGATCTGCATTGATGAACAATGTGAATCCAATTTACAACGTAACTTTAATATACATTCAATATAACCATCTGCCTAAACATGAAGATCATAATTTTGGCCCGCTCGTATTTTGTTACGCTTGATGCAGAAGAAAGTTAAAAAATCAAAGCTGCAAAGAGCAAAAAGGGAAAAGTAAAATTCTAATTATTCTTATCATTCTTATCATTCTTACTTCATCTATAAAAATGAATTCATCTGTTGTTAAATATAATTACATTTTTTTAACTGAAGTATGCGTGAAGCCGTGAATAATGATGTCTACAAATTACAGACAACATGTTCAAACACATGCACGAAATATACTCGAAAATTCTCTTTTGGATGACAATCAGATATATGATGATGCATCGCCAATCCGGAGCAACCCACACATTTAAATCGGAAAATATAACTACAGTATCTCATCTATCACTTATTTAACACATAAGATGAACCAAAACGAGACGTTTTCAACGCTCACACTAAGTACATGTACTTGTCTTCTATGTTTTAAAATAGAATAAAATATACAATTGTCCCAGTTATGGCCTTCACCTTACGAAGGTGTAAAACTTGGACGACTTTCTGGGTCATAAATACCCGCTATAAGAGCTACAAGAACCCAGAAAACAAGGACACCAATAACCACACTTCGTAATACATGGTCACAACTACCATCCATGTATCTATCCGTCTCCTCACTTATATGAGGCAGTGGTATATCCTCAGAGCCAACAAAATCTGCCTTTCTCTCTGCTTCATGTGTTAGATCATTTCTATGTTGTTGTGTAATGAAATTGCTCGGTTTAAGACATCTTCTACACGTACAACTGCTACCGAGATACGATGGAAGTGTATGGAATTCCTCTTTGAGAAGCTGCTGATACAAGTCCCCATAGAATTTCACTTTTTGCCTGGTTGAAGGACTCAAAATCTGAAGAACAATAACAAAAAACATTTTGAGAATTGTTTGGTTGTGATTAACAAAGTGGAAGAACTATAAAAACAACAAAATGGAAAATACTGAGAAAATTGAGCATATTACTTTTAAGCAATGCAACTAACTGCTTAGAAAGCACTCGGAACAAAAGCAAAGCTAGTAAAACTGTTGAGTTGTCTTTGCTTAAAAGGATGATCAACCCCCTAAGTAGAAATATAGTCATATTTTCCCATGATTCCAGGTTGTGCTAGAGACTAAAGAAGTGAATGAACTTACTTGGATAAAGGTTTGAGAGATAACACGCACTACTGGAGGAAGCCTTATGACGAACAAAATTCCCAGCCGACCAGGAAAATGTTCTTGAAATATAGTAGCACATGTCCTCAGTGTCTTCATCGGAACCTTCAAAGGAGATATCTCATCGCAATCCACCAAAACACTAATATGAGGATTTTCAGGGTCAAGAAAATGCAGAATTCCATGTTCTACCTGTGACACTACAATGTAAACCATGAGTTTTTTTTTAACACAAGTCTACAATATGTGAAACAGTGAAAGTAACAGCCAGTTATATGCAGAGAATGAGTAAATACGTGAATACACAAAAAATATTTTCTACCCTGCTATACCAGCTGTGGATACAAAAAAAATTATAATGTTGAGAAGACAGAAAAACTCGGTAGTAGGAATGAATTATAACTCTCTCTGGCTCTATACCCTTTTAATTCTATTATAGGCTCATAGCTATCATGGAGCTCTCACATTGAACACAAAAATGTTACAATTAGCTTTTCACCATCCATTGGCTTGTCCCTTCGCTTGTCTCAAACAGAATTTTTTTAAGGAAAATTATTTATTTAAACAGCAACAAAATTAACGCAATAAATAAAGCTATGCATTTTAAAAAAAGTTTCACAGAGTGGAGAAAGGGGGAATTACCAACTGCTTGGACAAAGCGAGGTCTTTCATGAGGTGCCAATATATTAAAAGCTAATCCCAGGCGGATGAAAAGGCAAGGCCTGTTTTCCACATCAAATCCATGCCAAAAAACCAGATGTGACCACTCCTCGAGTTCTTGTCCTGAGAGGATACTGTAAGTTTCTCTCCATCGTATTGTCTTCTTAACTGATGTTAACAAGCCTCGGAAATTTCTATTTGCAGCAATATAAAATCTGTGGAGTTCATTTTCGTTTATTCTGCACAAATTTGTACAAGGATATTATGCTCTTCTATAACAAGGGTAGGAAGGAAATTGAAAATTTTATGTCAGTTGAAGATCATAAAGCGTATTGGTATTTCTCAAATAGTTTCACTGAAGAAAATTTTAGTACTTCCCAAACTAGATCCTTCAAGAAAAAAGGAGATAGGTGACGGGGTCAAAAGAATAGTTTCACTAAAAGCTAAGAAGAACAGTAGATCATCATCCGAAGAAATTCCAGTTAGTGTGCAAAATGAGCACCATCATGTAACCTTTTGGAAAAACTAAACCGAGTAGAAATGAAAACATAATCTAAATTATGACTGGAGTTTTTCACAAAAAGAGACTACTGAATTCTGCATTAAGTGACTGGTCACCTGTTAACTCTCCTGGGCAAAAGGGAGAAGTTGAGAGAATAGGAACTAAATAAACTTTTATGTCGTGATTATTTGGTTTATGTTCTTGTGCTTCTGCTACAAAACTCCAACTATAGACATCTTCATCTTTTATACAACAATAAAGCTTAGTCTTTTTCAACTTACATGCATAATATTATTTCATGAAGTTAAACTCCTTTACCTTAGATGGCTAAAGAAAAATCTATATGCTGACTCCTTTTTGTAATGCACACCACTTGATAAAATAGTATGCTAAATCTTCTATGTCTGGGGTAACTAAGAACAAAAGTTTATTAAAAGATATTCCATAACTTTCTAAATGAGATTCTTTAAGGAAGAAAAGCCACTTAGTGTAGTTAAAGAGAAGTTGCACCAAAATTTAGGAAGAACATACTTTATTTTCTTTATATTTTTTATATAATAATCATCATTTGCCTTTAGGAAGAACATACAATCACCTTCTGATGGGAAAAAAACACAAGTGCTCTAATGGGTAGTTGGGCCCCAAATATCATAATCTTTTGTGAAATCTAAACTTAGAAGAAAATAAAATCTGAATCCGGGATATGACTAGTTCTTTTACAAAAAGAGACAATCCACTTATACGAAAGGAGGAAATAAACAAAAAATGAGCTAATTTAAGTAAGGATCATGCTTTGTCTTTGTTCTTCTACCAGTAAACTGCTACTGAAGAGCTACCCATCTAGTCTATGTCATGTATTAGGTATTTTCAGTGGACATACATGATACATATTGTTTCATAAAGTTATATTCCTTGACGAAGAAAAATATGCTAATTTTCTTTATACTGTAGCCCAGTTACTACGATTTCTGCAAGATTATGCTTGTCTATATGGATTACTTCTAGTTACCTTTCTGGTAAACTTATTCCATGGTTTTCTAGCTCCGCGTAAAGTTGAAACAACCAATTTTTAGATGGTTCACTTGGAGGAGTCTCATCAGGGACACTGCAAAGTACATCAAGAACAGAAGTCAGACAATAGAAAAGTAGGCATCAATGATAAATGTCACTAATGACGCACACCGTCATATTTGGTTTCGATTCATAGGGAATCAAGCTGTAGGAAAATGAAAGATTAGGTAATGCTGTCTGAGGAAGAGATAAAAAGAATCTAGAGATAACGGATTTCATCAGTCAGAATAAATTAAATAAACCCCCCTTCTCAAGCTAGTAGATAGGGCTATCCATTAGGCATTCAGTTGTCATATTTGTGGATGCTTATAACAGTTCTCTTCTAGCATACAAACTTTAAATGTTTGCTTGCAATGCAAGCACGGGTTCTTTCGAAATGCCGGTGTACCCATACGGGCTACATACGGGTAGTAGTATATTCAAGAATAACATAAAATAAGAAGATATCAAATTGGGTATGATTTTAATATTTGCAGTATGAGATTCATTTGGGAGTGTTACATTTCTTTTACTCTACTATTATATATCTATTTATAGAGGGGAATATATTAATATTGGCTTTATCAATGCCTAAACGATGTGGGACAATTCCAACACTCCCCCTCACTTGTGGGTTGGTCAATTTCCGATAAGCCCAACAAGTGCAATCAACA
Organism: Primula veris; assembly: GCA_963682055.1. Classification (NCBI taxonomy): domain Eukaryota; kingdom Viridiplantae; phylum Streptophyta; class Magnoliopsida; order Ericales; family Primulaceae; genus Primula; species Primula veris. Next base: position 44,938,853 of record OY821740.1, read on the forward strand.
AATTGGGTGGAGGTGGCCCATCATACAAACCGACCTAGCCTTGGCTCTAATACCATATAGAAGCTCATCCATTCCCCACTAAAAGGCCTATTAGTAAGGAAGGAGAGGGGCATATATTAATCTTGGCTTTATCAATGCCTAAACGATGTGGGACAATTCCAACACTATTTCATTCAGAGGTCGCATAAAAATACACGAACTATCCGGGGTACCCTTAATCTGAAAATTTAATAATTACCCTATTCAGTGGTTAATTGCAGCGAAGATCGAAAAGATTCCAGTATTAATTATTTTAATCACAGCAGTTCATTTGTAACATTGATGGTCCCTTTAACATCCGAAAAAAGTAAACCTGTCACTCTTTTTTTGTGGACCAAATCACAACTTATCGTAAGTATCGTACTCACTGAACCACATTTCCTTACAAATTATTAGAATTATTTTGGTACATTTATCTTAAATATTCTATTTTAACTGAAAACACTGTTTGTATCCTTGTTTGTATAACTATCCCCCCTTTAACTCTTTTAATCCATTTTAAGTGTCCAGAAATTCAAGCGCTTTGAGTGCTGCATTTCGCCAGATACTGAACTTAGTTGAGCAGATTTTCTCTGTGTGACAAATTTACATTCTAAAATTGTACCTTGTATCTTGAGTTGACTGGATAGATGGTGGCTCAATGTTTGGTTCTGATGGTTCATGTGCATCATTTGGCCCCTGGGATTCATCAATAGTATCTGATGTACCGCCGTTAGGATCAGAATAATCAGAAAAAGCAGATGCAATGGAAAGGACCAACATAGGCCTTGATAACATCTGCTAAGAAACGGAAAATATTCCAATGCTAAACACTAAGCAAACCAAGAACAATACAAATACAGATTGAGTTATTACATAGTAATAATAAAGGTGATCAGTAATCAAGTAGATAAGGTGAAAGTACAAAACCACTCAATACAAGTGGTGCTTGAGAAATGATATTAAAACCCTGCCTCCCATTTTCTCAATTCAACCAAGGGATAAACAAAGTGAATAACGACGTCACAATTTCACGAAATTTAAGGGACAGAGTAATACCACCAGATAGCGGTCTCATTACTAGAACTCAATTAAGAAAGCCTGGTGAAATTAATCGGAAAGAGGGATGCATACTATGACATTAACAACCACTGGGTATTCATACTCCAAGAGATTGAATACATGCTCATGAACCAATTTTTTTATGATTAAAAAATCTACACGGGGAGAAACAGAAAAGGACATATAGAGAACCTTTTCTTAATACTTGTTTGTCACGTGTTCAAATTTCCAAGCCTTTATAGGTTGGAGGTTGTATCTATAACATTTCTCGAGTCTTTTAGCTGGTTTACAATAGATACTCTCAGACATAAATACAACCGACATTTGAATTTTCACATTGTTGTGAGAATTTACCTGCATGACATTAACCAAGCCCTTAAATGGACTCCATCTATTAATCCATTTCAGTGGCGGATAGCATAGAACTTGCAAAGCCTGAACACCACTCCATACAAATGGACATTTTGCCCGTGATAGCCTCCTTACTATCTCTAATGCACCAACCTTTAATAAGAAAATTGCTGCATCAGTAGCAATATCCTTTCCAAGTCTGTTATTTTTCAAAACCACTGCTTCAATAGATCTTCGTGACCCGGCGAAATATTTCTTAGGCATAGTTTTATTGCTGGATACAGTAGCCGTATTAAAGGTTTTCCTCCTTGAGGCATTGTCGACAAATGGGTCTGTCATTAGAGACGGGTTATAATTGATTCAATCAAAAGAAAAACACGCCAAAAGTAAATGGGGAAAAGGAGGATTGAATGTCCCAAATGTGCAAATCAGCTAACAGAGTTCCACGTAACAATAACCTACAAAAGCACACCACAGCAGAGCAATACTCAGAACCTGCGCCCACGATAATTCGTGAATTTGTCAACAAAGCAATACTTTTATCAGAAACATACAAAAATGAAAGCTGAGACTATGATAGAAGGTTATATGAATAGGTGTATAAACATATGATTAAACATGATTAGACAGAGTCACAGAAATGCCAGGAAAAAGTCATCAAAATTCTCACTACTTATGTCTTAAACCTATCTTAGATTTACTACATCAAGTGTTGGCATATCCTTCTAAACTGCTGAAGACATACTAAGAAACCTTTCGGTCCTTAAAAAAATAAATGATACTTCCAGGCACATAATTTGAACCGGAAAACAAAGCAAATCTTCTGAATGGATAAAGAAGTTTTCAACCGGAGAATGGGTTGGTAAAACAAAAGAAAGCACTACAGATTATTTTTTAAGAATGCTATATTGCATAAAGAAAGACACGCATGAAAAAGTACACAAATGAAGCTTTAGTGAGCGTAAAGAGCTTAATAATGTTAAGCTGTATGCACCATAGAGTCGTATAAATTGGTAAGTTGGTAGATTCAGTAAAAGGTAACACAAAAGAATAATGTAGTGCTTATAGGAAAATGAACTGAAAAGGCCAACCCACAACAAACTTATGCTTGTGTAACAAATTATTACATTTAACAAATGGAGAAATGATTCAGACTATAAGCTGCGTTAATTGCTGAAATTTTCAGTAGAGAAAAGCCATAACCCAAAGCGAGAGAAACCCAACGAGCCTGGGAATCCAAATCATTTACAACAAGAAGTGGGATCAAACTCAAGCGAACTATTCAAGTTTCGATCGCTCTTAGCTTATTTATACTATCACCTTTCAGTACCTAAGTTTTTGCAATTAATAACAATCCTATAAGCCTCCTTTATTTATTTATTTGCATCTTTTACACTCAACTTTTAGTTACTCCGTATAAATTAAAATATATTTGGTTGACCAGTTTAAAACTGAGCTCAATTGTTTTTTCTGATCTGAGAAGTAATATATTTTAAGTTGGATCAACAGCCTTCGGCAAGCTAGTGTCTTTTCCTTAATAGTTAGATCATACATGTTCTTAGAAAGTATCACCACGAAAACTACTTTCAGGTAACTAACACTAGATAAAGATTCCGAATTACAACACTCTAGCTCTACTGCATTTCCATGGCAATCCTAAAACCCAACTGCATAATCTTTTGGAAATATATAATCCCCCCCCCCCCCCCCCCTCCCCCCCCCCCCCCCCCCAGGAACCTATATAGAGAGGAAGACGTTATTAACAACTAACCCAACTAAAATAAAACCGTCACAGCTTGAGAACGAGGTTTAGTTCTGTTAATGAGTCAACCAAGTACCCTCACAGTGTATCAAACTCCATATCCTCAACTTACACAATGTTTTCATACTATGGGAGTTAATATCATTTCATATCCAAATACAAATAGCCTAAGTTAAGGATACAAAATTGATGACAACATTACAATATTACTGCAAGACATAAACTTTATTCGGCACACTAACTAAATCAAGATTTTTCATGGGCTAACTTATAAAACTGAAAATACATAATAGTATCTTAGTAAACCACAAGAAACCCCGAAAAATAAAACAATCTAAAATGACAAATAAAAGGAAGTAATATACATAAATCAATTAACATGAGCGTGATCACCGTGATATGAGCTCAAATTGCTGCAAACAGTTATAAAATAACCATCCTAAGAGTCACAATATTACACCTGCCAATTAGAAGCTGATGCAATTCACATAAAAAAATACCAAATGATTTTTAAACAAAGTAAAGTCAAAATATATAGCAAAAGATTAAAAAAATTTATGCTTCCCCTGTTACAAATATTGCAATGAAATAAAAGGGGAGAGAGAAAGAGAAAGAGAAAAGTTACATAGAATGATCGATCTATGATACAACACGCTCATAAGCAAATAAGCAATCGATGGATTAGTAGCTCAAAACGTGATTTGGGAACTTTTTAGAATGAAAGATAGTGGAATATAATCATTTGATCATATAATATAATAAAATTGGTTTAGGTGATTTTAAGCATATGTGACCCGCGCGGATGGTGAATTTTTTTGACGCATATGGGTCTTCAAAACGTTACGTGTCGCTTGTCACCGTTTTTTTCTTTCTAATTTCTCTGATATACATTTTTCTATTTTTTCTATAATTTGTTCGTTTATTGTCCATCATGTGTCCGTTGTCTTAGTCACTAGTGTAAAGTTTCGTAATCCATTGATTAATGTTTTTTTTTTTTTTTAGTTAAGGCAACAATTGTATTTTATTTATAAATGATGGGAGAAATTCATATTTTAATTATTTATTTGGGACAAAAATATGGGTACACCGTTACACTACAAAAAATTACTTAAATAGCGACGGAATTAGTGACAGTATTTTTTTTACGAGCTTATTAACGACGGTTTTTGTGACGGTTTTGTGACAGTTTAGTCAATTTACGACAAATTTGTGACAATTTTTTAAATTAGCGACAGACTTGTGACAGTTTTTTACTCTCACTAAATCAAACATTATTTTGTAGTGTTAATAATATTGTAACTAGTGTGTAGTTTTATTTTATTTAGTAATTCTATACTTGTTACTTGTTAACCAGCTCATTATGGATTTTTAATGGGTTTTTATACGTAATGGGCAATAAAACGATAAGTACATAAAAGGCATAAAAGTACAACCAAGCTAGCTCAAAAATTATGCATAACTTATCAATCAGGCTAGCTAAAAAATTATCAATAAACGATATGTACATAAATAAGGCATAGCAGCAGTCACGAGTCACAACTGCTTTGCTATTGGGCATATATTAAATATTATAAAACATAGTTATGAAAAAATGGGCCATACAACAATTTCTCTATACAAACTCTATCTTACATAGTATGTATTCTATAACTAATAGATGAACACTAAAATTTAGCAATACCAAAACAGTGCAACTTAAGTATGGTATAGGTTGAACACCAAATCAACTCTCATGGTTATTTCTGGCGCCACTCTCACTAATTAATGGTGTAATTTGTAAACACTAATGGTACGATTAGATGAAGTATGAATGAATGCTATTTTTTTTTAAAATGTTGTTTATACTTGTTAGATAAGTTTTTATTTTTTATCTTAAAAACACTTTTATGGTTTTTTTTCTCTGGAGCTTGTATGACGAAAAATGAGGATATGTGTTACAACTTTTCTCAATCTTTTAACTCGTCATCCGAGAATTAAATCAAAGACTTTATAATCGCAAATGTTTTTTTGGAGGGATTATGATTGCAAATGTTATAGAGATGAAATTGGAGCAAAAAAAATGAAGTCATGAACAATTTTTTTGTATTTTTTTCTTTATCTTGTGAAAAAAAACATATACTATTTTTTATTTTTTTGTATTTTGGATAAGCCACCGGAGGCAAATTATGTATGATAAAAATCTATATTTTGTATAATATGCTGTAAAAGAATGTATTATAAAGAATCTGTATAATGAATAAAATGGCTTTTATGCTCTAAAATAGAGTTTTGTTATGTAAAAGTAGCTACGAATGCTTTAAGAGTACAGCCAAGCAAACTAAAAAATTATGTATAACTTGTATCAACAAGGGTTTATACGATTTTCCTTTTAAAATTTTGGTGTTCGTCTTGTTTTCGAGCATCTTAACTAATCTAGAGGAGCACGTTGTCCCATCATGTTCGGGTCATATTAAAATCGGGTATGAAGCGGGGTTTTTGGGGGGTTTTCCTACCTTTAATTAATTAATTTTGGGTGTATGTATGTATGCATTATGCATGCATCATTCCGGGTGTAGAATCTGTAGATATATAGGTGGTGTTATGATAGAATTCGTTAATGTGTAGATATCTGACATTGGCGAACCTTAATTTTGTGTAATCCATATATATGTGTTAAATTCCGAGAAAATTAAGGATTGGTCCACGAAAACAAAAGTATTTAAGGATTGGTCTGGCTATAAAATTCATTTAAGGATTGGTCCATTATTTATGAAACTAATTAAAGATTGGTCCAATATAAAAGTTCTCTCAATTTTATTTATTTAATTAATCATTCTCTCTCTAAAAAAAAAAAAACAGCTTCCAAATAAAACATTTTCTCCCCCAAATCTCTCTCTCTCTACATACATACCCACATAATATATATATATATATATATATATATATATTGCTGTTTTTCAGACTGTTTAATCTCACTCTCTCTACTGTTTTACTGTTTTCTCCACCAAATGTATTTATATATATATATATATATCTATATCTATATATGGAATAGTGCTGCGTAGGTTTTTCAGACTGTGTTTTTATGGAATAGTGATGGAATCACTATTCCAGACTGTTTTTCACCAGTCAGCTTAAAATAGTGCTGCGTAGGTATACTGGGAGAAGGTTTTTCAGACTGTTTTCTTTATTTTTTCAGACTGTTTTTTTTTCAGACTGTTTTTTAATTAATTTATTTTTCAGACTGTTTTTTTTCTCAGACTGTTTTTTAATTAATTTATTTTTCAGACTGTTTTTTATTTAATTGTTTTATTTTTTATTTTTCAGACTGTTTATTTTTCAGACTGTTTTTCAGACTTTTTATTTTTCAGACTGTTTTTTTTTTTTCATACTGTTTTTTTTTTTTTTTTTCAGACTGTTTTTTTTTTTTTTTTCAGACTGTTTTTTTTTCAGACTGTTTTTTATTTAATTTATTTTTTAATTGTTTTTTATGACGTCAGCAATTTTTTAATGATGTCAGCAAATGGACCAATCCTTAATTAGTTTCAGTTTCATGGACCAATCCTTAAATACTTGTGTTTTCATGGACCAATTCAAAATTTACCCTGTAAGAAAAAAAATTATACAAAATTTTGACCCATCCCATTTAGAATTCCTGGTTTTGTCACTCACTACTATAATTACACATTAACACATAAACAAATAAGTGTATACGACACGATGTATACTTACATAATCAAATGATATTTTTTAAAAATGTAGAACACGACCCGACTGGTAGAACACAACAAGTAATAAATATGAGTATTTATATAGCTATACTAGTTGCTCACGCGTTACGTGTGCGATACGTAGTGATATAGATATGATTCCGACAAATAAACTTAATATTTTTTAAAAAATTTAAATATCGAATGATTAAATATAATTAACTAACAATCGTATATAAAGACTAACATAATGTTTTACTCTTATAAAAAATAAATAACGATTTTGTTTGAAATATACATGTGTGGAAAGTAATATTTTTTTAAGTTATTTATGTATTTGAATTGAGTGATGACATTTAAGAGTAATTACAATATTAGAGTGAGAGTATTTTTGAAAAATTTGGGCAAAATTTGGCAGTCTCAAAATGCTTGAGTTGGCTTATATTAATAGTATGATATATTTCATTTACCAAAGCAAGAATAATTACAAATAATTGCAAGTGGTTAGTCGTAGTGATAATTATATTTTTTATCTCAAAGTTTAGTTAAATTTTAAAATAAATTACAAATTAAACTTGAAAACTAACGGACTTGTTTGTGGAACAATTTGTATTTATGGTGTCCTTAAAGTATCGACAACGTTTCACAAAGTGTCAAATGCGTGTCCATTATCCGGTTAGTCAATATGTCAATCATTCAACGACATAAGAATTTAAGTGTCAAACACGTCTAATGACATGTCGGATACGAATACGTGTATGCTACGACATGTGTACGTATGACATAACACTTTTAATTTTTTTAAGTGTTCATGCATGCATCATATACAGGATTAATTACATATTGCATGGTTTGTTCAACTTATTTTTGCGTTTGTTGTCTCTTGGAGAAAACCAAAGAAGTTGCAAATTTTATGAGTTCAATATACGTATATAGTCTGTTACACAAGGACAATGTTCTATAAATTCCTAATAACTATATGTATGACAGTAGTAATAGACTAATAGCTAATACAGCTCAAAGTTTTAACATTTCGTAATTGCTATTGCTCATACTGGTTTTAGTAAAATCCTTGTTACTAATGTAAGTGTTCCCAATTACAAGTCTTCTGGAAATGTACCCTCCTCACTAAGAAATATTATAAAATTAACAAGCACGGATCACCTTTTTTTTTTGGCAAACAAAACACCAACAAAAAAAGTACTTGCTACCAACCAAAATAAATCCGATTTTTTAAAGTTATCTCCAAAACATGAAAAGAAGTTCACAACTTCTCAAAATTCTCAATACGTACCGTGATAGATGCTAGCAATTGCTAGATTGACTTTTACCGGGATTCGGGCTTTCAAAAAACATGTCCTTGGTGCCTGTCTTGTCATGCTAAGCCATGCACTAACAATGAATTATATTTATTCATACTCTTAAAATTTTAGTTTGAAAAATCATCTCTTATATATGTATGAGTTATAAATTACACGAGTACTTCAAAATAATAGATAAATAAACTACAGTAATTTCAAAATCCTAAACTTCTAAGAAACGGATTTATAAGAACTTCAAAATTTAGACTTTTAAATCTTCAGTTTTTTAAAATTTCATTCCAACTATACTAGGTAGTAGTAGGTACTGTATATAAAGAAGTTGACGACCAAATTATTGATTTTATCCAAAGTACATGAAGCACGTCAATGTTTAAATCGATGTTAAAATCAATTTCTCTCTCATTCATAAAAGCAAGAGCAAACAAACAAGATCTATAGCTATGAAACGAAATCAGAGGCATCTGTTGACCTAACCTTTGTTATCATTGACAATGCCCAAACACAAATCCTTCAATTCCCAACTCCCAAACCAACATACTTATAAATCACTCACTCACCCTTTAAACTTCTCTCACACACACTTCAATTTCCAATGCTTTTATAGCCTCCCTACCCTATGCCTTACAAACCAACCGGCAGTTTTTTTACTCTTATGACTATTTTACCCTCCACTTGGACTCACCCTTATCACTCTCACTCCCTATGTCATTCCCAAGACAAAACCCTACTAGTCAATACCATTTTATGTAGGGGTATTTTCGTCTTTTTAATAAAATTCAGCCGCTACATGCCATGTTTTTCAGAGACTGCTCAGCACCAAAAACCTATACGCATGTCAAATGTTATCAATATCTTCTCTAGCTAGCAACTAGCACCTAGCCTCTTCGTTTTACACTCTTTCCTTTATAAGAAATGACCCCCTATAGTTTAATTTTTTATTGATTCGGTCTCATAATTATTTTACTTGAAAGAATAAATTACTTCATACTTAAAGTGGTGAATGTGGTACCTTAAGTTTAAACAAGTTCAGAGTTGGTTCATTCAAAAGCTTTCTAGCTTTGGTTTCAAGTCATTATGAAGGTGGTCATAAAATATAAATAATTTATCACTCCTTTATGTGCTGTATGTTTAATTGTCTAATTTTGTTTCAGTATGTTTGTTGGCTTTATAAGGTTAATTACTAATACCTTATGATGATTATTTTCCAAATTGTTTCTTATTTGTCTAACAATGCGTAACCTTTTTTTCAATAAATTCCCTTGTTTATTAATATAAGCGTGTGGTTGTGAAAAAAAAAACTTTTTTTCAATAAAGACAATTTAAAGTTTAAACATAATTAAGATCAATAACAAAGGATGTCTTCTTAATAAGTTAAATTTCAGATGGAATGAAACTAAGAGATTGTTATTAACAAATTAATATACTATATATAAACCATTAATCAGTCACTAATAATAGTAGCTTTTATGGTTTGATACTTTTGATATATATGGGAAATATATCGTCCATAGCAAGGACCAAATCTGTTTTTTATAGTTTACTATTTCAGTCAAAAGTGTTGAGATAAAAAGAACTTCTTCAAAACAACGAGGACCGTTATGCAGTTAATTCCCTCTATATAAATACCATGCAAGGATAGACAACAGAACCATTACAAATCATTTTGTTTCCTTCTCCCTATTTTTCAAAAATTGAAGCAAAATAAATGGAACTTGGAGGTGGTGGTGACGTGGTGAATGGTCCGGCTGGCTCAAGGTGGAACCCAACAGCCGATCAGATCACGTTGTTGGAGGGTTTATATAAGCAGGGTATACGGACCCCTAGTGCGGAACAGATACAGCAGATCACTGCCCGTCTCAAGGTGTTTGGTCATATTGAGGGTAAAAATGTTTTTTACTGGTTTCAAAATCACAAGGCTAGGCAAAGGCAAAAGCAAAAGCAAGAAAATATCGCTTATTTCAATCGATGTTATCGTAGGGCTGCTCCTGTGGGTTACCCTTCTGCTAATTTCCAAAATGGTTAGTCATTTTATAGTTGGTTCTCAGTTTGATATTTTTTAACTCATTTAGATAGTACCAAAATTATTTATTTGGTAAGTTGATGAATGATTGTTTGTTAACACTTATTTAACCTAAACTAGTCTGGTGTAAGAATTAATGACTGAGTATCGTAAGGATGCATATATGCAGTACTTGTTCAGCAACTTGTGACATGCATAAAAATAGTTTATACATACAGTACATGTAATGCAATTGTAGAACAGAAATGTACGTGAATATCAAAAGAATGCTGGTCTAGATACTGATGCATAGTCAATTTAATCTTTTTGGAGTAGATAAAAAGGCCTATGATGTTTAGTTAAAAACTATATATACTGATACTACGTACAAGCCTCTAAAAGATCTGTTAAAATACCTACTCTGTAACTTCATACATAGAAGTAATGGAAAAATGGAAAAAGCTAATTAACCTGGGTATTTGTTATTTATGTAGAGTATTTGTTGCACTTAATTCTTTGTAGTAATTTATAATTAAAATATCCATAATTTAAGTAGATTGAATACATAAATTTGGTAATATAATAATGTTATGGTATCAAATGCAACAAATAATGAATGCAAATTGAATTTGAAAAAGTATTAAATGCTTAAACAATATCCAATCAAAAACGTTTAAATATATATAACTTTTGAAAGTGATACTTATTGGTCATATATGCATGAAATAGCAAGTTGTGAAAGTACATTTACATGATTCATTACATTTTTATGCAAACCAATGTACGTAAGACTTAACTTTTCTTCTTTTTATTATACTTAAATAAACCTTCATGTAAACAAAAATAACAAATGAAATTGACCAAAAAGAATGATTTATGTACTCCGTGAGATGTAACATATATGTGTTTTCTTGGGCTAAGTTTAATTCGATGTAAATTGTTTGCTTGTTGAATTCAAGAATATATATATGATTGGAAATTATCTCCAGCACTAAAATTATGCATGTATATAACTAAGTTTAATTTGTATCTTTAAAAAATAATCTAAGGCGTATAATCTCATCTAATTACATATCACATTTTTTTCCTAGCTTATTGCAGCCCATATTATCTCCCAACAAAAGAATTAAGCTTCTTCCAAAGGTACCCTACAGTGCTGTTACAAAGTGGATTAGCAAACAGACCAATATTGCCGTCCACTACAAACTACTACAATTTAGAAAACTCTCAACTGGAAAAGACATTGCCATTATTTCCCGTGGAACCAACCGGTGTTTTGCAAACTCGAGACTCATCAACAACTACTCATTCAAGCTCCTCCGAGATCGATGAGCAGCCTAACTTCTTTGATTTCTTCGCCGTTAATGGATCTTGTGAGAGTGATTAATTAATGTTGATTAACTAATTTGGATGGTTTTTGAACTTACCTATGCCGATCATGGTAATTGGGGTGGCTCTTTGGTTTTTGCTAAGGTGCATGGTTAATGTTATCACTTTTTTGGTGAAGAAGCAACTAGTGTTTTATAGGGAGAAAGGACTGATTAATTGTATGTGGATCCTTTTCTCTAGAGATGTGAGAATTTGATGGCAATGTCACCTTTTGTGATCTTTTTGAGGGAAATTTTCCTAAGACCGTTGGTTTCGAGTATACTAATATTTTTCTTTTTCATGGATTCCATTTCCATCCCTCGTAGTTAAAGAAGCCAATAATAATAATTTAATTTCTTTAGTGATCAAATTTTGGTTTACTTTATCCTGGTAAAACTTTTGGAAATCTACTAAACCTAGACGGATTTATCATTTATGTGTCATAGAAAGGTGTGGAAACTGAAAATTAATCATATACGTCGTTTGAATTGATAATATTTACTACAGTACATATTACGATATCTAATTAAGTCTACATTAATTAAAACCAAATTTGCAGAACTAGTTAAACTAAAACATATATACTTGTATAAGCCAATAATGTAAATACAGAAGGATGGATAATTTATTTAGAATTATACTATATGATATTGTTGTTCAAATAAAGATGTACGGTCATTTATTAATTACACTGTATTTTCATAAATTTTGGCAATCATTATAACACGCCTTTTGATATCTCACTTACCAAAAAAATTCTACTGAATAAAATGATAAAACTCTCAGTATGTAAGTATGTATGCATTCCATTCGATCATTATAATGCCTACAAGTTTCTACCTAAGAAGAGATTTCTCAGTAATTCAACGTCAAACGCCAATATTTCGTTGAACAATTAAAAAAAATCAAATTGATCGATGATTAATAGTTAAAGTGATGTTTCCTTGAATTTCACTACGCGGCTGCCCTAGTCTGGGATTGAACGAGACTAGCTAGGTGGTAATGAGACCGGTACCGGCCACATGGTGCAGCTGATCCCGACTTTCTCCACTTGTATTCCTTCTCTGAAATACACTATTTTAAAATCTGCAAATATGCATTTTTTTCATGGGAAAAAATTTTTTCCGATACCATTTTTTGGCCGGGCAGCCAGCAATTAAAGTATGGTACCGATTGTATCGGTTGTGGTCATAGCAGGCCCTGAACAAGTCGATGTATTTGGGGTGGTAGGCAGCTTTTCCTTAAGACTATATCTTACGTAGAAACATGAGGTCTAACGCCCAAACTCGGCTCATGGGTGATACAGTACGTATGTGTATGTCCAAGTGAAAATCATATTCCGTATTTCCAACTTTAAAAGACTAATAAATTTAGCCCAAAAAAAGTTTCATGTAGTTTTTTTCTTTTCTTTTTTCAGTTGATGGTCCAACATACTTTATTTCTTAATGCGTCCACCAAGAATAACTTCTATGAGCCGGCTCTGCTAACGCCTAATACTATGAAGAAAAAGAGATCACTTTTTTGTTCACGAGGCCGAACAAACATGAGATGAAGTTTTCTAATTTTCACGATACAAAAACGAACATCATTATCACCATAACTGTATATCATATAACACGATTTTTGTTTTAATATAGCAGTATAGAGTATATAATAATTAACTTTGAAAATCAAGGCTAAATTAATTTGGCCAAAGTCACCCGGGGTGCAAATAAAATGGATTCGCAACTGAATTTATAGATTAAATTGGTGATTTGTGATTATCACACTCTTAAATTCCTTTTGCCAGTTGACTTTGAAGTGATAATTATTGAGAAAATGCTCTTCATTTTTCTAGTAGCAGTTCTGACTTCTAAAAAAAAAAAAAAAACAGTTCTGACTTCTGATCATGCCTGCTCGGATCAGAGTTTTAATCAAAATTAGAAAATGTTGGATCGGGAAAATCAACTCATCGTATTCAATTAATACTAAATATTTGATTTTCTTATTATAGTACAAGTGATTGTTTTTAGTCATTGGAATGTGAACGTGGCCGTTGATATAAATCTACGACTTGTCTATGAAAACTATTGGATCAACAATAAAACTAAAAATTAAAGAAAATAAGTAGAATACGAAAAAAGTCAAAAACAGATGGGAAAAACGAAATCAAGTAAAAAAAATGGGAATAATGAAAAAGGCTATAACAAGTTATAAATGCCACCCCAAAAAAAACTAATTAGATAAAATTGTTTCCCAAAAAACAAACTGGTCTATATATATAGGCTGTTTTGGAATAATCTAATGTATTGCATTAGTTTCTTTTCATTAAACTTGGACATAGATTATGTTCATAGAAGGGTTTAGTTATTCTATTTATTCGTTAGATTGAATCATAAATTTTCATTAGGCTTTTCTTAGTAATTTGTCAGTTCATCAATATTATTTTTTTTAGTTTGGATGTATGTTTATTAAACTAATTTTCTTATATTTTGCGTCCTATTATTGTTTACTGCTCGTTTTTCATTAGATCGCGTGTTGATCAAACTAATTTGATTTATTTAAACTTTTTTGACATCTTTGACATTTTGATATTCGCCTTATTTGACGCTTATTTCCGTTTGGTCCTCTTTTTTTTTTTTTTTTTTTCCTTTCCTGTAATTTGATTTCTTATAATTTGAACGTCTTTGATCCTCTCGTTTTTTGTTTGTTCTACAGTTTTTTGTTCTTTTATTTGTATTTTTTTATGGGTCTTTTTCGTTGTTTCTTAGATTAATTTTTTGTGACCTTAAGCTTTTTTGACCTGTGGCTTCTTTTTAAGTTTTGGTTTTGCAGATCAGGCTTCCTTTAAATTTCTTGTTTCCATACATTTGGCTTGCATGTTACCATGCATTTTGTTCACAATCTGCTTTTTAAGATTGTTTTGAATAAGAATAACATTCGTGTCGTATCTTTTCAATCTTTCAGCCATTTTAATCAGCGTTTCTCCCCTTTTTCTTCTAACTTTTGATATTTTCATATAACTTTGTTGTAAAAAAGATACTCTTTGCATTGTGACCCCATGTGAGCTTCAATGTTGACCCTCCAACGGATCAGTACAAATACATTGACAACACATCGCAAAAGATTCGGTTTCACTATGTAAAATTTTAATTGACATATTTTTGTAAACTTATTTAATTTATTTCCTATTCCATCCAATTTTTTTATCTGCACAAGAAAAAGCAATATTATATTCTTTCACAAGAAGAAAAGAATTCCGCTCAAAAAAGGCAACTCCATCGCTGTCCACACGGTTAATCTCCATCTGTACATAACAGAATAAAGAAAAAATATATTTAATTTACGACTTTCTATAACCGTGTGTTTTATATCTTCATAACTCAAAAATACTCTGTTTTCTCTCTCTAACAGAAATAAAAAGTTGAAAATCAGTGCTGAAACTGAATGTAATTGAATTCTCAGAAAACCCTTTTCTCTGTTACTTCTAATCATTAATAACCCAAACTTTATCTTTGTTTTGAAGAAATTGAGCACCAAATAACACTCCTCTGTTTTACCAAAACCCCACATTAGTTTAATTTTAAGCTACTACAATGTCTTCAATTGGAGATACATATTAATGTTATCAACTTATCATATAACTTCAGTTTATAAAATTTCTGCTATTCATGGCATCGTTTAGCGGTTTAGGCATCGGGTTAAGCTTTGTATTCGGGTGTATATTTCTAGGCCTAATGGGGGAGCTATACTATATATGGCACAAGAAGAAGAAAATCAACAATAGAGGAATTGAAAATCATCACTACACCAAATACACTAAATATCTCTCTAACCTACTTTGTTTTCACCAGAAACCTGAATCAGAAACCGACTCAAAAACCCAATCAAAAACTCAAGAAACAGCAAACTGTGACGAAGAATGGACGGACCCCGAATTGGGAATAACGAAAAAGGGATTCGGAGAAGAGGGTTTAGACTCAGAGCTAATTAGACTCCATAATCTATGTGGACCACCAAGGTTTTTATTCACAATAAATGAAGAAACTAAAGAAGATTTAGAGTCTGATGATGGGAGGTCTAGAGGAGGAGATAAAAGCAAAAGCTTGGCTGATTTTTTATTCAATATTGATACCCCTATTCTTACCCCATTAGCTTCTCCTAAAGTTTATAATCAAAACAATAATGAGATTAATTTTAATCCTTTATTTGGTGGATTAACTGAGGCTGAGGTTAACAGGGCTTCGAATTCTCCACCACCAAAATTCAAGTTTTTGAGAGAAGCTGAGGAGAAATTCATGAAGAAGAAATTGATGATTGAAGAAGGAGAAAAGAGGAGGATTGGTTCAAAGGTAGCACATTTGAGTCTTTCTCCTTTATCAGTTGAGTCAATTTGATTATCAATTTGGTATTTTAATTGATTAGATTGTGAAAGTTTATATTTTCTTTTTGGGTACTTGTTTTGTCATTGATAAGGAACTTAGATTTGCTAGAGGGATTTTAGGGGAAGTACAGAAATGTTTTTCAGGACACGAAAAATGGCAATATTTTCATATTTTTAGGAATAAAATTACATGGGCAACTCAATTTTTATTTGAATGCTGATTGATCATTGATGTATTTTTATTTTTTTTGATAATTAGTAATTCTCTTTGGAGGTAACCTGATTGATGTGTGTTTAGATATGCCTAATTTGTTAGAATTCCTTATTTTATGGGAATTTAGTCTTTAATCTGCTAAATCAAGTCATGGACAAAAATTTCGTCTATGTGATTATTACCTACATTACTCGTTTTCGGGAATCAGTTATTCCGTCAACTAAATTACGCCAACGATTGATGTATTTACGATGTATTTAGTTGGCGAAAATCAACTGACTCACATAAGGAGTAGTTTGGTAATTTGGGTAATCTAATGAGTGTGACTAATAAAGTACAAGCACTTATGAAGTAAAGTGATTGTGCAAGCCCTTACAGTTCATAACAAATCAATGCATGAAGGCAACTGTTGCTCACCAAACAGAAGAATGTTGGTACTTTGTAACTTGTATTTGTACCATCTTTGGTCATCTATTATTCATTGAATGGAAGGGAGAGTGATGTCATGTTTGTTGTTAGTTAGATCTATGTTTATAGCTTTGATCTTTGTTGAAAAGGTGTAGTGTTAGATGATAAGAATATTGAATTTCCTTACGAATCAATCCTATTCCCTTTACCACATGCATAATTCGCATCATTTTGAACTAGACACGAGTTTATCTTTATCCTTGATAAGTTAACTAGTTTGTTCATTTGTTCGTTCATTCTTACTGGTGGATGTTGTGATTTCACATCATATAGTGGGAACACTGTAGTGCAACATTGCTTTGTTTAATCAGCACAAATGTTTGGTAATTAAGCAGAATAAGCCAATCACTAATCAGTGATATTATGATCAATGAGTATTTACAACATTAATTTTAAAGAAAATATTAAGTTCCTAGTTTTTCTATCATCTTTTTTACATACTCTATATAAAGTTTTAGAAGTTGGTAGGTTATCTCAGGCCTGTCACGAACTCACGATGTTCACTCTCTTTAATGACACTTATCGTTGTCATTTGAACGTATTAACTACTTTAGATATGAAAAGGAACCTATTCTGTTATTCATTTCTACGCGTGAAATTGTTGTATACTTGTATATATGCTTCGAACGTGGAGTTGGATGGTAGACATTACAGTAATATTTTATGAAATAATTATTTCAACGTTATTGAAAATTAGTATATATCTACTCACGAAAAGGTAAATCGTGAATACAAAGTATTATTGTCGTATTGATCAAACTGATGTGTGCTCACAAACTCTAATTCTGATTCCCATAAATTAGATCCCTCTAAAATGATAGTTATAGATTATCAATTAAAAAAATATAAAATGAATACATGTATTTAGTTTTCTTTATATGAATGTCACAACCTTTCTTCTCAACCAAGTTGCGAGTTTAAGTAAATGCTCTGTCCTAAGATGATTTAAGAACCCTGCAAAGGTGCTTATCAAACAAAACAAAACAAAAATACCTGCAAAGGCATAATTGAACTTCAATCAATAAGTTGGAAAATATATAGTCAATTTTTTAGTAGTTATTTTATAAATCTATTAA
This sequence comes from Primula veris, assembly GCA_963682055.1. Lineage (NCBI taxonomy): Eukaryota > Viridiplantae > Streptophyta > Magnoliopsida > Ericales > Primulaceae > Primula > Primula veris. Next base: position 44,956,545 of record OY821740.1, read on the forward strand.
TTTGCGAAGCATTAAATACATTTTGTGATATGAAAGCTGAAAATGATTCCCACACCATTTCAAATGGAGAGTTTTTCAAATTTTAAATGTATAGAAAAGAGACAAAGTTAGGAGGGGTTCATGTGGATGTGCGTTGTGATGATATTTTCGAGCTTTTACATAGTCGACAAACAATTGTTGTATGGTCATGCAATTCGCCTAAAGTTGTACATCTTAAAAGCATTAGGTAATATACTATCTTATAATAGTAATTCATCATATCAATCATTAAAAGTAATTAAGATCCGTTTTTTTGCCTATTGGAAAGTACGTTGTATGTTTTTCCGGCCTAAAGCATATTATATTGAAAAAATAATTTGTTCTTGGTAATAACTTATCTTGTTAAGTAAATAATTAATAAAAAAAAACAATTCATTGAAATATTGGTAAATGAGAACTTCCCATGTCACAGAATTTCGTGGGAGTGGCCAGAGTTTGGGTAATGTGTGCAGCTTAAAATGGAATTGTTATTCATACTCGATCGTTAGGCATCCATGATCGATCTCTCTCGTCGTCTTAGCTGTTTAGTACCACTGAAGCACTGTTATATGAAATATAAAAAGGGAAACCTCCTATAAAATCTTTCCAAATACACAAGGAGCTATATGGCCCAAACGTCTTGAAGGTTAACTTTGAAGATAAAAAAAAAAGGGTTTACACATGAAATTGTTGTTAAAAGTGTATGGCTACTCTCTCTTCCTGTTTGTTATAGACTTACTCCTATACGGATAAGGTTTATTTTTAAGGGAACACAGATAATCACTTTATTTTGTGTTTTTGGACTTGAGTGGTTTTTTTTTTTTAACCCTATACTAAATATAAGATTAATATGTATCTGATTTAAAGTGTGAAATGGGGAGGTGGTAATAACATGCTACTATTTCAAGAAAGTAGAACCACCAAAATAAAACTTTCTTAAAATAAATAAATAAGAAGAACAAGGAGGAACAGAATAAAAATAGGAACCATAGCGCCTCATTTAAAAGCCCTGAAGTTATACCTGGGCAGTTTAGAAAGAGCTAGAATAGTTTATATTTTTATTTTTGATTACGACCAAGAATCCTTCTATGAAGGTGTCATACCTCAAATCCTAAAGACGAATTGTGTATACTAACGCTTCATCTCTAGAGTCATTTCGTCTAAGAAAAAATGGTAATTAGAAAATTAAGGAACACAATGGAAGTTATTTTTTTACGATATCCTGAATTGATAAAAGCTGCTATAATTTACGGAATAAATTGATAGAAACAATAATTCGGGGATGTAACTTTTTCCAAAAAGTACCATATTAGTTTGATTATAGCTACTGGAAATTCTCGTATCAAGCCAAGTGATTGAAATGAAGATATGACTATATGATTGCGAAAAATGAGAACGTGCCCACATGGTGAAACAAGACAATTCCAGCAACAGTAGTATCGTGGTCATGGGTCCATAGCTGATACCCCCCACCAAGACTAGCTAATGAAATGGATATGACATACTGAGTGGTCCCTCGCTAATCAAGCACCCGATTTGAATGTGTAAAGGGTGTGTCGGATAAATGTCCGCGACCCTCTATTGCATGTCAGACACGTGAATTCTTGTGTCGTTAACTTCGACCATGCGGACTCTTTCACGACACGCTAGTAGATGCTTTAGGGGCACGGGAAAAGCATAGTATACTAAAAAGAAGTTTCCAGTCTCAAATTTTACTAATTTTATTTTAAAAATGAACATAACAAGAGTTCTAGAAAACCTAATTACGAAAGCAGAAATTTTAAAAGGTAGGAGCCGATATTCCATTTACTTCTTTTTTCATACATGAGTTTTTTTTTGGTAAAATGGGACCAAATGCTAATTTTTAAAGATTTTGATCAAAATACAAAAAGTTTTACTTTTTCGTCAACACCCGACTGTCTCGGCATAATTCATTATTTGTAAACCAAATATATATGTTTATATATAAAGATATTTATATACTCCTATATACTGTCTCGGCATATCATCGCCCACACCCGCGTATCTGTGCTACATGTTAAATAAGAGGGTGAAAACTACTTATTCCAGTTAAAATCTTCATAATTTACCAGTATAGCCCCCCATAATTTCCTAAAATTACACAAGAGTTTTGATATTTCACATTCCCGTGTCCTCAGATAATCTGCTTACTACATTTATGAAACAAATATGACAGGTCTGTCACTATTGAACCAAACAAACTACATATTCAACCATTCATGCGTCGCGTACCTGACAAAAAGAAGATCCAATCCGACATCATATATGAAATTTAGAAACCAATCAAGTCTCATAAAGAAAGATAAATAATACTCCAACAACAACAAAACGTTGAGCAATACTGTAAGACCTACACAATGAAGCCAAATTTTATGCTACGAGGAAAAGAAAGTCACACTCGGGTCAGTATAAATCGTAGAAAATATACTACAATCAACAAATATTTGAATTACTTAGATCAACTACATTGGACTGGTTATCTCACCCTTTTGTGCCACTTGTTAGCTAGAGGATGATATTTTTGTCATATTTGATATCACACTCATCAAATGTGCAAGCACTTGTTTTGTATCAAACTTAGCAACCGTATTAATGGGTGATGTGGCAATTAATTATTCATTTCCTTTTCTTTTAATTTGCTTTATTTTCATTAATAAAACTAGGGTCGGGAAAAAATCCCAAAATCCCGACCCGTATCCCGATCCGCATCCGATCCGAAATTTCTCGACCCGAAAATGGCGGATTTTGTCCCGACCCGACAAATTTCGGGATCGGGAGACAATTTTGATTTTGTCGAGTGTTCCGACCCGACCCGATTTTTTAATTAATTTATATTTTATATAAAAATATAAATTAATTTATATCAAATGCAAGTGATGAGAATCGAACATTGTACATTTAACCTACAATGTAATCACTCTACCACATGAGCTACGATTGTTTTTGTTTTATATATTAGTTATAATTGTATAAGTATAATATAAATTTGTAATTTTAAATATATGAAACTATTAAAATAAAAAATATATTTAAATTAAAAAACTATATTGTTATTTTCAAGAAAGATAAATTATTATTATTTTTCGATTATAAAAATTATAATGATAATGTATCTCATTTAGTATGATAATTGTTGCTTGTGTGAATAAAACTAAATACTAAAAGACTCTGATAAAAAACGTATCAATTTTTTTATTTACTACATTATTTGTAGTTTCACACTATTTTTTCTACTACATGTTAATTTCTTGTTTCATTTATCAAGAATATTATTTTTAAACTAAGATTATGTTTCGTTTTAATAACATGTTTAGCCTTCTCAAATGAAAATTGTTAATAAAAAATAACGTCGTCGTAAAATAAAAAAATATGTCGAGAGATTCGGGATAAACCTATACCGACCCTACGGGATCCCGAAAATTCGGGTCCCAACTTTTTTGTCGGGTCGGGATCGAGATTTTTTTTTCACTTCCAAAAGTAATCGGGTCGGGATACGGGTTGAGCGTTTACGGATCGGGTCCCGACCCTAAACCCACCCATAAATAAAACATACTCTTTCTTGCTAGTCAAAATTAGTTTGTCAAATGTAGATAAAAAAATGCAAGTTAAAATTAGCTTGTATGTGTGTAAGTTGGTGCTTGTTTTTTTTATTATTTGACGATGTTTAGCTAGTAAAATATAACACATACAATGCAGATGCTACGTTAACAAAATTGTGCAAAAGAAAGTGATAATTTAGCATAATACCAGCGTGGCACATCATGGAGCATGTGTTTGGAATTGTTCTTCCTTTTTCCTTACTCCAGGAACACAGAAATTTCCCTGTAGATAGATTAGAATTTAGAAACAAGTTTGCTCAACGTGCATAAAAAAAGTTAGGAAAATCGGCACCAGTAAGAAGTCAAAACTTCACTTATGATAAGGGTAAACCCTGTTGCACATTTAAAATATTTGCATTTAATCAGAATATAAACGTTGAAACAATGAAACTGTTCTCTCTGTACATGTAATATTGCATAATGCATGTATATCAGTTTACCGATAAATCATAAAAGATAAGTCGAAAATCTTACTCAAACCCAAAACTTAATAAGTAGAAAGGCCAACTCCACCTGTACCTGATTTCATTTAATAATTCTCCTAAGATAATGAACTATCTAAAGGTTTTACTTGTTAGTGATCTGAAGAAAACCTCCGCATTGCTTCGAGAGTACATATTTCGACCTTTAGCCTTTCGTAAATCATGTAAGGATAGAAAGCATGATAAATTTCCATGGAAATTAAAACAACTGGTAAAGGTAAGTAAACTGCTAGTAAACACACTTGGATGAAAAGTTATTAAGAGTAAATGGAGAGGAAAAGGTTTAGTATTTTAGCAGGAGTGGGAATATTAACTAGGACACAAATCAGTCTCTTAACAAATTGATTACTGCAGTTCCCTCAATCCGGTAAAGCCTCCGCATTGCTTGTTAGTGATCTGAAGAAAACCTCCGCATTGCTTCGAGAGTACATATTTCGACCTTTAGCCTTTCGTAAATCATGTAAGGATAGAA